>OZ026854.1:18249272-19622029 GCA_964023215.1 Eledona agricola
GAAGGTAGGTTAATGTTTGGAGACTCCTACGATACAATATTTCACATAATAGATGCAAAAATGATAGAATTACCTGCGTATGCTTAATAATAAATTGCGTGGCTAAACATTCAAAACTTTGACATTTTGTTTTTGTTAAAAATGCTGCCAACTGGGGGAACGCTTGGTTTGCTGATAAACATAAACTTACTAAATTACTATTTTAAAACAGTGCCACTCAAAATGTGCGGAATACTCATAGATCACACCAAATAATTTTCATAATTTTCCATTTCCAAATCCATGTGATTATTCGCTAATCGCACGTTAGAGATTGGCATAGGGCGTTTGGATTCTGCAAGAACCGAGAGTAAGCAATGGAATAATGATGGGAATAATAGATACAAAATAATCAAATTAGTCGATTATTAAAATAAACGATACTATCGATTGTGCTTTTAAAATATTAGTTAGTAATTACTGTGTAATTACTAATTGACCTTTCCAATATTACCTGTGTTCTGTTACGGTTCGTTCATTTCCGGCTAGTGGGCTTTTAAATTTCCCATGAACTGTCAAAAATGTCAACAAAACACACATTACCTAACCTAACTTATGAGGTAATTGTATCATCTTCTACAATGGTTCAGTTTTCTCGTGTGCCTTATTGTACCAATAGGCAATTGCGACATAGTGGAATTAAATTCCAGTCACAGAAACAACGCTACTCTTATGTCGCAACATGCACTTTTAGGTTAATTGTCACATTTGACAGAAGTTTAACAGGCCCGCTAATTGCAACCGGAAGTTATCGAACCGTAACAGGTGAATATTGGAAAGGTCCATTAGTAGTGACCATAGAAAAGAGAAAAGTATAGAACGCTAACTCCCTTGTATTTCGAAGGTCCCCTAAATACGCCATCTACCTTCAAAAACTTTCTGGATATGGCGGGAATTTTAATTTAAATATTTAGCGGGTGTTTTGAATGTTCATTTAGGGAGGTCTCGCCTTCATCTTCGTTGTTAGAACTATTTTCCAAAATCCAAACATATATGATAGATCAAATGTTACCGCCACCGTTGTATTAATTCCTTGAACTACTTATTAATAGGTAGCAAGAATTTAAAAACACAGTAACGAATGCTTTTGATCTAAGATACTATTTGGACTGGAATGCTAAGTCTGACAACGAAAATGACATGGTTTTCACCATAGACAAGAGAGAGAATAGATGGTCCACTCTCCCTATTCTTTCTAAAGATAGTTTGTAGTGCCATCTGTTGGGATCTCCTAAAAGTTTTGTTCAAACACCCGTTTGAGTTACAGGAACCTGTACAGCTAAGCGCGCGCAATTTAATCGTGCGTGCTTTTAGTTTTTAATATTTTGATTGATTAATTTAAAACAATGTATATTTAAAACTGCTTTATTTATAAATTCAGCAAATTAGAATTACATTTCCTTAATATAGAACATACAAACAAAAATGGAAACTCAAGATGGCCCGTTTCAACATTATTGCACGTTATTTCATTGCATACATTAATACTGTTATAATAAAATTGGCTTGACTCTAAAATAATGCAAAATAACAAAATAAAATATTAAATTATAAAATATGTACACAACCTACTACTCCTTCGATCATATTTAGAGGAAACATCATTTTACAATTTCAACAATAAAAGTAACTCGAAAATTGTGACCGTACAAGTTAGTGTAGATTCACACAATTGCAGACCAGACAACCAATACTAGATAAGTTTCTAAACACAAGAATCCTCAAATCACCGCAAATAACTAAGTTTTCCTCCTTTTAAAATATTTTTCAATGGCTAACTTTTGTATGGGGTCCTGAGAAGCCGATCTTATATTTTTACCTAATAATTTTTTATTTATACTGGCCAAATATTTAAATAAAATGATATTTACTGTTACATTTATAAAATAATTAACATTTTCTTCGTAACTATCACAAAAAAGATTTCTTACATTATCACTACAATCATTCATTATGTATGCAGTTAATTTATTTTTAATTCCGAAGCAAAGGATATATTGAGAATTTTCACATTTAGGAACACAACACCGTTTCATTTTTATAAATAAAATGAATGTCCGAAATAAATTAAACACAAAACTAAAAAACACTACTTATTAATTATAAAACTATATTAAATTAATAAAACTATGTATATTATGTAAGACTCAATTTAAAAGTTTATTAAAAAGGGATAAAATATTCGACAAGTCAATCGTTTGGCTGCTCAAGACCAACTGTCCAATTTCCCGGCCTCTTCATTCTTCCTGACGCTGCAAGTATTCCCACGACAGGCTGGCGGCACCAAATGGATGTTGTACGTGCCGATCACCCGTCTTGGGAACCGAAGGTCAAAGGATTCTTACAATTATTAAAATATAAACAAATCAAACACCCGAACAAAAGAAAAATCAATTTAGACGCTGCCAGTTCACAACGCTAACTCGAACTCTCGAACGATAAAAGATAAAACGAAGCCATAACAAAACCAAGTGAAAATGCTGAATTCGAATTCTCCAAACGGTGCGTAGGTGCGGTAGCACAGTACAGAAGGAATCAGTAGGTTCACTCTCCGATTTTTGTGTTCCAAGGCCAGTTCGACTCTAGGCTACATGCGCTGTAGATTTTGGCTCATAACCGCATATAACCTCAAATCGTATTTGATCACATTGTGTTATTTACTCTTGCTATTTGGGTTTTTCGGTATTATTGTTGCAAAATGCATATTTGTTGTGTTTCGGGGTGCTTGAACAATGACTTAAGATATGCACCACAATACAGTTTTTTTCGATTTCCACTCGATATTAGTCGGTAAGTAATGGGTTGTTTATAGCATCGTTTTGGGTTGGATTAGCAGTAAATTACGTTGGTATAATAGCAGTGGATATTTTGCAGGTGTAAGATGTGGCAGAGCTTACCTCAATTACGTCGAAGCAAAGATTTAACTGCAGCAGAGTGTTACAAGCGACTACGTGTTTGCAGCTAACATTTTTCTGCAGAACAATTTTCAAGCATAGGTAGACACCGACTTAAGAAGTACGCTATTCCAAATGTGTTTCCACAAGCAGATGGTGAGTTTCATGATATATAGATTCATAAATATAGACCTGCAAAGTTTCTCCAGATGCAGTTCCATCCACTTCGTACACACCAGAAACACAAGAAGTTCACTCTGGGGCTGTACAGGACAGTGTAACGCAAACAGTTGCTAGATTAAGTGCTTCAACACCACGAAAAGTGGCTTTGAAAAAACGTTTGAAGGGTTTGCAAAGGAAGCTACGATTTTCGGAATGTAGTGTATCAGAAAGAAGCGAGCTTACAAAGAGTGGCATTATGGTATTCATATCGGAACATTATCCTACAATTGCAACCTTTATAAACACCCAAATTGAGCTTCTAAGTAAAGCTCCAAAAGGGGCATGATATTCAAGCGAATTTAAACAATTCGCACTTACTATATATTTTATGGGCCCTAAAGTTTACAAATTTTTGCAGACCACATTCCGTCTTCCTTCTAAATCCACTCTAAATAGAATCACTAGCAAGTGGGAAATCGGCGCAGGTTTTTCAGACTTTGTGATGGAAGTAATAAGGCTGAAAACGGATCTACTTGATAAGAGTTCAAAGGATTGCACAATCTGCATAGATGAAATGTCCCTGAAAACATTTTTATATTATAATATAGGGACGGATGAAATTATTGGTTTTCATCACACTGGTAAAGAGAAGGAATATTTCCCGGCCAATAATGTCTTGACATTAATGGCCAGAGGTATCAACAGTGACTGGAAACAACCACTAGCATATTTTTTTTAAATTCCACTTGTTCTGTAGTTGACTTAAAAAACATTCTTGATGATGGTATTTCTCGTCTATTGAAAATAGGTCTGAATGTTTTGAGTGTTGTATCTGATCAGGGGTCAAATTTTGTAAAATTTACAAACTCCATAGGTGTTACCGCAGAAAGGCCATATTTTTATGTCAATACTCATAGAATATTATATATATTTGACGTTCCGCACTTGTTAAAATCGACGCGTAATAACTTTTTTACTCCTCGGAGCATTCACTACACCCCCGCTAATGAAACTTCAAATGGAACACGGTCCAAAATCGTTATAATTTGTGAATATTATAGTGAATATATTTTTTAACATACATTTTGTACTTTTAATAAAATATAACATTTGATGCAATGTTTATTTCTTCGGTGACCCTTCCGCGCCTACGCCTATGAGTTTTAGGACGCTACTGGCGACGCCAGGCCACATGCGCGAAACCGATTTGGAACACCGACATCAAAGGTGCCGACGCGGAGTGAACCTACTGATTCCTTCTGTACTGTGGCGGTAGTAAGTTTCCCACATTCTGCAATTATAGATTATAGGGAATTTGGGTTGGTTGTAAATTTAAGTTAACTACACTGCGTGAACCAGCAGTTCTTGGTGCCATCTGTTGGGATCTCCTGTAAGCTTATTGTATTTACAAAGTTAGCATAGAGTGCGCACCCCATGGTTTTCACGCTACCCTAACTATTCATATTACAGGGAATATATTAATAAAAATAAAAAACTATCCTGCGTGTATATGAAAACGTTCTATTGTAAATCAAACATTTTTGGCAACTTCATTATAAAACAGCTTTTACTATACTCAAAAATATATAATTCTAAAAATATCCTTAAAAGTTATTCTTGTACTGTGTCACTATGTTCATATTCTATAACATAAATCTATAACTGTATGTCGGTGGCTATAAAGCCTCTCGAGAACATGCCGATGAAATATTACAGACTGTAACAAAACTTTTAAATGGTAGCAAATCTTTAAAAATAAACAATATTAAATTTCCATTCACGTAGCGTGGCCGCTTTTTGTCATCATGATATTAACGCAACTCCACACAATGATGATGAATATAGTTCAGAGGACCAAAATGTTTGAAATCATGTACAAATTTCACACCCATTTTTCTATAACCTAATGTAGTTTGACCTTCCGAATTATCTGAATGACCAACTGATGGAGGTAACCAGTTATTCACAACATATCCTGGGCGTTGGGAGATTTCCTCGACAGAAAATCTGACGGCAAGGTTTCATCATCCCTTTCACAATTAGATCCACTAGAATGATAAGGATTGTTTTTAGTGTAACATCGATTTAAAAATTTCCACTTACACAAACAAAAAGCCCACCAAAACCAGAAAATATAAATTAGAACTACAAATTCAAAAACGCTGATTCAACACTTTGACCATGGGGTGCGCACTCTATGCTAACTTTGTAAATAAAATAAGCTTACAGGAGATCCCAACAGATGGCACCAAGAACTGCTGGTTCACGCAGTGTAGTTAACTTAAATTTACAACCAACCCAAATTCCCTATAATCTATAATTGCAGAATGTGGGAAACTTACTATCGCACCTACGCACCGTTTGGAGAATTCGAATTCAGCATTTTCACTTGGTTTTGTTATGGCTTCGTTTTATCTCTTTTATCGTTCGAGAGTTCGAGTTAGCGTTGTGAACTGGCAGCGTCTAAATTGATTTTTCTTTTGTTCGGGTGTTTGATTTGTTTATATTTTAATAATATACATAGTTTTATTAATTTAATATAGTTTTATAATTAATAAGTAGTGTTTTTTAGTTTTGTGTTTAATTTATTTCGGACATTCATTTTATTTATAAAAATGAAACGGTGTTGTGTTCCTAAATGTGAAAATTCTTTCGGGCGAAGGTAGGTATTTAGCAATAAATTAACTTGTTAACGTTTTACAAAACTCAAGTATATACATAATTATCGTTTATCATAGGTTTTCCATACCTGCCGAGCCACGCGTACGAAAATCATGGCTGGAAAGAATTGGCAATCCTAAATTGTTAGAACTGGAGGATAACAATTTACGGAAAAATTATCCGGTTTGCGAAAATCACTTTTCGGAAATGTGTAAAGGTTCGAACGGCCGATTATTACTGTATTCGGTACCAACGCTAAATTTACCCGGTATGTATCTACGTAATTCCCATTTTTTAACTATTGAGTTTATTCAAATTTTAGATTTTCAAGAACCATCGACAAGTGAATATTGTTTTTGCAGACCAATGCAGGGCTACAAGTACATAACTCCTGAAAAAATAAGAGGTGTGTTTTATTATATCTTCATCTTAGATGTAATCCACTTTAACTATCCAATTTAATGTTTTATAGAAGCTATCAGTGCAGTGCCGTCTGCAATCGAACATTCGCCGGGAACACTTATCGTTAAAAAACCCACAAGATTTTATGCGGCATGTACCAAAAATTCTAAACGCGCTTTATTTACCACTGATGAAAATAGTAAGTCTAAAGCATTTTCATTCTAGAAATATATATTTTTCACTTGTTTAAGGTGGAATCCAGGATCCTTCTACCCATTCTTCCATAATAAATACCACCGAACCTCAGCCTTCGACTTCATATCATGTGCAAAATATATTTGAACGTAAGTTGTAACTGGTTGTTAAATACAATAATACAATTTTTACATTTGTTACACAGGTGGTAAGATAAAGAAACAAGGTACAAATGGAAGTTTGCTTCGTCCTTTTGGAGTGACACGACAGCGCGAACTTAGTTCAGCGGCAAGGTTTATTTATGAAAAAACCAAACATGTAAATCAACTTATAGCGAATCTAAAGCACAGAAATTTAAATTTGAAAAAAAAATTAAATTATTTAAGAAGTCATGAACGTATGTTGAAACATTTGAAGGATTTGAATGAAGTTACAAAAATTTTTTTTTTATCACAATTGAAAACGCAGAAATTTAAACCGAGAGGACGTAGATTTTCTCTCGACGATAAAATTTTGGCACTTTCTTTATTTAAACAAAGCGGAAAAACTTACCGATATCTTTCTAGACTTTTTAGCCTTCCTTCTAGAAAAGTTTTGTCAAATTTATTAAATAAAATTCCATTTAACTGCGGCATTAACGAGGCAGTATTCAAACACTTAAAAACGCGTGTTTTAAAAATGAAACGTTTGGACAAATACTGCGTATTAATGTTTGATGAAATATCACTGAGTCCTGGGGTTCAATACAATCAGAAGACTGATTCAATTGAGGGATTTATAGATTTCGGTGGTTCAGAGCGTCATCTTGGTTTTGCAGATCATGCATTAACTTTTATAGCTAGGGGCATTCATAGAAAGTGGAAACAAGTTATTTGTTTCACCTTTTGCGAAGGCACCACCCCAGCAAATCATTTAAAAAATAATTTATTGCAAGTGATTCGAAAACTCAGGGAATGTGGGTTGGTAGTTGTTGCAACTATTTCGGATCAAGCTACGACAAATCAAGCGGTTATAAAGAAATTAATTGAGGAAACAAGTAAATATCTAGCGGATACAAACAGAGATAATCCATTTCAGGGTTATCTTATTGATGATCAGGAAGTAGTCCATTTTTTTGATTTTCCGCATCTTATAAAAGGAATTAGAAATGGTTTATTAACTAAGAATCTTCACTTCACTGAAAATAACGTCGAAAAAGTCGCATTATGGTCTGACATTGAGCAACTATATGATATGGATAAGAAACGGGGTGCATACAGTTTTCTTACAAAACTAACAGACGAACATGTAATACCGTCCAAAATTAAAAAAATGAAAGTGCGGAATTGTACTCAAGTTTTTAGCCATACTGTAGGGGCCGCACTGTATGCAGCAGCAGAAATTAGCAAAGAATTGTCCGTTCATTCCCCTTTTTATCTACGTCCCCAAGCCACTGAAACCGCCGATTTACTGTTGTTTTTTGATAAACTGTTTGACAGTGTTAACGGCACATTAAAATACTCATCCCCAGGAAAGGACCTGCGATGTGCGGTGACTCGACATTCAAACCATATTTCTTTTTGGCAGTCATGTTTACCTATTCTCTCTTCTATGTTCTTCACACCTCCTCAATCTACTGCGCGTAGCATACCTCCTTCATTGAAAAATTGGTTATTTTCTATTCGGGGATTAATTTATTTAACGCCTAAATTACTTTCCCAAGATTTCCGCTATTTAACGCCACGAGCCTTTAATCAGGATCCAGTTGAAAATTTCTTCTCTTGCATTCGTTCTCATGGTATCCGCAATACTAACCCAACATGCTCATCTTTTATTTCCTCTTGCAAAACTTTGCTTGTTAATAATTTCACATCAGCACATTCCGCAGGTTCTAACTGTGAGCCTGATGAAATTACCAAACCTTTAGATAATTTAAAATCATTTATAAATCAGAATAATATTCCATGTAATAAGCCAATCAGGGAGCCCATAATATTACCTAACTTTGATGTATCTTTTGATAAATTAGCAGGCTCTTATGTGGGGGGTTATGTAGTTAAAAAAATTTTACAAAAGAAATCCTGCAGATTATGTAAACTGAAAATTGTTAGCGATGTAGTAAAATCTGAACATCTTTTGATTAAGAAAAGACAATATCTAGGATGTAATTTAATGTACCCATCAACAGAATTTATGCGAGTCTTTCGCAACATCACAATTCTTTTACTAAGTAAAATTCCTCAATATATCCTTTGCTTCGGAATTAAAAATAAATTAACTGCATACATAATGAATGATTGTAGTGATAATGTAAGAAATCTTTTTTGTGATAGTCACGAAGAAAATGTTAATTATTTTATAAATGTAACAGTAAATATCATTTTATTTAAATATTTGGCCAGTATAAATAAAAAATTATTAGGTAAAAATATAAGATCGGCTTCTCAGGACCCCATACAAAAGTTAGCCATTGAAAAATATTTTAAAAGGAGGAAAACTTAGTTATTTGCGGTGATTTGAGGATTCTTGTTTTTAGAAACTTATCTAGTATTGGTTGTCTGGTCTGCAATTGTGTGAATCTACACTAACTTGTACGGTCACAATTTTCGAGTTACTTTTATTGTTGAAATTGTAAAATGATGTTTCCTCTAAATATGATCGAAGGCGTAGTAGGTTGTGTACATATTTTATAATTTAATATTTTATTTTGTTATTTTGCATTATTTTAGAGTCAAGCCAATTTTATTATAACAGTATTAATGTATGCAATGAAATAACGTGCAATAATGTTGAAACGGGCCATCTTGAGTTTCCATTTTTGTTTGTATGTTCTATATTAAGGAAATGTAATTCTAATTTGCTGAATTTATAAATAAAGCAGTTTTAAATATACATTGTTTTAAATTAATCAATCAAAATATTAAAAACTAAAAGCACGCACGATTAAATTGCGCGCGCTTTAGCTGTACAGGTTCCTGTAACTCAAACGGGTGTTTGAACAAAACTTTTAGGAGATCCCAACAGATGGCACTACAAACTATCTTTAGAAAGAATAGGGAGAGTGGACCATCTATTCTCTCTCTTGTCTATGACTTTGACCATTGATTATATATTGGAAAGATCTCTCACCTTACGGGTAAAAACGTACCCAGAAAATGTGCTGAACTACAGAGGGCCAGAGTCTGGCCCTCTGTATGTCAGCACATCAACTAAAAGTAGTAATTCCAACCAGTGGCCCTCTGTATCCCAGCACAAGAACTAAAATGAGTAATAACTTGGTTTGTAGCCAAGATTAACTTTGATTTGAAGCTTCTTCTTTTATAATTTACGTGGTTTTCCCATTTCAGCGACGATATACGGAATAATATAGCCCAAAATATACGTATTCATGAGAGTATAACATATGTTTATATTTCGTCTACATTTAGACGTAGAAGCTAGGCCGTATTTTATAAAATATATTCAGTTTAATAATAACATACAAAACGAAATATGTGCTAAAAAACGGGTACCCCACACACGGTTCAATAACATTGATCAATATAAAGTCAGTTACGATTTCGTTCATTTTGCTATTTTGTTTAGTTATTGCTAAAAAGCGAAATGAAAACTTTTTACACCAAATTCAGCTTGCTGCAAAATTTGTAATGATTTAGGACAGCAGGTAGATCCTTCCAAGCGGGATGTAATTGCACATCATAAAAGGCCGCATTTTCTTGGACTTCGTCCTCGTATTGTTGTCTGCGATCAGGGCTCCAATAACCGAAAAGCGGCCACAGTGTTAGGAACGTCTAAATCGAAACCAACATTTTATATAAATGGGAAAAAGATATTTTTCTGTTTTGACCCGCCGCATTTGTTAAAGAGTGTAAGAAATAACTTGATGAAACATGATAATAAATTTATTTTTAATGAAGGGGAAATATCTTGGAATGATATAGTTGAAACATATAAAATTGACAAAAACAGTTTGTTGTCACGTTCTTTAATTAAAATTACTGAAAAACATATTTATCCAAATAGCTTTCAAAAAATGAGGGTAAAGTATGCAGCGCAAATATTTAGCAATGCCGTGTCAGCTGCTATTTTCACAGCGAAAGCAACGGGAGAATTGCAATCGGAAACAGCCACCAATACCGCATTGTTTATAAAATTCATTAACAATGTATTTGATTGCTTAAACGCTAGAAATATTAAAGATCCTAATCCTTATCGCAAAGGGTTGTCGATTTATAATTTGCTTCCGGAAAAAACATTATTAGTAGCCAAAGAACAAATTGAGAAAATTAGAATTTTAAATAAGATAAACAAAGACAAAACAAATATTCACTGCATTGGAGGACTTGTGTGGACAATCACGGCGACTTTGGAATTATGGGAGGATTTAAAGAAAGACGGTAAAAAATTTTTTTTAACTTCAAAAATTAATCAGGATCCTTTAGAAAATGCATTTTCGGTAATTAGAGCCAGAGGTGGGTATAATCCGCAACCTACTGTTCGCCAATTTAGAATTGCTCTCCAACACAACATGCACATTAGACTTATGGAACCAATAGAATTATCCAATTGTGAAATATATAATAGAATAGATAATAATCTGCTTATTTCACTGTAAACTCTAACATATTTTTCTAGCTTTAATTTAATTAATTTTATTTAATGTTAAATCGGTATAAAAGGTATCCTTCAAAAGTTTGCAAAATGGCAACCGTTCACGATGTAAGAAAAGTTTTCTGGTGTTTAGTTTTTTGCGTAACCGTCACGAATTTGCAGATATAGTTACGACAGCCGTCAGAATTCAAAGTTAGAATAATTAGCTTCCCACTGTATCAGTAAAATACTAAGAATATCAAAAAGCGAAGACCGATACCTTATAAGACCCTTATAATGGATTTGGAAGAACAGAATACTTATTATAACTGTATAGTCATATAGTAAAAAAATTAAATAAAAAAGTATTTAAATATTAATATATTAGGTTGTCCGGAAAATAATTGCGGTTTTCAATTGTCAAAGTAAAAGACGCATATCTCAACTCAGAATAAAGTATATTAATCGAAATAAGCACCATTAGAATCTAGACATTTTTGCCAACGAGAAACAAGTTTATTAATGCCAATACAGTAGAAATCGGAAGATCTGGAAGCAACAAAGATGTTGAAGGCTGTTTCGGCAACGGCTCGGATTTTAAAGCATTTCTCGTGCAGGAAGTCATCGAGGTGCTTAAAGAAGTGGTAGTCGGTTGGCGAAAGTTCCAGCGAGTATGGTGGATGAGGCAGAGTTTCGAACTCTAAATCGTTTAACTTCTGCAGGGTTGTTCGTGCGACGTGTGGTCGTGCGTTGTCGTGTAAAAGAATGGGTCCTATTCTAATGACCAATGCGGGCTGCTGTTATCGAAGTTTCTGGTGCATATCTTCAATTTGCTGACAGTACTTCTTTGCCGTATTTGTTTTGCCCGGATTTAAGAATGTATTGTGGATCAGTCCTGCTGCAGACCACCAAACAGTTACCATAACCTTCTTTTGGTGCAACTTCGGCTTTGCAAAATGACGTGGAGCCTCATTGCGGTTCAACCATTGAGTTAAACGTCGCCTGTTACCGTACAGAATCCACTTCTCATTACACGTTATAATTCGATCAAAAAAAGGTTCGTTTTTGTTGCGAAAAAGTAGCGCAGAAGGCACTTTAAAACGACGATTTTTATGATTTTTGTTCACTTCGAGTGGTACCCATTTGTCAAGCTTCTTTGATTGTCCAGGGTGTCGTAGATGTTCTAAAACTATTGTTTGATTTACACTAAGCTCCTCTGCAAGCTCTCGGTCAGTTGTCCGCGGATTTGCTTCAACTGTCGCCTTTAATTGGTCATTGTCAACCTCCGATATGCGCCCCCGACCATCCTCACCATAAAGGCTCTCATTGCCATTCTGAAAATTTTTGAACCACCATTGTACAGTACGTTCGTTTGCGGTTCTCGGGCCAAACGTATCGTTAACATCGCGAGCTGTTTGCGATGCTTTCTGACCTAATTTGACTTGGAAAAAGAAAATCGCCCGAATTTGCTTCTTATCCATGTTCTCTTTGATGTCCTGGGCAAATGTTAAAAACTATTTTAGAATAAAACTGAGAATGCAGGATGATAGAGCATAAAACGCCGGTCAAAATAGAATTTAATATTTCAGAGATACAAAAAGTTTGACATTATAAACAACCACCAAAGTCACAAATACGAAAAACCGCAATTATTTTCCGGACAACCTAATACTAAAAAATACTAAAAAAATTAAGTATTTAAATTTTTTTAGGAAAACATGTTACAATCTTTAGGATAGTGTAAATAGCGTTCACTACAATGCCGTCATTAGAATTTGAACCGACTTGAGTCTTGCAAGACAACGACGACGTGGATGCAAACCTTTTATAATTTGCTCTTACTTTTAAATTATAGCATTATTGAATTGCGGACACACATTTGTCTGTCACGAGTTTCACAAACATTTACATTTATTTATTTTTTATTAAACACGTTTAGTCAATCTGAATTACTTACTCGTATGTTCGATTTATATATTTAGTGTCAATAAGAACTCATAACCAAAATAAAATTTGTAGAGAATAAGCCGAATGAGCATTAAATGCGGTGAAGTTCTAAAATGGACTGAATAGACTAAACATCAGATTAACCTCAGATGAAATGCAGAGACGTCCAAACCAATGCCCGGAGATGGAACTTGTTAAAGAAAATATGAAATGTACCGTCTCCGAAATTTCTAATTATCTACTTAAGATTTTTCCAAACCTGTACAGCATAACCGGTCAAAAGCAGATGAGACAACGTCATCATACTAATCGGATAAATAACAAAATGAAGGCCTGCACCGAGAGGGAGGTTATTAGGTCATTGCTTGTGGGTCATCAAGAGCACACGTCGAAGGCGGGATTTAGTGAGGGGAGTGTCAGATAAAATTACTTCCACTACATTTAAATTATTTTTAAAAATCTGATTTATTTTTTAAAGCATAGTTGTTGGTAAACTTAGCATCTGGGAAAATACGTGCCTGTAAATGGTTGCTTTAAAATTTTTACTATGAATAATAATTAAAAAAAGATTTGTAACTTTTCAAAAAAATTTTTTTTGGGTTTTCCAACATTTTTCGCAAATATACTTTACGTAAACTATTAGATAATGTTATAGTCTAACTACTTAAAAAAAACCATCAAATTTAAACGATCCAATTCTGTATTGTGATGGAATAAAATTTACATGTTAAATGAATAGGCTGACTAGAGGCATTGATTATATATTGGAAATATCTCTCACCGCCACGTTCAAAAAAAAAAACGAGGCTGCGTTGGCCATGGAAAAACTTTGTGCATCAATTTAGTGCAGCGAAATTTCGAACTGTCAGTTCGAATCTGTCAGATAGTTTTTAGGTTGGGTTCTTTGTTGACAATGGTTTCGTATACGATTATTATGTTGGGACAAATTTCAATAAATGGACGCGAAGAAGGGTAGCATTATGTTTATGAGAACGATGTACACATGTCCTGGCATTTATTATAAACAATTTACATAAAATTGGTCCGTTTTATTTTGGCGGAAAATTTTAGACTGACAGTTCTTGTCATTTGTGGTTTCTACACTGGAAAGCCGATAAATTCCATGGCCAACGCAGCCTCGTTTTTTTTTTGAACGCACGTTATATTAATGCTGATACACAATTTTTCCTTATCAATCCATAATTTTTACTTATGCGTCATCGTTATCCTTTTTCCTTCTTTCTATCCCTATCCCGGCAAGAGAGCTCTACACCTTCTCGTTGGTTCTTGCTGAACAATTGCAAATATTTTATCTTGCGACTGACTAAGTAGAGCATTCCTGTTTCATTGTAGTATAATGTTGATTGGACAACTTCGTTAATACATCTTTCTCATTTCTCCAAAAAACAACAATATGTTGATAATTAAGACATAAATTTTGCAATATGTTTCAAATTGCAAATTCTAGCTTGATACCAAAGCCGATTTCGTTCATTTAGTTATTGAAATAAAGAAAAAAATTGAAATGAAAACATCTTACACCAAATTCAGCTTGCTGCAAAATTTGTAATGATTTATGACAGCAGGTAGATCCTTTACAGCGGGATGTAATTGCACATCATAAAAGTCCGAACTTGGGTTTGTGGTCCGAGTTATCAATAATAAGAAATGTTTCATTGAAAAAACATTTATCAATAGCGCATCGGTAGAAAATTTAAACTTTTGAGCCTCAAATTTTAGGATTAGTCCTGGTTTACCCCATTTCTGAGAAATATGGATATAAATTGATAAAGAGAATTCTCTGAAATTATGTTTCAAAGCTGAATCTCAGGATATTTCTATTAATTGGTTTTCATGTGCCGTTGTCAAGCCAGTAATATCAGTAAGTGTTGAAAGGGTCTAATATCCAATATTTAAAATAAAAATTCTAAACCTACAAAAAACATCAAACGTCAGAAAGCTGTAAATATTAGATTAAAGCAAAATAAGCGGAAACACACTCCCGAAAACATCATGAAAGTGTTCCTAAAATTATTCGTCCGTACGAACTGTGTTACAAATGCAAAGTTTTAATCGCAAAAGAACCGTTTGAAGGAAAGCAGAAAGGAAACTGGTTTTATCACTGTACTATAAATCACCTAGTATTTATAAGTATATGCAGCAACTTTAGGATTCGCACTACCTGAAATCTCGACAATTTTAACTTGGCTAAAGATTAATAATTTAACAACGGATTGCAATAGATCTTTAGTCAACAAATTGGCAAATAAAGCCATTTTGCTATTTTACATCTATCTGTCGGACCCGTGAGTGGTGAAACTATTGCCAAAATGTTAAATACCGTTATACAAAAACTTCATTTTCTTAGACTTCGTCCTCGTATTGTTGTCTGCGATCAGGGCTCCAATAACCGGAAAGCGACCACAGTGTTAGGAACGTCTAAATCGGAACCAAGATTTTATATAAATGGGAAAAATATATTTTTCTGTTTTGACCCGTCGCATTTGTGCGAGCGAGAGGAGAAAGAGTGATTTTTTACACTTGATGAAACAAGATAATACATTTATTGTTAATGAAGGAGAAATATCTTGGAATGACATTGTTGAAATATATAACATTGACAAAAACAGTTTGCGTTCACGTTCTTTAATTAAAATTACTGAAAAATATATTTATCCAAATAGCTTATCCAAATTATCCAAATCCACAAAATGAGGGTAAAGTATGCTGCACAAATATTTATCAATGCCGTGTCAGCTGCTATTTTCACAGCGAAAGCAACGGGAGAATTGCAATCAGAAACTGCCACCAATACCGCCTTGTTTCTCATAGAAAAATTAACATCTTGTCAGGTCAATGATATCCTCCTGATTATATATTCTTGGGTTCTTTAATTCATTCTTGAGTGATGGCCGGTTCCTCAGCGTGGACGCACACCAACGCTGTACTGGTGCTACTAGTTCATGACTTGTTCTATTAATTTTTTGAAGGCGCTACTTGCCGAGGGTCTAACTTCTAGGCAAGGCAGGGTGCGGGGTGCGGTGGAGCATTGCCAAGCTTTTACCTGTGGCGGTGAGAGATCTTTCCAATATATAATGAATTCTTTGACCATACTTTGACACTTTCCTCGCTATATTTTACAGGTTTCTATAGAAATACTAAATTCGAGCGACTCGACTGTAGCGCCCCGCTCCTTCAAAAACATTCAAAAGCCTAACCATGACCTACCCTACGGGTCCCGATGCTGCAATACAAGTTGCCATACCCTGTAGTGACCTGTGGTAGTGACATTTCGTAGTGCGACTATGGCGACACCTAGGTGCCGCATCTGTTGCATGGGGTGCGCACTCTTATGAACAACCTTGAAACCTGGTTTTAATTGGTGCCATTTCAATAAATGTCGCTCCTTTCGGCGAAATCTATATACTTTTACATGATTATGTTGAGATGTTAGTAATGTTTTTTGCGTTGCGTGGAGCCTCACACACTCAAATACTTAGTACAATCCGTTTCCATGACATTGTTGATAAGTTATTTATCGACAAAAAGACGTTTGCTAGTTTTTTTACTTTTTCGTTCTGTGATGAGTTTTAGTTACGAAATTTTCCTTCCAAATTTTTGTATGTGCTTCTCTGGTGCGTTTTGTGTCCCCTTAGTGCATCGTTAGCAAATGAATTAATTACATTGACATGGATGCATACTTGAAGAAAAAATAGTGTTGTGCCCCAATAATGTCCGTCAAAACATTCGATTTTTTACATTTCCGCAGAAAACATAAATGTGTATTAGAAATTCGAGTGAGAAGGACTGGGCTTTCTGTAAACCGCAACAGAAAGAGAACTCGACAACATATTTGCAGTGCATATTTTGAGGAGCAATATTTAGATCCCTTAGGAAAATTTTCAAAAATTCTTTGCCAATCCTCTATTTTCAAGGTGAATTATATCACCTCAATTAGTATATGTACAATTCCATAATGTTCTTAACAGTTGTAGGTTGCGTTGAGTTGAATAATAAACATAATTGAAAAAATAAATAATTTTTATTTTTAACAAATAAAAAAAATTAAATATATTTGGTAAAGAAATTTATTTTATCGATATAGTTAACTGGTCCCATCCCAAGAGATGGCGCTGAAACTCAGGTCAAAAAAATACGATAGAGATGCCAATCTATTTACCTCTTTATCTGTGATCTGTTGTTTATGGAAGGTTGGTGGAAAACACGGTTCTTATACTCATACGGTTGCCTCACTTCTGGCCTTGTGGATGCGGGGATAGTGGGGAGGAGAGCAGCGCAGTGACGTCAGCTAGAGACCAAAGACTGTAAGCTTAGCTTGTCTCTGGCTTAGTGAATGGCTTTTAGAGATGAAATTGCGATCACCGAAAAAGTCGTTGTAGTACAAATAAAAGTTATTTTATGGAATTTTGCAGTTTCATAGTATACAGCTGGCAAAAGTTCACTTATCTGACCTAGAATGAGAAAATAAGAATACGTATAAAATAATTTCTACGAGCTGTTAGTGTTGAGTACCAGTAAAAATATATCAAAATAATATATAGCTAATCCAAACAGAGGTTCTGGGGTATGCTATACCCCAGAGAAATACCGTTATTTTGATTAATGATGTAATGTTTTTTTATTTTAGAATAAATTATATTCGTACATTTTTATACCAATTATTGATTATTATCATAATAATACACATTGTCCAATCATTTCAACCGCTTATGGATGGAAAATTTCGTAATTTGTATTTTATTTCGCGATTTGGCCGATAGCTAATGATGCTCCGTTTCGACACTCGGAGTCCGGCTACGTCATCATGTTGCGTAGGTCATGGCTGAGTGAGGCAACCGTATGAGTATAAGAACCGTGGGTGGAAAATTGGTTCTTGAGGCCGTGACACACCACGGTTCTTATACCGGGTGACTGTAAATGATTGACTTAAATTTAGTTGATAGGCAACAGTGAGGAATTGGTACCAGATTAACTGTCGTCGTGATTTATGTCAACTAACTTTTTAGGTTAGAATATTTTTGTCAAAAAGTGCAACTTACAAAATAATGGCGAACGAAAAGTGACAAATAACGGAGGAAATAGTTATAGAGTGATCGAAAAGATCTTCCAGTTGTAAAAACCATTTTGAAAACAATTCCGATATTGGCAATTTTTAAATTTGACGTTTATATGACAATTTTAAATTTAAAAATCAGTATACCCAATAGAAGAGTTAAAAAATATTGCCAACCTAACACAAAAAATGTCAATCATTTATAGTCACCCGTACTATTATATAAGAACCGATTATATAAATTATATATTATAGTACGGTTGCCTCACTTGTGGGCTTGACGGTGCGGGGATAGTGGGGAGGTGAGTAGCGCAGTGACGTCAGCTGGCGCCCAGAGACTGTAAGCTTAGCTTACTTTAAAAGTTGAATGGCTTTTAGAGATGAACTTGCGATCACCGAAGAAGTTGTTGTAGTAGAAATAAAAGTTATTTTATGGAATTTTTCAGTTTCATAGTATACAGCTTGCAAAAGTTCACTTATCTGACCTAGAATGAGAAAATAAGAATACACATAAATTAATTTCTGCGAGCTGTTAGTATTGAGTACAAGTAAAAATATATCAAAATAATGTATAGCTAATCCAAACAGAGGTTCTGGGGTATGCTACCCAGAATATAGTACTAAATTTAGGACCGTGTCATACGGCCTTTATTTAGTCCTAAATCTTGTCCTAAATTTGCATCCTAAATTTAGCTTCGTGTCATACAGAGTTTGGATACTAAAATATTTCAACACTAAATTTTTAAAACGTGTTCTGAAAACTGATAAATTTTGATCCTAAATGGACGCCTTCAGTGTGCGCACGTTTCTGTTGCTATTTCAAGTTTACCACAAGCGCAACAGTAGTATCCGCACTCGCAGATAAATATAAAAGTTTTGGGTTATCCATTTTATAATAAATCATGGGAATTATTGAAATTATTTGAATTAAATTATTGAAATTGAGGTTAAGGTCAAGTGACAATTGGATGACAAACGCAACGCTTTATGGCGAGAATGCGCAGGCTCAGAGGCGAAATTTCATACGAAATTTAGCACTCGTGTCACACAGCATTCCCACATTTTCTCAATAAATTTAGCACATAATTTCATGTCTATTTTGTGACAATATTTAGTACTAAATTTAGGACCGTATCCTGTGACCGTGTCATACGGCCTTGACACGAAGCTAAATTTAGGATATAAATTTAGTACTAAATTTTGTACCGTGTCATACAGCCTTTAGAGATTATGATTAGGAAGATAAAATGATACCAGTAGCAGAGCAATGGTAGAAGTCAAAGAATAAATCTCAATCAATTGCAATTGTTACAGAATATAACAATTAATATCAAACGCTCAAATAATCATTACGGATGTGTAGTGAACGTTTTTATTATCTTCTAAGTACTTGTAAGGCATCATAACGACAACATTATATTATTATTTTAATTAATGTGTGTGTTTGCGAGACTGGTTTACTACTTTTACATACACAAACCAACAAAGGATGTAAACTTTCTCTTGTGCAACCCACTTTTTCCGCAGTTCCGAAAGCAAAACCCAAGAAAATAGTTTGTATTTCCGATATTTGCACTAATACGAATTCAAGCAGATACTTTAAATAAAACTCATTAAGGTTACCATGTAAAGGTGTTGCGTGGTAACTAGTTGGAGATTTCGGCGCTGCGTCAGGAAACAAATCATGATACAAATGCAAACGAAACATTACAGGTATACATGACAATGCCAAGAACATTCCATTCAACCTCTAGGTGATTGTCAGAGATTGGACGAGAATAAGGTGGACTGGGGGCCACGCCATGATTCAACGAAACCAAGTGCAGTTCGCGACTTTGTCAAGGCGGAACAACTGCAACTTTGCGGCCCGCTAAATACCGCTACGGTTTATTGATGTTTTCCAATACTTAAATTTATATGTTCGTAATGAATAAAACAATATTTATATAATTATTTTGTGTTATTTGTGCTGAAATTCAAAGTGATATGTGGAGTTTTGTGATTATTGCAATATTTTTCGGCCAAGTACATTGCCAAGGGTGAGAAACTATTCTTTTCAATTTTTGTTCATTTGCTGTTCAGAGATAATGTTGCGTGACTTAAATTTCTAGGCTTAATTTAGCTGCGGTGTCACATATTCGTTTCAAGGTTTTACTTATTATTCTCTTATTACTCACTGGAGTAAATAATTGAAAACATTTGTAACAATTCAACTACGCAAGTGTAATTTGTGCTCATTGGCGCATTGTATAAAAAACAGAAGCTTAATAATGTGATTCACTCCAACTTTAATTTAACTTTCCTTAAACACCTCTGAGAAAGATGATGTCAAAACGTGTGGGTAATATCCTTAAACCCACACATATTTGGTAAATAAATCAAGTGGCAATAACCATATTTAAAAAATTTGAGTTTTACAATAAGACTGAACTATCGTTGATAACGAGTTTAAATTAAATAAATTTGAATGCGGTTTCGCCGTATTTCCTAGTTACTTTTTTTCTTTTTCCAAAAATGAATATGTAGGCTAGAAGAAAGTGGAGAAGCAAAACAAGTCAACAATCTATACAGAGCGCTACAAATACATTCTTCAAGAAAATCTATTTGGATTAACATGACACGGGTGTTTTATTAAATTTTTGTGTTATTATTCGTTTACTTCTTTTAGATTTTATTTTTTAAAAAACCTAGGCTTAGGAGGCTATGGAAACTAGCTTTTGTTTTATTTTTTTCCAATGTAGGCGTTTAAAATTTCCAAATCATTACATTTGACAGGAACTGTCATTCAAAAATTTGCTCAAATGGCCTACGCAGCTTACGGTTTTTCTTAACTCTCGTTATAAGAGGAGCAGGAATTGGAATCACTTTGAATATGATTAGAGTGTAACAAGGTCTTGACTTTGAGTTGGAGAAACTCGAAATTAAGTTCTATGTTTCGGAACGATATATTTAAGTGTATTAAAACAAATTTAAACTTCAGGCGTCGGTTTAGACGTCGTTACGGCATCCTTTCGATTGACAGAGTCTGTCAAAAGCCTACAAGATAAAAAACAAAACAAAAACTAGATTCCATGGCCTAAGGCCCAGTTGTTCAGTCGAAGCTTAAACGATGGATTTGTAAAGTCGAGTTTAAAGTTAAGCGGAAGCTTAATCGTTCAGATGTTGCACAGTCGTGATTTTAGAGCTGATTAGTTAACCCCAATCACAGCTCAGGTAGACCTTTCATGCCCTATTTTGGCAACCTTGATTCTGAGGATGTTCTGTTTATAATTGACAATACTAATGTCTGACGCATTCTTTCAAACATTGAATTTGAATTTTGAATTATGTTTGCCCGTGGTGTGATTAGTTGAAGAAGCAACGCGATCCGCCAATTCTACGGCCGAGGAAGAATTTTTGTTAGTGGGAATTGTAAAACGGTACCAAGGAATAGTGGAATCCAAAAGTACTAATGCCGTGCTTAATTAGAATAGTGGCAGCATGAGATAAAATTGCTACCGAATTTTGGAATCTTGACAAAAACAGGTCTCAAACTGGCGAGTGCTCTTGAAACTATTCTGCTAGCAGTAGATTTATGAATTCCCATAAAATCACCTACTACTAGTAGCATACTGTCTGTAGCGAAAAAAACGTAGTGTTACTAGAATCATATTCTCAACAGAAATGGCGTGATTTCTGTCAGAAAATACACAACAATAAACTTTCTATTAGTGTTATAAAAGAGTATTGTACATACCAATCAGTAGTTGAAGCAGCAATTAGATTAATGACCATCCTAACCACTTCTTTTGGAAGCCGAAATCTGACTAGAAATTCTTCGACGCTTCAAAATAATCTGGCAGCTTAATTTGCAAATTGAATCGTTTTTAGCGATCACCGATGAAGTTCTAGGAGAAATAATTGTTACAATATTTTATGGAATTTCGCACTTTTATAGTTTCTCTATAGCCGCCAAGATTTCACCTATCTCTCACCTAGAATAAGAATAATACATTTCTGTGAGCTGTTACCATGTCCTCACGCATTAATTTAACAAATTAATAAATTCCTGGTCTAACGTTTCATAAATTGAAATTATTCATAGTTTATAAGTTTTATTTTTACGATGTTTGGGTTCCGTTTCGAGGGGTTCTTCTAGAGCGACTACTACAACGAAGAACTACTGATTATTTATATTTTATGGTATATATGTCGTAGTCTCTTAGTGAAACACGTCATTTCATGAAAAGTCTAGGCAATACATGAACTGCCGGCATATTATGTATATTCTTTATTTTACACAATCTCCCTAGTTCCAAATGTTCCAATTAACAAAACTGAAAAATAAAAATTTACTAATAACACGGGCCGCTTTTGTGACGTTTCGAATTGCATTGCAACTCTGCTTCAAAGCACTGGCATTTATTGGTCTTGCATTGCATTTTTGATGGTTGACATGCACATTACCCCTGTCCAAATAAAAGGCTTGTCTGATAAATAAATACTTAGACATATTCACCAGGTCACGGTTAATAAATTTGAAATAAAATTCTTTAAAACAAAGTTCTTTTAGCATCTAATCCCATCTAGATCTTATTTTACACAATCTGCCATGCCATAATATTGAATACCGATCAGTTATTTCATGAACAGTCAACTTTTAAATCGCGGCAGATTCTGTACAGGTTAGTGAAACATAATATGCCGAGACAGGAGCGGCATTTCACGAAGAGACTAGGGAGATTGTGTAAAATAAAGAATATACATAATATGCCGGCAGTTCATGTATTGCCTAGACTTTTCATGAAATGACGTATTTCACTAAGAAACTACGACATATATATTCGCCCGTATTATAAACACTACAATATTCCATTTTTAGAACGCTGTGAATAATGATAAGAATTCGTGACGAATAACAATTTTAGAGTAAATAATACAAATATGAATTTATTGATGTCGTCAGTTCGTAATAAAAGTGTTACTCTTATTACGTGTCCGTTTGGAGACGAATTTTTTGATGGCGTCAGTACGCAGTTTCAAGAATTTGACCTTTACCCCCGGCGTTTCTAGGAATCTAGATTATTCGCTGGGATCACTTATCGGATCACCTCGGGGTGCTCGCTACATCCCCCTATCCATGGTAAATCCATATTATTATTCTGACGTCAACAAATAAACTATTTTAAATCCATTCTTATTTTTAATCATATTATATTTTTATCAAATTTTCAAAAACGTGAATACAAAATTCAAAAAATTAACCATCACGCGACTCCGTAGATCTGTATAGACAAAGTGTTCCCGTTTTGCGGTTTAGGCTGGTGTCACATTATCAAATTCTCGTCAAATTTCCTTCATACAAACTAGTTGTAGCAAACTGAGTTGATGACGTCATTACTACCCTATTTTCCGCGTACGGTAAAAACCCTGTCACACCATCAAATTCTGCTCGCAAAAGTATCAAACTCGTTGGACACAAAACGGTCAAACGCTTGACACGAATAGGAGGGCGTCTATTTCTCTCAAACTATTGGAAGCGGTCGGTACTTTCATTGGCTGATAAGTGAGCGCCAGTTCAAAACAATCCGTTCTTGATATTTAGGTCCTTATAATTTTCACGTTAGGGTGAAATGGGAATGAAAATTTGGAGTGGCATCGATTTGACGACATTAGTTGATTTATACAGATAGGAATATTGTACGACACGAAAAATGACTCGTACTAGAACAAATTTGCACGTCGCGATGTATTACAGCGAATTGTTGAGGAAATGGGCAAAATTCGGTCCAGAATAACTAAAATTTCAAAGGTCTAACAGACCTATTATTCTAGTTTCTTTACCAGAAAAAAAAAGTGTAATCCAAAAAGGAGGTCGCAAACAATTTTTCATATAAGAACTTTAAAAAAAATTCGAGGTACGAGCTTATAAATTATGAAATTACAGGAAATTTGATAGTGTGACACCAGCATATTGTAACACCAGCCTAAACGATTCTTTTATGGCTCCCCAAACATGTGCGGCCTAACAGCAGTGACATCGCTTCACGGATCGGTCCGATCGCTGAGATCTGTGCTGTGAGAGTGAGTCAAGTAATACAACGTTGCCGGTCCAGAATTCGTTTCATGTGCGTATGAAAGATGTGGAACGAGCGCTTGGAAGCCTATCTCTTACATTTCGGTAGGGAAAAGAAAGACAGACATAGAGCGTCTGGGTATTATTGGGTAATAAGCGCCGACAGCTTTTAGGCGGTGAAGTGTGGAGGGTACCCAGAGCTGACGAAGTCACGTGATAGACAATCCTCTTAAGAGCGGCGTCTCACAAACTCTACTGATTTTTGACCGATAGATGGCACTTGCATCTGCAATCTCTTTAAATTCAATTTTTATTTGACCAGTGAAAGCGTGCTCTACCGAGTAGAGGTGAAACGTCTTTAAACAGTAAAGAGATTTCTGCCATGTCGAACTAGAGATCCGAGTCTGCACTTACCACGAAACAATTGCGTAAGCAGACTCATAGGCGGAGAGACTTGAAATACACTTTGGTCGAAACCCAACATAATCGAAAATCATTCACGGTCAATTTAAAACGCCAAAACTACTATTTGGAATCATTGAAAATAGAAAAAATAAAATGACGAGTTCTCTGTTTCCTTTCGCCTTTCGGCTAATCAGAATCATCGTCAATGATGACTTAGGGCCTAATTCTAAATCAAATTTGCGCCGTTATAACTTATGCTCCTAAGTATAAAATCATTTCTGAATTTTGTAAATTTTTTGTTTAATTAGAAAATTATATTTTGAAAATGTACATGAAACTTGCCTCACCCATATGTACATACATACATACATATATACACATGACCCCTCCTACGGCTCATCTGAAAATCATCAGCCCTGCGGCTACAACGTTTACTACTTTCTTGTGCGACTCTACGGGTGGAAGACCCAGGTAAAGGAATGTCTTCCATTCAAAAACGAAATGAATGAAATTCATACCGCCTCAAAATAAAAATGTTGATTCTGCTTCAGTACGTATTTATAAACAATTACTGAACTGATTTAAGCAAACATGACGTTTTTGCTTACCATTTTAAAAAATCACAGCTGCAACATCGTTGTAACAAAAAAAAGAACGGCAATATTTTGTATCAATAATATTTTAATGATAAATAAATTTAAAAGTCTAAAGTTTGATGACGACTAGCTACCTACTGTCCTTTTGAGATATTTGCATTTTTATGATCTGCAGTATTCGAAAGCGAGCAAATAAATCATACAAATCGCCACAATTATCCTTATTTTCTATTGATGTGCCATTTCGGAATCAAAAATTAGCATAAATTAATTCATCGGTTTAGATAAACATAGAAATTGATTTATCCAAAAAACGAGTGGTTTTAGGTATAGAAAGGTATTTGTCAATTTTTGGATGGGACACCTGTAGATTATTCGTAACTGCCTAGATAAGTATTATAATTTATTTTTTTCAATATTAGCGAGTTACAGCACAGACTTGCATGTTCATTCATCACGCAGTTTCCGGAACTGCAAACGATGGGTACAGATAATGTCCCGATCTTTGTTGATAAAACCAGCGGCTCTTGTGTCGGAATAAAGACACAGGTATAGGTAAAACGCCAGGAGTCCATGTAAATAAACACCACCGCTATTTCTTTCCTTTTACAGCTGTACAGTACTGAGAAATGCTTTCGGCCATTTAATTAGTTCTTCCTTGTCTTGTCATGTAAATCAGGATTTGTATTGTCTGTGCGATTAAGAAAACGGCTTATTTCAAAGAAAGGATTCCTTCTGATAGATTTGAAAAGAAGCTTGTTCCTCCTTATCAGTTTCAGAATCCGGCTAATATTCTTTTCCAGGTAATTCATTATATACAGTTCGAATTCAAATTATAAAGATTCGTACACAAGATGATTTTTAAAAAGCGGCAATCGCTGTAAAATTCCGATTTCAAGAAATTAAAAACCCTATTAAATGGCTTCCAATTTACCACAAGCCCACCATTTTTGAATTTTTCTAAATTTCATGGTATATTTTGTGCAATATTCATCTTTCTTATTTTAAATTAAGTGCCATATTTTTTGCATAATTTGCTCGCTACGCCCCACCTACTGGAATAACTTCGATTGGAACACGATTTACATATCGAGAAAATATAACCGCTAACGAAGCCGGCCGCGAAAGTCTACACACCCCGAAATTAGTTGTAAATTCATAAATAATTCATTCTACTAAATTCATGAGTTTTTCAAAAACAGCACTAGTCAAAAAAATTAACAACTAACTTTGTTATCTAAAAACTCAATTTTCAACTTTGATACAAAAATACATATGTGGTTGTAAATCACGAATTTCTTTATTTTTTTATTTTTTGTATAACTGGAATTTCTTCCTATCTATGTTTTTGAATTGAATACCCAGTATATTTTTTAATTTTTAGGACGCAGATTAAAAAACTGTTTCGGCCAAAAACAGCTCATATCATAGTTATTTGTACATACGTATTTTGTATTTTTTGTAGTTATTTGTATAAAATAATAATAATAATGATGTTCTGTAAAAAGAATACTTATCGGTGACTGTTTTTTGCTTTTCCTGAAAATTCAGTTTTTGCCAACCATGTTGCAGTTGTTATTTTTTTAATGATCAACAAAGGGCGTGTTTGTTTAGATCAATTTAGTAAATGTTCATAAATACGTACTGAACCAGAACCGACATTTTATTTTAGCAGGTATGAGGAGGAATACCATTCGAGTATTTCCATAAATTGAAATAACTTGAATGAAAGGCATCTCTTTACCTGCGTCCTCCACCCACAGAGTCGTACAGAAAAGTAGTAAACGTGTTAGCCGCAGGGCTGGTTATTTTCAGAAAAAAGCCGGAGTCATAATTTTGTAATTTTTTAAATTGGTTTTTAGTAGATATTAGATAATAATGACAAATCCATGAATTAATAAATTTCATTCTTCTTTAAAAACAATAATTTCTCCTATTAGCACAGGTTATCAGCACTAAATTTTTCATAAATTACATATTGTAATCAACACCCCGAAATTAGTTAAATTCAACTCATACTTATCAAAGTACAATTTTTTTTGTTTGAAATTGACCCTATAGTAAAAAATATTGTTGTGAAAGACAACAGCTACAGCCCGACCGCAGAAAAAAATAAGAACACCCATAGAAAAACACAAAATTCCGATAGATTATTAACAAGCACACGACGTGAGTTTGATACATTCAACCGATTTTCTGCACGCGTTTTTGTCGTCTACCGCCCGACGGAAAAAATCGCGACGTTTTCTAAAGGCATTGTTCTAACGTGCGTTAAAAAAAAACGAGGCTGCGTTGGCCATGGAATTTATCGGCTTTCCAATGTAGAAACCACAAATGACAAGAACTGTCAGTCTAAAATTTTCTACCAAAATAAAACGGACCAATTTTATGTAAATTGTGTATAATAAATGCCAGGACATGTGTACATCGCTCTCATAAACATAATGCTACCCTCCTTCGCGTCCATTTATTGAAATTTGTCCCAACATAATAATCGTATACGAAACCATTGTCAACAAGGAACCCAACCTAAAAACTATCTGACAGATTCGAACTGACAGTTCGAAATTTTGCTACACTAAGTTTTTCCATGGCCAATGCAGCCTCGTTCTGTTTTTGAACGCACGTTAATGCGCGCTATTATGCATCGCGACGGTCTGCCGCTCAATTTTGTTTGATCTAAAAACACCGCGAATTTTACCGCTGGGTAGTACGCCACTGCCATTATAATCAAAAAATAACTATATCTGATCTTTAACTTTCAATATTGATACTATGTCAGCGACATCGTTACCATAATAGCTGAACTAAAATCTTACCGATTTTTACCGGTTTTTACTTGACCCCTTTCATCTAGGGGCAGATGAAGAGCCAGCCAGGATTATTGCTTAAAAAATAGAAATCTTGAAAACGACAAGTCGTACAGGAATAATTTTGGTCTCAATTGGAAGATAATGTTACTGCGGGTATAAAAGGTCATTATGTAGCAAAAATAAGTTAAATTAAACTGTACAGGTTGATGACAAGTTTCTACCTTTTTTTAACTTAGCAATATCTTTTGATTGGTTGCTTTAATCAGCTTCAAAAGTCCCTATTATAAGGAATGGGGTTTCCAGATTAGATTACCATTCATCATTTTCTGATCCGTGGCGTAGTTTTTGACATTATCATTTTTTTAAGTGCTTATGTTTTGACGGGCGAGCGGGTGAGTGGGAACGGGGGTACGCAACTGTGAGACGCCGTATTTTGTATTTCGAAAACAAATGACTGTGCGACGATAAAAAAATTGCAACAAGTCGACATTATAGACCCCCTATACACGTGCCAAATGTGGTTCAGATCAGAATTAAGGTTGTGGAGCTATAAAAGTGATTCCAATTTTTTGCGCAATCCTATATAAAATGTGTGATTAATAAACATAATAAGAATTTTTATTAATTTTTTAGTGCCCTCTATGATAAAGACTCGAAACTTCCGAAAACAGTAAAATGCAGATCCCACTGTAAAGACTAACCCCGGTCTTTGACCGATGTGGACAACCAAACAATCTTCATTCCTAAATTTTATTTTTAGTGGAAATTGAAATAACGTGAAATTATAAATACCTAAAAACTACATGGATTAAAAGACAAATGTATTATTCACTGCTCAAATCTAAATATTTCCAATATTAATCAGCTGGTACTATGTTAAACTATGTTAAAATGTATATGAGATTACGCCTAAAACCGTGAAGTTTGCGATTTTTTTCTTGTGAATGGCGCCGCAATTAGAAGAACCGAGCAAATTGGGCTTTTTTTGGACCTTTTTTTAAAGTTTTGTAAAAATCTCAACTTGATTGCTTGCTTGGCAACGCCGTTTTCCACTAAGAAAATCAACATGTTTCTTAAAATTTTGTTGTAGAAGTGGTTGCCTAAATCGGTTCCGTTCGACCCCTTAAATCACAATATGAAAGTCCCTCTTCCAAAGTACCATTATTCAGTGTCGATCAAAAGGTTGGAACTAATTCGATAACTTTTTTATAGACAGCGACAGAAAAAATCGCTTGGACAAGTGGATTTTTAATTTCAAATGCGCTAAACATAAAAATTTGCTTTGTTATATCATCGTTCTCAAGGTTATGACATCATTTCATTTTTTTTAAATGGCAACCCTAATTTTTTATTGCGTCATCTTAAAGAGCATGTTTTTTTGCATATAAAACAATAAAATTTGTAATAGATTACATAATATTTTTGAGAAAAAATTAAAAGTTAAAAATTAGAATAAGGTACTCAGGAAATTTTGCTAATCACCCCACAAATTTTAGATAATGTCAAAATAAGTTGAGCATCGTCTTAGTCACTGTCAGCTTGAAGAAGGTAGGCAGTTTGAACATTTAATCTTGTTATTTTGAAAATTTTACATGTTATTTAAATAAACTAAATAACTAAAATCATTAAATTACTAAATAACAAACAAAAAAATAATGTTTTTCTCAAAAATATTGTTATGTAACACATTACAAATTTTATTGTCTCATATGCAAAAAAACATGCTCTTTAAAATAACGCAATAAAAAATTAGGGTTGCCATTTAAAAAAAATTGAAATGGCTTCATGGCCTTGAAAGAAATGACATAACAAAGCAAATTTTTTTGTCAGAATTATCGCATTTAAAATTAAAAATTAACGTGTCCGAGCGATTTTTTCTGTCGCTCCCTATAAAAAAGTTGTCGAATTAGTTCCAACCTTTTCATCCACACTGTATTTATCTACAATTAACTCAGTTATATATTTTGGCACTTCCGGAAATATTATACTCATCTTCGTATTATTTACCTTAGTTGCCGGCCCAAGTTTTCACTTTTGGACATTGTCTAGGTACTACAAGGTCGTCGGATCTCGATTCGTCCGCCCCAACAGCGAATACCACATAGCTGTTTCGGTCCAGCAAACATCTCAACCAACGCTAATAACAGCAAGATTGCAAGGAATTTCTTCCAATGGTTCCATCTTCAGCAGTGAAGACCGCATTGATGTTACACCTTACACTTCAAGGATATGCAAATTGGAAGTGGGGGATGTGGGCTATGGAGACTACAAAGTTATAATTTCCGGGCGAGGAGGAGTTGATTTCTACTCCGATTACCCCGTTGAATTTGTGGAGAAGAGCTATTCGGTGTTTGTACAAACGGATAGAGCCGTCTACAAACCTGGTTCCAAGGTACTGTTCAGGGCTGTAGTTCTAAACTCAAACCTGAAGCCAGCAGCTGAAGTGCGAAAAGAACTGTTAAAAATCGCTGTTACTGTTAGTATATGAGCACATCGATTTTCTTATATGATAATATTTTCACTAGGATGGAAACGGTAATCAAGTGAAGGAACTGAACAAGATTCAAGCGACACGTGGAGTGTTCTCTGGTGAAATTAAATTAAGCGAAAGTCCAGTCCTAGGCAACTGGAATATTTCAGTAACAATTCATCGACAGACCTTCAGCAAATCAATTGAAGTGGCCGAGTATATTCCTCCGAAATTTATCGTGGCCATTCAAGCTCCCAAACATTTAACCTTTAAAGAAAACATTATAGTAGCAAACATCCAAACACAGTACCATTAACAAGATTTTAAAACATTTCATATTTCTTGTGTTTTCCAGTTATAATTACGGCAAGAAAGTGAAAGGTGAAGCCACAGTCACCGTTTATCCGACGTTTTTCTCGGGAGTCATCCAACCCATATTTCAGAACCCAATTCGGAAAGTGGTTCCGATTGAGGGTTCTGCCACCGTTGAGTTTGACATCGACAAAGACCTAAAGCTGAGCGATGAGTACGAACGAGGTGTAATGGTAGACGTTACAGTGGAAGAAGCGTCGACCGGGCGCCGTCAAAACAATTCCGTTGAAATCTACTTGCATAAGTACAGCTACAAGATGGACATGATAAAAACCGCCGACTATTTCAAGCCCGGTCTAAAATACACGGCCTACGTAAGGTACATAACATCACTGTTATTTGCTCGTTGGCACTAAATGTTTTAGGCCAAGGTGTCGAACCATGACGGTACTCCTCTACGCCCCGACCGCAGAGACATTACGATAAGACACGGGTACTCCAGAGTTGATGAAGTATATGTCGTGGAAAAGCATAAGTTAGACAAGAATGGCATCGTTAAGATTGATTTCTACACACTCAGAAATGCTACAAACACAACGGCCTTGCGGATCGAGGCAGAGTACCAAGACCTGAAGGAACGGATATCTCCAATTCCTGCGGCCGTGTCCTTTGGCAATACTTACCTTCAAGTGTCCCTAGAAACAGAACGACCAATTGTTAATTTGGACGTTGAGGTCCTAGTCAACTGTACAGAACCGTTGCGGTACATCAGTTACGTACTTCTTGGACGAGGCGACGTTCTCATAGCAAATACATTTCAAGTGGATAGTACGCGCGAATATCGCTTTCATTTCACTGCTACGCATGCGATGGTTCCAGTGGCCCATCTCATAGTGTCATACATTCGTGATGACGGTGAGCTGATTGGAGATGCTGTGGATGTAGAAGTCGATGGACTTTTACAGAACTTCGTAAGTCACACGGAATTTGCTGTAGCATTTTAAGGCGGATGTTTGCAGATGGAAATACAAGTGAATCCAGTAGAAACCGAACCAAATCTAGACATTGACATAACAATCAGAGCACAACCGAATTCGTACGTGGCACTGATGGCCATAGACCAGCAAGTTGCTCACCTTAGATCAGGTTTTGATTTAACTCAAAATCAAGTTGCCGAAGAGTTGAAAAAGTATGACGCGGCCCGGCCATCGCCGTACACTTTCATCAAACAAGACTCCAAATATAATTTCTTCTGGAAACCTGGAGCTGCAAACACCCACAGTGCCATATACGTATGCCCACAGAGCATTTACCATAGAATATTTTACTAACAATCTTTCCAGAATTCAGGTGCTGATCTTCTCACCAACTCACACCTAAACAGGCACCAACCTGCTTGTAAGATTTATTACTACTTACTAGAAACAAATCCAATTGTTAAGTTCCAGTGGAAGATATCTACTTGCGTCCGTTGTTTTACGGTTCCAGTACAGTTAAACCGGACCGCGGTTTTGGTGTTCCTCTTCATTCAGTCACTAGACCTCCGCTCGCTGGTCCTTACGCGTTTAGCAGAATCCCGAAACCTGTTTGGAACAAACCTAAAGTCTACCTAACTTCTGAACTAGCAGATACTTGGCTGTTTACCAACTTTTCGTCCGGTTACGAGGGCAAAACATCCATTCGTCGCAAAATACCGTCGTCTTTGAACACCTGGGTTGTGACTGGGTTTTCCTTAGACCCGATTCACGGTTTGGGTTTAAGCACCACACCAAAGAAAATTAAAGTCTCGAAAAGCTTCGTGGTTACACTAGATGTACCATTTTCGATACAACGGGGCGAAATTTTAGCTGTTCCAGTCGTGGTGTACAATCGCATGGACAGAGATGTGATAGCTGATGTGACGCTCCACAATTCAGAACATAAATTCGAATTTGTGGAAGTCACAGATGGCAGTAACACCACGAAACGTAAGTTTGCACCAAAGACGTCAGAAGGTACAGCTGAGGTTGCAGGAGTCGAACTGTACCGAAGAAAAAAAGTTAACGTTCAGAAGAATAGTGCAAGTTCAGTGTCGTTCATGATCAAACTCACCAATCCCGATTTGATAGAAGTTAAAGTGACTGCCAACAACCCAAAGAGCCAAGATGTAGCGATTAAATACCTCCAAGTGACTGTAAGTCATAGAGACAGCATCTGGGTTGTTTTAATGATAGGTGTAGGCCGAAGGTGAACCGGAGTACTATACCAAGAGCATCCTCATTGATCTCCGCAATGAACGCAATTACAAAAATACAATCAACTTCACGATCCCTGATAATTTCGTACCGGGGTCCGAAAAAATAGAAGTGACTGCAGTTGGTGATCTTCTTGGATCCACGATGGTCAACTTGGAACACCTGATCAGACTTTCCACGGGATGTGGAGAGCAAAATCTCATGCACGTAATGCCAAATTTGATAGTTTTGCAGTATTTGAAATCTACAAAGCAAACAACTCCGACCATACAGAACGAAGCAGTAGATTTGTTGGAAAAGGGATACCAACAGCAGCTAAGCTTCAGAAGAAGTGATGGATCGTTCAGCGCCTTCGGAACGCGAGACAGCAATGGAAGCGTTTGGTAATTGCATGAGTTGTGTCAATTACAGTTCAAATTACTGTATCGTTTGTAGGATAACAGCGTATACAGCTTTGGCACTGAAACAAGCAAAACCCCATATTTACGTAGACGATAAAATCGTCGAGAGTTGTCTGGAGTGGCTGGCTAATAATCAGGGTCGAAATGGTGGCTTTATGGAAACGGGTCCAATTATCTACAATGATTTGCAATCAAGCGCAGGCAGTAATTTAGCACTAACTGCTTTCACTCTGTTGGCTTTCATAGAAAACCAGGTAGACCGCACAGTGTTCAAATGGGATCCTTATATTATTTTTACAGAAGTACAATCAAAACTACATAAACGTAATCAACAAAGGCCTGGACTATATTGCTCGCAACATCGACGAAAACGAATCAGCATATGCTTTAGCTCTATGCAGCTACACTCTTCAACTCGCGAGACATCCATCCAAGCAGAGTGCCATCAATCTGCTCGACGTGCGTTCCAAAACCAAGGAAAACGAAAAGTGGTGGTCAAAAAATGACCTAAATGATACCAAGAACCCTTGGAGTAGCCTCCCCAGATCCGTCGATATTGAAACGACGGCGTACGGTCTCCTATCGTTTCTTGAAGCAAACTACTTTGAAGATGCCATTCCAGTGCTGAATTGGTTAATCGAACAGCAAAATAGTTTGGGAGGATTCACATCCAGTCACGATACGTCTGTTGGTCTCTACGCAATTTATAAGTTGGTTTCTAAACTTTCAAACGAGGTCAACATGCAGATCGAGCTGTCTTACGAGAAGGACCAAACTCACAATTTTAACGTCAACACGAATAACGCGATGATTATGCAAAAACTGCAACTGCCCAACAATAATAGGCAGGTAAATGTGACGGCACAGGGAAGGGGACTAGCGCTTGTGAGAGTTGCGTACCAATACAACATGAACGTGACGGGTCCTTGGCCCATGTTCACTTTGGACCCCCAAGTAGATAAGAACTCTAATAAAGACCACTTGCAACTTTCAATTTGCACCGGGTAAGTGCTATTTTGATTATAATTTTCTCATCATCATCGTCATATATACATATTTCAACTAAGCCTAAAAATGTAATTCTTCCGCTAACAATCTTCATTTCCAAAGATTTTTAAATTTTTATCCATTACAAATGATCAGATTGTGTGGTTGCGAGTATTTGGTATCTCTTTAGTTATTTCAAAAAATCGCAACAATTATTTACAGCAGGCAGTATCACTAGCAGCATCAAATTAGAGCGAAAAAAGGTCGTAACATTTCTAATCTTTCGTTTCCAAGCACTTTTATGATCTAAGAGTCTAAGCAGTCTTGTTTTATTTATGAACACACGTTAGAAAACATGAGCCAAAAAACGGTTTAGCTGTTTTATTATTTACTGTGTAGACTTTGACATTGACATATCATCTCTGCCGTTTCTGAAGATCCTGTGCCTTTCAGGCAAACGCTGCTCACCATCTTAAGGTCGTTGACCACCAGACAGCCGGAGCTACAATTTTCTCACTGTCTTTGTCATGAAAAATGTTTTCTTGAATGCCAGATGTCGCAGGTCTTGCAGTAACTCCCAACAGAAACGTTCACGTACTTTGCATGTTCGTTATACCTCCGCTGTTTGATACAAATGTTTTATACTGCGTCTTTTACCGCATCGCCTTTGTAGACTACCCGTCTACAGCGATTACGTTGGTTCGGGGATAATTTAAAAACTTGTTCAAGTCATACAGTGTGTTTTTTTTATGATTTTTTTGACACCTTGACAAAGACTTTTTTCGTCGGGGCACACTTTGCCAAAAAACAGGAACTCAATCACTAATTCGCAACAGCGTCCTCGCTGATTGTCCGTGAACATCTTTCCAAAGCCGATACAGACTTGTGCATTCACGCTTGAATTCAAGTGGGCCACTTCTTGAAAAATTGACTTGCGGCTGATCTTGCGATTCATTAGATCGGCATCTTTAGCTTGACCATTTCTCAAAACATCCAGAGACGTTAAGTTTCATCTTCTTGACACTACTTTGGAAACAGGGAAAAATTAGAAAGCCAGAAAAAGGAAACTATTATGTAGGTATCAAGACATCTTCACTTCCTGTAACTATATTGAACCTTCTACTTAGAAGGTTAGCAACAAGTTACTTAGCTTGTTGCGATCTCTTGTTTCCAATGTGTTTATTTTCATGTTAACAGTTCGATAGTGCCTTGACCACGATGACTGGTTAACGAAAATTGTTTTCAGATTCGTTTCGCGCAACTTAAGCGAAGACACTGTAAGTAATATGGCAGTTATGGAGGTGAATTTACCGTCTGGATTTACCGCCGACATCGATTCATTGCCAAGCTTAGAAGTTTCACAAAATGTGCAAAAGGTCGAAACCAGCAATGCTCTATCCAGAGTTGTACTCTATTTCAACAACTTAACAAGCTATGAATATTGTCCAACTGTGTCGGCATTTAGGACACACAAAGTAGCCAAACAGAAGCCAGTATCTGTTATAATCTACGACTATTACGATACATGTAAGAATGAATTAATTTTTTAATTATTTACGATTACGTGGTTACAGCGAGACGAGCCAGGTTATTTTATTCCGGCAGAACATCCACCATGTGTGATATTTGCGAAAATGATGACTGCGGGGATGTTTGCAGGGCAGCGGCTAATCCTCAAATATCAGATGCTGACGGTGGAAGCAGAGAAAGCAAAAGTGGCTCCTCCAGACTAAAACTTAGTTGGATCTTTTGTACAATTGTCGCATTTGCCATAAATATTTAATTGATTAACCTGATGTAAATCAATCTACTAACACTACTAGTCACTTACTCAGAATATTTGTTGTAATTACGACTGACTGTCAATTAAGTGATAGAAACAAATTAAAATATATTTTAATAACTTGTTACCATTTAGGTATGGTATATATTTTAAAACACTAATTTTCAATAAAAATATAATTACAAGTACTTGTTCTTTGTTTCTCATTCGCCACAACCGTAATAACTTGGAGCCAAAGTAGTTAAGTCAGCAACAATAAAGATTAGTGCTTATATGCCCATACAAGGTGAGTGAGGATCCCTGCAAAAGAATACAAATGACTGAAGCTCAGGAGTCCATGGAACTCTGCTTCGCTCATAGCTTTGTTCTGAAGCACATTCACCTCAACAAATTAGATTTAGATTCATTGACTGATCAATGGACACCATGCTCCTTTAACTATAATTTTCTTAGTCAGAAAAAAAAGCTCATTACTTAATTAGCTGTTTTCCACCTCCGCGAAGCTTTAATTTCTAACAAAAATGTGAAACGTATTTGAGTCTTTTCTTTATCCACTCGTTATTCTCGGATACAATATATTATATACTTAACACTTAAATTAACATTATTTTTCTCGTGTCCATCATGGCATCCATACTTGACAGACAGTATAATGCAGGGTTGCCAGGTCTTGTGCGGCGTTGCCAGACGTGGATATAACATCATTCCCCCTGTAAATTTAAAGGTTGAGTCGGTCGATCGGTTTTCTCTTCCGTTCAGATCTCCGTAGTAGCGCAGAATAATGTTTAACTTCTTCAGCTGATGCTGATGGCTGCGTAATTGGTTGAACATCAGCGCTCTCGTTGACATTGGGAACGTTGTCATTTACTTCAGGTTTGTCTGTTGTTTGATTTTTCTCCGGAATCCCAGTACCTTGAGGGTTATCATTATAAATTGTCGTTGGTATTTCCCCATGATACGGTAGAAGTTGGTCGACATGCCTATTCTGAGTTCGACCATTTATAAGGACGTCGTAGTGTAGTCGCCCATTTCTTCCAATCACGGTGCCGAAATTCCACTTGTTTTCGGGATTATTAAAGTTTCTCGCTTGTACTTTTTGTCCAACTTTGAAGTGTCTAGTCTTATAGTTGTCGTTGTCTAGATCGCTTTCCGTCATTTGGAAAGTTAAACTTTTTCTAACGAGATCGATACGTGTTCTTATATTGCGTTTAAACATAAGTTCAGCAGGACTTGATTTGGTCGTGGCATTTGGAGTTTTCCGATACTGCATCAGAAATCTGAGAAGATTTAAATTGAGATCAGGATCGTCGCTAAGTTGGTTACGTAGACTTCGTTTAATCGTTTGGACGTATCTCTCCGCCTGTCCATTTGTAGCGGGGTGGTATGGTGCAGTCACCTTATGGTGAATACCATTTCTTTTAAGGAATTCTTCAAATTCTGCGGATTTAAAATTACTTCCGTTGTCAGAAACAACTGTGTAAGGCAATCCAAAACGAGCAAATATTTCTCGAAGGATCTTAATCGATGTCGATGACGTAATTGCGTTTGTTGGTACCGCTTCTACCCATTTGGAATATGAATCAACCAAGCTAAAAATGTAAGTACCGTGGAAAGGTCCGGCATAATCTATATGCACTCGTTGCCAAGGAATTTGAGCGTATTCCCAAGGATGTAAGCTTACTTGCGGTGGATTGTTACTCGTTTTACAACATCTCTTGCAATTCTTGCCCATTCCTTCAATATCGAAGTCGATACCCGGCCACCATACAAAGCTTCTAGCCAAGCTTTTCATCTTGACAATACCTGTATGTGCCGTGTGTAATTCGGATAGAATCGGTTTTCTCAGTTTCTTGGGTATGGTTATAAGTACTCCCTTCAGAATACATCCATCTTGTATAGAAAAATCTTCCAAACTATATCCCTTGGGCAATTTCTGACCGGATTGTATAGCAAGGAAGAGTTTACGCAGTTCTTCATCTTTCAGCGTTTCTTTTCTTATGTTGTAGTTACTGATGGGAAGTTGTTCTAGTTGACTGATCTGGAATATTTCGATTTCATCATGTTCAGGCGCATCTCTGTTGTATGTAGTCGGAAGTCTTGATAAGTAGTCTGCGTTTCCATGCGATTGAGTACAACGGTACTGAATGTCGTAGTTAAAACTTGAAAGGAAACTAGCGTAGTGTAATAAACGGATTGCAGATGTTGCTGGAAGATCCTTCCCGGGGTTGAAAATTCGAACTAATGGTTGGTTATCCGTGATAAGTGTGAATTTTCTTCCATAGCAATAATGAAAGAATTTATTTGTTCCCCAAACAATTGCAGTAGCTTCCCTATCGATTTGACTGTAATTTCTCTCTGCTTTGCTTAGCGATCTAGAAGCGAATGCAATGGGTCTTTCACTTCCGTCCAGCATGATGTGGGAAATTACAGCTCCTAATCCTGTTGGTGATGCGTCTGTAGCTAATGTTAAAGGCAGTGTAGGGTCAAAGTGTATTAAACACTGTACGTTGGTGATTTCTTTTTTCATGCTCTTGAAACATTGTTCACACTCTTTATTCAATTTAAAAGGTTTATCTTTCGAGAGTAATTGATAAAGTGGATGTAACTTCTTAGAGAGATTGGGTAAGAATCGATGATAATAATGGACGAGTCCAAGAAAACTTTTTAGTTGCGTAATGTCCTTGGGTCTGGGACTCTTGTTGATTGCGGAAATTTTTTCCGGTGATATGTGTAGTCCATTTTTGTCGATTACATGCCCTAAGTAGCTGATGTTTTCTTTTGAGAATTGACATTTCTTCTTATTCAAATGTAGGCCATTTTCTCGAAGTCTTTGTAGGACTAAGCGTAGTCGTTCGTGTAGTTCAGCTTGTGTACTCCCTTGGATGGCGATATCGTCAAAAAAACATACGACACCATCAATGTCTTGTAGAATTTGTTCCATTAGTCGTTGCCATGCAGCTGGAGCTTTTAACTTTGTAAACACCTTTATGAGTAGAAATTGCTTGCATCATCGCGGTACTGTCATCAACTTCCATGTGTAGGTAAGCGTTACGCACGTCTAGATTGCAAAAGTAGGCTCCACCATTCATCTTGTTGAAAATATCTTCTATTCTTGGAATTGGATAATTATCTTCTTGTAGTACTTTGTTAATTGTAACGTTGTAAGCGGCACATATTCGAATTCGGCCGTCTTTCCGTGTAATAGGAACAATTGGTGTCCCCCACGCTGAATGTGTAACCTTTTCGATAATTCCCAATTTTTCCAGGTTGTTCAATTCTTCTTCGATTTTCAATTTCATTGCGTATGGTACTGGTCTTGGTTTGATGAAGATTGGTTTGGTATTTGGTTCTTGCAATTTATGGCTGTAGACGTAATTTGGAATTTTTCCCAACATGTCAGATAATACCTACATCTTCGTATTCTTGTAGTATATTTTCCAACTTCGTATTTTCTGTGGTGTTATGCGTAATCTGATTAATTTCTTTCCACTTAATTTGTATGTATTTTAACCAATCTCTACCAAAAATTGGATCAACATCTTTAGACAGAACAAAGATTTTTCCATTCGCTTTTTGATTTTCGTACGTAATTGTAACTTCAGCGGTTCCAATAGGGTGTATAATTTCGCCGGTGTAGGTTTTTAATTTAACGGATGTTTGGTCAAGTTTTGTCCTGGGGTAGATGGTCTTGAATAATTTATTCGATATTGTAGAAACTGCTGCTCCTGTATCGAGTTCCATTTCCATTTTTGTATTATTGATTTTTATTGGAAGCATAATTTTTGCTGTATTTATGGAGTTGCAAATCATGAATTCGTAGACTGGGTATAATTCTTCGTCGGACTCTGATTCCGTTTGTAACTGTTTTTGGTCTTTAGATTTCGTCGTATCTTTTTGTAAACAAACAGTTTGAACATGACCCTTTTTTGCAATTTGTACAGTGTAAATTTTTTGCGAAGCATTTATCCGCTTTATGGTTGTCCTTTCCGCATTTGAAACATTTACCCGCCAATTCTTTAAGTCTGTTCGAGTTTTTCCTTGTATTTTGTATAGACGGTTTCTTCGGAATGAATTTTCTAACTGCATTTACATTGTTGTAATTCGTACTTTGCATTTGTACAGACTCCTTTTTAGAAATTTCAATCGATTGCGCAATTCTAACAATTTCATCAAATGTAACTGTAGATTTTTGTTGTAGTAATCTTTCGCGTATCGCGCTGTCTCGTATTCCTCGCATAAATTGCATAAATTTATTGTAGGTTTGTTACATTCCGAACATTTAAATTCGCAGTTGATAGTCATCTTTTTCAATTCGGCTACGTAATTTGAAATTGTCTCACCTTCTTGTTGTAGTCGTAAGGTAAATTTGTGCTGTTCAGCGATTATACTTGCTTGAGGTGAGAGGTGCTCCTTAAGTAATTTAATCAAAGAATTGTAGTCTTTTGAATTTGGTAAATCGGGTGCTGTTAACTTTGTTAGTGTTTGGTAAATTTTGGGGCTTAAACATCCAATCAAAATTTGTACACAAAGTTTGTCTCTATTCGGCGTTCTATCATTAATCCCTCGTAATTTCAAATGATTGTCTAGACGTTGTAAGTAAGAGTCGAAACTTTCATTATTTTCGTCGTAAGGATGTAAGTTTTCTTTCGTAATTGGTGTGTAATCCCTATTTTGTATAAGTATCATTTTCTGTGTTTCTTGTATTGATTCCAGGACGTTTGTAAGTTGTCCAAGAATCTGTGTAAAATCCTTACTCCTGGGTTCATCCATCTTCTTTTTTTTTTGGATAGTTGTAATAGGATATTAAGGATTATGCCTAGAGGGCTGTCAAGGCTAAGGAAAGGAGGCCCTTGAACGAGAGGTTTATTATTTTTTTATTGAGGTGTGGCTGGGGTATTTTTCCATTTTGCTGACGTTTGTAAAATTAGTACGTACGTTTTGTAGTTTTGCACTTCGACTTTCCGCCGGGTCGAACCAACTCGTCGCCAATTTGTTACGTCCGTAATGAGGGAAACACACACTGTACTAAATGAACAATATATTTCATACTTAAGGGGATATTTACACTGGTCGAAAACATACCAAAAACACAGCTCGGGAGAAAGACTTTTACAGCGTCATTTATCGATAGATTTTTCTCAAATTTTTGACATGCATTAATTAATGTTCAATTCATGTTTCGTTGGAGCTAGTTTTTTTAAATTTTGAAAAATTTCACCCTTTTTGCTATCAAGAAAAATCACTAACTTTGGATGTATTTCCTAGCTCTACCAGATATAATTTGGAAATTCCGCTCCCACAGAAACATAGATTCATCTTTTGTCTGTAGAAAACAAAAAATTTTTTTAAAATTAGTTGGATAGATTTTCCGTAATCAAGTGGCGGCGAAAGCTCTACAAAGTCGAAAATCTACAAATTCTGGTGCTGATAATTGCGCCCTCTGCGTAATTTTTTGTGAATTATTGGTTGTACCCGCCTTACCACAATCTGTCCCATTTCATTGGTAGAGTGGCTGACAAAGGGCTTTATTGCTTATACCTGAGAAGAAGTGCGGTATGCTGAAATTCTCGAAAATATAGAAAACACCGGCACAATATTACAATGGGATGAACGATAATAATTTTAATAAGTTTTTTTTTAACTTTAAAACTACGCGCGGAAATTAATTGTTTTGGCGTTATGTCATATGTTATTTGGAAGAGGAATTCTTGCTCTATAAGATTGTATGTTTAGTTTATTCGTTTGCCTTAATTTTTGTTGATTTTTAAGTCATTGAAATGGAGTGTCAAGCATTTTTGACCTATCTTTTGTTTGCGTGTAATCGAGGTGACCGCTGAAACTGCTTGAGATATTTGCAGGAGCAGAAATGCCTGAAAGTTCCGCCCGCTGTTCATTTTCGCGCTTCAAATATCGGAATTTTGATTTGTCTGGTATTTTTTATAAACAATTATGGTCATTTCATAACATTAATGTTATCTTTAAGCGATAAAGTTTAATATATATTAAAAAACATACATGTCTACACTTTCTTAAAAAAAAAAACATGCCGACATTTCGATTAGATTTTATTATTCAAAAATAAAAACGGTGATTTTTTATGTGTCACCGTTTTGATCACATTTTATTAATTATAACAATTATTTGTTGACATTGTAAAAAGCAGATGTTGTATGCAAAATAGAAAATGTGGTTTTATAGAGGAACAAATCAAAAGAAGCTTGAGGGTCGTCTCTGTAAAAAAAATTTGATGACCACATAGGAGATCTCGTAAAGTAATGGACTTAAAAAAATACAAGTGGCGCATTTTCGAGCTCGATTTTTGAGAAACTTATTTCGGTGTAGTTTCTTTAGTTTTCGAGATATAAGCAAAAATTGCTATTTCGTCGAAATTATTAAACATTCCTATCTTTTTTATTAATGGTGTTATTAACTTGAAATACAAACATTATGGAAGCATATTTTTAAGTAAAATGCAACGATCTAGTCAAATGTTATTTTGAGCTGTTTATTTAGCGATAAAAAATCGAACTTGTGTTTTAAAAAATATAAACAACAGAAGACGATTGCATTTTTAAAAACGTCTTTTTTGTTTTTAAAAATATGTAAAAGTACCTACATTTTATATGATATGAAAATTGCAGAAAATAAATAATTTTATTTTGCAATTTCTAATAAATGAGCCATGTAAAATAAACGATTTATTTTGTTTTATTACCAACCAAATGTGCAGTAAATACCCTTTGTTTACGTTTTGTTTGCAAAAGAAAATTTTAAAAAGTACGACATATTAGGGTATTACATCGAATCCAACAAAAATGCGGCAAAAACAAAAAGCACCTATTTTGAAATATTTCCTGAAAGACGCCAACCGGGTTTGAAAATATTAGAACGTCCAAAGAGATACGCTAATGAAAAGAGGAAGGAAGGAAGTCCTAGGAAGTGTTGCGGCTTATCCGAATATTTTTTTATATTAATATTCAAGAGAAATGGTCTTGCGATTTTTATTGGATTCGATGTAACACTATCATGTCGTACGTATTTTTCAAATTTCTCGTAGCTTTGCATTTTTCGTATGAAAACAAAATAGAAACAAAATATATTTTTGACACTTTAACAATTTTCTGCACATTGGTAAGTAATATAACAAAATAAATCGTTTGTTTTCCATGGCAAACTTAGAAAAAATTGCGAACTAAATTTTAATTATCAAATTTTTTAAGTTTTTAGAACTATCGCATAATGTACCTATATATATTTTAAAAAAAGAAAAAAATAACATTTTTAAAAATACAATCGTCTTCTATTGCTTATATTTAAAAAACGCAAGTTTGATTTATTACTGCTAAATAAACAGGCCAAAATATAATTTCACTAAATCGTTGCATTTTACGTAGAAATGTGCATCAATAATGTTTTTATATGAAGTTAAATAACATAAATAATAAAAAAGTTAGGAAGGTTTAAAGATTTCGAAAAAAAAACATTACTTTTTGAGATCTCCTACGTAGCCATCGAAAATGAACCATCCTGTACTCGCAAGCATGCAAAATGTTCAACATTTTCATGGCCTTCTTTACCAATAACATGGCCTTTTTCTCTACCAAATACATTTTTTTCTATACATTTTTTTGTAATTTTTTGCTGTAATTGTAGATTTGCGTTACAAACTAGAGAGAAATACGCTCGTTTAAAAATCACAATTAATTAGAAAAAACAAAATTGATTGTCATAGTAGTTAAACAAAGGAGGTTAGGATCAAACTACAATCGTCATGTCATGCGCAATAATAAACCTAACAACTTTTCTATTAAACTTTTCATAACTATAATTAAAATATAATTTAAAAGTTACAGCCATTATTTGATACTTTTTCTGCATTCTGTATGTGGCGTGCACAATTTCAGAAGATGGCGGAGTGTAACCTCGCCGCTAGTAAATTGACAAAAAAAATAGAGATTTTAACAACGCTTTATTCCTGGTCGATTATATACAATATGTACAATTATATTTTATAAAGATGATGTAAACCGCTCCTCGCAGGACACGTGGGCGGAATGCTACGAGTAGTACAAATGTGTTACGAAACAAGGAATTGGTGGTGCACTTACCCTTTGTTAATCGCCACGGTGTGCGTTGCGTTCTTTTGTTCGATGATGGACAACGAAAGATACAAGAACGGCAACGGCAAAGAGGACAACGCTCAAAACCCAACAATCAAACGATTTCGACGACCAAGCTGTAGGTCGGGCGATGGCGAAGGGCAAAATGGCCGAGGCCACGAGCTTCGGTTTTCTTCATCCCCTACATTCTCTCTTTCAAGGGTGGTGGTGAAAGCGCAGGCGTGACTTAAAGTCTGTGCACCATCTAGGGGATGGGGACTGAGGATGGTAAAGATCGCGGGAAATCGGGTATGGGATGAAACATACCGCCCACCAAATTCACGCATGTGAATTTAAATTACGATCTCGATTCAAAGAAACAAACAAAACAAAATGAAATTACAAACTAACTTAAACCGATTTGAATTAAATACTGTACATGCTAGGTCTCTATTGTGCTGGCAAAGCGCACAATTTGACCATTGGCCGCTTGATGGTACCCTGGCTTGTTCGAACGTTCGCAACTCGCGCAATGCCGTCGCGACCGGGAAACAATTCCGTGATCCTACCGATTCTCCATTTGAGTGGCGGAGCCAACTCATCTTTGATCAGTACTAATGTGCCAATGTCGGTATTTTCAAAGGAGTGTTTCGAAGCCCATTTGCTTTTCTGGTGCAAACCGTGCAAATACTCATCCCGCCAACGTGACCAAAAGCTCTGTTGCATTTGCTGAATGAGTTGCCACCGGGAAAGTCGGTTAATTGGCAAATGGGACAGATCGGGATCAGGTGGAGCAGTCAATGGCTCAAGCGTCAGAAAATGACCTGGGGTCAGGCTTGAAAAGTCGTTGGGGTCGGTGCTCAACGAACATAGTGGTCGCGAGTTCAAAAGAGCCTCTATTTGGGCGAAGAGCGTGGAGAACTCTTCGAAGGTCAGAATTTGATCCCCAACGACCCGATTCAGGTGAGTCTTAACGGACTTGACTCCACTTTCCCACAATCCACCGAAATGTGGCGCAGAGGGCGGATTGAATGACCAAGAAATGTTTTCCGCTTCTACTGCTTTCTGCATTGCCTTATTGAGTTCTCGAGAGGCACCAACAAAATTTGTTCCGCAATCGCTGAAGATTTTGGAACAGCGACCGCGTCTCGCAACAAACCGCCGCAGCGCTGCAAGAAAGGTGTCGGTGGACAGCGATGAAGCGACTTCCAAATGAAGTGCCTTCGTCGCAAAACAAACAAACAAACATAAATACGCCTTTGAGGATTTGGCGCCTCTAACTCTTCCCATTGTTATGGGAAATGGCCCGGCGTAGTCACAACCCACACAACTAAAGGGTTTTGCTTGCGTTACACGCGAGGCCGGCAAATCGCCCATAGGTGGACAGAGAGGGGACGGCCGAGTCCGAAAACAGCGATTGCATCTCGACAATACAAGACGAATTGCTCGCTTGGACGAAATAATCCAGAAATTTTGCTGAATTAAAAAAAGGGTGGCGTTGACGCCAGTATGAAAAAAGTCACGGTGGGTTTGTCTAATGATCAGCTCTGTAAGTTTGTGAGAACTTGGCAACAGAGCTGGGTGTTTAGATGCAAAAGACAGGTCTGAATTTCTAAGACGACCGCCGACCCGAAGGATGTCGTCTGCGTCCAAGAAAGGTGAAAGTTTTGCCAGCCACTTTGGTAAAGGTTTACGCAATTTCAACTCGGTGATTTCGTTGGTAAAAACCTCATGCTGAATAAACTTCACGACCCGCATCAGCGCAACATGTAACTCTTCTCTGGTGAGAGTTAACGAAGCATGTTGGGCGAAGGGAGTCGTCTGTAAGGAACGAGTACGGAATCGAAAGATGTAGGCAATTATTCCCTGTATCCTCCGTAAAGACGAGCACCGCGTCAAGAATGAATTAATTATCGACGAACTCACTTGGGTCACCAGTGTAATTACCTTCACTTCTGGATCACCTTCAAAGGTTGGAGAAGTTTTCAACTCTGTAGGCCAACAATCTTTTGGTAAGGTAAGAAAGGAAGGTCCCGCCCACCATTGGGACAATGAAACAAATTCGCTCGGAAAAAGCCCACGCGACGCGACGTCTGCGGGATTGTCAGACGAAGGAACATGACGCCAACATTCGGGAGGAACTCTATCTTGAATGTAGCTTACCCGATTGGCTACGAATGTCTTCCACCGGTGTGGAAGTGATCGAATCCAGTTCAAAACAATGGTCGAATCAGTCCAAGCATGGATCTGATGAATCTGCGAAACCGGTTGAAGAATTGGAATCACGTATGCTAACAACTTAGACAAAAGAACGGCAGCACACAGTTCCAACCGTGGCACCGACAATTTCTTCAATGGGGAAACTTTAGATTTAGCAATCAGAAAACGAGTGGATCCTATGTTGTTTTCGTGTGTTAGCCTCACATAAATCACAGCAGCATATCCTACTTCCGATGCATCGCAAAAACCATGGAGCTCGCAAGGTGACGATGGGCTTTCCAGAACCCAACGTGGTATTTGCAATGATGATAGCGCGGCTAATTCGGACCGGAAGCGACACCACTGCGACGAGACCTTAGATGGGGGTTGGGAGTCCCAATCCAACCCAAGAACCCAAAGGTGTTGAATCAATCGCTTGGTAAAAAAGGTAACCGGACAGAGGAAGCCCAACGGGTCATAAATGCGAGCCACCTCTGAGAGCAGGGAGCGCTTAGTGCATCGATTGTGGTTCGGCTTGACGTCAAATCGGAATGTGTCCGAGTCAGCCTGCCACCGGAGCCCTAAGATTTTGAGTGAAGCGTCTGAACTGTCAAATGCTAGATCTTGCAGTTGACGATGATCTATCGGGACGTCGTGTAAAAGATTTGGACAGTTTGAGGACCATTTTCGCAATTCGAAGCATCCAATCGAAAACAGACCAACTAGTTGGCGTTGGAGTTCGATTGCATGACTCACTGAGGGTGCCGTGCAGATTAAATCGTCCACATATAAACTAAAACGAATTGCTTTAGCCGCAAGTGGGTATTGCTCTTGGCCAATCGTAGCCAACTCCAATAACGTGCGAATAGCTAAGTATGGTGCAGAGGAGACGCCATACGTTACTGTATTCAAGCGTAATGTTTGAATAGGAGAATTGGGAGAGAAACGCCATCGGATATATTGGAATCGTCTATGTTCAGGAGCAACAAGAATTTGGCGATACATTTGGCGGACGTCGCAAGTGAAAACGACCGCTTCTGTCCTAAACTTCAACAATAATTCCAATATATCGTTTTGAAGTTTCGGACCTGGCAACAAGGTGTCGTTCAACGATAAATGATTATAATCTTTCGCACTGGCGTCGAAGACCACGCGAATCTTTGGTACTCCATTATCATACTTGACCACCGCGTGATAGGGAATGTAATAGTCGTCGCTGCGTTCAACAATTCCCGGCTTAACTAGTGACATGTGCCCCGCATCTAAATAATCTTTCATGAAGTCGACATACAGATCTTTTAGCTCGGGTTGCTTTAATAGACGACGCTCGAGTGCTTCGAATCTATGATCTGCAATCTCCTTCGATCCCCTGAACCGGGGAGTATCAGTTTTGAACGGCAGTAAAACACCGAACCGACCAGACGACTCACGAAATAGTGACTGACAAAACAGTGTTTCTGTCCGTTCGTCCTCTGGGGATTTATTAGAGTTTGACGGGATCTCTTCAACCTCCCAAAAGCTGCGCAGAGTTTGGTCAAGAACAGGGGGTACCGAGCTAAGAAGAGTCTGCACTGATGAGACAGCATCACTCGTTATCGGTCCTAACAGCGTCAGTCCGAAGATTGTGTTGACAGTTAGAGGAGAATTGGGTTTCGTGGAGGTGTTTGTGTCATTTCGCACGATTGACGGATAAATATCTGCTCCCAGTAGCAACTCTACTGGCCGAGATTGGTACCACAACGGGTCCGCTAAACAGAGGTTCTGATGCAAGCGACAAGTTGCGGGATTTAATGTCGTGGTAGGCAAATTTCCACAAATACGTGGCAAAACAAACAGTTCTAAACTCAGCTCGGGCTGAGAGCTCGTTGTGGGGCAAGCGGTCGCTAACGTGCACTGAAAGGCAGACATGGAAATTTCGCCCAATCCAGTGATAGGAGTATTTATTCTTCGCTTTGGCAAGCCGAGCTTTTGGGCGCAACTAGCGATAATGTAAGAGACCTGACTGCCAGGATCTATTAACGCGCGAACAGCATGCAGTTCGTTATTTTTATCACGAAGCCGAAAGCAAGCTGTTGCCAGAAGAACTTGAGAAGTCTGAGGAGTCGAACTTAAGAGTGACTGAGGTGCAGCGTTAGCATCAGATGCTGCTTGCAATTCATTTTCAACTGGAGGAGATCCACGCGGTTGAAAATGCAAGAGAGTGTGGTGTTTAGCATTACATTCTCGACAGGATTGTGTTGAATTACAACTAGCGACGGAGTGCGCAGGTCTTAGACAATTGAAACATACACGATGCTGTTTCGCAAGATCGAATCGAGATGTAGGTGTCTTTTGCCGAAATGTGGGACAACTGTATAAGAAGTGGGGTGCCGAACACACCGGACATTTCCTGTCCTCTGAAGTAGAAGTCGAAACTAAAGAGGTGCGCATAGGTGACTTTGGCACGAAACGATTCTTCGCATTTACAGGATTGGAAGCCTTTGGTTGGTCTTTATGACCAATTGAACCTAGTATTCTACACTGTGACTCGATAAAGCTCTCAAGCTGCTCGCGAGACGGAAACGCATTACGCAAAGATCGGTATTCTGCCTCGAAAGCCCTCTTGGTTTCGTTATCAAGCTTGTCAAACAGCATATTAAACCACAAAAAATCCTCTAGGTGGGCATCTATTTGAAGCGCTATGAGCGCAGATCGATTCTCTCTAAAACGGTCCAAGACTAGGCGAAGTGACTTGTGAGATTCGTTCGTCAATTTCGGAAGGTTTATTATCGAATGATAAAATTGCGAGGCCAATTCGCGTTTGTCGTCGTACCGATCGACTAAAGCTTTGTAAGCTATGGGATAATTCTCCGCCGTAAGAGTCAATGATTTTATCAGATTGAGAGGTTCACCAGTTAGTACTCCAAGCAGATACGTGAATTTGTCAACCAAAGCAATATTACGGTTCAAGTGAATGGATGCGTTAAATGTTTGGATGAACGGGTTCCACTGTGAGAAGTCACCGTTGAATGTTTTTAACGCAACTTTTGGCAATCGAATGTTTATGGTCGGCTCCTGAATGGAAACCGGAGAGGGAATTGAGAGCGATGTTGGTGGAAATAAGTCGGCGTGGACTTCTTCAATGTCAAAATATAAGCGCTCAAATTCCTTTCGGGCATTATTTTCCGCGCTCATATCTGGATCGGACGATATGCTCACCGCTGACACGACATGGTCATGGTGTTTTTGAAATTGTTCTGCAATATCGCCAATTCGGTTGAATCTACACAAAAACAATCTTCTCAACGAAGGGTCATCACGTGCGGACAGCGCTACATCATGGGTTTCGAGAATTTGATTGTAGGCCTGTTCGCGAAGCGCACGAACTTCTTTCAATTTGTTGGCCATAGTGATCAATATGACGACAAATTCTCAAAGGAAACGAAAGACAAAATTGAATTGCGGACAGGTACGGTCGGGTACTTGCGCAAATGTATTACAAAGCATCGAAGAACGAGATGTAACACGACAATCGAGAGACGCGGCGGTACGCGCAGATGGCAACAAATTCAACAAAAATTCAACTCAGCAAAGGTGCAAACTACAAACAAAATTAAGGGATGTGATGTTACGGACGTGTTTGGTGCACACATCGAAAACCACGTGGTTAGCAACAGAGTACAAAGGGATGATCGCCGATACGAACGTTACGGCGACGGCAATACGCAACAGCGTCAATTCAAACTACAGCCAGAGCAACATCAAACAAGCGATTGTACAAAATCAACCCAACAAAGCAGCGTTAAATCTCTATCCGGCTCGAAGGACCAAAAATATGTGGCGTGCACAATTTCAGAAGATGGCGGAGTGTAACCTCGCCGCTAGTAAATTGACAAAAAAATAGAGATTTTAACAACGCTTTATTCCTGGTCGATTATATACAATATGTACAATTATATTTTATAAAGATGATGTAAACCGCTCCTCGCAGGACACGTGGGCGGAATGCTACGAGTAGTACAAATGTGTTACGAAACAAGGAATTGGTGGTGCACTTACCCTTTGTTAATCGCCACGGTGTGCGTTGCGTTCTTTTGTTCGATGATGGACAACGAAAGATACAAGAACGGCAACGGCAAAGAGGACAACGCTCAAAAACCAACGATCAAACGATTTCGACGACCAAGCTGTAGGTCGGGCGATGGCGAAGGGCAAAATGGCCGAGGCCACGAGCTTCGGTTTTCTTCATCCCCTACATTCTCTCTTTCAAGGGTGGTGGTGAAAGCGCAGGCGTGCCTTAAAGTCTGTGCACCATCTAGGGGATGGGGACTGAGGATGGTAAAGATCGCGGGAAATCGGGTATGGGATGAAACACTGTAAATTCATTTCCCAATGCAGATTCTTGTGAAAGAGAAGAAAATACTCAAAATACAAATGTGCCTCTCTACCTGCGACACTGCCTCCGGCTACAATTGCCCACCCTAGTCGATCAGTTGTACTGTGTAAACTATGATATAGAAAGATACATAAACATGATGTTTCAGTTTGAACTGAGCCGCAAGTTATTTGGTACCGCCCCTTCGACACCAAATTTTTACCTCGTCCCAACCCGCGGCGTCCCTCAGAAACTTTGGGAAAGTGTAAACATCCCCTTAACACTTAAATTAACATTATTTTTCTCGTGTCCATCATGGCATCCATACTTGACAGACTGTATAATGCAGGGTTGCCAGGTCTTGTGCGGCGTTGCCAGACGTGGATATAACAATGCCCACACTGTTTAACGCGGCTGCACAGGCCATGGACTAACTTTCCTATCAAAATAAAAGACGCCCTCTTATACAGGTGTCTCAGAAATAATAGCATTAATTTTATCCAGTACTACAACTCGTCCAAACCAACAACTTTTATTAATAACTTTTTGTTGTAAACGTTTTGGTTAACAAGTTAAATTTTTTAGAAGATTTGACTATTATTTGCTTACCCAAGTTAAATTCGTGGTTTGAAATAACGCGTTTTTAAAAACACTTTTTATTTCAACACGGGGGATAATTACAATACTATCGACTACGACTACGTATTACGTAATATCGCTTCGAAAACTTCTTGTAGACTATTCCAGCTTGAAGCAGGCTAGTAGGGTTTAAATAGTATAAAACTGCAAAGCTAGATATTCTACACAAGCATTATAATATAAAGAGTTCATTATTTATGGCGTCTATAACTCCTCCCGCCGAAGAACGAAGACAGGGTTTCAGACGCTGTTGGAGTCGAATTCGGGGTTGATTGTGATTGTCCGGGTCCTTCTTCTATATGTCCATATAATTCTGATAATAAGGTAGCAACTGCATCCAATTAGAAAGATGATTGAGACGATGGTCCAGATGTTTATTGTTTTATCCAGAAAAGGGGTTGAAATTTTCTTTAAGTCGTCACGTTCAATTCGAAGTGCGTTTGAGATGTCGTCTAGGCCGTTTAATTTAATTTCGTCGAGGTTGATTTTAACTGGATCTAATTCTTCATATTTTTCTAAGTCTTCAGGGTAATTCAACTTTGGAAGTTCAATAGGATGAAATTCGAGTTTATTTTTCTTGTAGTTTTTGATGATGTAGTTGTCGATTTGGACTGAGCATTCTTCCTTCATTTCCAGGATGTAGGTACCATTAAGGGCTGAATTTCGGGTTGATTGTCCACAATTTTTCGTTACTACTGTTTCTTGAGGTGTAATAATTATCCAAAGATTATCTTCAATTTTCCTTATTTTCGTGTTGTTAATGGATATGAATGTTTGGGCACAATTCCTTCCGTGGGTGTATTTTAAAAGTTGAACTTCACAAGGCATTTCTTTTTCAGGGATTTTGATTTCGATTTCGTGGCAGATGAAACTTTTCTTCGCAATGGTCGTTGATGAAGGCGTAGTAATTTTTGTTCATAATTAGGTAAGGTGAATTTGGGATAATGACTTTAAATTCGTTAGTTGAAGGAACAGGAAGTGGATAGAGGTGGAAATAATCATAGTTTTCAACTTCCACTATCGGAACTTCCAAAATAAATACAAGTTGGTTACCATTACTATAACTTTTTACTTTAATAATTCGTTCGAATAATAATAGATTTTGGATTATTGGTTCGAAAGGTAGTCTGCCATTATCAATATATTTAGTAATTTCTTTTATTTATTTTAGGAGTTCTAATGGTTCAACAATTGAATTATGTAACGTGTTTAATTTTGCGAAAGAAATTGCAACTTCTAATTTTTCCAGTAACATTGAAATTATTTGATAATATCCATTAATTTGTGAAATAATCGTTTGCGTTCTAAATGCTTGTTCGTCATTAAAATATTTTCCGTTTAATTGTTTAATTATTGATTCTATTTGTACAATTCTTGATTCTAAAATAATTTGGTTGTGGACAACGTTTCTGGTAATATTTTTAAATGTATTAATTGAATTATTCATCAATGTAATTTGGTGATCCAATGAAGTTGTTAATTTTTGTTGGTTTTCTCATAATTCATTAATAATTCTATCATATCGTTCAGCGTCATTCTGATCCAAATTTCCTGTAATAACTTTAATAATTGAACCTAAACCATCTATTAATCCTCTTTTTGTTCTTTCTTTAATTTTCGGATTTAATTGAAAAATTTGTTTTTGAATTTTATCTTCCAGTACTTGTATTACATCATAGGAATTATGGAATTCTTTTCTTATAATTGTGGAATTTTTTATAGCGAGTTTTAAAATTTCGAATCTTTTAGTTAGAACATTAAATTCGTCAATTAAAGATGTTATATCATAAGTTTGGATAAATGTCCAATAGTTAATAATATTTTGAGCTTTACCGAGGTGATGAGGTAAAAGTCCAGGATTGGAATTTTGATTATGGAATTGGATGGAGTCTGCTAGGACGAGTGGCATTATTCTGTAATTAAAGGAGGTAATCTTAGTTCTTTAATATGGACTATTTCAGTTTTAGTATTAGTTTTATTTTGAATTTTTACTCTATTATGTTCCAAGAATTCAGTTAGGATGTAGGGTCCTTTAAATTTATTTTCGCTTTTACTACGTTTTTCGTTTACTTTATAAACAGTTTGACCAATTTTAAAATGATATTGTTCAGGTCCTTGGTAATTTCTAGTGTCGATGATTTGTTCTTTTTGGGATTGTAATTTTTGGGAAATCGTTTTATAAAGGTGTTTTAATTTTTCTTTATGGTTGATAACATATTCGGAATAAAAGGGTGCTTCAAGTAAGTCAGAGGGATCTTTTGCATTTGTGTGTCCAAAGGTTAATTCGTAAGGCGTGAAATTAGTTGCGGAGTGGATAGAACTGTTATATGCAATTATCGAATATCTCATAAGTTGTTTCATTGTATCTTCGCGATGTATTTGTTTAAGGATTCTTAAATGTTCAATAAGGGTGGAATGGAATCTTTCAACTATAGAGTTTGATTCGTGGTGTAAAGGTGTTGTAAAGTGTATGTTTATATTATGGGATTTTAATAATTCTTTAGTGATTTCATTTTTAAATTCTGTTCCATTATCCATTATAATTCTTTCTGGGGTTCCGTAGTATGCAAAATATTCGAGAAATGCATCACAAATATCTATTGAGGTTTTTCCTACAATCGGGATTGCTTGACCTAATTTAGAGAATGCGTCTACGATTGTCAAAAAGCTGTAATTATTAAATTTGAAAACATCAGCGTGTAAAAGTTGAAAAGGTTTACTTGTCGTTTCTGTTAAGATTAGTGGGACGTATGGTTTCTTTCGGGCATATTTGGCTGTTTGGCAAATTTCACAATCATTAATGAATTTATTTACATCTTGTTTTAATTCGGGCCAGTAGTAGTTTCATTTTAAATGTTCTATTGTTTCGTTAATTCCTCTATGATTACATTTTCCTTCATGTTGATGTTTTATGAGCATTAATCTTTCTGATTTATCTCTTACTGAATTTACTAGTCTTGTACATTTTATTAATTTAAGATTTTTTGAGTAGAAATGCTTTATATAGATTTTATTGAAATTTGGATACATCTTGTCATCATAAAAATAAAGGTAAAATGTTTTATTATTGGCCATATAATCTTTAATGAATTTAAATATAAGTTCTGAGTTATTAATGGAGGGGATTCTAACGTTTAGCATTTTAAAATTATGGAAGGTGTCTTTTATTACTTCTAATTTATTGTATGGATTTGGGGATATATAGATTTGAAAAGGTTTGTTATTAATTATGTCATCTAAAATTTTAATTCCGTCATTTGTAGTGTCTTTATCGTTTATTGTGTGTACAGTTGTGAAACTAGTGTCATCGTTTTCTGCCGGTTTGATAATTTGGTCGTCAATAATATTAATTCTTGGTGTTTGACTTGTTGATGGTTGTGGGTCTAAATATGGATTTGTTTCTTCCAATGGGTTTTCTGCTAAATTTCTTAAGTATTCTAATATTTCTTGGTTGACATGTCCTGGTTCATTAATCATACTTTCATTTTCCAAAATGTTTAATTGAATTCGTGAGAGTGCATCTGCATTTAAATTTTGTTTTCCTTTTTTATAGATAATTTCATAATCGTATTCTTCGAGTTTTAATCGCCATCGTATAAGTTTACTGTTAGGTTCTTTAAGATTGAAAAGCCATACTAGTGGTCTATGATCGGTATAAATTTTGAATTTTCTACCGAATAAGTAAGGCCTAAAATATTTACATGCCCATACGATTGCTAAAAGTTCTTTTTCTATTGTAGAATATTTACATTCCGTAGTATTTAAAGTTCTTGAGGCGTAAGCAATTGGCTTATCATTTGGAACGTTACCTTGGGATAGGACTGCGCCGATTGCAAAATTACTAGCATCTGTTGTCAATATAAATGGTTTAGAAAAGTCTGGATATTGAAGAATTGGAGCATTTATTAAAAGTTTTTTACAGTGATCGAAGCAATTTATAAATTTTTGATCATGGACAATTTTTGAACCTTTCTTTAAACATTGGGTCATTGGCTTTGTAATTTTAGCAAAGTCTTTTATGAAACGTCGGTAATATCCTAATAATCCGAGGAATGATTTAATTTCTGTAGCTGTTTTTGGAATTGGAAATTTTTTAATCGCGTCTATCTTTTGTGGATTTGGTTTTACTCCGTCCGGTGTAATTATATGTCCTAAGTACTGCACTTCTTTCTTTAAAAATTCTGATTTGTCTAATTGTATTTTAAAATTACATTCTCTTAATCTTGTAAATACTTTTCTTAATCTTTCGATATGTTCTTGGAGGGATGTACTGAATATTACTATGTCATCTAGATAAACCAGGCAAATTTCATTTTGAAATCCTCTGAGTATATTATCCATTACTCTTTGAAATGTTGCAGGGGCGTTTTTAAGACCGAAGGGCATTCTTTTGAATTCATAGTGTCCGTTTTCTGTAGAGAAAGCTGTTTTAGGAATATCATCAGGGTGCATTTCTATTTGATGAAAACCGTTCGCCAAATCTAAAGTCGTAAAATATTGACTTCTTCCTAATTTATCAAGAATATCTGTTATGTTGGGAAGTGGGTATTTATCGTCGATTGTTCTTTCATTAAGTTTTCTGTAATCGATTACAATTCGCCATTTTCTTTTTCCAGAGGCGTCTAGTTTTTTTGGAACTATCCAAATTGGGCTGGACCAGGGTGAATATGATGGTTGAATTATGTTTTGATTTAACATTTTCTTTATTTGTGATTGTACCTCTTCTTTGTGAATTTGAGGATAACGATACGATTTAGTATATATTGGGGATTCGTTAGTCAAATTTATTTTATGTCTGATTTGATTGGTAAAGGTCAACGGGATTTTATCGGAATGAAATATGTCTCTAAATTCTAAACAGAGTTTTCGGATTTGATCTTTTTCTTCTTTATTACAATGTTCGAGTCTTAGATTTTTCAAATTACTTTTAAGGAGGTTATCGTTTTTTGTGTCACAAATTTGGTACGTTTCTATTTGGTTGATAAAATTGTTTTCTAACTCGTCAATTGGTTCAACTTCAAGGGGATCATTAATTGTAATTTTGATGGGGTTAAGCCGGCTCCAGACTACGTGGCCAACTAGCCAACGTTGGCCGTGTGTGATATTTGCCACACTTCTGGGTGAGTCGACGAGCGGTTGTCGGCTCGTCGGCTACAAAATACAAACTATGCGCCAATTCACACACCTTGCTTTAAAGCAGGTGGACCGATGATGCTGCAGCCTGACAAAGTATCTATTGTTGTAATGACCTGTGTTTTCTTACATAATTTTTTAAGAAGAAGTAAAACTTCTTTAACTTATTACGCTCCACGTGGTGCATTGGATCTAGAAGTAGATGGCCAAATAATACCTGGCTCGTGGTGAAGAGAACAAACATCAACCACATCTTTTGTTCCTTTAGAAAGGATACCTAGGAAACCCTCAATGGAAGCCAAAAAAATTCGTGACGAATTTGCAAAATATTTTTAAAATGTTGGTAAAGTGGAATGGCAAGACAAATATTGTTGAAAATATAAACTCCTGGACAAAATTAACGCACCACCGCTTATATTTTGCGTTGTTCTAAAATAATAATGATTTTTAGTTTTCTAACTATCTTACAAGTAGGCTATGAACCTACTTAGACAGTTCAAGTAAATCTTGTTAACAATAGCTTTGTTTTAAAAGTACAATTACAATAAAAGCATTTTTGACAAAAATTGATTTAAAATCTGATGGGAAATTTTTGCTTATTAGGACTAGTTTTCTTTAGTTTTTACAAGTTTTTTTTAATGATAGTGTCAGTGAGAGTGTAATACATTTTAGTAATGGAAAGTACTCCACAAGAAGTCATTCAAAATTTGATCTCCAGTATACCAAGACGCATGGAAGCAGTAATTAGTAGAGGAGGATATACACGATATAAGCATTTTTACCGCATCGCCTTTGTAGACTACCCGTCTACAGCGATTACGTTGGTTCGGGGAAAATTTAAAAAACTTGTTCAAGTCATACAGTGTGTTTATTATGATTTTATTATTTTTCGACACCTTGACGACGACTCTTTTTTCGTCGGGGCACACTTTGCCAAAAAACAAGAACTCAATCACCAATTCGCAACAAGCATAGCTCTAAGTACATAAATTCCATTGTTTTAGTTTGTTTTTTGTTTGCATGTTTTCGTTGTTTTCAAACAAAAAACATTTTTTAATAAAAAACGATAAGAAATAACGCCATCTTTCGCTGATTTCATTTGTAAGCTATACCTAACAATAAGCTTCCATAAAGTTTATATTGCAATAATAATTTGAGTAATGTAATTATACAAGTTTAATTGGTGGTGCGTTAATTTTGTCCAGGAGTTTATATTCATTAATGAATTTTGTATTCATACATTTTCAAAACTCCTTTTCATAAAGCTTGTAAATTGATAAAAATTGTGAATTGTAACTAACTTAGGTAAGTTGCAATTAAGGACCACTTTACGGACTGAACACCTATTCAGTCCGCAATGTCCCGATACTACGTAAAAATTCGTCCATTTTATGGAACGCAAACCATGTCGTTTTTTATACCTCCGCAGATCCAGCGCCTGTTTTCCCGAAATCATATATTTCTTTGTAATGCTACGATATGTAGACATTAAACTTTCCTTCTTTTTTTAAAATCTGGAACCGATTTTGGCACGGAAAAATTATTTTTAATGTTGTACCAGCAATCGGTGACAACAATTCTATTTTTATGGGCCGGATGTTTCGGAACCCAATTTGCCGGATATTTTTCATAGTGCACCAGAAACTCAAAAATAGTGGCATTTGTCCACTCCATTTTACAGCACTATAGAGTAAACATTCAATCCACTGACAGCAGCATTCGTAAAAATGTGCCGTGGACACGTGCGTGCCAATACAAGGCAAAATTTTCTTTGACGCGGGAACATTTACCGACTTCTGTCCGAACGTCGATGAAAGCCAACGTTGGTCATGTTTCCTATGTGCGATACCCTACACACTATGTGGCAAACTCTACGCACGCCGACGTTTGCCTAGTTTGCACATAGTCTGGAGCTGGCTAAACGTCGACGAACGCCAACGTTTGTCAAGCTCGAAAAATGTGATACCATACACACTATGTGGCAAACTCTACACACGACGAACGTTTGCCTAGTTGGCCACGTAGTCTGGAGCCGGCTTTAGTATGGGGATTTGTAAGGAAAGTGTTGAGGATTGCTGACGCAACTGTCGCGTCCAAGCGTCGTGTTTAGTCTGCGTTCCACCTTTGTGTTAGCACCATGTAGTTTTAAGTCAGTTGTCGAGAATACACGTTACCATCAGGCTGCTTCTCTCTCATTTCATTAACCTCAACAGGTTATGGGCCCAGGTTCGTCTGCAAGAGTTGTTGATAGTGCGTGTACAGTCACGGCTATAGTTCGGAAAAGTTCCGGTGTGCGTGTGTGACAGTGTTTCATACAGCAAGATGGACGGAGAAAAGGTCCATATTGAAAAGTTGCGTGATGGCAGCAACTGGCAACAATGGCAGTTTGTGATGAAGACATTGCTGGATTGCGATGGGGCATTGGAGGTGTGCGAGGGCACATTCCTGAAGCCGAGACCACTGGAGGCCACAGCTACTGTTTCAGAAATCGCTGCAAACGACAAGGAAATAATCAAATGGGAGAGAGCTGACAAAAAAGCTAAAAAGCTATTTGTGACAACGGTAGAAGCAAAACCGCTGCAATTCTTGATGAACGCCGAAACAGCGCATGAAATGTGGAAGAAATTACATTCTGTATATGATTTGAAAGGAGATGAAACGTTGGCTTTAATACAGAAGCAGTTTTTCGATTTCAAGTGGGATGCGACGATGTCCGTTGGAGAACATATTGCAAAGTTAGAGCAGATGACCAACAGAATGCGAAAGTTGAACGCGACGATCCCAGATTCCATGTTGCAATCGAGAATTTTGTCGATATTACCGCGAGAATATCAACATTTCCACAGTGCATGGGATTCGACAGATGTCACCAGAAGAACGCTGGACAATCTGACGACGAGATTGCTTACAGAAGAGCAAAGAATGAAAGGTTCAGCTGATGAAGATGTTGAACGAACAGTTGCGTTGTTCACGAAAAATGCGAAGATAAATCCAAGAGAGAACACGAACAAAGTCACCAAGAAAAAACAAGGGTGTTTTACATGTGGCAAGAAGGATCACTTGCGCAAAGATTGCACTGGGTGTTTTACATGTGGTTCCAAATATCACATCAAAAAGGACTGTCCCAAGAAAGATGATGTTGTTGCGAATACTTCGAAGAGCAGTCGGAAATCTGGAAGTCAATCTACTGCGTTCATGGGTGGATGGGTAGATATAAAAGACAAGAACATGTGGATCATAGATACGGGCGCATCAGATCACATGACAAACGACAAGAAGTTGTTTCAAGAGTTTGAAACGTTTCCAGAGCCAAAGAAGATAAACGTTGGTAATGGACAAAGTGTTAAAGCATTCGGAAAAGGAATCATAAAAATTGAGTGTTTTGTGAAGGGCAAGTGGCTACCCGGAAGCATGTTTGACGTGTTGTACACACCCGAGATGGTGTGCAATCTGTTTTCGGTGCGAATGACCGCGAAGAAGGGAATTAATTTCATTGTGAAAAATTCCGGAAAAGAGTGCGTTTTCGAGAAAGATGGAAAAGTTGTCGCGATCGGGAGTGATGCGGGAAACTTGTTCAAGATAAACTTGAGAGTCGTAATTCCAAAAGAAAGTGTTACCGTGCTTGCGAAAGAAGACAACACACTGCAACAATGGCACGAACGACTGGCGCATCAAAACAAGAGACACGTGAAACAGATCCTGAAGAAAATGGGAATTCATGGAAATTTCGAGGAATCAGGAAGTGAATTCTGTGAAAGTTGTGTTTTCGGAAAAATGCATCGTAAACCGTTTGGTACTCGCGTCGAAAAAGCGGAGACGCCGCGCGAAATAATCAGTTCCGATGTCTGCGGGCCAATGCAAATCGAGTCAGTCGGAAAGAAACGTTATTTCGTCGAATTCAAAGATCATTACAGTGCATTTCGGTTTGTGTATTTTATCCGAAATAAATCAGAAGTAAAAGAAAAATTTGAACATTTCTGCAATGAAGTCCGAAACAAGTTTGGTGAGAACATCAAGGAGCTTCATACGGATGGGGGAAAAGAGTATGATAACGCTGAATTCAGGTCATACACGAGTGCTCAAGGAATAAAACACACATTAACACCTCCGTATACTCCGCAGCACAATGGAGTTGCAGAAAGAGAAAACAGGACTGTTGTTGAAGCAGCGAGGGCCATGTTGAATTCGTGTCCGAATTTGCCATCATCGTTATGGGCAGAAGCAGTGAACACGGCGGTTCATGTTTTGAATCGGACGGGATCTACGAAAGTTCCTGGGAAAACACCATATGAATTATGGTCCAACAAAGAAGTGCGAGGAGTCGAGAAGTTTCGAGCATTTGGTACGGAATGTTTCGTGCATATTCCGAAAGAGTTGCGTCCAAAACTAGAAAAGAAATCGGTCAAAGGATATTTTGTTGGTTATCATGACGGTCTGGGTGGATACAGAGTGTATGTTCCAGAAAGACGTGACGTCATTGTGAGTCGTGATGTATTTTTCAAGAATGAAACAGTAAAAATGAAGACGTGTGAAGTTGATTCAACAAATGTCAGTGACAATGCACCAAAAGTTTTTCCTGGAGATGCTGGTAAAACAAAGGAAAGATCGGAAATTCCAAGTGATGAAAGTTTTCTTTCCGATAATAATGATGCTGAAAATAAGTTATCAACGGACGATGACTCAGAAGCAGAAGCGAGAGAAGAAGAAAAAGAAGTTCAATTGAAAAGGAATTTAAGAGACAGATCGAGTATCAAGAAGCCGGGTTATTTGGACCATTACTCGATGTTGGTGGAGACTGAAGATAATTTACCGAGAAATTATCAAGAGGCAATTTCAGGTCCTGACTCATCGAAATGGGAAGAAGCGATGAACGAAGAACTAAATTCGCTCAAAGAAAATGACACGTGGTGTTTAGTGAAACGACCGCGAGACGTGAAAATTCTAGATAACAAGTGGGTTTATAAACTGAAAAACGATATCAACGCTGGCGGTATAAAATACAAGGCTCGTTTGGTAGTTCGTGGTTTTTCACAAATTCCGGGAGTGGACTTTAATGATACATTTAGCCCCGTGGCTAGATACGAGACAATTCGCGCGATTTTCAGTGTCGCCGCGTGTGAAAAACTATGCATAAGACAGTTTGACGTGAAAAGCGCGTTTTTACAGGGATTTCTTGATGATGAAATCTACATGTTTTAACCGAATGGTTATTCAGACGGGACAAATCGGGTTTGTAAACTGAAGAAAAGTTTATATGGATTAAAGCAAGCATCGCGTTGCTGGAATAAGCGATTAACGGACTTTTTATTGAAGTTTGGATTACGTGAAACGCGATCAGATCCGTGTTTATTCGTAAATCTGAATCAGAACAGAAAATTAATCGTTGTGATTTACGTTGATGACGGACTTGTGTGTGCAACAAATTGGAAGTCTTCAGCGACGCAGATTTTGCGGGAGACATCGAAACAAGAAAATCAACATCAGGAGTTGTGTGCACGTTCAGGGGAAGTCCGGTCATCTGGAAAAGCAGAAAACAACACTGCGTTGCACTTTGCACCACGGAAGCAGAATTCATCAGTGCCGCGTGGGCGATAAAAGACGGAATTTGGTTATCTCGTGTGTTAAATGAGCTTGGTTCAAATGAAAAATGTAATAGAATTAAGCTGTTCATTGATAATCAAAGTGCGATTAAGGTGATTAAGTGCCACGAATTACATGATCGTTCGAAACATATTGAAGTAAAATATCATTTCGTGCGTGACATGTATAAGAAAGGCGAAATTGAACCAACATATGTGTCGAGTGAAAATCAGATGGCTGATATTTTCACAAAGGCCTTAAGCAAAAATAATTTCATAAAATTAAGATCAATGTTAAATGTTTGTGAATTGAAGAATGTATAAGAAATTAATTTTGAGGGGAAGTGTTGAGGATTGCTGACGCAACTGTCGCGTCCAAGCGTCGTGTTTAGTCTGCGTTCCACCTTTGTGTTAGCACCATGTAGTTTTAAGTCAGTTGTCGAGAATACACGTTACCATCAGGCTGCTTCTCTCTCATTTCATTAACCTCAACAGAAAGTGGTAGCAAAATTATTTTTGATTCTTACGAGGGCTTCGGGAGTTTCAACAGGGCCAAATTTGTTATATTTCAGGATTGCGGTTCCTTCTTTTAAATTAACAGGGACATCGGCAATTATTTGAGTTCGGGCTGGAACGATAATTATACAGGGACAAATTGAATGTTGTGGTGATTGAAGATCAGGAGTTATTTCGGATTCTGTAATGATTTCTGGGGTTTCACTATTTTCATAGAAAAGGGAGATGTCAGTTTGGGGGGTAATTAATTTTTTATTTTTTAGATTAATAGTTGCGTCAAGTCTATTTATTAAATCTGCGCCGATAATTCCGTGGAATTTTGTAGAAAAGTTAAATAGATAGAATTTATGATTATTATTAATTTTGAAAACTTTAAAAGCTAGAATTTTTATTGTTTGCATATGACCAGAGGATGCGTGAGCTGTCTTGACGATAAATGGTTCATCTTGAATATTTTGTGAATAAAATTTATGAGCAATTTGGGGGGTCATTAAACTTCTTGAGCTACCTGTGTCAATTAAGAAATATCCATCAGTTTCTTTTATGTAGATATGGGGTAGATCGGTTTGGACATTAAAGGTATCTATCTCTTTATTTTGGAGAGGCTAGTTATAGGAAAATTTTGGACATCGGAAAAATTTTGGGGGTCAATAAGATTTTGGGGTTCGAAATAATCTTGTGGGTCATTGAAGTTGTTTGCGTCGTAATTAGTGTATTGATATGTGAGTTCAGGGTCGTCAGGTGTTTGTTTACTATAATCATTTTCAGGGATGTCAGCGTAATTGTTATCTTGGATATATTCATTGTCAGAGTCGTCATAATGTTGAATGGGGTTTATTGTTTCGAGTGCAGGTGGATTTATTTCCTGCGTAAATAATTCTTCATGAATAATTTGATTGTTCATGGGTCGGGGACGAATGGGACTGTTTCCGGAGCTTGTGTCCATTGGGACTGGTTTTGATAATTTTGAGGGAGATTTTTGATTTGGTCGGAAGACGTTAAGTTTTGGATTTTGTTTTTGTTGGAATTGGAAGTTATTAAATGGATTTGGACGTGGAAATTGGTTATTTGAGAAAAATGGTCGTTGGAATTGTTGTTGTTGTGCAAAATTTGGGTTTTGAGAAAATGGTTTTTGAAAGTTTTGAAAATTTGGTTGATTAAAGGGTTTTTGTAAATTTTGTTGGTTAAATGGTCTTTGGAAATTTTGGAAATTTGGTTGGAAGTTTTGTGAATTTGAAGGCATGAATTTCTGGAATTGATTTTGTTGGGGAATTGGACGTTGATTTGGATTATAAAATTGATTTTGTCGCATTTGGGGTTTATATGTTGGTTGTTTTAAATTTGAATTTTGACCGTAACAAAAGTATTGGAAGTTTTCTTCTTCTACTACCAAAGCTAGGGCCGTTTCTAGAGTGTCTGGGTTTCTTAGTCTCGTTATTAATTGTAAATTGTAAGGGAGGCCAGTAATAAATGTTTTAAGGGCAAACTCATTATAATGATCGATTTTGATACGTCGTTCAACATCGTTCATTACATCTGCTGGGACGCTGGATAATTTGGAAAAGAGGAGACTGCGTGCATCTTGTATTCTAGCACCAAATTGCATGGGTGTCTCGTTCTTATTTCTTTTAATAGAGATTAAATCTAGGATTAAACAGTCAATACTGCGTTGATCTGCAAATGTTAATTCGAGAACTTCACGTATTTGTTCCCATGTTCGCAATTCTGAACGAGAGCCTATGAGATCTGCTGCTCGACCGATTAATTTTGAAAGGACCGTATCTAGGATGCAAGAATTTATTGGATTCGCCGGATTTCTTGCGTCATGGTATGTTCTTATGAAATTGTTGCAAGAGTTAATAAATCTCTGAAGTAATTTTGGGTTACCATCGAATTTTGAAATATTATCCGCCTGATATTTCAATAGACTTACATTAATTTCTGCCATTTTTAGTTAATCGTAACTTAAATCTATTTTTCTTAAATTATTATTATTATTATTTTAATTATTTAGGAAGTTCACTGTGAAAATTGACTACTACAACTATGTAGAGAAAAGGACTTACATTAATAGGATTTTCATTTCTTTAAATTCTTCTTTGTTTCTTCTTAATCCTAATTTATGCCTAGTGAGCGATTCCGCGAATTTGGGGGAATTCGTTCGATGTTGGCTGGAGCGACTTCGCAAATTTGGGGAAGACGATCACTCGAAATCCGTACGACTGCGCCAGTTAAATTCGTGGTTTGAAATAACGCGTTTTTAAAAACACTTTTTATTTCAACACGGGGGATAATTACAATACTATCGACTACGACTACGTATTACGTAATATCGCTTCGAAAACTTCTTGTAGACTATTCCAGCTTGAAGCAGGCTAGTAGGGTTTAAATAGTATAAAACTGCAAAGCTAGATATTCTACACAAGCATTATAATATAAAGAGTTCATTATTTATGGCGTCTATAACTCCCGCCAATGGATAATAATGCTCCATGCACACCGATAAGCGCACAACAAAAAACAAAAGCAAAAAAAAAGTTCCTTTCTTTTTGGTTCATTCGAGGCAGCAACTCATTGATTTGACTGTTGTTATTATAATGCTTTAGTTATGTGCGACATAAATAATTAATTCTTTGTTACAATAATGCTTAGCTAGAATATTTAGATCAGCAGTTCTTATATTATATATAGTCGTCAGTTAGCTAGTATCAAGACGGTTCATATTCCATCTGTTCCCCGTGTCATAATAAAGTGTTGTAACGGAGTTTGGGGGTTAGGTGTTCGAAGGTGAACCGACACGTGATACAAGGGTGTTTAATAATTAATATAACATAACAACAATAACGATAACAATGAAGAAACGAGCAAATGAATAAACGATTAAATGAAATTAAAGAAACGGTTAGGGCGTACGAAGAGGGACCAAAAATAGTGCGCGCTCGACGACGATGGCTGGCAAAAGAGATGGATTCAGCTCCGGCTTTCTTGACGGAGGGGTTGGCGGCCTCTGCGGCGGCAGGACCTCCTTGTGGCGTCATGTTACAGTGTGTTTTTAAAAATCCTTTTATTCGGCCGAAGAACTTAACTGGCACAGTCGGTAGGATTCCAGTGGATGCTCTCCCCAAGTTCGCGAGAAGAGTTCGTTTCAACGATTTGCCACCGGAAGCCTAAAACAGTGCAGTGTAGTGCAGTGCAACAACGATCGATCTCCCCCAAATTTGCGGAGTCGCTCAACAACAACTTCTGGGAAATCAACGTCCTGTAGGCAACTAGATTTAAGAAGAAACTAGATTTAAGAAGAAATGAAGAAACCAAGAATCAAAGAAATAAGAATAATAATTGAAGAAAATGAAACTAATAGTTATGTAAGTCGTTTTTCCTAATTATAAAAGTCAGTTTTCACTAGAATAGCAAGTAAGAACCCTAATTTTATGATAAACGAAGTCGAAGACCTCGTTAACGAATTTTTTAAGTTTACCTTAGACGAAAATATTAAAAAATCAAACAACGAAATGCCTGAAACCGCAGTAAACGTCGCCTTATTAAAATATCAAGCCGACAACATTCCTAATTACTCCAAAGATTCATAACTTCATGTACAAATTCCATCCGTACATACCAAGATGTCAATAACCCGACAAATCCCATTAACTCATGTCTCATGGACACCGTACTTTCAAAATTAATTGGTAGAGCAGCTGATTTAATAGGTTCACGCTCAGAATTAAACACCTGGAATGAAATTCGCAATGTACTCGAATTAACTTTTGCTGATCAGAGAAGCATCGATTGTCTGATCCAAGACCTCATTTCAATCAAAAGATTTAAAGGCAAAACACCCTTACAATTCGGCGCAAGAATTCAAGACGCACGCAGCCTCCTCTTCTCTAAATTATCAGCAGTACCGATAATAGACCCGAACGAAAGACAAATCAAAATTAATCATTACAGCGAATTGGCATTAAAAACATAAATGGGTTACCATATAATTTACAACTGGTAAGTAGTTAGCTTAAGAAATCCAAACTCCCTGGAAATAGCAATGAAAAAGAAAACTTTCAATATCTTTGCTGTGGCCAAAATCCAAACTTAAAACAACAAATTTACAATCCCCAAATTCGACAAAACCAAATGGGTACATTTGGGACACATACACATAAACACCCGCAGAATCCACAACAAAACTTTTCAAAACCGTTCCCCCCTCGAAATCCACAAAATCAATTCCAAAATCAAACATTCCAAAACCAATTTCAAAATAGACCATTCCAAAATCAATTCCAAAATCGACCATTCCAAAACCAATTTCAAAATCGACCATTCCAAAACCAATTCCAAAATCGACCATTCCAAAACCAATTCCAAAATCAGTTCCAAAATCAATTTCAAAACAGACCATTCCTAAATCAATTTCAAATCAATCATTCTCAAATTAATTCCAAAGTCCTAACAACTTTAGACCAAACCAAAAAACACCTTCCCAATTATCAAAACCAACTCAGATGGATACAAGTTTCGGAAACAGCCCAATCCGCCGTCATCAGTTATTTTCCCAAGAAATCAAAACACCTGACCCCTTAGAAAATTTGCCTTACGTCGAACACCTCTATAACAATCCTCCATTCATTTATCCTGAAGATAACGAATTTACCGAGCAAGCAATCCCAGAACAATCAAACTCTTATGACGACTCACATTACCAACATTGACATTGACTTTGATAACAAAACTGATTATACGCAAAATCATTTAGATGAGCAAACTCAAAATTTTCCATTTGCCAGCCTTCACAATATCCAGAGGTAGAAACTCTAAATATTCAAACATACTTACCCCACATTTACCTTCCCGAAATTGATAGTTATTTTCTCATAGATACTGTTAGTTCCCGAAGTTTAATGATCCCCGAAATCGCTTACAAATTCTATCCATCTTTTATTCAAAACCAACTTTTCATAGTCAGAACAGCACATGCAACATCCGAACATTCACAAACAATTAATTGGGATTGCCCAGCTTTCTAAATTTTTGAAACTAATGATACATACAAATTTCATCTCTTTAACTTTTCAAATAAATTTCATGGAATCATTGGCGCAGATTTAATAATCAGACTGGACGCGACTATTAACCTAAGACGACGAAGACTAAAAACACCTTTTACCGAAATTCCTCTTCTTTACGTGTTAAATCTTTCACCCTGTGGTGAGGATGAGAAGAGCTCCTCCTCGCAAGGGTGGGAGCCACCCCATAATAAAGGCGGTCAGCCCAAAAACAAATTCATTCTATTCTAATCTAAACATTCATTCTATTCATTCAATTCTAATTCTAAGAGATTCAGATTCATTCTTATACATATACATTAATACAGATTTACCTTTATACACATACAAATTCATTATTCGAGTTAAACAATAAACCTAAAACAGTGAACAGCGAAATAAAAACAGTGTGCTTCTTGGTCCACCCAAATTTCCCAAGCTGACGATATCGTCTCCAAGAACTGCGGTAGCGATCGCCACGACATCATACCGTGGGTGAATTAAAGTCGCGCCGCGATCAAGTCGTAAGCGCATTCAAAGAGTTTGAAATCATACAAAAATTAATTGAAGATCTCGATGACGCGCCGGAATCAGAAGAGAAGCACGACGAAGAACGCGACAAGGTGGAAACGCAATTCCACAAAATAATCGGCGACTCCGAATCTATCATTGAGAAATTAAGGCTGAACTCAGACGGACCACTCCAGAACCACACGACAGCGACAAAACGGTGGTTACTTGTGGCTGGTAATGCATTGTAATGGGAACGCATGATTGAACTCTCACGGGCCACACGCGACGTCTGGCCCGACGACTGTCGGACCGTTTGTAAATACCGGTTTGTCGCTGTCGTGTGGTTCTGGAGTGGTCCGTCTGAGTTCAGCCTAAACGTCACAGCTGCCACGCGAAATCAATCTGAACACGGGAATTTTAATGTGGGTAATTGCGGTACGAGCAACCAAAATCAAAACAAAACACCAACAATGAACCTACCAGCGTTGAACTTGAAAACGTTTGCGGGAGATTATAAGGAATGGTTATCGTTCAAAAATTCTTTCACATCGGTAATTGATAAGTCAAATCAATTAAACAATTGTCAGCTACTGCATTATTTAAGGTCATGTTTGCGGGACGAAGCTTTTGCAGCTATTGACGCTTTAGAAATCTCCGAAGAAAACTACGCTGAAGCTTGGCAGATTCTAGAAAACAGATTCAAAAACACGCGATTAATAGTGCACGATCACGTAATGGCGATTCTCAAAGCTCCACCAATTACCAGAACGTCGCATATAGCTCTCCGGGAATTAATAAATGTCATAAATTCGAATACTGTCGCATTATCAAAACTCGCGGTGCCAATAGACACATATAATGCGCTATTAGTTCCTATTATCGTGGAAAAATTAGACTTCAATACAGTTCGAGAATGGCAATCTATTCTAACAAACGAGGTTCCCGAATTCAAAACTCTAAAACAATTCTTGGAAAAGCGATACCAATTGTTAGAGTCCTTAAACGCGATGGCCAACAACGGTCATAAATACGGTGTAAACGATTAGGGTAAATCGAATAAACGCATGTTGTCACACGTTGTGATGAACAAGGAAAATAACTGCCACCTTTGCAAGGGCAGTGATCACAAAATAAATCAATGCGCGGAATTCCTAAAATTATCGGCTAGTGAACGAGCCGCCAAAGTACGACAGCTTAGGTTGTGTCTTAATTGCCTGCGTGATAATCACATGGTATCAAAATGTTTGGTAAAACTCAGGTGTAAGCAATGCAATAAAAGCCACCATTCATTAATTCACATAAAGGAAAGACAAAGCGAAAATTATCGCGACGACAGTTCGTGTCAAAATCAGAACGCGGGAAGTTCGGAGGTAACATTAGTAGAAAACCAAATCAAATCCAACGCAGTGACCTTGTTACCAGCGACAATCAATTGGGAGTGCCAGAAATTGAGAACGCTACAAAAACCATTTTGCGATTGGTGCAAGAATCAGAATTTTCAAGCGAAATTAATCAATTAAAACAAAACAAATTTTTAAATAAAGAATCCTGCTTGTTGTCGTTAAATCCATTTTACGACACAAATGACAAATTAATACGAGTCGGTGGAAGGCTCCGAAATTCTTCATTATGTTATGATACGAAGCATCAAATTTTATTGCCAAAAAGTCACCATATTACAAAATTTATAATCAATCAAGAACACAAAAACCAACTTCACGCTAGGGTACAAGGTAAATTGTCGGCTATTCGTCAGAAATTTTGGATAATTGCCGGAAAAAACAGTATACGAAAAGAATTACACAAATGCATAATCTGTTATAAATCAAAACCAAAAATCACTCAAACATTGATGGGAGACCTTCCCAAAGCAAGAGTTGAAAGTATGCGTCCATTTGCTGTAAGCGGGGTTGATTTCGCGGGGCCTATTCTAATTAAGGAGTCTCGCGATCGCGGAAAACGCAACGTTAAGGCGTACATTGCCGTCTTCGTGTGCTTCGCGACAAAGGCAATTCATTTAGAATTGGTGGGCGATTTAACTTCTGAGGCCTTTTTGAATGCGCTACGGCGACTGATCGCAAGACGTGGTCATGTATGCCACATTTATTCGGATAATGCGACCAACTTTCGAGGAACACAACGCGAATTAAAAGAACAACACGATTTTATAACATCACAAAAGTATCACATGGTTATTTCCGACCTTACGAATAAAGGAACTACATGGCACAATATTCCCCCCGGTTCTCCCCATATGGGTGGCATATGGGAGATTAGTGTAAAAGCGGTCAAGCACCATTTAAAACGAATCGTCGGAAATTCATTTTTAACGTACGAAGAGATGTATACACTCTTAACCCGTATCGAGGCCATTCTTAATTCCCGACCCATAACCCCTATGAGTACCGATCCCAACGACTATGAAGCCCTAACGCCCGGCCACTTTCTAATTGGACATCCACTGACGGCCATCAGCGAAGTTGACATCACTGACGTCGCTGAAAATCGCTTAAGAAGATGGCAGAGAGTGGAGCAGATGAGACAACATTTTTGGCGGCGTTGGCATCGAGAATATCTCACACTGTTACAACAGCGCCCAAGGAAGCAGGCAACGAGTGGCCCCGGGATCAACGTGGACGATCTAGGAGTGATAATCGACAAAAACGCTCCAACGCAACGATGGCAACTTGGACGAGTGTCCGAACTTCACCCTGGACGTGACGGTGTAGTGCGCGTAGTGACGCTAAAGACGCCAAATGGCATGGTGAAGCGTGCAGCGAGAAAGGTGTGTTTCCTGCCAAAGCAATAATGTGTAAATATTTTTGTAAATAGTGCCAATGTATAGTGTAGTAATTTTTTTTTATGTTCATTATGTTTTTTTGTATCGATGTTAGCGTTAAGATTTAAGACAAAGCAAGTTTTTCCCCTTGTAAATCAGTTGAAGTGACTTCAAGGCGGGGGAGATAATGTTAAATCTTTCACCCTGTGGTGGGGGTGAGAAGAGCTCCTCCTCGCAAGGGTGGGAGCCACCCCATAATAAAGGCGGTCAGCCCAAAAACAAATTCATTCTATTCTATTCTAAACATTCATTCTATTCATTCGTTCTAATTCTAAGAGATTCAGATTCATTCTTATACATATACATTAATACAGATTTACCTTTATACACATACAAATTCATTATTCGAGTTAAACAATAAACCTAAAACAGTGAACAGCGAAATAATAACAGTGTGCTTCTTGGTCCACCCAAATTTCCCAAGCTGACGATATCGTCTCCAAGAACTGCGGTAGCGATCGCCACGACATAGACGAAAAACATTACGAAAACAACATGTCACCCGAAATTATTACTGAAGAAGACTTATTAAAATCCCAACAACCCTATAGAATCATCGTCCCCGCAAGAAGTCAGATTAAAGCAAAAATTCCCGTAAACCTAAATCAAGGAATAGCAATCTTAAACTTCGTTAAATTTGGCCAAATAGAAGTTCCAGAATCCTAAGTAACTATCCATGATAACCTTGCCACTGTAATTCTCGCTAATCCCCATATAAACCCCATTGAACTTGAACCTGTAAGCGAACTCGAAACTAATACAATTGAATGATTAGAAACTAATAAACTTGCTAGAATCCAAATTAATGCACTAGAAAATGAAAGTATGATTAACCAACCAGTAAACGTTCCGAATAACACCACCATTGTTGTCAGGAATCGTTAATCAAGAAATTTTAGAATACCTTCAAAATTTAGCTGAAAACCCTTTTCAAAATACCAACTCAAATATGCCCCAATCAGTTAACTCAAATCCTCAACCTTCAACCAGTCATCTATCACCACCTCGAATTACAGTTGGCCCGTGGTTATCCGACAAACGCTTTGCAAGGTAGTGTCGGATGATCGAATTTGTCGGACTATAAAGTACTGCCACCCACCCCTTGTAGTTCGGAACTTTTTTGAAAATATGTACTTTGTAATCCGACAAATTAGCAAATTACATACACAACATATAAAAATGGTAAGATTAAATCTAGTTATATGTACTACATAATATACGATATGAGGCTTAGTTAATTAAACAACACAATAGATAGCATTGGGTTTATTATAAAACTAACGCTATAGAATTTGCAAAAAAAAATAAACTATACAAATACATATGTAAATTTATAGTGCATGCAAATATTCATGAATTTTCTTTTGTTTTGCATTGGCTACACGCGAGAGTAAGGCCTTGTCTCTCAGTCTTCTCAGCAGTAAAAGTTCGTTGCACGATACACCCATTCAGCCCATTTCATACCCAGCTCAAATGCGTTAATCGCATCTTTAACTGACACTTCTGGAGTAGTTGCGATGTCTTCGTCATCATCTTCTTTTCCTTTCAAATCTATGTTTCACCGAATCCCTATAATAAATTAGACGTAACACGAGATTGATTCCAAAATTTCAAAATCCTCCAAATCCGTATCCCAACAAATAACAATAACATCATCTTCGAATTTATTAAAAACTAGCTGAATGTACCCGGCGTTGCCCGGTCGTAGATTAAATAAACGCAGTGTTGACTAAAGTGGTGATGTTGACTAATCGACATTATAATACAATTAAACAGGAATCCTCTACTTTTTCAATCACAAAATAAACAAATTTTGTTGAAATTAACCTTCGTTGTCAGGACCGGGCACTTCAATATGATTTGGACAAAGAGGATACCTTGGTTGATATCTGAGATGAAAAATCTTGAATAGACTCTTTAGGCAAAGACGCAGTTGTTCTATAAGCGATTCCAGGAAATCGAAATTAACTTTAGATAATTTTCGGGGAAATCGAAGTTTACAAATTAGCTGATCATGTTATGATAAAATTGAAAACACAATGGAACCATTCCTTTTGCTGCAGTCAACTCACAAACAGAACAGTATGTAGATGATTTTGGTGGTATTTGTGCATCGCTAGATTTTGAAACTTGTCCATCTTAGTTATAAATGATGTAAAGCAATAATGAACACAATGTATTTACGTAAAATAAATAGTGTAAAACGCGTATCAATGTCAGTAAAGTCTGATCCAACGCTGTAAATTTTGGATTTCAGCCGAGGCAGATTTGGTGAAAAATAAAAACACCATTATCATTAACTGAACGGTCCGGTACGACGATGGTGATTGGGAGCAAATTTGGTTAACGGCAAAATTAACATTCTATATAAAATAAATAAATATTTTGACGGGAATATGGTGGATGTAAAAATCTTATTCGGCTTCTCCGACGGACTCGAACCTCTTGAGCTCCCGTTCCAGTATTAAAATATCAATACCAATACCATAGATATTAAAAAAGACAATTTCCATCACCTTTCATAATACGGTGTGGTAATTGTACATCGCTAGATTTTCAAACTTCTCCATCTTAGTTATAAATGATGTAAAGCAATAATGAACACATTGTACGTAAAATAAATAGTGTAAAACGTGTATAAGCACATAATTATTAAGGGTATGAATGTCAGTGATGTCTGGTACATACAACGGTGAAAATTTCGGATTTCAGCCAGGGCAAATTTGGTGAAAAACAAATACACCACTACCATTAACTGAACGTAGCGTAGCGTAGTGGAGTCCGGTTCGACGCTGGTAATTTTTCGAAAATTGATTCAGGGCAGATTTGGTTAACGCGAGGATCAAATGTTAAATTAAAATACTTTATTTGATAGCGGTAGACGTTCGAACACTGATGCGTCGCCTCATCGAATTTGGCGACTTTGCGAACAGTTTCCGACGCTGGAGCAGCAATTTTCACAATTGTAGTTGTGTTAAAATTAAACACCGCGATCGAGTACTGCTCCACACGCTGAACCAGCAATTCTCGAATTCTAAGAAACGATAAGAAAGGCTTATCCAATGCTTGGATGTGCGAATTTCTGCATAGATATTGAATAAAACCAAATCGAGCATCGCCTTTTCACGTTTGTGACCTTGCCCTTGACGTGGCAGGCTCAAGCTGCTTCAATAATGTAAAAATCTTATTCGGCATCTCCAATAAACTCACATTTGTTTACATTAACACGCATTCCTTCATGGACTTGTGACGAATTACAAACAAATATTGCAACTTCAAGTGTTCCATTTAATTTCGTTTCTGGGTGCAAGCTCCTTTCTTTTCACTCTAGTCAGTCTGAACTTATTACACAGAGTGATATTTTCAAATCCAGGCGCCCTAAATAATTTTGTCGTTGTTTTCAAAAGTTTCAAGAGAAGGAGAGTTGACAGAGAAGCTAAATTATTCCAAATTATTCCCATTTAGTTCTCTGACAACGTTAAAGACAATGTTGAAATATATAAATACAAAATTTCACACCATAAAAACGAAGTATTTGGGAGTTATGTATAAAAAAGTCGAAGTTATTTATGTTAATTTGGCGTGATTTGCTATGGTTCAAAAAAATGCAAAAATATTAGGTTGATTTGGGGTTGTTTCGGACGATATGGGTTTCTTTGAGGATTGTTTGGAATGGTTATTGATGGTTGGCAGGGTTTAGCTTTGGCGGATTAAACGAAATTTTTGGTAATTATAATGTGATTGGGCTTTGGTTGGCTTGGTAAAAAGTGGTTGGGGTGATTTAGGGGAATTCGAAGTCATTTATGCGAGTTTGGCGTAGTTTGCTTAGAATTCGTAATTTTTTTTTAATTATGGGTTGACCTGGAGTAGTTTTGAATGGTAAGTGTATGACTTTTAGGGATAGTTTGGAATGGTGCGTTATGTTTGGGGTGTTTAACGTATTCAGGTAAATTTTACAAAAATTTTGGTAATTTTAAAATGAAGAATTAAAGTGCGAACCTCTTGAGCTCTATTTCCGGTATTAAAAATGCAATAGGAAAAATAGTAAAAAAGACTATTTCCATCACTTTTCACGGGAATTATACATGGTGGTATTTGTTCTCCGCTTACTATTAGATTTTCAAACTGCTCCATCTTAGTTATAAATAATGCAGAACCATTAATGAACGCAATGTACGTAAAATAAATAGTGTAAATCGTGTATAAGCACACAATACTTAAGCGTATGATGTCAGTGAAAATTTCGGATTTTGGCCGGAGCAGGTTTGGTGAAGAACAAATACACCACTATCATTAACTGAACGTAAAAATTAGCGTACGATAATAAGTGAAGTCCGGTCCGACGCTGGAAATTTTTCGAAAATCGATTGGGGAGAGTTTTGGTTAACGGCAAGAACAAATCGGGAATATCGGGAATAAAATAATTTATTTAATAGCGATAGAACTTCGAATACCGATGCGTCGCCTCGACCTTGGCGACGTTGAATACCAGCGTTCCAGACGCTGAAGCAGCAATTTTCACAATTATATGAGGTGCACGTGCCTAGTGCGTATAAAAACAATTTGGATAACAAAAGAGATTAATTTGTATGTACCAAATAATACTCGCACAGGTGTACTCGTATGGCCCGTCATAATTTTCACGAAATGAATTTAAGAAATTAACATTCTAAAGTAAATAAATATTTTGACGGGAATGTTAAAAATCTTATTCGGCCTTTCCGACAAACTAACACATGTTTACATTAACATGCATTCCTTCATGGACCTGTGCCGAATTACAAACGAATATCGAAATTTCAAGTGTTCCACGTCAGTCTGAACTTATTACACAGTGATATTTTCACATTCAGGCGCCCTAAATTATTTTGCCGTTGATTTCAAAAGTTTCCCTGGAAGGAGAGTACTCAGCAAGGGGCTCGTCAGGGGTGGCAGTGTTGGCAGTGCCACTCCAAATATAAATTTACTATCGAACACAACAATAGTTCTGTAATTCAATTGCAGAATTTCGAAATTTTCAGATATTTTCACGAAAATCTAGGGCTTACACCGCGTTTATACCGCTTTAAAGTTAAAAACCATAGAGCTGTTTATACAAATTCACGCATGTTGAGAAGGTAGGGCTTGCCCCGTCAGCGTGTTGCAATTCAGAAATACGTTTATGTTTGCATCTCAACTGGAACAAATAATTATTGGAAAGTGGAAGAAAATCAAAATTGGTATCAGCATATTTAATATTCAGAATAACGTCTATTAGTCGAAACAATATGTTTTATGTGCAGATATTTATTAATATTTTATGATCTAATACGATAAGGCATTTATAAATGACACAACCAAATGGAAGATTTTGATTGAAAATGATTATTAATTTATGGTAACCGAAGTAATTTAGGTGAGTTTGGCATAGTTTGCTATGGTTTGTAGCATTTTTTGTAATTTTAAAGTAATTGGGCTTATTTTGGGGTGGTAAGGGGTAGTTGGGGGTGATTTATGATAGCCGAAGTAATTTGAGTGAGTTTGGCATAGTTTGCTATGGTTTGTGGCATTTTTTGTAATTTTAAAGTGATTGGGCTTAGTTTGGGGTGGTAAGGGGTAGTTGGGGGTGATTTATGGGAGCCGAAGTAATTTAGGTGAGTTTGGAATAGTTTGCTATGGTTTGTAGCATTTTTTGTAATTTTAAAGTGATTGGGCTTAGTTTGGGGTGGTAAGGGGTAGTTGGAGGTGATTTATGGTAGCCGAAGTAATTCAGGTGAGTTTGAGATAGTTTGCTATGGTTTGTAGCATTTTTCGTAATTTTAAAGTGATTGGGAGAATTTTGGGGTCGTAAGGGGTAGTTGGGGGTGATTTATGGTAGCCGAAGTAATTTAGGTGAGTTTGACTCAATTTGCTATGGTTTGTATAATTTTTTGTAATTTTAAAGTAATTGGGCTTATTTTGGGGTGGTAAGGGGAGTTGGGGGTGATTTATGATAGCCGAAGTAATTTAAGTGAGTTTGGCATAGTTTGCTATGGTTTGCAGCATTTTTTGTAATTTTAAAATGATTGGGTTTAGTTTGTGGTTGGTAAGGGGTAGTTTGGGGTGATTTATGGTAGCCGAAGTAATTTAAGTGAGTTTGGCACAGTTTGCTATGGTTTGTAGCAGTTTTTGTAATTTTAAAGTGATTGGGCTTATTTTGGGGTGGTAGGGGGTAGTTGTGGGTGATTTATGGTAGCCGATGTAATTTGGGTGAGTTTGGCATAGTTTGCTATGGTTTGTATCATTTTTTGTAATTTTAAAGTGATTGGGCTTAGTTTGGGGTGGTAAGGGGTAGTTGGGGATGATTTATGATAGCCGAAGTAATTTAGGTGACTTTGGAATAGTTTGATATTGCTTGTAATATTTTTTGTAATTTTAAAGTGATTGGGCTGAGTTTGGGGTGGTAAGGGGTAGTTGGGGATGATTTATGATAGCCGAAGTAATTTAGGTGACTTTGGAATAGTTTGATATTGCTTGTAACATTTTTTGTAATTTTAAAGTGATTGGGCTGAGTTTGGGGTGGTAAGGGGTAGTTGGGGATGATTTATGATAGCCGAAGTAATTTAGGTGACTTTGGAATAGTTTGCTATGGTTTGTAGCATTTTTTGTAATTTTAAAGTGATTGGGCTTAGTTTGGGGTGGTAAGGGGTAGTTGGGGTGATTTATGGTAGCCGAAGTAATTTAGATGAGTTTGGCATAGTTTGATATTGCTTGTAACATTTTTTGTAATTTTAAAGTGATTGGGCTTATTTTGGGGGGGTAAGGGGTAGTTGGGGATGATTTATGATAGCCGAAGTAATTTAGGTGACTTTGGAATAGTTTGCTTTGGTTTGTAGCATTTTTTGTAATTTTAAAGTGATTGGGCTTATATTGGGGTGGTAAGGGGTAGTTCGGGGTGATTTATGGTAGCCGAAGTAATTTATGGGAGTTTGGCATAGTTTGCTATGGTTTGTAGAATTTTTTGTAATTTTAAAGTGATTGGGCTTATTTTGGGGTGGTAGGGGGTAGTTGTGGGTGATTTATGGTAGCCGATGTAATTTGGGTGAGTTTGGCATAGTTTGCTATGGTTTGTATCATTTTTTGTAATTTTAAAGTGATTGGGCTTAGTTTGGGGTGGTAAGGGGTAGTTGGGGATGATTTATGATAGCCGAAGTAATTTAGGTGACTTTGGAATAGTTTGATATTGCTTGTAACATTTTTTGTAATTTTAAAGTGATTGGGCTGAGTTTGGGGTGGTAAGGGGTAGTTGGGGATGATTTATGATAGCCGAAGTAATTTAGGTGACTTTGGAATAGTTTGCTATGGTTTGTAGCATTTTTTGTAATTTTAAAGTGATTGGGCTTAGTTTGGGGTGGTAAGGGGTAGTTGGGGTGATTTATGGTAGCCGAAGTAATTTAGATGAGTTTGGCATAGTTTGATATTGCTTGTAACATTTTTTGTAATTTTAAAGTGATTGGGCTTATTTTGGGGGGGTAAGGGGTAGTTGGGGATGATTTATGATAGCCGAAGTAATTTAGGTGACTTTGGAATAGTTTGCTTTGGTTTGTAGCATTTTTTGTAATTTTAAAGTGATTGGGCTTATATTGGGGTGGTAAGGGGTAGTTCGGGGTGATTTATGGTAGCCGAAGTAATTTAGGGGAGTTTGGCATAGTTTGCTACGGTTTGTAGATTTTTTTTGTAATTTTAAAGTGATTGAGCCTATTTTGGGGTGGTAAGGGGTAGTTGGGGGTGATTTATGGAAGCCGAAGTAATTTAGATGAGTTTGGCATAGTTTGATATGGCTTGTAACATTTTTTTGTAATTTTAAAGTGATTGGGCTTATTTTGGGGTTGTAAGGGGTAGTTGGGGGTGATTTATGGTAGCCGAAGTAATTTAGGTGAGTTTGACATAGTTTGCTATGGTTTGTATAATTTTTTGTAATTTTAAAGTAATTGGGTTTATTTTGGGGTGGTAAGGGGTAGTTGGGGGTGATTTATGGTAGCCGAAGTAATTCAGGTGAGTTAGGCATAGTTTGCTATGATTTGTGTCATTTTGTTTTATTTTAAAGTGATTGGAGTTACTTGGGGTTGCTAAAGGGTGGTAAGGGCTGATTTAAGATAACGGCGGATCTAATTTATGTCAGTTTGGCGTAGTTCGGGAATTTTTTGGGGTTGATTTGGTAAAGTTTGCAATTGTAAGAGATATTTGAGGATGTTTAATGTAGACGGATTAAATTTGCAGTGGTTTTGTAATTTTTAATTGAGTCACGGATCGACATTATAATTGAAATCAAGATTATAATAAAAATATCCGCGGCCTCGCTAGGTACGGTAAAAATTTGATCACAAAAGCAGAAACTCGACGTTGAAATTGTTTAGGTTAAATAAGTGCTTTTAATGTAAACAGGTCGCCCGTCGTCGAAGTTGTTTTGGCTTGATACGTGCTTCTAACATAAACACGGTCTCCGCGATCCGATCATTTTTTGTTTATTTTAGCCGGTTTTTATTGAATTACAAAGGAACCGGGCCGAATTTCGCAAAATCCCTTCTTAGTGTTCACTTTCGGCACATGATACACCCGTGTCTAAAATTTCAAGTCTCCAGCCCTCACGGTTTGGGCTGTGGGTTGATTATGAATCAGTGTGTAGATGAATGAGTGTGTCAGTGAGGACACTTCGCTTTATATATATAGATATAGTCAGTTAGCTAGTATCAAGTTGGTTCATATTCCATCTGTACCCCGTGTCATAATAAAGTGTGTGTAATTTAAAAATCCTTTTATTCGGCCGAAGAACTTAACTTGCTTATAATGTGTACAAGGGTTGCAATTTTCGACAGAATTTTACGCTTTTTGTGTTATGTTGAGTTTTTTCTTAATCTTGTCGTAAATATGATTAGTTGTATGTACATGTGGCCCGGTCAAAGATTCTGATCGGGGATAAACGGACCTCACTGTGGGAAATTTCCCAGGGGTTGGAAGGCGTAGGTGGGGAACTCTTATTTAAGTTCCAACGCGGACGTGACAATTAGTAGGGCTCCAAGTAAGTAGCCGGTTGAGTACTGCGTGAGTACTCAGATTTCGAATCGTGGTTTTGTGTCGATATTCTAGTAGGGCTACAAGCAAGTAGCTGAGTACTGTGTGAGTACTCAGGTTTCGAGTAATTGTGTTTTGTGGTATTTCTTCGATTAAATGTTTTTGTACTATACAGGGTGATTCTCTTATGGTGTCCGATAATGAAACCTGGATTTCCTGCATGCCCAAAGTTCTGTGACTCAAGTACTTGTGAGTGGTTCAATAACCTTTACGGTATTAAACAGTTCACGGCACGTATTTGGAACAAGTTCAAAAATCCAACGGGTTAAAGTTAGGGGAACGGAGTAGCCCGCATATATTTCCGGAAATTTCGTATTGAGAAATTCACGCACAACGCAGATTTGGGAAGAAGAACTTGCAGAAAGTCCAAATAATTGATGCCAATTTGGTAGCACAAATGTCCTAACTACACGATTGCCAATTATTCTTGTGCTCTTGTACGATTTTCACGTGGAATCACCCCCGTAACCAGAGGGGCGGGGGGGTAGGGGGCTGCAGCCCCCACCAAAATTTCTTGGCTTTACACTAGATAGAATTGAACTTTCCAGACGTGCGACCTTTTTAAAAAACATTTTCAATGGATCATTTTGTATTCGTACTGAAAAGCAAGGAATTTTTTAACTTAAACGGAAACAAAGACAAGGTAGTTTTAGCAGAAGAATCGCAGCCCCAGCCCCCTCCCCCCCCCAAAAAAAATCCTGGTTACCGGCTTACGTGGAATTCCTCCATCCCATCGAGAGGGCAACAACGAACCCATGCCCCGTATTATTTGAGCCTTTCGCACAAATATTTTGTGATTTGGAATGCACTCGTCCTACAATCTCACAGCAATTTGCCACGCTTCACTATAAACTAAATGCATATCTACCAATTCGTTTATCGTATGATTCTCCATTTCGACACGACACGACGAAAGACTAAATATTTCATTTTAAAAAGCAGAACAAAACATAACCGGTAACACACTTGGGATTGGGAAAGGTCATTTTTATGGCCCTACTTGAGTTAAGAGTGAGCTGACTGGAATCTAATTTATGATTTGTAATTTCGCTTGCCCATATCTCCTAGCGCTGCTAATTCAGCGGCACCAAAAATGTGGAGGTAAAATTATTTAACTATTTACTCAGAAACCGTTGCACATTGGCCACTCTTACTGAACATCAGTACTTGTTATTGTTGAGGTTAAATGAAATAAGAGAGAAGCAGCCTGATGGTATCGTATATTCTCGACAACTGACTTAAAACTATATCGTGCTAACACAAAGGTGAAACGCAGACTAAACACGACGCTTGGACGCGACAGTTGCGTCAGCAATCCTCAACACTTCCCCTCAAAATTAATTTCTTATACATTCTTCATTTCACAAACATTTGTATGTATGTAAATTAGTGGAGGGTAGTCTGTGCGACCACTGGACTTAGGCCCCAGCGGGCCCCTTGTCCTGCCTCCGTTAGGGGATCACTCCAGTTGGGTCGATAGCCATCCTATTTAACATTGATCTTAATTTTATGAAATTAATTTTGCTTAAGGCCTTTGTGAAAATATCAGCCATCTGATTTTCACTCGACACATATGTGTTGGTTCAATTTCGCCTTTCTTAAGCCGGCTCCAGACTACGTGGCCAACTAGCCAACGTTGGCCGTGTGTGATATTTGCCACACTTCTGGGTGAGTCGACGAGCGGTTGTCGGCTCGTCGGCTACTAAATACAAACTATGCGCCAATTCACACACCTTGCTTTAAAGCAGGTGGACCGATGATGCTGCAGCCTGACAAAGTATCTATTGTTGTAATGACCTGTGTTTTCTTACATAATTTTTTAAGAAGAAGTAAAACTTCTTTAACTTATTACGCTTCACGTGGTGCATTGGATCTAGAAGTAGATGGCCAAATAATACCTGGCTCGTGGTGAAGAGAACAAACATCAACCACATCTTTTGTTCCTTTAGAAAGGATACCTAGGAAACCCTCAATGGAAGCCAAAAAAATTCGTGACGAATTTGCAAAATATTTTTAAAATGTTGGTAAAGTGGAATGGCAAGACAAATATTGTTGAAAATATAAACTCCTGGACAAAATTAACGCACCACCGCTTATATTTTGCGTTGTTCTAAAATAATAATGATTTTTAGTTTTCTAACTATCTTACAAGTAGGCTATGAACCTACTTAGACAGTTCAAGTAAATCTTGTTAACAATAGCTTTGTTTTAAAAGTACAATTACAATAAAAGCATTTTTGACAAAAATTGATTTAAAATCTGATGGGAAATTTTTGCTTATTAGGACTAGTTTTCTTTAGTTTTTACAAGTTTTTTTTAATGATAGTGTCAGTGAGAGTGTAATACATTTTAGTAATGGAAAGTACTCCTCAAGAAGTCATTCAAAATTTGATCTCCAGTATACCAAGACGCATGGAAGCAGTAATTAGTAGAGGAGGATATACACGATATAAGCATTTTTACCGCATCGCCTTTGTAGACTACCCGTCTACAGCGATTACGTTGGTTCGGGGAAAATTTAAAAAACTTGTTCAAGTCATACAGTGTGTTTATTATGATTTTATTATTTTTCGAAACCTTGACGACGACTCTTTTTTCGTCGGGGCACACTTTGCCAAAAAACAAGAACTCAATCACCAATTCGCAACAAGCATAGCTCTAAGTACATAAATTCTATTGTTTTAGTTTGTTTTTTGTTTGCATGTTTTCGTTGTTTTCAAACAAAAAACATTTTTTAATAAAAAATGATAAGAAATAACGCCATCTTTCATTTGTAAGCTATACCTAACAATAAGCTTCCATAAAGTTTATATTGCAATAATAATTTGAGTAATGTAATTATACAAGTTTAATTGGTGGTGCGTTAATTTTGTCCAGGAGTTTATATTCATTAATGAATTTTGTATTCATACATTTTCAAAACTCCTTTTCATAAAGCTTGTAAATTGATAAAAATTGTGAATTGTAACTAACTTAGGTAAGTTGCAATTAAGGACCACTTTACGGACTGAACACCTATTCAGTCCGCAATGTCCCGATACTACGTAAAAATTCGTCCATTTTATGGAACGCAAACCATGTCGGTTTTTATACCTCCGCAGATCCAGCGCCTGTTTTCCCGAAATCATATATTTCTTTGTAATGCTACGATATGTAGACATTAAACTTTCCTTCTTTTTTTTAAATCTGGAACCGATTTTGGCACGGAAAAATTATTTTTAATGTTGTACCAGCAATCGGTGACAACAATTCTATTTTTATGGGCCGGATGTTTCGGAACCCAATTTGCCGGATATTTTTCATAGTGCACCAGAAACTCAAAAATAGTGGCATTTGTCCACTCCATTTTACAGCACTATAGAGTAAACATTCAATCCACTGACAGCAGCATTCGTAAAAATGTGCCGTGGACACGTGCGTGCCAATACAAGGCAAAATTTTCTTTGACGCGGGAACATTTACCGACTTCTGTCCGAACGTCGATGAAAGCCAACGTTGGTCATGTTTCCTATGTGCGATACCCTACACACTATGTGGCAAACTCTACGCACGCCGACGTTTGCCTAGTTTGCACATAGTCTGGAGCTGGCTAAACGTCGACGAACGCCAACGTTTGTCAAGCTCGAAAAATGTGATACCATACACACTATGTGGCAAACTCTACACACGACGAACGTTTGCCTAGTTGGCCACGTAGTCTGGAGCCGGCTTTATGCATAGATTTTCACACGCGGCGACACTGAAAATCGCGCGAATTGTCTCGTATCAAGCCACGGGGCTAAATGTTTCATTAAAGTCCATTCCCGGAATTTGTGAAAAACCACGAACTACCAAACGAGCTTTGTATTTTATACCGCCATCGTTGATATCGTTTTTCAGTTTATAAACCCACTTGTTATCTAGAATTTTCACGTCTCGCGGTCGTTTCACTAAACACCACGTGTCATTTTCGTTGAGCGAATTTAGTTCTTCGTTCATCGCTTCTTCCCATTTCGATGAGTCAGGACCTGAAATTGCCTCTTGATAATTTCTCGGTAAATCATCTTCAGTTTCCACCAACATCGAGTAATGGTCCAAATAACCCGGCTTCTTGATTCTCGATCTGTCTCTTAAATTCCTTTTCAATTGAACTTCTTTTTCTTCTTCTCTCGCTTCTGCTTCTGAGTCATCGTCCGTTAATAACTTATTTTCAGCATCATTATTATCGGAAAGAAAACTTTCATCACTTAGAATTTCCGATCTTTCCTTTGTTTTACCAGCATCTCTAGGAAAAACTTTTGCTGCATTGTCACTGACATTTGTTGAATCAACTTCACACGTCTTCATTTTTACTGTTTCATTCTTGAAAAGTACATCACGACTCACAATGACGTCACGTCTCACGTCAACTACGTTCCTTACTGGTTATATTGATGCTTGCCCGAACTGTGCTTGTTACAAAATCTCTAATCGCAAGTCATAAGGGAGGCTGAGAAATTCGAATAAAAAGCGTTACGAAGCTGCATTAAGTAAAATTTAGGCAATGACCAAGGAGAGGTACGATAAAAGTAGACGGAGTGCCGATCGTTATGATGTAGGCGGCCCCGTGTTAATCCTGGTTATGAGTAAGGGGTGTACGGGTACGAGTAAGAAACTTCTATGGAAGTTTAAAGGGTCGTTCAGGGTCACCAGAGTACTATTTAATGACAGGTACGAAGTAGAAGACAAGAGAGAGGATGGGCACACGGTTGTTGCGGTAGACAAGATGAAACGCTGGATGGTATGTACTACGAACGTAAGTCAAAAACATTTCACGTGCACTAGTTATACGCGGGTCAGTGTAGCGATAGTCTAATATACTCTCGATCGGGACGTTAATGTTCGAATCCGTACTCAGACGTGTGGTTTCGACGAGTCATCGAGAATGCTGGTGTTATGAAGGCAGTGTCCGAGATTGCGAGATCTGGACGCTGCTGGAGCACAGCATGTGACTGAGTCATCGAGAATGCTGGTGTAATGAAGGTAGTGTCCGAGATTGCGAGATCTGGACGCTGCTGGAGCACAGCATGTGACTGTGAAGACGAAGTTACGAGATACTGAGAGTTAGAGAATCATAGAATATAAGAGAACTGCAATATCGAGCATCGTCGATATATTGCTGTTCAAAAACCCACTTTGCCCCGCGTTATCTAACCGAGTTGGTTTTCACAGGTAAACAACCTCAACGCTTTCCAGTATGAGGACATCCCGTTTACAGGATGGCCGAATGTAAGAATCCCTTGACCTTCGGTTCTCAAAACGGGTGATCGGCACGTACAACATCCATTTGGTGCCGCCAGCCTGTCGTGAGAATACTTGCAGCGTCAGGAAGAATGAAGAGGCCGGGAAATTGGACAGTTGGTCTTGAGCAGCCAAACGATTGATTTGTCGAATATTTTATCCCTTTTTAATAAACTTTTAAATTGAGTCTTACAAATCAGAAGCGGGATAATACACCACATAAAAGCCCGCAAATAGTGATATTAACGAGTGAAGGTGTGGTTGTGTTTGTGTAGTTCATCCTCAAAAATGGAAGAAATATGTGATCTGGGATATACAACTCCGTTTCTGAGAGGACAAAGAAGAAGCCGAGACCAACCGTCGACGTCAAGAGCAAGGTTGACGTCGAGCACGTTACGAGCGTTTTGCGAAAAGAGAAGAAACGGTTTCGTGGTTTGGAAAAATGGTTAAAAATAGATCGAAAGCCCGGTGCTGCGTGGTTTTTCCGAGAACATTGTAAAATGCGATGGTGTCGTTGATAGTAACGTACGGGACGACCAACGGCAACAAGTGCTGTATTACGGATTTGCCTAATGTGGTCGTGCTAATCAAAACGGGCAGAAACGTACTAGTGACCCAGTTGGGTGAAATTAATCACGTTTTGCAAGAAAACAAAGACTTTCATGTGGCTTTCGACGCAAACCATTCTTATGAAGATAAAGATGAGTACCGGAAGCTTATGCTTGTATTCAGCGACCGAATTTCGATGAATAAGATGGGAAATACGGACGCATCGAAAGTGAAGATGAAGCCGGTTCCTCCGGAATCCATCACTTGCAACCCTTATCGTATGTCGATAGTAGAGAAGTTCGTTCTACACGGTATCATCCAAGATTTGATGATGAATGGAATCATTGGAGAGTCGACATCTTCGTAGGCCAACCCCGCCCTTCTTGTAGAGAAGATGACAGAGGTGACTGCAGGATGTGTGTGGACTACTGGCGTCAAGATGCTGTGGTCATAAAAGATAAGAACTCTCTCCTGCTTATTGATGAACAAAAAGTTAGGCGGACACTGTAAAGGCCGCAAGTACTTCTGGGCGTTCAATGTTTTCGAGTTTTATGTGCCGGTTGATGAAATCCCAGTAGACAAGATCGCGTTCATTACTTCCAACTAAGAGTTTGAGAGAAGAAAGCACGTAAATAAGCCCTTTTAAGAATGCGTTTGGTTTGTGTAACTCGTTAGTGGTTTTTCAGCGGTTAATGATTATTATATTCGGATAAACTAATGTGGCATTCCCGAATACGGATGATGTAATAATTGAATCGACAAGCATTTCTGAGGGTTTAGAGCGGTTACGGTTAGTCTAGGACGCTTTACGCAGTCATAGCCTTGCGTTAGATTTGAGTAAATGTTTGTTCTTTCACACCAAGACAGACTTATGGGCCTTGAGCTTAGTGAGTACGGCATTAGGCCTGATCAGAGCAAAACAGAATCGATTATAAGCATGAACTAACGGCAGACGGTTAAACAAATGCGACAGTTTCAAAGCCTATCGCGTTATTTTCGGGCGGTCGTGCCGAACTGCTCGCGAGACTTGCGCAACGGCGTTGTTGACTTCGAGGCTTGTGGACTATCCTTTTGCCAGAGTGTCTTGATAGAGCCCTTGATCAAATAAAGACAATACCATACTGTAGATCGAAAGCAATAGCAATCTTTGCAGAGCCCTTGCTACGTCTGCAACACACAGTCGTTACCGAGTAGTATGTTGACGCACTAATAATTGTATAATGAAACTTGGATTTGGCAATCACTAGTGGTGGTAGTATTGTACCGGAACCTATTGCTCATGGTTCGGGTACCCGATCACTGTGATTACTCAGTGTTCGTCAATTTTCATTCCCGAAACCTAGGCGCAGTCAGGAGTCGAGATTTATATCCAATCCGCGAAGACAAATAAGTTATTTTATTATCAAAACAATACAATATTGCTACGAAATGCGCATACGCTAGAAAGTAATCGTATTCAGTAACGATGCAACGAGTACGATTGCTCGACAAAACGTAACGAGTACTCCCGATACAAAAAGGTAATCGTATTTGATACCACTGGTATTGATGCGCGATGATTGTGATAATCCGATCTCTTATACCGGATAGGCCTGACACTAATTACGTGCCGCGCGGACGTGTTGAGCCAGTATCCCGTTTCGATCGTGGTTGACACGACTTGTAGAAGATGGTTGTATTCTGTCGGCACAGCTTCAGAACGACAAGTGGAGCGCTATTTGTAATATTCTATAAAGTCGCGATGAAAACGCTTTGACTAAACACTACTCTTGAAAGTACGCTAAGAAAAACGGTAAGGTTTATCGAAAACCACCCGTTGGAAATACGGTTTAGACGGTACCCTTTGTTGACCTGTGGCAAATAGTTAGATCGTATCACGATCAAGCAAGGCATCTAGTGCCGAATGTACGCTATAATGAATAAATCTAAATTAACACTTTTCAACTTCGTTTCATTACTGGTTATATAGATGCTTGCCCGAACTGTGCTTGTTACAAAATCTCTAATCGCAAGTCATAAGGGAAGCTATACTCCACCGAGGGGGTAGCGCGGTGGATCTTCACATGTTGCGCTTAGACCATGTGTAACCTTTTGAAACCAGTAAGAACGGTAACAGGGACCTGTAAGTGATGACGGATACGTTCGCTGAATTTGTTGTCGTCGGGTCCTTGAAATAGACTGAAGTCCAACCTATAAAACGCGGTCTGTAGAGCGAATTGTGTATTGCCGCAGAACTAAGTCGCATCATAAGTGATCGGGGTTTTGCGTTCGAGTCCCAAACTCTTAAAGTTTATTGCGAGTCCGACGGAAAGGAGCATGTAGCAGATGAGGTAGCTATTCCTCGAGCAAACGGACAATGCGAAAGATACAGCTAAACGATTGTGGCCATGTTAGCCACGGCTAGTGTAGAGAAAACTCGTGGGGTACTCAGTACTCCGGCGCAAAGGCTTCTTGGTCATGGAGTGAGAGCAATGTTGGAAACTGAGAAATTCGAATAAAAAGCGTTACGAAGCTGTATTAAGTAAAAATTTAGGCAATGACTAAGGAGAGGTACGATAGATGTAGACGGAGTGCCGATCGCTATGATGTAGGCGGCCCCGTGTTAATCTTAGTTATGAGTAAGGGGTGTACGAGTACGAGTAAGAAACTTCTATGGAAGTTTAAAGGGTCGTTCAGGGTCACCAGAATTTATTATTTGATATTGGTATTAATATATTATGTATTATATTAATATTAATGTGTTATATTATATTGGTATTGATATATTAATATATTTAATTTATTTAATGGCAGGTACGAAGTAGAAGACAAGAGAGAGGATGGGCACAGCATGTGACTGGGTTATCGAGAATGCTGGTGTAATGAAGGTAGTGTCCGAGATTCCGAGATCTGGACGCTGGCTGGAGCACAGCATGTGACCGAGTCATCGAGAATGCTGGAGCGCGGCATGTGACTGCGTCATCGAGAATGCTAGTGTAATGAAGGTAGTGTCCGAGATTGCGAGATCTGGACGCTGCTGGAGCACAGCATGTGGCGGAGTCATCGAGAATGCTGGAGCGAGCATGTGACGGAGTCATCGAGAATGCTGGTGTGATGAAGGTAGTGTCCGAGATTGCGAGATCTGGACGCTGCTGGAGCACAGCATGTGACTGAGTCATCGAGAATGCTGGTGTAATGAAGGTGGTGTCCGAGATTGCGAGATCTGGACGCTGCTGGAGCACAGCATGTGACTGTGAAGACGAAGTTACGAGATACTGAGAGTTAGAGAATCATAGAATATAAGAGAACTGCAATGTCGAGCATCGTCGATATATTGCTGTTCAAAAACCCACTTTGCCCCGCGTTATCTAACCGAGTTGGTTTTCACAGGTAAACAACCTCAACGCTTTCCGGTATGAGGACATCCCGTTTACAGGATGGCCGAATGTAAGAATCCCTTGACCTTCGGTTCTCAAAACGGGTGATCGGCACGTACAACATCCATTTGGTGCCGCCAGCCTGTCGTGGGAATACTTGCAGCGTCAGGAAGAATGAAGAGGCCGGGAAATTGGACAGTTGGTCTTGAGCAGCCAAACGATTGACTTGTCGAATATTTTATCCCTTTTTAATAAACTTTTAAATTGAGTCTTACATTAATGTGTGTGGTGTGATTTATTGCCTCGATTTAGCCGCAACAACCAAAGAGGACATGAAAATAATAATCTAAAATGCCTTTAGAACCTATTGTAAGCAAATGTTACAAAATGTTGCCGCCCACCGCGTGAAAGTGTGTGGCTCAGGAAGGTGGCCGCCACATTAGGCACACAGTTTTTCCCAGGGTTTTAACCGCCACGCGCAATTTCTAAGGTTAAAACTGTGTGTTAGTGGCCACCAGCGCGCCACGCCACAGTTTTCTCTTGCGCGAGGCAAAATTTATTCGGCCACAAACACACACTTTTTCCCAGGGTTTTAACCGCCACGCGCAATCTAGTAAAATCCTGTGTTGTGGATCGGCGTGTGGCGTGGCGTTTTAAAATTTTAAAAATTCCACGCGCCACGCAAAACCGTCAGTTAAAACGCTGGATGTCGCCCATAGACACATACTTTTGCGTGCGGCGCGCAAAACCGGCAGTTTTAACTGTGTGTTAGTGGCCGAAGTCGTTAAGAGGAACGCCACGCGCAAAACGCTGGGAGAAAGTTTGTGTCTATGGCCAGCTAATAGATGGCCATAGACACACACTTTTTCTCAGGGTTTTAACCGCCACGCGGAATTTCTACAGTTAAAACTCTGTGTTAGAGGCCACCAGCGCTCCACGCCACAGTTTTCTCTTGCACGAGGCAAAATTTAGCCGGCCACAAACACACATTTTTTCCCAGGGTTTTAACCAGTCGCGACTGTGACAGCTGGAAGAGTACTTCGACCACGACCACACCGCCACTGAAGATGTCCACCGCAGCTGTGGACGAAACGTTTGGCAGAGTTTCATTGGGGTCACTTGCTGAGTTAGCCTCCCGGGGCGCTCACTAGATCCCCCTGTGGTGTATTGATATCGCGACACAGACAGTGGGCGCTGGTTTTTTTCTAGTTAATTTTGACAGAATCACATTCAAAGTTAGATCCGTTTGTATTAACATTTATTAATAAATTTATTTGTTCTAAAACATAATATTGGCGACGAGGAAAAAAGGAAAAGACGAAGGAATGGCTACGTTAGGCTCAATCGAGGAATTCGACATTTCTAATCCAGCGGCGTGGGTGGCGTACAAGGAAAGAGTGCAGTTTTATCTGGAGGCTAACAATATTACAACGGAAGAAAGGAAAAGGGCTGTTTTTCTCAGCATCTGTGGTAACTCAACGTTCCAACTTGCGAGGACCTTAACAGCGCCAAACGAGCTCAAAGATACACCATACACCAGGTTGGAGGAGTTGATCTCTAAAGACTTCAACCCCAAGCCATCGGAAATCGTCCAACGATTTATGTTCCACAAGCGGGAACAGAAACCCAATGAGGGAATTGCTACATACATTTCGGAGTTACGGAAGATTGCTGAACACTGCAACTTCGGGTGTCAGTTGGAAACAATGCTGAGAGACAGAATTGTTTGTGGTTTGAGAGATGAACACATCCAAAGACGTCTTCTGAAACGGACCTCAGTTTTAAATCAGCATTTGAAATCGTACTTGCCGCCGAAACGACAGCGAACCACGTCGACGAACTCCGCGCGCATGCACATACAGCTATGGCGGGAGAAGTTAATCAAGCGACCACAGGGAGAGGGCGAGGAGGCCCAAGAATAAAAAATGACAACAACAAACAAGTGCAGAATGAAGGGAAATGTTTTCGCTGTGGTGATAGACATTCAAGCACAACATGTAGATTTACCGATGCGGAATGCAGGTTTTGCGGCAAAGTGGGTCACATTGAGAGAGCGTGTTTCGGGAAGAAGAAAAGCAAACCCCCGAAGAGGAACAACAGGAACTCGGTCCAAACAATTCAAGGGAACCACCTGGAGGAGGTCGAGGAAGCGAACACGCCCGTAAAGTGTGCTGTAAAAATGAATTGTAAAGAATGCGTTATGGAAGTGGATTCTGGAGCCCGATATACACTGATTTCTAAGAGCACTTTTAACACGCTATGGCCGAGGAAAGAACAGCGAGCAAAATTAAGCCGTTGTCATATCAATTTCCATGACTATCAAGGCAAAACAGTAGGAGAATGTGAAGTTATGGTGGAATTCCAAGGACACACTGCAAAGTTACCTCTAATAGTAACTACGGGAAAAAAGACTAGCCTACTAGGTCGTAACTGATTCAACCAACTGGGAATTAAAATTAATATAAACACAGTGGCAAGTGACGAAAACACAAATAAGTTACTACGAGAATTTCAGGATATTTTTGATGGATAACTAGGCATCTACAAGGGACCAGCTGTACATTTCGAACTAGATCCACTAGTACCACCCATTGCCATGAAGAGTAGACTTATCGCTTATGCATTAAGACCCAAGGTGGATGCAGAACTGGATAATTTAATCAAGCAGGGAGTCCTAACACCTACTGAGAGTATAAGATGGGCCACACCCATTGTACCAGTAATAAAGGCAGATGGACAATCTATAAGATTATGTGCAGATTACAAGTGTACAGTGAACAAAGCCTTGACGAAAAATGTTTATCCCATGCCAAATATGCAAGACATGTTGGCATCCCTCCATGGAGCAAAATATTTCGCCAAGTTGGACATGGCACAAGAATATTTGCAGTTGAAAGTGGACGAAGAGACAGCAGAGGTACAGCCATGGACAGTCAAGAATAACACCCGTGTTATGCAAATACCGACTCTATGAAATATTGTCATTGAGTCGGTATTTGCATCACACCCGCCGTCTAAAGTGTTATTCTTGACTATCCACGGATGTACAAAAAATTGTAACGCACAGAGGGTTATTTAATGTGAACCGCTTACAATTTGGAATCAGCGTAGCGCCACAAATTTTTCAGAGATTTGTGGATAATCAATTAGCAGGGATACCCGGAGAACTGCCATATTTCGATGACATTCTTGTCAGTGCACCATCAGTCCAGGAGCTGCGGGAACGAGTGCGCGCCGTTCTGATCAGGTTTCGGAAAAACGAGCTAAAACTGAAGAGGGACAAATGCATATTCGAAGCAAACGAGGTTAACTTTTTGGGAGTGCGTATCGACGGTTCGGGAATACGCCCCTGCGAGTCAAAAGTGAGTGCTGTGTACAACGCGCCGAAGCCGAAATCGAAACGCGAGTTACAATCATTTCTGGGACTTCTAAACTTCTACCACGCCTTCGTGAAGGGCAAGGCAAGTGTAGCGGAACCCCTACACCGACTACTAGACAAGAACAACCCTTGGAAATGGACGCGTGCACACGACGAAGCTTTCACAGCAACTAAGAAACTTCTAAGCTCGGACACACTTCTTACACACTATGACCCAGGCAAGGAACTTATCCTGTCGTGCGATGCTTCGCCATGGGGAATAGGAGTAGTCTTAAGTCAACTCTATAAGGACGGCAGCACACGTCCTATAGCGTTCCACTCAAAGACTCTCAGCAAAGCAGAGCGAAACTACGCGCAGTTGGACAAAGAAGCTCTAGCAATAATAACTGGCGTAAGGAAGTTTCGTACCTATTTATTGGGGAGAGAATTTCAGGTGTAGACGGACCACAAACCGTTGTTAAGCCTTCTTGGAGAGAACAAACCCATTCCTGAATTGACGTCGCCTAGAATGATGCGTTGGGCCATCTTTCTAAGCAACTATTCGTATAAACTAACTCATTCACCGAGCAGGACGGGATTTGGGGCATGCAGACGCTTTGAGCAGGATGACCAGTAAAGAACAACCAATTCAGCAAGAAACATCATGCGGAGAAGTTCTCATGATTGAGAATCTACCTGAAACCCCTCTAAAGGCAGCTGTTATTGCTCGAATGACAGCTAGAGATCCGACACTAGTGCTAGTCAAGAAATTTGTGCAAGGGGGCTGGCCTAGTCAATTACCAGAAGGACTCCGACCATATAAAGTGAGGCAGTCTGAGTTGTCAGTTTACAAAGATTACGTTCTATGGGTGGCAAGAGTCGTATTGCCAGAAAAGGCCAGAGGTCAAGCACTACGAATGCTGCATGGAACTCACAGTGGCATGGTTAGGATGAAAGCAGTGGCTCGTAGCTACATGTGGTGGCCAAAAATGGATGTGGAGATTGAGCAGATGGCGAGGGAGTGCAGGACGTGACAACTATTTGCACAACACCCTGCACGAGCACCACTACATACTTGGGAGTGGCCGAGAGCACCATGGTTACGCCTTCACATAGACTATGCAGGCCCATTCCGAGGCCAACTTTTTCTGATCGTAGTGGACGCCTACTCAAAATGGTTGGAAGTGCGACAAGCAAAATAGGCTTCCACAAGTGAAACTATACGCATCCTACGAGACATATTTTCGACCCATGGACTGCCGGAAGTCGTAGTCAGCGACAACGGAACAGCTTTCACGTCGAGAGAATTTGAAGAATTTATGAGGGAAAACGGCATTCGGCATACAAGGACACCCCCATATCATCCAGCGTCAAATGGGCAGGCTGAAAGAATGGTGAAAGAAATGAAAAGGAACCTATCTAAATTAGTAGAAGGTGATTGGTCTACAAAAATTGCTCGTTTCTTGTTCTCCAGCCGCACCACACCATCGACAGTCACAAATACATCGCCAGCGGAACTACTTTTCAACCGGAAGCTACGCACTGCGTTTGACCAATTCCACCCCAATATAGCAGAGGAGGTACACGCAAAGCAAGAAGTAAAACGATCCAAACAGCCGCCGCGGAACTTCGTGACAGGCGATCCTGTGTGGACTCATTCCTATCGTCCAGGAGAAAAATGAAAGGAAGAAACGGTGACGAAAGTTCTAGGGCCAGTCACATACCAAACAAGTGACACACTCGGTAACACCAACAAACGTCACGTATACCAAATGAGAAGACGAGAACCACCGACGAATCGAAACGACGTGTCCTACGACTGGTTAAGGCGACCAACGGTCAGTTCAGAACAAAGAACTGAAGAAACAACCGAGACGCAAAACCCGACGACGTCGTTACCAGAGGACACGCCAAATCTCCCTTCGAGGCCCTTGTTTGACCGCGTGGGTCGAATGTTCGAATAATACAAGTTTATATACACGTCTCAATAATGAATGAATGTCGAATAGTGAATAATGATAATAAGAATAATACAAGTGAATGAATGAATGAATACTACTGAATGATTACATACGAATGATTGAATAGAGAATGATTACATACGAATGATTGATTAGAGAATGAATTTTTGTTTTTATTGACACCACCCTCATGTGTCCGTCGTTTCCTGGGTGTAGTTGGATGATTCTGCCCATTTTCCAAGAAAGAGGCGGAGTATTTTCTTCTATGACAAGGACCATTGTTCCTTCTTTGATTGGGTTGCATGACGGTGGATCCTTGAACCATTTTCCGCGGTTCTGCAGCGATGTGAGGTACTCCCGACTCCACCGTTTCCAAAAATGGCCCCGTATCCTCTCTATTAGTTGCCATCTTGACAGGCGGTTGATTGGGACCGCGCTGTAGTCGTGTTCCTGGAACGTAGTTAGTGTCTCTCCTATCAGGAAGTGGAATGGAGTTAGGATTTCTAAATCGTTGGGATCGGATGTTAGGGGAGTCAGTGGTCTGGAGTTTAAGCATGCTTCGATACGCACCAAAAGCGTATTCATCTCGTTTTGTATTAGCGGTAAAATGCATTTCGGATTGTAAGTCCTCAGGCAATAAACCCGTTTGTTTGCTACTTTCTATCCCTGCATCCTCAATTTCCAAAAATTTGCGAATATTGTCTTCTAATGGGTCATAAACTTTAGGTGTGGTTAGGGATAAATTGCAGGCGGAAATGTTTATTTGTTGCTTGTTTGATGAATTGCCGACCTTATGATAGGGACCTCCCGCAATAAAACCGAATTGGGTCTTTTGTAATACTAATCCTGTCGGCAAATAAATTTGTCCAATGCATTGTAATTCCCAAAAGGTACCTACCGCCGCCAAGTAATAAATCGATTTTACCACTTTCGTAGAATCTTGGATCTGCAAGTTGTATATTTTTGGGAGTTTCTAAAGTGTTCGGATACAGTGATATTAAGTGTAGATTGTCCGTAATTTTGTTTACGACAATGCATTTTAATTTACTTGTTTTAAACTCAGTGTAATTAGATTTTATATCTACAGACACCGTTTGTTTGGCTGTGCTGACCGTGCCATTTAGACCCTTGATTTCGAAATGTTCGCCTTGCATTTTTAGCCCCAATTTTGAACACATTTTTTGCGTAATGCAGTTTGACATCGAGCCTAGGTCTAAAAATACTCGACATGATTGGTATTTATTTCTTGAATTTTTGATAGCGACAATCGCTGTGGCTAACAACACTGTGTGGTTCGTTTGAGTTTTTTGAGTTGAATGATTATTTAACGTTACCGCGGTGTTAATTTCTTCGTTCACATGTTCGTTGTCAAAATGCAATAGCGTATGGTGTCTCTTATTACAATGGTGACAATTTTTTGTGTTACGGCAGCTTGATTTTGTGTGATTATTTCGAAGACAATTTTGACATAGCTTCAGCAACTTAACCCTTTCGTTTCGCGATTTTACCGATAAGTTTAAAAATGCGGTATATTGCAGAATGAAGTGACTTGAATCTTTGCAGGAAACGCATAACGTTGTCCTTTGATTTTTGGCTGCTAATGAGACCAGGCGTTTGTTGCTTTGAATGTTTTTTGGTGGATTATTTGATTGACTTGATGTTTTAATGGAAATATTGTTTATTGATTCCAAGACAGTGCAACGTTTCTCTAGGAATTTTATGAATTGCTCATAAGTTGGTACTTTCGTATCCAATGCAATTTCCCATTCTCTTTTCGTACCGTAATCTAATTTTTCCACAATTATGGGAATTATTAGCGCGTCCCAGTGATTTACCTCTATCTTTAATGTTTTTAATGCGGCCATATTGGTTATTAACGTGTTCACTAATTCGCGAAGCGCTGTATATGATTGTTTGTTTATGGACGATGCATTTAGGATTGTCATAACGTGATCTTGCACGATTAAACGAGTGTTTTTAAAACGATTTGTTAGAATTTCCCAAGCCTTGCCGTAATTTTCATTTTCTAAACTTAACGAGTTGATTGCTTGTAGGGCCTCGTTCCGAAGACAAGATTTTAAATATTGGAGTTTTTGCTCGTTGCTTAGATTTCTGTTTTGATGAATTGTTGATTTGAACGAGTTTTCAAAATTTGTCCAATTTTTGTAATCGCCCGAGAAAGTGACTAAGCTTAGCGGAGGTAAATTTAATTTAGTGTCGCCGACCGATACTGCATTTGTTTGAGTGACGGACGCGTTTTCAACACGATTAATTATATCCATAATGTCCGCTACTAAGTCACAGTATTTCTCCTCAAACGCGATTCTAGACTGACGATGTGCCTTTTTCATTTCTTCGGTTTTTGAATCTAATGTTTCATACTGACATTGAGCTTGGTCATATTCTTCCTTAACGTTCTCAAGAATTTGTTGGCGGGCCTTTAGACGGTTGATGCTGAATTTAGTTTGATCAAAGGTAGAGACATAATCCTCTATTCTTTCTAATTTCTCGTTAACGTTGTGTAAAATGATTTTGAGTTCGTCAAGGCGCGTCATTGTGTATCGGATAGTTTATTGAACACGCGTCTTTTTTAGAAGGTTGAACTACCGACGGTTTTGGTACGAATCAAAGATGTTAAAAAACTCGGGAAAGGCAATTTGAGATTGATTTTGTGTGATATGACTGGATAGAGAGACACTAACCTGGCCAAGATGAACGGCTCGGATGGCACGACGTTGTGGACCAGGTGGATTTGCAGTGCCTCGCTGTGCCCTTGGACGTGGTGATTTCGGTTACGCAAGGGATTCGTAGTGCCCTTGGACGTGTTGATTTTGGTTACGCAAGGGATTCGTAGTGCCCTTGGACGTGTTGATTTTGGTTACGCAAGGGATTCATAGTGCCCTTGGACGTGACCTGGAGATGTTGGCGGTGATCCACGGGATGGCGTTTGAATTTGCCTGATGCCTGCGATGAATCTTCCGCGAGTTGAATTGATGATGAATTTCACTTGATTATTTTCACTATCCGGCTCGAAGGACCAATGTTTGACCGCGTGGGTCGAATGTTCGAATAAATGAGAAGTAGATTCTCTTAAACTAGTTTTATTTACAAGTTTATATACACGTCTCAATAATGAATGAATGTCGAATAGTGAATAATGATAATAAGAATAATACAAGTGAATGAATGAATGAATACTACTGAATGATTACATACGAATAATTAATAGAGAATGATTACATACGAATGAATAAATAGAGAATGATTAATGAATAGAGAATGATTACATACGAATGATTGAATAGAGAATAATGCATACGAATGATTGAATAGAGAATGAATTAAGTCTATGTTGTTGTGGTTTATATGTACAATCACCCCCGGGCTTCTTGATGGGGTAAACGGAGGGGGTGTGATTACCCCATTCGGTGGTGTCGAGGTGGTGGAATCGACCAGCCCTCACGTCTAAGAAGACTGCCAGGCCACCTTAAAGACTACGTGAGGGACTAGCCAACGAGGAAGGAATATGGTGTATTGATATCGCGACACATACAGTGGGCGCTGGGTTTTTTCTAGTGAATTTTGACAGAATCACTTTCAAAGTTAGATCCGTTTGTATTAACATTTATTAATAAATAAATGTTCTAAAACATAATACCCCCCTTATGGGACTTCGCTTGGAACACAGTCAACAATCCCGATTAATACCACCGTTGTTAAAATTTCTTAAGTATTATTATTTAAAAGGTACAAACTGTTTTTTGCAATCGATAGCGAAAAGATTGCAGAATTGTCGGCTGATCTCAAAAATAACTATATCATATTCTAAGTACTTACAATGATTTAATGAAAATACCCAAAACAAAACGTCAATATTTAATTTTTTTAAATGGCACCTACCAAATTTTATATCGCCAGTCGACAGAAAATGAAATTTAAGGGGACGTTGTGTTAGCATGTCCTATACCAATCTCAATTACTTTAGGAGTTATTATGATTTATTTAGTATAGATAGTATAGATAATTCCGTAATCTTGAGGGTGGTTAGTAGGCTGTGAGCGTGAAACAATTGATTTCACTGCCAAATATAAATCTGTTTTAATAATTTAAAGTATTCGCACCTAGCCCCAATGAATAATCAAAAATTTTCCCGTCTTCGGAATCAGTTTATTCGTTCAGGAATAATTCTTCTCACCAGAGAAAGAGTTAAAGTTGTTCCTAGAAGTGAAGAAAACCAAATCAAAGTTTTGGGATATTTTGCCGCGTTTCCCCGTGCATCAAAACGAGCTGCCGCTAAATATTTGGAATTAAATCTGTCTTTCCAGACTTAGTGAAGTTATGCAAATTGGTTATTTTTGTGCTGTTTTGGGCATAAATTTACAACAGAACTGTGTACAAGTCAAAATCAAGGTACATAGTCGAAACCATAGAGACGAAATAACAAGAATTCGAAGCAGAAGCACGTCAGCTTCCGTCTTAAAAACGAATGCGAAATATAATTTAAAAATACGATTAGTAGCATTGTTATATAACATTCAGCACGCTACAAATGGTCCTTCGAGCCGGATAATTGACAAGAATCCGGATAATCCACAAGAAGCAGAAATCGACACGTGCCGACAGAGATTCGAAATCGAAAAGGTAACAGCGGACTCAGCAGCCGAGCCGAGCCGTATTAAAACACCACCCCAGAGCTAGTCAGTCGAACCTCAGGGTTGAAGAAGCGAGCCAGTCAGGTGGGACCTTTCCTTTTTTACCTTTTCTAATTTAACTGTTGCGAGTACGTTACTCGGACCTCAGGGTTGAGAAAGCGTTCATTCGATCTAATTTACCAGCTTCGAAATAAAATCGACCAAAATGTCTATCGCAGATTTAAAGAGTTTATATCTGCGACGCTCAATAATCGAGAGCAAATTAGCGGGTATCGATGAATTCGTCGGTCAATTCGAAAGAGGGGACAGCTCAAATGAGTTAAAGGGCCGCTTACTCGAGATGGACCGAATACGCCTAGAATTCGAAACCGTGTATTACAAAATTTTAGAAATTGAAGAAACGGACGAAGACGTGGAGACTGAGGCGGAGGACCCCAATATGATTAGGTCAAAAGTCAAATCTCCTGATGTAAAAATATTAACGGATTTCGAAAGGGCGTGGTTTCGTACGTGGAGTAACATAAATGACACAATCGATTTGGTTACTAGTGTCAATAATATTCCAGCGCCAACGCCTGATGTAGGTACACAAAAACCATTTAATATCAGATTACCTATAATAAATTTGCCGGAATTTAGCGGGTCTTATGTGGAGTGGGTTACCTTTCTACAATGCGTTCAATAGTTAAATTCATCAAAATTCCACATTAGACAGTTGTCAAAAATTCCATTATCTCAAATCGTGTTTGAAAGGCGAAGCGTCACGATCGGTGGAATCTTTAACAGTGTCTGATGAAAATTATCAATCGGCATGGTCTCTTTTGGAAAAGAGATATAAAAATACGAGACTAATTGTACAGGGACACGTGCAGGCGATATTAAATATTCCTGAATTACAGAGGTCATCTGCAGAGGGATTGCGTAAGTTGATTAATGACGTTACTTCCAACTTGGAAGCCCTCAAAATTCAAAATATACCGATTAATGCGTGGGACGCTTTCTTAGTGCCATTACTAATGGAACGTTTAGAATATCAATCGCGGAAAGAGTTTGAAACTTCTTTAGGAACAGAGCTCCCTGAGTTAAAACAACTTTTAAATTATTTAGAAAAAAAGTGCATTACACTGGAATCAATGCAACAAAATATTAAACGTTCGAAAACAGATACACATTCCGCGATTTCAAAAAAATTTAACATGTCGGATACGAGACGATCGGTCCATGTAGTCACATCCAAATTGGCATGTCGTTATTGCGACAAAAACATTTTGTTAATCAATGCGAAAGTTTACTGCGTTTGAGCATTCAAGAAAGAATAAACGAAATAAAATGAAAAAACCTTTGTTTAAACTGTCTTAGAGGAAATCATAAGCTAAATGAATGTAAAGCCACAGGTTGTAATATTTGTAATTCGCGAAGACATCATTCACTATTACACCAAAACGAAGTGGTAGAAAAATCGTCTCCTGAAAAGACACAAGTGAAGGTAAGCGCGCATCATTGTGTTCCAAAAAATGAAACACGTGTAATTCTATCAACAGCTATTGTACTGGTCAGAGATAGTTTCGGAAAGTTTGAAAAATGCCGTGCGTTGCTCGATGCTGGTTCACAATTAAATTTAGTATCCGAATCAATGTGTAAGCGTTTAAATTTGAAAACGAATAATAATCTAATTGAAATTTCGGGAATCGATTAAACTTGCACTCGAACAACACAAACTGCGAAAATTACGATAAGATCAACTTGTTTTCCTTATCAAACACAAATTAATTGTTCCGTCCTAAATCGCATAACCAACGACCTACCAATAACAGTAATCGATAAGTCGAGAATAAAAATCCCACCGTATCTTAAATTAGCAGATCCTGATTTTGACGTATCAGGTCCAATTGACATGTTATTAAGTGCCGACATATTTTGGAATTTGTTATGTGCCGGTCGCATTAAAATAGGAAACCCAAACTTATTCCTGACAAAGACGATGTTAGGATGGGTAGTCGGGGGCGCATACGACGATAAACATGGGTCAAATGCGCTTTCATGCAATCTATTAACTTCGAAAAATGAACAGACTGAAGTTAAAGAATTAATCGAGAAATTTTGGGTTCAAGAAGAACTGCAAACAGGCCAAAATAAATGGTCCAAAGAAGAAATCGAATGCGAAAAACATTTTTTAGAAACTTACCGTCGAGACGAAAAAGATGGTCGTTTCATCATTAAATTACCACTCAGAAACAGCCCAGTTAACTTAGGCGACTCCAGTAACATGGCGCTAAGACGATTTCTGTCATTGGAAAAGAAATTTCGTAAAGACGAACAATTTAAAAGCTGTTATTGTCATGCAATGCGAGAAACAATGTCTCTAGGATTTATTGAAGACATTCCAGAGAATATAAACGAAAGCAATAAGACGTATTATTTGCCACATTCAGGAGTGCAAAATCAGTCTAGGGAAACAACGAAAACTAGAATAGTTTACGACAGGTCAGCGAAATCAACCAATGGGTACAGGTTAAATGACAATTTTATGACAGGGCCTCCTCAAACGTTAGCATCTCTTAGGAGAAAGAATTGATTACTTAAGGGTAAGAGTCAATTAAGAAAGGTAATACGTTCGTGTATCACGTGTTTTCGTACTTCACCACGACTAATTCAACAAAAAATGGGAAATCTACCAAAAGAACGCCTTCAGCCATGTAAACCTTTTTTGAAAATCGGTTTAGATTATTTCGGTCCTCTTTTTCTGAAACATGGAAAACGTGGTAATGCTAAAACGAAAGCCTGGGTAGCTCTCTTTGTTTGTATGGTGATCAGAGCGGTCCATCTCGAAGTGGTTGGTGATTTAACTACAGATAGTTTTCTTAGCGCACTCAAAAGACTCATATCCAGGCGGGGCAGAGTGTCAAACATTCACTGTGACAACGCCAAAACATTCGTGGGGGCCAAAGCGAAACTTGATGAAATATCAAAATTTTTACGGAGTGAGGAGACACAGTCGAGTCTTCATCATTATTTAGCGTCGCAAAATATAAGCTGGAAATTCATTCCTCCGCGGTCACCTAATTTTGGCGGACTTTGGGAGCGGCTTGTGAGGTCGGCAAAACAACACATGAAAAGGGTTACAATGAACGCTTTCTTAACATTTGAGGAAGCTGTTACACTCATGGCTCAAATCAAAGCCGTTATTAATTCCCGTCCTCTGACTGCAGTTGCTCCTGATCCCTCTAACTTTCAAGCATTGACTCCGGCACATTTCCTGGTTGGCGAATCGCTGACGGATATCGTCGAGCAAGACATCACTGACGTTTCAATGAATCGACTGAAACGATGGCAGAGGATCTAGCAAATAAAACAGCATTTTTGGAAGCGATGGGAGAAAGAAGTTCTGTCTGAACTACAATCTCGACAAAAATGGTGTCAAGAATTTCCTCCGATTGAGCGAGGAACGATGGTACTCCTGTCCGATGAGAATGCACCTCCGCTTAGTTGGAAGCTGGGCCGAATACAGGAAGTGTTTCCTGGACAAGATGGCATAATTCGAGTGGTCTCTGTTCGGACAAGTAATGGCGTGTATAAACGTTCGATTAGAAAGCTCGCCGTTCTACCATTGGATTCATCATTGAGTGATATGGTGTAGTGGTTAAAATTGAAATGAAAGACTGATAGACTCTTCAACCAATATGTTTGTGCAATTTGTAATTCATTTATCTTTATATTAGTTGTTAAAAATTAATGTTTATAATGTTATTGACAATTCGTCAAGGCGGGGGAGAATGTACAAATCAAAATCAAGGTACATAGGCGAAACCATAGAGACGAAATAAAAAGAATTCGAAGCAGAAGCACGTCAGCTTCCGTCTTAAAAACGAATGCGAAATAAAATTTAAAAATACGATTAGTAGCATTGTTATATAACATTCAGCACGCTACAAACTCTAAATAAATTTTTTTACAAAAGTTGCAATTTAGCAACCTTCGTTATAGCATTGAAAATGAACTTGACTATTTTTTAAACCTGGCAAAATTTCGCAATATCTAAAAATTTAACAACAGGCAAATTTATGTTTTGTGGAAAAATAAACTTTAATTACTTACATACATATATGATTTTCGCGCCAAACCCGACTTGACCCGAATTGCACTAGAGCATTCGGATACTAACTTCGGTTTATGCCCTCTTCGTAATTTAAAATTTGCACAATAGTCACGCATCCGCTCACAAGCATTAGACATTATGGAAGGTGTGAAATACAATAATTATAAAATTGTTCATGATAAGCAATTTAGAAAGGGCAAGAGATGTTTAAACAACTTGTAGACCCCCCCCAAAAATAAAAATAAAATATAGATAAAATTAATAAACGCACAAATGCAGAATGAGGAGTTCCCTTGGCATTTCAATTTATAAATCTCAACCCTGCCACAAACATAAGCTCTCTGAACGCCCATTGGACGTCCATGTCCACTGAGCGCCTGCATTTAGTTTGAATAGTTCACGTAATCTTCGACGTATTTGCGACTTCTGCGCTGATTCAAGAGATTTAGAAGTAACTCTAACAAAATTTGCAACCTTCTACTTATTGTATTGTATTGTATTGTAGGGGGGTCGTTTGGCTACTGAAGCCCTTCGTCACTGCGACCATTGTTGGTCTATTGTGAATCTTCTACTTATATTTTCTTGCTCTCTGAATTTATACACCCGTTTTTGCTACTTACTTACCAGAGAATACTCCTTGAATATATCGAGGTTGTCAGAAAAAAGGCGGACCGGACCACCTGTGCAGTACGTTGTTGGGGAGTCTTCAGTGAATCAGGAAAAAATATTGAAAAAACGAATTGCCCTATTCTTTTAAGTTATTAAGAAAAATACCATGCTCAATTTGGCAACTCTGTAATTAATAAATCGTTTTATTTATCTTACATAGGTATAACATCAACTTAATATGAATTTCTTCTAACACAGATCAATCCCATCTTCTTTCCTTCTTTTACGCACTCTCCCCCCTCTTTCTCTCTCTCACAACGCTTCTCATCCATTCTACTCCTCTTCCATCCTCATTCAGTACCTCATTCCTCCTTCTTTCTTCCTGTCTTAAACTCTCGCATTCATTCATTAGGTGTTCTGTCTCTCGTCCTTCTCCACATATTCTGCATCCTCTCTGCTCCTCTCCCAACCAGAACTTGCATTCTCTCTCTTAATTCCCGCACCTTGTACCGGAACCTCCGGGGAGGTGGCACAATTGCTCCGGCGGCTGCCTTGGTTGCTGGAGAGCTGGGCCGTGAGTCTATCGCGGTACGAACAAACGAAAAAGAAATGGGCGCCACCGATTCTATAGGGTTTTTCAATAAGAGCGGGTCGATTTTGAAATGGAATAAAACAATCTGTGTGTGAGGTATTAACAAAATTCTTTTTTTATTTGAATGGCCCATATATGCCATTATGTACGGAATATAACATCCTTCAAATGTCCGCCGCGGCTCTTCACAGTGGCAAGAATCCGAGTGGTCCAATTTTCAATAACTCTGCCGCATAGATCCGGCTTAATTTCAGCGATGGCATTGATTATGTTGACTTCAAGGGAATCGGTCGATTGCAGCTTGTTGGCATAGACCTGCGACTTCAGGAAAAACCACAAGAAAAAATCTAGCGCTGTCAAATCGCACAATCTTGGTGGCCAATTCACTTCACCTCTGCGAGAGATAACTATACCCTCAAATCGTTCACGCAGAATCGCCATTGTGGCGTCTGCTGTGTGTTACATAGCCCCATCCTGCTGGAACCACTTCTCCTCTGCCTCCATATCGTTTAATTTGAGCCAAAAAAAGTCTGCGAAAGCCGGAGTTCTTGTGCACGGCGAGGAATTGAGTGCTTCGTGTTCTCCTGTACACTTCCACGGACTGTGGCAATGTTTTCGGGCGATTTGGCGTTCCTTTGACGTAAGGGTGTTTGGCCGATTGTTTACCGAACCGGTGGTCTCAAATTTGGGCACCAAACGTTGAAGAATCGACTTTGAAGGACCACCGCGTCTTCCGTAAAATGGGCGCAACGCGCGTAACATTTGCACTAACGAACACTCATTAAAGTATTTATCATTTGGACGTGCTGCTCAATCGTGTAACTTACCATGGTGATTTGGCAGGACGACGGACGGAGTCAGAGTGGCTTCGGGACGTCTGGGGCGGTAGACGAACGCCGGAGTCGGTGTGGCTCCGGGACGTCTGGGGCGGTAGATGAACGCCGGAGTCGGTGTGGCTCCGGGACGTCTGGGGCGGTAGAGATGAACGGAGTGCACGATACACGGTGCACGTGGCGAATATCACTCGGAGAAAAATGCAATGTTCCGGTCAGCTTGAGTGTCGGAGACAAGATCGCCACAATCTTCCCGGCGAAAGACGAAAAAAAAAGCTGCGGGAAGCGCGCTCGCGATAACCCAACAGGGCCAAACTCCCCAGAACCGCGGGCTGTGCTTTCGAAAAGTCGCGCGGACTCTTTATTGGTATTTCGGGACGGTACAACCTGAATCTTGCAATCATTCTTCTCACTTTCACATTTTCTCTGTACAGATATTTCAGTAGTTCTTGGGTTATTATTTCCTTACACTTGCTATTTTATACCTGGACTCTTTTCTTTCTTGTCTCTCCACATCCAGATCTCTCTCTCTCTCTCAGTCTTTCTCTTAATCTCACCCCTCATTCTCTCATTCTCATCGCTTCTCCTAAGCTGTACCACAGTAGAGAAGGAATCAGTAGGTTCACTCCACGGTTCTTATACTCATACGGTTGCCTCACTCAGCCATGACCTACGCAACATGATGACGTAGCCGGACTCCGAGTGTCGAAACGGAGCATCATTAGCTATCGACCAAATCGCGAAATAAAATACAAATTGCGAAATTTTCCATACATAAGCGGTTGAAATAATTGGACAATGTGTATTATTATGATAATAATCAATAATTGGTATAAAAATGTACGAATATAATTTATTCTAAAATAAAAAAACATTACATCATTAATTGAAAATAACGGTATTTCTCTGGGGTATAGCATACCCCAGAACCTCTGTTTGGATTAGCTATACATTATTTTGATATATTTTTACTGGTACTCAACACTAACAGCTCGTAGAAATTATTTTATACGTATTCTTATTTTCTCATTCTAGGTCAGATAAGTGAACTTTTGCCAGCTGTATACTATGAAACTGCAAAATTCCATAAAATAACTTTTATTTGTACTACAACTACTTTTTCGGTGATCGCAATTTCATCTCTAAAAGCCATTCACTAAGCCAGAGACAAGCTAAGCTTACAGTCTTTGGTCTCTAGCTGACGTCACTGCGCTGCTCTCCTCCCCACTATCCCCGCACCCGCAAGGCCAGAAGTGAGGCAACCGTATGAGTATAAGAACCGTGGGTTCACTCTGCAATATTTTTGTTCCAAGGCCATATCAACTCCAAGCCACATGCGCCGTAGATTTTAGTAACATCATTGGCAGGATCATAACTCCCGGCACTCTCATCACAGACTGACGCAGTATCCTTGAAGAAGCACAGTATAGAAAATTTTTCCGGGACCGATTCAGGTCTTCCGATTGCCGGTCGGGTGCTCCACCGACTAAGCTACCGGTCACGTACAAATATCTCTGCCTACACCTCACTTAACTAACTTAAAATCCTACAAAACATGTAATTAAATATAACTTTGATGCAATGATGTCTTCCATGGCCCGTCCTAATTCTACGCCAATGAGTTGTAAGACGCTACTGGCAACTCCAGGCCTCATGCGCAAAACTGACTTGGAACACGAACATCAAAGGTGCCGACGCGGAGTGAACCTACTGATTCCTTCTCTACTGTGGCTGTACCCATTCCTTTCATAGTACTTTGCCCTTTCACTCGTCTTATCATTTTCTCCTTCTCTCTTTTTCTCTCTCAGACATTCCTGCAACAGTTCACACCAAGTCCTTTTGCTTATTCTCTCCTCAAATGTTGTCGCCTTCTTTCTTGCTACCACTCTCAACTTTTCCCTTTTCGCCCAACCTATTCTTTTTAGTTATTAGCAAAAAATTGCATGCTCAATTTGGCACCTGTGTAATTCTATGCTGTTGATGCGTTCCATTAGGTAACTGTCACTGTTTGCACCAGCCAAGTGTAAAACCCGAACGCAGTAGTATAGTTCTATCCACTCACCTGCCGATAACGCTTCATATTTAGGCACTCAATTTTTCTGAACATACAAAATGGCCGACTTGCCAAACTGTCAAACATCAGTGCCAACTATCAATGCATTTTATTAATTTTAACTAGCCTTTGCCCGCGACTACGTTCGCGTGGAAATATTGATGTGTATGTTTGTGAAATTACGGCCTGATCATAATAAATAAAGTATAGATGACAGCTTGCGACCATCACCGCCATCTCGTGATAGCTTGAAATGCTACCGATACGATCCCTTGCTCTATGAATAACAAAAACATATATCCCACGAGAACATGTTTCCGGGATAAATAGTAGCCTTATGTGCTATTCCAGACTATAATCTATCTCTGTGCCAAATTTCATGCAGATCCGTTCTGGCGTGATTGAGTAACAAACAAACGTAGAGATTTATTCCAATACCGTTCTGTATATTCAGCGTGCTATATTCGCCTCATTTCTGACTGCTCCGACGTTTCGCTCCGCTTACCCAATTCTTCTAAGCTCTACTTGAGGAGTCGTCCTTCGACTTCTAGCTATCTTCATAGCCCGAGCTTTATTACTCCTCTGCGAAAGATTAGATTTGCATTTTCCGGGCATTTCAAAAAACTACCAAATAACATATTAGATATATTCCAATACCGCTCTGTATATTCAGCGTGTTGTATTCGCCTCATTTCTGACTGCTCCGGCGTTTCAGTTGATCTAGCAGCAGTCTGTCGCTCCGCTTGCCAATTCTTTTTAACCTCTTCTTGAGAAGTCGTCTCTCGACTTTCATAGCCCGAGCTTTATTACTCTGCGAAGGATTAGATTTGCATTTTCCGGGCATTTCAAAAACGTCCAAATTATAACAATTCACACAAATTATAACTGACGTAAGAATAATTTATGACAGCTTGCGACCATCACCGCCATCTAGTGATGGCTTGAAAAGTACTCTATAAAAAACGATAAAATCTATCCCACGGGAACATTTTTCCAGGATAATTAGTAGCCTATGTGCTATTCCAGACTATAATCTATCTCTGTGCCAAATTTCATCCAGATCCGTTCAGCCGTTTTGGCGTGATTGAGCAACAAACATCCAAACATTCACATTTTAATATTATATAGTATAGAGTATAGATGAACAATAAACAAAAGCGAATCAAACGACAAAAAAACTCAACTGTTACACAACTCAGATTTATTTTCATCGCATTGTAATGTAAAAAATCTCTCTTTTCTTTTTTAATGCAACAGTAAACTATGGCTATTTTTTCATATTCCTTAAGAGAAGAAAATCACTTCTTGATTTGGAGTACTTTTATTTTTAGCGTTAGAGGTCGCGGGGGTTTTATAAGCCAAAAGACACACGGCTTATTTTAAGCAATATAATGTGACAAGTATCGGTTATTTGAGAAAAACGATTCACAATATTGTGACTAAGGTTTTCAGCCATCGGAAGATTCCCGGCCGCCAAAAGAACACGGACCTCCACCGATAAGACGCCGTTTTTACGTTGACAAGAGATTGTCAACCACTGAAAGAACCCGGACCTCCACCTCTTCCGACGCTCGTACTGCACCACCACCCGAGCCTATAAAAGGCAGCGCAGCGCCGTTTTGTTTACTTGTTGTTCGATCTCTGAATTGACAAGGCTTTGAGACCGACATCGACTGTATTAATTGTCTATTAATAAACTATATGACAGATTAAAACCTGTGTATATATCACCGTGTTCCCTGGATATTCCGCATCTTCACTGAAGCTTGCCCGAGCTGTTCCAGGCGACCTCGTCGAAGGGAGAGTAAACTCCTTACAAAATCTGGCGCCCGAGCGAACCCGGTGATTGCTGAAGAAGCAATCGTACCGACCGAGAGGCGCGTCACAATATGACAATATTCAAAACTATGTATGACAGACACACGCGTCGTCTTGGTTAAATTACTCTAACATTTTTTATTTAAAATACTGCATAATGTAGAAGATACAATTTTGGGTTCAACCGTTTAGATATATTACTCTAAAGAATTTTTGAACTATTTTTCCTGACTTTCTGAAGATTCCCCAACAACGTACAGCAGAGGTGGTCTGCATTTTCTGGGACACCTGTATATATACAAAAAATATACAAGTGTATACTCCAGTCAGGCTGGTAGATCTATACGAACTGGGAACACTGGCACTAAATGGTGACAGGGTTCGTTTAAATATATAACACAGGGTTCAAACACAACAATAAAGTAATTGCTCTTATTAAAAGTAAATATTGGAATGAAGCAAATGCATGTAAGACGTGATCATACTCTGATGATTTTGAGTGAACAAAACTAATAACACTTGACTTTGCTGTGTTAAGATTCCACTTAGGCGACAGCCGCATCGTCGTCGTTGTAATTGATGGTTTCAACTGTGATTTCAACCTAAGAGCAAAGCTATAGTTCTCACAAAGGACAACATTTTATTGCTAACAGCCCAATACTAATTCTGCAAATTTACATGTTTGAGCGCGACAAGGAACCCTTACACTGTCGCTTACTACAACAACATTACCAACATAGAATAAACTTTGCGAATGTAATAAATTCAAATAATAATGTGTAATGAGACACGGATTGATATTATTGAAGTAGCTGGACCGACCTAAATACGCCAAGGGCAAGGTCACGAATGCAAAGACGCAATGTTCGCATTGTTTAGATTAAGAACCTGATTTATATACATTCGAGTATCAGCACTTAACATTGGCATACAACGATTATTTTTCGACTTTCGTCGTCGCGAAAAATTGAACATCCCACGTCGCCAAATATTACTGTTTCGGTGATCGGATGTGATTTTATTGTTTGTCTTTTATGTAATATATGTATTAACTAGCTGAATGTACCCGGCGTTGCCCGGACGTAGATTAAATAAACGCAGTGTTGACTAAAGTGGTGATGTTGACTAATCGACATTATAATACAATTAAACAGGAATGCTCTACTTTTCCAATCACAAACTGCAGTCAACTCACAAACAGAACAGTATGTAGATTTTGACTTATCTTCAGAATAAACAAACACTTCAGCATAATTATCTTCTTCTAAACTGCACAAAAATTATTAAAACCTGGCCGCAACTGGTTGGACAATTAAAGTGCGAACCTTTTGAGCTCCCTTTCCAGTATTAAAATTTTGGTATGTGGTAAAATGTGGTATTTGTGCATCGCTAGATTTTCAAACTTGTCCATCTTAGTTATAAATGATGTAAAGCAATAATGAACACAATGTATTTACGTAAAATAAGTAGTGTAAAACGCGTATCAATGTCAGTAAAGTCTGTCCAACGCTGTAAATTTTGGATTTCAGCCGAGGCAGATTTGGTGAAAAATAAAAACACCATTATCATTCACGGAACGGTCCGGTACGACGATGGTGATTGGGAGCAAATTTGGTTAACAGCAAAATGTAAAAATCTGATTCGGCTTCTCCGACGGACTCACACTTGTTTATATTAACACACACTTGTTGAACAATTAAAGTGCGAACCTCTTGAGCTCCCGTTCCAGTATTAAAATATCAAGCGGTAGACCTTCGAACACTAAGGCTGAACCACAGTACAGAAGGAATCAGTAGGTTCACTCTCCGATTTTTGTGTTCCAAGGCCAGTTCGACTCTAGGCTACATGCGCTGTAGATTTTGGCTCATAACCGCATATAACCTCAAATCGTATTTGAACACATTGTGTTATTTACTCTTGCTATTTGGGTTTTTCGGTATTATTGTTGCAAAATGCATATTTGTTGTGTTTCGGGGTGCTTGAACAATGACTTAAGATATGCACCACAATACAGTTTTTTTCGATTTCCACTCGATATTAGTCGGTAAGTAATGGGTTGTTTATAGCATCGTTTTGGGTTGGATTAGCAGTAAATTACGTTGGTATAATAGCAGTGGATATTTGGCAGGTGTAAGATGTGGCAGAGCTTACCTCAATTACGTCGAAGCAAAGATTTAACTGCAGCAGAGTGTTACAAGCGACTACGTGTTTGCAGCCAACATTTTTCTGCAGAACAATTTTCAAGCATAGGTAGACACCGACTTAAGAAGTACGCTATTCCAAATGTGTTTCCACAAGCAGATGGTGAGTTTCATGATATATAGATTCATAAATATAGACCTGCAAAGTTTCTCCAGATGCAGTTCCATCCACTTCGTACACACCAGAAACACAAGAAGTTCACTCTGGGGCTGTACAGGACAGTGTAACGCAAACAGTTGCTAGATTAAGTGCTTCAACACCACGAAAAGTGGCTTTGAAAAAACGTTTGAAGGGTTTGCAAAGGAAGCTACGATTTTCGGAATGTAGTGTATCAGAAAGAAGCGAGCTTACGAAGAGTGACATTATGGTATTCATATCGGAACATTATCCTACAATTGCGACCTTTATAAACACCCAAATTGAGCTTCTAAGTAAAGCTCCAAAAGGGGCACGATATTCAAGCGAATTTAAACAATTCGCACTTACTATATATTTTATGGGCCCTAAAGTTTACAAATTTTTGCAGACCACATTCCGTCTTCCTTCTAAATCCACTCTAAATAGAATCACTAGCAAGTGGGAAATCGGCGCAGGTTTTTCAGACTTTGTGATGGAATTAATAAGGCTGAAAACGGATCTACTTGATAAGAATTCAAAGGATTGCACAATCTGCATAGATGAAATGTCCCTGAAAACATTTTTATATTATAATATAGGGACGGATGAAATTATTGATTTTCATCACACTGGTAAAGAGAAGGAATATTTCCCGGCCAATACAATTATGGGAAGTTCTTAAAACTAGAAATATAACGTCACTATTCACGCGTCGGCTTGATCAAGATTGTCTGGAAAATTATTTCGGGAAAATTCGTACATTAAGCGGAAACAACAGAAATCCCACACCTATTCAATTCTCTCGTGCATTTCGAAAGCTATTCGCACTGAATAATTTTGTACATGCTGACGGTGCGAATTGCATAGAAGAGTTGGATTCTGTTTTGGCTGCGTTAACTCCGGAAACATTAAATCGGTACAAAGTTCTGTTAGTTCCAGACAACGACTTTGAACCTTTAGTGCTTGACACCTGCGATTACCATACTTGGCAATTGCCGGATCAAAATGCCTTCGAATATTTTACCGGTTACTTGGTAAGAAAATGTTTACAACATCACTCTTGTGATTCCTGTGCCAGCTATGCATCTTCCAATCAAGAGTTACACAGTTCATCCTTATTTTCTTATTTCAAGGCGTATAAGAACGCCTCAAATGATACATTTGGTAATCTGGCCCGCCCACGTATGGATTTTAATGAATATATATCTAATTTAGAATATATCTTTTCAATACAATTCTCCGTCTTAGCACTTTATAAACATGTTGGTCACAGGCTCATGCAACAATTTTTAAAAGTTACTTTCCATCTACCTTGCACGGATTTCCCTACTGGGTATTTATTAAAATTATTTATACGGGTTAGGATATTTTATACATTAAAATTTATGAACCGTGAATTTAAAGAAAATGCTTCGAATCGAAAAGAAATACCCAAATTGCGAATTCTACAACATTTGTGAATATAAACAATTCCCCTTTTAGCTGAACACAAGAGGAAGTTCCGTTTAGGTGAGTTTGATAAATCTGCCGTAGGTGAATACGCATGGTCTGCGGGAGACCATAAAATACAATTTGATAACACCAAACTTCTGTTGATGAAGTCCACCGCAGCTGTGGATAAAAGATCTGGAATTTCATTGGGGTCACTTGTTGAATTAGCTCCTCGGAGCATTCACTACACCCCCGCTAATGAAACTTCAAATGGAACAAGGTCCAAAATCGTTATAATTTGTGAATATTATAGTGAATATATTTTTTAACATACATTTTGTACTTTTAATAAAATATAACATTTGATGCAATGTTTATTTCTTCGGTGACCCTTCCGCGCCTACGCCTATGAGTTTTAGGACGCTACTGGCGACGCCAGGCCACATGCGCAAAACCGATTTGGAACACCGACATCAAAGGTGCCGACGCGGAGTGAACCTACTGATTCCTTCTGTACTGTGGCTGAACTCAGACGGACCACTCCAGAACCACACGACAGCGACAAAACGGTGGTTACTTGTGGCTGGTAATGCATTGTAATGGGAACGCATGATTGAACTCTCACGGGCCACACGCGACGTCTAGCCCGACGACTGTCGGACCGTTTGTAAATACCGGTTTGTCGCTGTCGTGTGGTTCTGGAGTGGTACGTCTGAGTTCAGCCTAATGCGTCGCCTCATCGAATTTGGCGACTTTGCGAACAGTTTCCGACGCTGGAGCAGCAATTTTCACAATTGTAGTTGTGTTAAAATTAAACACCGCGATCGAGTACTGCTCCACACGCTGAACCAGCAATTCTCGAATTCTAAGAAACGATAAGAAAGGCTTATCCAATGCTCGGTATGTGCGAATTTCTGCATAGAGATTGAATCAACCCAAAGCGATCATCGCCTTTTCACGTTTGTGACCTTGCCCTTGACGTGGCAGGCTCCAGCTGCTTCAATAATGTAAAAATATTATTCGGCCTCTCAAATAAAGTCGCATTTGTTTACATTAACACGCATTCTTTCATGGACTTGTGACAAATTACAAACAAATATTGCAACTTCAAGTATTCCATTTAATTTCATTTCTGGGTGCAAACTCCTTTTTTTTCACTCTAATCAGTCTGAACTTATTACACAGAGTGATATTTTCAAATCCAGGCGCCCTAAATAATTTTGTCGTTATTTTCAAAAGTTTCAAGAGAAGGAGAGTTGACAGAGAAGCTAAATTATTCCAAATTATTCCCATTTAGTTCTCTGACAACGTTAAAAACAATGTTGAAATATATAAATACAAAATTTCACACCATAAAAACGAAGTATTTTGGAATTATGTATAAAAAAAGTCGAAGTTATTTATGTTAATTTGGCGTAATTTGCTATGGTTCAAAAAAATGCAAAAATATTAGTTTGATTTGGGGTTGTTTCGGATGATATGCGTTTCTTTGAGGATTGTTTGGAATGGTTATTGATGGTTGGCAGGGTTTAGCTTTGGCGAATTAAACGAAATTTTTGGTAACTATAATGTGATTGGGCTTTGTTTGGCTTGGTAAGAAGTGGTTGGGGTGATTTAGGGGAATTCGAAGTAATTTATGGCGTAGTTTGCTTAGAATTCGTAATTTTTTTTAATTATGGGTTGACCTGGGGTAGTTTGGAATGGTACGTTATGTGTGGGGTGTTTAACGTATTCAGGTAAAATTTACGAAAATTTTGGTAATTTTAAAATGAACAATTAAAGTGCGAACCTCTTGAGCTCTCTTTCCGGAATTGAAAATGCAATAGGAAAGGTAGTAAAAAAGACTATTTCCATCACTTTTCACTGGAATTATACGTGGTGGTATTTGTTATCCGCTTACTATTAGATTTTTAAAATGCTCCATTTTAGTTATAAATAATGCAGAACAATAATGAACGCAATGTACGTAAAATAAATAGTGTAAATCGTGTATAAGCACACAATACTTAAGTGTATGATGTCAGTGAAAATTTCGGATTTCGGCCGGAGCAGGTTTGGTGAAGAAGAAATACACCACTATCATTAACTGAACGTAAAAATTAGCGTACGAAAATAAGTGAAGTCCGATCCGACGCTGGAAATTTTTCGAAAATTGATTGGGGAGAGTTTTGGTTAACGGCAAGAACAAATCGGGAATATTATATTAAAATAATTTATTTAATAGCGATAGAACTTTGAATACCGATGCGTCGCCTCGACCTTGGCGACGTTGAGTACCAGCGTTCCAGACGCTGAAGCAGCAATTTTCACAATTATAGATATTAGGTGCACTTGCCTAGTGCGTATTAAAACAATTTGGATAACAAAAGAGATTAATTTGTATGTACCAAATAATACTCGCACAGGTGTACTCGTATGGCCCGTCATAATTTTCACGAAATGAATTTAAAAAATTAACATTCTAAAGTAAATAAATATTTTGACGTGAATGTTAAAAATCTTATTCGGCTTCTCCGACAAACTAACACTTGTTTACATTAACATGCATTCCTTCATGGACCTGTGACGAATTACAAACGAATTTCGAAATTTCAAGTGTTCCACGTCAGTCTGAACTTATTACACAGTGATATTTTCACATTCAGGCGCCCTAAATTATTTTGCCGTTGATTTCAAAAGTTTCCCTGGAAGGAGAGTACTCAGCAAGGGGCTCGTCAGGTGTGGCAGGGTTGGCAGTGCCACTCCAAATAAAAATTTACTATCAAACACAACAATAGTTTTGTAATTCAATTGCAGAATTTCGAATTTTTCAGATATTTTCACGAAAATCTAGTGCTTACACCGCGTTTATACCGCTTTAAAGTTAAAAACCATAGAGCTGTTTATACAAATGCACGCATGTTGAGAAGGTAGGGCTTGCCCCGTCAGCGTGTTGCAATTCAGAAATACGTTTATGTTTGCATCTCAACTGGAACAAATATTTATTGGAAGGTAAGAGAATCAAAATAGGTATTAGCATATTTAAAATTCATAATAACGTCTATTAGTCGAAACAATATATTTTATGTGTAGATATTTATTAATATTTTATGATTTAATACGATAAGGCATTTATAAATGACACAACCAAATAGAAGATTTTGATGGAAAATGATTATTAATTTATGGTAGCCGAAGTAATTTAAGTGAGTTTGGCATAGCTTGCTATGTTTTGTAACATTTTTTGTAATTTTAAAGTAATTGGGCTAATTTTGGGGCGGTAAGGGGTAGTTGGGGGTGATTTTTATGGTAGCCGAAGTAATTTAGGTGAGTTTGACATAGTTTGCTATGGTTTGTATAATTTTTGTAATTTTAAAGTAATTGGGCTTATTTTGGGGTGGTAAGGGGTAGTTGGGGATGATTTATGGTAGCCGAAGTAATTTAGGTGAGTTTGACATAGTTTGCTATGGTTTGTATAATTTTTGTAATTTTAAAGTAATTGGGCTTATTTTGGGGTGGTAAGGGGTAGTTGGGGGTGATTTAGGGTAGCCGAAGTCATTTAGGTGAGTTTGACATGGTTTGCTATGGTTTGTATAATTTTTGTAATTTTAAAGTAATTGGGCTTATTTTGGGGTGGTAAGGGGTAGTTGAGGTGATTTATGGTAGCCGAAGTAATTTAGGTGAGTTTGACATAGTTTGCGATGGTTTGTATAATTTTTGTAATTTTAAAGTAATTGGGCTTATTTTGGGGTGGTAAGGGGTAGTTTGGGTGATTTATGGTAGCCGAAGTAATTTAGGTGAGTTTGACATAGTTTGCTATGGTTTGTATAATTTTTGTAATTTTAAAGTAATTGGGCTTATTTTGGGGTGGTAAGGGGTAGTTGGGGGTGACTTAGGGTAGCCGAAGTCATTTAGGTGAGTTTGACATGGTTTGCTATGGTTTGTAGCATTTTTTGTAATTTTACAGCGATTGGGCTTATTTTGGGGTGGTAAGGAGTAGTTGGGGGTGATTTATGGTATCCGAAGTAATTTAAGTGAGTTTGACATATTTTGCTATGGTTTGTAACATTTTCTGTAATTTTAAAGTGATTGGGCTTATTTTGGGGTGGTAAGGGGTAGTTGGGGGTGATTTATGGTAGTCGAAGTAATTTAGGTGAGTTTGAGATAATTTGCTATGGTTTGGAGCATTTTTTGTAATTTTAAAGTGATTGGGCTTATTTTGGGGGGGTAAGGGGTAGTTGGGGGTGATTTATGGTAACCGAAGTATTTTAAGTGAGTTTGACATAGTTTGCTATGGTATGTAACATTTTTTGTAATTTTAAAGTGATTGGGCTTTTTTTTTTGGGGGGGGGGGTAGGGGGTAGTTGGGGTGATTTATGGTAGCCGAAGTAATTTAGGTGAGTTTGGAATAGTTTGCTATGGTTTATAGAATTTTTGTAATTTTAAAGTGATTGGGCTTAGTTTGGGGTGGTAAGGAGTAGTTGGGGGTGATTTATGGTAGCCGAAGTAATTCAGGTGAGTTTGAGATATTTTGCTATGGTTTGGAGCATTTTTTGTAATTTTAAAATGATTGGGCTAATTTTGGAGTGGTAAGGGGTAGTTGGGGGTGATTTATGATTGCCGAAGTAATTTAAGTGAGTTTGGCATAGTTTGCTATGGTTTGTAGCTTTTTTTGTAATTTTAAAGTGATTGGGTTTAGTTTGTGGTTGGTAAGGGGTAGTTGAGGGTGATTTATGGTAGCCGAAGTAATTTAAGTGAGTTTGACATAGTTTGGTATGGTTTGTAGCATTTTTTGTAATTTTAAAGTGTTTGGGTTTAGTTTGCGGTTGGTAAGGGGTAGTTGGGGGTGATTTATGGTAGCCGAAGTAATTTAAGTGAGTTTGGCATAGTTTCCCATGGTTTGTAGCATTTTTTGTAATTTTAAAGTGATTGGGCTTATTTTGGGGAGGTAAGGGGTAGTTGGGGGTGAACTATGGTAGCCAAACTAATTTAGGTGAGTTTGGAATAGTTTGCTATGGTTTGTAGCATTTTTTTGTAATTTTAAAGTGATTGGGCTTACTTTGGGGTGGTAAGGGGTAGTTGGGGGCGATTTATAGTAGCCGAAGTAATTTAGGTGAGTTTAGCATAGTTTTGCTATGGTTTGTGGCATTTTTTGTCATTTTTAAGTGATTGGGCTTAGTTTGGGGGGTAAGGGGTTGATGGGAGTGATTTATGGTAGCCGAAGTAATTTAGGTGAGTTTGAGATAGTTTGCTATGGTTTGGAGCATTTTTTGTAATTTTACAGCGATTGGGCTTATTTTGGGGTGGTAAGGAGTAGTTGGGGGTGATTTATGGTATCCGAAGTAATTTAAGTGAGTTTGACATATTTTGCTATGGTTTGTAACATTTTCTGTAATTTTACAGCGATTGGGCTTATTTTGCGGTGGTAAGGAGTAGTTGGGGGTGATTTATGGTATCCGAAGTAATTTAAGTGAGTTTGACATATTTTGCTATGGTTTGTAACATTTTCTGTAATTTTAAAGTGATTGGGCTTATTTTGGGGTGGTAAGGGGTAGTTGGGGGTGATTTATGGTAGTCGAAGTAATTTAGGTGAGTTTGAGATAATTTGCTATGGTTTGGAGCATTTTTTGTAATTTTAAAGTGATTGGGCTTCTTTTGGGGTGGTAAGGGGTAGTTGGGGGTGATTTATGAAAGCCGAAGTAATTTAGGTGAGTTTGGCATAGTTTTGCTATGGTTTGTAACATTTTTTGTAATTTTAAAGTGATTGGGCTTAGTTTACGGTGGTAAGGGGTAGTTGGGGGTGATTTATGGTAGCCGAAGTAATTTAGGTGAGTTTAGCATAGTTTTGTTATGGTTTGTAGCATTTTTTGTAATTTTAAAGTGTTTGGGCTTAGTTTAGGGTGGTAAAGGGTAGCTGGGGGTGATTTATGGTAGCCGAAGTAATTCAGGTGAGTTTGAGATAGTTTGCTATGGTTTGGAGCATTTTTTGTAAATTTAAAATGATTGGGCTAATTTTGGAGGGGTAAGGGGTAGTTGGGGGTGATTTATGATAGCCGAAGTAATTTAGGTGAGTTTGAGATAGTTTGCTATGGTTTGGAGCATTTTTTGTAATTTTAAAATGATTGGGCTAATTTTGGAGTGGTAAGGGGTACTTGGGGGTGATTTATGAAAGCCGAAGTAATTTAGGTGAGTTTGGCATAGTTTGTTATGGTTTGTAGCATTTTTTGTCATTTTAAAGTGATTGGGCTTAGTTTGGGGGGTAAGGGGTTGTTGGGAGTGATTTATGGTAGCCGAAGTAGTTTAGATGAGTTTGGCATTGTTTTGCTATGGTTTGTAGCATTTTTTGTAATTTTAAAGTGATTGGGCTTAGTTTAGGGTGGTAAGGGGTAGTTGGGGGTGATTTATGGTAGCCGAAGTAATTTAGGTGAGTTTAGCATAGTTTTGCTATGGTTTGTGGCATTTTTTGTCATTTTTAAGTGATTGGGCTTAGATTGGGGGGTAAGGGGTTGTTGGGAGTGATTTATGGTAGCCGAAGTAGTTTAGATGAGTTTGGCATAGTTTTGCTATGGTTTGTAGCATTTTTTGTAATTTTAAAGTGATTGGGCTTAGTTTAGGGTGGTAAAGGGTAGTTGGGGGTCATTTATGGTAGCCGAAGTAATTTAGATGAGTTTAGCATAGTTTTGCTATGGTTTGTGGCATTTTTTGTAATTTTAAAGTTATTGGAATTACTTGGGGTTGCACAGGGGTGGCAAGGGATGATTTAAGATAACGCGTTATCGATATCCGCGGATCAAATTTATGTCAGTTTGGCGTAGTTCGGGAATTTTTTGGGGTTGATTTGGTAAAATTTGCAATGGTAAGAGATATTTGAGGATGTTTAATGTAGACGGATTAAATTTGGAGTGATTTGGTAATTTTTAATTGAGTCACGGATCGACATTATAATTTAAATCAAAATTATAATTGAAATATCTGCGCCTCGCTAGGTACGGCAAAAGTATGATCACGAAAGCAGAAACTCGACGTTGAAATTGTTTAGGTTAAATAATTGCTTTTAATGTAAACCGGTCGCCCGACGTCGAAGTTGTTTTGGCTAGATACGTGCTACTAACATAAACACTGTCTCCGCAATCCGATCATTTTTTGTTTATTTTATCCGGTTTTTATTGAATTACAAAGGAAGAACCGGACCGCATTTCGCAAAAACCCTTCTTAGCGTTCACTTTCGGCACATGATACACCCGTGTCTAAAATTTCAAGTCTCCAGCCCTCACGGTTTGGGCTGTGGGTTGATTATGAATCAGTGTCTAGATGAATGAGAGAATGAGTGAATGAATGAGTGTGTCAGTGAGGACACTTTGCTTTATAACGTGCGTTCAAAAAAAAAACGAGGCTGAGTTGGCCATGGAAAAACTTTGTGCATCAATTTAGTGTAGCAAAATTTAGAACTGTCAGTTCGAATCTGTTAGATAGTTTTTAGGTTGGGTTCTTTGTTGACAATGGTTTGGTATACGATGCATTTAGCGTTTTCTTTATCAAATTCATCTCCAGACCCCAATTTGGACTTGTCGGCATTTCGTCTGCATTTAATATGGTGTTTTGTCTATTACACAAACAAAATCAGTTCACTTCGGAACCTCACCACACTGAGTTTTCGTTTGCTCTAGCGTTTGTAAAAAGACAGGTGAGACTTTGACGTTAAAAAATTTATGTTGCTTTTGAGTTTTGTTGTCGATAGAATAAGAAATGTTCATGGTTGATTGGCAGTTACATACGTACTGTAAGGACGATCGATTGGAATTGACAAGATTGTGTGATAGCATCGACTGAAGAATTTCAACCACACACGTATCATTATGAAAAATTCGAAGTTTACGAATACTAAGTGATGAGTTATTTTCGAAAAACTGATAGCATTGCTCGTATAGATTGGAAGTGTTGTTAAAGAGATCTCGGAGCTCCTGAAATTCTTCGACACATTTTGAATGAAGTACTACAAACTGCTATTCGCTGTTTAGTCCAATAAGTCGGTTTATCTGTATGAGCACAATGTGGAAGAAGAAGGTAATAAACTTTACATCATCATGAAATAATTTTTAAGCAAATTTTTGGTCATCAGATTTATTAGCCGTAATGCAAGGAATCATTTGAACTCACAACATGAATTTGGATCCAATGATATCGTAGTTTCTGGTTTTACTTTGTGGTCGAAGTGGTACATACAATTCATTTACAAAACACTTGATAACAACTCGGAAGAACTTCGGAACAGAATGTAAAACAAAAACAATTTTTTGGGACAAATTTCAGTATATGGACGCGAAGGAGGGTAGCATTATGTTTATGAGAGCGATGTACGCATGTCCTGGCACATATAATAAACAATTGAAATAAAATTGGTCCGTTTTATTTTGATGGAAAATTTTAGACTGACAGTTCTTGTCATTTGTCAAATCTATATGTTTTCTATGATTTCTACACTGGAAAGCTGCGAAATTCCATGGCCAACTCAGCCTCGTTTTTTTTTTGAACGCTCGTGAGTGTTCAAAAAGAAAACGAGGCTGCGTTGGCCATGGCAAAACTTTGTGCATCAATTTAGTGTAGCAAAATTTCGAACTGTCAGTGTCAGATAGTTTTTAGGTTGGGTTTTTTGTTGACAATGGTTTCGTATACGATGCATTTAGTGTTTTCATTATCAAATTCATCTCCAGACGCCAATTTCGACTTCTCGGTATTTCATCTGCACTTAATATGGTGTTTTGTCTATTACACAAAAAAAACAGTTCACTTCGGAACTTGACCACACTGAGTGTTCGTTTGCTTTAGCGTTTGTAAAAAGACAGGTGAGACACTGACGCTACAAATTTTATGTTGGTTTTGAGTTTTGTTGTCGATAGAGTCAGAAATGAACAAGATTGATTGGCAGTTACATATGTAATGAATGTAAGGAGGATCGATTGGATTCTACAAAATTATGTGAACACATCAACTGAAGAATTTCAAACACATATGTATCAGTATGAAAAATTCGGGAAGTTCACGAACACTAAGTCATGAGTTAATTTGGAAAAACTGATTGCATTACTCGTATAGATGGAAGTGATGTTAATGAGATCTCGGAGCTCCTGAAATTCTTCGACACATTTTGAATGAAGTACTACAGACTCCTATTTGCTGTTTATTCTAATAAATACGTTTATCTGTACGAACACAATGTGGAAGAAGGAGGTAATAGACTTTACATGATCATGAAATAATTTTTAAGCAAATTTTGGGTCACCAGACTTATTAGCCGGAATGCAAAGAATCATTTGAACTTGCAAGGTGAACTTGGATCTAATGATATCGTACTTTGGCATAGTTTGTTATGATTTGTACACCTTTTTTTGTAATTTTAAGATGATATGGTTTGGTTTGTTGTGGTAAGGGATAGTTGGGGGTGATTTACGGTAGCCGAAGTAATTTAGGTGATTCTGGTATAGTTTGTTATGATTTTTAGCATTTTTTTTTATTTTAAAGTGATTGGGCTTAGTTTGTTGCTGTAAAGTGTAGTTGGGGGTGATTTTTGATAGCCGAAGTAATTTAATTGAGTTTGGCATAGTTTGCTATGGTTAGTAGCATTTTTTTGTAATTTAAAAGTGATTGGGTTTAGTTTGTTGTGGTAAGGGTTAGTTGGTGATGATTTATGGTAGCCGAAGTAATTTAGGTGATTCTGGTATAGTTTGTTATGATTTTTAGCATTTTTTTTAATTTTAAAGTGATTGGGCTTAGTTTGTTGCTATAAAGTGTAGTTGGGGGTGATTTTTGATAGCCGAAGTAATTTAGGTGAGTTTGGCATAGTTTGCTATGGTTAGTAGCATTTTTTTGTAATTTAAAAGTGATTGGGTTTAGTTTGTTGTGGTAAGGGTTGGTTGGTGATGATTTATAGTAGCCGAAGTAATTTAGGTGAGTTTGGCATAGTTTGCTATGGTTACTAGCATTTGTAATTTAAAAGTGATTGGGTTTAGTTTGTTGTGGTAAGGGTTAGTTGGTGATGATTTAGAGTAGCCGAAGTAATTTAGGTGAGTCTGGCATAGTTTGTTATGATTTGTACACCTTTTTTTGTAATTTTAAGATGATATGGTTTGGTTTGTTGTGGTAAGGGATAGTTGGGGGTGATTTACGGTAGCCGAAGTAATTTAGGTGATTTTGGTATAGTTTGTTATGATTTTTAGCATTTTTTTGTAATTTTATAGTGATTGGGCTTAGTTTGTTGCTGTAAAGTGTAGTTGGGGTGATTTTTAATAGCCGAAGTAATTTAGGTGAGTTTGGCATAGTTTGCTATGGTTAGTAGCATTTTTTTGTAATTTAAAATTGATTGGGTTTAGTTTGTTGTGGTAAGGGTTAGTTGGTGATGATTTATGGTAGCCGAAGTAATTTAGGTGAGTTTGGCATAGTTTGCTATGGTTACTAGCATTTTTTTGTAATTTAAAAGTGATTGGGTTTAGTTTGTTGTGGTAAGGGTTAGTTGGTGATGATTTAGAGTAGCAGAAGCAATTTAGGTGAGTCTGGCATAGTTTGTTATGATTTGTACACCTTTTTTTGTAATTTTAAGATGATATGGTTTGGTTTGTTGTGGTAAGGGATAGTTGGGGGTGATTTACGGTAGCCGAAGTAATTTAGGTGATTCTGGTATAGTTTGTTATGATTTTTAGCATTTTTTTGTAATTTTAAAGTGATTGGGCTTAGTTTGTTGCTGTAAAGTGTAGTTGGGGGTGATTTTTGATAGCCGAAGTAATTTAGGTGAGTTTGGCATAGTTTGCTATGGTTAGTAGCATTTTTTTGTAATTTAAAAGTGATTGGGTTTAGTTTGTTGTGGTAAGGGTTGGTTGGTGATGATTTATAGTAGCCGAAGTAATTTAGGTGAGTTTGGCATAGTTTGCTATGGTTACTAGCATTTTTTTGTAATTTAAAAGTGATTGGGTTTAGTTTGTTGTGGTAAGGGTTAGTTGGTGATGATTTAGAGTAGCCGAAGTAATTTAGGTGAGTCTGGCATAGTTTGTTATGATTTGTACACCTTTTTTTGTAATTTTAAGATGATATGGTTTGGTTTGTTGTGGTAAGGGATAGTTGGGGGTGATTTACGGTAGCCGAAGTAATTTAGGTAATTTTGGTATAGTTTGTTATGATTTTTAGCATTTTTTCGTAATTTTATAGTGATTGGGCTTAGTTTGTTGCTGTAAAGTGTAGTTGGGGTGATTTTTAATAGCCGAAGTAATTTAGGTGAGTTTGGCATAGTTTGCTGTGGTTAGTAGCATTTTTTTGTAATTTAAAATTGATTGGGTTTAGTTTGTTGTGGTAAGGGTTAGTTGGTGATGATTTATGGTAGCCGAAGTAATTAAGGTGAGTTTGGCATAGTTTGCTATGGTTAGTAGCATTTTTTTGTAATTTAAGGAGGTTAAGGAGGTTAGCATTAGATTACGAGAGCGATGTACACATGTATTGGCACTTATAAGAAACAATTTAAATAAAATTGGTCCGTTTTATTTTGATGTAAAATTTTAGTGACAGTTCTTGACATTTGTCAAATCTATATGTTTATGTTTTCTATGGTTTCTACACTGGAAAGCCGATAAATTCCATGGCCAACGCAGTCTCGTTTTCTTTTTGAACACACGTTATATAGATGGTATATATTCGCCCGTATTATAAACACTACAATATTCCATTTTTAGAAAGCTGTGAATAACGATAAGAATTCGTGACGAATAACAATTTTAGAGTAAATAATACAAATATAAATTTACTAGCTGAATGTACCCGGCGTTGCCCGGACGTAGATTAAATAAACGCAGTGTTGACAAAAGTGGTGTATTTGTGATGTAGACTAATCGACATTATAATACAATTAAACAGGAATGCTCTACTTTTCCAATCACAAAATAAACAAATTTGCTGAAATTAACCTGCATTGCCAGGACCGGGTACTTCAATATGATTTGGAAAATGACGATAATTTCGTTTCTGGGTGCAAGCTCCTTTTTTTTTCACTCTTTTTCACTCTTCCAGAGAAGAAGAGTTGACAGAGAAGCTGAATTATTCCAAATTATTCCCATTTAGTTCTCTAACAACGTTAAAGAATGTCGTCGAAGAATGTTGAAATATATAAATACATAATTTCACACCATAAAAACGATGTATTTGGTGTAGTTTCGGATGATAAGGGTTTTTTTGGGGATTGTTTTGAATGGTTATTGATAGTTGGCGGGGTTTAGCTTTGGCGGATTAAACAAAACTTTTGGTAATTTTAATGTGATTGGGTTTAGTTTGGCTTGGTAAGAAGTGGTTGGGGTGATATAGCGGAAGTCGAAGTAATTTATGCGAGTTTAGCGTAGTTTGCTTGGAATTCGTAATTTTTTTACATTTTAGCTTGATGTGGCGTAGTTTGGAATGGCAAGTGTATGATTTTTGAGGGTAGTTTGGAATGGTACATTATGTTTAGGGGTGCTTAACGTATTCAGGTAAAATATACAGAAAATTTGGTAATTTTAAAATGAACAATTATAGTGCGAACCTCTTGAGCTCTATTTTCGGTAATAAAATGCAATAGGAAAGATAGTAAAAAAGACTATTTCCATCACTAGTGTAAATCGTGTATAAGCACACATTACTTATGATGTCAGTGAAATCCGGTAAAACTGCAAATTTCGGATTTTGGCCGGAGCAGGTTTGGTGAAGATCAAATACACCACTATTGTAAGGAAACGTAAATCTCGTCAAGTCGAGAGGCCGTCTGGACGTTAACGGCGGTTGGAGTACCATGACGAGTGATTAAGCACGCATCGGCCGTCTCTAAATTCAACACTCTCTAGGAACCACGATGATTAGTTTTTAAAATCATAATAAGGGCATTCGGGGTCTGGCTTCGATGCGAGACGGTTTACTTGTATTTTGATAAACAATAAAGTTGTTATTAATATTAAATCGAAGCTTTTATCTCAGAAGTGGGATTCCTCTGCGTGCTTAATTGGTTCGGTTGACAATTAAAGCCACCTTTACGCGCTCAGTGATTTTAATTATAATCAAAGTGCAAAAGAAAGTGCCACTCCGTTGCTGCTGTCGCATCACGTGAAAGATGGACCAGCAGTCGTCATCCAGGGAGATGAGTCCCGCAACTCCCCCGCTGACACCACAAGCCGTCGGAAACATGATGCAGGAGCTGGAAACGTTACGCCGTGCCGTAAGTGCAGGTTCGACAAGTACTATCGTAAACGCATTAGTTAACGAAAAAACAATCAGTACGAATTGGGCGTTGTTTAAAGATGACAGAGTATTGTCCGACTTTGATCCGTCGAGGGGAGAATTGTCCGTGACTGAGTGGTTGCGAAAAGTCAACGATTGTGCGCGACTTTACAATTGGGATGAAGTCACTACAGTCTATTTCGCGTTAGGCAAACTCAAAGGGTTGGCACGCATTTGGCATGACGGGCTGAGTAGTAATAATTTTACTTGGTCTGAATGGCAAGAAATGTTGCGGAAGACGTTCCCGGCAAAACAGAAGTTCTCAGAATTGTTTTGCGATGCTGCCACTTATAAAGCTGAGAAGGGACAGGATTTAAACGAATTTTGCTTCATTAAACTAGCAAAGTTGAATAAATTAAAGCTGAATTTATCGGACGACCAAATTGTCGACTGTCTGATTGCGGGCATAACCGATAAACAAATTCAACTTTCACTAAGGGCGGCGAAATGCAAAACTTTTGTTGAATTGACACAATGTGTAGCTAATTTCCCAACAACGACTGACGCATCTCAGGCAGATCTTCCTAGCACAAGCTGTGGCACAAGTAAAATGAACTATCAGAAACCGGGCGATAAGCGTAATTATTCACGGGGTGCGGGAAATGAACAGACGAAACGCTTCAAGGGCAGTGCTCTTATTAAGTGTTTTAGTTGCGGAGAACTGGGACATAAGCGCTCGAGTTGCCCAGGTAAGCGTCGCGAAGAATTGACTAAACGCGAAATAATCTGTACTTATTGTCACAAAATGGGTCATATGGAAGACGCGTGTCGAAAGAAATAGACGATGTCTAAACGTAAATCCGTTAATTTTGTAGGGCTCGATAAACCTCTCACTATTTACCATAAATCGGCAAAAATAAACAATCATAATGTCGGGTGTTTTGTTGATTTAGGGAGCGAGCGAGAGTACTTTGCTTTGTAAATCAGTGGCGGACAAATTTAATATACATAAAACAACAGCCATTATCACGAGTAGTAGAATTATGCGGTTTTAATGATAATATTCGAACGTCGCCAAAGAGTACAGTTACTTTAACCATCGATAGAGTTAGTATCCAGACTTTAATTTACATTGTGAATGACGCCGATATAAGATTCGATCTTATGGTGGGTCATAATTTTACTGAACATCCAACCGTTTTGATAATTAAGACGCAAAAATGCTCGTAAATTACGAAATTACCGTGGGGCTGGGCGGTGTATTAATTCAATTCGACAATAAGCGCAATAAATATGTGGTTGCGTACTTTAGTAGACAAAATTCGCCCCTTGAAGAAAAGTACCATTCCTATGAATTAGAAACGCTAGCGGTTCTAGAATCGCTGCGCTATTTTAGAGTATATTTAGTAGGTATCAAATTTCGACTTGTTACCGACTGCAATGCCATCCGAAGCACCGCCGTGAAAAAGGATATTATTCCTCGTATCGGTCGTTGGTGTATGGAATTGCAGGACTATAATTTTGACATAGATTATCGGCCTGGCACGAAAATGGCCCACGTCGATTGTCTTAGCCGCAATCCACCAGTCGCCGAATGTCATTTAATTAATAGCGTAGTCAACATAACGGAGGCTGATTGGTTGCAGGCGGTGCAACTGCAGGATGACGAGCTTTCCAGAGTAAGAGAAATCTTGGACTCGAAGGATCGCCATCCGTCTATGAAAGTATATTTTAATAATTATGTAGTTAAAGAGGAAAAGTTGTATCGCAAGTTGGACGATGGGGACAAGTGGGTTGTTCCACGAGCTAATAGGTGGCAGATTTGTAAACTCTGTCATGATGACATCGGCCATTTCGGGCTAGAAAAGACTCTGGCTAAAATTAGAGAGAACTGCTGGTTTGCAGGGATGCGGCAGTTTATAAAGAAATACGTTAATGCATGCCTGAACTGTTTGTATTACAAGACCCCATCGGGTAGAAAGTCAGGTTTCCTACATACCATAAAAAAAAAATAACAGTACCTTTTCACACGATCCACATGGATCATTTGGGGCCCTTTATACGGTCAAGGAAAGGCAATACTCAGTTACTCGTTGTTGTAGACGGGTTTACAAAATTCGTGATAGTTGAACCTGTACGAAGCACCAAGGCAAAGTACGTGATCCGAGCAATCGAAAATATTATAAATATTTTTGGAGTCCCCGTGAGAGTAATCACCGACAGGGGGGCCGCGTTCACTTCGCACACCTTCAAGGCCTTCTGCACTGAATATGGCATCAAGCACGTGTTGAATGCGGTAGCTACACCTCGGGCAAATGGGCAATGCGAGCGGTTCAACAGGACGATTTTAAATTCGCTAGCGGCCATGAACGGAGGGTGCGAAGACGACAAATGGGACGCACATGTCAAGTCAGTACAGCGAGGTCTGAACGGTACTGTGCACAAGACGTTGGGGACGACTCCAGCAGAAGTTTTGTTTGGCTGCAAACCAAGAAGTGCGCCTGAAGCAATTCTGCTGAGCGAGCTACAGGAGGAGTTAGATCGGGCCGACTTGACTGCCTTGAGGAGACAGGTGGAAGAAAGGGTTGCGGACGATCAGGCCGTGCAAAAGAAGCGTTTCGACGTGAAGCGGTGCAGACCAAGGGACTACCGAACCGGCGACCTCGTCATGGTGGCGAAAACTGACTTTGCAGCCACCGGAGAAAGCAGGAAATTACTGCCAAAATTTAAGGGGCCATACCGGATTACGGCGGTGTTGCCGAACGACAGGTATGCGGTCTTGAAAGTATCAGACAGATACCGCAAGAGTCCTATCGTGGTGTCTGCAGACAGGATCAAACCCTGGATGACCATCAGAGACGTGGCAAGTACGGTATACAATTTTTTATTTTGTATGAATCTTGTTAGTGTGTTGTTGACGAAGGCTGTGCAAAAGTATTCGAAGCGTTAAAATCGTGTAAAGCATTAGGCAATGCTCGAAGCATGATCGAATAACGTAAAATACTCGGCATGCCAAAGGTTTGAAATGTTAAAGGCTGTGCAAAAGTATTCGAAGCGTTAAAATCGTGTAAAGCATTAGGCAATGCTCGAAGCACGATCGAATAACGTAAAATACTCGGCATGCCAAAGATTTGAAAAGTTAAAGGCTGTGCAAAAGTATTCGAAGCGTTAAAATCGTGTAAAGCATTAGGCAATGCTCGAAGCACGATCGAATAACGTAAAATACTCGGCATGCCAAAGATTTGAAAAGTTAAAGGCTGTGCAAAAGTATTCGAAGCGTTAAAATCGTGTAAAGCATTAGGCAATGCTCGAAGCACGATCGAATAACGTAAAATACTCGGCATGCCAAAGATTTGAAAAGTTAAAGGCTGTGCAAAAGTATTCGAAGCGTTAAAATCGTGTAAAGCATTAGGCAATGCTCGAAGCACGATCGAATAACGTAAAATACTCGGCATGCCAAAGATTTGAAAAGTTAAAGGCTGTGCAAAAGTATTCGAAGCGTTAAAATCGTGTAAAGCATTAGGCAATGCTCGAAGCATGATCGAATAACGTAAAATACTCGGCATGCCAAAGGTTTGAAATGTTAAAGGCTGTGCAAAAGTATTCGAAGCGTTAAAATCGTGTAAAGCATTAGGCAATGCTCGAAGCACGATCGAATAACGTAAAATACTCGGCATGCCAAAGGTTTGAAAAGTTAAAGGCTGTGCAAAAGTATTCGAAGCGTTAAAATTGTGTAAAACATTGGGCAATGTTCGAAGCACGATCGAATAACGTAAAATACCCGGCATGCCAAAGGTTTGAAATGTTAAAGACTGTGCAAAAGTATTCGGGACGTTAAAGCACGATTGAATAACGTAAAATACTCGGCATGTCAAAGATAATAGAAAAAAAAAATTATAGGGAATATGCATTCACAAGAGAGTGATTCGAATGTTTTCTTTTGTTTAGCATGAGGACCGGATTGAGGACATTCCGGAAGAGCAGGATGGCCGAATGTAAGGAAACGTAAATCTCGTCAAGTCGAGAGGCCGTCTGGACGTTAACGGCGGTTGGAGTACCATGACGAGTGATTAAGCACGCATCGGCCGTCTCTAAATTCAACACTCTCTAGGAACCACGATGATTAGTTTTTAAAATCATAATAAGGGCATTCGGGGTCTGGCTTCGATGCGAGACGGTTTACTTGTATTTTGATAAACAATAAAGTTGTTATTAATTTTAAATCGAAGCTTTTACTATCATTAAATGAACGTAAAAATTAGCGTACGGTATATAAGTGGAGTCCGATACGACGATGGTAATTTTTCGAAAATCGATTGGGGAGATATTTACTTAACGTCAAGAACAAATCGGGAATATTATATTAAAGAAAATTATTTAATAGCGATAGAACTTCGAATACTGATGCGTCGCCTCGACCTTGGCGACGTTGAGTACCAGCGTTCCAGACGCTGAAGCAGCAATTTTAACAATTATATTAGGTGCACGTGCCTAGTGCGTATTAAAAGAATTTGGATTACTGAATAATACTCGCGCAGCTGTACTCGTATGGCCCGTCATAATTTGCACAAAATGAATTAACATACTAAAGTAAATAAATATTTTGACGGGAATGTGGTGGATGTAAAAATCTTATTAGGCCTCTCCGACAAACTAACACTTGTTTACATTAACATGCATGCCTTGATGGACCTGTGACGAATTACAAACAAATATCTAAATTTCAAGTGTTCCATTTGATTTCGTTTCTGGATGCAAGCGGTTTTTTTCACTCTTGTCAGTCTGAACTTATTACATAGTGTCAGCGTGTAAAACTATTTCTGACCGTGATCCATGCCCTAAATAGGATTTATGAATAGTTAGGGTGCCTGCACTAAATACGTCGTCACGGTGGGATTCGAACATAAGTGATGGCGACATGGTACCGGTACCGGTACGCGAATTGCACACCTTAATGTCGAATATGCTAGGTAAAGTCACACATTACACAAGGTCTTTTGGGTATGTTTACGAAAAATTGGCAGCGATACGAAAAATGGACCTACAACTTAGCGATCGAGATGAGGTAAATTTGATCATGGTCCATTCGTGATTACGAAAGTTCTTGAGCACGATAGGTACGAAGTAAAAGACATTCCAGGGCACCGTCGTAATTAATTACCATATTGCGGGGTCTATGCCGCCGAGCATATTAAATTATGGGAAACCTTCGATCCTCATGTAGATTAACAAATAAAACTGAGAATATAGGTTGCCAATGTGTGAAGTGTGCTGAACATTATTGACCAAAGTACTATGAACGGTATCGCGACTAGTACTCGGGCTTCTTAGAAGAATAAACTAGAAGAGAGAGACTTTGGCGTCACTAGTAAACACCTGATCGATGATGTAGCTCCTCCAGTCCTGATAAATGAAGTTACTTTAAAGATATATGATTTTGGAGTATCAATTCTAGGTTAAAAGTTTGATATGTTATTATGCATAGTCGTGTATTTTTTTTATTAATCAATCAGTTTATGTTATGAGTAAAGAGGACTTGATCGTCAACTGGTTAGAGGAACAATAGGCAACACAGGAGTTATCAGATGGTATGATAATGTGGCTAATGATGTTGATGATGTTGCTGTTCTCTAGGAGAAATGTGAGTCGTATTATAGATAATACTTATATTCGTTTTATTTTTGTGTTATGGCTTATTTCTATTATGCGAGTTGTTACTGATATATGAATTGGGTTTATTTTACTTGACCCCCACATTCGCAGGTTAGGCCGGATGACAGATCAAATGACATACCTGGTATTTTGTTACATTTATTACAGCAGTCACCACATGTATCTGACGAGTTATTGATTAGGTATGATATTATTGATGAGCTCTACTCAATTTTTATTGATGGTACCTATTCAATGTTGCTTTTGTTGTGTAATGTTATTGATAAGCTCTATTTGATTTTTACTGCTGGTACCTATACAATATTGTTGTTGTTGTTGTGCGATGTTATTGATGAGCTCTACTTGATTTTTATTGGTGGTACCTATACATTGTTATTGTTGTTGTGCGATGTTATTGATGAGCTGTACTTGATTTTTATTGGTGGTACCTATACAATATTGTTATTGTTGTTGGGTGATGTTATTGATGAGCTCTACATGATTTTTATTGGTGGTACCTATACATTGTTATTGTTGTTGTGTGATGTTATTGATGAGCTGTACTTGATTTTTATTGGTGGTACCTATACAATATTGTTATTGTTGTTGTGTGATGTTATTGATGAGCTCAACTTGATTTTTATTGGTGGTACCTATACATTGTTATTGTTGTTGTGTGATGTTATTGATGAGCTCTACTTGATTTTTATTGGTGGTATCTATACATTGTTATTGTTGTTGTGTGATGTTATTGATGAGCTCTACTTGATTTTTACTGCTGGTACCTATACAATGTTGTTATTGTTGTTGTGTGTTGTTATTGATGAGCTCTATTTGACTTTTATTGGTGGTACCTGTGCAATGTTGTTGTTGCTGTGTAATATTATTGATGAGCTATTTGATTTTGATTGGTGGTACCTTATACATACGTATACATACAAAGACGCATACTGTTGATGGACAATGTACTGATATTTATGATTTGTTTGTACCTCTGAGCTTGTAAGACACGTATACGTAGATGTACCTCTGAGCTTGCAAGACACGTGCAGTGACTAACATGACAAGGTGAGCCTGTACCTCTGAGCTTGTAAGACACGTATACGTAGATGTACCTCTGAGCTTGCAAGACACGTGCAGTGACTGACATGACAAGGTGAGCCTGTACCTCTGAGCTTGTAAGACACGTATACGTAGATGTACCTCTGAGCTTGCAAGACATGTCTGAAGAAGTTCGTAGTGAACTGACATTTTTTGTTTTATAAGATTTATGTAGCAAAAACAATTCATCTTTATTACTCAAATTTAAAGCCCAATATACTTAAACAATGCTTAAACGTTCCTTTTATTGCTCCCCAAACATGTGCGGACTAGAGAAAGAGCAGTGACATCGCTTCACGGATCCGTCCGATCGCTGCGATCTGTGTTGTGAGAGTGAGTCAAGTAAAGCCGGCTCCAGACTACGTGGCCAACTGGCCAACGTTGGCCGTGTGTGATATTTGCCACACTTCTGGGTGAGTCGACGAGCGGTTGTCGGCTCGTCGGCTACTAAATACAAACTATGCGCCAATTCACACACCTTGCTTTAATCTAAAGCCGGCTCCAGACTACGTGGCCAACTAGCCAACGTTGGCCGTGTGTGATATTTGCCACACTTCTGGGTGAGTCGACGAGCGGTTGTCGGCTCGTCGGCTACTAAATACAAACTATGCGCCAATTCACACACCTTGCTTTAAAGCAGGTGGACCGATGATGCTGCAGCCTGACAAAGTATCTATTGTTGTAATGACCTATGTTTTCTTACATAATTTTTTAAGAAGAAGTAAAACTTTTTTAACTTATTACGCTCCACGTGGTGCATTAGATCTAGAAGTAGATGGCCAAATAATACCTGGCTCGTGGTGAAGAGAACAAACATCAACCACATCTTTTGTTCCTTTAGAAAAGATACCTAGGAAACCCTAAATGGAAGCCAAAAAAATTCGTGACGAATTTGCAAAATATTTTTAAAATGTTGGTAAAGTGGAATGGCAAGACAAATATTGTTGAAAATATAAACTCCTGGACAAAATTAACGCACCACCGCTTATATTTTGTGTTGTTCCAAAATAATAATGATTTTTAGTTTTCTAACTATCTTACAAGTAGGCTATGAACCTACTTAGACAGTTCAAGTAAATCTTGTCAACAATAGCTTTGTTTTAAAAGTACAATTACAATAAAAGCATTTTTGACAAAAATTGATTTAAAATCTGATGGGAAATTTTTGCTTATTAAGACTAGTTTTCTTTAGTTTTTACAAGTTTTTTTTAATGATAGTGTCAGTGAGAGTGTAATACATTTTAGTAATGGAAAGTACTCCTCAAGAAGTCATTCAAAATTTGATCTCCAGTATACCAAGACGCATGGAAGCAGTAATTAGTAGAGGAGGATATACACGATATAAGCATTTTTACCGCATCGCCTTTGTAGACTACCCGTCTACAGCGATTACGTTGCTTCGGGGAAAATTTAAAAAACTTGTTCAAGTCATACAGTGTGTTTATTATGATTTTATTATTTTTCGACACCTTGACGACGACTCTTTTTTCGTCGGGGCACACTTTGCCAAAAAACAAGAACTCAATCACCAATTCGCAACAAGCATAGCTCTAAGTACATAAATTCTATTGTTTTAGTTTGTTTTTTGTTTGCATGTTTTCGTTGTTTTCAAACAAAAAACATTTTTTAATAAAAAATGATAAGAAATAACGCCATCTTTCGCTGATTTCATCTGTAAGCTATACCTAACAATAAGCTTCCATAAAGTTTATATTGCAATATATTCATTAATGAATTTTGTATTCATACATTTTCAAAACTCCTTTTCATAAAGCTTGTAAATTGATAAAAATTATGAATTGCAACTTAGGTAAGTTGCAATTAAGGACCACTTTGCGGACTGAACACCTGTCCAGTCCGCAATGTCCCTATACTACGTAAAAATTCGTCCATTTTATGGAACGCAAACCATGTCGGTTTTTATACCTCCGCAGATCCAGCGCCTGTTTTCCCGAAATCATATATTTCTTTGTAATGCTACGATATGTAGACAATAAACTTTCCTTCTTTTTTTAAAATCTGGAACCGATTTTGGCACGGAAAAATTATTTTTAATGTTGCACCAGCAATCGGTGACAACAATTCTATTTTTATGGGCCGGATGTTTCGGAACCCAATTTGCCGGATATTTTTCATAGTGCACCAGAAACTCAAAAATAGTGGCATTTGTCCACTCCATTTTACAGCACTATAGAGTAAACATTCAATCCACTGACAGCAGCATTCGTAAAAATGTGCCGTGGACACGTGCGTGCCAATACAAGGCAAAATATTCTTTGACGCGGGAACATTTACCGACTTCTGTCCGAACGTCGATGAAAGCCAACGTTGGTCATGTTTCCTATGTGCGATACCCTACACACTATGTGGCAAACTCTACGCACGCCGACGTTTGCCTAGTTTGCACATAGTCTGGAGCTGGCTAAACGTCGACAAACGCCAACGTTTGTCAAGCTCGAAAAATGTGATACCATACACACTATGTGGCAAACTCTACACACGACGAACGTTTGCCTAGTTGGCCACGTAGTCTGGAGCCGGCTTTAGGCACCACGCGCACTGAATCGACTCGGACCGGTCGGATCGGCACGGTACGATCGGCACGGCAGCGTATACCGTGCATTGAATCGGCACAGTCGGCACAATCGGCAGTCGGCACCATCGGTGATTTCAGCAGCTCATTTAGTACAGTTCGTTTTTAACAACCATTTACATAATATATAATATATAAAAATATAATAAAAAATATGCCCTTATAGATGTTTTATGTGGTTGTTGAATGATTAAAATCGGATAATTAATAACAGTTTAATTGTATCGTGGTGGTTTTTTCGTAATACAGAGTGGTTATGTTGATCACCTTATGGTGGTGGAGGCGGCACGGCTATTTTTAGGATGCACATTTCCAAATTACTTTGCAATTGCAGATGTGGACCGAAATGCGGAAAGCCGTCGGACCTTTCGGCAGTTTTTGCCTCTTCGATCATTCTCTGCCGATGCCGAGACGAACCGACCGATCCGATCCAGTGCGCGGGCCCCACTGACCTGTATATAGAAATGGATGAGCAATCGTGTAAGTGAAAAGTGAGGCAAATTGAATCTGCGTCGGAACCTAATGAGTTTGCGCACTAAAGTTTTACCCAGGCGGTTGCTTAAATTTAACAAGATGGGTGAAGCCGTATGAAACCGTTATGGAACTATTAAAAAAAATTAAACCGTTAAAACTGAAGAAAATTGATAACTGTCCACTTACACCTCGAAAAGGCTCTAATAAAACAGTAAAATCTAAAAATACGCCCAAATACTCAAAACACACGGCGTTCAAAATTATAAATTCCTGTAAAATTCCGTCGAACATTACAGATTCCTGAAAAAATACAATAAAAAAGCCATGCGACTGCTGCACACGTAACGGCAAACACCTGCACTACTTCAAAATTGATCAAATGCGCATGTTTCTCAGGTTCCGACTCCATTTTGGAGGGCACGGTAATGGTCACAAAAATTTCTGGCGCATCCCAATGTTGTGCTTATCCATCTTATATAGAGGTCAGTGGCGGGCCCTCATTTAATTTCATGTATACCAAAACATGCCGATCGTGCCGTGCCGATCCGACCGATCCTAGTCGATTCAGTGCGCGTGGTGCCTAATAGAACGTTGCCGGTCCAGAATTCCAGGGGGTGTCAACTTGTATTGCAGTATCGGGACCCGTATGGTAGGTCATGGTTAGGCTTTTGAATGTTTTTGAAGGAGCGGTGCGCTACAGTCGAGTCGCTCGAATTTAGTATTTTTATAGAAACCTGTAAAATATAGAGAGGAAAGTGTCAAAGTATGGTCAAAGTGTTGAATCAGCATTTTTGAATTTGTAGTTCTAGTTTATATTTTCTGGTTTTGGTGGGCTTTTTGCTTGTGTAAGTGGAAATTTTTGAATCGATGTTACACTAAAAACAATCCTTATCATTCTAGTGGATCTAATTGTGAAAGGGATGATGAAACCTTGCCGTCAGATTTTCAGTCGATGAACTCCCAACGCCCAGGATGTTGTGAATAACTGGTTACCTCCATCAGTTGGTGATTCAGATATTTCGGAAGATCAAACTACATTAGGTTATAGAAAAACGGGTGTGAAATTTGTACATGATTTCAAACATTTTGGTCCTCTGAACTATATTCATCATCATTGTGTGGAGTTGCGTTAATATCATGATGACAAAAAGCGGCCACGCTACGTGAATGGAAATTTAATATTGTTTATTTTTAAGATTTGCTACCATTTAAAAGTTTTGTTACAGTCTGTAATATTTCATCAGCATGTTCTCGAGAGGCTTTATAGCCACCGACATACAGTTATAGATTTATGTTATAGAATATGAACATAGTGACACAGTACAAGAATAACTTTTAAGGATATTCTTAGAATTATATATTTTTGAGTATAGTAAAAGCTGTTTTATAATGAAGTTGTCAAAAATGTTTGATTTACAATAGAACGTTTTCATATACACGCAGGATAGTTTTTTATTTTTATTAATATACTCCCTGTATTATGAATAGTTAGGGTAGCATGAAAGCCATGTCATTTTCGTTGTCAGACTTAGCATTCCAGTCCAAATAGTATCTTAGATCAAAAGCATTCGTTACTGTCGTTTTAAATTCTTGCTACCTATTAATAAGTGGCGGTAACATTTGATCTATCATATATGTTTGGATTTTGGAAAATAGTTCTAACAACGAAGATGAAGGCGAGATCTCCATAAATAAACATTCAAAACTCCCGCTAAATATTTAAATTAAAATTCCCGCCATATCCAGAAAGTTTTTGAAGGTAGATGGCGTATTTAGGGGACCTTCGAAATACAAGGGAGTTAGCGTTCTATACTTTTCTCTTTTCTATGCAGAATTCGTTTCATGTGCGTTTGAAAGGTATGGAACGAGCGCTTGGAAGCCTATCTCTTACATTTCGGTAGGGAAAAGAAAGACAGACATAGAGCGTCTGGGTATTATTGGGTAATAAGGGCCGACAGCTTTTAGGCGGTGAAGTGTGTAGGGTACCCAGAGTTGACAAAGTCACGTGATAGACAATCCTCTTAAGCTAAATTGCGGTTTCTTTATCAATCCAGGTTTCTCTTCAATCCAGTCGCCCAGAAACCAGTGGCGTGCCACTAACAATTTTTAATCATTTTTGAAAGTTTGTTTTTAAAATTTCTTTTTGCGCGTTCCGACAGAGCTCACCAGAAACTGCAATCCGACATCCCCAAGGATATTCAAAGTTTTTGTGTAGCACTCCGCGGAAGTGTAGGAAAACGGTCAGCGCTATTTCGGCCTGATTATCATATTAGTCCGAAGCGTTTACGGCCGAATAATCCAGCACCATCATCTCGATTTACTGGGACTTGCCATTCCTGTGGACGTCCTGGTTATAAATCATACAAGTGCAAGGCATCATCCACCTCATCATTTCGTAGACCGTCTGCGGAGACATCAGGACGAAAGCCGATCACCTGCTTTTCGTGCGGAAAATTAGGTCACATCGCAGCCCGCTGTCCCGATAAAGCAGTTCCACAAAACCAAATAAATGTGTGCGAGACGCAAGCTTTGCCGTTGGGTGAACTTACGCTTCGAAACGGCAAGGTGTTATCATTCATGTTTGATTCGGGTTCAGATTGCTCATTAATTCGAGAGACCGTTTCACTTGCGCTTGATGGTACCCGAAAGAATTGTCTAATTTGTTTAAAAAGGATTGGTAATGGCTCTATTATATGTTCGGAACAAATTGAAACACGTATTCAAATTCAGGGAATAAATCTCGAAATCGAATTTAATGTGGTACCTGTAAGAATCTTTTGACCTTCGGTACCTAAAACGGGTGATCGGCACGTACAACATCCATTTGGTGCCGCCAGCCTGTCGCGGGAATACTTGCACCGTCAGGAAGAGTGAAGAGGCCGGGAAATTGAACAGTTGGTCTTGAGCAGGCCAAGCGATTGACTTGTCGAATATTTTATCTTTTTAATAAACTTTTATAATTAATCTTACAAATCAGAAGCGGGATAATACACCACATAAAAGCCCGCAAATAGTGATAAAAACGAGTGAAGGTGTGGCTGTGTTTGTGTAGTTCATCTTCCAAAATGGAAGAAATATGTGATCTGGCATCTACAACTCCATTTCTGAGAGGACAAAGAAGAAGCCGAGACCAACCGTCGACGTCAAGAGCAAGGTTGACGTCAAGCACGTTACGAGCGTTTTGCGAAAAAAGAAGAAACGGTTTCGTAGTTTGGAAAAATGGTTAAAAATAGATCGAAAGCCCGGTGCTGCATGGTTTTTCCGAGAACATTGTAAAATACGAAGGTGCCGTTGATAGTAACGCACTGGTCGGCCCAACAAGTGCCGTATTACGGATAATAGAGGACGAATAAATGATGATTGCATCATCAGACGTGAGTTTTAAGATTTGCCTAATGTGGTCGTGCTAATCAAAACGGGCAGAAACATACTAGTGACTCTGTTGGGTGAAATTATTCACGTTTTGCAAGAAGACAAAGACTTTCATGTGGCTTTCGACGCAAACCATTCTTATGAAGATAAAGACGAGTACCGGAAACTTATGCTTGTATTCCGCGACCGAATTTCGATGAATAAGATGGGAAATACGGACGCATCGAAACTGTAGATAAAGCCGGTCCCTCCAGAATCCAACCCTTATAGTATGTCGATAGCAGAGAAGTTCGTTCTACACGGTATCATCCAAGATTTGATGGTGAAGGGAATCATTAGGGAGTCGACATCTTCGTAGGCGAACCGCGTCCTTCTTGTAGAGAAGAAAACAGAGGTGACTTCAGGATGTGTGTGGACTACTGGCGTCAAAATGCTATGGTCATAAAAGATAAGTACTCTCTCCTGTTTATTGACGAACAATAAGTTAGGCGGAGACTAAAGGCCGCAAGTACTTCTGGACGTTCAATGTTTTCGGGTTTTCATGTGCCGGTTGATGAAATCTCAGTAGACAAGATCGCGTTCATTACTTCCAACTAACAGTTTGAGTTCTAGGAAAGCACGTGTACATGCCTTTTTAAGAATGCGTTTGGTTTGTGTAACTCGTTAGTGGTTTTTCAGCGGTTATATTCGGACAAAATAATGTGGCATTTCCGAATACGGACGATGTAATAATCGAATCGGCAAGCATTTCTGAGGGTTTAGAGCGGTTACGGTTAGTCTAGGACGGTTTACGCAGTCATAACCTTGCGCTAGATTTGAGTAAATGTTTGTTCTTTCGCACCAAGACAGACTAATGGGCCGTGAGCTTAGTGAGTACGGCATTAGGTCTGATCAGAGCAAAACAGAAGCGATCGTAAGCATGAACTAACCGCAGACGGTTAAATAAATGCGACAGTTTCAAGGCTTATCGGGTTATTTTCGGGCGGTCGTGCCGAACTATTCGCGAGACTTGCGCAACGGCGTTGTTGACTTCGAGTCCTGTGGGCTATCCTTTTGCCAGAGTATCTTGATAGAGCCCTTGATCAAATAAAGACAATACTATACTATAGATCGAAAGCAATAGCAATCTTTGCAGAGCCCTTGTTGCGTCTGCAACTCACAGTCGTTACCGATTGCGGTGCGCTGCGACTGCTGCCGAGTTGGTTCGAGTACGCGATTACTGTGATTACTCAGTATTCGTCAACTTTCATTCAGAAAGTCGCGACGAAAACGCTTTGATTAAACACTACTCTTGAAAGTACGCTATGAAAAACGGTAAGGTTTATCGAAAACCACCCGATGGAAATACGGTTTAGACGGTACTCTTTGTTGACCTGTGGTAAATAGTTAGATCGTATCACGATCAAGTAAGGCATCTAGTGCCGAATATACGCTATAACGAATTAATCTAAATTAGCACATTTCAACTTCGCTTCATTACTGGTTACATAGATGCTTGCCCGAACTGTGCTTGTAACAAAATCTCTAATCGCAAGTTATAAGGGAAGCTATACTCCATCGAGGGGGTAGCTCGGTGGATTTTCACATGTTGCGCTTAGACCATGTGTAACTTTTTGAAACCAGTAAGAACGGTAACAAGGACCTGTAAGTGATGACGGATACGTTCGCTGAATTTATTGTCGTCGGGCCCTTGAAATAGACTGAAGTCCAACCTATAAAACGCGGTCTGTAGAGCGAATTGTGCATCGTCGCAGAACCAAGTCACATCATAAGTGATCGAGGTTTTGCTTTCGAGTCCTAAAATCTTAAAGTTTATTGCGAGTTCGACGGAAAGGAGCATGTAGCAAATGAGGTAGCTATTCCTCGAGTAAAGGGACAATGCGAAAGATACAGCAAAACGATTGTGGCCATGTTAGCCACGGCTAGTGTAGAGAAAACTCGTGGGGTACTCAGTACTCTGGCGCAAGCGCTTCTCAGTCATCGAGTGAGAGCAATGTTGGAAGCTGAGAAATTCGAATAAAAGGCGTTACGAAGTTGCATTAAGTAAAATTTAGGCAATGACCAAGGAGAGGTACGATAAAAGTAGACGGAGTGCCGATCGTTATGATGTAGGCGGCCCCGTGTTAATCTTAGTTATGAGTAAAGGGTGTACTGGTACGAGTAAGAAACTTCTACCGAAGTTTAAAGGATCCTTCAGGATCACCACAGTACTCTTTAATCACAGGTACGAAGTAGAAGACAAGAGAGAGGATTGGCACACGGTTGTTGCGGTAGACAAGATGAAACGCTGGATGGTATGTACTACGAACGTAAGTCAAAAACATCTCACGTGCACTAGTTATACGCGGGTCAATGTAGCGATAGTCTAATATACTCTCGATCGGGACGTTAATGTTCGAATTCGTACTCAGACGTGTGATTTAGACGGGTCACAGAAATGCTGGTGTAATGAAGGTGGTGTCCGAGATTGCGAGATCTGGACACTACTGGAGCACATCATGTGGCGAGTCACGAAAATGCTGGTGTAATGAAGGTGGTGTCCGAGATTGCGAGATCTGGACACTACTGGAGCACAGCATGTGACGGGGTCACGAAAATGCTGGTGTTATGAAGGTAGTGTACGAGATTGCGAGATCTGCACACTACTGGAGCACAGCATGTGACGGTGAAGACGAAGTTGTGAGCCACTGAGGGTTAGAGAATTTGATACGGAATTTGTGTGCTGTTAGAGTTAATGCATGTGGTGATGAATAAAGCCGTGAGATGTTAGAGAGTCATAGAACACAAGAGAACTGCAGAATCGACCATCGTCGATACATTGCTGTTCAGAAACCCACTTTACCCCGCGTTGTCTAAACTAGTTGATTTCCACAGGTAAACAACCTCAACGCTCTCCGGTATGAGGGCGAGACATAATCACCCATAATATTTTGGTTCGGCTGAGATTTGGAGAGTTATTTATTATGCGTGATAAAAGCCTAGACGTAAACACTTGCATAACCCAATTCTATGCTAATAACCTTAACACAGATGTGACTTCCAACGAGAACCAAGAGTTAGTTAATTTATTAATGAAATATGAAAAATATTTTGTTGCTGAAATACCGACGAGTCGTGTGACTATAGGTACTCTTGAAATTCGGTTAAAGGACCCCACAAAAATTGTTCAACGACGTCCATATAGATTGGCGCCACATGAACAGAAGATCGTTCGTTCTAAAATTTCTGAATTACTATCTGCCAATGTTATTCATCCCAGTCACTCGCCTTTTGCCACTCCAATAATTTTAGTGAATAAGAAGGACGGTTCATCTCGAATGTGCGCAGATTATCGTGAACTTAACGCAAACACCGTTGATGACAGATATCCGTTACCACTTATAAATGACCAAATAAACCGTCTTCATGGTGCCCATTATTTTACAACTTTAGAATTGGCGAGTGGATATCATCAAATTCCTGTCCACTCGAACTCAATTGAAGAGACTGCCTTCGTGACACCTCAAGGTCACTTTGAATATGTAACCATGCCCTTTGGCCTTAAAGCCGCCCTATCAGTGTATCAAAGAGCCATCGATGAAGCCTTGGGCGAACTCCGCCATACGAAAGCACTGGTTTACATTGACGATGTTTTGATTCCATCAGCAACTATTGACGAAGGTTTGCAAAATTTAGACATTGTCCTTACTCAACAACGGTGGTATTAATCGGGATTGTTGACCGTGTTCCAAGCGAAGTCCCATAAGGGGGGATGTAGTGAGCGCTCCGGGAGGCTAACTCAGCAAGTGACCCCAATGAAACTCTGCCAAACGTTTTGTCCACAGCTGCGGTGGACATCTTCAGTGGCGGTGTGGTCGTAGTCGAAGTACTCTTCTAGCTGTCACAGTCGCGACTGTGTCCCTTACTGTGTCCCCTTACCGAGCAACAGTAAACTGCTATGTTTAAATCCTTTTATTGACGAAGAGGGACTGCTCCGAGTAGGTGGACGATTACGCAACCGTGAAGTCGGTAAAATATATCAAACGCGTGGCGGGTACTTTCTTGGGAAGAAATGGCGACACTCCTAGTACAAATTGAGGCTTGTTTAAATTCGCGGCCAATCAAGCCCCTGTCCACTGACCCAAACGACATAGTCGAGATCGAACCGTCTGAGCGATCAGACGTGCTACGTGACCGGCTACCTGTGCTTTCCAGTTTTTGCTGTTTGAGTGCCCACTTGTGTAAAGTGTAAAGTGCAAGGTTGAGTGTGTAGGGGTGAGTTTGTGGCGATTGTTCTTTTTTGAAGTGATTGCTACGCGTTGGTTGAGGTTTTCGCCTCCCGTTTGGCGGATTCTCGTTTTCTTGCTTCCTTCCGGTGCCTATCGGAAGCGGGCAATTTTTGTCGTTAGTTTGGGGTGCGATTTGCCGGGGTCCGTTAGTGGATTCTGGCAGAATCGGTTTATTTTCTGTTGCGGCCGTGCTCTCGGCCGTACTTTTCCTGAGTTTTTGTGGATATACGGCGTGTTCCGAGACTCGCGGAGAAATTTTCCGTGACGTCAGAGAGCACAAAGGGTGTCCACAAACTCGTGAACAATTTTATACCGTGTGGCCTGAAGTCCGCATACCGGGTAGCCCAACATTAGACCCCCACCCAACCCCCCTCCACATATGATGTCCTGATGTTGCAAGAGCCGTATGTTCTCGCTGGGGAAGTGAAAGGGTTTCCGGTATGGATGAGGGCGTTTTTGGACGATTCATTTGGAGCGGCTGTTGTAATTGCTGACAGAAATTTGCAAGCTGAATTGGTGGTTGGGCTCACAGGTCGATGTGGGGTGTGCGTCGATTTACGTGGCGAGTTTGGGATGATGCGCATTTGTTCAATGTACTGTGCACACGGGGCGGACATCCGCCCCTACTTGCGGTACCTTGGGCTGGTGCATCGAGAGAGTATCGGTGTTCCGTTGTTTGTGTGCATGGATGCGAATGCTGAATCTCCTCTCTGGTTTAGCAAGAGCATCCGTGCTGGCGATGAGAGAACGAGGAGGGGCGAAATGCTCTTTGATTGCATTGACGAGTGTAGGCTGAATGTGCTCAATGAACCGGCAGATGGATTCACCTTCAGTGGACCTGTCGGCGAGAGTGACATAGATGTGACCCTGGCGAATGATGAGTGCATGAGAAGATTTTCGAATGTAAGATGGCGATTGTGGGACGGTGAGAGTGTGAGTGATCACAACTTCATTGTGGTCACTGTGGAGTGCGGTGCACGCGTTGCTAGGGGGCGCGGGGTGGGCCGAGTGCCCAGATGGCGCGATAGGGGCGTCGACTGGGTGGGCTACTCGCAGGCCGTGCTGGCGGAGACCGGGGGAGCTGGTGTCGTTGACGTCCAACAGATGTCGGCGGCGCAAGGATCGGCGGCGCTCCAAAGTTGGCTGGCGGGCGCTGCGGACTCGTACTTGGGTCGGAGACGACCCGGTCGGGAAAAGAGCGTTCGCTGGTGGACGGAGGGGCTGTCCGCTCTACGCCGAGAAGTTCGGGCAAGGCGGAAAGCTTGGCAGCGTGCCAAGCGTCGTGGTGCACTTTCGGGTGACATCGCGACGTTGCGATCGGGGTACCTGCGGTCTCTGGCGACATACAAGTCGGCCTTGTTACACGAGAAGCAGGAGCACTGGCGCGAGTTTGTGAGTAGTGTCGGGAACCGTGATCCGTGGGGACCGGTGTACCGGGTTTGTATGAGGAGGGAGAGGAGGCAGTGTGTCTCCTCTCTCTATGTGGGCGGGGTGAATGTGGAAGGTTGGGCGGACTGTATGTCCGTACTCCTGGGGAAGTTTTTTCCTCGGGAACCAACCGACGCTCGTCTCGAGGGGGAGCCCGTCCGGGTTCTGGATGCTCCGGGGCCGGCCCCGACGCCGGTCTCCTTTGACGAGGTAGACTGTGCTGTCGTGCGGCTTGCCCGTAAGAGGGCTCCGGGACCCGAGGGTGTAACCGCCGAGATGGCGAAGGGTGCTTGGTGTGCGATTCCGGATTTAATGCTTGCGGTGTATGATCGTTGCATGAGCGATTGCGTGTTTCCTGTTGTGTGGAAGGAAGCGGATCTGGCTGTGATACCGAAATCTCCGGACCGTGTGCGGACAGACCCTGGGTCGTACCGGCCCATCAGTCTGCTGCCGGTTTTGGGTAAGGTGTTGGAGCGGATCCTGGTTGACAGATTGATGGATGTCATGGGTGATCGATGGTGCGATAGGCAGTTTGGGTTTCGAAAGGGAATGGGAACGCAGGATGCGTGGCTTCGCTGTTTGAAAGTGGTTGCGGGATCAAGGGCGCCTTACGTCCTTGGACTCTTCGTGGACTTCCGAGGAGCCTTCGATAATTTGCGTTGGGGTGCCATACTTCGCCGCTTGGGCGAGGTTGGGTGTGAGGAGTTGCGGATGTGGCAGAGCTTTTTCAGGGAGCGAAGTGTACGTGTCTGTGCCGAGGTCCAGAGTGCGACAAGGATGGTTGAAAGAGGGTGTCCGCAGGGTTCAGTAAGTGGCCCTGTTCTATGGAACTTGGTCATGGATGAACTCCTGTTGGAACTTGTGAATGAAGGGTGTGAGGTCGTGGCCTACGCGGACGATCTCTTGATCTTGGTCGAGGGATCGTCGAGGCGGGCTCTGGAAAGCCAGTGCGAGCGCTGGCTCAGCATAGTCACCGCATGGGGAACACGCGTTGGTGTGGACGTGTCCGCGGAGAAGACGCACATGCTTCTTCTCAAAGGAAGGCTTTCTGGAGGCCGTCCTCCGCTTGTGAGATTGGACGGCAGCAGTTTGCGGCTTGCTACCACAGTGCGGTACCTCGGTGTGGAGGTGGGTGAGAGGTTGAGTTTTCGTGCTCACCTGTGCAGGATTAAGGCGAGAGTTGAGGCTTTGGTTGGCAAGCTCCGCAGGGTTGTTGGCAGAGAATGGGGGCTGGACAGGAGGACGGTGGGGGTCATCTTCTCCGGACTCCTGGAAGCCTGTGTGATGTACGGTGCGGTTGTTTGGGGTGAAGCGTTGCGTTTCGGCTACGGTGCGAGGGAACTCCAGAGGGCGGAAATAGTTGCCAGGCGTCTCTGCGTGCGTGCATGTAGGACGGTGTCCCTTGACGCATTGCGTGTGCTGATGGGTGGGCTTCCGTGGCCCCTGCTGGCCAGGTCTCGTCGCCTGGTCGTGCTGGCAAAGCGGGGTCTGTCCATTGGCTGGGATGCTGCTGACGAACGACTGAGATTGTTGGAGGGCGAAAGTGTTCCGCAATACAGGCGAAGGCTCAAAGATTATTTCTGGGAGGTGTGGCAGAGTCAGTGGGATGCAAGTGGAAAAGGCAGGGTAACTTATGAGTACGTGAAGGATGTCAGGTGTCTTCGGGATTGTGGCTGGTTCGAGCTTGGCATGTTTGAGTCGTTTTTGATGACCGGGCATGGCAGCTTGAATGAGTTCCTCCTTAGGCGCGGTTTGAGTGACACCAGTGCGTGTGCGTGTGGGTCGGAGGTCGAGGACTGGAAACATGTCCTCGTCGTGTGTCCGTTGTATGACGAGTGGCGTGATTTGACTGCAATGGGTGTGAGCGTGAATGAGAATGGTGTAGTGAGCGTGAATGGGGTACTGGAAGACGAGGCGTGTTACGCCCGCTTCCAGTTGTATGCTCGTAACGTCTTTGCTGACAGGAGGAGGAGGCAGTAGTGCACAGGTCACGGTGACACGGGGTTGCACGAGTTAGCGCTCGTGCCCTGTGGGGGGGGAAGCGCAGGGGGGAACCGGCGGTTGAAAGGCCAAGTGCCGATTCCGGAGCGTGTTCCCTTGGGAATTAGCGATCCCACGCACTTGAGCTGGCCAGCAGTGCCTGGGGTTGCAAGAGCCCAAACTGTTAGGGGAGCCTTCGGCTCCCTGAACATCCAACCAGTGATGTAAACTGGGACCACGGGGGGGCAGTGCCCACGGGTTTTGTCCCGGCTGCTCCTAGGGCACCTTCGGGTGCCTGAGGAAAGGTTTCGTGGGGGCTGTGGTTGACGGTCGAATGCTGACCAGCGGCCGGTTCCTGGCTTCGGCTGGGTCCGGTTGCGCCGGGTGAGCTGCGTTTTCCAGCTCGGGTGCTGGCCCGCTTAGCCAGTAGGGAATGGATAGTACCCGCCTCTACCAGAAGGTTAGTCGCACCTTGCAGTGCGGCTCTACTCTGGTAGCATGTGAGCTCCGCTTGCATGCGCGCTGATTGAGCGTATCTCAATCCCGAGCTGATGGCAGCCGTGCGGGTAGAGCCTTTTGGCGGGTACCGCACGTTAAACATACAGTAGGTTCTGACCCAAACGACATGTCTTCGTTAACTCCCGGCCACTTCCTGATCGGAGCCCCACTGACAGATATTCCAGAGCAGGACTACACAGACGTTCCAAGAAACCGACTAACAAGGTGGCAGCTCGTCAGCAAAATACGAGAAGATTTCTGGCAGAGGTGGTCAAAAGAATACTTAGGACACCTTCAACAACGTGGTAAATGGAGGACCTCGGCTGGAAACCAAGTCTAACCAGACGACTTGATTGTTATCAAGGAAGACACTCACCTGGCGTATGGGACGTGTCATACATGTGCATACCGGATCAGACGGACTCGTGCGTGTAGTGACTCTAAGAACAGCAAATGGACTGATGAAGAGACCAATCACGAAGATATGTGTGCTCCCAATCGAAAATTGACGATTTTGTGTGATATGTGCGCCCAATCGAAAATTGACGATTTTGTGTAATGTGTGTCCAAACCAGTTTTAGATTTAAGTTGTTCAGCATTCGTGCATGTTTTTTCATAGTTTTAGGTTCATCTAATTTTAAGTGTTCGTAATCGTTTTATTAATTTTAGTCAATATATATACAAGAACAGTATAAGTATAAGTATAAGTATTAGTATAAGTATAAGTATAAGTATAAGTACAAGTATAAGTATAAGTACAAGTACAAGTACAAGTACAAGTACAAGTACAAGTACAAGTACAAGTACAAGTACAAGTACAAGTACAAGTACAAGTACAAGTACAAGTACAAGTACAAGTACAAGTACAAGTACAAGTACAAGTACAAGTACAAGTACAAGTACAAGTACAAGTACAAGTACAAGTACAAGTACAAGTACAAGTACAAGTACAAGTACAAGTACAAGTACAAGTACAAGTACAAGTACAAGTACAAGTACAAGTACAAGTACAAGTACAAGTACAAGTACAAGTACAAGTACAAGTACAAGTACAAGTACAAGTACAAGTACAAGTACAAGTACAAGTACAAGTACAAGTACAAGTACAAGTACAAGTACAAGTACAAGTACAAGTACAAGTACAAGTACAAGTACAAGTACAAGTACAAGTACAAGTACAAGTACAAGTACAAGTACAAGTACAAGTACAAGTACAAGTACAAGTACAAGTACAAGTACAAGTACAAGTACAAGTACAAGTACAAGTACAAGTACAAGTACAAGTACAAGTACAAGTACAAGTACAAGTACAAGTACAAGTACAAGTACAAGTACAAGTACAAGTACAAGTACAAGTACAAGTACAAGTACAAGTACAAGTACAAGTACAAGTACAAGTACAAGTACAAGTACAAGTACAAGTACAAGTACAAGTACAAGTACAAGTACAAGTACAAGTACAAGTACAAGTACAAGTACAAGTACAAGTACAAGTACAAGTACAAGTACAAGTACAAGTACAAGTACAAGTACAAGTACAAGTACAAGTACAAGTACAAGTACAAGTACAAGTACAAGTACAAGTACAAGTACAAGTACAAGTACAAGTACAAGTACAAGTACAAGTACAAGTACAAGTACAAGTACAAGTACAAGTACAAGTACAAGTACAAGTACAAGTACAAGTACAAGTACAAGTACAAGTACAAGTACAAGTACAAGTACAAGTACAAGTACAAGTACAAGTACAAGTACAAGTACAAGTACAAGTACAAGTACAAGTACAAGTACAAGTACAAGTACAAGTACAAGTACAAGTACAAGTACAAGTACAAGTACAAGTACAAGTACAAGTACAAGTACAAGTACAAGTACAAGTACAAGTACAAGTACAAGTACAAGTACAAGTACAAGTACAAGTACAAGTACAAGTACAAGTACAAGTACAAGTACAAGTACAAGTACAAGTACAAGTACAAGTACAAGTACAAGTACAAGTACAAGTACAAGTACAAGTACAAGTACAAGTACAAGTACAAGTACAAGTACAAGTACAAGTACAAGTACAAGTACAAGTACAAGTACAAGTACAAGTACAAGTACAAGTACAAGTACAAGTACAAGTACAAGTACAAGTACAAGTACAAGTACAAGTACAAGTACAAGTACAAGTACAAGTACAAGTACAAGTACAAGTACAAGTACAAGTACAAGTACAAGTACAAGTACAAGTACAAGTACAAGTACAAGTACAAGTACAAGTACAAGTACAAGTACAAGTACAAGTACAAGTACAAGTACAAGTACAAGTACAAGTACAAGTACAAGTACAAGTACAAGTACAAGTACAAGTACAAGTACAAGTACAAGTACAAGTACAAGTACAAGTACAAGTACAAGTACAAGTACAAGTACAAGTACAAGTACAAGTACAAGTACAAGTACAAGTACAAGTACAAGTACAAGTACAAGTACAAGTACAAGTACAAGTACAAGTACAAGTACAAGTACAAGTACAAGTACAAGTACAAGTACAAGTACAAGTACAAGTACAAGTACAAGTACAAGTACAAGTACAAGTACAAGTACAAGTACAAGTACAAGTACAAGTACAAGTACAAGTACAAGTACAAGTACAAGTACAAGTACAAGTACAAGTACAAGTACAAGTACAAGTACAAGTACAAGTACAAGTACAAGTACAAGTACAAGTACAAGTACAAGTACAAGTACAAGTACAAGTACAAGTACAAGTACAAGTACAAGTACAAGTACAAGTACAAGTACAAGTACAAGTACAAGTACAAGTACAAGTACAAGTACAAGTACAAGTACAAGTACAAGTACAAGTACAAGTACAAGTACAAGTACAAGTACAAGTACAAGTACAAGTACAAGTACAAGTACAAGTACAAGTACAAGTACAAGTACAAGTACAAGTACAAGTACAAGTACAAGTACAAGTACAAGTACAAGTACAAGTACAAGTACAAGTACAAGTACAAGTACAAGTACAAGTACAAGTACAAGTATAAGTATAAGTATAATCATGTTATGTATTGTAATATAATCATTCAAACCCAGCGTTTTCAAGGAGGCGGAGCATGTTGGGTTTTCCCAATTTCAAAATTTGTAACCAACGTCACTGTGACGACATCTTTCCTCCTTGAGCAAGTTGGGTGGGGTAAGAAACCACCCCAGCACTTATAAAAGGGCGGAACATTCAGATTTCGAGAAAGATTGTAACAAATATTTTGCAAATAACAAGCAATATTGTAACATTTTAATTGCAAGTAACAGGCAATACCGGTAGTACTTATACTTTGTCCAGCATTTTTTATATTAAACTCAGTGATACAAACTGCAGTTTTTCATTATTTTCCGAAAACCAATTTCTCGACTCTAGAGATCGTTGTCAAAAGGCTGACATGCAACAGATACCAAAAGATACACGGTGTTCCATTTAAAATTTTACTTAAATGAACAATTTGCGTTCATAAGCATCTCTGTATATTAAATTAGGTACTACAATTCAAAATTCGAATTGATCATAATGAACTAGAATATATTTTCTAAAAAGGGTCCGACATGAGTTTGCATTCTGTATTTACACATTTCTTGTACCTATCGGCTTTAATAATTTTGCGAAAAATATAAATCTCACTCCTAGTGGTTGACCAGGCTATTTTCATTGATAACATAGGTTTTCATTCTGTATTTACCAAATAGGGGCCACAGATGATCCTGGCCTTCGCGGACGACATTGACGCGATCGGAAGAAGTACTGTCGGAATCAAGAAAAGCTTCCTGAAAATCGAGAAGGAATGTAAGAAAATGGGCCTCAACATCAACGAGGGAAAAACCAAGTGGGTACATGCACATTACCCGACAACCAACCAGGGAGAAAATCGGGCAGAATATAACGATGGACACCTATAACTTCGAATGCGTCAGACAGTACCTAAGTACCTTGGAGCAACGATATGTTCAGACAACGACAGCAACGAAGAGATTAAAGCACGTATACACAGTGGCAATAGGTGTTTCTTTGCCATGCGAACCCTCATGCAATCGAAAACGGTGTCGAGAGTGTCAAAGCTGAGGGTATACCAGGCTGTAATCAAACCGATCATTTGCTATGGCTTTGAGATTTGGACCCTTACGAAACACAAGGAGCTTCTACTGAAGCGGGCTGAAAGGAAAATCCTGAGAATAATATTTGGCCCCGTCAAGGACGCAAATACGGAGCAATATCGCACAAGGACGAATGCAGAACTCCAAGACCTATACCGAAAGCCGGATGTAGTCAAATCAATAAAATCCCAGCGTCTGAGATGGGCTGGACATGTCCAAAGAACACCTGACGACCGACTCATCAAGGTAGTATGGAAAGGAAATCGTCGGAAACGTCGATGAGCAACTTTTTAAATTGACAGCTCCTTTCAAATATAGCTATTTATTTGTCGTTAGGTGTTTTTTTAAGTTGCTCAAAATTTAAGTACCCTTCTAGCCTTCAACTATTTGTGATCATTTATTTGACACTGACATTAGAGAGTAAATCCGATGATTTTTAGATATATTTTAATACTTCTATCGACAGCACAACAGTTAAATGCATCAATTGATAGAAATTCGGAGAATCTTGTAATTGGTATTTCTAAATTTTAACATTACTTTTATTTAAATTTTATATTATAGATATTAGCAAGGACTGTGAAAATAGATATCTTACAAGTCTGCGTCTAAGTGGATCGTCAGACGCTCGAGTTGTTTTATTAAGATCTATCGAATCATCAATTCGTAACTGTTCCATTCGTGCATCTGGCAGTCCTTGTGCCAATAAATGTAGCATGATGGTAGCAGTGGAAATATTTAACTACAAAATTCGAAACACGGCTTGCTCCAGTATCAACGGAGAAATAAATTTGGTATGTTTCTTTCAGGTAAAATGCCTTTGTAGCATATTTTTGCAGATGTACGAAAATAAAAGAACGACAAATATGTGCATAGATTTCAAACAAAAATACGAAAAAATCAAAAGCAAGCATCAAATAAAATCCTACATGGTTCATGGACAAACGGTTGGAATTGACATGGATTTCAGAAATATATCAGCGACCATTAAGATGACATTGACTTACGCAAAGTGTAATTATCGTTTACAACTAAAAGTACGATAATTTGCCCAACTGGTTCGTTAGAAGCGTCCTGGGAGTTTATACTTCTCAAACTTCGGGTCAGTAACAAATTTCAATTATTTCATTTTCAAGTTATTTGCGAACAAAAAAACGGAGGCTAAGGAGGCCATGGAATCTAGCTTTTACTCTGTTTTAAAGTGTATAATTTTGACATGGACAAATCATGACATTTGACACGAACTGTCAAATAAAAATTTGCACAAACGACGTTCAACGCCCACCGTCCAACCTCCCTCGTGTCTCTTATCCATGATCCAAACAAACGCCCGGAGGTAGAATTTGTTATATCATATCCGAAACGTCAGCACGAGAAACATTTTTCTACACTCAGCCGAATTTGACAGTTGCACATGCAATCTCATTTAATATTTCTTCTAACAAACCAGTTGCGCGAATAATTTTTTACGCAAGGATTTAAAATTGCGATATAGTTTCTTATGGCCTGACCATTGAAATAACATCTAGTCTTCCGCCAGTGGCAGGCAGATCTATCAGAACGCTGCAACGTCGTACTTAATAAAAGATTGAAATCTGCAGCTTCATCTACAATATCAACAATTTTTATCGATTACTAATTATTGTAAAAACACATGCATTTCAAAGTACGGTGTATTTGTAATTTTGCCTACACACTTTTATAAAAAACCAAATGTACTGATCCTGAACCTAAAGGTGTAGAGGAGAGACGCTGTGGAGCGGCTGCTTTTGTTGTAAAACACATGAGAGTAGGATTCAGTTTTAAATATAAACATGACTATATCATTCGTTTAATAACGTATATACAATCCATTATTACTTATGCAATCCTGTAGACATCGTTTCATGCTGAGGACCAATATTTAAAATTAAAAATGCTCATTGTTTTATATCATTTTGTGCTTTAAAAAATACTAAATGCTCAGTATTAAATGTAGAAAACATTCAGTGTTTTCTGTAGATTTGCAAGATGAAATATTGTATTTACTTAGTATGTAATTTATACTCGGTTAATTTCTTAAAATTAATTCGTTAAAAAAAAATTTTCGTGAAATAAAATGGGATTCAACAGCATCGAGATCGGCCTTCAAATTCGAAAACAACTCTTCTATTACAATAGGTAAATAAAACTGACGCATTATATAATATTTACTATAATTTAATACATTGTTTTAACGTCCGTTTGTTTGGATTATCCGTTCGACAAATTGAAATGAGCAGAAATGTTAATTTATTTAAAAAATACTTTTTTGTCTGACTGTCTATTTTATTTTATAATAATTATGCTATGTTTTAATGTTATGTTTTACTATTGTTTATTTTATATTGTTAAATCTTATGTTATGTGTTAATTAAAAGAAATTAATTTTATAACTCATATTTAAACATAGAATGTATACGTTCTATGCTTAAATATTCTTCAAATTATTGTTAATTACAATAGATAGTTTATAAAATGGATTTATTTTACAATATATTGTTTATTACGGAATGATTAATTTTGCCACCAAATGTTTTATTTTATTGATGAGCGTTTCGTATATTATACCCTGCGTTTTGTTAATGTACTGAGCATTTAGCATTATTACAGATGGTGTGGTAATTTTGTTAAACAACTGAATAAAATAACGGATCAATACACTTTGCATGTGAATAAAATAATACCGATTAAGTATTTTCCCATTACTAAACATTAGTGTCCGACCGAAACTAGTTTTACGGCCGAAACCGAAACCGAATTTCGGCTTCAGCCCCAGTTTCGGCCGAAACCGAAATTTTATGTTTTCGTGGGAAAAACAAAGTAAAAATTATCATAATCAGTTTTTATTATTATTTTTTAACCAATCACATATTAAGACTCTGATATTTTAAGTAATCATTAATTTATCATATCATATTATTACCCCCCTTATTTAAAAAAGCACAAATAAATATACTTTTTTTTAATATTATGAAATAAAATTAAAGCTACAAAACAAAATTAATGCTTTTAAAGTAAAAAGAAATTACCTAGTAAATATGTGTAGGTAGGTAAAAAACACTCTTTCATCTTAACATAATTATTTTTATAAAAGTGTGTAGGCTTTCACGGTCGGTGTTGTCAACAACGGTGATATTAATCGGGATTGTTGACCGTGTTCAAAGCGAAGTCCCATAAGGGGGGATGTAGTGAGCGCCCCGGGAGGCTAACTCAGCAAGTGACCCCAATGAAACTCTGCTAAACGTTTCGTCCACAGCTGCGGTGGACATCTTCAGTGGCGGTGTGGTCGTGGTCAAAGTACTCTTCCAGCTGTCACAGTCGCGACAATTTCGATTAATACCACCGTTGAGAATTATTTTTTCTAAACTTAGGTCATTTTGTATGGTACTCTTGTTAACAAACTATAATAAAATTCGAATTAATAAGTACCTACCTACCACATACAACAATTAAATAAATATTTTTGATGCAAATAATCCTTCAATCGAATGTATCAAAATAAATAAAGCTGAAAAGTTTCGGTTTCGGCCGGATGACAGCCGAAACCGAAACTAGGCCGAAACCAGTTTTTTTGCCGAAAGTAGGCCGAAACCGAAACCGAAAGTTCGGTCGGACACTAATACTAATATTATAAATGTGAATGTTTGGATGTTTGTTGCTCAATCACGCCAGAACGGCTGAACGGATCTGGATGAAATTTGGCACAGAGATAGATTATAGTCTGGAATAGCACATAGGCTACTAATTATCCAGGAAAAATGTTAATGGAATAATTGTTTTTCATAGAGTACTTTTCAAGCCATCACTAGATGGCGGTGATAGTCGCAAGCTGTCATAAATTATTCTTAGGTTAGTTATAATTTATGTGATTTGTTATTATTTGGAGGTTTTTTGAAATGCCCGGAAAATGCAAATCTAATCTTTCGCAGAGGAGTAATAAAGCTCGGGCTATGAAGGTAGCTAGAAGTCGAGGGACGAATCCTCAAATAGAGCTTAGAAGAATTGAGCAAGCGGAGCAAATCGTCGGGACAGTCAGAAATGATGCGAATATAGCACGCTGAATATACAGAACGGTATTGGAATAAATCTATACGAAAGTTTGGATGTTTGTTGTAACGGATATACGGAACGGATCTGGCATGAACTTTGGCACAGAGATAGATTATAGTCTGGAATAGCACATAGGCTATTTATCCCGGAAACATGTTCCCGTGGGATAGATAATATGTTTTTGTTTTTCATAGAACAAGGGATCGTATCGGTAGCAATTCAAGCCATCACTAGATGGCGGTGATGGTCGCAAGCTGTCATCTATATTTTATTTATTATTAGCCTTTGCCAGCGACTTCGTTCGCGTGGAAATTTTGATGTGTATGTATGTGAAATTACGGCCTGATCATAATAAATAAAGTATAGATGTGGCTGTGGAATAAAAACATTTAAATTAAACAATTGAAATTAGCATGTCTAAAGTATTATGGTTTTCATCATATTATCTTTACTATAACTTTATTTTGTAAATTAATAACAAAAACGTATAAACAAGAAAGAAGTACAAAACTAATTTAACTAATACTATAAATCAATTATTGTTGAAGTACAACATTGTAATTAAAGCAAATGTTCGGCATGTCCACCATTTTCACTTATACATTGTACGACACGTCTTTTTACAGATTGAGTTGCTCTTTTTATTTTAGCTGGATAAAGGTTATCAAATGCCCCAACGATTTTTATTTTAATATATTCTTTATTTAAAGTAGCTGTGCCGGAGCTCCATCCATCTGATACCATGGGTAGATTTTCAATAAATGGTTCTACAATTTCCCTGAAAATTTGGAGATAATTTTGTCCACTAAAATTATCGTCATACATGAAGGATTGAACTTCACCATCCATTAGCAAAGCAAAGACATTTAGTCGAAACTGATTTTGGTTATCTATCTCTACAATTAAATGAATATTTTTAATTCTTTGCGCTTCATTTTTTTCTGTTCCACAGCCACACATATCAAAATCTAAACAAAAATACTTTTTTATAGAAAATCTGAAATATCGTGAAAACTAAGCAGAACTGGCATATGATACTTTTATAAAAGTCGAGTTATTTTTTACTTTTACATCGAATTCCCTTGTTAGATTGTGGTGTTGTAATTTGAAAAAATTGAGTTTCTGGCATTTTTTATAGTAATTTTTAGAAAATCGCAACGACCACTCGAAGCATTAAAATGTATTAGAAGTACTCTCGAATTTCTCTTTAAAGTTATACCTACTAATCGATAGAAAAAAAAAATTGCAATACTTCAAATGGTTCAAGAGATATTAATTTTTAAAAAGATCCTTGCATTTCCAAATTTTAACATTAAATTAAAAATATTTCAAAAACTATGAGAGATAAGTGCCGACAACCTGGGCGTTTATTATTCAGAATCAATTCTGAAAAATAATATATGTTATTTGTATAAAATAATAATAATGATGTTCTGTAAAAAGAATACTTATCGGTGACTGTTTTTTGCTTTTTCTGAAAATTCAAAATGTTGCAATTTTGATTTTTTTAATGATTAACAAAGGGCGTGTTTGTTTAGATCAGTTCAGTAAATGTTCATAAATACATACTGAACCAGAACCTACATTTTATTTTAGCAGGTATGAATTTCATACCCCCATTCAAGTATTTCCATAAATTGAAATAACTTGAATGAAAGGCATCTCTTTACTTGCGTCCTCCACTCACAGAGTCGTACAGAAAACGTGGTAGCCGCAGGGCTGGTGATTTTCAGAAAAGCAGGGGTCATAATTTTGTAATTTTTTTAATTGGTTTTTAGTAGATATTAGATAATAATGACAAATCTATGAATTAATAAATGTACTCATTCTTCTTTAAAAACAATGATTTCTTATTAGAACAGGTTATCTACACTAATTTTTCATAAATTACATATTGTAATCAACACCCCGAAATTTGTTAAATTCAACTCATACTTATCAAAGTATTTTCACTTTTTTGGTTTGAAATTGGCTTTATATTAAAAAACATTGCTGTGAAAGACAACAGCTACAGCTCGACCGCAGAAAAAATAAGAACACCGATAGAAAACCACAAAATACCGATTGATTATCAACAAGCACACGATGTGAGTTTGATACATTAAACCGATTTTCTGCACGCGTTTTTGTCGTCTACCGCCCGACGGAAAAAATCGCGACGTTTTCTAAAGGCATTGTTCTATATGCGCGCTTTTATGCATCGCGACGGTCTGCCGCTCAATTTTGTTTGATCTAAAAACACCGCGAATTTTACCGCTGGGTGGCACGCCACTGCCATTACTCTCAAAAAATAACTATATCCGATCTTTAACTTTCAATATTGATACTATGTCAGCGACATCGTTACCACAATAGCTGAACTAAAATCTTACCGATTTTTACTGTTTTCTACTTGACCGCTTTCATCTAGGGGCAGATGAAGAGCCAGCCAGGATTATTGCTTAAAAAAATGGTAATCTTGAAAACGACAAGTCATACAGGAATAATTTTGGTCTTATTTGGAAGATAATGTTACTGCGGGTATAATACGAGATTATGTAGAAAAAATAAGTTGAATTAAACTGTACAGGGTGATGACAAGTTTCTACCTTTTTTTAACTTGGCAATATCTTTTGATTGGTTGCTTTAATCAGCTTCAAAAGTTCCTATTAACTGGAAAGCCAGTTAATAGATAGCCAGATTAGATAGCCATTCATCATTTTCTGATTCGTGGCGTAGTTTTTGAGATTACCATTTTTTAAAGTGCCAAGTTTTGACGGGCCAGCGAGTGAGTGGGAACGGGGATATGCAACTAATAACGTATGCGTTAAAAAAAACCAGTTGGCCATGGAATTTCGCGGCTTTCCAGTGTAGAAATCATAGAAAACATATAGATTTGACAAATGACAAGAACTGTCAGTCTAAAATTTTCCATCAAAATAAAACGGACCAATTTGATTTAAGTTGTTTATTATAAGTGCCAGGACATGCGTACATCGCTCTCATAAACATAATGCTACCCTCCTTCGCGTTCATTTACTGAAATTTGTCCCAGAAAATTGTTTTTATTTTACATTCTGCTCCGAAATTCTTCGGAGTTGTTATTAAGTGTTTTGTAAATGAATTGTTCCACTTCGACCACAAGGTAAAACCGGAAACTACGATAACATTGGATCCAAGTTCACGTTGTAAGTTCAAATGGTTCCTTGCATTTCGGCTAAATAAATCAACATAAAATTTGTAGCGTCAAAGTCAAGTTACCTGTCTTTTTAAAAACGTTAAAGCAAACGAACACTCAGTCGGGTGAGGTTCCGAAGTGAACTGACTTTATTTGTGTAATGGACAAAACACCACATTAAGTGCAGATGAAATGCCGAGAAGTACAATCGAAGGTTGGAGATGGAATTTCATAAAGAAAACACTAAATGCATCGTATACGAAACCATTGTCAACAAAGAACCCAACCTAAAAACTATCTGACAGATTCGAACTGACAATTTGCTACACTAAATTGATGCATAAAGTTTTTCCATGGGCAATTCAGCCTCGTTTTTTTTTGAACGCACGTTATAATTTTTATTGATTATTCCATACATGGGTTTATATTCTGTATTTAGACACTTATTGTATCGGCTTTAATAATTCCGAAAAACCTAAAAAATAGATGTGTTTTTGGAAACAATTCTCTCTCTAAATACCAACTTTCCATCCAAATAAAAATATAAGTTTTTATTTTATTTTGTATTAATTTGCAATGAGAAAATCACTAGTCGTAAACCTGGCTATTCGCACTTTAAATCGCCTATATCTTAAAAATTATTATATACGACGAATAACAAATAAATTCGATCTACTTCCCAGTAAACACACAAACGTTTATTAAACGTTTATATTTGACGTTGATTTAACGTTTTAATGTCCCTCGATTTAACGTTTTAATGTCCCTCGATTTAACGTTTTTTGAAACCACTCTTCAACGTTTTTTTAACGTTTATTCAACGTAAATTAGAAACGTTTTTTTAACTAACATTAAAAACGTTTATTCAACGGAAATTATAAACGTTTTTTTAACCGAAATAAGAAACGTTATTTATACCTTATTTTTATACCTTTATTCAACGTTTTTTAAACGAAAATTAAAAACGTTTATTTAACGTTTTATTTGACGTTTATTTAACGCGATTTAACGTTATTTGAAACCGTGTTTTTAACGTTTATTCAATGTAAATTATAAACGTTTTTTTAACCGAAATAAGAAACGTTATTTATACCTTATTTTTATACCTTTATTCAACGTTTTTTAAACGAAAATTAAAAACGTTTATTTAACGTTTTATTTGACGTCTATTTAACGCGATTTAACGTTATTTGAAACCGTGTTTTTAACGTTTATTCAATGTAAATTAGAAACGTTTTTTTAACCAAAATTAAAAACGGTTATTCAACGTTTTATTTGACGTCTATTTAACGTTTTAATGTCCCGCGATTTAACGTTATTTTAACGTTACTTCAACTTAAATTAGAAACGTTTTTTAACTAAAATTAAAAACGTTTATTCAACGTTTTATTTGACGTTTATTTAACGTTTCAATGTCCCACGTTTTAACGTTATTAGAAACCAATTTTTAACGTTTTTTTTAACGTTTATTCAACGTCAATTAGAAACGTTTTTTTAACTAACATTAAATACGTTTATTCAACGGAAATTATAAACGTTTTTTTTAACTAACATTAAAAACGTTTATTCCACGGAAATTATAAACGTTTTTTTAACCGAAATACTGAACGTTATTTATACCTTATTTTTATACCTTTATTCAACGTTTTTTAAACGGAAATTAAAAACGTTTATTCAACGGAAATTATAAACGTTTTTTTAACCGAAATTATAAACGTTATTTCCACATTACTTTTATACCTTTATTTAACGTTTTTTAAACGGAAATTAAAAACGTTTATTTAACGTTTTATTTGACGTCTATTTAACGCGATTTAACGTTATTTGAAACCGTGTTTTTAACGTTTATTCAATGTAAATTAGAAAGGTTTTTTTAACCAAAATTAAAAACGGTTATTCAACGTTTTATTTGACGTCAATTTAACGTTTTAATGTCCCGCGATTTAACGTTATTTTAACGTTTCTTCAACTTAAATTAGAAACGTTTTTTAACTAAAATTAAAAACGTTTATTCAACGTTTTATTTGACGTTTATTTAACGTTTTAATGTCCCGCGTTTTAACGTTATTAGAAACCAATTTTCAACGTTTTTTTTAACGTTTATTCAACGTCAATTAGAAACGTTTTTTTAACTAACATTAAATACGTTTATTCAACGGAAATTATAAACGTGTTTTTTAACTAACATTAAAAACGTTTATTCCACGGAAATTATAAACGTTTTTTTAACCGAAATACTAAACGTTATTTATACCTTATTTTTATACCTTTATTCAACGTTTTTTAAACGGAAATTAAAAACGTTTATTCAACGGAAATTATAAACGTTTTTTTAACCGAAATTATAAACGTTATTTCCACATTACTTTTATACCTTTATTTAACGTTTTTTAAACGGAAATTAAAAACGTTTATTCAACGGAAATTAAAAACGTTTATTCAACGGAAATTATAAACGTTTTTTTAACCGAAATAATGAACGTTATTTATACCTTATTTTTATACCTTTATTCAACGTTTTTTAAACAGAAATTAAAAAACGTTTATTCAACGGAAATTATAAACGTTTTTTCCATGTAATTTGTATACCTTTTGTTAAGGTTTGAATACCTGTATTTTAGCGCCATGTGCAATTGTAGTTTGGATTGTGTCCGGCGAGCGCTAAAGTCAGTTGAGTGCAAGATTTTGTAAGGCAATGACGTAAAAATACAAAATACTTCAACATCAAGAAAAATTGCTTTATATTGGTGCACTCACTCGAATATGGGAACATCTAAAATCCCAACATAAATTGGACCTTCGAGCCGGATAATAAACTACGAATACGAATAGAAGACCGAAAACTTCGAAAAACGAAGAAAAAACGTCATCAGCGTCACCACGTGACCACAACTATTTACGAATCATCAGCGTCACCACGTGACCACAACTACTTACGAATCATCAGCGTCATCACGTGACCACAACTAAAATATACGATTCACGAATTTGCTTCATCTCTCCGATTCAAGAAAAGGTTAGTTCACCAATTTTCAAAATTTTCATTTATTTCATTTGATTGTCTCGACGAAATTTGGATTTGTATGTTTAATGTAAAATAATCCTGACCAAAATGAATGAAGAATTGAAATCATTACATTTTGCAAGGGGCAATTTTAAAAAACAACTAACGCTTTTTAGTTAATTTTTGAAAGAAATAAATAAGGAAAATTTGACAAGTTGTCAAATTACAAATTTAAAATACCGACTTAATAAAATCAATTCTGTTTTTCGTTCATGGGAAGAAGTTCAAAACGAAATAGATACTATTGAACAAGATGATGATATCAATATTAAAGATCGCGAGGATTTTCAAAACATGTTTTTTGAACTCACTAGTGAAGCAGAAAATATTTTATCAATTAATCAACATGAAGTTGAGATCAATTCAATACCTGCTCAATTAGCAAATAACGCAACACCTCCGAGTACTTCGTTTTCTCCTGAACCCCGAATAAATTGCATTAAACTTCCTACAATAAATTTGCCTTCATTTGATGGAACATTTACGTTATGGCAAGAATTTTACGATGCGTTTAATTCACTAATTAACTCTAATTACAATCTCACTAATGTTCAAAAATTGTCATATTTAAGGTCATCATTGAAGGGTGAACCTTCAGGTCTTTTACGGGCATTAGAAACGACAGATGCTAATTATGAAATTGCATGGTCTCTTTTACAAAAAAGATATCATAATACAAGACGAATTATTAATAATCATGTACAAGCTCTTCTAGATTTACAATCACACGAGAATCTCACATCTCATTGCGAGAATTAATTTATTCTGTACATAATCATGTACAATGCTTGAAATCTCTCAAACAACCGGTAGACTCTTGGGATGCACTACTGGTACCGATTATTATAAGCAAACTTGATATTCAAACCATAAAGGAATGGGAATCAAAGTTAAACAATGAAGCTAATGGTTCAACCAATGTGCCAACATTAAAGGAATTTATGGAATTTCTAAATAATCGTCAAAATACATTAGAAGCAATCATACAGAGAAAATCAACACAACATTATAAAGACAACACGACACATTCAAATATTCGTTCAAGTAAATCATTTACGTCATTCAACTCATCATGTTTAAATTGCAACGGAAATCACTACATTCAGAAATGCAATGAATATTTGAAACTCAGCATTGAAGACAGAACTAACAAAATAAAACAACTAGAACTTTGTCTAAACTGTCTGCGCAAAGGTCATTTTACTCAAAACTGTCTATCAAAATCATCATGCAAAGAATGTAAGAAAAGACATCACACGACGCTACACTCTGCTAATTTCAAGGCGAAACAAAACGCTAAAATACATACTGAAACAATTCAAACTGAAGTCGAAAAGTCTGTTAGGCTGAACTCAGACGGACCACTCCAGAACCACACGACAGCGACAAACCGGTATTTACAAACGGTCCGACAGTCGTCGGGCCAGACGTCGCGTGTGGCCCGTGAGAGTTCAATCATGCGTTCCCATTACAATGCATTACCAGCCACAAGTAACCACCGTTTTGTCGCTGTCGTGTGGTTCTGGAGTGGTCCGTCTGAGTTCAGCCTTACAGCTCACAGTGCTGCATCCATAGTTTCAGATTTGGTACTTTTGTCAACCGCGAAGGTTGAAATAAGCGATACAAACAATGATTTTCACGAAATAAGAGTTTTGCTCGATTCTGCATCACAATCAAATTTCATAACGGAACGCACGTGTAAAATGCTAAAATTAAAACTAAAACCAGTCAACATCAACGTAAGTGGAATTAATCAGGGTGAAACAAAAATAACACACAGAGTAATAATTAAATTAAGATCTCTTGTTAACAATTTTTCAGTAGAATTATCTTGTCTAGTATTACCACAGATAACTCAATCCTTACCTTCTCAAACAATCGACATTAAATATATAAATCTTCCATCCAACATCAAATTAGCTGATCCAACATTCAATAAATGTCAAGAAATTGATTTGTTAATTGGAGCGAGATTATTCTATGATTTATTATGTATTGGTCAAATCAAAACCTCAAATGGTCCGATATTACAGAAGACAAAATTAGGATGGATTGTATCAGGACAAGTTGGTTTTAACAATAAATCACCTGAAAGACAATCGTCTTATTTGTCTTTAAATCAGAAGGTGGAACGATTTTGGCAAATAGATGAATTTAATTCGATCGAACGAACGCTAACATCAGAAGAGAGTTTCTGTGAAAATCATTTTAAAAAGAATACTACTCAGGGTGAAGATGGAAAATATATTGTCAAAATTCCATTTAAAAATAATATATCAGAATTGGGAAATTCATATAATACAGCAGAACAAAGATTTTATGCAATGGAGAATCGCTTAAATAAGAATCCTGAATTAAAGAAAATGTATTCAGATTTTATAAATGAATATATTGCAATGAATCACATGTCCAAAATTGAAAAAGATGAGAAGCCATCATTCTTTTTGCCACATCATGCAGTTTTAAAGAGCTCAAGTGAAACCACCAAATTACGAGTCGTATTTGATGGATCCTGTAAAGTAGAATGTGGTTTATCACTAAATGAAACACAATGTACTGGGCCGACTATTCAAAATGATATATTTTCAACAATCGCAAGATTTCGAACTTATCAATACGTGCTAACCGCCGACATTGCAAAAATGTACCGGCAAGTGTGGATACATCCAGATCACAGACAATTCCAAAGAATATTGTGGCGTGAAACACCAAGTGACGATCTGGCGTGGTTTGAATTAAACACTGTAACTTATGGTACTACGTCGGCACCATTCTTAGCCATACGATGCTTGATGCAAGTTGCATTATCTAATATCGACAGATTTCCACTTGAATCACGAATCATTAAGGAAGACTTCTATGTAGATGATCTAATTACTGGATCAAACTCAATTAAAGAATTGCAAACAATAAAACAGAATGTAGATAAACTATTAAGTGAAGTGGGATTCAATTTAAGAAAATGGTGTAGCAACGTTCAAAAAATTACGGAAACAAATTATGATAAGGAAAACGCTGGTAAATTAGGCAACAGTATTCATAAAACTTTAGGAGTTCAATGGAACCCTAATACGGACACGCTTTCATTTTCAACTAGTAATTCATTCAAAAAAATTACTAAACGTTCAATACTAGCTACAACAGCTCAACTATATGATCCATTAGGTTTATTGGCCCCAGTAATAGTTATAGCCAAACTTATTATTCAGCAACTATGGCAGTTAAAGATAGGATGGGATGAGTCTCTGCCTATAGACTTGCAAACCACATGGCTGAGGTTCAAAGATAACCTAAAACACATCAATAAAATCAAAATTACGTGCAATGTACTCACACCTAACGCAAAAGAAATTGAAGTTCATTGCTTTTGTGACGCTTCCGAAAAAGCTTACGGTGCTTGCATTTACATGCGTTCAATTAATGAAAATAATGAAATCAGTTGTAGATTACTGGCGGCAAAATCTCGTGTAGCACCATTAAAATAACAATCACTTCCTAGATTAGAACTCTGCGCGGCAGTATTAGCTGCACAATTGACCGACAAATTTAAGAAAAACTTAAAGAGTATTACATCAAATGATGGTATAATTTGGCATTTTATACCTCCAAGGTCACCACATTTTGGCGGTTTATGGGAAGCCGGAGTCAAAAGCACAAAACATCATCTGAAACGAGTTTTAAATAACACAATTTTAACTTATGAAGATTTCAGTACCGTGTTAATTCAAATCGAATCAATTTTAAACTCGCGATCATTGTGTACATTAACTTCGGATCCAAATAACGTAGAGGTACTCACTCCTGCTTATTTTCTGATTGGTCGAACTTTTACTACTATACCTGATCCCAATGTTACTGATAAATATGAGAATCGGCTGAATCGATATCAACACATTCAGAGGATGGTACAACATTTCTGGAGCGAATGGTCCAAAGAATACTTGCATGAACTACAACAACGCCATAAATGGAAGAAGCAGTCCAACGGATCCATCGATGAGGGAACAATTGTTCTCATAAAAGAAGACAACATGCCCCCATCTAGGTGGCAAATAGGTCGTGTGGTCAAACTACATCCAGGATTGGACAACATTACACGGGTAGTGACAGTGAAGTGTGCAAACAATGAATTCAAACGACCAGTGACTAAACTGTGCGCATTGCCATTTCCTGAAAATTCGAGCAAGAAATAATCAAAGACTTTCATTTTGTTCGCATACTTAGTTTGTTCGTTCACTGTCAACCATGTTTATTCACTTATCTTTGTATTCATTCCTTTTCATTTTACGTTTATGTTCAGTATCATATTTACATTGTCATGTTGAAAATCTTTAGATATTTCAAGGCCGGCGGCATGTTAAGGTTTGAATAACTGTATTTTAGCGCCATGCGCAATTGTAGTTTCGATTGTGTCCGCCGAGCGCTAAAGTCAGTTGAGTGCAAGATTTTGTAAGGCAATGACGTAAAAATACAAAATACTTCAACATCAAGAAAAATTGCTTTATATTGGTGCACTCACTCGAATATGGGAACACTAGCTGAATGTACCCGGCGTTGCCCGGACGTAGATTAAATAAAAGCAGTGTTGACAAAAGTGGTGTATTGGCGATGTTGACTAATCGACATTATAATACAATGGGAATGCTCTACCTTGCCTATCACAAAATAAACAAATTTGCTGCAATTAACCTGCGTTGGCAGGACTTCAATATGATTTGGACAAAGAGGATACCTTGGTTGATATCTGAGATGAAAAATCTTGAATAGACTATTTAGGCTAAGACGCAGTTTGGAAGTGTTCTATAAGCGATTCCACGAAATCGTAATTAACGTTCGGGAAAATAAAAGTTTACAAATTAGCTGATCATGTTATGATAAAGTTGAAAACACAATGGAAACATTTCTCCTGCTGCAGTCATCTTACAAACGGAACAGTATGTGGATGATTTTGACTTATCTTCAGCATAAACAAACTCTTCAGCATAATTATCTCCTTCTGAACTGCACAAAAATTATTAAAACCTGGCCGCAACTTGTTTGACAATTAAAGTGCGAAACTTTTGAGCTCACTTTCCAGTATTAAAATGTCAATACCAACACCATAGATAGTAAAAAAGATATCTATCACCTTTCACGGGAATAATACGGTGTGGTATTTGTACATCGCTATATTTTCAAACTTCTCCATATTAGTTATAAATGATGTACAGCAATAATGAACAGAATGTACGTAAAATAAATAGTGTAAAACGTGTATAAGCACAGAATTGTTAAGGGTATGAATGTCAGTGAAGTCTCGTACAACGGTGCAAATTTCGGATTTCAGCCGGGGCAAATTTGGTGAAAAACAAATACACCACTATCATTAACTGAACGTAAAAATTAGCGTACAAATATAAGTGGAGTCCGGTCCAACTCTGGTAATTTTTCGAAAATTGATTGGGACAGATTTGGTTAACGCAAGGAACAAATGAACCACCAAGGGAATGTTAAATTAAAATACTTTATTTGATCTGCATAGATATTAAATCAAACCAAATCGAGCATCGCCTTTTCACGTTTGTGACCTTGCCCTTGACGTGGCAGGCTCAAGCTGCTTCAATAATGTAAAAATCTCATTCGGCATCTCCAATAAACTCACATTTGTTTACATTAACACGCATTCCTTCATGGACTTGTGACGAATTACAAACAAATATTGCAACTTCAAGTGTTCCATTTAATTTCGTTTCTGGGTGCAAGCTCCTTTCTTTTCACTCTAGTCAGTCTGAACTTATTACACAGAGTGATATTTTCAAATCCAGCGCCCTAAATAATTTTGTCGTTGTTTTCAAAAGTTTCAAGAGAAGGAGAGTTGACAGAGAAGCTAAATTATTCCAAATTATTCCCATTTAGTTCTCTGACAACGTTAAAGACAATGTTGAAATATATAAATACAAAATTTCACACCATAAAAACGAAGTATTTGGGAATTATGGATAAAAAAAGTAGAAGTTATTTATGTTAATTTGGCGTGATTTGCTATGTTTCAAAAAAATGCAAAAATATTAGGTTGATTTGGGGTTGTTTCGGATGATATTGGTTTCTTTGAGGATTGTTTGGAATGGTTATTGATGGTTGGCAGGGTTTAGCTTTGGCGGATTAAACGAAATTTTCGGTAATTATAATGTGATTGGGCTTTGTTTGGCTTGGTAAGAAGTGGTTGGGGTGATTTAGGGGAATTCGAAGTCATTTATGCGAGTTTGGCGTAGTTTGCTTAGAATTCGTAATTTTTTTTTAATTATGGGTTGACCTGGAGTAGTTTTGAATGGTAAGTGTATGACTTTTAGGGATAGTTTGGAATGGTGCGTTATGTTTGGGGTGTTTAACGTATTCAGGTAAAATTTACAAAAATTTTGGTAATTTTAAAATGAAGAATTAAAGTGCCAACCTCATGAGCTCTATTTCTGGTATTAAAAATGCAATAGGAAAGATAGTAAAAAACTATTTCCATAACTTTTCACGGGAATTATACATGGTGGTATTTGTTCTCCGCTTACTATTAGATTTTCAAACTGCTCCATCTTAGTTATAAATTATCCAGAACCATAATAAACGCAATGTACGTAAAATAAATAGTGTAAATCGTGTATAAGCACACAATACTTAAGCGTATGATGTCAGTGAAAATTTCGGATTTTGGCCGGAGCAGGTTTGGTGAAGAACAAATACACCACTATCATTAACTGAACGTAAAAATGTTGCGTACGAAAATAAGTGAAGTCTGGTCCGACGCTGGAAATTTTTCGAAAATCGATTGGGGAGAGTTTGGTTAACGGCAAGAACAAATCGGGAATATTATATTAAAATAATTTATTTAATAGCGATAGAACTTCGAATACCGATGCGTCGCCTCGACCTTGGCGACGTTGAGTACCAGCGTTCCAGACGCTGAAGCAGCAATTTTCACAATTATATGAGGTGCACGTGCCTAGTGCGTAAAAAAACAATTTGGATAACAAAAGAGATTAATTTGTATGTACCAAATAATACTCGCACAGGTGTATTCGTATGGCCCGTCAAAATTTTCACGAAATGAATTTAAGAAATTAACATTCTAAAGTAAATAAATATTTTGACGGGAATGTTAAAAATCTTATTCGGCCTCTCCGACAAACTAACACTTGTTTACATTAACATGCATTCCTTCATGGACCTGTGACGAATTACAAACGAATATCGAAATTTCAAGTGTTTCACGTCAGTCTGAACTTATTACACAGTGATATTTTCACATTCAGGCGCCCTAATTTCAAAAGTTTCCCTGGAATGAGAGTACTCAGCAAGGGGCTCGTTAGGGGTGGCAGGGTTGGCAGTGCCACTCCAAATATAAATTTACTATCGAACACAACAATAGTTCTGTAATTCAATTGCAGAATTTCGAATTTTTCAGATATTTTCACGAAAATCTAGCGCTTACACCGCGTTTATACCGCTTTGAAGTTAAAAACCACAGAGCTGTTTATACAAATTCACGCATGTTGAGAAGGTAGGGCTTGCCCCGTCAGCGTGTTGCAATTCAGAAATACGTTTATGTTTGCATCTCAACTGGAACAAATATTTATTGGAATGTGGAAGAGAATCAAAATTGGTAGCAGCATATTTAATATTCAGAATAACGTCTATTAGTCGAAACAATATATTTTATGTACAGATATTTATTAATATTTTATGATTTAATACGATAAGGCATTTATAAATGACACAACCAAATGGAAGATTTTGATCGAAAATGATTATTAATTTATGGTAACCGAAGTAATTTAGGTGAGTTTGGCATAGTTTGCTATGGTTTGTAGCATTTTTTGTAATTTTAAAGTAATTTGGCTTAGTTTGGGGTGGTAAGGGGTAGTTGGGGGTGATTTTGGTAGCCGAAGTAATTTGGGTGAGTTTGGCATAGTTTGCTATGGTTTGTATCATTTTTTGTAATTTTAAAGTGATTTGGCTTAGTTTGGGGTGGTAAGGGGTAGTTGGGGGTGATTTATGGTAGCCGAAGTAATTTGGGTGAGTTTGGCATAGTTCTGCTATGGTTTGTAGCATTTTTTGTAATTTTAAAGTAATTTGGCTTAGTTTGGGGTGGTAAGGGGTAGTTGGGGGTGAATTATGGTAGCCGAAGTAATTTAAGTGAGTTTGGCATAGTTTGCTATGATTTGTAACATTTTTTGTAATTTTAAAGTGATTGGGCTTATTTTGGGGTGGTAAGGGGTAGTTGGGGGTGATTTATGGTAGCCGAAGTAATTTAGGTGATTTTGGCATAGTTTGCTATGGTTTGTAGCATTTTTTGTAATTTTAAAGTGATTGGGCTTAGTTTGGGGTGGTAAGGGGTAGTTGGGGCTGATTTATGGTAGCCGAAGTAATTTGGGTGAGTTTGGCATAGTTTTGCTATGGTTTGTAGCATTTTTTGTAATTTTAAAGTGATTGGGCTTATTTTGGGGGGGTAAGGGGTAGTTGGGGGTGATTTATGGTAGCCGAAGTAATTTAGGTGATTTTGGCATAGTTTGCTATGGTTTGTAGCATTTTTTGTAATTTTAAAGTGATTGGGCTTAGTTTGGGGTGGTAAGGGGTAGTTGGGGGTGAATTTTGGTAGCCGAAATAATGTGTGTGAGTTCGAAATAGTCTGCTGTGGTTTGTGTCATTTTGTTTTATTTTAAAGTGATTGGAGTTACTTGGGGTTGCTAAGGGGTGGTAAGGGATGATTTAAGATAACGGATCTAATTTATGTCAGTTTGGCGTAGTTCGGGAATTTTTTGGGGTTGATTTGGTAAAGTTTGCAATGGTAAGAGATATTTGAGGATGTTTAATGTAGACGGATTAAATTTGGAGTGGTTTGATAATTTTTAAATGAGTCACGGATCGACATTATAAGGGGTAGTTGGGGGTGATTTATGGTAGCCGAAGTAATTTAGGTGATTTTGGCATAGTTTACTATGGTTTGTAGCATTTTTTGTAATTTTAAAGTGATTGGGCTTAGTTTGGGGTGGTAAGGGGTAGTTGGGGGTGAATTTTGGTTGCCGAAATAATGTGTGTGAGTTCGAAATAGTCTGCTGTGGTTTGTGTCATTTTGTTTTATTTTAAAGTGATTGGAGTTACTTGGGGTTGATAAGGGGTGGTAAGGGATGATTTAAGATAACGGATCTAATTTATGTCAGTTTGGCGTAGTTCGGGAATTTTTTGGGGTTGATTTGGTAAAGTTTGCAATGGTAAGAGATATTTGAGGATGTTTAATGTAGACGGATTAAATTTGGAGTGGTTTGGTAATTTTTAAATGAGTCACGGATCGACATTATAATTGAAATCAAAATTATAATTGAAATATCTGCGCCTTGCTAGGTACGGCAAAAGTATGATCAGGAAAGCAGAAACTCGACCTTGAAACTGCTTTTGTCGCTGTCGTGTGGTTCGGGAGTGGTCCGTCTGAGTCAGCCTAATGTAAACCGGTCGCCCGACGTCGAAGTTGTTTTGGCTAGACACGTGCTTCTAAGAATAAAAAACACGGTTTCCGCGAGCCGATAATTTTTTGTTTATTTTAACCGGTTTTTATCCGGTTTTTATTTAAATACAAAGGAACCTGGCCGAATTTCGCAAAATCCCTTCTTATCACTTCGTTTCGGCACATGATACACCCGTGTCTAAAATTTCAAGTCTCCAGCCCTCACGGTTTGGGATGTGGGTTGATTATGAATCAGTGAATGTGTACATGTGTAGATGAGTGTGTCAGTGACGACACTTCGCTTTATATATATAGATCTAAAATCCCAACACCTTTATTCAACGTTTTTTAAACGGAAATTAAAAACGTTTGTTTATTCAATCGAAATAGTAAATGTATTATTTTGCAAATATATTACCAATTAGAATTACCAATTAAGAAAGAAAGAAACGCCTGAAATCAACAATGAAATAAGTCCAGTAAGATTGCACTTGGAGGTGCTTTCTCCGCAAAGATCAGGATGGTTCTGTAGATTCCGAGAAAGACCTAGAGCTGTTGTGAAAAAAGCGGTAACCTATAGCATTCGAGTGACGTAATCGCCTGCAGAACAGACGTGATTGCTGTGACAAGAAATAGTTCCACCATTATATTTCCCTGTACTTCCGTAGTCCATTAGTAAGTTGTACCAGGGCGCGGCCTCTTCCGTTCTTTTTGGAACTACTAAATGAATGAAAATAATGCATAAATAACCTATAACCTATATTTCAAGTGTTTATCAACGTTTATAAAAGTTCGCTGGCATGCTAGTATCTAATTAGATGTTCAAAATGCTGTCATGCTGCTATATATTAAGGAGTGCCGCAATTTCTCTGCTATTAGGCCATTTGATTTGAGTCAAAATCCTTCTCCGTATCGGGTCGGTCGTATTGCTGAAGTTTATGACCATTCATTCGCCGAAACGTATTGTAATAAGTTGCCATCCTGGACAAAGTTCAATTTGTGGTGGGTTTCTCCCATGGTTCTAACGGTTGCATTGTTTAATCTATGATTTTATATCCGTCCGAAATGGATTAAAAGGGCCTAAAGTGCTATTTAATTGTGGGTTTATCTGATGATCTTAAATCTTCTAAAATAAAACGTTGAAGTAACATTTATAATTTCAGTTAAAAAAACATTTCTAATTTACGTTGAATAAACGTTAAAAAAACGTTGAAAATTGGTTTCTAATAACGTTAAATCGCGAGACATTAAAACGTTAAATAAATGTCAAATAAAACGTTGAATAAACGTTTTTAATTTTAGTTAAAAAAACGTTTCTAATTTACGTTGAATAAACGTTAAAAAAACGCTGAAAATTGGTGTCTAATAACGTTAAAACGCGGGACATTAAAACGTTAAATAAACGTCAAATAAAACGTTGAATAAACGTTTTTAAGTTTAGTTAAAAAAACGTTTCTAATTTACGTTGAATAAACGTTAAAAAAACGCTGAAAATTGGTTTCTAATAACGTTAAATCGCGGGACATTAAAACGTTAAATAGACGTCAAATAAAACATTGAATAACCGTTTTTAATTTTGGTTAAAAAAACGTTTCTAATTTACGTTGAAGAAACGTTAAAGCACGTTGAATAGTGGTTTCAAATAACGTTAAATCGCGGGACATTAAAACGTTAAATAGACGTCAAATAAAACGTTGAATAAACGTTTTTAATTTTGGTTAAAAAAACGTTTCTAATTGACGTTGAATAAACGTTAAAAAACGTTGAATAGTGGTTTCAAATAACGTTAAATCTCGGGACATTAAAACCTTAAATAGACGTCAAATAAAACGTTGAATAAACGTTTTTAATTTTGGTTAAAAAACGTTTCTAATTGACGTTGAATAAACGTTAAAAAACGTTGAATTGGGGTTTCAAATAACGTTAAATCGCGGGACATTAAAACGTTAAATAGACGTCAAATAAAACGTTGAAGAAACGTTTTTAAGTTTAGTTAAAAAAAACGTTTCTAATTTACGTTGAATAAACGTTAAAAAAACGTTGAAAATTGGTTTCTAATAACGTTAAATCGCGGGACATTAAAACGTTAAATAAACGTCAAATAAACGCTTTTAATTTTGGTTAAAAAAACCTTTCTAATTTACGTTGAATAAACGTTAAAAAAACGTTGAATATTTAGTTTCTAATAACGTTAAATCGCGGGACATGAAAACGTTAAATAAACGTCAATAAAACGTTGAAGTAACGTTTATAATTTCAGTTAAAAAAACGTTTCTAATTTACGTTGAATAAACGTTAAAAAAACGTTAAATCGGAAACGTTTTAAAATCAACTGAAAATAAACGTTAAATGCATTTTGTGTGTTTACTGGGTTAATAAAGGAAAATAACGGCCTAGACAGACCGCCAATTCTTAAGGCGAAAGGTAGTGACGGTTTAGTATGTTTCTGGATCAATAGATGGCGCGGAATTTATTTAGCTGTTTTTGGCTTAATTATAAACAATTTTTGAATTATTATTGTTTAGTTTGATTAAAAACTGTATTATAATTTGCGCTACGATTTTGTTTTCGGTATTTTCAAAATTACTTAGAAGTTATTTTTTTTAAATAGGTACTTTATGAAAATCTGCCAGCCAGCGCAAGTGAAGGCTTTGTTTACGATCACAATAGTATTTAAATTTTTATTATCGGACATAGGAAACCGTCGTAAACAGAAAAATAAAATTGGCGCCGTGCGCCATGCTTGTATGTAGTACAAATCGCAATTAGCAACCGTTTTTGCTGATGCCGGCTGATGTAAATCATTTGTTGGAGAAAGGCATGCATCTAGTTGTATTTTTGAATTACAAAAGTACATTGCCGTATTTTCCATTATTTTAATACTTTCCTACTTCTAAATATTTCCAATACTTGTCACTTTTGGCATAAAAAGCAATTTTTTTTCACTTCCAGTTTCACTGTTTTTTAAATATAACACCTTGTATATTATTACATATTTTGATTCTAAATGATTTTCTGAATCGGACGACACCCCATAAGTAATATTTGAAATATTAAATTAAATTTTTATATTTGTATTTGCGATCTACAGAGCTGTTATCCCCATCAAATTCTTCTAATCTGTACCAGCAACCTTACACACAATTCATTGAAAAACTCATTAGGTTTTCTCTCTACGATCTTGTCGATCTGGACGAAATGTTTTTTCTGCAAAATTACAAATTTTTTAAATGATATCATATTGGTAAATATACAAGTACTAGAACGTTCACTCGGTAAAGAATACCCTCATGTCAGTAGCCAATTTTTATTTTGTCAATATAATATTCCTAGAAATTTTTATTTAAATATCCCGTGACAATAGAAAAGAAGAAGAGATAGCCATGGAACAAATCAAGGCACATTATTTATATATGTACAAGTAAAAATAATTTAATAAAATTAGAACAGCAAATGTTCAAATTGTTAACCATTCATGATCGACAATGATGTTTGGTTTAATGAGCGAAAGAATCGTCTTACAGCATCAATATTTGGGAAAGTAATTAAACGAAGGAAACATACAAAATGGTCAAAACTGGTAGAGACATTGTTATATGGAAAAACACTAACAACACCTGCAATTGATTATGGAAAAGTAAATGAAAAATGCGCTGGAGAGATATAGGTATGGCTGTTACAAGTGAAAAGATTTATGTGGCCCGATTGTGGATATATCCTACGGATATCTAGGTGGTTCTCCTGACGGTGTCACAAAAAGTGGTGGCATTGTTGAAGTAAAATGCCCAAAATCTGCAGAGCTTTTGACTATCGAAGAAGCAGTAATAAAACTAAAAAATGTTTGCCTTACCAAAGAAAAAAAATTAAAATATTCCATCGCCACTCGACAATAGCTCAAAGATTGACCGAAGCCTAGGGACTTCACAGAAAAAAATGGGTATGTTTTCTTTAACAGTTTAGAAGTTATGAATTTTTGAACGGAACCTTACATAAAGAAATTTTGGAAAATAAAGTGATGTACATAAAAAAATATGACAGATAGGTGAAAATGACTCCAGTAAATTTAACGCAGAATTTAGTGTAGAAATCAAAAAACAAATTAAAATGGGGTGGTTCCATTTAAAAAAAACATAACTTTGGTCTTTTAATAATATTTGGACAACCTGTTTACAAACGAAACTATTTTTAAAATGTGCAACAGAAGCGCACCTATCATCCAACAATAATATCAAGTCAATATCTCGAATAGCAAAAAAGTTATGGAGCGTTTACGGAGCTCTGGGTCAGCCTGTATATATGTAAAATGTCATTCATATTTTTATTTTTATTGGTTTCCTTAATTAAAGTTCTATGTTGCAATCTTTGTTTGTATTTTAAGTTAAACTTTGTTAGCCTCGTTTTCTCGTTGTGCGTCCCCCAATTAAAATCATAGCGCCTGTTGTCGGTTTTACAATGGAATTTGAATTATTATGTTGATACTGCATCGAACGCCAACTTCGGTCTTTTAAATTTCTTTATAGTATACAATTTGACATTTGATAGTTTGTAATTTTGATTTTAATTAGTTTAATTAAAAATCTATTCTAAAAACGTATTCCTTAATGTGAAAAAGCATTTATACCTACATTTACCTCCTTTCCTATCTATTATTAAAATCAAACGTATAAATCAAAACCAACGTAAACAAAATTATATACTTTCGGCAATTTAGGCCTAAGCATTTAGTTTAGTTGTGGTAATAAAAATTCACTTGCACCGGGTTTTATAAAATAGCATCCATCCCTTTTTTTAATATTATTATTATAAAATACGTTTTTTGAAATAAAACGTTTTGGCTGTAAATCATATTCATAATTTTTATCCAACATGTTTGTTTTTTTCTACTGCTATACATATTTATATGTATAATAGTTCGTTATATTACACAATTAATATTGAGTCTTATATTATTTTTTTCAACAAATTTTGGAAAGACTATGAAATCTAAACAAATAAAAAATATATAACGTGTAAATAGCAAGTGCGCGTTATTCCTATTATCATTGTGTTGTGAGAAAGTATCTTCGCGATCGAACATAAGTATACGTAATAATGGTCAACATTTTCTAAAGGGGATTAGAGATTCAGAATTTTTAAACCTAGTAGAAATGTTATTCAACAATATTATTGTGTCACTGGAACACATCTTGCACTTGAAAACGGTGAACTAAACCACGGATTACTAAACGAATGTTTTGGTTCCAATGGTATGAGTATGAGTATGAGAGCGCTGATATGAGTATCCGCGCCGCTACGCTATCAATTACCTAAAATAGAATTTTTCTGTTTCTGCCCTTGTTTACCACAATTTTTTAATTTTTTTTGGAGAAACATAATTACTAGCTTGATATCTAGATGCGCTGGCTGCCAGTTTTTTATTTAATTGTTTATTTTGTGATTTATTTTTTCTATATTTCTAAATAAACATTAAAATAAAAAAATCAAACCGTAGCGCAAATTCTATTGCTATTCTAAACAATTATTAGTTTCAAAACAATAATTGTTCTTTATAGTTTCTTCAAAATTAGCTATGTATTTTTCGATGTAAATATCTCTCTTGCACACTTGACCGCTACCTTTCGCCTTAACACGGCGACAACACCGCTACACACAGATGGAGGATTTAACTATATTGCGCGTGGCGGTTAAAACCCTGGGAAAAAGTCTGTCTGTGCAACATCATCTAAATAATTATTTAGGTGCTGTTGGTCTGTGGCCGGCTAAATTTTGCATCGCGCATGAGCAAACTGTGGCGTGGCGGGCTGGTGGCCACTGATACACAGGTGTATCCGTTGAACCCTGGGAAAAAGTGTGTCTATGGCCAGCTAATGCGATTTGCTTGAATTTAGCGCATGTCTTTTATGCCCAAAGGTTCCCGCGAACGAAGAGGGAAGTACATCTCTTATTAACCATTATGGAAACGCTTTTACTCGCTTAGGCTCCTTATAGGTATTTTATAGATATATGGTACATGATGAAACTGTTTGGCGAGAAGCGCCTGCCTCCCATCTCTCGACATTGGCATTAACAAAACACAAGACCTCCCCCACGGTCTGGCAACCCCTCAGTTGCGAAAACCCATCCCAACACCACACTCCAAAAATTAGCGGAGACCCACCCCAGTCCCTTCCGCACTCCCCAGTTCTGACTCTGGAGGTGGAGCTTTCGTCGCCGCGGAGCTTGCCGGTCACAAGACGACTGTCCCAAGTTCGAAAGGGTGCAGTCGGATTACGATAACCAGCAAGCATCTATCTCTCTCTTCCTTCCCCGTACCCGCTAGTTCTCAAAGACGACTGTTCTAAGATCGTATCTGAACAGTCGGATTATGTGGACCGGCGGGTACTTTCCACCATTTTGGTGGAGCCTTCGTCGTCGCGGCTGACATCTGTGCCACCTCCTGCCACGAGCAGTTGTCTCACGTTCTCCCTCAAAACATTTGTCTTTCGCTCCTTTTACCCCTGTCACGGGTTTGTCTCTCTCTATCTCTCTGATATCTAAATATCCTGTGCCACACTCACGCTCCTTGTCCTCGTCGTGCCGTAGCTACCTAAAGTTCGAAAAAGTAGCCACTTGCACCGACTAGAACTTCTGAAGTCGCCTCAACCCCTGCTGTGGGTTTCTTGGCCGACTTTCTGGGTTACCCATCTACAATAGGTCCCTTCCGCAACCCCACCAGTTCACCACGCTGGTGAGGCCTTCGTCGCCGCGGTGCTTCCCGGTCACAAGACGACTGTCCCGAGCTCGAATGGGTGCAGTCGGATTACAATAACCAGCTAGCCTTTGTCTCGCTCCTTTCCCGTACCCGCTGTTGCCCAAGACGACTATTTCGACGGCAAAATAGTCGCATTACATGGGTCGGCGGGTACTTTCAGCAACCGCATCTCCTGACAGATGGGGCCGTCTGCCTCTTTCCCTCTCTGACAACTGTGTCACCCCCTGCCACAGGGACTCGGATCGGTCGGATCGGCACGGCACAATCGGCATGTTTTGGTATACATGAAATTAAATGAAGGTCCGCGCACTGGATCGGATCGGTCGGTTCAGACCGGTCGGATCGTCTCGACATCGGCAGAGAATGATCGAAGAGGCAAAAACTGCCGAAAGGTCCGACGGCTTTCCGCATTTCAGTCCACATCTGCAATTGTAAAGTAATCTGCAAATGTAAATATGCATCCAAAAAATAGCCGTGCCGCCTCCACCACCATAAGGTGATCAACATAAACACTCTGTATTACGAAAAAACCACCACGATACTATTAAACTGTTATTAATTATCCGATTTTAATCATTCAACAACTACATAAGACATCTATAAGAGCATAATTTTCATTATATTTTTATATATTACTAGCTGAATGTACCCGGCGTTGCCCGGACGTAGATTAAATAAACGCAGTGTTGACAAAAGTGGTGTATTGGCGATGTTGACTAATCGACATTATAATACAATGGGAATGCTCTACCTTGCCTATCACAAAATAAACAAATTTGCTGCAATTAACCTGCGTTGGCAGGACTTCAATATGATTTGGACAAAGAGGATACCTTGGTTGATATCTGAGATGAAAAATCTTGAATAGACTATTTAGGCAAAGACGCAGTTTGGAAGTGTTCTATAAGCTATTCCAGGAAATCGTAATTAACGTTCGGGAAAATAAAAGTTTACAAATTAGCTGATCATGTTATGATAAAGTTGAAAACACAATGGAAACATTTCTCCTGCTGCAGTCATCTCACAAACGGAACAGTATGTGGATGATTTTGACTTATCTTCAGCATAAACAAACTCTTCAGCATAATTATCTCCTTCTGAACTGCACAAAAATTATTAAAACCTGGCCGCAACTTGTTTGACAATTAAAGTGCGAAACTTTTGAGCTCACTTTCCAGTATTAAAATTTCAATACGAATACCATAGATAGTAAAAAAGATATCCATCACCTTTCACGGGAATAATACGGTGTGGTATTTGTACATCGCTATTTTTCAAACTTCTCCATATTATAAAAGTGTGTAGGCTTTCACGGTCGGTGTTGTCAACAACGGTGGTATTAATCGGGTTTGTTGACCGTGTTCCATGCGAAGTTCCATGAGGGGGGGTGTAGTGAGCGCCCCGAGAGGCTAACTCAGCAAGTGATCCCCATGAATCTCTGCCAAACGTTTCGTCCACAGCTGCGGTGGACATCTTCAGTGGCGGTGTGGTCGTGGTCGAAGTACTCTCCCAGCTGTCACAGTCGCGACTGGCTGTTTGAAACGTTTGGCAGAGATTCATGGGGATCACTTGCTGAGTTAGCCTCTCGGGGCGCTCACTACACCCCCCCTCATGGAACTTCGCATGGAACACGGTCAACAAACCCGATTAATACCACCGTTGTTCTCCATATTAGTTATAAATGATGTACAGCAATAATGAACAGAATGTACGTAAAATAAATAGTGTAAAACGTGTATAAGCACAGAATTATTAAGGGTATGAATGTCAGTGAAGTCTCGTACAACGGTGCAAATTTCGGATTTCAGCCGGGGCAAATTTGGTGAAAAACAAATACACCACTATCATTAACTGAACGTAAAAATTAGCGTACAAATATAAGTGGAGTCCGGGTCCAACTCTGGTAATTTTTCGAAAATTGATTGGGACAGATTTGGTTAACGCGAGGAACAAATGAACCACCAAGGGAATGTTAAATTAAAATACTTTATTTGATCTGCATAGATATTAAATCAAACCAAATCGAGCATCGCCTTTTCACGTTTGTGACCTTGCCCTTGACGTGGCAGGCTCAAGCTGCTTCAATAATGAAAAAATCTTATTCGGCATCTCCAATAAACTCACATTTGTTTACATTAACACGCATTCCTTCATGGACTTGTGACGAATTACAAACAAATATTGCAACTTCAAGTGTTCCATTTAATTTCGTTTCTGGGTGCAAGCTCCTTTCTTTTCACTCTAGTCAGTCTGAACTTATTACACAGATGGATATTTTCAAATCCAGGCGCCCTAAATAATTTTGTCGTTGTTTTCAAAAGTTTCAAGAGAAGGAGAGTTGACAGAGAAGCTAAATTATTCCAAATTATTCCCATTTAGTTCTCTGACAACGTTAAAGACAATGTTGAAATATATAAATACAAAATTTCACACCATAAAAACGAAGTATTTGGGAATTATGGATAAAAAAAGTCGAAGTTATTTATGTTAATTTGGCGTGATTTGCTATGGTTCAAAAAAATGCAAAAATATTAGGTTGATTTGGGGTTGTTTCGGATGATATGGGTTTCTTTGAGGATTGTTTGGAATGGTTATTGATGGTTGGCAGGGTCTAGCTTTGGCGGATTAAACGAAATTTTCGGTAATTATAATGTGATTGGGCTTTGTTTGGCTTGGTAAGAAGTGGTTGGGGTGATTTAGGGGAGTTCGAAGTCATTTATGCGAGTTTGGCGTAGTTTGCTTAGAATTCGTAATTTTTTTTTAAATTATGGGTTGACCTGGAGTAGTTTTGAATGGTAAGTGTATGACTTTTAGGGATAGTTTGGAATGGTGCGTTATGTTTGGGGTGTTTAACGTATTCAGGTAAAATTTACAAAAATTTTGGTAATTTTAAAATGAAGAATTAAAGTGCGAACCTCTTGAGCTCTATTTCCGGTATTAAAAATGCAATAGGAAAGATAGTAAAAAAGACTATTTCCATAACTTTTCACGGGAATTATACATGGTGGTATTTGTTCTCCGCTTACTATTAGATTTTCAAACTGCTCCATCTTAGTTATAAATTATCCAGAACCATAATAAACGCAATGTACGTAAAATAAATAGTGTAAATCGTGTATAAGCACACAATACTTAAGCGTATGATGTCAGTGAAAATTTCGGATTTTGGCCGGAGCAGGTTTGCTGAAGAACAAATACACCACTATCATTAAGTGAACGTAAAAATTTTGCGTACGAAAATAAGTGAAGTCCGGTCCGACGCTGGAAATTTTTCGAAAATCGATTGGGGAGAGTTTTGGTTAACGGCAAGAACAAATCGGGAATATTATATTAAAATAATTTATTTAATAGCGATAGAACTTCGAATACCGATGCGTCGCCTCGACCTTGGCGACGTTGAGTACCAGCGTTCCAGACGCTGAAGCAGAAATTTTCACAATTATATGAGGAGCACGTGCCTAGTGCGTATAAAAACAATTTGGATAACAAAAGAGATTAATTTGTATGTACCAAATAATACTCGCACAGGTGTATTCGTATGGCCGGTCAAAATTTTCACGAAATGAATTTAAGAAATTAACATTCTAAAGTAAATAAATATTTTGACGGGAATGTTAAAAATCTTATTCGGCCTCTCCGACAAACTAACACTTGTTTACATTAACATGCATTCCTTCATGGACCTGTGACGAATTACAAACGAATATCGAAATTTCAAGTGTTTCATGTCAGTCTGAACTTATTACACAGTGATATTTTCACATTCAGGCGCCCTACATTATTTTGTCGTTGATTTCAAAAGTTTCCCTGGAAGGAGAGTACTCAGCAAGGGGCTCGTTAGGGGTGGCAGGGTTGGCAGTGCCACTCCAAATATAAATTTACTATCGAACACAACAATAGTTCTGTAATTCAATAGCAGAATTTCGAATTTTTCAGATATTTTCACGAAAATCTTGCGCTTACACCGCGTTTATACCGCTTTAAAGTTAAAAACCATAGAGCTGTTTATAGAAATTCACGCATGTTGAGAAGGTAGGGCTTGCCCCGTCAGCGTGTTGCAATTTAGAAATACGTTTATGTTTGCATCTCAACTGGAACAAATATTTATTGGAATGTGGAAGAGAATCAAAATTGGTAGCAGCATATTTAATATTCAGAATAACGTCTATTAGTCGAAACAATATATTTTATGTACAGATATTTATTAATATTTTATGATTTAATACGATAAGGCATTTATAAATGACACAACCAAATGGAAGATTTTGATTGAAAATGATTATTAATTTATGGTAACCGAAGTAATTTAGGTAGGTTTGGCATAGTTTGCAATGGTTTGTAGCATTTTTTGTAATTTTAAAGTGATTTGGCTTAGTTTGGGGTGGTAAGGGGTAGTTGGGGGTGATTTATGGTAGCCGAAGTAATTTGCGTGAGTTTGGCATAGTTTGCTATGGTTTGTATCATTTTTTGTAATTTTAAAGTGATTTGGCTTAGTTTGGGGTGGTAAGGGGTAGTTGCTGTTGATTTATGGTAGCCGAAGTAATTTAGGTGAGTTTTGCATAGTTTGCTATGATTTGTAGCATTTTTTGTAATTTTAAAGTGATTTGGCTTAGTTTGGGGTGGTAAGGGGTAGTTGGGGGTGATTTATGACAGTCGAAGTAATTTGGGTGAGTTTGGCATAGTTTGCTATGGTTTGTATCATTTTTTGTAATTTTAAAGTGATTTGGATTAGTTTGGGGTGGTAAGGGGTAGTTGGGGGTGATTTATGGTAGCCGAAGTAATTTAAGTGAGTTTGACATAGTTTGCTATGGTTTGTAGCATTTTTTGTTATTTTAAAGTGATTGGGCTTAGTTTGGGGTGGTAAGGGGTAGTTGGGGGTGATTTATGGTAGCCGAAGTAATTTAGGTGAGTTTGACATAGCTTGCTATGGTTTGTAGCATTTTTTGTAATTTTAAAGTGATTGGGCCTATTTTGGGGTAGTAAGGGGTAGTTGGGGTTTATTTATGGTAGCCGAAGTAATTTTGTTGAGTTTGGCATAGCTTGCTATGGTTTTTAGCATTTTTTGTAATTTGAAAGTGATTGGGCTTATTTTGGGGTGGTAAGGGGTAGTTGGGGGTGATTTATGGTAGCCGAAGTAATTTAAGTGAGTTTGACATAGTTTGCTATGGTTTGTATCATTTTTTTTAACTTTAAAGTGATTTGGCTTAGTTTGGAGTGGTAAGGGGTAAGTGGGTGGTGATTTATGATAGCCGAAGTAATGTGGGTGAGTTTGGCATAGTTTTGCTATGGTTTGTAGCATTTTTTGTAATTTTAAAGTGATTTGGCTTAGTTTGGGGTGGTAAAGGGTAGTTGGGGGTGATTTATGGTAGCCGAAGTAATTTAAGTGAGTTTGACATAGTTTGCTATGGTTTGTAGCATTTTTTGTAATTTTAAAGTGATTGGGCTTAGTTTGGGGTGGTAAGGGGTAGTTGGGGGTGATTTATGGTAGCCGAAGTAATTTAGGTGAGTTTGACATAGCTTGCTATGGTTTGTAGCATTTTTTGTAATTTTAAAGTGATTGGGCCTATTTTGGGGTAGTAAGGGGTAGTTGGGGTTTATTTATGGTAGCCGAAGTAATTTTGTTGAGTTTGGCATAGCTTGCTATGGTTTTTAGCATTTTTTGTAATTTTAAAGTGATTGGGCTTATTTTGGGGTGGTAAGGGGTAGTTGGGGGTGATTTATGGTAATCGAAGTAATTTAAGTGAGTTTGAATAGTTTGCTATGATTTGTAGCATTTTTTGTAATTTTAAAGTGATTGGGCTTAGTTTGGAGTGGTAAGGGGTAAGTGGGTGGTGATTTATGATAGCCGAAGTAATGTGGGTGAGTTTGGCATAGTTTTGCTATGGTTTGTAGCATTTTTTGTAATTTTAAAGTGATTTGGCTTAGTTTGGGGTTGTAAAGGGTAGTTGGGGGTGATTTATGGTAGCCGAAGTAATTTTGGTGAGTTTGACATAGTTTGCTATGGTTTGTAGCATTTTTTGTAATTTTAAAGTGATTGGGCTTAGTTTGGGGTGGTAAGGGGTAATTGGGGGTGATTTATGATAGCCGAAATAATGTGGGTGAGTTTGGCATAGTTTTGCTATGGTTTGTAGCATTTTTTGTAATTTTAAAGTGATTTGGCTTAGTTTGGGGTGGTAAGGGGTAGTTGGGAGTGATTTATGGTAGCCGAAGTAATTTAGGTGAGTTTGACGTAGTTTGCTATGGTTTGTAGCATTTTTTGTAATTTTAAAGTGATTGGGCTTAGTTTGGGGTGGTAAGGTGTAGTTGGGGGTGATTTATGATAGCCGAAGTAATGTGGGTGAGTTTGGCATATTTTTGCTATGGTTTGTAGCATTTTGTAATTTTAAAGTTATTTGGTTTAGTTTGGGGTGGTAAGGGGTAGTTGGGGGTGATTTATGGTAGCCGAAGTAATTTAGGTGAGTTTGACATAGTTTGTAGCATTTTTTGTAATTTTAAAGTGATTGGGCTTATTTTGGGATGGTAAGGGGTAGTTGGGGGTGATTTATGGTAGCCGAAGTAATTTAAGTGAGTTTGACATAGTTTGCTATGGTTTGTAGCATTTTTTGTAATTTTAAAGTGGTTTGGCTTAGTTTGGGGCGGTAAGGGGTAGTTGGGGGTGATTTATGGTAGCCGAAGTAATTTGGGTGAGTTTGGCATAGTTTGCTATGGTTTGTGGCATTTTGTTTTATTTTAAAGTGTTTGGAGTTACTTGGGGTTGCTAAGGGGTGGTAAGGGATGATTTAAGATAACGGATCTAATTTATGTCAGTTTGGCGTAGTTCGGGAATTTTTTGGGGTTGCTTTGGTGAAGTTTGCAATGGTAAGAGATATTTGAGGATGTTTAATGTAGACGGATTAAATTTGGAGTGGTTTGGTAATTTTTAAATGAGTCACGCATCGACATTATAATTGAAATCAAAATTATAATTGAAATATCTGCGCCTCGCTAGGTACGGCAAAGTATGATCAGGAAAGCAGAAACTCGACCTTGGAACTGCTTTTGTCGCTGTCGTGTGGTTCGGGAGTGGTCCGTCTGAGTTCAGCCTAATGAAAACCGGTCGCCCGACGTCGAAGTTGTTTTGGCTAGACACGTGCTTCTAACAAAAAAAAACACGGTCTCCGCGAGCCGATCATTTTTTGTTTATTTTAACCGGTTTTTATCCGGTTTTTATTTAAATACAAAGGAACCGGGCCGAATTTCGCAAAATCCCTTCTTATCACTTCGTTTCGGCACATGATACACCCGTGTCTAAAATTTCAAGTCTCCAGCCCTCACGGTTTGGGCTGTGGGTTGATTATGAATCAGTGAATGTGTACATGAGTAGATGTGTACATGAGTAGATGTGTACATGAGTAGATGAGTGTGTCAGTGAGGACACTTCGCTTTATATATATAGATATATTACATAAATGGTTGTTAAAAACGATCTGCACTAAATGAGCTGCTGAAATCACCGAAGGTGCCGACTGCCCACGGTTCTTATACTCATATGGTTGCCTCACTCAGCCATGACCTACGCAACATGATGACGTAGCCGGGCGCCCAGTCTCGAAACGGAGCATCATTAGCTATCGGCCAAATCGCGAAATAAAATACAAATTACAAAATTTTCCATGCATAAGCGGTTGAAATGATTGGAGAATATGTAGGTATTATTATGATAATAATCAATAATTGGTATAAAAATGTACGAATATAATTTATTCAAAAATAAAAAACATTATATTATTAATTCAAAATAACGATATTTCTCTAAGTTATAGCATACCCTAGAACCTCTGTTTGGATTAGCTATACATTATTTTGATATATTTTTACTTGTACTCAACACTAACAGCTCGCAGAAATGAATTTATGCGTATTCTTATTTTCTCAATCTAGGTCAGATAAGTGATCTTTTACAAGCTGTATACTATGAAACTGCAAAATTCGATAAAATGGTTCTAATGACGTCTATTGCAGACGTAGGCAAAAAAATATGCGCGGTAACTTGTCGGGTTAGCCCCTCAGGCGCTTGGTACACTCCCATCAATGGAATAACGTCTATTAGAACCAGGTCTTTGAAAAAGAAGTTCGTTTGAAACATTTAATGCTTTTATCCAAGTTTAGCTGCAAAGACAAAGGCCAGAATCAGCAAATAATTCGAATTTACTTTTAAGATCTTGGAACCTACACTAACTGTTCTTCCAAGGAACTTCTTTGCATTTTTGAAGGTCATACATTCTGCATCGACAAAGTGTTTGAATGTGACGGTAACCCCAACTGCGGAACCCCAAATTTGTACGACGAGTACTGCACCAGTAATATGCTACTTGTTTTCAGTTTCATTCCATTTCAAACCCCATTTTGCAGATTTACGAGTTGAAGAAAATATCCTGCCAACGGTGATATATGCTTTTATTCTAACGGTAGTGATTGTATTTTTCCTGATTCAAATCCTCCGCATTTGCACGCCTGGTGGTTCCAGTCGTTACTTCGTTTATAGAGAAGATGATGACACGAAGTTTGTTTTGACATCACAGTCATTACCGCCGCTCAAACTGATTAGAGTCATTGACTACGAAAGCGATCAAGAGAGTCATACCGCCAGCAAGTCTGCGGTAACTAAAATCTACTGAAATCGTAATAAACTCTTTTATTAGACGTTCACATAAAATCAGTTGCTTAATCCATTTTTGTTGTGTTCTGAGATGATTAGCTTCCATTTTATAGAAGATGTAGAACCAGTAGCTTCCCCAATTCTGTCTTTAATTGAAGAATGCAGTTTTTGTTCGATTACTTTTGGGTCTGGCTTTTGGTTGGCTACATTCTCGATTGGTTTCTGCAAATAAGACTTATAGTCATTTACGGCTGCAAAATTGGCAAGTCCTTTCGACTTACTACGCTACCTGCTGCTAGAGGTATTTGAGAGCAGTTGATTTTGTACTGAAGGGAAAACGAAGACTCGTCGTGACAAGATAAGATGTCTTCATTGGAATGGTCAAATATTAATTCTAATCTTTTCTTAGATTGGGCGTTTTCTTTGATACAACTCGCTACGATGCAATCTGATTTATTTTCTTCCTGCTTATGACGACTGATTTTACTACAAATATCTGCCAAGCTGTCATGTGCAGTGCTAGTACTGGGCGCACTCTTGCTCTTGGCTGGAAATTCCGAGTTGAGTTTCTGCCTGGCGTAATTGTCTGCATTGCCGAGATATACAGTTTCGGTGCTTTCTGATTCTACAATTATAAAGTCCGGCTTTTCAGTTTCTGCAACTTTAGAGACCACTTTGTCTTTGACCATTTTGCTTTCGGTCAGTTTTTCCTTTCGTTTTACTGCTAAATACTTGGCAAGGATTGTCTTGATTATTTGATCCTTTTCTTCTCTCTCCAAATATGGGGCCTTTTTGGGACTGGGCGGCGTGTGAGGGCGTATTCTCTTTGAACAGTCGGTTTCGGCGGTTCCCAGTTCGTTTTTACTTTCGTTGACGGAATCAAAGTTCTTGGTTGAAGAATGCGCAGTCGTCTCGTGCATAAATGATATTTCGCGTTGAACTGACTTTAATTTAGTAGTAGGTTGAATATTGAATGTCTGATCGCTAAATTCGGTATCGTCGGATTCGGAGTCAATGGATATGCACATCGTGCACAAATGGTCGAAAAATCCAGACTTTCTGTGCCGGTTCTTTTGCTTTAATTTCTTATTTGCCATTAATATCATTTGCACATATCACACCGAAATTCAAACTGTCGCAATGACATTTCCTACAATGCAATAACAAGCTTTACAATAATAATTGTCCGATCTATCTTTTGATCTCTATTTTGGTTTTGCTTTATTTAGTTTGCATCTACAGTATTGAGTAAAGAGGAAGTAACAAGACAGGATAATTAGACTGCTTCATCAGACATAATTATCCGACATTCAAAATTAAATGCTTGGTGGGCCATGAAATCATTTGGAAATTCATAACAGTGTAGCAAATTTCAGAAAATTAAGAATGCTTAAATCGACCGTTCTTCTATATCGCGTATTATGAAGCCTATCGAGCTCTATTTATCCGTATTTAAAATATATTTTTCGACAGCATAATATTTTTAAATATCTAGAAAAATTAAAACTCAAGGCAGGCAAAATTAATATACAAGTTGAGCGAAAACTCAAGAAATTAACTCTCCCTCTAATCCGACTACCTGCTTACGGAGGGTCACATCTACGCCCATTCCGGATTTTGGGAAACAACTTTCATATTGTACTATTTTTACAATATTCAAGAATTATATTTGTGCTCTATCAATATACAAAATTTATTCTGTCAATAATAATAATAATTCAAATCAGTATTTTTTAAGTAGTTAATTTCTATGATTTTATCTTCCCGAATTAAATCAGCTAAAATTGTTCGGCGTCTACAAAAAGACAACGCTCTTCTACAGCTAAAACCGTTGTTTCCTCAATTTTTTTTATAGAAACATGTCCACTATCCACACCAAATTTGATGGGTGTCGGTAATTGATTGGTTTCTGAAATCTTGGTAGAGTATTTCCTTCACGGCAATTACAGTATTTGAGTTGTTCCTCGCCTGACAAATTTTTGCAAAGTCGTTGCCAATTAGACGAATACGCCTTTCGTTATTCCTTTATGGTTTTGTGGTTATGTTTCTCACCACATGTTTTCATTTGAATAACTTAAACGTTCTATGCTTCTACATCATTTAAAAATAATAGTTTTTTAGCTTAAAAATCAGCGAGTGATTATTAACTATTGTCTTCCAACGTGTTATCGTAATCCGTATCATCACTTGCGGTTCTAATATTTAATTTACATTGTGTTCTTTTCTTACTTAAACATTGATGAAAGATTCCAAGAAAAGTACTTTTATTATTAAAACTAATTGCTATTACGAAGTATCTTCCCTAATAAGATCCTCTCCCCGAAAAGTACAAAAGTTTGTCACTAACGAATCTATTTACTACCGAGCTATAAGAATCTGCGTCATTGCATAATAAACTAGAAGCATGATTGGTGGTCGATCCCACCACTTCGACACCGTACAGAAAGAAGGTAGGAATCGCACCCCCTCCGTTTACCCCAGCAAGAAGTCCGGGGGTGATTGTATTTACATAAAACCACAACAACATAGACTTCTAATCATTCAGTATTTATTAATCATTCAGTAGTAATCATTCATTATTCAGACATTCAACATTATTATTATTATCACAGATTACTCCAGATGACTGACTCAATGCAAATATTTTGGCGGAATGACCTTTAACGACCTTCAAATTATGTAACAGTTTTCAGATGGCGCATCGATCACATTTTGCGGCAAATTTAAATAGTCTCTCCTCTCTTTATAAGTAGTAAAAATGCTATTATATTTTGAATATTTTACGATTTATTCTACAAAACTAATGTAAAAAATTGTTTTGTAGAATAAATCATAAAATAATCCTTCATTATTTACACATCATACAAGCAAACAATTTTATAAAAATCAATTTATTATATTACATAATTTAAATTAAACAAAATTATACCCAAAATGTTAACAATTACATTTCTAATTCTAATTTCAATGCAGTTTCCCCGCTTAGTTTTCACCAACACCACAAATAATGTAAAAAAGACTCATCTTTCGCTTAAAATTTTTCACTAAATTAATATATAAATCGTTTTATTTGCCTTTCGGCCTTAAGACTCCTACAAAATTATACATTTTACTTCAACTTAATATAAATTTCTTCTAAAACAGATCTCTTCTTCATTCCTTCTTTTACGCACTCTCCCCCCCTCTTTCACTCTCTCACTTCTCATCCATTCTATTCCTCTTCCATCCTCATTCAATACCTCATCCCTCCTTCTTTCATCCTGTCTCAGACTCTCACATTCATTCATCAGATGTTCCACTGTCTCTCGTCCTTCTCCGCATATTCTGCATACTCTCTTATCCTCATTCTCCCAGAATTTGCATTCTCTCTCTTCATTCCCGCACCTGAATCTTGCAAACATTCTTTTCTCATTTGCATTTTCTCTTTCCAGGTACTTCGGTAGTTTTTCAGATATTATTTCTTTATACTTGTTATTGTACCTGGACTCTATTATTCTCTCCCTTCTCTTTTGTCTCTCCACATCCCTATCTCTGTCTCTCAGTTTTTCTCTCATTCTCACCCCTCGTTCACTCATTCTCGTCGCTTCTCCTAAGCTATACCCATTCCTTTCATAATACTTTGCCCTTTCACTCATTCTATCATTTTCTGCTTCTCTCTTTTTCTCTCTCCGACATTCCTGCAACAGTTCGCACCAAGTCCTTTCGCTTATTCTCTCCTAAAATGTTGCCGCCCTCTTTCCTGCTTCCACTCTCATCTTTTCTCTTTTCGTTTCCTCTCTCACTATGTACCCTGGTGTTTCTCTGTCCACTCCTAGCACCCATTTCAGATATTTCTTTTGCACCTTTTCAACCTCCTCCCATTCCTTCCATCCCCATATCTCTGCCCCATACATCAACACACTTTTCACTAGACTATCAAACATCATCATCCTTCTTCTACCTGCTTTTTCTCCCACATCCATTCTTCCTCTCTTCTTTCTCTTCCCCCTTTCCTAAACACTAGCATCTTTGTCTTTTTAGCATTCACTTCTAATTTCTTTTTCCTCATGTATGCCTCTAATGTTTTTATCATTCCTCTCATTGCCCTTTCATTCCCTGCCACTAGCACCAAATCATCCGCATACGCCAGCGACCATACCTTCTTTCTTCCTATTACCATTCCTCCATCCTGCGCTTCGCTCAGTACCCTCTCTACATCACTAATGAATAGAGTAAACAGTGTGGGACTGAGCGGACACCCTTGTCTCACCCCTTTTTTCGTCCAAAAGCATTCACTCTCTTCCTCTCCCACCTTCACTCTATTTCTTGTCTTTCTATATATATCTTCTCCTCTCCTCTTTCTCTCATACATTCCCATAGTTTCTCTCTATCCACACTATCAAAAGCCGCCTTCAGGTCTACGAACAATGCATACACCCTACCTCCCCTCTTTTTCAACTCTCTGCTCACTATGTGTTGCAGGATGTACACATTGTCCATTGTTCCCCTCCCGGCCCTGAATCCCGCCTGCCCATCCTGAATCATCCCTTTCGTTTCTACCTCCTTCACCAATCTTTCTCCCAGGCACATCGCATATATCTTGTACGCCGTTAACAACAGACTCACTCCTCTATAGTTACTCACCTCCTCCTTGCTCCCTTTTTTGTGTACCGGGCACACCAGACTCTCTCTCCATTCGCTCGGCATCCTTTCACCCATCCATACATCGTTTATTATTTCTCTCAGCCTTTCCGTTGTTCCCTCCGTTCCGTATATCCAGACTTCGTTCTCTATCTCGTCCCTCCCCGGCACTTTTCTCTTCTTCAGCTTTCTTATTTTCCCTTCCATCTCTTCTTTCGTTATTTCATCCCCTCCCCCTATTTTCCTGGTCCCCGTTCTTTTCTGCTCTTCCATTTCCTTCTTCCTCTCCCCGTCCAACAGTTTCCTGAAGTACTTTTCCCACACTTCTATATTTATCCTTTCTGTTCCCCTCACCTTCCTCTTCCTTCTTTCTTTGATAATGTATCTCCATGCTTCATTTTCCGTTTTAATTTCCCTGATTTCTATCTCTTCTTCTTTTTTCTTTGTTTCTTTCCTTTCTTTACATTTTTTCCTGAATTTTTCTTTCGCCTTTATGTATTCCATTTTTTTTTCCTTGTCTTGTCTCCACTTCTTCAGTGCTGCTTTTGCTTCTTTCTTCAAGTTACTACATTCCTTATCCCACCAGTCATTCTCTTGTTAAATTAATATACAAGCAAGTTTTGACATTTACTGGCTTGACTATAATTGCAGAAAAATGCTGTTTTTAAAATATTATTTAGAAAAAAGCAACAAGCGTAGAAACAGTCATGCTTTTTAAAAAGCACGGAATTATACATTGTTCAGTTTAAAATAGTAAAAATATTGGGCCTTTTATTTAAATTTAAATTAAAGTTTTTGTAGTGACATCTAACGATCGTACAAAGTATTAGCAACGACTACAGCGCCTCTGCATTTGCTTATGGTATCTGTGACAAAGATGTCATGCGCTTAGTTTCAATGTGTAGAAAAGAGATAGTTCCGGACCAAATCGCCCTATGAAGTCAATCATCTGGAGTAATCTGTGTTATTATTTATTCATTATTCACTATTCGACATTCATTCATTCATTATTCAGACGTGTGTATAAACTTATAAATAAAACTAGTTTAAGGTGGGAAAAAAGCATGCAAATTTTCCATAAGAGGGTTTTCAGGGTTTAATTTCCTAATTTTCCAACAGATTCGTCCAATTTTTTGTTATACATTCATTGAACATTGCACTTGAAATTAACATCATTTGAGATTCATCCTAATAGTAGTTATTTAAAAAAAAACATGCAATTTTTACATAGGAGGGTTTTGATTATTTTACTTCCTTATTTTCCAACAGAATCGTCTGATTTTTTGGTATTGCATCCACTGAACATTGCAATTTAAATTAACATCATGAGATTCATCATAATAGTAGTAATAGTAGTATTTAATAATTAATTAATTAAACGGCCCTTACATAATGCTGTAAAAGATGATCCCAAAGCAGATTATTTTGGAATGTGATTATGATGAAGATGTCTCAGTTTACCAAAACCTTTTACCAAAAGATGAATGCCCTAAATTGCCTAATAACTGAGATTAAGCATTATTTTTAACGTGTTTTAAGTAAAACCTACGTTCTGAATTTTCGTTCTTTTCGTTCCGAAATGAATTTTCGGCAAAACTTATTTCCAAAACTATTTTCTACATCGAATACTACGATTCATCGTAATCTTTGAGGCAAAAAACTGGGGAAAATGCTAAAAAATTGATATTTATCCATCAAAGGCAGGCGTTTGATGGATAAATATCAATCTTCTGCGACATCTAACGGCCGTGAATCGTAACAAATAAAAAATTTCAAGAATATGCCAGTGTGGCGGCCGCGACCTTCCCACGTCACAGGCCCCAGCTGCAAATTGTAAATCTGTAAAAAGTGTACATATTCTCAAATAAACAAGTTGTGCCGCCTACAATTTCCAACCCTGTCATAAATCCATCTCAACATGACCGTGAGAACAATCCTGTTTCACCCTTCTTCTTTCAACACCAAATTTCCATCCTTTCCAACTCAAAACACCAGTCAGTCCAAGTCCAGCTCCACGACAACACCTTCCACGGCACGACGCCCAAAACGCAAAAGCTGACTTTGATTGTACTCCTTGCGCTCAACAATATCGCCCGCGCTAAACACCCCACATTGGTGACCCCGACGTGATCCCAGCGATTTCGTCAAAAAAAATGCAGTGGTAATAGTGCGCGATATCGTCTCCACCCAGCGCAAGATGGCCCAACCCCCGCAGCAGCCACCGGTCACCCGCGAAGAGTACGAGCGCGCCCTCCAGGAACTGGAGCAACTCAAGGCCGAACGAGACGCCTTACGCCGACAAAACCAGGTAGAGGAACCCACCCCGCAGACGTTGCATCCGCCACCAACGATACCCGTGGGCTACCTCGTGCGCCTATCACCCTTCCTCTTCGCAGATCCAGAGCTATGGTTCGAAATCTGCGAACCAATTCTCGCCGCTGTCCACTTCACATCTGACGCCGCAAAGTTCAGCAATGTGGTCAGCGCGCTAGACCCCAATATCAGGACAGAAGTGCGCGGCATCATCATGGACCCGCCGCAGGAAAACAAGTACGCGACACTCCGGTCCGCACTCATCAAGAGGCTCGCCCCCACGCTGGACCAGAAGACCCGACGTCTGCTGCGATCCGATGAGCTGGGGGACAGCGAATTTCTACGCTACCTGCGCAACCTAGGGGGTTCTGCGATACCAGAAGCGATCATCCGCAGGCTGTGGCTGAAACGGCTACCGACAGATACGCAAGCTGTCCTAGCCGCCTACAGCAACGCCTCCCTGGACATAACGGCCTGCATGGCAGACGGCGTCCTCGAGGCCAGGTCCCACACCCCCCAGGTAGCAGCGACGAAACCTGCCTCCACCAGCAGCCAGCCGAGGGAAGCACCGCGCGACCCAAAGCCAACGCAGCTACGGAGCAGCACCTACAAGTACAAAAATAATTCTTTTCTTTGACATAATCAATGAGAAATGTTTCATTGAAAAAACATTTATCAATAGGATTATTAGCGTATCGGCAAAAAATTTAAGCCTCAAATTTTAGGATTAGTCCTGGTTTACCCCAGTTTCGAGAAATTTGTAGGTAACTAATCTTTTTATACGGTTTTTGTACAATTTTTTTAAATGGCAACCCAAATTTTTTTTTGCGTTATTTTAAAGAGCATGTTTTTTTGCATATAAAACAATAAAATTTGTAATGTGTGTTACATAACAATATTTTTGAAAAAAAAAATTTTTTTTTGTTTTTTATTTTGTGCAGTCAACACGGCAGAATCTCGTGTGACTGAATTGATGGCGAAGAACAAAAACGCACACTCGAAGGACCAGCTGGTAATAGTGTACCAGCAACACGGAGATGAATAAGACCAAGAAAACTTTTAAACTTAACAACCTTCTATTTACACACTTGACACAATTGTAAGTGATCAGGAACACTTCACTGATCCACTTACAGTAAAACTCTATTTTAACACCAAACACAACACAACTCAAAACTCTCAACAATTCTTTACTCAGATCAATTCAAAACTCTAACTCATCATTACTCTTATCAAAATTCAAACTCTCGCGTCAAATTCAAAAACTCGCTGAAATTGGCCATGTCAGGCTTTTTAAGCCCAACCCCTCTTCCGTCCAATAGTGGTCACCTGACAACAGCCTGGAGTAAAACCACACCACCCACTTGGAAATCGCCAGCCTCGGGGTGAAACAAAGGTTGCCGAAAGAGCATCCGCCAAAATCCCCAATTGCTTTATGATAAGCGCTCAGACAGAGTCTCATCATAAAACCTGGGAATTTTGGCCTAAATGCGGCTCGGTGTTGTTTGTCGGCACCTTCAAATTGGACGGACAGGAAGCTCGTCTTAAAGTATACAAAGAAATTTGACTATTTACACTAAATTTCTATCGATCAAACATACCCTAATTGCTTATCTATACTTCTATACTAATATTATAAATGTGAATGTTTGGATGTTTGTTGCTCAATCACGCCAGAACGGCTGAACGGATCTGGATGAAATTTGGCACAGAGATAGATTATAGTCTGGAATAGCACATAGGCTACTAATTATCCTGGAAAAATGTTCCCGTGGGATAGATTTTATCGTTTTTTTTATAGAGTACTTTTCAAGCCATCACTAGATGGCGGTGATGGTCGCAAGCTGTCATCAGAGCTGTCATAAATTATTCTTACGTCAGTTATAAATTGTGTGAATTGTTATTATTTGGAGGTTTTTGAAATGCCCGGAAAATGCAAATCTAATGTTTCGCAGAGGAGTAATAAAGCTCGGGCTATAAAAGTAGCAAGAAGTCGAGAGACGACTCCTTCAGTAGAGGTTAAAAAGAATTGAGCAAGCGGAGCGACAGACTGCTTCTAGATCAAATGAAATGCCGGAGCAGTCAGAAATGAGGCGAATACAACACGCTGAATATACAGAACGGTATTGCAATATATCTAATATGTTATTATTTGGTAGTTTTTTGAAATGCCCGGAAAACGAAAATCTAATCTTTCGCAGAGGAGCAATAAAACTCGGGCTATGAAGATAGCTAGGAGTCGAGGGACGACTCCTCAAGTAGAGCTTAGAAGAATTGAGTAAGCGGGGCGAAACGTCGGAGCAGTCAGAACTGAGGCGAATATAGTACGCTGAATATACAGAACGGTATTGGAATAAATCTATACGAAAGTTTGGATGTGTGTTACTCAATCACGCCAGAACGGATCTGCATTAAATTTGGCACAGAGATAGATTATAGTCTGGAATAGCACATAGGCTACTATTTATCCCGGAAATATGTTCTCGTGGGATAGATGTTTTTGTTATTCATAGAGCAATCGTATCGGTAGCATTTCAAGCCATCACTAGATGGCGGTGATGGTCGCAAGCTGTCATCTATACTTTATTTATTATGATCAGGCCGTAATTTGACAAATATACACATCAAAATTTCCACGCGAACGAAGTCGCGGGCAAAGGCTAGTAACTAATAAATTCTGAAAGGGACCAGGCAATCCGGTACCAGTTCACTGGGACCGAACATACCAAAAAAACTCACCGAGTTCAACACCAAAAAAAGACGAAGTTAAACCCATATATGTATTAAACGACTATATTGCTTGTTGAAGGCGAAAATGTACGAAATCAAAACGAGACAGAAGTAGCTATTGCTGCACGCTTTGTCGAAGTTGAGATTGCACGCATGCCTGAATTCGACCAATAGCAATACCCAAAATCATGACGCTGGATGCCAAATAATAATTAATCATTCTGTGAATTAAGCCATGCGTTAACCTAATATGCGTTCAAAAAAAACGAGGCTGAGTTGGCCATGGAAAAACTTTGTGCATCAATTTAGTGTAGCAAAATTTAGAACTGTCAGTGTCAGATAGTTTTTAGGTTGGGTTCTTTGTTGACAATGGTTTCGTATATGATGCACTCACTAGAAAACTATAAATGTTTTCTTTATCAAATTCATCTCCAGACCCCAATTTGGACTTCTCGGCATTTCAGCTGCACTTAATATGGTGTTTTGTCTAATACACATACAAAATCAGTTCACTTCGGAACCTCACCAGACTGAGTGTTCGTTTGCTTTAGCGTTTGTAAAAAACAGGTGAGACTTTGACGCTACAAAATTTATGTTGGTTTTGAGTTTTGTTGTCGATAGAGTAAGAAATGTTAATGGTTGATTGGCAGTTACATACGTAATGTAAGGACGATCGATTGGAATTGACAAGATTGTGTGAAAGCATCGACTGAAGAATTTCAAGCACACACGTATCAGTATGAAAAATTCGAAGTTTACGAACACTAAGTCATGAGTTATTTTCGAAAAACTGAGATCTCGGAGCTCCTGAAATTCTTCAACACATTTTGAATAAAGTACTACACACTGCTATTCGCTGTTTAGTCCAATAAATCAGTTTATCTGTATGAACACAGTGTGGAAGAAGAAGGTAATAAACTTTACATCATTACGAAATAATTTTTAAGCAAATTGATAATCATAGAGTCCAATTAGTTAAATTAATTATAGATTTATATGTTAATGTTAGATTTTTTCATGAGTCTAGAAAACTTTCTGTGAAAGATGATTATATTAAGCAAAAATATTCCAAACTTTTATTGTTTAGAGGCCAATAAACTGTATTTATTTTATTTGCATTATTTTATTTTGCATTTTAAATTGCATTAATATACTATTTATACGGTAGTGAAATTGTAGTGTCAAGACATCACCATTATTTTTTGTGATAAAACCTGTGATTGTTTTTTCTACTTATTTCCTTATATTTTTTTAAATTTGTTTATAGGGAAAGGGTGGTGTCGGACATTTGCGTAACAACTTGATTAAATTAAATAATAAAATAAAATTACTTTTATTTGAAAAGTGCGAGTTATGTGTTGCATAAATAATTAATCCTTTGTTATAATAATGCTTAATAGTGCTTAGCTAGATATTTAGATCAGCAGTTTTTATATTATTGTCGCGAACGACCTTTTGTGGGTTGATATATTTATTAAGAAGACTTTTTTGAATATCCCTCTCACAAATCTATCTGAATCAATAACAACCACTCTAAAACTGCTATGCCTACCAAAATCAACTACGATGTCCTAACCCACTTTGTTAATTATCACATTCGTCACATTATAAATAGTCAGTTAACTAGCATTAATACGGTTCATTTTCCATCTGTACCCCGTGTCGTAATAAAGTGTGTGTTTTTAAAAATCCGTTTATTCGGCCGAAGAACAAAACTTGCGGCCGCATCTAGACTTGCGCACAAGTGCAGCCTTTTAAAAGCGTGCGAACGAATGCATGTTTTGTTTCTTTTCATCGGTGAATTGGGAGAGCATTGTGTTTGGTAGCTACGCGCAATATAGTCCTTTAAGAGGATTGTCTATCACGTGACTTCGTCAGCTCTGGGTACCCTCCACACTTCACCGCCTAAAAGCTGTCGGCGCTTATTACCCAATAATACCCAGACGCTCTATGTCTGTCTTTCTTTTCGCTACCGAAATGTAAGAGATAGGCTTCCAAGCGCTCGTTCCACATCTTTCATACGCACATGAAACGAATTCTGGACCGGCAACGTTGTATTACTTGACTCACTCTCACAGCACAGATCTCAGCGATCGGACCGATCCGTGAAGCGATGTCACTGCTGTTAGGCCGCACATGTTTGGGGAGCCATAAAAGAATCGTTTAGGCTGGTGTTACAATATGCTGGTGTCACACTATCAAATTTCCTGTAATTTCAATAATTTATAAGCTCGTACCACGAATTTTTTTTAAAGTTCTTATATGAAAAATAGTTTGCGACCTCCTTTTTGGATGACACTTTTTTTTTCTGGTAAAGAAACTAGAATAATAGGTCTGTTAGACCTTTAAAATTTTAGTTATTCTGGACCGAATTTTGCCCATTTCCTCAACAATTCGCTGTAATACATCGCGACGTGCAAATTTGTTCTAGTACGAGTCATTTTTCGTGTTGTACAATAGTCCTATCTGTATAAATCAATTAATGTCGTCAAGTCGATGCTACTCCAAATTTTCATTCCCATTTCACCCTAACGTGAAAATTATAAGAACCTAAATATCAAGAACGGATTGTTTTGAACTGGCGCTCACTTATCAGCCAATGAAAGTACCGACCGCTTCCAATAGTTTGAGAGAAATAGACGCCCTCCTATTTGTGTCAAGCGTTTGACCGTTTTGTGTCCAACGAGTTTGATACTTTTGCGAGCAGAATTTGATGGTGTGACAGGGTTTTTACCGTACGCAATTACGTACGTAAAATTGTTATTCGTCACGAATTCTTCTCGTTATTCACGGCGTTTTAAAAATGGAATATTGTAGTGTTTATAATACGGGCGAATATATATGTCGTAGTTTCTTAGTGAAATATGTCATTTCATGAAAAGTCTAGGCAATACATGAACTGCCGGCATATTATGTATATTCTTTATTTTACACAATCTCCCTAGTCTCTTCGTGAAATGCCGCTCCTGTCTCGGCATATTATGTTTCACTAACCTGTACAGAATCTGCCTCGATTTAAAAGGTGACTGTTCATGAAATAACTGATCGGTATTCAATATTATGGCATGGCAGATTGTGTAAAATAAGATCTAGATGGGATTAGATGCTAAAAGAACTTTGTTTTAAAGAATTTTATTTCAAATTTATTAACCGTGACCTGGTGAATATGTCTAAGTATTTATTTATCAGACAAGCCGTTTATTTGGACAGGGGTAATGTGCATGTCGACCATCAAAAATGCAATGCAAGACCAATAAATGCCAGTGCTTTGAGGCAAAGTTGCAATGCAATTCGAAACGTCACAAAAGCGGCCCGTGTTATTAGTAAATTTTTATTTTTCAATTTTGTTAATTGGAACATTTGGAACTAGGGAGATTGTGTAAAATAAAGAATATACATAATATGCTGGCAGTTCATGTATTGCCTAGACTTTTCATGAAATGACGTGTTTCACTAAGAGACTACGACATATATACCATAAAATCTATATATATAAAGCGAAGTGTCCTCACTGACACACTCATTCATTCACTCATTCATCTACACACTGATTCATAATCAACCCACAGCCCAAACCGTGAGGGCTGGAGACTTGAAATTTTAGACACGGGTGTATCATGTGCCGAAACTGAACACTATGAAGGGATTTTGCGAAATTCGGCCCGGTTCCTTTGTAATTCAATAAAAACCGGCTAAAATAAACAAAAAATGATCGGATCGCGGAGACCGTGTTTATGTTAGAAGCACGTATCTAGCCAAAACAACTTCGACGACGGGCGACCGGTTTACATTAAAAGCACTTATTTAACCTAAACAATTTCAACGTCGAGTTTCTGCTTTCGTGATCATACTTTTGCCGTACCTAGCGAGGCCGCAGATATTTCAATTATAATTTTGATTTCAATTATAATGTCGATCCGTGACTCAATTAAAAATTACCAAATCACTCCAAATTTAATCCGTCAACATTAAACATCCTCAAATATCTCTTACCACTGCAAACTTTACCAAATCAACCCCAAAAAATTCCCGAACTATGCCAAACTGACATAAACTAGATCCGTTATTTTAAATCATCCCTTACCACCCCTTAGCAACCCCAAGTAACTCCAATCACTTTAAAATAAAACAAAATGACACAAATCATGGCAGATTATGTCCAACTCACACATATTATTTCGTCTACCAAAAATCACCCCCAACTACCCCTTACCACCCCAAAATAAGCCCAATCACTTTAAAATTACAAAAAATGTTACAAACCTTACCAAACTATGCCAAACTCGCTTAAATTACTTCGGCTATCATAAATCACCCCCAACTACCCCTTACCACCCCTAACTCATCCCAATCACTTTAAAATTACAAAAAATGCTACAAACCATAGCAAACTATGCCTAACTCACCTAAATTACTTCGGCTAACATAAATCACCCCCAACTACCCCTTACTACCCCAAAATAAGCCCAATCACTTTAAAATTATAAAAAATGCTACAAACCATAGCAAACTATGCCTAACTCACCTAAATTACTTCGGCTAACATAAATCACCCCCAACAACCCCTTACTACCCCAAAATAAGCCCAATCACTTTAAAATTACAAAAAATGCTACAAACCATAGCAAACTATGCCTAACTCACCTAAATTACTTCGGCTAACATAAATCACCCCCAACTACCCCTTACAATACCAAAATAAGCCCAATCACTTTAAAATTACAAAAAAATGCTACAAACCATAGCAAACTATGCCTAACTTACCTAATTTCCTTCGGCTACCATAAATCACCCCCAACTACCCCTTACCACCCCAAAATAAGCCCAATCACTTTAAATTACAAAAAATGCTACAAACCATAGCACACTATGCCGAACCCACTTAAATTACTGCGGCTACCATAAATCACCCCCAACTACCCCTTACCAACCACAAACTAAACCCAATCACTTTAAAATTACAAAAAATGCTACAAACCATAGCAAACTATGCCAAACTCACTTAAATTACTTCGGCTATCATAAATCACCCCCAACTACCCCTTACCACCCCAAACTCAGCCCAATCACTTTAAAATTACAAAAAATGTTACAAGCCATATCAAACTATGCCAAACTCATCTAAATTACTTTGTCTTCCATAAATCACCCCCAACTACCCCTTACCACCCCAAAATAGGCTCAATCACTTTAAAATGACAAAAAAATTCTACAAACCGTAGCAAACTATGCCAAACTCCCCTAAATTACTTCGGCGACCATAAATCACCCCGAACTACCCCTTGCAACCCCAAAATAAACCAAATCATTTTAAAATTACAAAATATTCAACAAATCATAGCAAACTATGCCTAACTCACCTAAATTACTTCGGCTACCATAAATCACCCCCAACTACCCCTTACCACCCCAAAATAAGCCCAATCACTATAAAATTACAAAAAATGCTACAAACCATAGCAAACTATGCCTAACTTACCTAATTTCCTTCGGCTACCATAAATCACCCCCAACTACCCCTTACCTCCCCAAAATAAGCCCAATCACTTTAAAATTACAAAAAATGCTACAAACCATAGCAAACTATGCCGAACCTACTTAAATTACTGCGGCTACCATAAATCACCCCCAACTACCCCTTACCAACCACAAACTAAACCCAATCACTTTAAAATTACAAAAAATGCTACAAACCATAGCAAACTATGCCAAACTCACTTAAATTACTTCGGCTATCATAAATCACCCCCAACTACCCCTTACCACCCCAAACTCAGCCCAATCACTTTAAAATTACAAAAAATGTTACAAGCCATATCAAACTATGCCAAACTTATCTAAATTACTTTGGCTTCCATAAATCACCCCCAACTACCCCTTACCACCCCAAAATAGGCTCAATCACTTTAAAATTACAAAAAAATTCTACAAACAGTAGCAAACTATCTCAAACTCACCTGAATTACTTCGGCTACCATAAATCACCCCCAGCTTCCCCTTACCAACCACAAACTAAACCCAATCACTTTAAAATTACAAAAAATGCTACAAACCATAGCAAACTATGCCTAACTCACCTAAATTACTTCGGCTACCATAAATCACCCCCAAATACCCCTTACCACCCCCAAAATAAGCCCAATCACTTTAAAATTACAAAAAATGCTACAAAACATAGCAAGCTATGCCAAACTCACTTAAATTACTTCGGCTACCATAAATTAATAATCGTTTTCAATCAAAATCTTCTATTTGGTTGTGTTATTTATAAATGCCTTATCGTATTAAATCATAAAATATTAATAAATATCTGCACATAAAATATATTGTTCCGACTAATAGTCGTTATTCTGAATATTAAATAGGCTGATACCTATTTCGATTTTCTTCCACCTTCCAATAAATATTTGTTCCAGTTGAGATGCAAACATAAACGTATTTCTGAATTGCAACACGCAGACGGGGCAAGCCCTACCTTTTCAACATGCGTGCATTTGTATAAACAGCTCTATGGTTTTTAACTTTAAAGAGGTATAAAGGCGGTGTAAGCGCTAGAGTTTTGTAAAAATATCTGAAAAATTCGAAATTCTGCAATTGAATCAGAACTATCTTTGTGTTCGATAGTAAATTTATACTTGGAGTGGCACTGCCAACCCTGCCACCCCTGACGAGGCACCTGCTGACTACTCTCCTTCCAGGGAAACTTTATAAATCAACGTCAAAATAATTTAGGGCGCCTGAATGTGAAAATATCACTGTGTAATAAGTTCAGACTGACATGGAACACTTGAAATTTCGATATTTGTTTGTAATTCGTCACAGGTCCATGAAGGAATGCATGTTAATGTAAACAAGTGTTAGTTTGTCGGAGAGACCGAATAAGATTTTTTACATTCCTGTCAAAATATTTATTTACTTTAGAATGTTAATTTCTTAAATTGATTTTGTGAAAATTATGACGGGCCATACGAGTACACCTGTGCGAGTATTATTTGGTACATACAAATTAATCTCTTTTGTTATCCAAATTGTTTTTATACGCACTAGGCACGTGCACCTCATATAATTGTGAAAATTGCTGCTTCAGCGTCTGGAACGCTGGTACTCAACGTCGCCAAGGTCGAGGCGACGCATCGGTATTCAAAGTTCTATCGCTATTAAATAAATTATTTTAATATAATATTCCCAATTTGTTCTTGCCGTTAACCAAAACTCTCCCCAATCGATTTTCGAAAAATTTCCAGCGTCGGACCGGACTTCACTTATTTTCGTACGCTAATTTTTACCGTTCAGTTAATGATAGTGGTGTATTTGTTCTTCACCAAACCTGCTCCGGCCGAAATCCGAAATTTTCACTGACATCATACGCTTAAGTATTGTATGCTTAGACACGATTTATTTACACTATTTATTTTACGTACATTGCGTTCATTATTGTTCTGCATTATTTATAAGATGGAGCAGTTTGAAAATCTAATAGTAAGCGGAGAACAAATACCACCACGTATAATTCCCGTGCAAAGTGATGGAAATAGTCTTTCTTACTATCATTCCTATTGCATTTTTAATACCGGAAATAGAGCTCAAGAGCGAAGAATATCTTCGACTTTTTTTATACATAATTCCTAAATACTTCGTTTTTATGGTGTAAAATTTTGTATTTATATATTTCAACATTGTCTTTAACGTTGTCAGAGAACTAAATGGGAATAATTTGGAATAATTTAGCTTCTATGTCAACTCTCCTTCTCTTGGAACTTTTGAAAACAACGACAAAATTCTTTAAGGCGCCTGGATTTGAAAATATAACTCTGTGTAATAAGTTAAGACAGACTAGAGTGAAAATAAAGGAGCTTGCACCCAGAAACGAAATTAGATGGAACACTTGAAGTTGAAATATTTGTTTGTAATTCGTCACAAGTCCATGAGGGAATGCGTGTTAATGTAAACAAATGTGAGTTTATTGGAGAGGCCGAATAAGATTTTTACATTATTGAAGCAGCTGGAGCCTGCCACGTCAAGGGCAAGGTCAGAAACGTGAAAAGGCGATGCTCGATTTAGTTTGATTGAGTGTCTATGCAGAAATTCGCACATACCAAGCGTTGGATAAGCCTTTCTTATCGTTTCTTAGAATTCGAGAATTGCTGGTTCAGCGTGTGGAGCAGTACTCGATCGCGGTGTTTAATTTTAACACAACTACAATTGTGAAAATTGCTGCTCCAGCGTCGGAAACTGTTCGCAAAGTCGCCAAATTCGCTGAGGCGACGCAACAGTGTTCGAAGGTCTACCGCTATGAAATAAAGTATTTTAATTTAACATTTGATCCTCGTGTTAACCAAATCTGCCCCCAATCAATTTTCGAAAAATTATCAGCATCGGACCGGACTCCACTTATATTTGTACGCTAATTTTTACGTTTAGTTAATGATAGTGGTGTATTTGTTTTTCACCAAATTTGCACCGAAATTTTCACCGTTGTATGTACCAGATATCACTGACATTCATACCAGTGGCGGTGTAAGCGCTAAATTTTCGTGAAAATATCTGAAAAATTCATAATTCTGCAACTGAATTACAGAACTAATTTTGTGTTTGATAGTAAATTTATACTTGGAGTGGCACTGCCAACCCTGCCACCCCTGACGAGCCCCACTGCTGACTACTTTCCTTCCAGAAAAATTTTTGAAATCAGCGGCAAAATAAATTTAGGGCACCTGGATGTGAAAATATCACTATGTAATAAGTTCAGACTGACAAGAGTGAAAAAAACCGGTTGCATCCAGAAACGAAATCAAATGGAACACTTGAAATTTAGATATTTGTTTGTAATTCGTCACAGGTCCATGAAGGCATGCATGTTAATGTAAACAAGTGTTAGTTTGTCGGAGAGGCCGAATAAGATTTTTACACCCACCACATTCCCGTCAAAATATTTATATACTTTAGTATGTTAATTCATTTTGTGCAAATTATGACGGGCCAGTCGAGTACACCTGCGCGAGTATTATTTGGTAATCCAAATTTTTTTAATACGCACTAGGCACGTGCACCTAATATAATTGTTAAAATTGCTGCTTCAGCGTCTGGAACGCTGGTACTCAACGTCGCCAAGGTCGAGGCGACGCATCAGTATTCGAAGTTCTATCGCTATTAAATAAATTTTTTTAATATAATATTCCCGATTTGTTCTTGACGTTAAGTAAATATCTCCCCAATCGATTTTCGAAAAATTACCATCGTCGTACCGGACTCCACTTATATACCGTACGCTAATTTTTACGTTCATTTAATGATAGTGGTGTATTTGATCTTCACCAAACCTGCCAAAATCCGAAATTTGCAGTTTTACCGGATTTCACTGACATCATAAGTAATGTGTGCTTATACACGATTTACACTATTTATTTTATGTACATTGTGTTCATTATTGTTCTGCATTATTTATAACTAAGATGGAGGAATAGTAAGCGGGGTACAAATACCACCACGTATAATTCCTCTGAAAAGTGATGGAAATAGTCTTTTTTACTATCTTTCCTATTGCATTTTATTACCGAAAATAGAGCTCAAGAGGTTCGCACTATAATTGTTCATTTTAAAATTACCAAATTTTCTGTATATTTTACCTGAATACGTTAAAAACCCCTAAACATAATGTACCATTCCAAACTACTCTCAAAAATCATACACTTGCCATTCCAAACTACCCCACATCAACCTAAAATGTAAAAAAAATACGATTTACAAGCAAACTACGCTAAACTCGCATAAATTACTTCGACTTCCGCTATATCACCCCAACCACTTCTTACCAAGCCAAACTAAACCCAATCGCATTAAAATTACCAAAAGTTTCGTTTAATCCGCCAAAGCTAAACCCCGCCAACCATCAATAACCATTCAAAACAATCCCCAAAAAAAAACCTTATCATCTGAAACTACACCAAATACATCGTTTTTATGGTGTGAAATTATTTATTTATATATTTCAACATTCTTCGACGACATTCTTTAACGTTGTTAGAGAACTAAATGGGAATAATTTGGAATAGTTCAGCTTCTCTGTCAACTCTCCTTCTCTTGAAGAGTGAAAAAGAGTGAAAAAAAAGGAGCTTGCACCCAGAAACGAAATTATCGTCATTTTCCAAATCATATTGAAGTACCCGGTCCTGGCAATGCAGGTTAATTTCAGCAAATTTGTTTATTTTGTGATTGGAAAAGTAGAGCATTCCTGTTTAATTGTATTATAATGTCGATTAGTCTACATCACAAATACACCACTTTTGTCAACACTGCGTTTATTTAATCTACGTCCGGGCAACGCCGGGTACATTCAGCTAGTATAAATATATACAGGGTGAGTCATTAGTGAGGGATCGGTCCATAACTTCTAAACCATGTAAGATTCAAAAAAATTTTAAAGACAATTTATACACCGTTTGCCAGGCTGCACAACATAAAAATATTTTAACATATACATGGTGTTCCAAAACTCACGCATGCTAGACAACTTTGTTTTTTCAAATAGAACTACCTATATTTTATTTTACTGTTAGAACACATTTTGACATAGATTTATGTCGATATAAGATATTTTACATTTTGGACCACTATTATCAAATTACAATTTTTTTTTCACATTTTTTGTCATTTACAGAGATTTACTTAAAAATTTACTGAGAGGTTGTTTTAGCAGCTAGAAGGCTGAGGACTGGTACGAATACGAAGAAAGGATTGCTCTTTACGCCTGATATGCAAAATATCATCTATATATATAAAGCGAAGTGTCCTCACTGACACACTCATTCATCTACACACTGATTCATAATCAACCCACAGCCCAAACCGTGAGGGCTGGAGACTTGAAATTTTAGACACGGGTGTATCATGTGCCGAAACTGAACACTAAGAAGGGATTTTGCGAAATTCGGCCCGGTTCCTTTGTAATTCAATAAAAACCGGCTAAAATAAACAAAAAATGATCGGATCGCGGAGACCGTGTTTATGTTAGAAGCACGTATCTAGCCAAAACAACTTCGACGACGGGCGACCGGTTTACATTAAAAGCACTTATTTAACCTAAACAATTTCAACGTCGAGTTTCTGCTTTCGTGATCATACTTTTGCCGTACCTAGCGAGGCCGCAGATATTTCAATTATAATTTTGATTTCAATTATAATGTCGATCCGTGACTCAATTAAAAATTACCAAATCACTCCAAATTTAATCCGTAAACATTAAACATCCTCAAATATCTCTTACCACTGCAAACTTTACCAAATCAACCCCAAAAAATTCCCGAACTATGCCAAACTGACATAAACTAGATCCGTTATTTTAAATCATCCCTTACCACCCCTTAGCAACCCCAAGTAACTCCAATCACTTTAAAATAAAACAAAATGACACAAATCATGGCAGATTATGTCCAACTCACACATATTATTTCGTCTACCATAAATCACCCCCAACTACCCCTTACCACCCCAAAATAAGCCCAATCATTTTAAAATTACAAAAAATGCTACAAACTATGCCAAACTCACTTAAATTACTTCGGCTACCATAAATCACCCCCAACTACCCCCTTACCAACCACAAACTAAACCCAATCACTTTAAAATTACAAAAAATGCTACAAACCATAGCAAACTATCTCAAACTCACCTGAATTACTTCGGCTACCATAAATCACCCCCAACTACCCTTTACCACCCCAAACTAAGCCCAATTACTTTAAAATTACAAAAAATGCTACAAACCATAGCAAACTATGTCAAACTCACTTAAATTACTTCGGCTACCATAAATCACCCCCAACTACCCCTTACCTCCCCAAACTAAGCCCAATCACTTTAAAATTACAAAAAATGATACAAACCATAGCAAACTATTCCAAACTCACCTAAATTATTTCGCTTACCATAAATCACCCTCAACTACCCCTTACCAACCACAAACTAAACCCAATCACTTTAAAATTACAAAAAATGCTTCAAACCAGAGCAAACTATTCCAAAGTCACTTAGATTACTTCGGCTACCATAAATCACCCCCAACTACCCCTTACCACCCTAAAATAAGCTCAATCGCTTTAAAATTAGAAAAAATGCTACAAACCATAGCAAACTATGTCAAACTCACCTAAATTACTTCGGCTACCATAAATCGCCCCCAACTACCCCTTACCGCCCCAAAATTAGCCTAATCACTTTAAAATTACAAAAAATGCTACAAAACATAGCAAGCTATGCCAAACTCACTTAAATTACTTCGGCTACCATAAATTAATAATCATTTTCAATCAAAATCTTCTATTTGGTTGTCATTTATAAATTTCTTATCGTATTAAATCATAAAATATTAATAAATATCTGCACATAAAATATATTGTTTCGACTAATAGACGTTATTCTGAATATTAAATATGCTGATACCTATTTTGATTCTCTTTGACCTTCCAATAAATATTTGTTCCAGTTGAGATGCAAACATAAAGGTATTTCTGAATTGCAACACGCTGACGGGCAAGCCCTACCTTTTCAACATGCGTGCATTTGTATAAATAGCTATATGGTTTTTAACTTTAAAGAGGTATAAAGGCGGTGTAAGCGCTAGCGTAAGCGTAAGCGTAAGCGTAAAAATATCTAAAAAATTCGAAATTCTGCAGTTGAATTACAGAACTACTTTTGTGTTCGATAGTAAATTTATATTTGGAGTGGTACTGCCAACCCTGCCACACCTGACGAGCCCCCTGCTGACTACTCTCCTTCCAGGGAAACTTTATAAATCAACGGCAAAATAATTTAGGGCGCCTGAATGTGAAAATATCACTGTGTAATAAGTTCAGACTGACATGGAACACTTGAAATTTCGATATTTGTTTGTAATTCGTCACAGGTCCATGAAGGAATGCATGTTAATGTAAACAAGTGTTAGTTTGTCGGAGAGGCCGAATATGATTTTTAACATTCCGGTCAAAATATTTATTTACTTTACAATGTTAATTTTTTAAATTGATTTTGTGAAAATTATGACGGGCCATACGACTACACCTGTGCGAGTATTATTTTGTACATACAAATTAATCTCTTTTGTTATCCAAATTGTTTTTATACGCACTAGGCACGTACACCTCATATAATTGTGAAAATTGCTGCTTCAGCGTCTGGAACGCTGGTACTCAACGTCGCCAAGGTCGAGGCGACGCATCGGTATTCAAAGTTCTATCGCTATTAAATAATTTATTTTAATATAATATTCCCGATTTGTTCTTCCTGTTAACCTAAACTCTCCCCAATCGATTTTCGAAAAATTTCCAGCGTCGGACCGGACTTCACTTATTTTCGTACGCTAATTTTTACGTTCAGTTAATGATATGGTTAATGATATGATTATGGTGTATTTGTTCTTCACCAAACCTGCTCCGGCCGAAATCCGAAATTTTCACTGACATCATACGTTTAAGTATTGTATGCTTATACACGGTTTATTTACACTATTTATTTTACGTACATTGCGTTCATTATTGTTCTGCATTATTTATAACTAAGATGGAGCAGTTTGAAAATCTAATAGTAAGCGGAGAACAAATACCACCACGTATAATTCCCGTGAAAAGTGATGGAAATAGTCTTTCTTACTATCTTTCCTATTGCATTTTTAATACCGGAAAAAGAGGTCAAGAGCGAAGAATAACTTCGACTTTTTTTATACATAATTCCTAAATACTTCGTTTTTATGGTGTAAAATTTTGTATTTATATATTTCAACATTGTCTTTAACGTTGTCAGAGAACTAAATGGGAATAATTTGGAATAATTTAGCTTCTGTCAACTCTCCTTCTCTTGAAACTTTTGAAAACAACGACAAAATTCTTTAGGGCGAATGGATTTGAAAATATAACTCTGTGTAATAAGTTTAGACTGACTAGAGTGAAAAGAAAGGAGCTTGCACCCAGAAACGAAATTAAATGGAACACTTGAAGTTGCAATATTTGTTTGTAATTTGTCACAAGTCCATGAGGGAATGCGTATTAATGTAAACAAATGTGAGTTTATTGGAGAGGCCGAATAAGATTTTTACATTATTGAAGCAGCTGGAGCCTGCCACGTCAAGGGCAAGGTCACAAACGTGAAACAGCGATGCTCGATTTAGTTTGATTGAGTGCCTATGCAGAAATTCGCACATACCAAGCGTTGGATAAGCCTTTCTTATCGTTTCTTAGAATTCGAGAATTGCTGGTTCAGCGTGTGGAGCAGTACTCGATGGCGGTGTGTAACTACAATTGTGAAAATTGCTGCTCCAGCGTCGGTAACTGTTCGCAAAGTCGCCAAATTCAATGAGGCGACGCATCCGTGTTCGAAGGTCTACCGCTATCAAATAAAGTATTTTAATTTAACATTTGATCCTCGCGTTAACCAAATCTGCCCCCAATCAATTTTCGAAAAATTATCAGCATCGGACCGGACTCCACTTATATTTGTACGCTAATTTTTACGTTTAGTTAATGATAGTGGTGTATTTGTTTTTCACCAAATTTGCCCCGAAATTTTCACCGTTGTATGTACCAGGTATCACTGACATACAGTGGCGGTGTAAGCGCTAGATTTTCGTGAAAATATCTGAAAAATTCATAATTCTGCAACTGAATTACAGAACTAATTTTGTGTTCGATAGTAAATTTATACTTGGAGTGGCACTGCCAACCCTGCCACCCCTGACGAGCCCACTGCTTCCTTCCAGAAAAATTTTTGAAATCAGCGGCAAAATAAATTTAGGGCACCTGGATATGAAAATATCACTATGTAATAAGTTCAGACTGACAAGAGTGAAAAAAACCGCTTGCATCCAGAAACGAAATCAAATGGAACACTTGAAATTTAGATATTAGTTTGTAATTCGTCACAGGTCCATGAAGGCATGCATGTTAATGTAAACAAGTGTTAGTTTGTCGGAGATGCCGAATAATATTTTTACACCCACCACATTCCCGTCAAAATATTTATTTACTTTAGTATGTTAATTCATTTTGTACAAATTATGACGGGCCAGTCGAGTACACCTGCGCGAGTATTATTTGGTAATCCAAATTCTTTTAATACGCACTAGGCACGTGCACCTAATATAATTGTTAAAATTGCTGCTTCAGCGTCTGGAACGCTGGTACTCAACGTCGCCAAGGTCGAGGCGACGCATCAGTATTCGAAGTTCTATCGCTATTAAATAAATTTTTTTAATATAATATTCCCGATTTGTTCTTGACGTTAAGTAAATATCTCCCCAATCGATTTTCGAAAAATTACCATCGTCGTACCGGACTCCACTTATATACCGTACGCTAATTTTTACGTTCATTTAATGATAGTGGTGTATTTGATCTTCACCAAACCTGCTCCGGCCAAAATCCGAAATTTGCAGTTTTACCGGATTTCACTGACATCATAAGTAATGTGTGCTTATACACGATTTACACTATTTATTTTATGTACATTGTGTTCATTATTGTTCTGCATTATTTATAACTAAGATGGAGGAATAGTAAGCGGGGTACAAATACCACCACGTATAATTCCTCTGAAAAGTGATGGAAATAGTCTTTTTTACTATCTTTCCTATTGCATTTTATTACCGAAAATAGAGCTCAAGAGGTTCGCACTATAATTGTTCATTTTAAAATTACCAAATTTTCTGTATATTTTACCTGAATACGTTAAACACCCCTAAACATAATGTACCATTCCAAACTACTCTCAAAAATCATACACTTGCCATTCCAAACTACCCCAAATCAACCTAAAATGTAAAAAAATTACGAATTACAAGCAAACTACGCTAAACTCGCATAAATTACTTCGACTTCTGCTATATCACCCCAACTACTTCTTACCAAGCCAAACTAAACCCAATCGCATTAAAATTACCAAAAGTTTCGTTTAATCCGCCAAAGCTAAACCCCGCCAACCATCAATAACCATTCAAAACAATCCCCAAAAAAAACCTTATCATCCGAAACTACACCAAATACATCGTTTTTATGGTGTGAAATTATGTATTTATATATTTCAACATTCTTCGACGACATTCTTTAACGTTGTTAGAGAACTAAATGGGAATAATTTGGAATAGTTCAGCTTCTCTGTCAACTCTCCTTCTCTTGAAGAGTGAAAAAAAAGGAGCTTGCACCCAGAAACGAAATTATCGTCATTTTTCAAATCATATTGAAGTACCCGGTCCTGGCAATGCAGGTTAATTTCAGCAAATTTGTTTATTTTGTGATTGGAAAAGTAGAGCATTCCTGTTTAATTGTATTATAATGTCGATTAGTCTACATCACAAATACACCACTTTTGTCAACACTGCGTTTATTTAATCTACGTCCGGGCAACGCCGGGTACATTCAGCTAGTTTTTACTATACAGGGCCTGCAATAATTCGTGTCAAATTATACTATATTTAAATAAGCTTAACTTTAGTTTTTTAAATGGCACCCCCTATATTTTTGTATGCCATCGAATGCGCCTGGAGCCTAGCTTCGTTTTTTATTAAGGTTATTCTATAGCTAAAATTCATAATTTACGAGATATTTGATATTTTTGGCTGTGATACAGATTGGGCCAGGATACGGTAGGTAGAGTGCCATGGAAATCATTTTAACTGACATTTCAGCACTGCACAGTTGTGTCATCATTTATTTGACATTTGATTATCCATTCCATTATCCACAATAAATTCTATTTTACAAGAACAAATGGATATGATTTATTGTCTGGGAGAAGGCGAAAGAAATCCTTAGCTTAAGGCAATTTACGCTCAACGTTTAAATAAATTAACAAATAAACACATAAACAAATAAATATAAAAATTCAATAAAGTAAGCTAAACTAAATAATATGTTCAATGTGGCGGCCACCTTCCTGAGCACACACATTCACGCGGTAGGTGAATGATCTTCCAATATTTCGTAACATTTGCTGACAAACAGTTCAAAAGGCATTTTAGATTCTTATTTGCATGTTCTCTTTGGTTGTTTTGCCTTATTCCCGACAATAAATCATATCGATTTGTTCTTGTAAAATAGAATTAATTGTGGATAATGGAATGGATAATTAAATGACAAGTCGGTGATGATACAACTGTGCGGTGTTGAAATGTGAGTTATAATGATTTCCATGATTTCCATGGCACACTATCTGCCTTATTCCGGCTCAATCTGTATCACAGCCAAAAATATCAAATATCTCGTAAATTATGAATTTTAGCTATAGAACAACCTTAATAAAAAACGTAGCCAGAGTCCAGACGCATTCGATCGCATACAAAAATACAGGGGGTGCCATTTAAAAAACTAAAGTTATGATTATTTAAATATAGTATAATTTAACACAAATTATTGCAGACCCTGTATAGCAAAAATAATATTTTGCATATCTAGCGTAAAGAGCAATCCTTTCTTCATATTTTTACCAACTTTCAGCTTTCTAGCTGCTAAAACGGCCTCTCAGTAAATTTTTGAGTAAACCTTTGCAAATGACAAAAAATGTGAAAAAAAAATTGTAATTTGATAACAGTGATCTAAAATATAAAATATCTTATACCGCCATAAATCTATGATAAAATGGGTTCTAACAGTAAAATAAAATGTAGGTAGTTGTATTTGAAAAAACAAAGTTGTGTAGCATGCACGAATTTTGGAACTCCCTGTATACGCCAAAATATTTTTAGGTTGTGCAGCTTGACAAATGGTATACAAATTGTATTTAAATTTTTTTTGTAGCTTACATAGTTTAGGAGTTATGGACCGATCCCTCACTAATGACTCACCCTGTATATATATAAACGGAACCCAAACATCGTAAAAATAAAACTATGAATAATTTCAATTTATGAAACGTTAGACCAGGAATTTATTAATTTGTTAAATTGATGCGTGAGGACATGCTAACAGCTCACAGAAATGTATTATTCTTATTCTAGGTGAGAGATAGGTGAAATCTTGGCGGCTATAGAGAAACTATAAAAGTGCGAAATTCCATAAAATATTGTAACAATTATTTCTCCTAGAACTTCATCGGTGATCGCTAAAAACGATTCAATTTGAAAATTAAGCAAAGCTAATCCGCTATCGCAATAGCGCGTTAAAATCACTGCTATTAAAAAATAGCAACCGTGAAATAGCAGACGCTTGATTGAAAAATAGCGGTTTAACTCAACCCTAGTAGATCCAGGAACAGTAAAGTCGAGTAATTCATGTGCTGCGCTCGCCATCGACTCCGTACCTCAGTTGCAGAGTTGCCGGATGTTATTGAGTAATGCTCCTTTTGCCACAATTTTGCCGTGGCGCCACTTTACGAGCGCTTTATCGAAAGTTTACTAGTTTGCAAATTACAAGGTTTTAAATAACAATACTTAAGAAATTTTTGATCGGTTATGTTTAAAAATACATTCTTCATCATGGTAACCCCATAATTTGAAAATAATTCTTTTAGTTTAGAAAAAAAATCACTTTTTTTTAAATAAATGAAGTTTCAAAGGGTTACCATGATTCTAGATTATTTTTGAAAGCTATCTGTGAAAACCGCACAAAAATCTAGTGAGAAATAAAGGAGAAATTTGCAAAATGCCGAAATCTCCACTAGACAATCCTCTTAATACATATATGGTTAAACCGAATACAAATAATAACACAACACAAGAGAATACAGATCTCGTGACAATTTAACATACTGTCGCGAACGACCTTTTGTGGGTTGATATATTTATTAAGAAGACTTTTTTGAATGTCCCTCTCACAATTCTAACTGAATCAATAACAACCACTCTAAAACAAAAACTGCTATGCCTACCAAAATTAACTACGATGTTCCCACTTTGTTAATTATCACATTCGTCACAATACTAAACAAACTGAATATTTACAATTTACAACATGTACCCTGTTTATATCGTGAGGTTTAAGTCGCTTCAACCGTTCAAGCCGCTTGAAATTTAACGATATAAACGCTGAGGATTGAAAGTTTAGTCGGCTTGAAGGATTTGTCCAAGCCGACAAAATAACCGGCAAGGATAAAATGTAAGTGGCTTCAAAAAAAACTACTGCTGCTAACTTCATTGTCATTCCAATTTAATATAGTAATATAAAAATATTTTGTTGCTGGTTAAAAAAATTAATAACATTTAGCAACCACCAAAATCACATGCACATTATATACGGCATTTCTTCATTTTCCATCATTCCTGCAACTTGACAACTACTGAAAGTTAGGTTAGGAGTATACGTGACAACCATAAGTGAAGTTAGCACCCTATCCCTACTACTTTCTATAATCAAGTCGAATAGCAACTCCGATATAAACGATGTCGGATTAAACTTGTCTAATCCGACTACATTCAAGCCGCCTAAACGCTCACGATATAAACATGGTAACAGAACTAAACCGGACATATTTACAAGATTGAGTTAATTAGTGTCTCTTTCACTGTTCTTTATGGGTAACCCACACAGTCTATGTACCGCACGCTTTACTAGGCCGTTAGCCACACACACCGTCACCACGCGAACCAAGCCGTCCTGACCAGGATGAAGAGTTGCGACCCGACCCATTTTCCAGTGCAACGGTGGTTGATTGTCCTCGACGATGATGACCAAGTCATCCACCTGGAGATCCAACTGGCTTAAATACTCGCGGCTCTACTTCCGCCAGAATCGTTTCCGAAGCCTTTCCGCAAGCTGCCATCGCGACAGCCGATTCATTCTTGCGTCGTCCAGGTTGGGCTCGCCGGATGATGTCATCGGACCACCGATTAAGAAGTGGCCAGGGGTCAGGTAGAGGAGGTCGTCGGGGTCGGACGATAATGGGGAAATTGGTCGGGAATTTAAACATTCTTCGACGCGACAAAGTACCGTCTGCATCTCCTCGAAGTTTAATTCGGCCGATGCCGCGAGACACTTCAAATGGTACTTAACCGATTTGACATTTACCTCCCACAATTCACCCATGTGGGGTGATCGCGGAGGTATAAAATTCCACTCAATGGCATTATGAGTCAATTCGTTTATTACACCGTTAAAATGACACGATCTGAAAAAACTGGCAAGTTCCTGCAACTCGCGTTTCGCGCCGACGAAGTTAGTCGCGTTGTCAGAGTACAATTTCGTCACATTCCCACTCCTAGCGATCATGCGTCGTAGAGCGTTTAAAAACGAGTCGCTTGTGAGGTCGCTAACGAGCTCTAAGGCTGAACTCAGACGGACCACTCCAGAACAACACGACAGCGACAAACCGGTAGTTACAAACGGTGCGACAGTCGTCGGGCCAGATGTCAGCGTGTGGCCCGTGTGAGTTTAATCATGCGTTCCCATTACAATGCATTACCAGCCACAAGTAACCACCGTTTTGTCGCTGTCGTGTGGTTCTGGAGTGGTCCGTCTGAGTTCAGCCTAAGTGAACCGCCTTTGTCGCAAAACAGACAAAAACCGCAATGTAGGCCTTAATGGTTCGTTTCGACCTGCCTTTACCGTCGCAAATGAAAATGGGACCGGCGTAGTCGATGCCGCTAATCGAGAATAGACGCGACGGTGTCGAACGGTCACTCGGAAATTGGCCCATTTTTTGGCCGGCGCTTATTGGGTTGACCCTGAAGCACCTAACACATTTGTGTATCACCTTTTTACGGCACTGCGGCCAGATAATACACAAAACCGTTGGCGAATTGACGCTAAGGTAGCCAACGGTCCCGCATGTAACTGCCGCTCATCTTCTTCTTCTTCTTCTATGTAGCGGTGCGTTCCTATGTAGGACCGCTGCATTCAGGCCTTGCGGCCCATTATGCCCGCCCTCCTCTCCCCGCTCACCCTACTCAAGTCCTGACCTTTCTATGAAGCTCAGTATCTTGGGCCAGGGGAGCATATGGAGCTCTTCTATAGGGACCTGATGTGCTCCTAGAAAATTTGCCCTACTGTGATTTAAAGGGCCACAGTTGGTCAACAGATGAATTGGAGTTTCCTCATCTTCATTGCACAGCCGACATCTACGTTCCTCCGAGAGGCCCATGATGTTAAGATGTCGCCTCAGCTCGCAGAGTCCCGTTAGGACGCCCACCAGCCTCCTCAGTCTAGTCCGACTGAGCTTTAGCATCCATCCCCGAGCTACCGGGCTGGCCACTCCCTTTATCAGGGACTTGGTCTGCCTCAGCCCGCTGATGTTCCTCCAGTAGGAGTCAAATTGAGACTTAAGCGCACTTTGCGTCCTCTGTCTCAAGTAACCACCACTTACGCCGCACGAGGGCTGCGGGCCGAGATACGGCGTCTCCGCCGCCTCTCTAGCCAACTCATCAGCCCTTTCGTTACCTGCCACGCCCGTATGGCCTGGAACCCAAACGACCGTGACAGCATTCACCTCTGCCAATCTTGACAGCGCGTGTCTACAGTCCAGCACCAATCTAGATCTCACCTCGTTTGAGTTGAGGGCCCCGATGGCCGCCTGACTGTCCGTACAAATAAAGGTGTGGCTGCCCGAGTATTCTCTCTCGAGATTCTCCTGCACACATCTCAGGATAGCGAACAATTCCGCTTGAAAAACGCTCGGGTAAGTCCCCAGCGGAAAGGAAACTTCCACTCTGGGTGTTCTACCAAAGATGCCCGCGCCACTACCCTCTCCCGTTTTGGACCCGTCTGTGTACCAAACTAGTCCTTTCGGCGTGAGCATATCTTCTCGTTTTATCCTCCAGTCCTCCCTTGATGGGATCCTGATCTTAAAAGGTTTATTGAAACACCAGATGCATTCCATATCGTCCCTGATCATCCCAGAACACAAGTCATTGCACCCCGGGATGGATACGGCCTAATGATAGGCTCCCTCTAGTCGCCCCCTCGTTTCCAACCTTAGCTTTGTCACCGCCCTGAAGGCCTCGGCTTTAACCCTGAGGTGAAGGGGCTCGAGACCCAACAGGGCCTCCATCGCCGCGGTAGGCGTTGTTCTCAGAGCTCCGGTCGCCATGAGGCATCCCAGTCTCTGAACCCGTCCCAGATTCGCCCTGATCGACTGCCGCTCCATAGAGCGCTACCAAACCAAGGCACCGTAAGTTACAATAGGTATGACTATCGTAGTGTATAGCCAGAAAGACACCTGAGGTTGCAGACCCCATGTGCTGCCCCAGAACCGACGGCACGCCCAAAAGGTGGTCGTCGCCTTCCGCACTTGACTTCCCACATGGTCAGTCCAAGAGAGTTTCGGATCCAAGGTTACCCCTAGATATTTAACCCTCTCGGCCAACTTTAGTGTGACGCCTTGGATACATGGCCACTGGACCGTGTCCACATTCCTTTTCCTGGTAAAGAGCATAAGTTCCATTTTCGACGGATTCATCGAAAGGCCCTTACTACCACACCACCTATTGACCATACCCTGGGCTCTTTGCATGAGCTCCGTGATTGGTCCCAAAAACTTTCTTTGTACAGAGATCGTCCGCATATGCTTGCGCATAGAACCCATTCTCATTAAGGTCCTCCAGAAGACCGTCCAGGAGAAACGACCAGAGGAGAGGAGAAAGTACTCCCCCCTGCGGACAGCCCCTCACTACCACGGCTTGAGTGGAACCCCTCTCAGAGATGACTGAATGCGATGTCCCTTGAGCATGCGCCGTATCCAGGTAACAATGGTCCGGTGAATGCCGTGCTCGAAGGTGGCGTCGCATAACGAATCGCTCATGCTCGCTTTGAATTATGAGTGTCGTCACGTGGTGATCGCGAAGCAAGATCATTGGGTGTCTCGCGTCGACCGGTAATTTCGCGTTCTCCAAGCGTCCGCCGACCGGCAATAAACCTCGCTCGTCTGAGAATGGGCTTAAAGACAACACCTTGCTGTTGCTGAGAATGGCTTGACCACCGGATAGCGACTTGATTTCCGGGTAAAAAGCAGCATCTTGAACGCGTCGTATGATGCATTCCATTGCGATTCGGAGCACGGTGACAGAGAGTGGGCCAGTCATTCGTGCTTGACCGCGACAATTATTTACAAATCGGAATACCAATGCGAGCGCGCGCTACAGTTTGTAAAACTTTGAAAATCGCTCGAAATAAATTACTCCTTCCTTCTTCGAGTTGCACACTAACGGCCCGATTCTAAATCACTGCGCTGCGCCGGTCGCGCAGCGCACAGTTGCAACATCGAATTGCGCTGCAACCATTTGCGCCGGTCGTGAAACGCACCAAAAATCGTTGCAAGTTCCGTTGTTAGGGACAACGGCGCAACTTATGCCTACTTGCTATTCTAAAATCAAAAACAAGCAGCGTGTTGCGCTATCTCGCTGCGCCACCTTTTCAAGTGGTTGCAAGCCGGCGCAAATTATTATTTATAATACCAAAATGCGGCAGCTTACATTGCGTTTTTTGGTCACGATCATGCAGATTCTTGCGAAAGTGATAACGAGGAAAATGTGTCTTCGTGAAATATCCTAAATTTAACGAACTCGACTGTGTATTTATGTGCTTGATTTTATTTGAAATTGCCATCTCTTCAGGCTTAACATTTTTTTGACCCAATGCAACAAGCTACAACATTGGACGCATTTTCTTGTAAAACAATAAAATATAATCTTATGTTCGGTTCATAAATAGGTTTGATATAAAATTTTTGAATGTTTTTAGGTACAATTAGTCTATTATTTATATTATTTGTTCAGCTCCTCCACGGTTAGATAAAGACAATTTATAATTTATTAGTTTAATGAAGAGTAATATACAAAAGTGAAACCATATGGTTGGTTAAAAATTATAACAAATCTTGATCTCTCTTAAAAGTTTTAAATAATAATCCTGCAAACAGCCAATGCTAACACTTTCCCCTTTAAGTGTAGCAATTCTTTTATCTGGTTCAAGCGCGGGAAGTCGTTGTTGCGGGTTGGAATTCTACCGGATCCGACTGATGACTTGTTTGTGCCTCTTCGACAACTTGCGGGTGTCTGTGGAAGTTGGAGTTCCTCTCTGATTAACTATAGAAAAATTATAAAGGATCAGTGTTGATTTTTTTCAGTATCACCATTGTACTTGCGTCTCAGCTGGTTTGTGTGCATACGTAGAAGTCTTCTACTTTTATTAATCCTTAGATTCCACATAACATTCACGATTTGTTCAATTATCTTCCACGGGGTTCACTGCCATTGGTTTGTGCGATATATTTTTATTTAAACGTGATCTTTGAGTGCAAACTGCTGAGTCTTTTGGCTGATGTGGTCTGTTGAAGTGCAGTGTCTCATCAGGTCCAATTGTATTTTCAGTTTCATGTCTAGCATGATGGTAGGTTCCTGTCTGGAGTGTTCCTGTTAGGTGTTGATAGGAATGTTTGTACGTGTTTCCAAAAATCTCGAATTTCTCGGACTATGGTTAGCCAATAAACGTAGCTTCTAGCGAGTGCCTAAACAAATGTTCGGCAGGAGTCGTTGAATTTGTGAGTGGTGTCATAAGCCACGTTTCCTGGGGGTATCCAAAACTACCCACAACATAACCTTTGGGAAACACTGTGCCTCTTTCAAGAACACATCTCAAACAGGTGAATCCTTCCATATGAAATAGTCATGATCAGAGCCCGAATTTTTTCATGCCTGGTCCAACAATCGACTGAACATTCATAGAATGGTAATGGTGACGGTTGAAATATTGTTCACGATTTGCAGACGATGGTACAAGCTTGATATGTGTACAATCAATCGCTGCCAAAACATCCGGAAATTCAACATGATATCGAGTTGTACCAAAAGTGTAGAAATCTCTTTTGACATCATAATACTCTTGTATTTGTTGGAAATCGTATAAATTGTTGCGAAATATTCACAAGAGCTGTGGTCAATTCTTCGATTATTCTGGACATTTCTGGTTGTGAAACTCGACCATTGTTACCCACTAACCACTGATAAGGACCTGAAGCTTAAAACTGCGGTGCAATGTATAATTTCTGCATCGGTGTTAAGGGTCGAAGACGTGAAGACGTCCTCTTGTAGCTTCGTTGGTCAAAGCCGGTGAAATTAGATCAAGCACATAAGTAAACTGAAAAGCACTAGCGGCAAATTTTCTTCGTTATCACAATCGCTTTCGCTAGAATCTGCAAAATCGTCACCAAAAAATGCAACATAACCTGCCGACATTTTGGTAAACAATATGACAGGCCGCGTCATATCGCTTGCGCAAAGGGACTTGTGTCAACTTGCGCCGTTGTCCCTAACAACGCAAACTGCAACCGCGCAATTCATTTAGAATCAGGCCATTAGGCTATTTTTCGGGCCTCCGGAGCGTTACTGCAGTCTTGCTGCTCCGGACTCCGGTTGTGTTCGATTTGAGTGACACATTCTTCTAGCTGGAGGAGCCTACCGACTCGCGCCTCTAGCAACCGAACATCGTTTACCGCGGTATTCGCGCTCAATCTCGCTGTTGAATTGGTGGTCTCGAACGTACCACCCACTATCCACCCTAATTTCGTTTTTATGAACGTCGGCGGACTGCGCTAGAGACGAATTCGGTCGTTTAGCAGCAGCTCCCAAAACAATTCCGCACCTATCATCAAATCAATCGCGGCAGATTTGTGGAATTCTTTGTCCGCCAAAGTTATGTTACGCGAATTCTAACGGACGCTTTCGAAATTGAAACTACCCGCAAATCGTGAGTGATCTCGGACAAAACAAAACAACTTACACGCGCCCGGTAGTTCGTTGCACACGCCATTATTTCAATTTCTGCGCTTTCGCTGAAGGTGTTTACTGATTGACTGACTCCACATACTGAATATTGCACGGATCTCGTTCTCAAACCTAACTCTTCCACTATAGATTTTTTCACGAAATTCGTTTGCGATCCCACGTCCAAGAGTGCGCGGCCACGTCTTGAACTTCCCGCTACGATCTTTAATTAAAACTACCGTGGTCGAAAGGAGCACTTGAGATTGGCGGTTCGGGGAATGATTGCTAATGATAGCTTCCCGTGGCTGTTTCGCGTCTTCCCGTTCATTGTTGTATGTCGAAAGATGCAACATTGTGTGATGGTGTTTGCCGCATTTCCGGCAGTTTGACGCCTTGCATTGCAGTGCCGTGTGCCCTGGGCTCAAACAATTGAAACAAAGGTTCGACGTTTTGCAAATTACACGCGATACCTGGAGTCGTTGTCGACAGAAACGTACGACAACTTCTCAAATTGTCGACTCGATTCGTCGCGTTCGTTGTGGGCTCGTCTCGCTCGCAGATTTGCAGCCTCGATAGACTCCAGCATTTGGCAGCGCCTTTCCGAAAACTCTAAGAGCTTACTAAACGTCGGTACGTTAGTATCTTGCTTTGATTGCCACTCGCGTCCCCTCTACTGCGCAGGCGCGAACCAGTGTTACCAACTATGGTACCAACCCGAGATAACCAAAAATCCCCAGACTCGAGATTATTGCGCATGCGCCGACCGGTGTTACCAACCCGAAATAACAAAAAATCCATAGATTTAAATTTGCAATGCGCATGCCTGGCTTTGACAGTCTCCGCTGCCGCCAACTTAAACGACGGCCATATGCCGCCAACCTACTGACAGAAATCCCTAGATTTAAAAAATTACAATGTGCATGCGCGGTTTTGACAGTCTCCAACACCGCCAACTTAAACGAAGCCCCGATGCCGCCAATCCACCGACAGAAATCCCTAAATTTAAAAAATTACAATGCGCATGCGCGGTTTTGACAGATTTAACCAATTACAATGCGCATGTGCGGTTTTGACAGTCTCAACTGCCGCCAACTTAAACGACGCCCGGATGCTGCCAATCCACAGACAGAAATCCCTAGACTTAAAAATTACAATGCGGTTTTGACAGTCTCTACCGCCGCCAACTTAAACGACGCCCAGATGCTGCCAATCCACCGACAGAAATCCCTAGGTTATGATTTCTTATCCGATTTGACAGCTCGCAAGTTAACCTTTTAAATTTTAATTTACTAACGAATTAAAATACACACTGATACCGGAAGAATGAGAATTTGGAGATGACCTGGTAATGCAGAACGCCTATCAACTGCTCAGGAAGTTCACAATTACCAAGGAGGAACTGTCATGGTGTGAGGTGGTATCAGCATCGGAGGAAGAACAGAGCTCGTTTTCTTGGAACGCTAAAACCCTCCTAATAGAAAAATTGCATGTATTTTTTTCTTAAATATCTACTATTAGGATGAATCTCAAATGATGTTAATTTCAAGTGCAATGTTCAACGAATGCTATACCAAAAAATCAGACGAATCTGTTGGAAAATTAGGAAATTAAACCCTCAAAACCCTTCTATGGAAAATTTGCATGCTTTTTTCCCATCTTAAGGTGCGTATACATCTGAGCACGAACGGGAACGAGGCAGACCGAGGCCAAACGAGCATACTGATGTAGACGATGCACGGGGAATTCGAACGGAATCGGTACATAAAAGGAAAATTCGATTAAATGTAGAAGGCATTTGGGTTTCAATTGCGCCTCCTTCCGATCATAATCGTTTTTTGTTTACTTGAAACGAAATTAAATGAGGCAAGCGTTCGGCCTCGGTTCGCCTCGTTCCCGTTCGTGCTCAGATGTATACGCGCCTTTATTGAACAATTTTTTTGGCTTCCTTGTGCTTGGTCGATCCCACCACCTCGAAACAGTACACAAGGGGGGAATCGCACCCCCTCCGTTTACCCCATCAAGAAGTCCGGGGGTGATTGTGCATAAAACCCACAACAACATAGACATAAGATTATTCTCTATTCGTTAATCATTCTCTATTCAATCATTCGTATGTAATCATTCAGTAGTATTCATTCATTCACTTGTATTATTCTTAATATCATTATTCACTATTCGACATTCAATTCGTTATTGTGACGTGTATATAAACTTGTAAATAAAACTATTTTAAGAGAATCTACTTCTCATTTATTCGAACACTAGCTGAATGTACCCGGCGTTGCCCGGACGTAGATTAAATAAACGCAGTGTTGACTAAAGTGGTGATGTTGACTAATCGACATTATAATACAATTAAACAGGAATCCTCTACTTTTCCAATCACAAAATAAACAAATTTGTTGAAATTAACCTTCGTTGTCAGGACCGGGTACTTCAATGTGATTTGGACAAAGAGGATACCTTGGTTGATATCTGAGAATAGACTCTTTAGGCAAAGACGCAGTTGTTCTATAAGCGATTCCAGGAAATCGAAATTAACTTTAGATAATTTTCGGGGAAATCGAAGTTTACAAATTAGCTGATCATGTTATGATAAAATTGAAAACACAATGGAACCATTCCTTTTGCTGCAGTCAACTCACAAACAGAACAGTATGTAGATGATTTTGACTTATCTTCAGAATAAACAAACACTTCAGCATAATTATCTTCTTCTAAACTGCACAAAAATTATTAAAACCTGGCCGCAACTGGTTAGACAATTACAGTGCGAACCTTTTGAGCTCCCTTTCCAGTATTAAAATTTTGGTATGTGGTAAAATGTGGTATTTGGTGGTATTTGTGCATCGCTAGATTTTCAAACTTGTCCATCTTAGTTATAAATGATTTAAAGCAATAATGAACACAATGTATTTACGTAAAATAAATAGTGTAAAACGCGTATCAATGTCAGTAAAGTCTGATCCAACGCTGTAAATTTTGGATTTCAGCCGAGGCAGATTTGGTGAAAAATAAAAACACCATTATCATTAACTGAACGGTCCGGTACGACGATGGTGATTGGGAGCAAATTTGGTTAACGGCAAAATTAACATTCTATATAAAATAAATAAATATTTTGACGGAAATATGGTGGATGTAAAAATCTTATTCGGCTTCTCCGACGGACTCACACTTGTTTACATTAACACAAACTTGTTGAACAATTAAAGTGCGAACCTCTTGAGCTCCCGTTCCAGTATTAAAATATCAATACCAATACCATAGATATAAAAAAAGACAATTCCCATCACCTTTCATAATACGGTGTGGTAATTGTACATCGCTAGATTTTCAAACTTCTCCATCTTAGTTATAAATGATGTAAAGCAATAATAAACACAGTGAACGTAAAATAAATAGTGTAAAACGTGTATAAGCACATAATTATTAAGGGTATGAATGTCAGTGATCTCTGGTACATACAACGGTGAAAATTTCGGATTTCAGCCGGGGCAAATTTGGTGAAAAACAAATACACCACTACCATTAACTGAACGTAAAAATTAGCGTACAAATATAAGTGGAGTCCGGTTCGACGCTGGTAATTTTTCGAAAATTGATTGGGGGCAGATTTGGTTAACGCGAGGATCAAATGTTAAATTAAAATACTTTATTTGATAGCGGTAGACGTTCGAACACTGATGCGTCGCCTCATCGAATTTGGCGACTTTGCGAACAGTTTCCGACGCTGGAGCAGCAATTTTCACAATTGTAGTTGTGTTAAAATTAAACACCGCGATCGAGTACTGCTCCACACGCTGAACCAGCAATTCTCGAATTCTAAGAAACGATAAGAAAGGCTTATCCAATGCTTGGAATGTGCGAATTTCTGCATAGATATTGAATAAAACCAAATCGAGGATCGCCTTTTCACGTTTGTGACCTTGCCCTTGACGTGGCAGGCTCAAGCTGCTTCAATAATGTAAAAATCTTATTCGGCATCTCCAATAAACTCACATTTGTTTACATTAACACGCATTCCTTCATGGACTTGTGACGAATTACAAACAAATATTGCAACTTCAAGTGTTCCATTTAATTTCGTTTCTGGGTGCAAGCTCCTTTCTTTTCACTCTAGTCAGTCTGAACTTATTACACAGAGTGATATTTTCAAATCCAGGCGCCCTAAATAATTTTGTCGTTGTTTTCAAAAGTTTCAAGAGAAGGAGAGTTGACAGAGAAGCTAAATTATTCCAAATTATTCCCATTTAGTTCTCTGACAACGTTAAAGACAATGTTGAAATATATAAATACAAAATTTCACACCATAAAAACGAAGTATTTGGGAGTTATGTATAAAAAAAGTCGAAGTTATTTATGTTAATTTGGCGTGATTTGCTATGGTTCAAAAAAATGCAAAAATATTAGGTTGATTTGGGGTTGTTTCGGACGATATGGGTTTCTTTGAGGATTGTTTGGAATGGTTATTGATGGTTGGCAGGGTTTAGCTTTGGCGGATTAAACGAAATTTTTGGTAATTATAATGTGATTGGGCTTTGGTTGGCTTGGTAAAAAGTGGTTGGGGTGATTTAGGGGAATTCGAAGTCATTTATGCGAGTTTGGCGTAGTTTGCTTAGAATTCGTAATTTTTTTTTAATTATGGGTTGACCTGGAGTAGTTTTGAATGGTAAGTGTATGACTTTTAGGGATAGTTTGGAATGGTGCGTTATGTTTGGGGTGTTTAACGTATTCAGGTAAATTTTACAAAAATTTTGGTAATTTTAAAATGAAGAATTAAAGTGCGAACCTCTTGAGCTCTATTTCCGGTATTAAAAATGCAATAGGAAAAATAGTAAAAAAGACTATTTCCATCACTTTTCACGGGAATTATACATGGTGGTATTTGTTCTCCGCTTACTATTAGATTTTCAAACTGCTCCATCTTAGTTATAAATAATGCAGAACCATTAATGAACGCAATGTACGTAAAATAAATAGTGTAAATCGTGTATAAGCACACAATACTTAAGCGTATGATGTCAGTGAAAATTTCGGATTTTGGCCGGAGCAGGTTTGGTGAAGAACAAATACACCACTATCATTAACTGAACGTAAAAATTAGCGTACGATAATAAGTGAAGTCCGGTCCGACGCTGGAAATTTTTCGATTGGGGAGAGTTTTGGTTAACGGCAAGAACAAATCGGGAATATCGGGAATAAAATAATTTATTTAATAGCGATAGAACTTCGAATACCGATGCGTCGCCTCGACCTTGGCGACGTTGAATACCAGCGTTCCAGACGCTGAAGCAGCAATTTTCACAATTATATGAGGTGCACGTGCCTAGTGCGTATAAAAACAATTTGGATAACAAAAGAGATTAATTTGTATGTACCAAATAATACTCGCACAGGTGTACTCGTATGGCCCGTCATAATTTTCACGAAATGAATTTAAGAAATTAACATTCTAAAGTAAATAAATATTTTGACGGGAATGTTAAAAATCTTATTCGGCCTTTCCGACAAGTGATATTTTCACATTCAGGCGCCCTAAATTATTTTGCCGTTGATTTCAAAAGTTTCCCTGGAAGGAGAGTACTCAGCAAGGGGCTCGTCAGGGGTGGCAGAGTTGGCAGTGCCACTCCAAATATAAATTTACTATCGAACACAACAATAGTTCTGTAATTCAATTGCAGAATTTCGAAATTTTCAGATATTTTCACGAAAATCTAGGGCTTACACCGCGTTTATACCGCTTTAAAGTTAAAAACCATAGAGCTGTTTATACAAATTCACGCATGTTGAGAAGGTAGGGCTTGCCCCGTCAGCGTGTTGCAATTCAGAAATACGTTTATGTTTGCATGTCAACTGGAACAAATAATTATTGGAAAGTGGAAGAAAATCAAAATTGGTATCAGCATATTTAATATTCAGAATAACGTCTATTAGTCGAAACAATATGTTTTATGTGCAGATATTTATTAATATTTTATGATTTAATACGATAAGGCATTTATAAATGACACAACCAAATGGAAGATTTTGATTGAAAATGATTATTAATTTATGGTAACCGAAGTAATTTAGGTGAGTTTGGCATAGTTTGCTATGGTTTGTATCATTTTTTGTAATTTTAAAGTGATTGGGGTTAGTTTGGGGCGGTAAGGGGTAGTTGGGGGTGATTTATAATAGCCGAAGTAATTTGGGTGAGTTTGGCATAGTTTGCTATGGTTTGTGGCATTTTTTGTAATTTTAAAGTGATTGGGCTTAGTTTGGGGCGGTAAGGGGTAGTTGGGGGTGATTTATGGTAGCCGAAGTAATTTGGGTGATTTTAGCATAGTTTGCTATGGTTTGTATCATTTTTTGTAATTTTAAAGTGATTGGGCTTAGTTTGGGGCGGTAAGGGGTAGTTGGGGGTAATTTATAATAGCCGAAGTAATTTGGGTGATTTTGACATAGTTTGCTATGGTTTGTATCATTTTTTGTAATTTTAAAGTGATTGGGCTTAGTTTGGGGTGGTAAGGGGTAGTTGGGGGTGATTTATAATAGCCGAAGTAATTTGGGTGAGTTTGGCATAGTTTGCTATGGTTTGTGGCATTTTTTGTAATTTTAAAGTGATTGGGCTTAGTTTGGGGCGGTAAGGGGTAGTTGGGGGTGATTAATGGTAGCCGAAGTAATTTGGGTGAGTTTGGCATAGTTTGCTATGGTTTGTGGCATTTTTTGTAATTTTAAAGTGATTTGGTTTAGTTTGTGGTGGTAAGGGGTAGTTGGGGGTGATTTATGGTAGCCGAAGTAATTTGGGTGAGTTTGGCATAGTTTGCTATGGTTTGTAGCATTTTTTGTAATTTTAAAGTGATTTGGTTTAGTTTGGGGTGGTAAGGGGTAGTTGGGGGTAATTTATGGTAACCGAAGTAATTTAGGTGAGTTTGGCATAGTTTGCTATGGTTTGTAGCATTTTTTTAAATTTTAAAGTGAATTGGCTTATTTTGGGGTGGTAAGGGGTAGTTGGGGGTGATTTATGGTAGCCGAAGTAATTTGGGTGATTTTGGCATAGTTTGCTATGGTTTGTATCATTTTTTGTAATTTTAAAGTGATTGGGCTTAGTTTGGGGCGGTAAGGGGTAGTTGGGGGTAATTTATAATAGCCGAAGTAATTTGGGTGATTTTGACATAGTTTGCTATGGTTTGTATCATTTTTTGTAATTTTAAAGTGATTGGGCTTAGTTTGGGGCGGTAAGGGGTAGTTGGGGGTGATTTATAATAGCCGAAGTAATTTGGGTGAGTTTGGCATAGTTTGCTATGGTTTGTGGCATTTTTTGTAATTTTAAAGTGATTGGGCTTAGTTTGGGGCGGTAAGGGGTAGTTGGGGGTGATTAATGGTAGCCGAAGTAATTTGGGTGAGTTTGGCATAGTTTGCTATGGTTTGTGGCATTTTTTGTAATTTTAAAGTGATTTGGCTTAGTTTGTTGTGGTAAGGGGTAGTTGGGGGTGATTTATGGTAGCCGAAGTAATTTGGGTGAGTTTGGCATAGTTTGCTATGGTTTGTAGCATTTTTTGTAATTTTAAAGTGATTTGGTTTAGTTTGGGGTGGTAAGGGGTAGTTGGGGGTGATTTATGGTAACCGAAGTAATTTAGGTGAGTTTGGCATAGTTTGCTATGGTTTGTAGCATTTTTTTAAATTTTAAAGTGAATTGGCTTATTTTGGGGTGGTAAGGGGTAGTTGGGGGTGATTTATGGTAGCCGAAGTAATTTGGGTGAGTTTGGCATAGTTTACTATGGTTTGTATCATTTTTTGTAATTTTAAAGTGATTGTTCTTAGTTTGGGGTGGTAAGGGGTAGTTGGGGGTAATTTATAATAGCCGAAGTAATTTGGGTGATTTTGACATAGTTTGCTATGGTTTGTATCATTTTTTGTAATTTTAAAGTGATTGGGCTTAGTTTGGGGCGGTAAGGGGTAGTTGGGGGTGATTTATAATAGCCGAAGTAATTTGGGTGAGTTTGGCATAGTTTGCTATGGTTTGTGGCATTTTTTGTAATTTTAAAGTGATTGGGCTTAGTTTGGGGCGGTAAGGGGTAGTTGGGGGTGATTAATGGTAGCCGAAGTAATTTGGGTGAGTTTGGCATAGTTTGCTATGGTTTGTAGCATTTTTTTAAATTTTAAAGTGAATTGGCTTATTTTGGGGTGGTAAGGGGTAGTTGGGGGTGATTTATGGTAGCCGAAGTAATTTGGGTGAGTTTGGCATAGTTTACTATGATTTGTAACATTTTTTGTTATTTTAAAGTGATTGTTCTTAGTTTGGGGTGGTAAGGGGTAGTTGGGGGTGATTTATGGTAGCCGTAGTAATTTAGGGGATTTTGGCATAGTTTGTTATGGTTTGTAGTATTTTTTGTAATTTTAAAGTGATTGGGCTTAGTTTGGGGCGGTAAGGGGTAGTTGGGGGTGATTAATGGTAGCCGAAGTAATTTGGGTGAGTTTGGCATAGTTTGCTATGGTTTGTGGCATTTTTTGTAATTTTAAAGTGATTTGGCTTAGTTTGTTGTGGTAAGGGGTAGTTGGGGGTGATTTATGGTAGCCGAAGTAATTTGGGTGAGTTTGGCATAGTTTGCTATGGTTTGTAGCATTTTTTGTAATTTTAAAGTGATTTGGTTTAGTTTGGGGTGGTAAGGGGTAGTTGGGGGTGATTTATGGTAACCGAAGTAATTTAGGTGAGTTTGGCATAGTTTGCTATGGTTTGTAGCATTTTTTTAAATTTTAAAGTGAATTGGCTTATTTTGGGGTGGTAAGGGGTAGTTGGGGGTGATTTATGGTAGCCGAAGTAATTTGGGTGAGTTTGGCATAGTTTACTATGGTTTGTATCATTTTTTGTAATTTTAAAGTGATTGTTCTTAGTTTGGGGTGGTAAGGGGTAGTTGGGGGTAATTTATAATAGCCGAAGTAATTTGGGTGATTTTGACATAGTTTGCTATGGTTTGTATCATTTTTTGTAATTTTAAAGTGATTGGGCTTAGTTTGGGGCGGTAAGGGGTAGTTGGGGGTGATTTATAATAGCCGAAGTAATTTGGGTGAGTTTGGCATAGTTTGCTATGGTTTGTGGCATTTTTTGTAATTTTAAAGTGATTGGGCTTAGTTTGGGGCGGTAAGGGGTAGTTGGGGGTGATTAATGGTAGCCGAAGTAATTTGGGTGAGTTTGGCATAGTTTGCTATGGTTTGTAGCATTTTTTTAAATTTTAAAGTGAATTGGCTTATTTTGGGGTGGTAAGGGGTAGTTGGGGGTGATTTATGGTAGCCGAAGTAATTTGGGTGAGTTTGGCATAGTTTACTATGATTTGTAACATTTTTTGTTATTTTAAAGTGATTGTTCTTAGTTTGGGGTGGTAAGGGGTAGTTGGGGGTGATTTATGGTAGCCGTAGTAATTTAGGGGATTTTGGCATAGTTTGTTATGGTTTGTAGTATTTTTTGTAATTTTAAAGTGATTGTTCTTAGTTTGGGGTGGTAAGGGGTAGTTGGGGGTGAATTTTGGTATCCGAAATAATGTGTGTGAGTTCGAAATAGTCTGCTATGGTTTGTGTCATTTTGTTTTATTTTAAAGTGATTGGAGTTACTTGGGGTTGCTAAGGGGTGGTAAGGGATGATTTAAGATAACGGATCTAATTTATGTCAGTTTGGCGTAGTTCGGGAATTTTTTGGGGTTGATTTGGTAAAGTTTGCAATGGTAAGTGATATTTGAGGATGTTTAATGTAGACGGATTAAATTTGGAGTGGTTTGGTAATTTTTAAATGAGTCACGGATCGGGGACATTATAATTGAAATCAAAATTATAATTGAAATATCTGCGCCTCGCTAGGTACGGCAAAAGTATGATCAGGAAAGCAGAAAGTGAAAGTGCTTTTAATGTAAACCGGTCGCCCGACGTCGAAGTTGTTTTGGCTAGACACGTGCTTCTAAAAAAAACCCGGTCTCCGCGAGCCGATCATTTTTTGTTTATTTTAACCGGTTTTTATTCGGTTTTTATTTAAATACAAAGGAACCGGACCGAATTTTGCAAAATCTCCTTATTAGCGTTCATTCTCGGCCCTTGATAGACCCGTGTCTAAAATTTCAAGTCTAGAGCCCTCCCGGTTTGGGCTGTAGGTTGTCGGTGAATCAGTGAATGTGTAGATGTGTAGATGTGTAGATGAGTGTGTCAGTGAGGACACTTCGCTTTATATATATAGATTTGACCCACACGGTCAAACATTGGTCCTTCGAGCCGGATAGTGAAAATAATCAAGTGAAATTCATCATCAATTCAACTCGCGGAAGATTCATCGCAGGCATCAGGCAAATTCAAACGCCATCCCGTGGATCACCGCCAACATCTCCAGGTCGCGTCCAAGGGCAATACGAATCCCTTGCGTAACTAAAATCAACACGTCCAAGGGCACTACGAATCCCTTGCGTAGCCGGAATCAACACGTCCAAGGGCACTACGAATCCCTTGCGTAGCTGGAATCAACACGTCCAAGGGCACAGCGAGGCACTGCAGGTCCACCTGGTCCACCTGGTCCACAACTTCGTGCCATCCGAGCCGTTCATCTTGGCCAGGTTAGTGTCTCTCTATCCAGTCATATCGCACAAATCAATCTCAAATTGCCTTTCCAGAGTTTTTAACATCTTTGATTCGTACCAAAACTGTCGGTAGTTCTACCTTCTAAAAAAGACACGTGTTCAATAAACTATCCGATACACAATGACGCGCCTTGACGAACTTAAAATCATTTTACATAACGTTAACGAGAAATTGGAAAGAATAGAGGATTATGTCTCTACCTTTGATCAAACTAAATTCAGCATCAACCGTCTAAAGGCCCGCCAACAAATTCTTGAGAACGTTAAGGAAGAATATGATCAAGCTCAATGTCAGTATGAAACATTAGATTCAAAAACCGAAGAAATGAAAAAGGCACATCGTCAGTCTAGAATCGCGTTTGAGGAGAAATACTGTGACTTAGTAGCGGACATTATGGATATAATTAATCGTGTTGAAAACGCGCCCGTCACTCAAACAAATGCAGTATCGGTCGGCGACATTAAATTAAATTTACCTCCGCTAAGCTTAGTCACTTTCTCGGGCGATTACAAAAATTGGACAAATTTTGAAAACTCCTTCAAGTCAACAATTCACCAAAACAGAAATCTAAGTAATGAGCAAAAATTCCAATATTTAAAATCTTGTCTTTGGAACGAGGCCCTGCAAGCAATCAACTCGTTAAGTTTAGAAGATGAAAATTACGGCAAGGCTTGGGAAATTCTAACAAATCGTTTTAAAAACACTCGTTTAATCGTGCAAGATCACGTTATGACAATCCTAAACGCATCGTCCATAAACAAGCAATCATATACAGCGCTTCGCGAATTAGTGAACACGTTAATAACCAATATGACCGCATTAAAAACATTAAGGATAGACGTAAATCACTGGGACGCGCTAATAATTCCCATAATTGTGGAAAAATTAGATTACGGTACGAAAAGAGAATGAGAAATATCATTGGATACGAAGGTACCAACTTATGAACAATTCATAAAATTCCTAGAAAAACGTTGCACTGTCTTGGAATCAATAAACAATATGTCCAGTAAAACATCAACTCAATCAACTAATCTACCAAAAAACATTCAAGGCAACAAACGCCTGGTCTCATTAGCAGCCACAAATCAAAGGACAACGTTATGCGTTTCCTGCAAGGATTCAAGTCACTTCATTCAACAATGTACCGCATTTATAAACTTATCGGTAAAATCGCGAAATGAAAGGGTTAAGTTTCTGAAGCTATGTCAAAATTGTCTTCGAAATAATCACACAACATCAAGCTGCCGTAACACAAAAAATTGTCACCATTGTAATAAAAGACACCATACACTATTGCATTTTGACAACGAGCATGTGAACGAAGACATTAACGCCGCGTTAACATTAAACAATCATTCATGTCAAAAAACTCAAACGAACCGCACCACAGTGTTGTTAGCCACAGCGATTGTCGCTATCAAAAATTCAAAAAATAAATACCAATCATGTCGAGTATTTTTGGACCCAGGCTCGATGTCAAATTGCATTACGCAAAAAATGTGTTCAAAATTGGGGCTAAAAATGCAAGGCGAACATTTCGAAATCAAGGGTCTAAATGGCACAGTTAGCACAGCCAAACAAACCGTGTCTGTAGATATAAAATCTAATTACAATGAATTTAAGGCAAGTAAATTAAAATGCATTGTCGTAAACAAAATTACGGACAATCTACCCTTAATATCACTGGATCCGAACACTTTAGAAATTCCCAAAAATATACAACTTGCAGACCCAAGATTCTACGAAAGTGGTGAAATCGATTTACTACTTGGCGGCGGTACCTTTTGGGAATTACTATCCATCGGACAAATTTCTTTGCCAACAGGATTAATATTACAAAAGACCCAATTGGGTTTTATTGCGGGAGGTCCCTATCATAAAGTCGGCAATTCATCAAACAAGCAACAAATAAACATTTCCGCCTGCAATTTATCCCTAACCGCACCTAAAGTTTACGACCCATTAGAAGACAATATTCGCAAATTTTGGGAAATTGAGGATGCAGGGATAGAAGGTAGCAAACAAACGGGTTTATTGCCTGAGGACTTACAATCCGAAATGCATTTTACTGCAAATACAGAACGAGATTCAAACGGTCGTTTCGTAATAAAACTACCCCTTATGGGTAAAAAGGTGGACGTCGGTGAATCAAGGGGCATAGCAACAAAGCGTTTTTACAACATCGAACGCAAATTCGAAAGGGATCCACATCTCAAGGTGGAATATTCAAATTTCATGAACGAATACCTCCAATTAAATCACATGGAGCTAGTTCAAGTCATTCCAAGCGAAAACGTAGTTTATCTACCACATCACGCGGTGGTTAAGGAGTCAAGTACTACAACACGACTCAGAGTCGTCTTCGACGGTTCCGCTAAAACCACAAACGGTCGCAGCCTTAACGACAACTTATTGTGTGGACCTGCAATCCAACGCGATTTGTTTTCTATTGTTCTGGAATTCAGAACATTTAAATACGCGTTAAACGCCGATATAGCAAAAATGTACCGGCAAATATTGGTCGATCCAGAGGACCAAAATTACCAATTAATCCTCTGGCGGAACAACCCATCGAAACCGCTAAACACTTACGCATTAACAACGTTAGCGTACGGTACACGACCCGCTAGTTTTATAGCAACTCGCTGCCTAAAGGAACTTGCTGATATTAATGAGCATAAGCATCACAAGGCCTGTGAAATTATAAGAAATAATTTTTATATGGACGACTTATTAACAGGCGCCAATTCAATCTCTGAGCTAGTCACGCTCAGAAAAGAAATTGTCGAAATCCTTGGGCAAGCTCAGTTCGAATTACGCAAATTCCAGTCCAATGAGGAAAAAGTCTTGCCACCCGACGAAAACAAGGAACCCAATCAAATCGTGCAATTAAACAAAAATGAAGAATGGTGCAGCCATATATCTGAGAACATTAAACGTACAAGGCAAATTTGAGACCAAACTAATTTGTGCTAAATCACGGGTCGCACCAATAAAAACAATAACTATTCCTAGGCTAGAGCTTTGCGGAGCACTTCTACTCGCACGGTTAGTAACAAAGGTGCGAAAAAATATACCAAGTCGCGTCACACGGCAGTACCTATGGACTGATTCCAGCGTCGTGTTAGCGTGGCTAAATACACCGCCAAACGCCTTAAAAGTTTTCGTCGCTAATCGCGTATCCGAAATTATATCCTTAACATCAACAAAGGATTGGCGACACATTGCGTCAGAACACAACGCAGCGGACGTTCTCAGCAGAGGAACGTACCCAGCCCAGTTGCTAGAAAATCAAAGCTGGTTTAACGGACCAGCCTTTTTAGCAAAAACAGAAGTCGAGTGGCCTCAATCAAAGGTTAATCTAGCACAAATCCCAATCTTAGAGACTCGACCAACCCCAACAATCTGTAACGTAAATGTTGACACATCATTTTTAAACAAATACTCAAACTTCAGAAAATTGCAAAGAGTAACAGCATGGATAATCCGTTTCATAAAAAATTGTAAGGATCCAAAAAAACTTCTCGCACAAAATTTGTCAGCTGATGAACTAAAGGCATCCACACTCAAAATAATTCACCTTATACAAAAAACAGAATTTCAGGTTGAAATCTCTTCATTACAAAAACAAAGGCCAATACCGGAAAACTCAAAGTTGTTATCGCTAAGTCCATTTCTAGATGCAGGTACAATCCTCCGCGTAGGCGGGAGATTAATAAACGCAAACATCACAAACGACGTCAAACATCCAATACTGTTACTAAAAAATCACTTTGTGACAAAATTAATAATAAAGGATGAACACGAACGACAACTTCACGCGGGCCCCCAGGCCACATTAGCGGCACTGCGCCAACGGTATTGGATCGTTTCCGGTCGCAACGCAATCAGACATGTATTGCACCATTGTCATAATTGTTTCAAAACCAAACCAGTTGCGGCCAAAATCAAAATGGGCAACTTACCCACTCATAGAGTGCAAGCCACGCGTACATTTACAACAACAGGTCTAGATTACGCTGGGCCAGTATATGTACGGGAACATAAGGGACGCGGGAAAAAATTAAACAAGGCGTACATAGCATTATTCATATGTTTTGCTACTAAGGCGGTACACATAGAATTAGTCCACGACCTAACAACTCAGGAATTTCTTGGTGCTTTAAGACGATTCATCAGCAGACGCGGTCATCCATGTAACTTATATAGTGACAATGGCAGTAATTTCGTCGGGGCCAATAACGAGCTGAAGGAAATGTTCAAGTTTCGTTCAAGGATCGTCAAACACAAAACAAAATCGTTGACAATCTAGCAAATAGTGGTATAAATTGGCACTTTATTCCGGCAAATTCACCTCACATGGGAGGGCTGTGGGAAGCCAATATCAAATCAGTAAAAACCCACATAAGAAGAACGATCGGTAATACACATCTCACATATAGCGAGATGAATACGCTTTTGGTGCGTATCGAAGCATGTTTAAACTCAAGACCACTGACTCCCCTAACATCCGATCCCAACGATTTAGAAATCCTAACTCCATTCCACTTCCTGATAGGAGAGACACTAAGTACGTTCCAGGAACACGACTACAGCGCGGTCCCAATCAACCGCCTGTCAAGATGGCAACTAATAGAGAGGATACGGGGCCATTTTTGGAAACGTTGGAGTCGGGAGTACCTCACATCGCTGCAGAACCGCGGAAAATGGTTCAAGGATCCACCGTCATGCAACCCAATCAAGGAAGGAGCAATGGTCCTTGTCATAGAAGAAAATACTCCGCCTCTTTCTTGGAAAATGGGCAGAATCATCCAACTACACCCAGGAAACGACGGACACATCAGGGTGGTGTCAATAAAAACAAAACAAGGAGTCCTACAACGCGCCGTGAAAAAGATATGCCCGCTACCAGCAGAAGAAGCAACGGGTAGTGATGCGTGTGTGTGACATGGGTGTGTAGGTGGACTTTTAGTTGAAACTAGGTAGCTTCAAGGGGGGGAGTATGGTCGATCCCACCACCTCGAAACAGTACAGAAGGGGGGAATCGCACCCCCTCCGTTTACCCCATCAAGAAGTCCGGGGGTGATTGTACATAAAACCCACAACAACATAGACATAAGAATATTCTCTATTTCAATCATTCGTATGTAATCATTCAGTAGTATTCATTCATTCACTTGTATTATTCTTAATATCATTATTCACTATTCGACATTCATTTCGTTATTGTGACGTGTATATAAACTTGTAAATAAAACTAGTTTAAGAGAATCTACTTCTCATTTATTCGAACATTTGACCCACACGGTCAAACAGTGCTAATATTTCTATAGAAAATGTTGATCGGAGTTTAGCATTTTCTTTCATTTGTGCACCATTCATGTTAATCTAACCTAACATAATTTGTCATAATCTTAGTCGTAATAAAATAAGATTGTTTGTTATACGTTTTTATTGCAGAACCGCATAAAAATGAAAATCCAAATAAAGACATAAAACAGTAAAATATAGAACGCCGGGTCCCATGTTAATTGGATTTCGTTAAATAGCGCTCGTAGCTGTAGCATATCATACTACATAGCTCAGTCAGAATGGTCAATTCATGCGGGATATTTAAATTCTCAGCTAGGGCAGTGTAAACACTTTATTATCTTTATTAAGAAACACATTACAAAAATCCGAACATATACTTTGAACCAGGTATTGTTGCTGTCGTATTAAATTTTTACATGCTATTAAAAATGCAGTAAAAAAATTTAAACGGCGTCAGCAGAATACAGCTGATTTAAATGATTTGTTTAGATTGGAATGTTATCTGTGATAAAGATAATGGCATGACTTTACACTACCCTAATCATTTATACAATATTTAAAAGTTAATAAAATAAATAAAACTATACTGTTTTTATAAAAACACGGAAACAAGGGACGAACATGGATACAAAAAACAAAACTGAAAAACCACAATTGCGCGGCAAGCGACCAAGTGGGGCGCAGCGTCGTAAAAACGCGCGAGCCAGGGTCGCCGGGACTGTGGGTCTTCCTCCTTCGGAGGGAACCAGTGAACCAGCACCTGGCTCGTCACAGGCAAGGGTGGGGGGGGATCAAGCGGTCCCTGCCTTTCTCCAGCACTCCGTCACCGGCAGGTGTTCGGGTGAAGAGGGCTAGGCGGATCGCCATGAGACCCTCTTCCTTTGCTCAAGCGGCGGCATCTGGGCTGAGGGGGGCGATCGTCGGGGAGAATTTCCCGGAGGTACCCCTCACGGTACAGGAGGTGGCCGCAATTGAAGCCGAGTTGGAACGGGTGATTGATGAGCTCCCTAGGTCTCTCGTTTGCCCGGCTTCGACGACTTCTCAAGGTCTGCGCAGGGCGCCATTAAGGTGACCTGTGCAGACGAAGAATCCAAGGCCTGGCTAAAAGCCAGCCTTGGCAGTCTTAGGGACATTCCGGCTCTCGTTTGGTTAGAGCAGGAACAGATACCTAAGACGAAGAAGGTGGGTTGCTCGATGAGGACCACTGTTGACAAGGTGCCGCAAGCGCTCCAGCGCATGGCACGTCGCAATCCGGACCTCCGTACGGGTACATGGAGGACCTACGATGCCTCAACCGTGTGCAACCAGGTTAGGGTCATCCTAGGGGTGGACGAGGGCTCCTACAAAGCCCTCGCAAAAGCAGGATGGTCGGCATACACCGGTGTCCACAAGGCCCGCGTTTGGGACTTGGGCTACTCCGGTGGGGCTGCATTATCAAATAAGGAGCCCGAGGGTTTGGGGGCGGGGCTGGGAGAGCATTCGGTCCCCCCGGCACCGCCTTCGCCCTCGGGCTCTGCATCACGCAAGGAGTCTTGATGGCCACCGTCGCTAATTCAATAGCGGCGGGGCTATCGTGCCTCCAGATCAACTTGCACCGCAGCTACGAGGCGACTGGCTTGCTTAGTCGTCGCTTTTCTGCGGGGCAGACACTCATCTCCCTCATCCAAGAACCCTACTCCATAGGGGACAAGGTGGGCGGTGTAAGCTGTAGTAACATTTGTGTGTTCCAGGGTAGGTCGGAAAGTCCGAGAGCGGATGTACTTGTCAACAAACAAGTGCAGGCACAGGAGCTACCGAGGTTCTGTCATCGAGACCTGGTGGCTGTCACAATTGATCAGATCGGCGAGAGACGCGTTGTAATGTGCTCAGCGTACCTGCCGTTCGATTCACCGACTCCACCGCCAACACAGGAACTGTGTGACTTAGTGGAGTTTTGTAGGAACAAGTCCTGGTCCCTGATAGTGGGCTGCGATGCGAACTCACACCACACGGTGTGGGGAAGCAGCGACACCAACAGGAGGGGATCAGCACTGCTCAAATTCATTACTTCTACGGGGTTGGAAGTCGCTAACCGCGGATCCGAACCCACCTTTGTGACTAGTGCACGAAAGGAAGTAATAGACATTACTCTGTGTTCCAGCGACCCGGATTAAGAATTGGAAGGTATTAGATGAGCCGTCGCTCTCGGATCATCGGTACATACAATTCAAAATAGCGCTCCAAATCCACGTTTCGTTTCGACTAGGACGTACAGGAACCCTAAGGCCACTGATTGGAACTCCTACCGGATTGGGGACAAACGGACTAGACCACGTACGAGGGCGGATTTGGACCATGAATTCGACGCTCTTCGTGGGGACATAATTTCCTCCTTCGAGTAGAACTGCCTTTTGAGAACTGGGCAGGATAAACAACCAGCATGGTGGAATGGTGAGCTAGAGGCGCTAAGACGGGAAACTAGGAAAAAGTTGAACCGGGCCATGCGCATTAACCGGCAGCCGGAATGGGAATCCTACAAGGACTCACAACGACGGTTCAAAGGCCTCATAAAAAAGAGGAAAAGGGACAGCTGGAAGAACTTCTGTGCGAACATGGAAGGGCTTTCAGAAGTTGCTAAGTTAAGGAAAGTTCTGGTGTGGCGCCCGTGTGGGGGCTCTGAGCCTGCCAGACGGGTCGTTCACGGACTCAGACACGGCGGCCTTGGAGCTCCTCGTGGAGACGCACTTTCCCAAACCAACAACGAACAATGACGAGACTGATCGGTGGTCCGGCCCGGCTAAGGACTGGCTCACTGCCTCAGAGATCGTTTCCTACGACAAAATATCCTCACGTTCGCACCGTTCAAAGCGGCGGGTCCAGACGGAATCTTCCCGGCTCTTCTTCAGGAGGCGGGGATGTGTCTTATCGGTCCGTTGTACCACATTATCCGGGCGTCTATCGCCCTGAGCCACATCCCACTTTCTTGGAGACAGGTTAACATGACCAGCCGAAAGACTTTCGTCCTATCAGCCTCTCTTCCTTCTTGCTGAAACTCAGTGAGAGATTGGTTGATAGACACATCAAAAATAGGGCTCTTCACACGTTTCCCATCCATCCCAACCCGCATGCTTATAGAAATGGTCGGTCCACAGAAACGGCGCTCCACCAGCTAGTTGCAAGAGCGGAGGACGCCATTCTGAAGAAGCAATGGGCACTTGCTGCCTTCCTTGACGTCGAAGGAGCTTTCAGCAACCCTTCTTTGGATTCGTTATGCGACGCCTCCTTCGAGCACGGCATTCACCGCACCATTGTTACCTGGATACGGCGCATGCTCGAGGGACGCCGCATTCAGTCATCTCTGAGAGGAGCTTCCACTTAAGCCGTGGTAGTGAGGGGCTGTCCGCAGGGGGGAGTACTTTCTCCTCTCCTGTGGTCGCTTCCCCTGGACGGTCTTCTGGAGGACCTTAATGAGAATGGGTTCTATGCGCAAGCATATGCGGACGATCTCTGTATGTACAGGGAAAGTTTTTGGGACCAATCACGGAGCTCATGCAAAGAGCCCTGGGTATGGTCAATAGGTGGTGTGGCAGTAAGGGCCTTTCGATGAATCCGTCGAAAATGGAACTTAAGCTCTTTACCAGGAAAAGGAAGGTGGACACGGTTCAGTGGCCATGTATCCAAGGCGTCACACTAAAGTTGGCCGAGAGGGTTAAATATCTAGGGGTAACCTTGGATCCGAAACTCTCTTGGACTGACCATGTTGAAAGTCAAGTGCGGAAGACGACGACCACCTTTCGGGTCTCGAACCCCTTCACCTCAGGGTTAGGGCCGAGGCTTTCAAGGCGGTAGCAAAGCTAAGGTTGGAAACGAGGGGGCGACTAGAGGGAGCCTATCATTGGACCGTATCCAAGCCGGGGTGCAATGACTTGTGTTCTGGGATGATCAGGGACGATATGGAACGCATCTGGTGTTTCAATAAACCTTTTAAGATTAGGATCCCATCTAGGGAGGACTGGATAATAAAAAGAGAATATATGCTCATGCCGAAAGGACTAGTTTGGTACACGGACGGGTCCAAAACGGGAGAGGGTACTGGCGCGGGCATCTTTGGTAGAGCACCCAGAATGGAAGTTTTCCTTCCGCTGGAGACTTACCCGAGCGTTTTTCAAGCGGAATTGTTTGCCACCCTGAGATGTGCGCAGGAGAATCTTGAGAGAGAATACTCGGGCAGTTACATCTTTATTTGTACGGACAGTCAGGCGGCCATCGGGGCCCTCAACTCTAACGAGGTGAGATCTAGATTGGTGCTGGACTGTAGACACGCGCTGTCAAGATTGGCAGAGGTGAATGCTGTCACGGTCGTATGGGTTCCAGGCCATACGGGTGTGGCAGGTAACGAAAGAGGTGATGAGTTGGCTAGAGAGGCAACGGAGACGCCGCATCTCGGCCCGCAGCCCTCGTGCGGCGTAAGTGGTGGTTACTTGAGACAGAGGACGCAAGGTGCGCTTAAGTCTCAATTTGACTCCTACTGGAGGAACATCCGCGGGCTGAGGCAGGCCAAGTCCCTGATAAAGGGAGTGGCCAGCCCGGTAGCTCGGAGATGGATGCTTAAGCTCAGTCGAACCAGACTGAGGAGGCTGGTGGGTGTCCTAACGGGACACTGCCAGCTGAGGCGACATCTTAACATCACGAGCCTCTCGGAGGAACGTAGATGTCGGCTGTGCAATGAAGACGAGGAAACTCCAATTCATCTGTTGACCAACTGTGGCCCTTTAAGTCACAGAAGGGCAAATTTTCTAGGAGCACATCAGGTCCCTATAGAAGAACTCCATACGCTCCCCTGGCCTAAGATACTGGGATTCATAAAAGGGACAGGACTTGAGTGGGGTGAGCGTGGAGAGGATGGCGGGCATAATGGGCCGCAAGGCCTGAATACAGCGGTCCTACATAGGAACGCACCGCTATATAGAAGAAAAAGAAGAAGATATGGCAATCATGGACGAGGACGTGTGTATCGACGACCCAGAGAACGGTATGCACAGTGCTGCTTTGAGAAACGTATGAGCTATGACGGTGGTTCATGTATGGTCTGGGGTGCAATATCCCTAGAAGGAAAAACTGACCTTGTCTTCATCGATAGAAAGGACGCTGGTCGCAATAGAGGAAGTCTAACTGGTCGAAGATACAAAGAGGATATTCTGGAAGATTATGTGGTACCTTACGCCGGATTCATCGGTAAAAATGTCCTGTTTATGCAGGACTAGCTGAATGTACCCGGCGTTGCCCGGACGTAGATTAAATAAACTCAGTGTTGACTAAAGTGGTGATGTTGACTAATCGACATTATAATACAATTAAACAGGAATGCTCTACTTTTCCAATCACAAAATAAACAAATATGCTGAAATTAACCTGCGTTGCCAGGACCGGGTACTTCAATATGATTTGGACAAAGAGGATACCTTGGCTGATATCTGAGATGAAAAATTTTGAATAGACTCTTTAGGCAGTTGTTCTATAAGCGATTCCAGGAAATCGAAATTAACTTTATATAATTTTAGGGGAAATCGAAGTTTACAAATTAGCTGATCATGTTATGATAAAATTGAAAACACAATGGAACAATTCCTCTTGCTGCAGTCAACTCACAAACAGAACAGTATGTAGATGATTTTGACTTATCTCCGGAATAAACAAACACTTATCTCCTTCTGAACTGCACAAAAATTATTACAACCTGGCCCTAACTGGTTGGACAATTAAAGTGCGAACCTTTTGAGCTCCCTTTCCAGTATTAAAATTTTGGTATGTGGTAAAATGTGGTATTTTAAGGTATTTGTGCATCGCTAGATTTTCAAACTTGTCCATCTTAGTTATAAAAGATGTAAAGCAATAATGAACACAATGTATTTACGTAAAATAAACAGTGTAAAACGCGTATCAATGTCAGTAATGTCTGGTCCAACGCTGTAAATTTTGGATTTCAGCCGAGGCAGATTTGGTGAAAAATAAATACACCATTATCATTAACTGAACGGTCGTCCGGTACGACGAAGGTGATTGGGAACAAATTTTGTTAAAGGCAAAATTAACATTCTAAAATAAATAAATATTTTGACGGAAATATGGTGGATGTAAAAATCTTATTCGGTCTCTCCGACGGACTCACACCTGTTTACATTAACACACACTTGTTGAACAATTAAAGTGCCAACCTATTGAGCTTCCGTTCCAGTATTAAAATATCAATACCAATACCATAGATATAAAAAAAGACAATTTCCATCACCTTTCATAATACGGTGTGGTATTTGTACATCGCTAGATTTTCAAACTTCTCCATCTTAGTTATAAATGATGTAAAGCAATAATAAACACAGTGAACGTAAAATAAATAGTGTAAAACGTGTATAAGCACATAATTATTAAGGGTATGAATGTCAGTGATCTCTGGTACATACAACGGTGAAAATTTCGGATTTCAGCCGGGGCAAATTTGGTGAAAAACAAATACACCACTACCAAAAACTGAAAGTAAAAATTAGCGTACAAATATAAGTGGAATCCGGTTCGACGCTGGTAATTTTTCGAAAATTGATTGGGGGCAGATTTGGTTAACGCGAGGATCAAATGTTAAATTAAAATACTTTATTTGATAGCGGTACACCTTCGAACACTGATGCGTCGCCTCATCGAATTTGGCGACTTTGCGAACAGTTTCCGACGCTGGAGCAGCAATTTTCACAATTGTAGTTGTGTTAAAATTAAACACCGCGATCGAGTACTGCTCCACATGCTGAACCAGCAATTCTCGAATTCTAAGAAACGATAAGAAAGGCTTAACCAACGCTTGGTATGTGCGAATTTCTGCATAGATACTCAATCAAACTAAATCGAGCATCGCCTTTTCACGTTTGTGACCTTGCCCTTGACGTGGCAGGATCCAGCTGCTTCAATAATGTAAAAATCTTATTCGGCCTCTCCAATAAACTCACATTTGTTTACATTAACACGCATTCCCTCATGGACTTGTGACGAATTACAAACAAATATTGCAACTTCAAGTGTTCCATTTAATTTCGTTTCTGGGTGCAAGCTCCTTTCTTTTCACTCTAGTCAGTCTAAACTTATTATACAGAGTTATATTTTCAAATCCAGGCGCCCTAAAGAATTTTGTCGTTGTTTTCCAAAGTTTCAAGAGAAGGAGAGTTGACATAGAAGCTAAATTATTCCAAATTATTCCCATTTAGTTCTTGACAACGTTAAAGACAATGTTGAAATATATAGATACAAAATTTTACACCATAAAAACGAAGTATTTAGGAATTATGTATAAAAAAAGTCGAAGTTATTCTTCGCTCTTGAGCTCTATTTCCGGTATTAAATAGGATGCAATAGGAAAGATAGTAAGAAAGACTATTTCCATCACTTTTCACGGGAATTATACATGGTGGTATTTGTTCTCCGCTTACTATTAGATTTTCAAACTGCTCCATCTTAGTTATAAATAATGCAGAACCATAATGAACGCAATGTACGTAAAATAAATAGTGTAAATCGTGTATAAGCACACAATACTTAAGCGTATGATGTCAGTGAAAATTTCGGATTTTGGCCGGAGCAGGTTTGGTGAAGAACAAATACACCACTATGATTAACTGAACGTAAAAATTAGCGTACGATAATAAGTGACGTCCGGTCCGACGCTGGAAATTTTTCGAAAATCGATTGGGGAGAGTTTTGGTTAACGGCAAGAACAAATCGGGAATATCGGGAATAAAATAATTTATTTAATAGCGATAGAACTTCGAATACCGATGCGTCGCCTCGACCTTGGCGACGTTGAGTACCAGCGTTTCAGACGCTGAAGCAGCAATTTTCACAATTATATGAGGTGCACGTGCCTAGTGCGTATGTAAACAATTTGGATAACAAAAGAGATTAATTTGTATGTACCAAATAATACTCGCACAGGTGTACTCGTATGGCCCGTCATAATTTTCACGAAATGAATTTAAAAAATTAACATTCTAAAGTAAATAAATATTTTGACAGGAATGTTAAAAATCTTATTCGGTCTCTCCAACAAACTAACACTTGTTTACATTAACATGCATTCCTTCATGGACCTGTGACGAATTACAAACAAATATCGAAATTTCAAGTGTTCCATGTCAGTCTGAACTTATTACACAGTGATATTTTCACATTCAGGCGCCCTAAATTATTTTGACGTTGATTTATAAAGTTTCCCTGGAAGGAGAGTAGTCAGCAGGTGCCTCGTCAGGGGTGGCAGGCTTGGCAGTGCCACTCCAAGTATAAATTTTCTATCGAACACAAAGATAGTTCTGATTCAATTGCAGAATTTCGAATTTTTCAGATATTTTTACGAAACTCTAGCGCTTACACCGCCTTTATACCTCTTTAAAGTTAAAAACCATAGAGCTGTTTATACAAATGCACGCATGTTGAAAATGTGGGGCTTGCCCCGTCTGCGTGTTGCAATTCAGAAATACGTTTATGTTTGCATCTCAACTGGAACAAATATTTATTGGAAGGTGGAAGAGAATCAAAATAGGTATCAGCATATTTAATATTCAGAATAACGACTATTAGTCGGAACAATATATTTTATGTGCAGATATTTATTAATATTTTATGATTTAATACGATAAGGCATTTATAAATAACACAACCAAATAGAAGATTTTGATTAAAAACGATTATTAATTTATGGTAGCCGAAGTAATTTAAGTGAGTTTGGCATAGCTTGCTATGTTTTGTAGCATTTTTGTAATTTTAAAGTGATTAGGTTAATTTTGGGGCGGTAAGGGGTAGTTGGGGGTGATTTATGGTAGCCGAAGTAATTTAGGTGAGTTTGGCATAGTTTGCTATGGTTTGTAGAATTTTTTGTAATTTTAAAGTGATTGGGTTTAGTTTGTGGTTGGTAAGGGGTAGTTGGGGGTGATTTATGGTAGCCGAAGTAATTTAGGTGAGTTTGGAATAGTTTGCTATGGTTTGTAGCATTTTTTGTAATTTTAAAACGATTGGGCTTAGTTTGGGGTGGTAAGGGGTAGTTGGGGGTGATTTATGGTAGCCGAAGTAATTCAGGTGAGTTTGAGATAGTTTGCTATGGTTTGTAGCATTTTTGGTAATTTTAAAGTGATTGGGCTAATTTTGGGGTCGTAAGGGGTAGTTGGGGGTGATTTATGGTAGCCGAAGTAATTTAGGTGAGTTAGGCATAGTTTGCTATGATTTGTTAAATATTTTGTAATTTTAAAGTGATTGGGCTTATTTTGGGGTTGTAAGGGGTAGTTCGGGGTGATTTATGGTAGCCGAAGTAATTTAGGGGAGTTTGGCATAGTTTGCTACGGTTTGTAGAATTTTTTTGTAATTATAAAGTGATTGAGCCTATTTTGGGGTGGTAAGGGGTAGTTGGGGGTGATTTATGGAAGCCAAAGTAATTTAGATGAGTTTGGCATAGTTTGATATGGCTTGTAACATTTTTTGTAATTTTAAAGTGATTGGGCTGAGTTTGGGGTGGTAAGGGGTAGTTGGGGGTGATTTATGATAGCCGAAGTAATTTGAGTGAGTTTGGCATAGTTTGCTATGGTTTGTAGCATTTTTTGTAATTTTAAAGTGAATGGGTTTAGTTTGTGGTTGGTAAGAGGTAGTTGGGGGTGATTTATGGTAGCCGTAGTAATTTAAGTGAGTTTGGCATAGTTTGCTATGGTTTGTAGCATTTTTTGTAATTTTAAAGTAATTGGGCTTATTTTGGGGTGGTAAGGGGTAGTTGGGGGTGATTTATGGTAGCCGAAGTAATTTAGGTGAGTTAGGCATAGTTTGCTAAGGTTTGTAGCATTTTTTTGTAATTTTAAAGTGATTGGGCTTATTTTGGGGTAGTAAGGGGTTGTTGGGAGTGATTTATGTTAGCCGAAGTAATTTAGGTGAGTTAGGCATAGTTTGCTATGGATTGTAGCATTTTTTGTAATTTTAAAGTGATTGGGATGAGTTAGGGGTGGTAAGGGGTAGTTGGGGATGATTTATGATAGCCGAAGTAATTTAAGTGAGTTTGGCATGGTTTGCTATGGTTTGTAGCATTTTTTGTAATTTTAAAGTGATTGGGCTTATTTTGGGGTAGTAAGGGTTTGTTGGGGGTGATTTATGTTAGCCGAAGTAATTTAGGTGAGTTAGGCATAGTTTGCTATGGTTTGTAGCATTTTTTGTAATATTAAAGTGATTGGGATGAGTTAGGGGTGGTAAGGGGTAGTTTGGGGTGATTTATGATAGCCGAAGTAATTTAAGTGAGTTTGGCATAGTTTGCTATGGTTTGTAGCATTTTTTGTAATTTTAAAGTGATTGGGATGAGTTAGGGGTGGTAAGGGGTAGTTGGGGATGATTTATGATAGCCGAAGTAATTTAAGTGAGTTTGGCATAGTTTGCTATGGTTTGTAGCATTTTTTGTAATTTTAAAGTGATTGGGTTTATTTTGGGGTAGTAAGGGGTTGTTGGGGGTGATTTATGTTAGCCGAAGTAATTTAGGTGAGTTAGGCATAGTTTGCTATGGTTTGTAGCATTTTTTGTAATTTTAAAGTGATTGGGATGAGTTAGGGGTGGTAAGGGGTAGTTGGGGATGATTTATGATAGCCGAAGTAATTTAAGTGAGTTTGGCATAGTTTGCTATGGTTTGTAGCATTTTTTGTAATTTTAAAGTGATTGGGCTTATTTTGGGGTAGTAAGGGGTTGTTGGGGGTGATTTATGTTAGCCGAAGTAATTTAGGTGAGTTAGGCATAGTTTGCTATGGTTTGTAGCATTTTTTGTAATATTAAAGTGATTGGGATGAGTTAGGGGTGGTAAGGGGTAGTTTGGGGTGATCTATGATAGCCGAAGTAATTTAAGTGAGTTTGGCATAGTTTGCTATGGTTTGTAGCATTTTTTGTAATTTTAAAGTGATTGGGATGAGTTAGGGGTGGTAAGGGGTAGTTGGGGATGATTTATGATAGCCGAAGTAATTTAAGTGAGTTTGGCATAGTTTGCTATGGTTTGTAGCATTTTTTGTAATTTTAAAGTGATTGGGCTTATTTTGGGGTAGTAAGGGGTTGTTGGGGGTGATTTATGTTAGCCGAAGTAATTTAGGTGAGTTAGGCATAGTTTGCTATGGTTTGTAGCATTTTTTGTAATTTTAAAGTGATTGGGATGAGTTAGGGGTGGTAAGGGGTAGTTGGGGGTGATTTATGATAGCCGAAGTAATTGAAGTGAGTTTGGCATAGTTTGCTATGGTGTGTAGCAATTTTTGTAATTTTAAAGTGATTGGGCTTATTTTGGGGTAGTAAGGGGTTGTTGGGGGTGATTTATGTTAGCCGAAGTAATTTAGGTGAGTTAGGCATAGTTTGCTATGGTTTGTAGCATTTTTTGTAATTTTGAAGTGATTGGGATGAGTTAGGGGTGGTAAGGGGTAGTTGGGGATGATTTATGATAGCCGAAGTAATTTAAGTGAGTTTGGCATAGTTTGCTATGGTTTGTAGCATTTTTTGTAATTTTAAAGTGATTGGGCTTATTTTGGGGTAGTAAGGGGTTGTTGGGGGTGATTTATGTTAGCCGAAGTAATTTAGGTGAGTTAGGCATAGTTTGCTATGGTTTGTAGCATTTTTTGTAATTTTAAAGTGATTGGGATGAGTTAGGGGTGGTAAGGGGTAGTTGGGGGTGATTTATGATAGCCGAAGTAATTTAAGTGAGTTTGGCATAGTTTGCTATGGTGTGTAGCATTTTTTGTAATTTTAAAGTGATTGGGCTTATTTTGGGGTAGTAAGGGGTTGTTGGGGGTGATTTATGTTAGCCGAAGTAATTTAGGTGAGTTAGGCATAGTTTGCTATGGTTTGTAGCATTTTTTGTAATTTTAAATTGATTGGGATGAGTTAGGGGTGGTAAGGGGTAGTTGGGGGTGATTTATGATAGCCGAAGTAATTTAAGTGAGTTTGGCATAGTTTGCTATGGTTTGTAGCATTTTTTGTAATTTTAAAGTGATTGGGCTTATTTTGGAGTAGTAAGGGGTTGTTGGGGGTGATTTATGTTAGCCGAAGTAATTTAGGTGAGTTAGGCATAGTTTGCTATGGTTTGTAACATTTTTTATAATTTTAAAGTGATTGGGCTGTGTTTTGGGTGGTAAGGGGTAGTTGGGGGTGATTCATGATAGCCGAAGTAATTTAGGGGAGTTTGGCATAGTTTGCTACGGTTTGTAGAATTTTTTTGTAATTTTAAAGTGATTGGGCTTATTTTGGGGTGGTAAGGGGTAGTTGGGGGTGATTTTTGGTCGACGAAATAATATGTGTGAGTTCGACATAATCTGCCATGATTTGTGTCATTTTGTTTTATTTTAAAGTGATTGGAGTTACTTGGGGTTGCTAAGGGGTGGTAAGGGATGATTTAAAATAACGGATCTAGTTTATGTCAGTTTGGCATAGTTCGGGAATTTTTTGGGGTTGATTTGGTAAAGTTTGCAGTGGTAAGAGATATTTGAGGATGTTTAATGTTGACGGATTAAATATGGAGTGGTTTGGTAATTTTTAATTGAGTCACGGATCGACATTATAATTGAAATCAAAATTATAATTGAAATATCTGCGGCCTCGCTAGGTACGGCAAAAGTATGATCACGAAAGCAGAAACTCGACGTTGAAATTGTTTAGGTTAAATAAGTGCTTTTAATGTAAACCGGTCGCCCGTCGTCGAAGTTGTTTTGGCTAGATACGTGCTTCTAACATAAACACGGTCTCCGCGATCCGATCATTTTTTGTTTATTTTAGCCGGTTTTTATTGAATTACAAAGGAACCGGGCCGAATTTCGCAAAATCCCTTCTTAGTGTTCAGTTTCGGCACATGATACACCCGTGTCTAAAATTTCAAGTCTCCAGCCCTCACGGTTTGGGCTGTGGGTTGATTATGAATCAGTGTGTAGATGAATGAGTGTGTCAGTGAGGACACTTCGCTTTATATATATAGATAATGCGAGGCCACATATCGCAGAAATCGTTCAGATGTACCTTGCAGAAGTTAGTATTCCTGTTATGCTAGGAACATCCCAGAACTTAAGAATGCGATAAAAGCAGAATGTGACAATATTCCACAAGACCTAACCATCAACTTGGTTAGGTCGATGAATGATCGCATGAGAGCCTTAATTACAGCACGGGGGGGGAGGTGTTGGTAAAACGCGTTTTTAAAAATTAAAAAAAAATTGCTTTTCCTTACTTAATTTATGTAATACATCTTTTTATAAAAAAAATTATGATTTTTTGACAACTTTTTGACTTGCCTGTTAGTTGATATATAGAAGAAAATTTCGCTAATTCTAGCATCATTGCAAAATTAAATCAATAATGTTTCGAACCATATATTGTACAACCGTGGACAGTCAAGAATAACAGTTTAGCCGGCGGGTGTGATGCAAATACCGACTCAATGACAATATCTCATAGAGTCGGTATTTGCATAACACTGGTGTTATTCTTGACTGTCCATGGCTGTACGTTCCGATCAGATGCTTAGTTCTCGAAAAAAATTAATTTAAAACGAAAATTGCTCGCAAGTGTATATAACACAATTGGAGCTAAAAACTTACTTTACCGTAAGGATATGTGTAAACAATGTAAATATTTTACCCTACCACAAAGTATATTTCCTATTTTCCTATTTCAATCTATATATATAAAGCGAAGTGTCCTCACTGACACACTCATTCATTCACTCATTCATCTACACACTGATTCATAATCAACCCACAGCCCAAACCGTGAGGGCTGGAGACTTGAAATTTTAGACACGGGTGTATCATGTGCCGAAACTGAACACTAAGAAGGGATTTTGCGAAATTCGGCCCGGTTCCTTTGTAATTCAATAAAAACCGGCTTAAATAAACAAAAAATGATCCGATCGCGGAGACCGTGTTTATGTTAGAAGCACGTATCTAGCCAAAACAACTTCGACGACGGGCGACCGGTTTACATTAAAAGCACTTATTTAACCTAAACAATTTCAACGTCGAGTTTCTGCTTTCGTGATCATACTTTTGGCGTACCTAGCGAGGCCGCAAATATTTCAATTATAATTTTGATTTCAATTATAATGTCGATTAGTGACTCAATTAAAAATTACCAAACCACTCCAAATTTAATCCGTCAACATTAAACATCCTCAAATATCTCTTACCACTGCAAACTTTACCAAATCAACCCCAAAAAATTCCCGAACTATGCCAAACTGACATAAACTAGATCCGTTATTTTAAATCATCCCTTACCACCCCTTAGCAACCCCAAGTAACTCCAATCAGTTTAAAATAAAACAAAATGACACAAACCATAGCAGACTATTTCGAACTCACACATATTATTTCGTCTACCAAAAATCACCCCCAACTACCCCTTACCACCCCAAAATAAGCCCAATCACTTTAAAATTACAAAAAAATTCTACAAACCGTAGCAAACTATGCCAAACTCATCTAAATTACTTTGACTTCCATAAATCACCCCAAACTACCCCTTACCACCCCAAAATAAGCCCAATCACTTTAAAATTATAAAAAATGCTACAAACCATAGCAAACTATGCCTAACTCACCTAAATTACTTCGGCTAACATAAATCACCCCCAACAACCCCTTACTACCCCAAAATAAGCCCAATCACTTTAAAATTACAAAAAATGCTACAAACCATAGCAAACTATGCCAAACTCACTTAAATTACTTCGGCTATCATAAATCACCCCCAACTACCCCTTACCACCCCTAACTCATCCCAATCACTTTAAAATTACAAAAAATGCTACAAACCATAGCAAACTATGCCTAACTCACTTAAATTACTTCGGCTAACATAAATCACCCCCAACTACCCCTTACCACCCCTAACTCATCCCAATCACTTTAAAATTACAAAAAATGCTACAAACCATAGCAAACTATGCCTAACAACGGTGGTATTTATCGGGTTTGTTGACCGTGTTCCATGCGAAGTTCCATGAGGGGGGGTGTAGTGAGCGCCCCGAGAGGCTAACTCAGCAAGTGATCCCCATGAATCTCTGCCAAACGTTTCGTCCACAGCTGCGGTGGACATCTTCAGTGGCGGTGTGGTCGTGGTCGAAGTACTCTCCCAGCTGTCACAGTCGCGACTGGCACATCATCACTTTGCGCAGCTCTATATATAGCCTCAGATCGGTTATGCATCGTTCCGGGTGGGCGTGTCCCTGCATTCGTCAAAGGTGGTGACGTCACTCTTCTCGTTGTCATGGTTGGCTGCCAACTCCTGTCCATTTTTAATCCTTCACCCTTCTTATTGAAATTGTTCTGGTGTTTGAAAATTTCAATCGCTTCTCGGTGTAGACGAGCGTAGTAGTGTGAGGTGGACGCCAATCGTTCAGTCTCCTCAAACCGTATCTGATGGTCTCCCTCAGAAAGAGCGTATTCAGCTACCGACGATTTCTCCACTTCACCCAGACGACAGTTCCTCTTGTGTTCCGTCAAGCGCGTCTTGATGCTTCTCTTTGTTGTACCTACATAAACAGATCCACACGAACACGGAATTTTGTATACCCCAGCTGACGACAACGGATCTCTGGGATCTTTCGCCGAACCCAGTAGTCCTCGGATCTGTGTCGTGGGTTTAAAGATGGTCTTAATATTATTCCGGTTCAATAGTCGGCCAATGCGGTCTGTCACATTCCGCACATATGGTAAAAAGGCCGTTCCTGCAAACTCAGTTGTGTTATCAGTTGTAGGTCTCACCGACGTCCTTGGGTGTATAGATCTTCTTATATCTTTTGAGGAGTATCCATTGGCTTGTAGCATCTTGTCCAAGTGGTCAAGTTCACCCTTAAGATGTTGTGGTTCGCAGATCTTAGTGGCTCGACTAACCAAGGTCTTGATCACCGCTCTTTTTTGGGATGGATGATGGTTGGACTCCTTGTTGAGGTACCTATCTGTGTGGGTAGGTTTTCGATATACCTGGTGGCCTAGGGACCCATCATGTTTCCTGTTCACCAGAACGTCAAGGAACGGTAGGCAACGATCTCTCTCTTTCTCCATTGTGAATTGGATTCGCGGATTTTGTTGGTTAATGTGGTCCATGAATTCCTGTAGCGCTGCTTCACCGTGGTCCCAGATGATAAATGTGTCGTCCACATAACGGAACCAGCACTTGGGTTTCTTCGGTGCCGTTTGAAGCGCTTCTTTCTCAAACGCCTCCATGAAGAAATTAGCCACCACAGGGCTCAGTGGACTTCCCATGGCCACGCCATCCAGCTGTTCGTAGTAGGCGTTGTCGTACTTAAAATATGTTGTTGTTAGTACTAACAACATCCAGCTGTTCGTAGTAGGCGTTGTCGTACTTAAAATATGTTGTTGTTAGTACTAACAACAACATATTTTAAGTACGACAACGCCTACTACGAACAGCTGGATGGCGTGGCCATGGGAAGTCCACTGAGCCCTGTGGTGGCTAATTTCTTCATGGAGGCGTTTGAGAAAGAAGCGCTTCAAACGGCACCGAAGAAACCCAAGTGCTGGTTCCGTTATGTGGACGACACATTTATCATCTGGGACCACGGTGAAGCAGCGCTACAGGAATTCATGGACCACATTAACCAACAAAATCCGCGAATCCAATTCACAATGGAGAAAGAGAGAGATCGTTGCCTACCGTTCCTTGACGTTCTGGTGAACAGGAAACATGATGGGTCCCTAGGCCACCAGGTATATCGAAAACCTACCCACACAGATAGGTACCTCAACAAGGAGTCCAACCATCATCCATCCCAAAAAAGAGCGGTGATCAAGACCTTGGTTAGTCGAGCCACTAAGATCTGCGAACCACAACATCTTAAGGGTGAACTTGACCACTTGGACAAGATGCTACAAGCCAATGGATACTCCTCAAAAGATATAAGAAGATCTATACACCCAAGGACGTCGGTGAGACCTACAACTGATAACACAACTGAGTTTGCAGGAACGGCCTTTTTACCATATGTGCGGAATGTGACAGACCGCATTGGCCGACTATTGAACCGGAATAATATTAAGACCATCTTTAAACCCACGACACAGATCCGAGGACTACTGGGTTCGGCGAAAGATCCCAGAGATCCGTTGTCGTCAGCTGGGGTATACAAAATTCCGTGTTCGTGTGGATCTGTTTATGTAGGTACAACAAAGAGAAGCATCAAGACGCGCTTGACGGAACACAAGAGGAACTGTCGTCTGGGTGAAGTGGAGAAATCGTCGGTAGCTGAACACGCTCTTTCTGAGGGAGACCATCAGATACGGTTTGAGGAGACTGAACGATTGGCGTCCACCTCACACTACTACGCTCGTCTACACCGAGAAGCGATTGAAATTTTCAAACACCAGAACAATTTCAATAAGAAGGGTGAAGGATTAAAAATGGACAGGAGTTGGCAGCCAACCATGACAACGAGAAGAGTGACGTCACCACCTTTGACGAATGCAGGGACACGCCCACCCGGAACGATGCATAACCGATCTGAGGCTATATATAGAGCTGCGCAAAGTGATGATGTGCCAGTCGCGACTGTGACAGCTGGGAGAGTACTTCGACCACGACCACACCGCCACTGAAGATGTCCACCGCAGCTGTGGACGAAACGTTTGGCAGAGATTCATGGGGATCACTTGCTGAGTTAGCCTCTCGGGGCGCTCACTACACCCCCCCTCATGGAACTTCGCATGGAACACGGTCAACAAACCCGATTAATACCACCGTTGTTGACAACACCGACCGTGAAAGCCTACACACTTTTATAACTATGCCTAACTCACCCAAATTACTTCGGCTAACATAAATCACCCCCAACAACCCCTTACTACCCCAAAATAAGCCCAATCACTTTAAAATTACAAAAAATGCTACAAACCATAGCAAACTATGCGAAACTCACTTAAATTACTTCGGCTATCATAAATCACCCCCAACTACCCCTTACCACCCCTAACTCATCCCAATCTCTTTAAAATTACAAAAAATGCTACAAACCATAGCAAACTATGCCTAACTCACCTAAATTACTTCGGCTAACATAAATCACCCCCAACAACCCCTTACTACCCCAAAATAAGCCCAATCACTTTAAAATTACAAAAAAATGCTACAAACCATAGCAAACTATGCCTAACTCACCTAAATTACTTCGGCTACCATAAATCACCCCCAACTACCCCTTACCACCCCAAAATAAGCCCAATCACTTTGAAATTACAAAAAATGCTACAAACCATAGCAAACTATGCCAAATTCACCCAAATTACTTCGGCTAACATAAATCACCCCCAACAACCCCTTACTACCCCAAAATAAGCCCAATCACTTTAAAATTACAAAAAATGCTAAAAACCATAGCAAACTATGCTAAACTCACTTAAATTACTTCGGCTATCATAAATCACCCCCAACTACCCCTTACCACCCCTAACTCATCCCAATCACTTTAAAATTACAAAAAATGCTACAAACCATAGCAAACTATGCCTAACCCACCCAAATTACTTCGGCTAACATAAATCACCCCCAACAACCCCTTACTACCCCAAAATAAGCCCAATCACTTTAAAATTACAAAAAATGCTACAAACCATAGCAAACTATGCCAAACTCACTTAAATTACTTCGGCTATCATAAATCACCCCCAACTACCCCTTACCACCCCTAACTCATCCCAATCACTTTAAAATTACAAAAAATGCTACAAACCATAGCAAACTATGCCTAACTCACCTAAATTACTTCGGCTAACATAAATCACCCCCTACAACCCCTCACTACCCCAAAATAAGCCCAATCACTTTAAAATTACAAAAAATGCTACAAACCATAGCAAACTATGCCAAACTCACTTAAATTACTTCGGCTATCATAAATCACCCCCAACTGCCCCTTACCACCCCAAACTCAGCCCAATCACTTTAAAATTACAAAAAATGTTACAAGCCATATCAAACTATGCTAAACTCATCTAAATTACTTTGGCTTCCATAAATCACCCCCAACTACTCCTTACCACCCCAAAATAGGCTCAATCACTTTAAAATTACAAAAAAATTCTACAAACCGTAGCAAACTATGCCAAACTCCCCTAAATTACTTCGGCTACCATAAATCACCCCGAACTACCCCTTACAACCCCAAAATAAACCCAATCACTTTAAAATTACAAAATATTCAACAAATCATAGCAAACTATGCCTAACTCACCTAAATTACTTCGGCTACCATAAATCACCCCCAACTACCCCTTACCAACCACAAACTAAACCCAATCACTTTAAAATTACAAAAAATGCTACAAACCATAGCAAACTATGCCAAACTCACTTAAATTACTTCGGCTATCATAAATCACCCCCAACTACCCCTTACCACCCCAAACTCAGCCCAATCACTTTAAAATTACAAAAAATGTTACAAGCCATATCAAACTATGCCAAACTCATCTAAATTACTTTGGCTTCCATAAATCACCCCCAACTACCCCTTACCACCCCAAAATAGGCTCAATCACTTTAAAATTACAAAAAAATTCTACAAACCATAGCAAACTATGCCAAACTCACTTAAATTACTTTGGCTTCTATAAATCACCCCCAACTACCCCTTACCACCCCAAAATAGGCTCAATCACTTTAAAATTACAAAAAAATTCTACAAACCGTAGCAAACTATGCCAAACTCCCCTAAATTACTTCGGCTACCATAAATCACCCCGAACTACCCCTTACAACCCCAAAATAAGCCCAATCACTTTAAAATTACAAAATATTCAACAAATCATAGCAAACTATGCCTAACTCACCTAAATTACTTCGGCTACCATAAATCACCCCCAACTACCCCTTACAACCCCAAAATTAGCCCAATCACTTTAAAATTACGAAAAATGCTACAAACCATGGCAAACTATCTCAAACTCACCTGAATTACTTCGGCTACCATAAATCGACTAATAGTCGTTATTCTGAATATTAAATATGCTGATACCTATTTTGATTCTCTTCCACCTTCCAATAAATATTTGTTCCAGTTGAGATGCAAACATAAACGTATTTCTGAATTGCAACACGCTGACGGGGCAAGCCCTACCTTTTCAACATGCGTGCATTTGTATAAACAGCTCTATGGTTTTTAACTTTAAAGAGGTATAAAGGCGGTGTAAGCGCTAGAGTTTCGTAAAAATATCTGAAAAATTCGAAATTCTGCAATTGAATCAGAACTATCTTTGTGTTCGATAGTAAATTTATACTTGGAGTGGCACTGCCAACCCTGCCACCCCTGACGAGGCACCTGCTGACTACTCTCCTTCCAGGGAAACTTTATAAATCAACGTCAAAATAATTTAGGGCGCCTGAATGTGAAAATATCACTGTGTAATAAGTTCAGACTGACATGGAACACTTGAAATTTCGATATTTGTTTGTAATTCGTCACAGGTCCATGAAGGAATGCATGTTAATGTAAATAAGTGTTAGTTTGTTGGAGAGACCGAATAAGATTTTTAACATTCCTGTCAAAATATTTATTTACTTTAGAATGTTAATTTTTTAAATTCATTTCGTGAAAATTATGACGGGCCATACGAGTACACCTGTGCGAGTATTATTTGGTACATACAAATTAATCTCTTTTGTTACCCAAATTGTTTACATACGCACTAGACACGTGCACCTCATATAATTGTGAAAATTGCTGCTTCAGCGTCTGAAACGCTGGTACTCAACGTCGCCAAGGTCGAGGCGACGCATCGGTATTCGAAGTTCTATCGCTATTAAATAAATTATTTTATTCCCGATATTCCCGATTTGTTCTTGCCGTTAACCAAAACTCTCCCCAATCGATTTTCGAAAAATTTCCAGCGTCGGACCGGACGTCACTTATTATCGTACGTTAATTTTTACGTTCAGTTAATCATAGTGGTGTATTTTTTTCTTCACCAAACCTGCTCCGGCCAAAATCTGAAATTGTAAGTATTGTGTGCTTATACACGATTTACACTATTTATTTTACGTACATTGCGTTCATTATGGTTCTGCATTATTCATAACTAAGATGGAGCAGTTTGAAAATCTAATAGTAAGCGGAGAACAAGTACCACCATGTATAATTCCCGTGAAAAGTGATGGAAATAGTCTTTCTTACTATCTTTCCTATTACATTTTTAATACCGGAAATAGAGCTCAAGAGCGAAGAATAACTTCGACTTTTTTTATACATAATTCCTAAATACTTCGTTTTTATGGTGTAAAATTTTGTATCTATATATTTCAACATTGTCTTTAACGTTGTCAGAGAACTAAATGGGTATAATTTGGAATAATTTAGCTTCTATGTCAACTCTCCTTCTCTTGAAACTTTGGAAAACAACGACAAGATTGTTTAGGGCGCCTGGATTTGAAAATATAACTCTGTATAATAAGTTTAGACTGACTAGAGTGAAAAGAAAGGAGCTTGCACCCAGAAACGAAATTAAATGGAACACTTGAAATTGCAATATTTGTTTGTAATTCGTCAGAAGTCCATGAGGGAATGCGTGTTAATGTAAACAAATGTGAGTTTATTGGAGAGGCCGAATAAGATTTTTACATTATTGAAGCAGCTGGAGCCTGCCACGTCAAGGGCAAGGTCACAAACGTGAAAAGGCGATGCTCGATTTAGTTTGATTGAGTATCTATGCAGAAATTCGCACATACCAAAGTAGTGTAGATAGGCCGGTTCTGGAACAACCTCCCCCCACCACTCGGAGGAGCCCCCCCACTGCGCATGCGCGCGCGTAGCCCAGACCCGAACCAACCTGAAGCGATCTGTAGTAGCCCAGACCCGAACCAACCTGTGCGCCCTCTATTGGCCCAGACCCGAACCAACCTGTGGCGCCCTCTATTGGCCCAGACCCGAACCAACCTGAGGCGCTCTGTACTAGCCCAGACCCGAACCAACATGTGCGCCCTCTATTGGCCCAGACCCGAACCAACCTGTCGCGCCCTCTATTGGTCCAGAGCCGAACCAACCCGAAGCGCCCTGTACTAGCCCAGACCCGAACCAACGCGAGATAATATTGCGCATGCACCGACCAGTGTTACCAACCTATGGTGTCAAACCCTAGATAACCAAAAATCCCTAGATTTAAAAATTTACAATGCGCGTGCGCGGTTTTGACAGTCTCCGCTGCCGCCAACTTAAACGACGGCCCGATGCCGCCAACCCGCCCACAGAAATCCCTAGATTTAAAAAATTACAATGCGCATGCGCGGTTTTGACAGTTTCCACTACCGCCAACTTAAACGACGACCAAATGCCGCCAATCCACCGACGGAAATCCCTAGATTTAAAAAATTACAATGTGCATGCGCGGTTTTGACAGTCTCCACCAGCGCCAACTTAAACGACGACCAGATGCCGCCAACACACCGACAGAAATCCCTAGATTTAAAAAATTACAATGCACATGCGCGGTTTTGACAGTCTCCACCAGCGCCAACTTAAACGAAGATCAAATGCCGCCAACACACCGACAAGAATCCCTAGATTCTAAAAAAATAATTAAAACACATTAGATAAGCGTTTATTAGCATATAATAGTTCTGTTGTTGTTGTTTATTGGTATTGATCATCAGCATTCTTGAATTTTGTCGTCAGACACCTGATAGGAAATGCTCTTGTGACCCCAGGCTAAGGTTTCGTACACCCCTTGCACCACGTAACGTTTGTCATCGTGGAATGATAGCGCCACCTTATATTTTAGTTCCGTGTAAATGTTATGTAAAATTGAGTGAAAAACTGACATTTTTTTAAAAATTCGCGTTCCTGGTTTCGAAACTGCTTGTTGGTATTCATTTAAATGCAACTCATTACACACAACGTCCTGCTTAATACCTTTGGCTTTTTTTGTAAGTTCACCCTCAACATTAACACAATAAGCCTTTGCACCTGTACCTAAAAATTCCCAAATCGTTCGCCCCCCGTATTCATCTTTCATCTTTCCAAGTACTGAGTCACTTATGGGAATATCATGAATGTTATTTGAACGATAATTGGAAGTATCGAAATGTTCTAAGTTATTTTTCACGTCCTCGTAGAAATTTTCACACAAGATTTCTAAAATAAAACTATCAGTGTCTGTATACAATAAGCGCGCTCTATCTCCATATTTATTTTTAATAAAATTGTAGAAAAAATCGTACATAATAATTTTACTCAATTCTAATACTGAAAAACCAACATAAATAGGTTTGTCGTATACAACAAGTGATTTATTCATTTGAATTGCAACGAAATTTTCAGTAAAAATCGAACAATTTTTAAAGTTCGGTCGAGCTATCAGACTTTCCGCACCCAGTCTTCGATGGGAGTTTTTCCAACTCGTAACTAAACGTACATCGACTCGCTTGTCTATGGATTCCATCGTTTTTCCAAAGACACTGTTATTCATTAATTTGAAAAAGTTTTTCTCAAACGAATTTTTAGCTCTATTTCTCATATTAGTGTTTAAATCTATGTACGACGCCAACCAGGGTGATTGTTTAAATTTTAGTGCACGATGAATTCTTATTAATTTTAAACCATTAGCGAGGGCTTGCTTTAAATTTCTATAATGTAAAACGTATTTGCGTTTATCAAATAAAGTGACACATAGTTTCTCACTCTTACCAGATGGAGTAATTTTTTTTTCGGGACAAAAGGGTAAATCGTTATGGTTATCATGTAATTCAGGTGGATAATGTAAATCAACTTCAAAAATATAACCCTCATCTGATTCGTCCGCCAAATGGGTTAAAATCCTGTACATTTTGCCATTCAAAGTTTGCATATGGTAAATATTGAGTCATCGCTGCACCGTACAAATTTGTAGCGTCTAAATAAACGATATAAGAAGTCGGTTTTGATGGTTCATATTCAGACATGTATTTATTATTAGCGACCGATTTACGTTTGGAGCACTGGCACAATCCCCCTCGAATACCATTTTTTATAAAAGAAAGCTTTTCGAAATCGGTTAATAGTTCCAAACGAATATTAGTAAACTTTAACATAGCATCCCAACTTAACGCAGGAGCGGTATAATAATGTGCCGCATCGAGATCATATGTTTGCAGACAGATATTTCGAAAACTTTCAAAAACATCTGTTAGTAACAAAACGTCTGATTTCAAGTAAACGTCCGAATATTCCCCTAATGTTTTACAATTAAATAAATTCCATACTTCCAACGCTCGCTCGTAATCACATTCGCTGATATTTTGTTTACGTAAATTGTTATAGAATTGTTCTCGATCGGGTAATTTTGTATCGTTCAATTTATCGAAAGAATCTACATATGAATACGGAAATACACCCTTTTTGCGAATCAGGCGAAACTTAGAATCGTCAGGAAAATGTTTGCGAATATCTAAACAATCGATATCTGTTAGGTTTTCCACCAATTTTTCCAATGAAGATGGCATAAATCGAAAAGAATCTAAAAATCTAATTTGTATAAACACAGATTTTGTTATATCGATATCACGCGATTTCTTAACATTAATATCATCGACCAAAATCTTTTTAGAAAATGAAACATAGCGTTCCTTATTTTGAGCAATAACCGTGACGTCAGAATCAACATTGGCAAGTTCTTTAATGAACAAATGAGCATCGTAACCAGAAAGATTATGACAAAAAGCCGGAATATATTTTGGAACCTTATAGTTTAGATTACAAATAGTATGAGCAGCCCCCAAAAAAGAACCAGTCAGATGACAATGATTTCTACATTTCTTATTATTATCATCATTATCGTCTCGAAATTGATTTTTGCAGATATGACAATGTGTTGAATTTTGATAAAGTAATTCGTTTTCGCTTGTCATCTCGAGTGGAACAATAGTTTTTAAATAACGATCATAAATAAATTTTATGTCTGTCTCTAAACAGTTAACAAATTTCTTTGACGCGTCAACACCTCGATAAGTTCGCAATATTGAAAGTGAATCGTCATAACAGCATTTAATGTTATAGCAAAAACTATAAGGCATATGAGTGTGAGTCTTTAAGGTGAAAGATTTAGAACTGGTAGGTTCACAGGTGTCGAGAGGTTGTAAAATAGTTTCAAAATCAAAATATACGACAAAGGGAATTTTCAAAGAGCGTTCGAAATTTTGAAATTGTGTAATATTGTGAGGTAGAAAATTTCCCAGTTTATTTTTAATTAAATCTGAAGTAGGTAATTTTGTTATTACATTAATACAGTCATAATTCCCATGAGACTTCAGCTTTTCCTCTGAAGAGAAGTAAAGTAAGCAACCGTGACATAAATATTGTGCATGTTCATGTTTTGAAATTTGGGAACTAATCAATCGTGACATGTTTGTTATTAGACAGTAATGACTTGTTTGATTTTTATCATTACTAATTAGTAACAAATTTACATGCTTTTCGCGTAATTTTGCGGTTAGATGAAATGGACCCACGATCTGAGATTTCCAAATTTCTTCAGATTTATCGTAAACCTTTTCTATCCCGTAAACATTAATCGAAATATTATTAAGATTTTCGAATTTAGAAATATCACTCAATTTTACCGGAAACTCAATATCTGAGAAACTAAGTTCATTTTCATATTGTCGATAGTGGCAGATTCTGTGTGAATTTTCCTTAGTGGGATGGAGATGCGCCAGTACACACCACTTGAAGCATTGATCATCATCGTTCTGAATATTGATGATGGCTCTTTTGTTTCTCAAATCGTTCGGAAGTTCGATGTACATGGTCGCCCTCATCGGATTGTATTTATTAATATTAATCTCTAAATACAAAATTTCCTTAAGGGCCCAACCTAAAAAAATAATAATTGAAAAATAAATAAATAAACTTTAACAAGTCATACCACTATCCTTCATTTTAAATTCGCTCATTTTCTTTTCTATGTCTTGAAATAATTGATCCAACGATGTGGGCACATCAGTACTTGCAGAGATGATACGATTTTTAGTGTTAAATGATTTAATTTCAATAATTTCTTTAGATGGTAGAAGGTATTCCGCGAAAAGTTCTATATTTAATTTAATCGCTTGCAATTGCACTAGTTGCGATTGAAGTAAGTTAAAAATTAGATCGGATGCCTCGGCGAAGAATTTTTTTATATCCAAGTCTGTTTTTATCAAGTTCTTAATTCTGTACGCAACTATGCGATTTTTAAAAGCTGATGGCAAAGTTTCTACGTTATTGTAATCTGAATGTTGTGTGACAATTTTGTTTTTATGTTTTAACGATCGAAGATGTGTCGTTCGTGAACCAACGTAATTTTCATCACAAATTCCACAATAAGAGACCATTGGTGGAGGAGCAGGGGGTGTGGTTACGGTTACTGATGACGTTGACGATGATGATGTTGACGCGTCCCCCGCCAGGCGAATTTTTTTTGTGGGAATTTCCACATCTTTTACTGAGAATGTATGAAAAGTTAAAACAAGTAAATGGTGGGGTTTAAAACTCACCGGAAGATTGACAATTACTTTCACGGAGATGTCTCAAGTAATTATCTTTCCTAGTAAAACACTTGAAACAGCCAGCACATGTGATCGTTAGATTAACATCTAAAATATTTCTAACATTGACGAAAGAATCTAATACACGTAAACTTACCGTGTGTTTTAATGTGTCGATTTAGATTGCGTCGAACACTAAATTGTTTTTTACATATTACACACTCAAACATGATAAATTCACACTTTCTAACGGAAGAGTTTTTAAGTTGAGTGAAATGCACAAAAGTTATTGCGTGAATGACGTAATATTTCTTCACTCTACGCACAAAACAATGTGTGATCACGTGGTGTTGTTGTGACTGGCTTTTGTTCTCTTATCAGACGTTTGTTTATTAGTAACTGAGTAACGGGTAGATACTTGTTTCAATAAGACGATTACATTTTAATACATTTATTTAGGTAAATTATTAAATAACCATTGATAAATAAACTGTACATTATTATTACTACAAATACAAGATTTATTTTTTATATAATGATTCATACATGAAGGAAGCTGAACTGGTAATTTGGGACAGGAAGTTGTCGCCGTATCCAAATTAATAATGCGTGGGAAGAAATTCATCGAATCACAAAATCTTTGCAGAAAATCTTCTTTTATATTTCCCTTAACGTAGATCACATCCGCAGCATTTTCAGCTATTAAATGGTTCTCGAGTATTTTATTAATGTCTTCATACGCCACCATACCACTATTATATCGCAAAAGATGATGATTATATTCTAAATATTTTACTTGTTTTTTAATATCTTCAGGTAATAGATTAAACGGTTTGGGAGATTTGAATAAATAATGGGCGGTTCGAGTACCATCAAAAATTGTTAATTCTTTTACAGTAAATTCGGGTACACAAAAACCTTGCATATCCACAACAACAACCTTCATCTTTGCAAATTAAAGCGAGACTGGTAAATATATCTGCGATGATCATTATTTAAGATTGGATTTAAAATGTTTTCAGTATGCGCTATTCTAAATTTAAATCTTTCTCTGTCTGCCGCACATTGTATCCAGCAGATTCCTTTTCTAGCTTGTTGATAAGCGTATCTCCATGTAATCATATGTTGTATTTGAGGCATGGAATCACTTATTTTAACACTCTTTTTCTTATACATCACACAAATTGTCTTGTAATACCAGTCAGAGGATGATATTGCATTATTCTATCATGAATAATGATACAATAAGCTCTGGTATCGGGTGGAAAATTACTATCACTGTCGAATTCTAATGTGACGTCAACGGTGGAACTTCGAATTGCTTCGTTTTGTCTGGAACAGTCCAACACAAAGATGGGGCGTTGTTTAAAATCGGTGTAACTCAAAATGGGTTCGACACGATCTTTCTCGTTAAATTCTTTATAAAAGTCGATATATGCCTGATAAGCCTCCAAATATTTATTCTTATTGAACTGAAGTTTCCATGTTTCGTAAGGATAAACGTTCGAATTCAACCATAGACGTATGCTTCTGATATCACAATGATCGAAAAGTGTAATATTCGCCCCGGAGTTATGTTTTTTACTTGTTTGAAAAAATACGACAACAAATCTAGGCTTTTCTAATTGTGTTGATGTTTTCACTCTCCATATATCTTTATTCGTTTGTCGGACTGCAGGGAGCTCATGAATTTCCCATTTTCTAAACGGTATCGATATCACTCTATCGTTATTGATTTCTTCTAATATCTTCAATTTTATTTCATCATTCGGATAAATATGTTTAGCTTTCAATTCTATATTATTAATGGACAGCTTTGCTTTTCTCGTCGTCCCAATTGAAATGTAACAATTATCATCGTTACGACTGCGAATTAATCGCAACTTTTGATGACCGCTTATGATGCGTCGATAATCATATGGTAAATTTAACAGATATGATAAGGGGATTCTAAATGAAAATGTTCTATCAGCACTATTATATGTTTTCAGTGCCTTAGTTTCATCATCATTCCAACCGGCAAGAGCTAATTCTCTAACTTCATCTTTACCATAACACAACAAAGTTTTGATCGTCGATACGGCTCCAACCTCTCGTAATCCATCTAATTCCACATTATTTAATTCGTAGCTCACATTTTCAAATAAATACGTTGCAGCATTATTGGTTAAATTAATGTCTCCATCCGATCCAGCATCCGGAATCAGTTCACCATCAACTTGAAGGCAAGATTCGAATAGAGATATCCAAATATCTCGTTGATTGATAACTATTTCCACTTCGTCATTATTATCGAAAGATCTTACTTGAGGACTGTATGTGTGTTCTTCTTCTTTACTTATGCTCTCGTCTATTTCCGGTGAAGCGTACACATGAAGTTTGTTGATTGCGGCGGCGAACATTGTATCCTAACGATTTAAGAATATCGATGCTGCGTTGTGATAAGGTCGACTTACGAGTAGACACTGATCGAAAATCGAATGGTGTGGCGTTCTTATTTTGATTGTTATGAAATATTAAGCCCATCCTTCTTTCTTCAAGGCTAAGCGAATGTTAATCGTTTGACCGTTGAAATCGATCGGTCGATTTTCTTGATCGATTATATTTATAGTTAAGTTAGGAATGGTAGATCTATTGATGATAGGTAAATATATAGGATTTACAGGTTCCACAAAAATTTGTTCGGCCGGACTAACACTCAATGCAGTCTCGTACAGGGTATGAGATTCCTTGTTTTTGTAATATGATCCTCTCACGATATTACACTCTACGCGTATAGTATGCACTTTTATTATATTAACCGGTAAATCACTTTTATGGATTTGATTAGCTTTTAATTCTTTACGCGAAAAACCCAACAGTTTACCGATACTACCGTCGAGATTAAAATAAATATCGTAAACACTGATTATCTCACACTTAAGAGTATTCTCGTTTGCCTTTAATAAAAATATTTTTTCTTTCTCTGTATATTCATCTACCGACAGTTCACTACTAAGAGCTTCCTGTAAATATTTTTCGATTGCACTAATTTCATAAGCCCCTTTGGGAAATGTAATTATTTTTTGTTCGGTTTCATTCGGGAAAGAATAATGAAATTTATTCGTACCCTCTTCGATGTTTGGTATATTATTATTTGTGTAAAAACCGATCAGTGCGAGAGAATAGGTTGAATTTCGTTCGAGTTCAATTGGAGGTTCGTAATTTTCGGACAGCGTACTCTGTACACCTATCAGGCTGAAGGTTTTATACATGACTGAATAAAATGAAGTTATGTTTTATTTTTTATTTCTATTATATAAAAACATTAAACATAAATGACCACAATTATAAGGTAAAGATTGATAACGATCATGAATATAGAAAATATTACAGTCTCGTAAATATTTTACTAATTCTAAAGGTGGTTTCAAATTTCCAAAACTATCAAAGTATTCCACGTGGTTGTTTGTTTTTTTATAACAAACCCAATGAGTACCATGTCCTTTCCTGGAATCTAAATTTATGATTGCACTTTCGTTCAGATTCGGTTTAATAAGTTGTAATTCGTCTCTCATGAAAACACCTCTAAAATTATGTAATTTTAATAGTTTCGCATAATATCTTAAATCCTTATCTGTTAATGCTCTTTTAGGTAATTTTATTGGTAGTTTTTTGGAAATTTTCTTAAATATAACCCATATCCCGTCCGGTGTTTCTTCAAATATAATCCGCTTCCCTTTTTACCGATCGCAATAGCTTCTAGTGTTTGATTATGACGTTTATTTTCATCTAACTGTTTTTTGGCAATTTTCGCATCATTTACTGCTTTCGCTATACCAGCTGCCCCTCCTCCCAACGCTCCAAGAGCCGATAGTCCGCCAAAAATTATGGGTAGAAGTGGTAGAAATCCTCCAGTTTTGATAGGAATGCTCCGCGGTGTTTTAATCGTTTTCGGACCTCCAGCTTGTTTCACAACCATTCGAGCAGCTCGCAAAGCAGTTTTAATATCATCGTATCCTTTATTCACTAAATTCGACAAAATCGTTTCTTTAAAATTTTGTTTTTTCTTGCAATTTTTGGTATTCCGCTTGTTTTGAATTTTCTTAACTCCTCCATCCTTAAGGCCCATTCCTAATTTTCTTTTTAGTTTCATGGCATTCGTAACGAACCAAGCACTTGTCTTTTCACCAAACGATGCGTCTTTAGATTTAACACGTGACCAAGCGTTATTTTCTAAAATTTTATCAGCCTTGTGGCGATCATCTAACGATTGAGATTGTGCGTAAGCGATGTCGTGCTCCTTACATGCGCGATCTAAATCATTAATTCCAACATCACCACGTTCTAACCGTTTTTTCAGTTTCGTACCGGGACCGCAAAACTGATAACCCGGAAGATGTAATTCGAATGGTAATTTATTTATCGCGGTGTTTAACAACCCATCACCTTTGAAGGATGACATCGAACTAAAAAATATTTTACAATATAAAACCTCATTATATACTTTTCGCTTCAGTTTAGAACAAACATGCGAGTAATTCAACAAAAAGTGCGGTTACCTGTTAAAAATCAAGATTGTGATGCTGATGGTGATGATCGAGGAATATTTAATCGACACGGAAATCTTTTACCCACATCAATAAGATGTATAATTTGCGGACCATCTGGTGGAGGAAAAACAAACATTTTATTATCTTTACTGATTCATCCTAACGGTGTAAAATTTGAAAATGTTTATATTTATTGTAAATCTCTATATCAACCAAAATATGGGTTTTTAAATGAAGTTCTACGTAAAGTAAAAGGAATGGGATATCACCAATATACAGACAATGATCAAATTATCGAACCGAATGAAGCTAAAAATAATTCCATATTTATATTCGACGACGTAGCAACATGTGCTCAAGATAAGATTAGAGAATATTTTTGTATGGGACGACATAAAGATATAGATACATTCTATTTATGTCAGACATATACGAGGATACCTAAACATTTAATACGTGACAATGCAAATTTATTGGTAATTTTGAAACAAGATATATTAAATTTGAAACACATATACAACGATCATGTTGGTGCAGACATGAAATTCGAACAATTCTCTAAAATTTGTCGTGAATGTTGGAAAGATGACTATGGATTTTTGGTAATATGTAAAGAGATGGAATTAAACAATGGACGTTATCGAAAATGTTTCGATCAGTTTATCTCTCTTTGAATATAAATAACAAACCTGATGGAACAGCAGTCAGTTCGTATATAACCGTTATAATAAACAGGTCTGTTCGGATCTAGCTGTTGCAATAAACAGCCCTGTTGAAAAGCGGTTCAGTTTATCTCTCTTTGAATATAAATAACAAACCTGATGGAACAGCAGCAGTTCGTATCTAACCGATATAATAAACAGGTCCGTTCGAAGCAGTTCGGATCTAGCTGTTGCAATAAACAGCCCTGTTGAAAAGCGGTTCATTATCAACCGCTAAGATGAATAGAGAAGATAAAAAATTGAAAAAACGAATTATAGAAGCAACCAATTCTATAAGAAAAAAATATAAAATTATAAAGTTAAGTGGTAGAAAAGATGATGAGTCACTGAAAAAACTTTTACAACCTCTGATAACACCAATAACTGAAATCTCTTCGAAGCTGAGTGATTACAGAAAAGATAAGGAGCAACCAAAACAGTGTGATCAAAAAAAAGATCTAAAAAAACCAGTGGGATTTATTCATGTACCGAAAATAGAAAAACCAGAAAAAGAATACGAGAAAGATGAAGATAACATATACGAGTCGGAATCAATATTAGAGGAACAATATGCAGATGATAATACGATGGAAAATGTAGTCGAAAATCGTACTATTTTACGACAATATCCTGCAATTGCAAAAGACGCAATAAAGGAAGTTATCATTAAAAAAAGTGATCAAACCTACGGACCTCATTACGACATGCAACTGGATAAGTTTACGATGGGTCGACATGAACTAAATATTAGTGAAGATGGAGATATAATAATGAATAATGAAACTTTCCGCGGTACGGAAGGCTTATACAGACTGTTATTTTTTAAAAAACCAACAAAAGCGGGCATTATCATAACAGATAATGATCTTATGGCATACAAAAGACTTTTAGAAATTTCTAATACCCATCGAAGAAATAGTGATCCATCACAACAATTAAAGGGACATAAAGGTGTTAAATATAGGAAGTTTATTCAACCTTTATTCGAAACAAGTTCTAAAACACCTTATTCTTCCGGTGAAGGATTATATACAGATGCGAAAATAGAATATCTTCATTTTGATGATATAAATGAATTGATTCCTCGATTAGCGTTGTTACATGCCGCACGTAAAGCGGGGAATAATTCAGTCATAAATGAAATTTTAGCAATTGAAGAGGAAATAAGAGAAGCTAATTATTTATTAGATTAAAACGAATGTTATTGTAATCAGTTTTAAAATGCCGATCGATCTGTTCGGACGTAAAGTATCATCCTCATCAACAGGTGTAAGAAATTTATTAATATCACCACCACCACCACCACTGTTTATTCTTACTGCTAATGGTGACCTTGACTTTAAAAATCGTAAAATTATAAACGTAAAAGAAGCATCCGAGCAAAATGATGGCATAACCAAAAAATATTTGGATCAGCTTTATGAAATTCAAAACAAAGAATTATCATCGCGACTCCAAACTATAAATAATGATTTAGATCATAAAATCAGTAGAAGTTATAATTACACTGACACTTCATTCAATATGAAATATAATACTTTAATGGAACGAATTATAAAACTTGAGGTCCAAATAAATAACGCCATTAGTAACAAACCGATAATTGTGTTAGAAGAAGCAGGTATTGAAGAAAAAAACTGATAATTAATTAATCATTCTCACGCTAAAAGTAAATATTAAACTGATTACTTTAGCAGATCGTCGTGTACACTTCCGTTACAAGGAAAACGATATAAAATATCAATAAGTCAGAATGTCTCGAAACGTGATCCAGGTCAGTAATATAAAACAAAAAGTTGTAAACGAAATTTTTAAACCTGCTCGTAAAAATTTCAAACGTAGACGAACAATTATTAAAAACATGGATGATTTATGGCAGGTGGATTTGGCTGATATGCAAAACGTTTCTCATCATAATAAAGGATATAATTATATACTTGTAGTTATCGATTGTTTTACAAAATATGTATGGGGTAAACCGCTGAAAACCAAAACTGCTAAAGATGTAACGGAGGCGATGAAATTAATATTATCGTTAAAAGACGGAAGAATACCCAAAAATTTACAATCTGATCAAGGAAAAGAATTTTATAATAGAGAATTTCAGGAATTAATGAAAAAATATAAAATCAATCATTACAGTACGTATAGTGTGAAAAAAGCGGCAATCGCTGAACGAGTTATACGAACGCTGAAAACAAAAATTTATCGATATTTTATGTTATTTGGAACACATAGATGGATAGACAAATTACAAGATATTCTATTGGATTATAATAACACAAAACATACTACGACCGGAATGAAGCCCATAGAGATAAACAGTTCGAATCAAGGAGATATAACCGCTTACAATCAATTGAAAATTGTCGATAAAAATAAGAAAAAATTTAAAGTTGGTGATTTTGTAAGAATCAGCAAAGAGAAGACAATATTCGAAAAAGGATATACCCCGAATTGGTCAACTGAAATTTTTAAAATCACAAAAGTAAAATTAACCAATCCAGTTATGTTTTTACTCGAAGATAAAGATGGTCGTCCAATAAAAGGTTCCTTTTATGTACATGAATTATTAAAAACACAATATCCTGATGTATATTTAGTGGAAAAAGTTATTCGACGTAATGGTCAAAAATTATTTGTAAAATGGCTCGGATTACCGACCAATCAGAATAGTTGGATACATATTAAAGACATTGCTTAATAAAGAAATAAAAAATTATGCTAGTTTCGTTCGAGATGGCGACAAGTGTGGAGAGTGTATTGCAAAGAGTGCTTCGTTTTGAAAAAAGTTATCAATGAAATCCAATTTATAACCAAATTGGAAATCTTAAAACTACGACCTACACAACTAATTGAAATATTTGATAAACTACCTGAGTACTACAAAGAAGACAGCGATATCAAATTGAATCTGCCCTGTTTGGAACATTACTTTAGTGGTATCGGTGACGATCAATACGATGGACCTGCTCCTCCTATCCACAAGTGTGGTGGATGTCAAGATATAGCATCGAGATTCTATAATTCAGAAGATGCTCAACCACAACAATCCGAAAAACAATCGGAAAAATACTCTTATTGGTTTTCACAACAACAACAACAACAACCGGAACAACCAGAAAAATATTCTTATTGGCCGCCGCAAAATTAGAAAAAAAATATTTTTTACGTTTAATAAAATGATTCGTCTTGAATGTATTGTATCAATTATATATGTTAGATGTTAGAATATGCCAGCGAATATTGTTAGAATGTGCCGGCGAATATCCCCTCCCGTGTGTGACGCACCGCACCAGAGCGTCAGGAGCAAAAACATAATCAGCAGAGTTTTGGGCGTAGCCCGTTCGTTTTGGGTTGTCCATTAAAATTTGGAGAATAAAGTGATATAAAAGCTAATAAATGCGATTAATATTAAACCGACCTCCATAAAATCTAACATCAGAAGTGGGATTCGAAAAAGCAAAGTGCTAAACCTACGTTTAACCACGAACATGAGTGTTGGTGCCGATGTAACTGTGGAAATGGACGACGTTTTTGAAGAAGAGATCACCAGCCTGGTGAACCGCCCTAAGATACCAGTGCCTGCCACCGACCCATCTGTGCCCATGAGCCAAGTTGCGGAAAATTCCACGACCCCAGCAGCGGCCACTATGACTGATCCTGCCGTGCCCGTTAGCCAAGTCACGGAATTGGTGAAAATGATGCTGACTGAATTGAGGAAGCCGTCTGAGAATTGTCCACGCCTAGAATCGCCGCAGGTGGACCTCACCAAGTGGGACCCAGACGATAGCCCCTATTCGGTGGAGGAATGGTTACGAGTTATCGATGATGTTAAAGATGAAACCGGCTGTGGTGAGAGAGTATGGCTTCTTAAAGTAGGTGATGCGTTGCGAGGTAGGGCTAAAAATTTTTATGAAAAATGGCGTCCGATCAGCCGCGATTGAAAAACGTTACGAGACGATTTATTAACTGCGTATCCTAATAACGAGAATGCTCATGATCGAATGCTCAAAGCGGCTTGCATGCTTAGTTCGAATTTTAGAACGTTAGGGGATTGCGCGACGGAACGGTTGCGCGCGTTACATCGTTTTTCTCTAGATTTGTCGTGGTAGTGTCTTGGAAGTAATTCCAATGCTGCCCTTCGTGAGTTATTTATCGCTAACCATGCAACAAAACGTTTAATGACGGATAGAGCTCCTGTTTTTAAATCCAAAATAATCCTTGAACTGCTGCAGGAATGGAATGTCGAGTTTCATCAAGTAGCTACAGGAGTACCGCGCGGCAACGGTCAAGTTGAACGCGTCATGAGGACCCTTTTAACCTGCTACTAAGTAGTTTGTCAGGTGAGGCCGAACGGTTCTGGACAAAGAAACTCCCGATGCTTGAGCATGCTGTAAATGGAACCATATCCGCCGCCACTAGGTACCCGCCAGAATTTTTAATGTTTGGCAGAACATCTCGCTTTCCCGCAGAAAATGTTTTCCTACAGAACGTGCCAGCACCTGTTGATCCTGGTGTAAATGCGGATGACGTTCATGGAGAAGTTAGAAGCCGTTTAACTCATGGTCTTTTGAAGCAGCAACACAATTTCAATACAAAACGGCGTCAAGACAAAACATTTAAAGTCAATGATTTGGTTGTTGCACAAGACGCCCAACTAGCAGGTAGTGGTAAATTTGGCCACGTTACTTAGGACCGTTTCGAATTATTAGAGTGTTAGACCACAACAGATACGAGCTGCGGCGCTCGGATTCTCGGAGGCTAGCCAACCTTGTGGCTGCTTACGAGCATCTGAGGGCGTGGCCCACTGATTGATTTTGCTGAACTTATTTTCCTTGAATCTCGTGTTGATTCTGCTAAACTTATTTTCCTGAGCTGCGGCGCTTGGATTCTCGGATGCAAGCCAACCTTGTGGCGGCTTACGAGCGTCTGAGGGCGTAGCCTATTGATTGATTATGCTGTATTATTTGTTTTTGAATCTCGTGTTGATTCTGCTGAACTCCTTTCCTTGAATCTCGTGTTGATTCTGCTGAACTTATTTTCCTGAGCTGCGGCGCTTGGATTCTCGGATGCAAGCCAACCTTGTGGCGGCTTACGAGCGTCTGAGGGCGTAGCCTATTGATTGATTATGCTGTACTATTTATTTTTGAATCTCGTGTTGATTCTGCTGAACTTATTTTCCTTGAATCTCGTGTTGATTCTGCTGAACTTATTTTCCTTGAATCTCGTGTTGATTCTGCTGAACTCCTTTCCTTGAATCTCGTGTTGATTCTGCTGAACTTATTTTCCTTGAATCTCGTGTTGATTCTGCTGAACTCCTTTCCTTGAATCTCGTGTTGATTCTGCTGAACTCCTTTCCTTGAATCTCGTGTTGATTCTGCTGAACTTATTTTCCTGAGCTGCGGCACTTGGATTCTCGGATGCAAGCCAACCTTGTGGCGGCTTACGAGCGTCTGAGGGCGTAGCCTATTGATTGATTATGCTGTACTATTTGTTTTTGAATCTCGTGTTGATTCTGCTGGATTGTTTGTTTTTGAATCTCGTGTTGATTCTGCTGTATTATTTGTTTTTGAATCTCGTGTTGATTCTGCTGTATTATTTGCTTTTGAATCTCGTGTTGATTCTGTTGTACCTATTATTTGTTTTGAATCTCGTGTTGATTCTGCTGTATTATTTGCTTTTGAATCTCGTGTTGATTCTGCTGTACTATTTGTTTTGAATCTCGTGTTGATTCTGCAGGCTCATGCTGACTTGGGCTGAATCGTGTTTGACTTCATCGTTGCTATTTTACCTCAACTGCAAGGAGACCCGTTGAAGGCCAGGATTGCAACATTTGATTGTGACCAGCGGAAGTTACAGCTTCAGACGCATACCGCTGCTGCGAGGACGCAGCCCTCGCAGGATGGCCGTGTTAGATGTTAGAATATGCCAGCGAATATTGTTAGAATGTGCCGGCGAATATCCCCTCCCGTGTGTGACGCACCGCACCAGAGCGTCAGGAGCAAAAACATAATCAGCAGAGTTTTGGGCGTAGCCCGTTCGTTTTGGGTTGTCCATTAAAATTTGGAGAATAAAGTGATATAAAAGCTAATAAATGCGATTAATATTAAACCGACCTCCATTAAATCTAACATATATCTATTTTAATTGTAAATAATTAAATAAACCTTATCTCTCTACCACGCGTATGATTTCTTGCGAAAAAATAGTTGGAAACCTGTGTCGACCAGTCTGGGATTATTCATCGTAAGTGTTACGACGGATGGAGCTCCTGGGGAGAAGAGGCGCGTTTAGGACGGCAACCCGGCGAACATCTACGACACGAGGGCTGCGGAGGCGGATAGTGGTCAGAGGGCGCGTGTGCGAGATGCAGATGGTGGCGTGATTGCGGCGAGGTTGGACGTGTATTCGGGCGGTGATACTAAAAATAGGCGAATTGTGGGCGACCACTGTTTTAGATTTTCCTTTATTTTTTATATGTTTGAATAAAGTTTAATTTTTATAACATTTCAGAAGTGGGATACGCCCTAGTTAGAATCCTGTCGGGGTTTTGACTCGCGGCGTGGCGAACCGGTGAGCGTCAAAAATGGCGTCTCAAAAAAAAAGTGAATGAGGAAAAAAGGGCGGGCGGTGTGGAATTCTCGGCGACAACGGCGGACGACGTCGAGATGAGCGACATCCTAGAGATAGGCGGGGGCGAGTCTCTGGCGGATTCCGAGCAGGAAGAACAGGACCTGCGGCGGGGTCTGCTGGAAGACAAGATGATGGCGGAGATGAAGGCGATGCTCTCGAAGCAGATGGCGGAGGTTGCGGAGCGGCTCACGGCGCAGCTGTCCGCGACCCTTCGAGAGACGGCGACCCCAGCGGTGTCCGAGGGTAGGCGTGTGGCGGAGGACCGGCGAGAGCCTCAGGTAAGTGGCGGTGATGTGGGGTTGGCAGGGCGTAGCTGGGCCGACATCACGAAGCTGGGCGCTGTCGTTCCGACCTTCGACCCTGATGAGAAGGACGCCAACGTCGCGGCCTGGCTGTCAAAGATCGACCAGCTTGGTCGTCTCTATGGATGGAAGGAGGGCGAGAAGACATGCCTCGTCCATACGAAGCTGGAGGGATCGGCAAGGCGCTGGTTCCAGTCCCTCCAGTCGTACGACATGACGTGGCGGGAATGGAAGGAGGCGTTGGAAAGGGCGTTCCCTCGTCAATTCGACTTCTCGGTGCTCCTCGAGGAACTGGTGGCGCGAGCGAAGGAGCCTGGCGAGACGTTCGCGCACTACTTCTATGAGAAGTTGGCGTTGTGCGACAGGGCGGAATTGACTGGCGTAAAGGCGGTGGCGTGCATCATCAGGGGACTACCCTTCCACCTCAGGGCGAGCGCACACGCTCTGAAGAGTCAGCGTCCAGAAGACCTCTTTTTGGATTACCTGTCGCGGCTGGATGGTAACGAGGAGTCGAAGCACAGCGGGCGGCAGGCGGCGGACATGGCGAAGAGACAGGCGAGTTTCAGGTCCGTCCAACGTGGGAGGCGGGAACCAGAGGCGACACCGTCAACTTCGACTGGCGAGGCGGGCGGACGGCAGTTGATGCGCTGCTACAACTGCCAGAAAATGACGACCCATCTGAGCAGGAACTGCCCAGAGCCGAGGCAGCAGAGGTGTATGCGCTGCCAACGGCCGGGACACAGGGCGGAAACGTGTCCCAAAAGGGCGAAGGTGGACGGGCCGAAGCCGACGAATCCGGTAAGTTCTGTCTCCACATTTAAAAAGTGGGCGGTGACAAGAGGGGGCGAAGTGTTGTCGGTGCTGATTGATACCGGCAGCGAGAATAATATCTTGTCGGCGGAATGTGCTCAGCGGATTCAGGCACAGGTGAACCCCAAGGTCGCAGTATTAAAGGGATTTGGCGGGGGTTTGTCAACAGCGCGGGGCGAGGCGAGGATCCCAATTGATGTCGATGGGACCCAACTAGAAATAGTGGCGCTGGTGACCGAGGCGAAACTTCCTGATGTGGACTTGATTTTAGGCCAACCGGCGTTGAACGACGGCGATCTCCAGCTGAAGGTGTCCGGGGGCGTGGCGGAGCTCTCTCGGATAACGGACATCTTCTGGGGCCTCCACATCGGCGAAGAGGCGGAAACTAGGCGAACGGGGCGATTGGTGCGTGACACGACCTTGCTGCCCAACGAGGAGACCATGGTGGAGATCGAGCTATCCGAACCCGAGGCGTTAGGAGTTTGGATGATCCCAGCCAAAATGGTCTGCAAGGGGCGGAATCCGGTTGCGGTGGCTGGCTGTTTACTCCGACCCAATCGAAGAACTGCGGTCATGGCGGTCACGAACCTTGGCGAAGAGGAAGAGGTGTGGCCCAGAGGCATGCTGGTTGGAAGGGCGGAGCTGGTGACAGATGGCGCGGCGGTCCCAGACTGCGTCTCTTCTTCAACGGTGAGTGCGATAGACCAGTTTGATTTAAGTTTAGAATCGTTGAGGGTGGGGAAAATATCGGATGATGATAAGCAAAAGCTCCTGTTGCTACTGCAGGCGAACCGTCATTGTTTCGCTAATAAAGAGGGAGATGTGGGTTTGACTCAGTTGGGAACGATGAAGATTAACTTGACGACAGACAAACCTGTCTATAGGCGGCCCTACCGACTCCCAGAGGTAGAGAGGCGTAAAGTGAGAGACAAGGTAGAAGAATTGGTAAAGGCGGGTGTAGTGAGAGAGAGTGAGTCGGATTATGGTAGCCCCATCATAGTGGTTCCGAAGAAAAACGGCGACGTCAGGCTTTGTGTAGACTATAGGGCGTTAAATGCGGTTACGGTGAAGGACAGATACCCACTTCCACTGGTAGAGGATCAACTTAGTAAATTGGCGGGCAAATGTCTATATACGACGTTAGATTTGGCTCAGGGTTTTCACCAGGTACCCCTAGACCCTGATTCGGTTCACAAGACGGCGTTTGTCACTCCGGACGGGCACTATGAGTATCTTCGGGTGCCGTTTGGGTTGACGAACTCCCCGGCGGTATTTCAGCGGGTGATTAATAAAATGTTGGGGCGTTTGAGGGGCGATAAAGTGTTGGCGTATATGGATGACCTCTTGATTCCGTCACAAACGGTGGGGGAGGGATTGCGACTGCTAGGCGAGGTATTTCAACTGATTAGTGAATCAGGATTTAAACTGAATTTAGGGAAATGCGAGTTTTTGGCGAGTTCCCTAGAGTATTTAGGCCACGAGATATCGGCGGAGGGCATTCGTCCGGGGCGTAGGAAGATAGAAGCAGTTCGTGATTTCCCCAGGCCTAACCAAGTGCACCAAGTGCGGCGATTTATAGGACTCACAGGCTATTTTAGGAAGTTCATTTTGAACTATGCGGCGAAGGCGAGACCGTTGACAGACCTAACGAAGAAAGACGTGGAATTCGTTTGGGGCGAACAGCAAGAGGCGGCGTTTCAGGAACTTAAACAGGCGTTGTGTGAAAGACCGGTGTTAGCTCTTTATGATAGCGGGAACGAGACAGAGGTCCATACAGATGCGAGCAAATTCGGCGTTGGTGGAATTATGTTACAGAGACAATCGTGCGGGAACCTGAAGCCGGTGATCTATTACAGCAGGGCGACGACCTCCATGGAAAAGAACTATCATAGCTACGACCTAGAGACCTTGGCGGTGGTCGAAACGATCCAGAGACTTAGGGTGTATCTGTTAGGTGTGACCTTTAAGTTAGTGACGGACTGTGCGGCACTAAGGGCGACCTTTGCAAAGAGGGATTTGAACCCCAGAGTGGCGAGGTGGTGGTTGGCGATCCAAGAATATGACTTCCACATAGAGTATCGACCCGGTGAACGAATGCGTCATGTAGATGCATTGAGCCGTGAACCGGCGGCGGCGGGCGAAATAAACCTATTGGTTTGTGAAGACGATTGGTTCCTGACGGTGCAGTTGCAAGACGAGCGGGTACAGACTATTCACACTGCGCTTACAAACGGGTTGGCCGACAAACAGATTAAAGCAGATTTTACGGTGAAGAACGGGCGGGTTTACAGGCGCACCTTGATAGGCGATAGACTCTACGTTCCGGCGATGGCGAAGTTCAGTCTACTGCGAAAATGCCACGACGAAGTGGGGCATCCCGGTTATGAGAAATGCCTAGAGTTGGTGAGGAAAACATACTGGTTTCCGCAGATGAGGCGTTTTGTGAGAAAATATGTTTCGGCGTGCCTTGAATGTGCATTCAGCAAGGGTAATTATGGAAAAAGCGAAGGAAAGCTACACCCGATAGAGAAGATAGAGAAGCCATTCGATACGGTGCACGTCGACCACCTGGGCCCCTTCATGAGGAGCCGAAAAGGAAACGCCTATGTGTTAGTCCTGGTCGACGCCTTTACGAAGTTCGTGGTAATAAAAGCGGTTCGGACAGTAGGTGCAGTTGAAACGGTCGAGAAGTTGAGAGAGGTCTTCGGTGTTTTCGGATGTCCCCGACGTCTAATTAGTGATAAGGGGAAGGCGTTTGACAGCACTCTTTTCAGACAGTTTATGAACCGGCAGGGCGTGAGGCACGTGATGAACGCCGTGGCGACGCCCAGGGCGAACGGACAAGTGGAAAGAGTTAATAGAACTCTTTCTGAGGCGATTTTGGCGAGCTGTGCTCCCGGCGACGAGTCCAGCTGGGACGAAAAACTGCCCGAGGTGGCGTGGGGCATGAACAATACGATTCATGCCACTACGCGAGAGGTACCCTATGACTTGGTGTTTTCGTTTTGTGGCGGGGCAGTGATGGGCGATTTGGCGGGTAGTAGTGGCGAAAATAGAGGCGAGGTTCGAACCAGGCGAAGACGGGCGAAAAGGCGGATTGATAGTCAGGCGCTCAAGATGAAAGAGCGTTATGACAAGAGGCGAAAGGTCGCGACCGTGTACAAGAAAGGCGATTTGGTGCTTTGGCGGGGCGCATCAACTTATACTACTACCAAAGGGGCGAATAGTAAGCTTACGCGGCGATTTGGCGGACCGTACGTGGTGGCCAGAGAACTGGGTAACGATCGTTATGCGATTACAGCAGTGAAGGGGGTGAAAGGGTACCGAAACAGGCGCTTCACTGTGGCGAGTGACTCACTACGGCGATACAATAGTGTAATGAAGGTGGACGCACCTGAACATTGTAGTGATGTCGGCGATGTAGGCGGAACGGCGGAAAATACCGACGACTTGCTCGATCTGCTCGAGGCCTAGATTCGGACTCGCGGAACGAACGAGGCGTATTTAATTACAGTGTTATTAATGAGGACATTAATTTTTGCAGGATGGTCGAGTGTTACGACGGATGGAGCTCCTGGGGAGAAGAGGCGCGTTTAGGACGGCAACCCGGCGAACATCTACGACACGAGGGCTGCGGAGGCGGATAGTGGTCAGAGGGCGCGTGTGCGAGATGCAGATGGTGGCGTGATTGCGGCGAGGTTGGACGTGTATTCGGGCGGTGATACTAAAAATAGGCGAATTGTGGGCGACCACTGTTTTAGATTTTCCTTTATTTTTTATATGTTTGAATAAAGTTTAATTTTTATAACATAAGATTTTCTTATCGCTAATAAGGATTAAATTTGCACGCACCATCTGGAGAAATGACGACTGCTAGTCATAACAAAAAAATACATGAATATTCACGTTGACTGACATTTAATCATTTAGTTCTCGAACTTCGAGCGAGAAAGACGTGTTATAAAATTGTGAGGTGAGTCTATTTATAATAATTATTTTAAATGTTGTTATTATATGTGTGTGTGTGTGATCGGTTGTAGAATTTTTTCACAACAACAATCACATCGTTATGGAGGCTCTCAATCAGATTAATAAAGTTGGTGTGTGCGAGGCAAAACCGAAAATTAGCGCCGATCAGTTAATATTAAATCACAAATATGCCTTACTCAACATTAAAAAGGTTAAGTCTAAATTTGGAGACTGTGTGATAGTGGAGCTGGAAGAAAATATCTTGTTTCTTCCGAAACGAATGGTGGATAACATGGATGAGGCGTTGGTGGAATATATTTACGAAAAAATTCATTCTTTAGCGCTTGTCTACCGCGGTGAAAAGGACACGGGGAAAGCCAACAAGGCGCATTTAATCGAATTTGTTGATATGTTGACGCCTTAATTATTGTGATCGATAGTATTTGTATCACTTTGCTAATAAACGTTTGTCTAATGTACGTTAATAATTTTTATGTGTTTTAATTATTTTTTAGGATCTAGGGATTCTTGTCGGTGTGTTGGCGGCATCCGATCTTCGTTTAAGTTGGCGCTGGTGGAGACTGTCAAAACCGCGCATTGTAATTGGTTAAATCTGTCAAAACCGCGCATGCGCATTGTAATTTTTTTAAATCTAGGGATTTCCGTCGGTGGATTGGCGGCATTTGGCCGTCGTTTAAGTTGGCGGTAGTGGAAACTGTCAAAACCGCGCATGCGCATTGTAATTTTTTAAATCTAGGGATTTCCGCGGGCGGGTTGGCGGCATCGGGCCGTCGTTTAAGTTGGCGGCAGCGGAGACTGTCAAAACCGCGCACGCGCATTGTAAATTTTTAAATCTAGGGATTTTTGGTTATCTAGGGTTTGACACCATAGATTGGTAACACTGGTCAGTGCATGCGCAATATTATCTCGCGTTGGTTCGGGTCTGGGCTAGTACAGGGCGCTTCGGGTTGGTTCGGGTCTGGACCAGTAGAGGGCGCCCCCCAGGTTGGTTCGGGTCTGGGCCAATAGAGGGCGCACAGGTTGGTTCGGGTCTGGGCTAGTACAGAGCGCCTCAGGTTGGTTCGGGTCTGGGCCAATAGAGGGCGCACAGGTTGGTTCGGGTCTGGGCCAATAGAGGGCGCACAGGTTGGTTCGGGTTGGTTCGGGTCTGGGCTAGTACAGGGCGCTTCGGGTTGGTTCGGGTCTGGGCCAGTAGAGGGCGCGCGCGCGCATGCGCAGTGGGGGGGCTCCTCCGAGTGGTGGGGGGAGGTTGTTCCAGAACCGGCCTATCTACACTACTTACCAAGCGTTGGATAAGCCTTTCTTATCGTTTCTTAGAATTCGAGAATTGCTGGTTCAGCGTGTGGAGCAGTACTCGATCGCGGTGTTTAATTTTAACACAACTACAATTGTGAAAATTGCTGCTCCAGCGTCGGAAACTGTTCGCAAAGTCGCCAAATTCGATGAGGCGACGCATCAGTGTTCGAAGGTCTACCGCTATCAAATAAAGTATTTTAATTTAACATTTGATCCTCGCGTTAACCAAATCTGCCCCCAATCAATTTTCGAAAAATTACCAGCGTCGAACCGGATTCCACTTATATTTGTACGCTAATTTTTACTTTCAGTTAATGGTAGTGGTGTATTTGTTTTTCACCAAATTTGCCCCGGCTGAAATCCGAAATTTTCACCGTTGTATGTACCAGAGATCACTGACATTCATACCCTTAATAATTATGTGCTTATATACGTTTTACACTATTTATTTTACGTTCACTGTGTTTATTATTGCTTTACATCATTTATAACTAAGATGGAGAAGTTTGAAAATCTAGCGATGTACAAATAACACACCGTATTATGAAAGGTTATGGAAATTGTCTTTTTTTATATCTATGGTATTGGTATTGTTATTTTAATACTGGAACGGAAGCTCAATAGGTTGGCACTTTAATTGTTCAACAAGTGTGTGTTAATGTAAACAGGTGTGAGTCCGTCGGAGAGACCGAATAAGATTTTTACATCCACCATATTCCCGTCAAAATATTTATTTATTTTAGAATGTTAATTTTGCCGTTAACAAAATTTGTTCCCAATCACCTTCGTCGTACCGGACGACCGTTCAGTTAATGATAATGGTGTATTTATTTTTCACCAAATCTGCCTCGGCTGAAATCCAAAATTTACAGCGTTGGACCAGACATTACTGACATTGATACGCGTTTTACACTGTTTATTTTACGTAAATACATTGTGTTCATTATTGCTTTACATCATTTATAACTAAGATGGACAAGTTTGAAAATCTAGCGATGCACAAATACCATAAAATACCACATTTTACCACATACCAAAATTTTAATACTGGAAAGGGAGCTCAAAAGGTTCGCACTTTAATTGTCCAACCAGTTAGGGCCAGGTTGTAATAATTTTTGTGCAGTTCAGAAGGAGATAAGTGTTTGTTTATTCCGGAGATAAGTCAAAATCATCTACATACTGTTCTGTTTGTGAGTTGACTGCAGCAAGAGGAATTGTTCCATTGTGTTTTCAATTTTATCATAACATGATCAGCTAATTTGTAAACTTCGATTTCCCCTAAAATTATATAAAGTTAATTTCGATTTCCTGGAATCGCTTATAGAACAACTGCCTAAAGAGTCTATTCAAAATTTTTCATCTCAGATATCAACCAAGGTATCCTCTTTGTCCAAATCATATTGAAGTACCCGGTCCTGGCAACGCAGGTTAATTTCAGCATATTTGTTTATTTTGTGATTGGAAAAGTAGAGCATTCCTGTTTAATTGTATTATAATGTCGATTAGTCAACATCACCACTTTAGTCAACACTGAGTTTATTTAATCTACGTCCGGGCAACGCCGGGTAGATTCAGCTAGTCACTACTAAAGCAATTCATATAAAGTTCTTGTATCGGAGAGGACACACTGACACTGCGTTATATTTTTATTACAGAATTTATCAATCAAAATGTTTACAACAACAAATTAAACAAATTTGACACGTTTAACACAAAACAAAAAGTAAGATTTAAAATAGTAATCAAAGAACACTTTAAGGTGGGAAATCTGCATGCAATTTTTCCATAAGAGGGTTTTGAGGGTTTAATTTCCTAATTTTCCAACAGATTCGTCTGATTTTTTGGTATAGCATTCGTTGAACATTGCACTTGAAATTAACATCATTTGAGATTCATCCTAATAGTGGTTATTTAAGAAAAAAATAATACTTGCAATTTTTCCATAGGAGGGTTTTGAAGGTTTAACTTCCTTATTTTCCAACAGCATCGTCTGATTTTTTGGTATTACTTTCACTGAACATTGCAATTTAAATTAAAATCATATGAGATTCATCGTAATAGTAGTTATTTAATAATTAATTAATTAAACGCCCATACATAATGCTGAAAAAGATGACCCCAAAACAGATTATTTTGGAATGTGATTATGCTGAAGATGCCTCAGTTTACTAAAATCTTTTATCAAAAGATGAATGCCCTAAATTGCCTAATAACTGAGATTAAGCATTAACGTGTTTCATGTAAAACCTACGTTCTCTATTTGAAAATGAGATGTCGCTGCGATCAACTTTTCGTTCCTAAATGAACTATCGGCAAAACATATTTCGAAAACTACTTTCTACAACGAATACTACGATTCATCGTAATCTTGGAGGCAAAAAAACTAGGGAAAATGCTAAAATTTTTGCATTTGGTGAATGATCGACCTTTGCGACATCTAGCGGCCGTGAGTCGTAACAAATGTAAAATTTCTCACCTTAAATTCCTAAGAAAAGCCACAGATTACTCCAGATGACTGACTCAATGCAAATATTTTGGCGGAATGACCTTTAACGACCTTCAAATTATGTAACAGTTTTCAGATGGCGCATCGATCAAATTTTGCGGCAAATTTAAATATTCTCTCCTCTCTTTATAGAATGAAAAAATGCTATTATATTTCGAATATTTTATGATTTACACGTCATACAAACAAACAATTTTATAAAAATCAATTTATTATATTACATAATTTAAATTTAAAAAAATTATACCCAACATGTTAACAATTACATTTCTAAGATAGGTATAACTTACACATATAATAATTAGTTGGGGTGTTATTATATAATAATGGAAATTTTGAAAGACTTGCCGGACAACCAATAGAGCAACCTGGGTTACTTCTTCAACTTCATACACAAAAATAAGGAATAATAAAGCCTAATATTTAACGATGCCGAAAAGTGTTTTTTGCAAACCCTCCACTTTTGCTTTAGATTGGAATTTTGGACGTTTAGAGCTTCTTGCCACAGTTTCGCTCTAGAATTATGTAATTAGATTTCCTGAATTTGTTGTATTAATAAAACATCGTTACCTTTCTTCACTTTTTGGAAAACAATGCAGTTTCTCCGCTTAGTTTTCACCAACACCACAAATAATGTAAAAAAGAACCTTCTTTCGCTTAAAATTTTTCACAAATTCAATCGACAAGCAAGTTTTGACATTTACTGGCTTGATTATATTTGCAGCAAAATGCTGTTTTTAAAATATTAGTCAGAAAAAAAGCAACAAGCGTAGAAACAGTCACGCTTTTTTAAAAACACGCAATTGTACATTGTTCAATTTAAAATAGTAAAAATATTGGGCCTTTTATTTGAATTTAAATAAAAGTTTTTGTAGTGACATCTAGCGGTCGTAAAAAGCAATAGCAACGACTACAGCGCCTCTACATTTGCTTATGGTATCTGTGACAAAGATGTCATTGTAATGTTGGTACCGGGGAAAATCACAAGTCGAGGGTTGTTTCACTAGCATTTATTTATTCACCACATTTAAGCTACATAGTTCGTTCGCGACGCTAGTCTGATCGTAACTTCCTTTTGACCTGAGTTTACCTCAATTTATTAAGTCGGCATCCGGTCAATAAACACCGCATCAGCTTATTGGTGAACAATTGCAAAAGTGCATCAGCAAATGCCGATTAATACAAAACTAACATATGTACTTCCTGTTATGGAAATATACTACAATTTGGGGATTTTTCCATTACATCATGCGCCTAGTTTCAATGTGTAGAAAAGAGATAGTTCCGGACAAAATCGCCCTATGAAGTCAGTCATCTGGAGTAATCCGTGGAAAAGCGCTTTATAAACGACAGTTGCGTCAACTATTAATTAAAATGTCCTGTAAACCGTAGAGGAATCTGTAAAAATGATAATTTTGGGTAATGCGATGGTGGCGGCTCGATGGTCTCGCATATGCATTAGCCCATATATGTATTAAACGACTATATTGCTTGTTGAAGGCGAAAATGTACGAAATCAAAACGTGACAGAAGTAGCTATTGCTGCACCCTTTGTCGAAGTTGAGATTGTACGCATGCCTGAATTCGACCAATACCAATACCCAAAATCATGACACTGGATGCCAAATAAAAATTAATCATTCTGTGAATTAAGATATGCGTTAACCTAACATGCGTTCAAAAAAAAAAAACGAGGCTGAGTTGGCCATGGAAAAACTTTGTGCATCAATTTAGTGTAGCAAAATTGACCTTTCCAATATTACCTGTGTTTTGTTACGGTTCGTTCATTTCCGGCTGCCGGGCTTTTAAATTTCCCATGAACTGTCAAAAATGTCAACAAAACACACATTACCTCACCTAACTTATGAGGTAATCGTATCATCTTCTACAATGGTTCAGTTTTATTGTGTGCCTTATTCACTGAGCCTTATTGTACCAATCGGCAATTGCGACATAGTGGAAATAAATTCCAGTCACAGAAACAACGTTACTCTTATGTCGCAACATGCACTTTTAGGTTAATTGTCACATTTGACAGAAGTTTAACAGGCCCGCTAATTGTAACCGGCAGTTACGAACCGTAACAGGTGAATATTGGAAAGGTCAATTTCGAACTGTCAGTGTCAGATAGTTTTTAGGTTGGGTTCTTTGTTGACAATGGTTTCATATACAATGCATTTAGTGTTTTCTTTATCAAATTCATCTCCAGACCCCAATTTGGACTTCTCGGCATTTCATCTGCACTTAATATTGTGTTTTGTCTAATACACATACAAAATCAGTTCACTTCGGAACCTCACCAGACTGAGTGCTCGTTTGCTTTAGCGTTTGTATAAAGACAGGTGAGACTTTGACGCTACAAATTTTATGTTGGTTTTGAGTTTTGTTGTCGATAGAGTAAGAAATGTTCATGGTTGATTGGCAGTTACACAGTACAGAAGGAATCAGTAGGTTCACTCCGCGTCGGCACCTTTGATGTCGGTGTTCCAAATCGGTTTCGCGCATGTGGCCTGGCGTCGCCAGTAGCGTCCTAAAACTCATAGGCGTAGGCGCGGAAGGGTCACCGAAGAAATAAACATTGCATCAAATGTTATATTTTATTAAAAGTACAAAATGTATGTTAAAAAATATATTCACTATAATATTCACAAATTATAACGATTTTGGACCGTGTTCCATTTGAAGTTTCATTAGCGGGGGTGTAGTGAATGCTCCGAGGAGTAAAAAAGTTATTACGCGTCGATTTTAACAAGTGCGGAACGTCAAATATATATAATATTCTATGAGTATTGACATAAAAATATGGCCTTTCTGCGGTAACACCTACGGAGTTTGTAAATTTTACAAAATTTGACCCCTGATCAGATACAACACTCAAAACATTCAGACCTATTTTCAATAGACGAGAAATACCATCATCAAGAATGTTTTTTAAGTCAACTACAGAACAAGTGGAATTTAAAAAAAATATGCTAGTGGTTGTTTCCAGTCACTGTTGATACCTCTGGCCATTAATGTCAAGACATTATTGGCCGGGAAATATTCCTTCTCTTTACCAGTGTGATGAAAACCAATAATTTCATCCGTCCCTATATTATAATATAAAAATGTTTTCAGGGACATTTCATCTATGCAGATTGTGCAATCCTTTGAATTCTTATCAAGTAGATCCGTTTTCAGCCTTATTACTTCCATCACAAAGTCTGAAAAACCTGCGCCGATTTCCCACTTGCTAGTGATTCTATTTAGAGTGGATTTAGAAGGAAGACGGAATGTGGTCTGCAAAAATTTGTAAACTTTAGGGCCCATAAAATATATAGTAAGTGCGAATTGTTTAAATTCGCTTGAATATCGTGCCCCTTTTGGAGCTTTACTTAGAAGCTCAATTTGGGTGTTTATAAAGGTCGCAATTGTAGGATAATGTTCCGATATGAATACCATAATGTCACTCTTTGTAAGCTCGCTTCTTTCTGATACACTACATTCCGAAAATCGTAGCTTCCTTTGCAAACCCTTCAAACGTTTTTTCAAAGCCACTTTTCGTGGTGTTGAAGCACTTAATCTAGCAACTGTTTGCGTTACACTGTCCTGTACAGCCCCAGAGTGAACTTCTTGTGTTTCTGGTGTGTACGAAGTGGATGGAACTGCATCTGGAGAAACTTTGCAGGTCTATATTTATGAATCTATATATCATGAAACTCACCATCTGCTTGTGGAAACACATTTGGAATAGCCTACTTCTTAAGTCGGTGTCTACCGATGCTTGAAAATTGTTCTGCAGAAAAATGTTGGCTGCAAACACGTAGTCGCTTGTAACACTCTGCTGCAGTTAAATCTTTGCTTCGACGTAATTGAGGTAAGCTCTGCCACATCTTACACCTGCCAAATATCCACTGCTATTATACCAACGTAATTTACTGCTAATCCAACTCAAAACGATGCTATAAACAACCCATTACTTACCGACTAATATCGAGTGGAAATCGAAAAAAACTGTATTGTGGTGCATATCTTAAGTAATTGTTCAAGCACCCCGAAACACAACAAATATGCATTTTGCAACAATAATACCGAAAAACCCAAATAGCAAGAGTAAATAACACAATGTGATCAAATACGATTTGAGGTTATATGCGGTTATGAGCCAAAATCTACAGCGCATGTAGCCTAGAGTCGAACTGGCCTTGGAACACAAAAATCGGAGAGTGAACCTACTGATTCCTTCTGTACTGTGGCAGTTACATACTGTGCGTTCCGGCTAAGAAAAGCGCTCTTAGGAATGTGAGAATGTTCATCATTTCTTTCCTACGCTCGTATACCTTTCCTGCTTCCTCGCATGTATTAGAATGAGAATATCGATATCCACTGTGGGCTGTCGATGGGTACATATTAGTGGCCCGTAAATGTTTTCCTCTTGCGAGCGAAACGAAGCGACGAATCGATATTTATTTTACTGGGAGATTGCACGCGCCGAGCTGGACTCCTCCCACTTAACAGGTCTATGTCGGTGACATTGGCGTGCGACTTCGTGGGATTAGGACAGACTTCCATCTAATTATTGAAAACACGTAAATACCGTGTGAGGATAAGATTTTGCGGCGGCGGAGCATATTTTTCTAACAATATCAACAATATAACAGTCATCAGATGAAGAATTGGGTAATATATGTTGGAATAATTTTGTTAGTAAAAATCGGCGTGCACGCTAATGATTGGAAGACCGCCCTAATTGCCAGACCCCCCACCAGAGCGACGAAGTTAGACGGAACGCACTATACGTAATGTAAGGACGATCGATTGGAATTGACAAGATTGTGTGAAAGCATTGACTGAAGAATTTCAAGCACACACGTATCAGTATGAAAAATTCGAAGTTTACGAACACTAAGTCATGAATTATTTTCGAAAAACTAATAGCATTGCTCGTATTGATTGGAAGTGATGTTACTGAGATCTCGGAGCTCCTGAAATTCTTCGACACATTTTGAATAAAGTACTACACACTGCTATTCGTTGCTTAGTCTAATAAGTCAGTTTATCTGTATGAACACAGTGTGGAAGAAGAAAGTAATAAACTTTACATCATTATGAAATAATTTTTAAGCAAATTGATAATCATAGAGTCCAATGGGGTATAATACACATTTTTGCAAAAATTACCAGGAGACTCATGTATGCATACAAATTACATTTGCAAGAGGATTCCGAGTTATGATGGCTAGATTTTTCTAAAAAAAATCACAAAGTTTGACCCTAAGCCCCGCCCCTTGTTCATTTAAAATACCGGTGTCGTCACCGGTATGCGCGATTTGGCAACACGCATCAATGGACCGTCATCATGAACACATGTGTTTGCTTTAGTTCGATTTGACATTAATTATATTAGTTATATTTCGCTTATTAGGGACAACGTCAGGGATCTTATTAAAATGCTTAGTTAACTATTCTTATGTATAAATTCGCTAGCTAGATGAAGAAGCGTCACTCTTTGATTTCACCGCATAAGTATTGTTAGTCGCGTTGCTTTAAATAAACTTTTTAAAAAAGCCGTCGTTCGTTTTAATAATATAATTGGCGCAGTCGGTAGGATAGGCTAACGTCTTCGGTAAACATTTCGAGTGGACCCAAAAGTGTTTTGAGGACTTCCATTGTGAAAATTCTGGACCAGGACAACACCTAGGACTTCCGGACCAAGACGGTGCATTTCTATGCTTTGAAGCCTATTCCAAAAAGAAAAGTGGACCTGACGACGAAGCATGCTACAAACTTGGTGAGTCATTGATGTCAATAATTGATTCAGATTCAGAAATTGATTTTAATTACGGTTACGAAAACCGCGATCGTTCGAGATCACCAATTACTAGAATCTCTAATACAATCTACCTAAATAAAATGGTATTTAAAATGGAATACCTACAAATTCTACCAGAATTTACCGGAAACCAATCAGTATTAAGCGAGTTTATTAATACTAGCGAACAACTCATAACGCAATTTTATAATGTGCAAGATGAAAATACATTTGAAAATATCCTGTTAATAAAATCTATAAAAAATAAAATTAAAGGTGAAGCTGCTGAACGCATAGCGTCTTACCAAATTAATAATTGGAGCGATTTGAAAAATGCGCTTCTTGCTACATATGCTGATAAACGCGATCTCCAGACGTTGACCATAGAATTATGTAATATGCGTCAGGGAAATTTAAAACCTCTCGAGTTTTTTGCTAAGGTTCAAGATAATTTGAATCTTCAAATTAGTTATATTACGACTCACACGGATGACGCCAATGAACTAAGAGTGTTGACCGCAAGTTCGAGAAAATTAGCATTACGCGTATTTCTCAAACAATTAAACAATCCTTTAGGTGATTATTTATCTACTCGTCAACCCGATTCATTAAATGCGGCGTTGCACATATTAACAAACGACTTTAATGTTCAACAAAAACCAAAATTCACCAACCCTCAAAATCAACCGTTTGTAAAATCTAATAGCAATTTTCAAACTCCCAAACAGCCGATAAGAAATTTCCCTCAATTTAACCATCAAAATTGCAATCAATTTTCAAACCATCACCATCAGCAAAATAATCATCAATTTTCAAACAATCACCAACACCAAAATGTATTTAAACCAAATCCGAATTATAAACCCACTAATAAACCCGTGCCAATGAGCATTTCAACACGAAACTCTTCAAATCCAACCATAAATAAGTTCAATAAACATTATTCGTCGCGTCCTCATTGGATAGCCGAGGAATTACATAATAACGAAGATAAATCTGTTGAACCGACAAATGCTTCAAACACGGAAGATGACGAAGAATGCGATTTTTTAGGCGAACTAGCCTCGGATACGCAGAACTTTTAAATATCGACAATAACCCCTCTCAACTACCGTTTATAGAGATCCCTTTTGAAAATTTTAAACTAAAATGTCTTATTGATACCGGATCAACAAAATCATTTATAAATCCGGATAAAGCCAAAGAACATTTTTCCAAATATGTCAAATTTGATCCCTTTAAAATATCTACCGCACATGGTACTACTAAAGAAGACTACAGTATTTCGATACCGTGTCCTAAGTTGTTTAAATCAAAACAACCCAAAATAAAATTCCACGTGTTTAAATTTCATAAGTACTTTGACTGTCTTCTTGGTGTCGACAACCTCCGTCACTTACAAGCCAACATTAATCTGACTCTAAGCAAGCTAATATTACCCAACGCTACAATTTCCATGAGGTTAAAGAATTTATCAGATTACAATAATCTTATTGTTAGTGCACCGAATTCACAACAGGTAATAAAAGTAAAAATTGCAAACGTTAAAAATGGCACTGCCTTGTTGCCTAAACAACAATTTTTAGATATAGAAATGCCAGAAAGTTTAATACAAGTTGAAAATCATGAAGCTTTAACAACTGTCATCAATCGCTCTGACCAGCCAATTGAGATCGAACTGGAAAAAACTTTTGAAGTTATTCCCCAGGAACAATTTTATATTGCAGATCTAAACAATATAAATGATTCGAAGGATCAATATTTTGATTTTTCAAAACTAAGACTCGACCATTGTAATAAGGAAGAAAAGTTTAGTATTACAAAACTAATTAAAAATTATTCTGATATCTTTTACGACGAATCAACATCACTTTCATTTACGAATGCAATTAGGCACAAAATTAAGTTAAAGGATGACACCCCTATACACACTAAAACATATAGATACCCCTATGTTCATAAAGCCGAAGTACAAGATCAAATTAGTAAAATGTTGAGACAAAAAATAATTAGACCTTCAAATTCACCTTGGACATCACCAATCTGGGTGGTACCCAAAAAATTAGATGCTTCAGGCCAACGAAAATGGAGAATAGTGGTGGATTACCGAAAACTAAATGAACAGACTATCGATGATAGATATCCGATTCCGAATATAAATGATATCCTAGATAAACTAGGTCGAAGTCAATACTTTAGTACATTAGATCTTGCTTCCGGATTCCATCAGATTGAAGTTGAACCCGACGACATACCGAAAACTGCATTTACAGTCGAGAATGGCCATTACGAATTCGTTCGAATGCCTTTCGGATTAAAAAATGCGCCCTCCACTTTTCAACGCGTTATCGACAACGTTTTGAGAGGTATTATAAATGAATCTTGTGTTGTGTACCTCGATGATATTATAATATTTTCAACATCTCTTCAAGAACATATCCAAAATTTAACATCAGTATTTGACAGGTTACGTAAATTTAACTTTAAAATTCAGATAGATAAAAGCGAGTTTTTGAAAAAAGAAGTTAATTATTTAGGACATGTCATCACACCAGACGGAATTAAACCTAATCCAGATAAAATTAAAGCCATCGTAGATTTCACAATACCAACAACCCCAAAACAACTAAAAGGATTCCTAGGCCTCATTGGTTATTACCGTAAATTTATTAAAAATTTTGCAAAATTAACCAAACCTCTCACTGTTCGACTTAAGAAAGACCACAAAATTTACCCCGAAGATGAAGATTATAAAAATTGTTTCGAACTTTGTAAAAACCTGTTAACTAATGATCCCATTTTACAATACTCAGATTTCGAAAAACCTTTCGTACTGACTACAGACGCCAGCAATTACGCTATTGGTGCCGTCCTATCACAAGGACCTATAGGTTCAGATCTCCCAATAGCATATGCGTCCCGCACATTAAATGAACACGAAATCAACTATTCCACGATTGAGAAAGAACTTCTTGCCATTGTCTGGGCAACAAAATATTTCCGACCATATATATATGGACGTAAATTCAAAATTGTAACCGACCATCAACCGTTAAAATGGTTATTTTCTCTTAAAGAACCTAACTCGAAATTAATTCGATGGCGCTTACGCTTAGAAGAATTCGAATATGAAATTCATTATAAAAAAGGAAAGCTAAATAGTAACGCCGATGCTCTTTCTCGACCCCCAAACTTAAACATGACTTTAACAGAAGACGAATCACCTTTTCTAAAATATATGAAAGACTTTAACAAGACATATTCAAATTTTAATCCGACTGAAACTGACGATAAAGATTCAGTAATCGTCCAAATACCAGACGGACAAGACGAAATGTTAAAGGAGTTTTCCTGTTTGAAGAACAACATCACTGCCACAAATACATCAGAGATCAACTTTTGGTGTTCAACGATGTAACAAAAGGCCAACCACTCCTGCTAGAAGATCTGCACCTTAACATGCCAAACACAAACAATCAAGTTCCCCGCCTACAAATGAAATATCTTCGAGTCACCAAATTAGAAAATTTACAACCAATAGAAATGGCAGAACTCGACAACGATTTCGACTCCTGGCACATTTCTGGTACCGCCATCTTATACGTCGGCATCGTATCCCTAGCCATCTGCCTAGGAATCCGAAAATATCGACAAAGAAAGTTCGCATCCACTCCTTCTGCAGAATCCGAACAACAAAGAAGCTCACTGCCAGACACCGCCAAAGTCTAAACGTACCTTCACCGGAGTTTCAGGACTCAGAGGGGAGGAATTATATTAGTTATATTTCGCTTATTAGGGACAACGTCAGGGATCTTATTAAAATGCTTAGTTAACTATTCTTATGTATAAATTCGCTAGCTAGATGAAGAAGCGTCACTCTTTGATTTCACCGCATAAGTATTGTTAGTCGCGTTGCTTTAAATAAACTTTTTAAAAAAGCCGTCGTTCGTTTTAATAATATAATTCATTTGAATTGTTTACATTCCAACCTACTTAACCTAAAATTCGGAAATTTGTTCTGTACAAAGGACTGTAAACTAGTGCGACCACCTAGTGTACTAACATCAAAAAAACCAACAAAACAGCAGGTTTGAAAAGCAAAACAAATTGCAGCTGTCAGGGTACATATCGAGCGCGTTATATGCTGCTTGAGGGAATTTCATGTTAGCACCATACTCATGTGTTCCCACAAAAAGTTTACCATATCTAGATTATGCCGTGATTGTGTGTTGTGCCGTAATCAATATACAAGGTCCTTTAATAAAGATTTAAGTATGGTTTGCATTCTTGAATTTTTATATAAAAACTATTACACAAGTTTAGGAAATCTGGTGGATTTCCAAAATGTTTCTGCTGCAGACATCATCTTCTTGCAGTATGCTTCATCAAAAGGTATTTCTATCGTGGTTATTTGGTTATTAACTTCAAAGAATGGGGATGCAACAGCATCTTCATTTGTTCACACAAAACTTTTAATACTTTTTTCTCCAACTGCAACCCTCGAACCATTGCCTTAGAAGGAGCGAATTTATGTGCCCCTAATATAGCCTCAGTTATTGCTCCATCATAAGTGGTACAGTGTGCCACTTAATAGAATTTAGAAGCTGTTACCCGGGCAAACCACTCCGGCGATGCTGACTGGGATGAAGTCGCATTACAATTTTTAATGCATGCTGTTGCTGTTATACCTATATTTTTTGGCAAAATCCAAAAAACGTCTGGGTGCAAATCAGTCGTTTCTGTTTTAAATTTTAATATTACATGATGTATCGACACTTGCTCTATAAGAGTAGGTGTTGTCTGAAAGTACATCAGCAAATGAGCTTCAGACTTATTCTTTGCTAGAACTGCAACAGCAGCATCAAGAAATGTTGTAGTTTTGGAAGGTAAGGTTTGTTGATTGCCCGGAAAAATTTCTGCCACTTTTTTTGATTTGCAATCTCCAATGGTAGATAATGCTGCTTTTTTCCAGTAACACTCGGTCGATATGACCGAAGGCTGTTCGTGTCGTCGCAACAACCAGAAAATGAGTGCTATTTCATGTTTACAGCCCCCTATTGTATAAAACAGTGTTAATAATAAGCGGTACTTTAATAATTTCGTTACCTTCACTGGCTGAACAATCTTTACATTGAGCTACCCTTATTCTATTTTCGGTCTCGTCCACTGGACACACTGACAAGGTAACCTTGCTGCCTAACTTTATGCTCAGGTGTTATTCTAGCGTTTACAATACAAGTAGATTCTTCACGCTTGATTTGAACATATTCTACTGCATCGTCGCCATACGCTGGTCGAGTAGCTCTGAATTAGTAAATAGAATAGAATTAAGTAACACTCAAAATAAACGGTATTCCACTAGAAGCCTACCTTTGTGTCTTCACATTTTGAACGCCTGCAATCAAAAATTTGGCATTTTCTTCGTAGTACAGGTGAACCATGTCGCTTGTGACTACAGGTAAATTGTTCGAATTTGCGGTATAATTTTACTTCTTGTCCTGCGTCGATTTTAACAAAATTTTTTTTGGAATGGCCTTAAAACAATGCCCTAATGCCATTTCTGATAATGAAAGTTTGTGTAAATATCTCTAAAACACGGAAAATCGAGACAAAAATTCTCGCTGAGTCCGGCATATTGAAACACATTTGGGTGCGTCATTTCTACTCACTGTGAATGTTTGGTGCAGAACGAATCACCCTTTCCTTCTTCTATTCACTATAATCACTTCACAAACCAATAATAGTAATAACATCGCTAGTACTTTGCAATCTGTTACTTGTGCTCGATCGCCATTTTATGCCTTTGACATTATAAGAATTTCCATAAAATAAGTAAGAACGCATGTGCCTTGAAATATCAACGCACATGCGCACATCAACATACGTCAAATCAAAAAAAGTTAAAGTTTTGTTCAGTTTGAAACTGTCATAACTCGTGGAAAATCAACCTCTTGCGTGCTTGTTTTAATGGGAATCCCGCTCCGCTTCGCCCCGCTCCTAACGAAGACCTAACACCGACGCATTTTTAATATCAAAATATTTTTTACAACAGTCCAACTGGTGCATCCGCATTACCGAGTTCCAGTGAGACATAAACTGAAAAATTACCTAAACTACCATAACTCGTGTAAAATCACCCTCTTGCGTGCTTTTTTTAATGGGAATGCCGCTCCGCTCCTGACGAAGACCTAATACCGACGCATTTTTAATATCAAAATATTTTTTACAACAGTCCAACTGGTGCATCCGCTTTACTAAGTTCAATTAGGACCTTCTTTAATCGTACATGTAAGAAGCAAATTGAACACGCAAATCTAGTCGCACAATGCTTCCTTGATTCGCCGCTGGGCACATGCGTTGCTATGAAACGCGCAACCGCAGTCACAACAATCAAGAAAACGTCAATTATGGCCGACCAAAAATGTAAATTTTATTGTAGTGATATTATCCTAGTTTTGTCGTTAACACAAAGTTTTCTTAGTGAATTCGGAACTTGGGCATCGCAAAGTAAGTGCCGTTACACATGCACGCGGACGGCTCCGCGCTCCGCGCTCCGCGTGTGTCATCCGCCTCCGCGCCTGTTGTTTTCACATTTGCGCGGTTGCTAGCGCGGAGCACGGGAGATCTTGCAGACAATTTGAACGGAGGCAAGTAAGTCATGGTGCATTCACTGCAATTAAAAGCTTGTCCAGCCTATTATATTTACAAAAAAATAAAGTACACACGCTAGAAACATTTTTTTGTATTTTTCGTGGATTGCGTCCCATTAGTGCGGTCGTTGTTCTACATTTGCAATCAAAATTTCAGTATCAAAAGACGTTTTCCAATATTACATGAAAAACACTCGCTACAACGGTCTCCGCGCGACGTCCGCGTGATGCATGTGTAAGCTTCGATTTGTTCGTGAGTAATTTAGTGGCGCGGACGGTCCGCGCCGCGGAGGGGCTACGCGGTCGCTCCTCCGCCCCGCTGACCATCCGCACGTATGTGAAAGCACGAATTACGATAAGGAAACTTTGTCCGCGCGCGTAGCGCGGAGCGCGGACCATCCGCGTGCATGTGTAAGTGCCGTTACACATGTGCATGTGTAACGGCACTAACGGCACTAAAGGTTAGTAGCTCTAGCCATCGTGAACTGGTGCAGGACAAGAAGTAAAAAATGACCGAATTTGCTTCGCTAAAGCCGGTATCACTTTTCTTAAGGGGCATTTTAACAAAAACACGTGTTCAGGACTAACACAACAATAAATACAGTTTAGTTTGAGGTTAATCATGGACGTGAGTTTGATCCTGCGCAGTCGACGGAACCGATGTTGCGACATTGTGCAGAAAGCATGCCCGCGCTATTTAAACCCAATCCTGAGACTACCCAATTTTCAAACCCCTCATTTGCCGGAATGTTTGGGTAATTTTTGGAACTGACATCACGTAACTTATTAAATAAGGATAAGGATTATGACATACTACTTATTTTTGTGATTTTCGTATGTAGTATTATACCCCATTAGTTAAGTTAATTATAGATTTATATGTTAATGTTAGATTTTTTCGTGAGTCTAGATAACTTTCTGTGAAAGATGATTATATTAGGCAAAAATATTCCAAACTTGTATTGTTTAGAGGCCAATAAACTCAATTTATTTTATTTGCATTATTTTATTTTGCATTTTAAATTGCATTAATATACTATTTATACGGTAGTGAAATTGTTGTGTCAAGACATCACTATTATTTTTTGTGATAAAATCTGTGATTGTTTTTTCTACTTATTTCCTTATATTTTTTTAAATTTGTTTATAGGGAAAGGGTGGTGTCGGGCATTTGCGTAACAACTTGATTAAATTAAATAATAAAATAAAATTACTTTTATTTGAAAAGTGCGAGTTATGTGTTGCATAAATAATTAATCCTTTGTTATAATAATGCTTAATAGTGCTTAGCTAGATATTTAGATCAGCAGTTTTTATATTATAAATAGTTAACTAGCATTAAGACGGTTCATTTTCCATCTGTACCCCGTGTCGTAACAAAGTGTGTGTTTTTAAAAATCCGTTTATTGACTTGCGCACAAGTGCAGCCTTTCAAAAGCGTGCGAACGTATGCATGTTTTGTTTCTTTTCATCGGTGAATTGGGAGAGCATTGTGTTTGGTAGCTACGCGCAATATAGTCTTTTAATACATATATGCATTAGCCAAACCAATTTCCCTATCTCATTCGACTTGAAATGAGAACCGTTGTGCTAGGAAACCGAAAATAAACAGTGCGAGCAATCATCCGCACAAAAGGTTGCTAGAAGTAACCAGATTTTCCAACGTTGCCATATGTTTCGTTTGTTAAGACTTCCTTTACTAAGATTCCGTAAGGACGCGACGGTGCAACAGGCAAGTAACTTAAGCATTGCCACAGATTACTCCAGATGACTGACTTCATAGGGCGATTTCGTCCGGAACTATCTCTTTTCTACACATTGAAACTAGGCGCATGACATCTTTGTCACAGATACTATAGGCAAATGTAGAGGCACTGTAGTCGTTGCTAATACTTTGTACGACCGCTAGATGTCACTACAAAAACTTTTATTTAAATTCAAATAAAAGACCCAATATTTTTACTATTTTAAAATGAACAATGTACAATTCCGTGTTTTTTAAAAAGCGTGACTGTTTCTACGCTTGTTGCTTTTTTTCTGACTAATATTTTAAAAACGGCATTTTGCGGCAATTATAATCAAGCCAGTAAATGTCAAAACTTGCTTGTCGATTGAATTTGTGAAAAATTTTAAGCGAAAGAAGAGTCTTTTTTACATTATTTGTGGTGTTGGTGTAAACTAAGCGGAGAAACTGCATTGTTTTCCAAAAAGAGAGGAAAGCTAACGATGTTTTATTAATACGACAAATTCAGGAAATTAATCACATAATTCTAGAGCGAAAGAGTGGCAAGAAGCTCTAAATGTCCAAAATTCCAATCTAAAGCAAAATTGGAGGGTTTGCAAAAAACACTTTTCGGCATCGTTAGATATTAGGCTTCATTATTCCTTATTTTTGCGTATGAATTTGAAAAACTAAGCCAGGTTGCTTTTTTGGTTGTCGGGCAAGTCTTTCTCAAAATTTCCATTATTATATAATAACCCCAAGTAATTATCATATGTGTAAGTTATACCATTGGTTATATATTGGAAAGATCTCTCACCTTACGGGTAAAAACGTACCCAGAAAATGTGCTGAACGATAGAGGGCCAGAGTCTGGCCCTCTGTATGTCAGCACAACAACTAAAAGTAGTAATTCCAACCAGTGGCCCTCTGTATCCCAGCATAAGAACTAAAAAGAGTAATGACTTGGTTTGTAGCCAAGATGAACTTTGATTTGAAGCTTCTTCTTTTATAAGTTACGTGGTTTTGCCATTTCAGCGACGATATACGGAATAATATAGCCCAAAATATACGTATTCATGAGAGTCTAACATATGTTTATATTTCGTCTACGTTTAGACGTAGAAGCTAGGCCGTATTTTATAAAATATATTCAGTTTAATAATAACATGCAAAACGAAATATGTGCTAAAAAACGGGTACCCCTCACACGGTTCAATAACATTGATCAATATAAAGTCAGTTACGATTTCGTTCATTTTGCTATTTTGTTTAGTTATTGCTAAAAAGCAAAATGAAAACTTTTTACACCAAATTCAGCTTGCTGCAAAATTTGTAATGATTTATGACAGCAGGTAGATCCTTCCAAGCGGGATGTAATTGCACATCATAAAAGGCCGAACTTGGGTTTGTGGTCCGAGTTATCAATAATACGAAATGTTTCATTGAATAACCTCGTCAATAGGATTATTAGCGCATCGGTAGAAAATTTTAACTTTTGAGCCTCAAATTTTAGGATTAGTCCTGGTTTACCCCATTTCTGAGAAATTTGGATATAAATTGATAAAGAGAATTCTCTGAAATTATGTTTCAAAGCTGAATCACAGGATATTTCTATTAATTGGTTTTCATGTGTCGTTGTCAAGCCAGTAATATCAGTAAGTGTTGAAAGGGTCTAATATCCAATATTTAAAATAAAAAATTCTAAACTTACAAAAAACATCAAACGTCAGAAAGCTGTAAATATTAGATTAAGGCAAAATAAGCGGAAACACACTCCCGAAAACATCATGAAGGTGTTACTAAAATTATTCGTCCGTACGAACTGTGTTACAAATGCAAAGTGCAAAAGCAGAAAGGAAACTGGTTTTATCACTGTACTATAAATCACCTAGTATTTATAAGTATAGCAGCAACATTAGGATTCGCACTACCTGGAATTTCAACAATTTTAACTTGGCTAAAGATTAATAATTTAACAACGGATTGCAATAGATCTTTAGTCAACAAATTGGCAAATAAAGCCATTTTGCTATTATATTCACACCTCGCCGTCATGATCAACAGTGTAGTACCCTCTTTGTTACTACCAGAAACGCACATATTTAAAATAACAAAAAAAGCTCAGGTAGTGGGGGCATGTGGCCTCTTACCTCACCGCTGTCAATCAACCATTACTTCTTTTGTGCGCATCAGAAACGCTTCGCCGCTCACAAATTTTCGTAAAATCGTGAAAAATCTAGTGTTTTCGAAATGGAAAGAAGGAGCAGGAAAAGAAAAAGGTCATCCTCATCATCGGAAAAACCCGAGGCGAGTGTAGGCCGATTGATAAAGCGGCTCCTTCTCAAAAAAGCGGATTGGAAACACTCAATAACTGTCACTGAAGGGCCAGTGCCCTACTCGGATGATGCGGGAGAGAGCCGTCTTATAGAAACTAGCAACCGTAAGCTTGCAATATAATATTAATAATCTTTTTAAGGAATATGCATCATGCAACAAGTGACAACTCACCTAACCTCAAATGTGGGACTTACATTTTGAATGTATTTCCTGTGTTCATGCTTTGACCTTTTGGTCACATGACCATACAATAAGTGACAACTCACCTAACCTCAAATGTGGGACTTACATTTTGAATGTATTTCCTGTGTTCATGCTTTGACCTTTTGGTCACATGAGTCAATGAATGCCTTTTGACATGTTGGATGTTTATCAAGGCACCTTTTCGTACCCTGGCAACAAGGATTAATTTTTACGCATCTCGATACATGCTGAAACTTTTTTCATCCAAAGGCAGTTTTTGAAACAGGAGGATGGTGTCGCTGTTCTCTTTTGATAATATGGTGACCCACCAAGGACCAAGCATATTCAGCATATTGAACGTATTGCCTGCGTTCATGCTTTGACCTTTTGGTCTCATTAGTCAATGAATGCCTTTTGGCTCATTGAACATTTATCAAGACGCCTTTTGGCATGTTGAATGTTTATCAAGACACCTTTTGGTGCCCTACTCGGATGATGCGTCTTTTAGAAACTCGCAACCGTAAGTTTGCAATATAATAATAATCTTTTTAAGGAATATGCATCATGCAACAAGTGACAACTCACCTAACCTCAATTGTGGGACTTACATTTTGAATGTACTTCTTGTGTTCATGCTTTAACATTTTGGTCACATGAGTCAATGAATGCCTTTTGGCATGTTGGACGTTTATCAAGACACCTTTTGGTAGCCTAACAAGGATTAATTTGGTCTTACGCATGTCGATACATGCTGAAACTTTTTTCATCCAAAGGCAGTTTTTGAAACTAGAAAAAGATGGTGTCGCTGTTCTCTTTTGATAATATGGTGAACCACCAAGCACCAAGCATATTCAGCATATTGAACGCATTTTCTGCGTTCATGCTTTGACTTTTTGGTCTCATTAGTCAATGAATGCCTTTTTGGCACATTTATCAAGACACCTCTTGGTACTCTAACAACAAGGATTTATCTTAATGCATCCGCAGACATGCTGAAACGTTTTTTTTTTTCATGCAAAGACAGTTTTTGAAACTTATGCCAGAGGAGTACACTGAAACAGAACATCTTGAACTCCAAGCAGTGGTCGAAACTAAGCAGACTGCACTTGACCCAGACCTTTTGACGGTGTTGGGCCAACAGGTCCCACAACCAAAACTACTAGTGGATATTCACTCGCATAGCCACTATTTGGAGTGCCACCTTGTTTTCAGGCTTGACTAAAGAACTCCAAACTAAACTGGTAGCAAAATATCAGACCTTGCCGAGCTGCCCATTTTTGGCGCCTCTACGAGTTAATAAAAAAGTTCGGGAAGTTTACCTCCGTCTCAGAAGCGTGCTAAAACCGAGGCAATCGGCTCGTAAAGGTTCAGAGCCGCCTCCGGGCAGCTCTCTCGGCTTTGGGAGGAACCATCACAATTCTCTTGGAGAAGACAGACCGAACGCCTTTAGACACACAGATATTATCAAATTCTACTTATTCCGCACGACTCTTAGCAGACGTTCATTAGGAACAGTCGCAAGCTCGTCGGGCAATTTTGAAATATGTTCCCAACAGGGATCTTGCCGATACCTTAACGGAAGTAGCGGTAGAGGGGTGGTTATTTGAAGACCATCTAATCGACCGATTTAATACAGCGAAAACTTTAGAAAAACATCTGGTGCTTTGAAGGCCCGACCTGCTGCCGTGGTCCCAAAAACAAGAAAAATATTCAAGAATTATAAACCAGACCATTTCAAGCTGGGAGATAGCTCTACAGTTAAACGATTGCTTTGTCCTGGACATTTTATATATCCTGGACTTACGCGACGCCTATTACAGGATACCTATTGATCCTGAGTTTTAGAAATATTTGAGGTTTTCTTTCTGCCGACAACTGTATCAATTTAATTGTATTCCTTTTGGATTGTTGACAGCACCATGGTTATTCACAAAGGTCATGGAACCAATGTTGAAACATCTGAGCCGTCAGGGAATTGTGTCAATCTTTTACTTAGATAACTTCCTTATCTTTGGCGATACTATAAAAAGTTGCACCTTTATTGTGCAAAAAACACTCAAGTCATTGACACATTTAGATTGTAAAATTTGAGAGTTTGCTCGTTTTCTTGGAACATTAGGTTCCCTTTGCCTGGCCACCAAATATGGCTGGCTTTACACGAAAACTTTGGAACGTGAAAAATATTTAGCACTATGCAGACGTGGAGAAAACTTTGACAGTTTCGTCAACATCTCGCCATCCATCAAAGAGAACTTATGCTGGTGGAAGAAAAACATTTGTGGCGCCTTTTGCCCCATCCGCCAATTTCACTTTGTAGTTACAATTTTTACAGACGCCTCAACTACAGGTCGGGGTGCTGTGTATGGATCTGAAACAATTAGATTTTGGACCGAGACTGAAAAGATAAATAATAAATTTATTGGAACTTCTAGCGGTTTTCCGCGGACTATCCCATTTTGTAACAAAATTGAGCAATTGCGAAATTCTTTTAAGAATAGACAATACTACGATTGTGTCCTATGTAAACCGCATAAGAGGAATTCGTTTTTATTAAAACCCGTGACAGAATGGAGTCTCTCGGAAACAGCTTTCAAAACAATTGTTTTGGGTGCCCTGAAATCGATTTGGATTCAGAAGCAATTGCTGTAGACTCCTTCACAGTCGACTGGTCTATATATTATTTTTATGTTTTCCCACAGTTTGATCTGATATCACGAACTTTGCAAAAGCTTGTCAAAGAGGCGGCTACTGGCATATTGGTAATGGCAGCCTCTATCCGCCCCTCTACTATGAAACAGTATGAATCGACCTTTAAGAAGTAGTGGGTATTCTGTAAATCCTAAGGAGTTTATTAAATATGCTCCAATGTTTTCATCAACAATTTATGCAAGTTGATAAAGCATATCTTTTCAAACTGATTTTAGCGTTTAAAGCCTCACTTTCGAAGCCTCACTCGAGAAAATCATGGAGTTTCTTACGGAATTGTTTGCAAAAGAGGCGTGTTACAGCAGCCTAAATACGGCTCGATCAGCAATTTTATGCTTGTTACCAAATGAGAGGGGCGACGTCCCAAAATTGAAACGTTTCTTCAAAGGCATTTACAACCTGTGCCCACCAGCACCGACTCGACATGGGATCCTCAACCGGTATTGAACTACCGAAATCGCTCTCACCGGAGAAGGATCTTCCTTTTGAGAAGTTATCTTCCAAACTAATATCTTTTCTAGCGTTGGTGACCGCCCAACCCATGCAAACATTATCTCTGATAGAACTGGAAAATATTCAAACAAGAAATGACAGAATCGAAATAGCCATCACACAACCGGTCAAAACTTCTTCTAAAGATACAGTACAGCCTACGCTATACCTGCCGTTTTACAAAAAGGAAACCAGTCTTTGCGTAGCATCTGTTCTGAATTGCTACATAAATCGAACCCGTTCTATCAGGGGGGATACAAAGTCACTCTTTCTCACTTATAAAAGACCCTACCAGTCAGCTTCAACCCAAACCTTAAGCCGCTGGGTAAAAACAACCTTGAAGGCGAGTAGTATAGATACTGAGTGCTTCTCAGCACATAGCGTACGTCACGTATCGACGTCGGCAGCAAAACGGAAGGGGGTACAACTTGACGTGATCAGAGCACGAGCAGGTTGGTCTGCAATTTCTCATACCTTTGCGAAATTTTATAATAGACCGCTTGGCGACAAATCTATATTTACAAACGCTATTCTTAATAGTTCAAATACAAACACTGAGGATGCTGTTCAGATGGCCATATAAAATTATACTTAGATTCAGTTTTTACTAGACTTACGTTTTCGAAAGTTCATTTGTAATATTTAATTTATTAAGGTATGCGAACAAGTTTTGTTCCCAATTCTTTCTCTAAACTAAGATTTGTTTCTGATGTAAATGTTTTACACAGTTACAAAAGGCTTTAATTAAAATTTAAGCTATTTACTTTATTGTGTTTGTAGATAATGTTTAGTCGCAACAACTTTGAACATCTACACTGTTGATCATGACGGCGAGGTGTGAATATAATTTGAAGATCAAACGAACTTACCTGTAAGTGAAGTTCCGATCTTAATTATATGAAACACCTCGCCGGAAATGATCAGTCCCACCCGTTCCCTATCGTTGTCGTTCCCAGATCATTTCATTGTTGCGACTTTATTCATCTTTAAACATAATGGTTGATTGACAGCGGTGAGGTAAGAGGCCACATGCCCCCACTACCTGAGCTTTTTTTGTTATTTTAAATATGTGCGTTTCTGGTAGTAACAAAGAGGGTACTACACTGTTGATCATTTCCGGCGAGGTGTTTCATATAATTAAGATCGGAACTTCACTTACAGGTAAGTTCGTTTGATCTTCAAATTTTACATCTGTCGGACCCGTGAGTGGTGAAACTATTGCCAAAATGTTAAATACCGTTATACAAAAACTTCATTTTCTTAGACTTCGTCCTCGTATTGTTGTCGGCGATCAGGGCTCCAATAACCGAAAAGCGACCACAGTGTTAGGAACGTCTAAATCGGAACCAAGATTTTGTATAAATGGGAAAAATATATTTTTCTGTTTTGACCCGCCGCATTTGTGCGAGCGAGAGAAGAAAGAGTGATTTTTTACACTTTATGAAACAAGATAATACATTTATTGTTAATGAAGGAGAAATATCTTGGAATGACATTGTTGAAATATATAACATTGACAAAAACAGTTTGCGATCACGTTCTTTAATTAAAATTACTGAAAATATATTTATCCAAATAGCTTATCCAAATTATCCAAATCCACAAAATGAGGGTAAAGTATGCTGCACAAATATTTAGCAATGCCGTGTGAGCTGCTATTTTCACAGCGAAAGCAACGGGAGAATTGCAATCAGAAACTGCCACCAATACCGCCTTGTTTCTCATAGAAAAATTAACATCTTGTCAGGTCAATGATATCCTCCTGATCATATATTCTTGGGTTCTTTAATTCTTTCTTGAGTGATGGCCGGTTCCTCAGCGTGGACGCACACCAACTCTGTACTGGTGCTACTAGTTCACGACAATTTTTTGAAGGCGCTACTTGCCTAGGGTCTAACTTATGGACAAGGCAGAGTACGGGGTGCGGTGGAGCATTGCCAAGCTTTTACCTGTGGCGGTGAGAGATCTTTCCAATATATAATCAATGGTTATACCCACGGTTCTTATACTCATACGGTTGCCTCACTTCTGGCCTTCTCGGTGCAGGGATAGTGCGGAGGAGAGCAGCGCAGTGACGTCAGCTAGAGACCAGAGACTGTAAGCTTAGCTCACGGTTCTTATACTCATACGGTTGCCTCACTTCTGGCCTTGTAGGTGCGCGGATAGTGGGGAGGAGAGCAGCGCAGTGACGTCAGCTTGATACCAGAGACTGTAAGCTTAGCTTACTTTAAAAGTTGAATGGCTTTTAGAGATGAAATTGCGATCACCGAAAAAGTCGTTGTAGTACAAATAAAAGTTATTTTATGGAATTTTGCAGTTTCATAGTATACAGGTGACAAAAGTTCACTTATCTGACCTAGAATGAGAAAATAAGAATACGCATAAATTAATTTCTACGAGCTGTTAGTGTTGAGTACCAATAAAAATATATCAAAGTAATGTATAGCTAATCCAAACAGAGGTTCTGGGGTATGCTATACCCCAGAGAAATACCGTTATTTTGAATTAATAATAATTTCGTTGGTAGATGTACCAACGACGTCCAAGACCAGCCCGAAATCCTGATCCTGGGGTACACAATGGGCAAACGACTTAGATCACTTCCTCGGCGTCCAATCAACCAATAAGAGCTTGCATAAAGATTGCAAGACATTTGAGAATATATTGAAGGAAATTAAATTAGGGCACTAATTAGTAGTAGGCTAATTACGGCTAATACTACGGCTCGCCGCTACCAGGCAGTTATTTGAGCAAGAGGAGGAAACGCGAAATATAGATTGTTCTAATCACGATGACTCAAGCGACATTGCTCAACAAAATATTTTTGCATTTTCATAAAAATGGAACGATAAGAAAAGGTCCAAAAATAACAGAAAGACTATTAAATAAAGTCTCGAAACGACATCCCAAGATCGACACTACTGTGACGAAAACCTATTTATTACAGCGAATGTTTATCAGAATTAAATATTTAAATTTAAAACGTCAACAACATCCATCGTGCAAACAAAAAAAATCAGCGAATAAAAAACGCAAAATTATTACATAAGTTTTGTCTTTATTTCGATTCGATATTTAGAATACCAATGTTTTTTATATTTGAAAAACTTATATTCTTACATTTTTATACCAATTATTGATTATTATAATAATAATACATATTCTCCTAACATTTCAACCGTTTGCATGCAAAATTTCGTAATTTGTATTTGATTTCCTGATTTGGCCGATAGCTAATGATGCTCCGTTTCGAGACTGGTATCTCGGCTACGTCATCATGTTGCGTAGGTCATGGCTGAGTGAGGCAACCGTATGAGTATAAGAACCGTGAGCTTAGCTTACTTTAAAATTTGAATGGCTTTTAGAGATGAAATTGCGATCACCGAAAAAGTCGTTGTAGTACAAATAAAAGTTATTTTATGGAATTTTGCAGTTTCATAGTATACAGCTGGCAAAAAATCACATATCTGACCTAGAATGAGAAAATAAGAACACGCATAAATTAATTTCTACGAGCTGTTAGTGTTGAGTACCAGTAAAAATATATCAAAAAAATGTATAGCTAATCCAAATAGAGGTTCTGGGGTATGCTATACCCCAGAGAAATACCGTTATTTTGAATTAATAATATAATGTTTTTTTATTTTTGAATAAATTATATTCGTACATTTTTATACCAATTATTGATTATTATCATAATAATACATATTGTCCAATCATTTCAACCGCATATGGATGGAAAATTTCGTAATTTGTATTTTATTTCGCGATTTGGCCGATACCCAAGTAGCATTTTTAGTGGGCGCCACGTAACAGCCACTACCGTTACCACTTTAAAGTATTTATCACTAGTGGTTGCCACGTAATAAGAACGGTTCTATTCCGTGGCTACCACTAAAATGGGGAACATTTTTTGCGTGGCTGCCACGTGGTAGCCCCTATACAGTTACGTTCCAGCCACTTGACCACCACGTGGCGAAAAGGTGGGCGCCAAGTGGCAAAGTGGTTTTTACGTATTTAAAGTGAAAATCACTTCTATACGTGGCGCAATAGTGGCATAAACGTGGAACAATCATTAGTTGCCACTAAAAATGTCTGCCACTTTAAAGGTTTTATAGAGGTGGCCAAAACGTGGCCGACACTGTAATTACCACTTTAAATCTGTCACCACTTCTAAGTTATATTTTAGTGGCTTGATATGGGGACCGCCACTGTCATTTTTCACCATAAAGTTATTGTTATTTCCACACAAAGGTGGTTTTTGCTAGTGGACTGTATGAACAATTAATGTATTGGGTTAAACTTAAACAGCTTTATTATCGACTTCTATGTACAAAATAATTCCACGCAGCGATGATCTAACTCGGCGATTTCTTCCCACGAGATGATGTGCACGGGCGGCATTCGGGAGGGAACGAGACTTATTCTTGAACAATACAAGTTTTAATGTAAATGGAATTGGTGCAAGGATGGGATGACGGACTCACCAAGTACCCGTTCAACTTTTGATTCTCGATGGATGTCCACAGCTCCAATTCTGCTCGGCTTCGTCTGGATAATACCAGGCAAGGGTTGCCGATGGCGACAAACAACAATTTATAAAAACAGATGGCGAATTCGCAAGAGACTAATTTTCGAACGATGCGGCTGTCTCGAAGCTTCGATGGCAAAAGTTGCGGATGGCGAGAGAGTTTTTTTGGGGTGGGGTGTAACCGTAAATACGATAAGACAGGAGAAGGGAGAAGGGTACAAATGTATTGTGAGTGGCGGAGAACAACTTGTAAACACAAAACAGTTATAAACACTTTAAGGTGGTTTCAGATAGTAACCAGAACGTTTCAAACACCTTAAGGGGATGTTTACACTTTCCCAAAGTTTCTGAGGGACGCCGCGGGTTGGGACGAGGTAAAAATTTGGTGTCGAAGGGGCGGTACCAAATAACTTGCGGCTCAGTTCAAACTGAAACATCATTTTTATGTATCTTTCTATATCATAGTTTACACAGTACAACTGATCGACTAGGGTGGGCAATTGTAGCCGGAGGCAGTGTCGCAGGTAAAGAGGCACATTTGTATTTTGAGTATTTTCTTCTCTTTCACAAGAATCTGCATTGGGAAACATTTACAGAATGCAGAAAAAGTATCAAATAATGGCTGTAACTTTTAAATTATATTTTAATTATAGTTATGAAAAGTTTAATAGAAAAGTTGTTATGTTTATTATTGCGCATGACATGACGTTTGTAGTTTGATCCTAACTTTCTTTGTTTAACTACTATGACAATCAATTTTGTTTTTTCTAATTATGCCAAATCATTTTTTTGTGATTTTTAAACGAGCGTATTTCTCTTTGGTTTGTAACGCAAATCTACAATTACAGCAAAAAATTACAAAAAAATGTATAAAAAAAATGTATTTGGTAGAGATGTATTTGTTTTTGCCGCATTTTTGTTGGATTCGATGTAATACTCTAATATGTCGTATTTTTTAAATTTTTCTTTTGCAAACAAAACGTAAACAAAGGGTATTTACTGCACATTTGGTTGGTAATATAACAAAATAAATCGTTTATTTTACATGGCTGATTTATTAGAAATTGCAAAATAAAATTATCCATTTTCTGCAATTTTCATATCATATAAAATGTAGGTACTTTTACATATTTTTAAAAACAAAAAAGGCGTTTTTAAAAATGCAATCGTCTTCTGTTGTTTATATTTTTAAAAACACAAGTTCGATTTTTTATCGCTAAATACACAGCTCAAAATAACATTTGACTAGATCGTTGCATTTTACTTAAAAATATGCTTCCATAATGTTTGTATTTCAAGTTAATAACACCATTAATAAAAAAGATAGGAATGTTTAATAATTTCGACGAAATGGCAATTTTTGCTTATATCTCGAAAACTAAAGAAACCACACCAAAATAAGTTTCTCAAAAATCGAGCTCGAAAATGCGCCACTTGTATTTTTCTAAGTCCATTACTTTACGAGATCTCCTATGTGGTCATCATATTTTTTTTTACAGAGACGACCCGCAAGCCTGTTTTGATTTGTTCCTCTATAAAACCACATTTTCTATTTTGCATACAACATCTGCTTTTTACAATGTCAACAAATAATTGTTATAATTAATAAAATGTGATCAAAATGGTGACACATAAAAAATCACCGTTTTTATTTTTGAATAATAAAAACTAATCGAAATGTCGGCATGTTTTTTTTTTTAAAGAAAGTGTAGACATGTATGTTTTTTAATATATATTAAGCTTTATCGCTTAAAGATAACATTAATGTTATGAAATGACCATAATTGTTTCCTGCAAATATCTCAAGCAATTTCAGCGGTCACCGCGATTACACTCAAACAAAAGATAGTGTCAAAAATGCTTGACACTCCATTTCAATGACTTAAAAATCAACAAAAATTAAGGCAAACGAATAAACTAAACATACAATCTTATAGAGCAAGAATTCCTCTTCCAAATAACATATGACATAACGCCAAAACAATTAATTTCCGCGCGTAGTTTTAAAGTTAAAAGAAAACTTATTAAAATTATTATCGTTCATCCCATTGTAATATTGTGCCGGTGTTTTCTATATTTTCGAGAATTTCAGCATACCGCACTTGTGCCCAGGGGCCTTCTTCTCAGGTAGAAACAATAAAGCCCTTTGTCAGCCACTCTACCAATGAAATGGGACAGATTGTGGTAAGGCGGGTACAACCAATAATTCACAAAAAATTACGCAGAGGGCGCAATTATCAGCACCAGAATTTGTAGATTTTCGACTTTGTAGAGCTTTCGCCGCCACTTGATTACAGAAAATCTATCCAACTAATTTCAAATTTTTTTTTTGTTTTCTACAGACAAAAGATGAATCTATGTTTCTGTGGGAGCGGAATTTCCAAATTATATCTGGTAGAGCTAGGAAATACATCCAAAGGTAGTGATTTTTCTTGATAGCAAAAAGGGTGAAATTTTTCAAAATTTAAAAAAACTAGCTCCAACGAAACATGAATTGAACATTAATTAATGCATGTCAAAAATTTGAGAAAAATCTATCGATAAATGACGCTGTAAAAGTCTTTCTCCCGAGCTGTGTTTTTGGTATGTTTTCGACCAGTGTAAATATCCCCTTAAGAGGATTGTCTATCACGTGACTTCGTCAGCTCTGGGTACCCTCCACACTTCACCGCCTAAAAGCTGTCGGCGCTTATTACCCAATAATACCCAGACGCTCTATGTCTGTCTTTCTTTTCGCTACCGAAATGTAAGAGATAGACTTCCAAGCGCTCGTTCCACATCTTTCATACGCACATGAAACGAATTCTGGACCGGCAACGTTGTATTACTTGACTCACTCTTACAGCACAGATTGCAGCGATCGGACCGATCCGTGAAGCGATGTCACTGCTGTTAGGCCGCACATGTTTGGGGAGCCATAAAAGAATCGTTTAGGCTGGTGTTACAATATGCTGGTGTCACACTATCAAATTTCCTGTAATTTCAATAATTTATAAGCTCGTACCTCGATTTTTATTTTAAAGTTCTTATATGAAAAATAGTTTGCGGACCTCCTTTTTGGATTACACTTTTTTTTCTGGTAAAGAAACTAGAATAATAGGTCTGTTAGACCTTTGAAATTTTAGTTATTCTGGACCGAATTTTGCCCATTTCCTCAACAATTCGCTGTAATACATCGCGACGTGCAAATTTGTTCTAGTACGAGTCATTTTTCGTGTTGTACAATAGTCCTATCTGTATAAATCAACAAATGTCGTCAAATCGATGCCACTCCAAATTTTAATTCCCATTTCACCCTAACGTGAAAATTATAAGAACCTAAATATCAAGAACGGATTGTTTTGAACTGGCGCTCACTTATCAGCCAATGAAAGTACCGACCGCTTCCAATAGTTTGAGAGAAATAGACGCCCTCCTATTCGTGGCAAGCGTTTGACCGTTTTGTGTCCAACGAGTTTGATACTTTTGCGAGCAGAATTTGATGGTGTGACAGGGTTTTTACCGTACGCGGAAAATAGGGTAGTAATGACGTCATCAACTCAGTTTGCTACAACTAGTTTGTATGAAGGAAATTTGACGAGAATTTGATAATGTGACACCAGCCTAAACTGCAAAACGGGAACACTTTGTCTATACAGATCTACGGAGTCGCGAGATGGTTAATTTTTTGAATTTTGTATTCGCGTTTTTGAAAATTTGATAAAAATATAATATGATTAAAAATAAGAATGGATTTAAAATAGTTTATTTTTTAACGTCAGAATAATAATATGGATTTACCATGGATAGGGGGATGTAGCGAGCACCCCGAGGTGATCCGATAAGTGATCCCAGCGAATAATCTAGATTCCTAGAAACGCCGGGGGTAAAGTACGAATTCTTGAAACTGCGTACTGACGCCATCAAAAAATTCGTCTCCAAACGGACACGTAATAAGAGTAACACTTTTATTACGAACTGACGACATCAATAAATTCATATTTGTATTATTTACTCTAAAATTGTTATTCGTCACGAATTCTTATCGTTATTCACAGCGTTCTAACGTCACAAAAGCGGCCCGTGTTATTAGTAAATTTTTATTTTTCAATTTTGTTAATTGGACCATTTGGAACTAGGGAGATTGGGTAAAATAAAGAATATACATAATATGCCGGCAGTTCATGTATTGCCTAGACTTTTCATGAAATGACGTGTTTCACTAAGAGACTACGACATATATACCATATAATATAAATAATCAGTAGTTCTTCGTTGTCGTAGTCGCTCTAGAAGAACCCCTCGAAACGGAACCCAAACATCGTAAAAATAAAACTTATAAACTATGAATAATTTCAATTTATGAAACGTTAGACCAGGAATTTATTAATTTGTTAAATTGATGCGTGAGGACATGCTAACAGCTCACAGAAATGTATTATTCTTATTCTAGGTGAGAGATAGGTGAAATCTTGGCGGCTATAGAGAAACTATAAAAGTGCGAAATTCCATAAAATATTGTAACAATTATTTCTCCTAGAACTTCATCGGTGATCGCTAAAAACGATTCAATTTGCAAATTAAGCTAAGCTAATCCGCTATCGCAATAGCGCGTTAAAATCACTGCTATTAAAAAATAGCAACCGTGAAATAGCAGACGCTTGATTGAAAAATAGCGGTTTAACTCAACCCTAGTAGATCCAGGAACAGTAAAGTCGAGTAACTCATGTGCTGCGCTCGCCATCGACTCCGTACCTCAGTTGCAGAGTTGCCGGATGTTATCGACTAATGCTCCTTTTGCCACAATTTTGCCGTGGCGCCACTTTACGAGCGCTTTATCGAAAGTTTACTAGTTTGCAAATTACAAGGTTTTAAATAACAATACTTAAGAAATTTTTGATCGGTTATGTTTAAAAATACATTCTTCATCATGGTAACCCCATAATTTGAAAATAATTCTTTTAGTTTAGAAAAAAAATCACTTTTTTTTAAATAAATGAAGTTTCAAAGGGTTACCATGATTCTAGATTATTTTTGAAAGCTATTTGTGAAAACCGCACAAAAATCGAGTGAGAAATAAAGGAGAAATTTGCAAAATGCCGAAATCTCCACTAGACAATCCTCTTAAGAGGGGCCAGCGCAATTTAGTTCCGACTACTTTTGCCTGTGGCGCTCACATCGTTAAAATCGTAATTTTTTCCCTTCGAAGTTTTAATTCCTTCCACAAGATGTCACTTTTGATGAAAACGTTCGTCTGATGGCTAAACGTTCCGAGATATTGGTAACATCAACAGATGGCGGTACTATTTGGGTGAAATTTAATATTTATAGGCATTTTCTGACGACTCATGAAAATTTGGATGATTTGAATTTGCAACACCGCGTGCTATCCTATCATATCAGAAGGCGTCAGAATGCACCGATCAGCACACTTTGAGCGCTCCGATAAGAAATTATCTTTTAGTTTCTTGGAAAACAATTGGAGACGCGAATGTAGACTATCGAGCAGACATAGATAACTCTTCCTAACGGTGCTCTCCTCTTCACCGCAGGCCCTTCATATTTCACCCGTCAGACTATACGAATACGCGTTTATTGATGTCAGTTCGTCGCTTCAAATACGAATTATTATTGTTATTATTATTAATATTATTATTATTATTGATGACGAGCATGATGACACGTCAAAAGACGTTAAACCGACACCCGAAGATGGAATTTGTTTTTGCAGTCTCAAAATGATTTTGAAACATATTTTAATTTTGCGTCACCCGAATTTTTTAATATTTTGTATGGCTTCCAAGAATAAACAAATTTTTGATAATATTACTGAAAGTGGTTTTTTATTCTGCGTCCTTAGATCTAAAAATGTCATGAGTGTCCTATTTAAAAAACACAAGTAGAAAGCATTTGCTGTTAGACGAAAATTTAAAAAAATTAAAATACTATAAATTTGTTATTTGCAACTATTTGAAGTATTGCAATAATTTTTTTTCTATCGATTAGTATAACTTTAAAGAATAATTCGAGAGTACTTCTAATATATTTTAATGCTTCGGGTGGACGTTGAGATTTCTTGAAAATTACTATAACAAAATGCCAAAATCTCAATTTTTTCAAATTATTGCAACACCACAATCTAGTTTAGTTTTAGTCTAGTTTAATTAGTTTTTCTGCAATAAATTGCAGGTATAAAGTAAAAATAATTTTCAGATTCAGGGACAACTCAACATAACAAAACTAAATACTTGTTATTTAGTTGTTTATGTTAATGACGTGATTCCAATTTATATCGAAAAAATTGAAAGGGATGAAAATCTTTGGGCGGACAAGATGCTCCCTATTTTGAAAGAGTTTTATGTTAATTGTATTGCAGCGGAAATCGTTGGGGATAACTTAAACAAGGGTTTACGTTGCATCGATCCTCCATTCATACTGGACGCACAAAAACTCTGCAAAAAAAAGAATGATGCAATGAAGCCAAATAAACAAGACACGGCAAAACATTTCGCGATTCCTCTATTGGGGGGGAATATGAACAGTGAAAATTCAGAATATGAATAAAAATTAAGTCGGCTCTTTTTAGAGCCATCAAATAAATCGCTAACAAATAATAATATATCATGAGAAAATGTAAGCCACTATTAATGATAGTGGACTTTCGGTCGATTTAATTTCATATCTGTTACGCGTCCCGCTACTCGTTTCGTATCTATTCGTTACAATCCAGCCAATCTGCGCCACGGTCTGTAAACTATAACCGGTTACATTTTTAAATTTTCAAGCATTGTAAAAAGTGGATAACTCCCACGGTCTGTAAACTATAACGGTTGCCTCATGGGCGCGCTAGCCAATGGCATTGCGTGACGTCATCGTCAGACCCTCAAGCGCTTTCGTTTCGCTTGCACTCGCGAGTGTTTCAATAATTCCCACTGTATCTCAAGTGGATTTTGCAAAAATAAATTTTTAAATAATCACAATTTAATTGAATAATTATAAAAACTGGTCAAATACACATGTTTTATTGTACATACATACATTACAAAGTAAAAATATATTTTATAAATAATTAGAAATTCCACAATTAAATTGCACAATTATAAAAAAGTGTAAAAAAAGCGCATTGTACAAACCATTATAAAATACCTAAAATATGACAAAATTACAAAACTAGTTTACATTTTTATTTACAGTGAAACTTGTAAAATTTTCGAATTTTCAAGAGACCAAAAATTTACTTCGAGTTAGGGAAAATTCAAATATTCGATAGAAATATACGCCAAATTAAGACTTAAGTTTATTATTCAAAAAGCCAGAGGAGTTACACAGAACGGTAGAACAAACCGGAATTAATTTTTATTATTATGACTAATTTCCTAATTTTTTTGTTAACTTTATTATGAGAGTCCGTATCGTTTTTTCTTTTTAAATTAATGTTAATTTTGTGAGCGATAGTCGATGGAGACGTCTGACTCTGACGTCACGATCTGCTTCCCGCACCGCACTCGTCCCTCATCAGATATCCCCTGCATGAGGCAACCGATATAGTTTACAGACCGTGAATCTGCGCCACTTCTTGGCGCCATCCGTGAAGGAATGGTTGAACTATCAGAGGGTTTGCGACCAGGATGGTACAAATTCAAACGGCTGTAACGATCAAAGCCGACTTTTCAAACAACGTCCTGTCCTACATGATGTAAATTTTCAGTTTTAAATTACAGATTCTTTTAAAGTAATACCTAACGAAGGGGTTAACGTTCTCAACATTCAATTATTATTCAATTTTTTTTAAATATTACCAATATTCATAGCATTATTATGCGTACATTTAACAATTAAAAGCATTGCAAAATATGTCATCCCCAAGACCAATCATTTCTTATTAAACTGGTATGCTTCATTTATGATTTAAAGCTGCCTCTTTCGAATGCCGTTGTTTAGAAAAATTACACATTTTAGATGGTGGCGTCCTCTGTCGGCATTGATAAAGCGCTGGCCCCTCTTAAGTTCCACTATAAAGTGATTAATAACAGTGAAATTCACGTTTTTGCCACTATTTTTGTATAAAGGAAAGTTATTCTTACTGTAAAGTTGTAGATTTAGTGGTAATCATGTGGCAGCCACTTAGTCAAAGTGGCGGCATAAGTTTTTCTTACTTTGATGTACGGATACCTCTACCTTTGTATATATATATTATAGTAAGCCAACCTTATGGGGATATATGGTAGTCGATTTTGGAGACGAGTAGCTGGAAACGAACGTGTTTCTGGAGACGATGGTCGGATGGCGCTGAAATTACCGTCGCTGCGACAGAACATAATTATCGTTTCCCCTCATCAACAGGTGGCGCTTTCGCGTTTAATATATTTACATTTTGAACTTATCATTAAATTTAATCACACAACCGAATCAATTTATCTGTTCTCATATGCCATTTTGGCTATAGATACATATACCTATTACGAGACTTTCCAAGATGATTTTCAGAAAAAAGCGGTAAAGCGGTGCAAATAATTGTTATTTATGACATAAGATAAAACAAATCTCAATAATTAGATACACTGTTTAATGCACCAAGTGATGTAAAATAAAGAGGAACAGAGGGGCCCATCGGTATCGCTCGGAGACAAAAAATAATTATCTCTCAAATCCGTCCCCATTTAGGCTAATATTTTGAATTGAGAACTCTTCACAGTTTACTCTCGCTAATCGTGAGACGTTTTAACTGCAGGGCTTTAGCATTCATAAATCCTAATTAGGCCATGGTCAAGGTCGCAAATGGTTTTACACGCTGACACTTGTATTTCGGTTCCGATGTCACGCTACACAAAAATATTAACTGAGTGAGGGAGACAAACCTGCTTTGTATATATGTATATTATACTAGCCGAATGTACCCAATTGGCCAAACACCAAGACGCTTTCCTGCCCGCCTTGCGCTTCCCGCCAGTCTCGCAAGATTGGAACGAGGCGAGATTGTCTGGCTGCGTCCACTAACGCTGAATTGGCAACACATGCTTAGCGCGGGCCCTTATCTCGTAGTCACCGACACCGGTAATATTTCTGACGAAATCGACACTACTCGCCCGGCGTGTGGAGTGTTCGGAATTCTGAAATTCTTCACGGCGCGCCAACACATACAGCGTTAGTGACTTGCTGTTATGTTACCTGATAAAAAAAAATAGCTGTATGTGCTCCATGATGTTTATCTGCCACCATAAAATTAAAAAAAAAGATCGGCGACAAAGGATTTGGTGTAAAAAATGGCATCTCAAAAGAGAAAAATATAGTCATGTGAATCTTTTACATGAACTTCGCGAAAACAACCCTGACGACTTTAAAAATTATTTAAGAATGAACGGCAAAACCTTCGATATTTTACTAAATTTACTACGCTTGCACTTAACTAAAAATGATACCATTAGGAGAAAATCTATTCCTGTCGAAGAAAGGCTGATGGCCACGCTCAGATTTTTGGCCACAGGGAGAAGTTATGAAGATCTTAAATTTAATATAAACTGGGAATTTTGGCTTAAGTGCCGCTCTGAATCCTTTGTCGGCACTTTCTAATTGGGCGGACGGGAAACCCACAAATAAAATTGAATATTTACAATGAATTTCTACCGATCTAAACTACCCTAATTGCTTACAACTAATAAAATCTGAAAAGGACCAGACAATCCGGTGCCAGTTCGCTGGGACTGAACACCAAGCCGGGCGCGCGCGACAAGAATTGTTGACAAAAGTGGTGTATTGCGATGTTGACTAATCGACGTTATAATACTACAATTCAACAGGAATGCTCTACTTTGCTCGAACCTTTTAAGCTCCCTTTCCGGTATTAAAATTTCAATACCAATACCACAGATAGTAAAAAAAACAATTTCCATCAGCTTTCACGAAAATTATACGGTGTGGTATTTGTACTCTGCTAGATTTTCAAACTGCTCCATCTTAGTTATAATTGATGTAAAGCAATAATGAACACAATGTATTTACGTAAAATAAATAGTGTAAAACGCGTATCAATGTCAGTAAAGTCTGGTCCAACGCTGCAAATTTCGGATGTAAAATGCACGCATGCTACGAACGTAGGGCTTGCCCCGTCAGCTTGTTGCAATTCAGAACATACGTTTATGTTTGCATCTCAACTGGAATAATTATTTATTGGAAGGTGGAAGAGAATCAAAATTGGTATCAGCATATTTAATATCCAGAATAACGTCTATTAGTCGAAATATATATTTTATGTGCAGATAATTATTAATATTTTATGATTTAATACGATAAGGCATTTATAAATTAAATTGAAATTGTAAATTAAATTGAATGGTAATTAAAACTACAATGTTAAGGTGTTTTATTCAGCGACTTTTCGCCACTCATTGATACCTTTTTTGTAAATAAATACTGTAACACCAAGTTGTAAGAAATTATAAAGACGTAACGGTTATTGCATAGAGAGTCTGCCACTTTTCATGTTTTTATATTTATTTATTTATTTGTCTTCTATCAGCGAATAAAACCGTTTGCGACCGTAACCATGGCTTAAATAAGATGTATGAATACTAAGGGCTTGCACATTCTCGATTAGCGAGACTCGAACATAAACATTGCACGGGTCGCAATATCAGCGTAAATGTAGATGTTTCTTAAATATCGATTTGGGGGATATTCTTTAACTTCGTAGGATACACACGGTTCTTTTTGATACTCTGCATTTTACATTATTCTTGTTATTATTAGTAAGTACAATTATTGTGACTTTGTTTTATCTTCGGTCACAGCAAGTATAAAATGTTTGGAAACCTCTGAAAATAACAATGTTACAAACCAAAGTTTTCATCTCTAGCGTATTAAATAAATGGACTAATATAATCCATAAACAGATCCGAGAACCGCGTTGCTTGCTAAGCATTTCGGAATTTACAGCAGTAAATCGACTGAATAGCAAAGATACGAATCACAAATGGTAAAACAGTATTTATGGGGCTTTCGCCGAAAAATGAAACTTACTTTTGCTACTGACCGCTAGATGCCGCCACCTTATGGACTAGTTTTGCGGTTTCCAACTAATGCATTGGTCTTGTTCTACTATAATATATATATACAAGGCCTCTACCCAGGATGACGAACTTCCCTATCCTTCAATGCACTAGATTTGCGCCCATTTAATCGAAGGTTTCGGCGCCCGGCGGGTAGATGGCGCCACTGTCCCGGAGGCCTGTTTTTGAATTGCGTTTTACGGGAAAAGGATTATTTTTGACTTGTTTCTTCGTAATTTACGCCTCTTGTGACTCGTATTGTGCGTGTACATCGCCTATACTATGCCAGGAAAATGAAGAAGTGTTTTGTGCCCGGCTGCAAAACGGGGTACGTCAGTTACATGAAAAAGTGTAAAGAGCAGGGGGTTGAGAGCAAACGCGTTTTTCGCGTGCCAAGGGTGAGGCAAAACTTATTTGGCCAGCAACAAATCGTTAGTCAACCAGTACCTATGTTTTATAGAAACCAGACTGGTTTAAAAAAAGGGGAATAGCAGAAACCACGCAAAGATCGTTTGTTGTTGGGGGAAACTTTATGTGCGAGGCGCACTTCCATGAGTCTGATATAAATTATAAATAATGTAGAATAATCATTTCAATATTTAGCGTCTCTACAGTAATTCTGTCTTCTCTTTCTTCTATTCTCCTTGTGTTAATTATTTAATGTTCATTAGATCCGAATAATTTATTCAGCATAATTTTTTTGGAATTTCTGGTTTGCCTTCGATCATATTTCCTCCTCGTGTTTTCCTTTATTTAAAAACTCTCCGTCATCCTTTCTGCATTTATATTTTAGCATTTGTTCAAGAGGTCTGTCTTGTCCTAAATATGTTTTACTTTTCCGAAACTTTCTATGTCGTTGTGCTTCTCCTTGTAGTTTTGTTATTGCTTCTGTTACCTTCTTTTTTCTCATTTGCTCATCTTTTTTTGCTCATCTCATTTACACTTGTCTGTGTCATCACCACCAATTTTCCTAAAGTTGCTCTTTTAGTATTTCTTGTTATCGTTCTGTTTCTGCTGCAAAACTTATTTGGCCAGCAACAAATCGTTAATCAACCAGTTAGTGTCCGACCGAAATTTCGATTTCGGCCTAGTTTCGGCAAAAAAACTGGTTTCGGCCTAGTTTCGGTTTCGGCTGTCATCAGGCCGAAACCGAAACTGCATTCGGGAGGTTGTGCAAAGCTCTTTTTATTTTGATACATTCGATTGAAGGATTATTTGAATCAAAAATATTTATTTAGTTGTTGTATGTGGTAGGTAGGTACTTATTAATTTGAATTTTATTGTAGTTTGTTAACCAGAGTACCATACAAAATGACCAATGTTTTGAAAAATTTATTTTGCTGTTAAGATGAAAGAGTGTTTTTTTTTGTGTACCTACCTACACATATTTACTAGGTAATTTCTTTTTACTTTAAAAGCATTAATTTTGTTTCGTAGCTTTTATTTTATTTCATAATATTAAAAAAAAGTATATTTATTTGTGCTTTTTTAAATAAGGGGGGTAAAAATATGATATGATAAATTAATGATTACTTAAAATATCAGAGGCTGAATGATTAATATGTGATTGGTTAAAAATATAATAATAAAAACTGATTATGATAATTTTTACTTTGTTTTTCCCACGAAAACATGAAATTCCGGTTTCGGTTTCGGCCGAAACTGAGACTGAAGCCGAAATTCGGTTTCGGTTTCGGCCGTAAAAACTAGTTTCGGTCGGACACTACAACCAGTATGTTTTATAGTAACCAGACTTGTTTAAAAAATGGGCTTCTGCTATACTACGCAAAGATCGTTTGTTGTCGGGGGAAACTTTGTATGAGGCGCACTTCCATGAGTCTGATATAATTGTAAAAAATGCGGAAGAAAGGGTTGCATTGTTTAAAAACGCCATTGATGATGTGATTGAAAATGCATTAACAACTGATAATTCACAAATTCAAGCCATATTGGAAAGGCACTGTTATTTTAATATCCACTTATCTGATATAATAACAGCATATATGGCTGGATATGTTGCTCGAAAATCAGTGAGATTTACAAAATGTGCTAATCTTTACAAGTACTTCCATTGGAATACGTTTGATGCAGTATACAAGTTCAGTAATTTGAAAATAATGTTTTACTTCCATAAGAGCACGTGCAAAAGTAGGCCTCCAGACACAGAGCGCCATCTAGTGGCAGACAATAGGAACTTCTAATTCTAGGACAGAAATGGGATCATGTCAAATGCGTCAGTTCGGCATCCTTGTTAGAGGGATCCGTACTTTGATGCTACTTGGGTAGCTAATGATGCTCCGTTTCGACACTCGGAGCCCGGCTACGTCATCATGTTGCGTAGGTCATGGCTGAGTGAGGCAGCCGTATGAGTATAAGAACCGTGAGTTATACCATTGGTTATATATTGGATCAATGGTTATACCTATCTTAGAAATGTAATTGTTAACATTTTGGGTATAATTTTGTTTAATTTAAATTATGTAATATAATAAATTGATTTTTATTAAATTGTTTGTTTGTATGACGTCGTGTAAGTAATTAAGGAATATTTTATGATTTATTCTACAAAACAATTTTTTACATTTGTTTTGTGGATTAAAACATAAAATATTCAAAATATAATAGCATTTTTACTACCTATAAAGAGAGGCGAAACTATTTAAATTTGCCGCAAAATTTGATCGATGCGCCATCTGAAAACTGTTACAAAATTTGAAGGTCGTTAAAGGTCACTCCGTCAAAATATTTGCATTGGAGTAATCTGTGGCATTGCTTAAAATTAAGCATGCCTTAGTAAAGTTCTGCTTAAGTTGTAAACGGTGCAAACGGGCATTAATATTGCTCCTCAAAATGTGCACTGCAAATATGTTGGGGTTTACAGAAAGCCCAGTCGTTTTCACTCAAATTTCAAATACACATTCATGTTTTCTGCGGAAATGTAACAAATCGAATGTTTCTACGGAAATAATTGGGGCACAACACAATTTTTTCTTCAAGTATGCATCCATGTCCATGTAATTAATTTGCTAACGATGCACTAAGGGGACACAAAACGCATCAGAGAAGCACATACAAAAATTTGGAAGGATAATTTCGTAACTAAAATTCATCACAGAATGGAAAAGTCAAAAAACTAGCAAACTTCTTTCTGTCGGTAAATAACTTATCAACGTCATGGAAACAGATTGTACTAAATATTGTAAAAGTATCTAGATTTCGCCAAAAGGGGCGACATCTATTGAAATGGCACCAATTAAAACCAGGTTTCAAGGTTGTTCATAAGAGTGCGCACCCTATGTCTAGGAGACCGTCGAAATACAAGTGAGTTAGCGTTCTATACTTTTCTTTTTTCTATGGTTCTAGCAGACAGGCCCCTGCGACTCACGCCTTCCCGCCAAAATGGGTTTTATCAAGCGCTGCGATCAGCGGAAACAAGAAACAGAATCGTGAATCCGTGCGAATGAGAGAGATAAAGCAACTTGAACGAGTGAGCATGCGTTCCATCGCAGCGCCTGCTTAGTACTCGAGGTTTTCGAGGAAAAACAACCTCCATTGCGTTTTGTTTCAATTTGGCTTGTTTTGATTTTGATGTTTCGTTTGTGTACGGCATTTGTCTTCACAATTAATTCACTGTTCTCTTGAAATCGCCAATAATATTTGCAAAATGGGACGCTGTTGCATTAAAAACTGCAACTCAACTACGAAGCTTACAAACCTTTATGGTTTTCCAAAACAGTTTATGGTATGTATTTTAAACATTAGTTGATATTTACTAATACATTCATTCTCGTAGAGCGATTTATGCAATGCACCTATACAGTTGGACGTCAATATATTTTATATTCAAAGTGAAGAAATTATCAAGTGTGCTATTTACACTTTACGGAGGCTATGAGAACACCCATGTTCCAGACAAAAAATTAATACAATTCTGAGGGATGGGAGTGAAGTTCCTTCGACAGATGCCATCAAGACGCTTGTTGCAGAAAAACATTTGTGTTTCAAGTGGAAACGGAGAGCAATAGAGACCTTAAAACAGGTAAAGACACAAGTCTTAAATTTATAATTCAATGGTGTTATTATTGTATTGTAAGCTAGGGGGGATCGAGCAGTTCCAAGAGCTAGTTGTAGGATTGTTTTAGGATTTCTCAGTTGTAATCGACTTAGTAATTAAAATCATGTCATTCTTAATATGCTAATATATTGTAAGCTCGGGGGTGGTTGAGCAGGGTCAGTTGTAGGATTGTGTTAGGGTTGAGGAAACCACAGGTGAAAAATCTTACTGTATTGTATTGTAAACTCGGGGGTGGTCCAGCAGGGACAAGGGCCCCGTTTTCTTCATTTAACTTGTACAAATGTATATGTAATGTATATTATTTTGTTAGATAAACGGGTGATTATACTAAACTGTTCATGTTTATGTGATAACAAACAACTCTCGCTAATGTATTTCACAAATTGATCTTTTTTACTTTTTTTCTGTGTATACTACAAAATTGCTAACATATTTATAATTGTTCTTTAGCACTCCAATATGTTAATATATGAATATCCATTATTAGTTACTGGTTTTATTGAAAATCAAATTCCTGCGGAGAATAAAACGAAACAAATTTTGAATGCGGCGCCATGGATTTTATCCTTTTTGCACAGTATGTTTGTCTCTTTCCCGTAGATTGCAGATCTTGATAAAACAGCTGTACGGGAAATAAGGAGAGACGACCATCTATATCTCTCTTGTCTATGCTAGCAGAGACAAAGTTATCTCTGGTTCTATACCTATGTTCTATACTTTTATGTTTTCTTTGCAAGAAGCATAAAAAAAATTTTTTTTCGCGTAAGCGCCAAACATTATTTTCTCATTGAAAATAATAATATAACTAATAGCCTAGGTTGGAAATGTCCTAACAGTTATGGAGTCTGTAGGACTTCTAGTGCTTGTGTTGTCCCCACTGGGCGTCCTAACCTCAAAAGCGGACAAATTCAACGAAGAACTTTTAATCAAACCGCTGTACAGCAACCAGCTGTACGTTCACTTCCAATTTGTAACGACATGGGACACGGACCCCGAAACAGAATCATGTATGATAAATATTTATTAAAATAATAAAAATAAAGGTTTGCTTCAAGTCCGCCACACTCACATATTTCCACGCGCTCTCGGCGAAATCGTAAGCCGCTACAACGTGCAAGAACTCCACGTTACGCTAACTGATGGTTTATGGCGCTACGAGACTTGGGGATATCCAATTTATGATGCTGCACCTGGTGCGGAAGTTTGGGCTTGGTTTAAAGATAACACCGAGGACGTGGACAAAAACTGGAAGGAGGTGTCGAGCTCGTTGTCGGGTTTGCTGTGCGCTAGTTTAAATTTTGTGGATAAAGTCAACAGCCTCAGTCCTGAGTTTGCATTCAAACCGCGAGGAGTTGTGTCTAACCAGTCCGTTAACTCCACATATGTCAGGTAATTGAACTACAGATTGAGTTTTAATATTTATAAATATGTGTAGGTACTCGAGTCTCCCACGTGAAATCGTTTGTACTGAGAACTTGACGCCGTGGAAGAAGCTGCTACCATGTGATTCCAAGAGTGGTTTAGCGTCTCTGTTAAATTCGGGTTATATTCATAACACTCGCTACCATTCCTTGTCATTGCACATGCGTCCTGTGTGTCGCGATACTGCTTGCACTTTAACATCTTTAGAGGTGCAACAATCTGTAGCGCTCGTATATGATTATTTGATATTGGGTACAAAGAGCTGGTCATTTAGAAAATTGTTTGGACAAGGTTTGATGGGGCGTTGTCCGCTGGCACAAAGCAGCAGAATTTACGTTGACACCAGCAGCAACTCTAGTATCCCATTTCTGCTGGTTCCAAATCCGGACGACTATATAACGTCGATTCGCGGCGGCCAAATTAATACGTATGCCAAATATGACGTGAAACCATACGCAATGACTATTTCCGCCAATTATGTGGGTAAAGACAACGTTTTGTTGAATTCTCCACCCGCGATTCACGCCAATCAGTACCTCACGGGTTACGGCCAAGAACGCGGCGGAATCGTTACGAAAATCTTCAACAACCATTGGGGTGCGTTGGACGTGGTGGTCCTGCAAAACATCCCTTGGTATGTCCCTGTCTACTTGCACTCTCTGAAAATTACAATCAACAACATGGAAAGCCAAGCCGTCGCTGTTCGTTACATCCCAGGGAAGCAGAGGGAGCGTCCTTATCATCTCGAGACGCTCTTGAAGTTGCCGCCGCGGTCAGTTACGTCCATCTCGATCGATTTCGATTACGTTTTCTTGAAGTGGCAAGAGTATCCGCCCGACGCCAACCACGGGTTCTACATACCGGCGGCGGTGATTTCCGCTTATTTGCCACTGGCGAGGAACTTCACTGCGTTACCGCAAGACGGTGCGACGATAGCCGATAGTTTCAATGCTTCGAGGAGCACCTATCTGATACAGGTGCGGACCGAGAGCATGGTAATTACACTTCCTACGCCCGACTTCAGTATGCCGTATAATGTTATTTGCCTGGCGTGCACGGTGGTTGCGTTAGCGTTTGGGCCGCTGCACAATATCACCACCAAGCGATTACTTTTAAAGAAAAAGGAGAATCTTACGTTGGTTGCGAAGCTGAAGCAGAAGATTGTGGGATTGCTTGGGAGCATCAAAATTTTTCGCGAACAAAGTGTTCACTAGTGGTAGTCAATTTTTATTTTTAACACCCAAACACTAGTCCTTCTAATGAACATTTACTGTGTAAAGTAGATTGTACTGCCTCGATTGATTTTTTTTCACATTATCTCTGTACTGCATTGCGTCTGCAACAGTTATTCAACAATAAACTAGTCTAAGAGTTAGTTACGTCGCAACCTAACAACTCGCTTTAAAAATGTTACAATTTTTTTTCACAGTTTTTATTATTACACCTGTTGAATTCGAGAGTACAATTTCGATGGCCATATAGGAGATCTCAGAAACTAATAGACATTTAGAAACGAGTGGCACATAGATAATGGTTTCTTGCGCTAAAGGGGGTTTATACATTTTCAGTAAGTTTCTGAGGGACGAGGTAAAAATTTGCTGTAAAAAGGGCGGTCCCAAATAACTTGCAGCTCAGTTCAAACTGAAACATCATGTTTATGTTCAATGTCTAAGCCATAGTTTACACAGTACAACTGATCGACTAGAATGGCAATTGTAGCCGAAGGCCGTGTCGCTGGTAGAGAGGCACACTTGTATTTTTTTTTCTTTCACGGTCATCTGCACGGAATGAAACAACAAGTATCAAATAATAGCTGTAATTTTTTAATTTGAAGAGTTATGATAGAATGTTTAATAAAAAAGTTATTGGCTTATTATCGCGCATGACGTGATATTTAGTTTGGTTCTACCTCTCTTTGTTTTGTCAATTTTTTTTATTGTGCCCTAAAAATTTTTGTAATTTTTAAACGAGCGTATTTCCTGTGGTATTTCTTTCTATTTTGTAGTGTAATTTTACAATTACAAAAAAAATTACAAAGAAATTAATAATTAGAAATAAAATTCATTATATTTGGTAATTTGGTATTTGGTTAAACCTTCCTTCTTTTTTATTATTGATTTTATTAACTAAAAACATTAGCGGGCACACTTTTACGTAAAATGCAACGATATACTCAAATTTTATTTCGGGCTGTTTATTTAGCCCTAATAAATCAAACTTGTGTTTTTATAAATAAAAACAATAGAAGACGATTGTATTTTTAAAAACGTTAATTTTTTTATTATTTAAAAATATATACCTACATTTTAAATCATAGTCCTGAAAACTTCTGAAAAAATGTATAATTTACATTTATTTGGCATTCTAAGGGCCGGTTTTTCAATCGTTGGTTAAAGTTAAACCTCTAGTTAAACTAAAAATGCAGCATTTTGATTGGTTAAATTGCAAAAATTTCCATAGAAACCTACAAAAGAAGTAAACTAACGATTGAAAAACCGGCCCTTATAAGTTTACCATGGAAAACAAACGATTTCTTTTGTTATATCACAAACCAAATGTGCAGAAAATTGTTAAACGACTGTCAAAAACACTTTTTGTCTCTATTTTGGTTTCAAACGAAAAATGCAAAGTTACAAGAATTTTCAAAAGTACGACATATTAGAGTATTACATCCAACTCCAACAAAAATGCGGAAATCATAAACAATCCAAACAAAAAGTCGATGAAACATTATAAGATTCCATACTTTGCCGCTGTTACCCAAGTTCTGGGACACCTCTATATAGGTATATATACCTATATAGGTATATACAGAGTGAGTCATTAGTGCGGGATCGGTCCATAATTTCTAAACCACGTAAGATACAAAAAAAAATTAAACACAACTTGTACACCGTTTGTCAGGCCGCACAACATAAAAATATTTTAACATATACAGGTTGTTCCAAAACTCACGCATGCCAGACAAGTTTGTTTTTTCAAATAGAACCACCTATATTTTATTTTACCGTTAGAACGCATTTTGACAGATTTATGTCGATGTAAGGTATTTTACATTTTGGACCACTGTTATCAAATTACAATTTTTTTTTCACATTTTTTATTATTTACAGAGGTTCACTTAAAAATTTACTGAGAGGTTGTTTTAGCAGCTAGAAAGCTGAAGGTTGGTACAAATATGAAGAAAGGATTGCTCTTTACGCCCGATATGAAAAATATTATTTTTACTATACAGGGTCTGCAATAATTCGTGTCAAATTATACTATTTTTAAATAAGCTTAACTTTAGTTTTTTAAATGACACCCCCTATATTTTTGTATGCCATCGAATGCGTCTGGAGTCTGGCTACGTTTTTTATTAAGGTTACTCTATAGCTAAAATTCATAATTTACGAGATATTTGATATTTTTGGCCGTGATACAGATTGAGCCAGGATAAGGTAGGTAGTGTGCCATGGAAATCATTTTAACTCACATTTCAGCACTGCACAGTTGTGTCATCATTGATTTGACATTTGATTATCCATTCCATTATCCACAATAAATTCTATTTTACAAGAACAAATCGATATGATTTATTGTCTGGGAGAAGGCGATGCTGCTCAATATTTAACCATCTTGCAATTTATTTGACACAACTTCGTTTACCAAAGCCGTCTGAAGAAAATATAATTATTTTTATCATTTTCACAATTTCTCGAAAATTAAAAAAAAGAAAACACATCTGAGTTAGCATTTGTTCACTTTGCGTTGTCAAAGAACCTAAATTCCGGCCTTTAAAACTGAAATAAAAATTATAAAAACTGGGGGCGCAAATTTCCAACTCTCAAGCGCCGGAACGATTTCTAGCGATTGTATCCGAAAGCTGTACGAACGAAATAGCGTCCCGCTAAATCCTAACGTAAAACCTCCGCAAATAGGGAGTTTTAGCAGGTCTGAAATAAGTTACGGTAAACGTTAAACAATCATCTGGGTGCGTACTGCGCATTAGCGTCAAGATAGCGTATTACCGTATCTCGCTAATTCACCTAAAATAGGGAACGTTTACCGTTTTAATTCTAACCTCAAATTTTAATAGAACTGTCATTGATGATTAAATTTTTTAGTCTTTTAGATAATAATAATGGAAGAGTTATTACAATTATACGCAATTGAGGAATTAAATGACACAGAATTTGAAGATGCGGTGCTACTCCAAGCATCCCGAAAGCAACAACGGATCAGAAGTAATGAATGTTCTAATTTTAATCTGGAATTACTTTCAGAAGATGACATCTACTTAAATTTTCGGTTTCAAAAGCAAGATTTGTATAGACTGGTAAATGTTCTGGGCATTCCAGATCAAATAATTGTATCTGAAAACCGCTGTCATTTACCTGGCATAAATGGCTTATGTATGCTTTTGAGACGGTTTGCCTATCCAAATAGACTGTCAGATTTAGAAAAATTTTTTGGGTTTTCAGCACCGTTTATGTCTGTTATCATTAACAAAGTTATGGATATTATATATGAACGTCATGTACATTTTCTTAAAAATTTGAAAAATTTAAAATGGTTAACGTATGAAAAGCTCATATATTATTCTCAAATAATATCACAGAAAGGAAGTCCTCTTCATCAATGTTGGGGTTTTATTGATGGTACAGCCAGAGCCATTTGTCGCCCTACAGTAGAACAAAAAGAATATTATTCTGGACATAAGCGCCAACATTGTGTAAAATATCAATCTGTTTTGACTCCAGATGGAATAATAGTGAGCCTGCTTGGTCCTTTCCCAGGACGAAGACATGACTCAGGAATATTACGAGAGTCAAATTTTTATGCACAATTGGAAACCTGCACAAAGTTTAATAATGACCAAAAATTTTGTTTATATGCAGATAGTGGGTATCCACTTCTTGAATTATTAATTAGACCTTTTGGAGGGGCACGCCTGTCTGTAGAACAACAAGAATTTAATATTTTCATGAGTGCACTCCGCCAACCAGTGGAATGGGGATTTGGGAAAGTTATTAGTTTATTTGCATTTCTTGATTTTAAGAAAAATCAAAAGTTACTTTTACAAGATGTTGGAAAGATGTACAAAGTGGCCATTTTGCTTACAAATTGCCATACTTGTTTCTATGGAAGCCAAACGTCTCAATATTTTAATGCAGATCCACCTTCAATTGAATAATATTTTACTTTGAATGAATAAAACCATTCAGCTGTTTGAAATATTTTTTATTACAATTTTTTTTTAATGAAAAATTAAACCTACTTTCCCGGTTACAGTAGATTTGTTCAAACTACCCATACGTAGTTTGAAAAAAACTGGTAATAACAATATAAACTGGTAAAAAATTAACATTATGAAAAAAATATTTAAACAATAATAATAACATAGAACCACAGTATGCTGTGGTTAGAACCTATACGAAAAAAAAAAATTTCTAATTCTTAAATATAATTTTGACATAATTAAATATTAATTAGGTTTTCCAAACAAAGAACTGGGTAGTATACTTAGTCCTTTTTGAAAATCTGATTAAGTAACATGTCAATAAGATTTTGATTTTGATCACTTTGTTTTCGGCGATATTCCAAGTCTTCTCTCTCCTGTGATCTACGAAATTCAAATTCTTCTTTTTGTAAATTCAACTTTGCCTCTTCTAGCCTTAATTTTCGTTCTTCAAGAGCCAACTCTCTTTCTTTTAACTTTGCTTCACTGTCACGACGGTTTGCTATAAATTGTAGTGTGCTATTTTTTAATGCCGCTCTAGTTTTTTTCTGCCTTTTTGGGCCCAAAACTCTTGGAGGGGTATCTTCCTTTACTACATGAATTATGTTGGCATCATCCTCGGCTTGTTCTCCACTTGCAACGTCGTTATCGTCAACTTCTAGGATATTATTTAATAATGGATTAACAGAAACGTCTAAATCCAAGTGATCCTCAGTGTTTTCAAAAGGAGTCTGGCTTGGTTCCTCCTCCTCCTCTTCTATAACTAGGGATGCGGCAGCTATCTGTCTAATTTCTGCTCCTTTTTTTTGTTGATTCCGAGAAGTTTGTGATGCTGCGACGTTTTTTTCCCTTTTTAAATCCAATATTTCTTGAAGAAGTTGTTGTTCTTCATTATATTCTTCTTCTGTCCCAGATCTGCAATAAGTAACAACTTCTGTAAACAATACACATAATATTTTCTTACTTTTTTAAATTGGTTTTGTCGTTTCTCTCAAAAACATTTATTAAGTGATCTGTATGATCTTTAATAGCTCTTATACTGAAATTCTTATTACTTGTACGAAGCACATTTTCATGAACTAGTTTCCAGTCTTCTGGGTTGATAAATGGGTTGACCGATGCCACTTCCTTCAAAAGGCATAAATCGTCGTAAGAAGAAAATCTTAATCTAACTGCCATTGTTATGTTCTCTTTTTAGTTATTATTAAAAATTGTTTACAAAATTGCACTGACAATAAACACATGGGAAGACCTATCACCTCTTAGTCTTTCTCTTTTCTATGGTCTAAACAAAACACAAAACGTCTTGTGCTGCCAACCTCAGTGCATCAAAGTTACAAAAGTATTACGGTAACCTTAAAATAAATTTGCAAAATCTCTGTTGAAGACGTCTAACCTTATTGCTAAACCGTAATAATTACGTTCAAAATTGCGTTTAGAGTAATAGCGTCGAAGCATTGCAAAAACTCCCTAATAGCGTCAGGCGCTAACGCTATTAGCGCACGTAAAGTTTCTCACCCCTAGTGCGCACGCGCACATGTCAGAATAGCGTCGACGGTAATAGCACAGTACAGAAGGAATCAGTAGGTTCACTCCGCGTCGGCACCTTTGATGTCGGTGTTCCAAATCGGTTTCGCGCATGTGGCCTGGCGTCGCCAGTAGCGTCCTAAAACTCATAGGCGTAGGCGCGGAAGGGTCACCGAAGAAATAAACATTGCATCAAATGTTATATTTTATTAAAAGTACAAAATGTATGTTAAAAAATATATTCACTATAATATTCACAAATTATAACGATTTTGGACCGTGTTCCATTTGAAGTTTCATTAGCGGGGGTGTAGTGAATGCTCCGAGGAGTAAAAAAGTTATTACGCGTCGATTTTAACAAGTGCGGAACGTCAAATATATATAATATTCTATGAGTATTGACATAAAAATATGGCCTTTCTGCGGTAACACCTATGGAGTTTGTAAATTTTACAAAATTTGACCCCTGATCAGATACAACACTCAAAACATTCAGACCTATTTTCAATAGACGAGAAATACCATCATCAAGAATGTTTTTTAAGTCAACTACAGAACAACTGGAATTTAAAAAAATATATGCTAGTGGTTGTTTCCAGTCACTGTTGATACCTCTGGCCATTAATGTCAAGACATTATTGGCCGGGAAATATTCCTTCTCTTTACCAGTGTGATGAAAACCAATAATTTCATCCGTCCCTATATTATAATATAAAAATGTTTTCAGGGACATTTCATCTATGCAGATTGTGCAATCCTTTGAATTCTTATCAAGTAGATCCGTTTTCAGCCTTATTACTTCCATCACAAAGTCTGAAAAACCTGCGCCGATTTCCCACTTGCTAGTGATTCTATTTAGAGTGGATTTAGAAGGAAGACGGAATGTGGTCTGCAAAAATTTGTAAACTTTAGGGCCCATAAAATATATAGTAAGTGCGAATTGTTTAAATTCGCTTGAATATCGTGCCCCTTTTGGAGCTTTACTTAGAAGCTCAATTTGGGTGTTTATAAAGGTCGCAATTGTAGGATAATGTTCCGATATGAATACCATAATGTCACTCTTTGTAAGCTCGCTTCTTTCTGATACACTACATTCCGAAAATCGTAGCTTCCTTTGCAAACCCTTCAAACGTTTTTTCAAAGCCACTTTTCGTGGTGTTGAAGCACTTAATCTAGCAACTGTTTGCGTTACACTGTCCTGTACAGCCCCAGAGTGAACTTCTTGTGTTTCTGGTGTGTACGAAGTGGATGGAACTGCATCTGGAGAAACTTTGCAGGTCTATATTTATGAATCTATATATCATGAAACTCACCATCTGCTTGTGGAAACACATTTGGAATAGCGTACTTCTTAAGTCGGTGTCTACCTATGCTTGAAAATTGTTCTGCAGAAAAATGTTGGCTGCAAACACGTAGTCGCTTGTAACACTCTGCTGCAGTTAAATCTTTGCTTCGACGTAATTGAGGTAAGCTCTGCCACATCTTACACCTGCCAAATATCCACTGCTATTATACCAACGTAATTTACTGCTAATCCAACTCAAAACGATGCTATAAACAACCCATTACTTACCGACTAATATCGAGTGGAAATCGAAAAAAACTGTATTGTGGTGCATATCTTAAGTCATTGTTCAAGCACCCCGAAACACAACAAATATGCATTTTGCAACAATAATACCGAAAAACCCAAATAGCAAGAGTAAATAACACAATGTGATCAAATACGATTTGAGGTTATATGCGGTTATGAGCCAAAATCTACAGCGCATGTAGCCTAGAGTCGAACTGGCCTTGGAACACAAAAATCGGAGAGTGAACCTACTGATTCCTTCTGTACTGTGGTAATAGCGTGAGACGTTATTGGAGTGTGCGATATGTCTCTAATGTAATAATTTAGTGGCTCCATTCCGTTCTGCTAAATGCCGTTGAATGATCCCCTCTATGATCCTCTCCAGCATTGGGATCTTCTTACCTTTCGATAAAGGTATTGCTGGTTGCACCCATGTTGCGCCTTAAATTCGCATAATTTTCGGCCGCCAGTTTACTTACAATGTTGGCACTTCTTGTATAAAAAACTTGCAACAAGAATATGGCATTATAGGAAGCTAAAATTAGAACCGGAGCAGAAACCAAGAAGCAAAAGATGCTGCAAAAGACTATAATTCTCGAAGCAACTTTGATTGGTAAAATCACAAGTTCAGAATAACACAGTCGCATTGAAATAATCATTACGATTATTATTATCAAATTCAAGGACAATTTGAAGTCACCAATAAAATTATTTTTTTGTATGTGGATACCAAACGACTTTTGTTATCCAAAGAGTTCAAAAAGATAGGAACTTTGAAATAATAATATGAAGAGAATTGTAAAAACCTACACAAACTGCAAAAATTCTACTTATTTTCTTCCATAAATAACTGATAGACGATTCAATAGAAATAAAAATTTACAATGAGAAATACGAACATGTAAGAAATTTGAGACTTCCGACCAAATCTCTTAAAAGTGAATAAATAATACTTCTGTCTTCAGTAATATTCATTTATTCAACTCAAGATCTTTATTATTTTTCCAACTGTTTTTCCCCTTGCAACCGAAACCATCATACTAGATTATTTCTATGTGGTCGCCGCGTTACAGACTCCCCCTTTGGAGGTGGCGTAGATTTTCGGAGACGGCTCCAGGATTTTCGTAGTCGCCCCCTTTTTCCTTTTGGTCGCATCGGCGTTTCTGCTGGAATGGTGGCAGCATACGGTCTCAGATCTGATACGTGGTAGGTTCCCAAAGAAACTGAAGGGTTCGCGGCGTTTGCGATTCCATAAGAAACAGACGAAATCTTGGACTGGATCACGTACGGGCCCATCTCTTCTTGGGAAGAACTTGCTAGTTTCTCTTTTGGCAGCATTGCTCAGTGAGTGTACTTTCACCAACACTAAGTCGCCTTCTTTATACTTGGGACGCGCTCTTCTCGTTTCGTCAGCGTATTTCTTCCTTGTATAGTAATCGCCCCGAAAGTTGGCCGATCACTCGATACTTTCTGAACATATCACAGACATGCACGCGGTATTACCATCTTCTTTGCACATGTAGTGCAGCTTCAAACCTCATCGAAACGTTTGTCGACGGTGCGCCGAACAATCTACGCCATTCGTACCGTTCGCTCTTACTCTAATGTGAACGCGTTCGACGAAGACGGGGCTATTGTGCGCGTCCTATCTCTCGTCTGTGTTGCAGCGCTGTCGTGCATCATTGGCGTGCGAACTCTCTGTCAAAATTCCAACCTACGAAACATTAACGTTTTCGAATTCATTACGAACAGTAAGTGTCAATAACTATACGATCTTCTATTTATTAATTCACGTCTATTTTTAGCGTAAATTGATTCAAAATGCCTGGCAGACGGTTAAACGATGCCCAAAAAGCATTTGTGACGTGTGATGGCACGGAGGACGGTTTCGTGTCCAATGCCTCGCTTATATTTGGTACAAAATCGAAGCTTGCGGATTACTACGGCGACATGAATGCCGAACTGTTCATGAAGTGGATAAAAGAGCAATTAGTTCCCAATCTAGAAGAGCCCTCGATTATTGTAATGGACAATGCGTCCTATCACAGCATTGTAGTCGAACGGAATCCTATTGCGGTGTGAAAGAAGTGCCAAATACAAGAGTGGCTACACCAACACAACGTGCTGTTTGAGCACCACATGTTTAAGGCCGAGTTGCTTAATTTAGCAAAACTTAACGTGCCACCAAACAGATACGTAGTGGACAAGTATTTGCAAGAACATGGACACGAAGTCCTCCACTTGCCACCGTACCATTGCAATTGAACTGATATGGGCACAGGTACAACTATTATTTTAAGTACAATACTCATTTTAATAATCCATTCAGTGTTCTCTAGGCCAAAACATTTTACGATTCCCATATGGGAGAAGATGGATATGGCGACAAGAAAGTGTTGGAGATGTGGGAGCGATCACTGGCCCAATGCACCCCAGAACAGTGGCGTATAGTGGTGACCTATACCACCAACCGGCATTCGTGCTAGAATTATTATTCATAGTTGTATCATACATTTGAAATGTAAAGAGGATCAATTAAATTGGTTATTTGAACAGTTCTATTGAAGTCTTTCCGGCACACACGTTTGAAAGGACCCTAACCCTTTGTAGGAGTTATATTCGAAAAACTAACTGCATTGTTGGTGAAGATGGAAGTGATTGTACTTTCCGAGCCAGCCGTTGGACTAAGTGCTCAACGCATCTGAAATGAAACATCACGCAATATGACCAATAGAAGTTTGCCATTTATTCCGAAGAGTTGGTTAATAAAAATATTGAAGAGAAATATAAATGCAGTTTGTGATAGTGATAAATAATTTTACAAAAATAAATACTTTTTTAAGAGGTTAAGATTTTTTGATAACCTAGAAAACACACGCGGACTTTATATTAAACTACGTTGGGGTTCAAAAACGATCTAATTGATACTAATTACATGGACAAAACCCACGACCCTCAGCACCAATATGACACCATACCGTCAGCGTTTTTATACAATATATATTCATGCTTTTTTTTCAGTTACTTACTTACTTGTAACTCGTTGTCGCGTAATAAAGCTTTTTTAAAAAAGCCTTTCGTTCATTTCGATAATAAAAGTGGCGCAGTCGGTAGGATAGGCTCAACGTTTTCAAAAATCGTGTGAACCCCTTAAATTTCGTGGTCTTCACAAGTGCGATATCGGACCAGGTTTACTCCTAGGACTTCCGTGACTCGAAAACGGTGCATATCAATGCTTTAAGTGCCTATCGAACAGTTTCACCTAAATTTGGCAGTGAACAACCAGTTCGGAATTGACTTTCATTGCAAACTTGGTGCAAATCATCAAATCATCGAATTAGAGCGAGAAGACAATTATGCTGAGTTATTGGTAAGTCATAAATGTCGTTAGAGTCCGTGCAAAATCTCATGACCCAAACTCGCGCAGGGAGGGGAGCCCCATTGACATTTCAAAACTCAACCGTCCCACAAACATTCGCTGTCCGAACTGTAGGCAACCACCATCGCTCACAAGTACGTTTGGTTGTGTGATACACAAATAATACAATAATTTATCATGTGGAAATGCATTTTTAATTCTACAAAAAACGACTAAAACTAAATAACAAAGTAACAAATATATAGACCCCTGCCCACTGCGCACCCCAAATCCGCTAACACGGAGTCCTGCGTGTAAGCCTCACTATCACTTTCCGTTTCAGAGAAATCGCTGTCACCTTGGTTGGGCGTGATTATTAGTTCCTCTATTTCGTCGATCACCGCTTCGCGTCCCAAAAACTCGTCCTCCAGTTGAATCACATGCTCACAAACCTTTTGCCACGCGTCCGCACCAATTGAGTTGAATTTATTTACAGCCAATTGTCGCACATCGTCCAATTTGAATGTCACATTATGTCTCGCCACATGGTTTTTGACTTGCGCCCATATCTTCTCAATTGGGTTTAATTCGGGGTGGTAGACAGGTAAGCGGAGCACAACATGCCCATGTTCACTGAGCACCTGGTCGATAACATATCTTTTATGTTGTGCTTTATGTAAACATATTGTTGCATACAACTCAGGCCGCGTTTCTAACAGGTCGAATGCAACACCTCGAGCAGATAACCATTGCCGCATGCCAGCTTTCTTTCAATTCATAGTAGGATTCCGTTCGATTGTTACATTATGATATGACGCGTTATCAATCACAAGAACGGAATTGGGTTCCAAATTCGGGATAAGTTGTTCGGTCAGCCATTTCATAAAGTTGGCATGATTCATGTCGTCATGATAATCGCCCGTCTTCGATCCTGATTTAAAGATTAACAGTGCCTGCGGTACAAAACCATGTGCACCACCTGCGTGCACGATAATTAATCGTCTTCCTTTTCCAATTGGTGATTTCAGACATTTTGACGACCCATCATCCCACGCAAAAGGGGTCGTATGGGATTCGTGCAAATATGTTTCGTCCGTATAAACAATATTACGACCTTCCGCCCGATAGCGTTTAATTTGTCGTAAAAATCTAGCACGAGCAGCACGAATTTCCGGTTTTTCTATGAGCACCGACCTCTTATCCAATGTTTTTCTCCAGCGAAACCCCATTGTATGAACAAGCGTCCTGAATGACCGGATTTTACCAGTGAATTCTACTCCGGCATCCAACACTGCTTGGAATACAGCTTCCATAGTGGGTCGACGGTTTTGGATGTTAGGGAAATTATATATTATCCTCCGTATCACCTGCTCATCAAACTCGTCCACTGTTGACCGTGGTTTCGGTTTATTCACTGTTTTTCTAGGCGAGTTGAATGTGTGACCTACAAGTTACGTGATAAGCGGCACACTTCGTCATTGATGGGACGCTTACCTGGGACATATTCCCGGAGAATACGTTTCACCGTACTCAATGAAACGCCAGTGGCTTCGGCCACCTTTTTCATTGTGACGGTTTTCGTATCTGCGGCACAGGGGCCAGTGGATAGAAATGTGTATACATTTTGTACCATCTGACGCCCCTGGCTGTGGACCACTTTCTTGTTCATTTGATCTTATTTCAGAGTCACAAGTATGATAAAATAAAAGCGTACTTTTCACCGTTGGTTATATAGGTTATACGTCACTCGATAATGGCGGAAAGGCGTGGTGTCGGTCAAAACTCGAGGGTCGACAAATTTAGTTTGCGTAGTACACGTAACTTTGGACGCATTTACGTTTCTGCGCTGGTTCATGAGATTTTGCACGGACTCTAGTTGTTTCAAGTTCAGATCCAGAAAATTCTGATTCAGAACTAACCCGTGACATTTTTTCTCATCGTGATCGATCCAGATCTCCAGTTAAACGCTTAAATAATCTTGAAATTAATTTTGAAAACATGGCAGTATTCAAAATGGAATATTTGCAGATTTTACCAGAATTTACTGGAAATCAATCAATGCTAAGTGAATTCATTAGTACCAGCGAACAGTTGATTACCAAATTTTATAACCAACAGGATGCTAATGATTTTCAAAATGTCTTACTTTTAAAATCAATAAAAAATAAAATCAAAGGCGATGCCGCCAACCGCATTTCAACGTACCAAATAAATAATTGGGGCGATCTAAAAAGTGCTTTGATCGCTTCATATTCAGATAAGCGAGATTTGCATACACTAACAATCGAGTTGTGTAATATGCGCCAAAGCAACCAAACACCTCTCGACTTCTTTTCCAGGATTCAACAAAATTTGAACCTACAAGTGGCTTACATTACAATGCACAGCCAAGATGTCAATGAAACCCACACGTTGACATTGAATTCTCAAAAATTAGCCTTGAGAGTTTTCCTGAAACATCTCAATAACCCCTTGGGAGACTACTTATCGACCAGAAATCCCGAAACATTGGATGAGGCTCTTTATATTTTAACAAATGATTTTAATATCAATGATAAATCATCTCAATCAAAATTTGTTAAAACACCAATGTACACGAAACCTCAGCAGCCTCACTCAAGTTTTAACCATTTTAGAAATCCTCAGAATAGCCAATTTCAAGCCCAAAAACCCAATTTTGTTAATACAAATCCTCACAACGGATCAAACGTTTTTAAACCAAGATCAAATGTCCAGAATCTACCCAAACCAACACCAATGAGTGTAAGCACAAGAAACACCATGCCGCGAAATAATCAAAATTATTTCAAAAATAATTCTCGACCTCAAAATAAGTTTACTGTCGAAGAATTGCATAATGTAAATGCTGAAGAACTAATGGACACTAATTTTGGTTATGATTCCAATCAATCAGAAATTCCTGAATATAACAACGAAGATGACTATTTTTCAAAAAATCATTTTTTAGGACAAAATGCCTCGGAATCGGAATAAATAATGAAATTGAATTACTAAACACTGATTTTTCAAAAACCCAATTACCATTTATTCTCATTCCATTTGGGCAATTTTCTTTAAAATGTTTATTAGACACAGGGTCTACAAAATCTTTTTTGAACCCTAAAGTTGCAAAAACATACTTTATGGATTTTATCGAAGAAGATCCGTATATAATCTCTACCGCACACGGTACAAGCAGAGAAAAATTCAGCTTGACAATACCATGTCCGAATCTTTTTAAAACTAAAAATCACAAAATAAAATTTCATATTTTTAATTTTCACCAATATTTTGATTGTTTGTTAGGTTTAGACAACCTACAAAAATTAAAGGCAATAATCGATTTAATTAATAATAAACTCATACTACCAAACACTAAGATCGATATAAAATTCAAACATTTGGAACAAAATAATACTAATAATATTACAGTCGAACCCAAATCAAGTAAAATAGTGAAAATACCGATTAAGAATGTAAATGATGGTTCTGCAATTCTACCCCATCAGCAAATATGTAATATTGAAATTCCCGAAAGTTTAATACAGATAAAGAATAGTACTGCTCACACCACATTTACAAATCCAACAAATGACCCTATTTCAATAAATGTAAACAAACCTTTTGAAGTAATTCCCAATACTGAATTTCAGATAAAAAACAACTTAATAAATTTAAACAATCTGAACATTTCAAAAAGCAAATTTGATTTTAGTAAAATACGTCTTGACCATATGAATACAGAAGAGAAGAGTAAAATAATAAAATTGATAAGATCCTATTCAGACATCTTTCATTGTGACGAACAAAGTCTATCATTTTCAAATACCGTCAAACATGAAATAAACTTAAAATCAGAAAAACCCATTCATTGTCGAACATACAGATATCCACAAATTCACAAAATCGAAGTTCAAAACCAAACACAGAAAATGTTACAACAAGGAATAATTAGGCCTTCGCAATCACCATGGTCTTCCCCTATTTGGATAGTACCTAAAAAGCTAGATGCCTCAGGACAGAAAAAATGGAGAATTGTGGTAGATTATAGAAAGCTTAACGAAGTTACGATCGATGACAAGTATCCTCTGCCAAATATCAACGATATTTTGGATAAGTTAGGAAAATGTCAGTACTTCACCACCCTCGATCTAGCATCTGGATTTCACCAGATTGAAGTTAATGAAACGGATATAGAAAAAACTGCTTTCTCAGTAGAAAACGGGCATTTCGAATTCGTCCGAATGCCATTTGGACTCAAGAACGCACCTGCGACCTTTCAACGCGTTATGGATAATGTTCTGAAAGGCCTGCAAAACGACACCTGTACCGTTTATTTAGATGATATCATTATATATTCAACATCCCTTCAGGAGCATATTGAAAAATTAACAAAAGTTTTTGATAGATTAAGACAATTTAATTTCAAAATTCAATTAGATAAAAGCGAATTTTTACGCAAAGAAGTAAATTATTTAGGTCATGTGATTACACCTAACGGTATAAAACCAAACCCCGACAAAATATCAGCAATAGTTAATTTTCCTATCCCAAAAACTACAAAGGAATTAAAAGCATTCCTCGGTTTACTTGGATATTACAGAAAATTTATTAAAGATTTAGCCAAAATTACAAAACCATTGACTAATTGTTTAAAAAAAGGAAATACAATTAACCTAAAAGATTCAAATTATATCCAATGTTTTGAATTTTGCAAACGAATTTTAATAAATGAACCAATACTACAATATCCCGATTTTGACCAACCTTTCGTGCTCACTACAGATGCAAGCAACTACGCTATAGGAGCCGTTCTCTCACAAGGCCCTATCGGATCTGATTTACCTGTATCATACGCATCTCGAACCCTTAACGAACATGAAATTAATTATAGCACTATCGAAAAAGAATTATTGGCAATCGTTTGGAGTTGTAAATATTTTCGACCATACCTCTATGGAAGAAAATTCAAAATTGTTACAGATCACAAACCCCTACAGTGGTTATTTTCTTTAAAAGAACCCAACTCAAAATTAGTGAGATGGCGTCTAAAGTTAGAAGAATTTGACTACGAGATTTGTTATAAAAAAAGGAAAATTAAACAGCAACGCAGACGCATTATCACGTATTCCCAATTTAAATATTAACGAAACAGTTAGATTACCTATTCACGATTATATAGACAACTTTAATAAAGAACTTGACCAATGTTCATTAAACGTCGAACCACCCGACTTAGACGACATAAACGAGCTGGACGACGAAAACGAAACAGTTCATACAAGTCACGAAAATCCAGTTTGCGAAATACCTATATCAGAAGAGTGCCTTAATTTAGGAAAAAACCAAATTCACTTTATTTCAGTAAAAACCGAACCTTCATACCCAATCGTAAGAAAATTATTCGATCATTCAAAACAAAGATTCACAGTCCAGATTTCTCAAGACAACTATCACCACGATTTTATGAACTTTTTGAAAAATTATATAGTCCCTAACATCCAATACTCATGTTACTTTGATAAAGAAATTTTATACGAACAATTTTTACTAATAGTCCAAAATTATTTCAATCATACAATAAAATTTAAAAAGTGTAACACATTAAAAATAGACATCGAAAACCCTGAAGAACAGCGAGAAATAATCACAAATTATCACCAAGGCAAAAACAACCACAGAGGAATTACAGAAACATTCCAACGTCTATCAACAAAATACTATTGGCCTCATATGCAAAAAACCATCCAGTCATACATAAACAATTGTGAAATTTGTAAAGTAGTTAAATACGACCGTAAACCACTCAAAATTAAATTTAATATTACCCCAACCCCCAGTAAGCCATTCGAAATAGTTCATATTGATGTACTTAAGTACGAACATTCAAAATTTCTCACAATCATCGATGCATTTACTAAATACGCCCAAGTTTATCCATTAGATACTCTACAGGCAATCGAAATATCCGAAAAACTCCTGTACTATTTTTCACACCACTCAACACCCGGTTTAATTGTACTAGACAATGGCTCTGAATTTGATAACGGACTTATTAGCGAATTTTTAAATCTTCATAAAATAGAAATACATTTTTGTAGCCCACACCATCCTGCTAGTAACGGTCTTATCGAACGATTTCATTCAACATTTCTTGATCACCTGAAACTAATGAATAACAGACCGGAATTTAAAAAAGACACCATCAAAACAAAAACTCTCTTTGCAGTAATTGCATACAACAATTCAATCCATTCTACTACAAAAATGACCCCATTTGAAATACTAAATTTTGACATGCAAGAATTGGTTGACATAGATCTCGAAAAACAAATATTAAACAATTTTGTACAAAATCATAAAGAAAAAATTCTGCTTTTGTATAAAATGATAAATAAGAACCTAAGTGAAAATAAACAAACAATAATTAACAAACTCAATAAAGATCGCGAAGACATGCCAACCATACCACAAACAGTATTTGTGAAGAGTAATTTTAGATCAAAGCAGCGAAATAAATATAAAAAGGAGGAAGTAGTCAATACTAATCCCGCAAGAAAAACTATAGAACCCAAAGTTGACATACATAAAACTGGTCGAAAATTTTCTAAATTACACTTTGACAACATAAAACGTCCGACTAAAGACGAAAATTTTCAAATTCCAGGTACATCATCGTCCAATGGACAATAACGTTAGTCTTTGCATCGCAAAGAAACATCACCGATAATCCAGGAATATTACCCATAAATTTAGGCCAAGCAAGAATCCAAAATTCTACTCATACTTTGATTCATTACTTCAATGTATCAAACCTATTAGAGGAATATTCTAAATTGAAAACTCAATTTTTTACTATAAAAAATGTGACTAATAACGAAACCAACATAGAACGAGATACCCAAAATTACCTGAAAATAATTCAATATAACTTAAATTTAATCGACGAGAAGCTATTGCCGTTTTCCAAATCAAGAAGAACAAAAAGAGGCTTAATTAACGTTTTAAGATCAGCAATAAAAGCTATCACAGGAAATATGGACGCCGAAGACAGCGAAAAAATTAAGAGTACCCTTGAAGTGATTAAACAAAATCAAAACAACATTGTACACCAAATTAATAATCAGTACTCTATAAATAACGAAATAATACAGAAATTCGACAAAACGATAAACGACATTAAACATAATGAAGAATCTCTTTATTCAACCACACTCATGTTAGGAAATAAAATTGAAGCTACACAAAAGCAAATTTCAAATTTATTTATCGAAAATATATTAAATCAAGTTATCCACCTACTAAATATTATTTTAAATATTGCTCAAGACATAGAAAACTCACTAACATTCTGTAGGCTTAATATCATACATCCGAGTATTATTACAAACAACGAACTGTTCAATGAACTTCTTAAAATTAATCTTATCTATAAAAATGAACTTCCATTCCCGGTAAAATCTGAAAATATCCAAAAGTTTAAAAGAATTATTAAAACCAAATGCTTTGTCAACGACCTTGAAATAACATATTTCTTGTCACTACCCTTATTCGAATTAACAACATTTCAATTATTTTACTTCATCCCAATCCCTAATACACGATTTGAAACAATAATTCCATCAGTAAAATATATTTTAAAATCTGGATCTGGGCTGATACCATTGACGAATGTTTGTGACAATATCGATAAGCAGTATTTTTGTTGGACCAATCTAAAATCATATGCCAACATAACATGCGAGTCCGAAATACTGTCAACAAATACAATCAAACACTGCGTACTAACATCCCTGAGCGAAGAACAATCATTAGAGTTCATCCCTGAACTAAACCAATTTTTGGGCACCTTTCCAAAACACATCAGTATGAAAACCATTTGTGAGCAAACCTGGACACAAAAAGAAATCAAAGGTGTTTTTCTCTTCAACGACAACGACCACTGCCAAACCTATATTGGAACTCAACTATTGACTTTCAACACAAGCAGCCAAGGACAACCACTACTTCTGGAAAACGTCCTACTGGAAACTACAACAACCACGCCAGGAAGACCACAACCCAAATTAAGAAACATCCAGCTATCGAAATTAACGAATCAGATGCAACCTCTAGGAATCACCACCTTTCAAAATGACAATTGGCACATCTCCGGAACAGTTGTTCTCTACATCATATTTTCCATTTTGGTGTGCTACTTTTTGATCAAACGCTGCGTGATTCAGAAAAATCGGAAATCGCAACCAACAACTACCAATGGAGCCCCATTAACACTCAACATCGCAGAAGCCAAGGTCTAGCCTTCGCCGGAGTCTCAGGACTGTGAGGGGAGGAATTACATGGACAAAACCCACGACCCTCAGCACCAATATGACACCATACCGTCAGCGTTTTTATACAATATATATTCATGCTTTTTTTTCAGTTACTTACTTACTTGTAACTCGTTGTCGCGTAATAAAGCTTTTTTAAAAAAGCCTTTCGTTCATTTCGATAATAAAAGTTACTTTATTCGAACATCCGACACTTTATTGATATATTTATATATTTTAACTTATTATGACCCCTGCTGAAACAGCACGTCACTGAACACTTGACATCGAATCTCTTAGTTCAGACGATCCGATTCGATTATCGATCAGCCAACTTTCATGGCGTTTACTATATCTTGCTGCTTCTCACTCCTCTCCTTGACTATTTTCATAGTCTCAGCGATTTTGCATAAATATGGTGTAATTTCAGGCACAAAGTTCTCTTTTTGCACCACAGTCGAGAGATCTCTTGGCACGTCGTCGGGGTTTCTCATTTCAGCCGGTGTCGGAAGTATGCTGGCGTACTCTATGGGCCTACGGATGGACATACGCGATGGCGAAGTTCTACTTACAGTTTGTCAATAGAAAAAAAATGCTACAGTTTTTTTTCTAGATCTCAACGAATTCCAACGGTGTAGCTTTTGTGCAGAATGTCTGACGGACAGACGCTTCCGACGGTGAAGCTGCTGGGCAGAAGGTCTGACGGACAGACGCTTCCAAGGGTGAAGCTGCTGGGCAGAAGGTCTGACGGACACACGCTTCCGACGGTGAAGCTGCTGGGCAGAAGATCTGACGGACAGACGCTTCCAAGGGTGAAGCTGCTGGGCAGAAGGTCTGACGAACAGACGCTTCCGACGATGAAGCTGTTGATCAGAAGGTCTGACGGACAGACGCGTCCGACGGTGAAGCTGCTGGGCAGAAGGTCTGACGAACAGATGCTTCCGATTTCCTTTGGAATTTGCACGAAACTTCCCGCACTTTAACGCACACGCGGAACTTTTGGGGTTGTTTCAGGCCACGAATTGGGCGCCAAATGTAAGAAATTTGATCAACTTCCGACCAAATCTTAAAAGTGAATAAATAATACTTCTGTCTTCAGTAATATTCATCTATTCAACTCAAGACCTTTATTATTTTTTCAATCTTTTTCCAACTTTTTTTCCCCTAGCAACCGAAACCATCATACTTGATTATTTCTATGTGGTCGCCGCGTTACAAACATATTTTTTTATACCCTTGTTTTAATTTTTACTATCTTTTTAAGTAATAAATTGTGATTTTCTGTACAATTGTTTTTAAATTGATTTCAGCATCAACCGCGAGCGAGCGTGCATACAGTCCTAGCCAGCCACAATAATCTATACTTCTATACTAATATTATAAATGTGAATGTTTGGATGTTTGTTGCTCAATCACGCCAGAACGGCTGAACGGATCTGGATGAAATTTGGCACAGAGATAGATTATAGTCTGGAATAGCACATAGGCTACTAATTATCCTGGAAAAATGTTCCCGTGGGATAGATTTTATCGTTTTTTATAGAGTACTTTTCAAGCCATCACTAGATGGCGGTGATGGTCGCAAGCTGTCATCAGAGCTGTCATAAATTATTCTTACGTCAGTTATAATTTGTGTGAATTGTTATTATTTGGACGTTTTTGAAATGCCCGGAAAATGCAAATCTAATCCTTCGCAGAGTAATAAAGCTCGGGCTATAAAAGTAGCTAGAAGTCGAGAGAATTGGCAAGCGGAGCGACAGACTGCTTCTAGATCAACTGAAACGCCGGAGCAGTCAGAAATGAGGCGAATACAACACGCTGAATATACAGAACGGTATTGGAATATATCTAATATGTTATTATTTGGTAGTTTTTTGAAATGCCCGGAAAACGAAAATCTAGCCTTTCGCAGAGGAGTAATAAAGCTCGGGCTATGAAGATAGCTAGAAGTCGAAGGACGACTCCTCAAGTAGAGCTTAGAAGAATTGGGTAAGCGGAGCGAAACGTCGGAGCAGTCAGAAATGAGGCGAATATAGCACGCTGAATATACAGAACGGTATTGGAATAAATCTCTACGGTTTGTTTGTTACTCAATCACGCCAGAACGGATCTGCATGAAATTTGGCACAGAGATAGATTATAGTCTGGAATAGCACATAAGGCTACTATTTATCCTGGAAACATGTTCTCGTGGGATAGATGTTTTTGTTATTCATAGAGCAAGGGATCGTATCGGTAGCATTTCAAGCTATCACGAGATGGCGGTGATGGTCGCAAGCTGTCATCTATACTTTATTTATTGTGATCAGGCCGTAATTTCACAAACATACACATCAATATTTCCACGCGAACGAAGTCGCGGGCAAAGGCTAGTATATTATATATGTCGTAGTCTCTTAGTGAAACACGTCATTTCATGAAAAGTTTAGGCAATACATGAACTGCCGGCATATTATGTATATTCTTTATTTTACACAATCTCCCTAGTCTCTTCGTGAAATGCCGCTCCTGTCTCGGCATATTATGTTTCACGTAGCTGTACACAATCTGCCGCGATTTAAAAGCTGACTGTTCATGAAATAACTGATATTCAATATTATGGCATGGCAGATTGTGTAAAATAAAATCTAAATGGGATTAGATGCTAAAAGAACTTTGTTTTAAAGAATTTTATTTCAAATTTATTAACCGTGACCTGGTGAATATGTCTAAGTATTTATTTATCAAACAAGCCTTTTATTTGGACAGGCGACTACGACATACAGGTGACCCAGAGCTCCGTAAACGCTCCATAACTTTTTTGCCATTCGAGGTATCGCCTTGAAATTATTGTTGGATGATAGGTGCGCTTTTGTTGCACATTTTAAAAATAGTTTCGTTTGTATACACGGTGTCCAAATATTATTAAAAGACCAAAGTAATGTTGTTTTAAATGGAACTACCCCATTTTGATTTCATTTTTGATTTCTACACTAAATTCTGCGTTAAATTTACTGAAGTCATTTTCACCTATCTGTCATATTTTTTGATGTACGTCACTTTATTTTCCAAAATTTTTTTATGTAAGGTTTCGTTCAAAAATTCATAACTTGTAAACTGTTAAAGAAAACATACCCATTTTTTTTCTGTGAAGTCCCTAGGCTTCGGTCAATCTATTGAGCTATTGCCGAGTGGCGAAAGAATATTCCAACCCTTGCTACAATTTTTTGAAGATGATGAACTACAAATGGGAAATCCCTCGATTTTTTTAAATGGAACAGTCTGTATATTTTTACACCATTCTTTAGCGTTTTTGATAAGCTTTTCTGTGATATAAGGTTTCTAGGGTTGAATTATGATATTAGAGAAGCTAACGAGAAAATAGCATTTTTTAGATGAAACCACTTTCTAGTAGTCTTGTGCAAGAATTAAATGTCAAGTTTGAGATTGTCAAGTATTACATCTTCCAACAGTTAGTACAAATAATACAATCCAACATAACCCATAGGCAAACGGCCAATGTTTAATAAAATAATAAAAAAATCAACAATCATAACAAGCTCAACAATAATTAGAAATATAAATTATCGTAGTATTAAATTGATTATTCGCATCATAATAAATGTTCAAATATACGGCTATTCTGTTCTACACAAACATTCATTCTACGAATAAAAGACGAACTTGGTCAATAGAGTGAAATGGATCGGTTATTCGCTGCTTCATATCCTCAGCTGTAGTTGATGGAACCCTATAAACTTTTTCTTTAACATTGCCCAAGAGAAAAAAAATCAATGGGTGTCAAGTTTGGGGAGCGAGCTGGCCAAGTAATACTTCCTCCTCTTCCTATCCAACGGTTGGTGTAATTTTGATTCAAAAACTGCTGAATGATACCATAAAAATGAACTGGAGTACCGTCATGTTGTAACCACATGATCGCTCTTGTAGTTAAGTCTAGGTCTTCTAGTAGTAACGGGAAATCGGTTTGAAGAAATTCCAAGTGTCTCTCGCCATTTTGGACCTTGTCAAAAAAGAACGGACCGATAACGCGTCCTCCAATAATTCCACCCCACGCATTCAATGACCACCTGTTTTGGTGGTCGATGGTTCGCAGCCAATTAGTTTTCAATCGCATAATAGTGCATATCGTGCCTATTAACAGACCCATTACTTTAAAATTTAGCTTTATCCAAAAATAAAATATTGTTCAAATAATTCCAATAACCATATGTTAAATATAATGAATTTATTTAATGCTTACAATGATTGTGAGATTAACTGTAATGAACAATTCTCAAAATTAACGCAAAAACTATTTGGATTTTTCCAAACATAAACAACGTTCCCCGTTGCCTAGCACTCCGATCATCCGCCTCCTAGGGATTCCTCTCCTATTTGGTCCTGGTCGTGCTCACGTGGCCATCCTGATGTATTATGGTCCTTAGTACACCAGAATTGTTAACACATACAAGCATTTTGTTCGAAAAATGTATTAGATTTAGAAAATCAGCACCATAAAGTTCTGTACTTGGCGTGTAAAATTCATTTCGACTTTAGTCTTTAGTTTCGATGAAACAGAAATGTCAAATGTAACATTTTATTTTGGCACAAGCATAGTAAAAACAGTGGTTTCATCTAAAAAATTATATTTTCTAATATCATAATTGAACCCTAGAAACCCTATATCACAGAAAAGCTTATCAAAAACGCTAAAGAATGTTGTGAAAATATACAGGATGTTCCATTTGAAAAAATAGGTTTTCCCCATTTGTTGTTCATCATTTTCAAAAAATCGTAGTAAGCCTTGGAATATTCCTTCGCCACTCGGCAACATCTCAAAGATTGACCAAAGTCTAGAGACTTCACAGAAAAAAAATGGGTATGTTTTCTTTAATAGTTTAGAAGATATGAATTTTTTAACGGAACATTACATCAAGGAATTTTGGAACATAAAGTGACGTACATCAAAAAGTATGATAGATAGGTGAAAATGACCCAAGTAAATTTAACGCAGAACTTAGTATACAATTCAAAAATAAAATCAAAATGGGGTGGTTCCATTTAAAAAAACATAACTTTGGTCTTTTAATAATATTTGGACATCCTGTATACAAAAGAAAATATTTTTAAAATGTGCAGCAGAAGCGCACCTATCATCCAACAATAATTTCAAGTCGATACCTCGAATAGCAAAAAAGTTATGGAGCGTTTACGCAGCTCTGGGTCAATCTGTATATACGTATACTCTGGTATCGGTGGGAAGTTATCTATGTCTGCTCGATAGTCTACATTTGCGTCTCCAATTGTTTTCCAAGAAACTAAAAATAATTTCTTATCGGAGCGCTCAAATTGTGCTGATCGGTGAATTCTGACGCCTGAGGATAGGATAGCACGCGGTGTTGCAAATTCAAATCGTCCTGATTTTCATGAGTCGTCAGAAAACGCCAATAAATATTATATTTCACCCCCATTGGACCGCCATCTGTTGATGTTACCAATATCTCGGAACGTTTAGTCATCAGAAGAACGTTTTAATCAAAAGTGACATCTTGTGGAAGGAATTAAAACTTCGGAGGGAAAAAATTACGATTTCAACGATGTGAGTGCCACTAAATTGCGCTGGCCCCTCTTAAGGACGGCGTCTCACAGTTGCGTACCCCCGTTCCCACTCACCCGCTCGCCCGTCAAATCATAAGCACTGTAAAAAATGGTAATCTCAAAAACTACGCCACGGATCAGAAAATGATGAATGGTAATCTAATCTGGAAACCCCATTCGTTATAATAGGAACTTTTGAAGCTGATTAAAGCAACCAATCAAAAGATATTGCTAAGTTAAAAAAAGGTAGAAACTTGTCATCAACCTGTACAGTTTAATTTAACTTATTTTTGCTACATAATCTCCTATTATACCCGCAGTAACATTATCTTCCAAATGAGACCAAAATTATTCCTCTACGACTTGTCGTTTTCAAGATTACCATTTTTTAAGAAATAATCCTGGCTGGCTCTTCATCTGCCCCTAGATGAAAGCGATCAAGTAGAAACCGGTAAAAGTCGGTAACATTTTAGTTCAGCTATTGTGGTAACGATGTCGCTGACATAGTATCAATATTGAAAGTTAAAGATCGGATATAGTTATTTTTTGAGAGTAATGGCAGTACCCAGCGGTAAAATTCGCGGTGTTTTTAGATCAAACAAAATTGAGCGGCAGACCGTCGCGATGCACAAGAGCGCGCATATAGAACAATGCCTTTAGCAAACGTCGCGATTTTTTCCGTCGGACGGTAGACGACAAAAACGCGTGCAGAAAATCGGTTTAATGTATGAAACTCACGTCGTGTGCTTGTTAATAATCTATCGGAAATTTGTGTTTTTCTATCGGTGTTCTTATTTTTTTTCTGCGGTCGGGCTGTAGCTGTTGTCTTTAACAACAATGTTTTTTACTATAGGGTCAATTTCAAACAAAAAAAAAATTGTACTTTGATAAGTATGAGTTGAATTTAACTAATTTCGGGGTGTTCATTACAATATGTAATTTATGAAAAATTTAGTGCTGATAACCTGTGCTAATAGAAAATCATTGATTTTAAATAAGAATGAGTAAATTTATTAATTCATGGATTTGTCATTATTATCTAATATCTACTAAAAACCAATTTAAAAAATTACAAAATTATGACCCCGGCTTTTCTGAAAATCACCAGCCCTGCGGCTAACACGTTTACTACTTTTCTGTACGACTCTGTGGGTGGAGGACGCAGGTAAAGAGATGCCTTTCATTCAAGTTATTTCAATTTGTGGAAATACATGAATGGTATGAAATTCATACCTGCTAAAATAAAATGTAGGTTCTGGTTCAGTGCGTATTTATGAACATTTACTAAACTGATCTAAACAAACACGCCCTTTGTTGATCATTAAAAAAATCACAACTGCAATATGGTTGGCAAAAACTGAATTTTCAGGAAAAGCAAAAAACAGTCACCGATAAGTATTCTTTTTACAGAACATTATTATTATTATATTATACAAATAACTACAAAAAATACAAAATACGTACAAATAACTATGACATGAGCTGTTTTTGGCTGAAATCTGCGTCCTAAAAATTAAAAAATATACTGGGTATTCAATTCAGAAACATAGGTAGGAAGAATTTCCAGTTATACAAAAAATGAAAAAAAATTAAGAAATTCGTGATTTACAACCATATATGTATTTTTGTACCAAAGTTGAAAATTGAGTTTTTAGATAACAAAGTTAGTTGTTAATTTTTTTGACTAGTGCTGTTTTTGAAAAACTCATGAATTTAGTACAACTAATTTCGAAGTATGTAGACTTTCGTGGCCGGCTTCATTAGCGATTATACTTTATCGGTATGTAGATCGTGTTCCAATCGAAGTTATTACAGTAGGTGGGGCGTAGCGAACGCCTTTAGAGGCTAACCCGACAAGTGACCCCGCTGAAATTTCCCTTCAAACATTTCGTCCACGACTGCAGTGGCGGCGGTCTGGGCGCGGGCAAAGTTTCCTTCTCATTGTCTCGATCGCAACTGTAACATTTGCATTAGTTGTTGCTGTATTCACATATTTACATATTATAATGTTGCTGTATTATACCCTCGTCCAACATCCTTCATATTTTTGTGCTCAAAAGTGGCCTGGTGAATGGGATTGTTGATTTCAATCGCGTCAAATCACGGTGACAGATAGTTTGGTACCAATTCCCCAATGTTGCCAATCAACTTCAATCATTTATAGACATCCGGTTTTGGGAAAAAGTGTACGCCCTAAAAAATTGCCACATAATAAAGTGCGGAGCCTGTCCGCGGTAATTTCTCTTTTTAAATAATTTTATGACCTAGCTTTATCACAATGCACTATCTATCTTCGTGGTTTTTTACTTCGTCTTTCTGCGTTTGATTTGCAGGTCCTCTTGAGCTTGTAAAATGGATGGAGGATCTTTACATTTTATGCCCTTCCTGGGATTTGGCCTATTTTCAATTATATTAGGAGCTAAGCAGTCCATGTAAAAGCTAATTAGTTTGGGCAACATTTCCTCTTCCCACAGTTGCTTATCAAAGTATATTTCTTCTACATACAGGTCATTTTTATCACCTGTATATAGAATGAAATAGCAAGTTGTTGCCCTAGTTATTGCCAACTGCCCCTGTATCTGAATCAATGAAACATAATTAGATAAACCAATAACGGCGATACATTGAACATTTAGCGAATAAATTCATACCTGATAGAAGTAATTGTGTTTTTTTTTAAGGTGAATCTGATTATTGTCACTATTCATAACCATGCATGCCACTTCTTTTCTTCTTACTGCTTCTTCCAAACTAATACCAAGATTTTTCACTTTAAATAAACATTTTACCTCAACAATTTCTTTGTCATTTATGATACCTAAATGGAAAAAGTATTTTTAACATAATACGTACAAGTTTTATTGAGTGGCTTTACCGTCAGGCGATGCTCCCAGAAATCCATTCTCTATGTCAACGTATAATCCCGACTCTTTCACTGTTTTGCCAGTTTTTGTTTCAAATTGTGCAATAGCAACTTTTTCGGAATTTTTTCCGTAGGCCATTGCTGGTGTGAGAATGTCAGCGTTTGGTCGTAAAATTGATGTTACCAGAGAGTGACAAGATGTTGAGGGTCGTCTGCGAATTACTGAACCAAAATTGGACGCGGTCAATCGATGTAACCGGCAACTTTTGTATAAAGGATTTTCAAATTGACCAACAGTTTGTGCAGCTATTTCCTTTTGTCTTTCAACTGTCACCTGAAAAGTGAAAATGGAAATTATTTAATTTACTTCTGTTTGCACATAAATATTCTTAACACATGCATTGTCGTTAAAACAGCGTACCTTTAGCATTTCTAATAGTTTGATTTTCTCTTCTTTGAGCTGTTCAGAAGACAAATCAATTTCTGCAATGTTGCTCCCATAATCCATTCTTTCAGGTTTATTTTTATGTTCAAGTTTTTTCCGTTCCAATTTTCTTGAACCTCGTTGAATATTTCTCATCTTTGTATTCCTTGCACTTTGGGTTCTAGACAACATGAATTTTTTCAAAACTTTTCCAGGGCTTCGTTTAAAACAATTTTTCCAACTAGACTGGTGCCATAAGTGCCCCCTATTATAACGCATTGCTGAAAGAAACGTTCGAGTTCGAAAGCTGACTCTTTGAACTAAATTCAGGCGCTTGCCCATATTGAATCGTGCCAAAATATTCATGAAACTTTCACATTTATTATTTGTTTCGTTCCTAATCAACTGCGGCGCCTTCACGATCACATTATTCAAGGCAGCATATATATGATGGTGAACTCCAGACAAAAGCAACTCTTCATTCATATCATTCAACTCGTCCCCAAATTTGTCACAAACATTAGCATTGCATTTCGAATGGTTTCCAAATACACATATCACGAAATTTCGAAGATCTTTTTTTAAAATTGTTACATCTCCAATACAACTATTTACATATATTGCCTTTTGCGCAGCTTTACTTAAATTGTCTATCATTTTGCCTCTCAGCATATTTCTACCCCTAAGAGAGACGCCCTTTGTATCATCTTTAATGCGGCGTAAATGTTTGCCATAATTTTTCAAACAATGATTGACACATTCAATTTTTTCTACTTGAGATCCGTATGACACTAATTTCTTAATTTTCGAAAATACTGTAGAATCACCATCACCAATTAATCTTTTGTAACAAAGATTATGCATTGCTATGCTATTCTGGAATCCTTCTACAATTATATCTACTTCCATTGAAGTAGATGGCCCTGAAAAATTTTTGAAACATTTGTGACATTTAGCAACTTTTGATATTGATTGTGCCCGAGCGCAAATGGAGCAATATTTATTGCGGACTCCTACAAATAACACTTTGCCTGTCCTTCGGCCAATTATCACCGCCTAAAATTTAAAAAATCTTATGTGATAAGGGCCAATTGTTTGATTATTAAAAACTTACTGCTCCAGAAGCTGCATTGTAGGAATGCCCATAACTTCTCTTTGACCATCCACCGTCAACACAAACGGTTATGAATGGGATCCCGTTTTCATCCACATCTCCATTTTCAACCGCCAATTCGTATTCTTTCTTACCTGCCAACTCCATTTCTTTCCATAAATCATTTTCAAAGTTCTAAAACAATATTTTCTCAAAGCTAGAAATGTCTTTAAAATTTCTGTCTTACTGAGCCCAAGGTTTTTTGTATATCGTAAAACATTCTTTTGGTCATGCTGGGAATATTCAGAACACTACAAAATTCTGCTAAATGCTCATAGCAACTCCCAGTAGATAGTGTGCCCCAAACAGCCGAACGGTTAATTACTGGCACGTCTTTTTTAGGATCTTCGGTACAAATTATTTCTCTATGATCACAAGTGTTACACTTTACCACAAATGTGCTCACTAGCCCATTTTGTTCCTCAGATTCTAATTGAAGTTGACCACCAGCAGAACACTGTCTACTATGAACGACTTGAAGGGACATGGATTTTCTCAAAAAATAGTCAATATCAACAATCCTGCACCCTTCTATTTGTTGTTTAACTGGAATTTTTTCAAACGCAAGTTCATGCTTGTTAATGCTAAAATTACATTTTGATTATCTGCTATGGAGAACTTACTCAAGCTATATGTCACTTACTCAGCAAATAATTGTTCGTCAATAAAAGATGGAAAATCGTACTCATCTTCAACTACATCAGAATTCAAAGATAGTATATTATTACAAGCTTTATTGAAAATATCCTCTACGATTTCCTGACAAATGTGTCTTGTGTCATTATGCTTATCCCAAGTTTCTTTCAAAGACTTAGATTTGCGGTTTTTTCTTTTACTACCGAACTTATATTGAACCATTTCTACTGCAAGATAATTGCAATTTGCAACCAATTATTTATATTTTCTATAAAACGTTAATCTTTACTATCAAATCTCGATAATAATCTAACTATGACACTAAACAAATACTTACCGGGCTCCAACAAACGCACAATTTTTTTTTTTCAAAGTTCTAAAACAATATTTTCTCAAAGCTAGAAATGTCTTTAAAATTTCTGTCTTACTGAGCCCAAGGTTTTTTGTATATCGTAAAACATTCTTTTGGTCATGCTGGGAATATTCAGAACACTACAAAATTCTGCTAAATGCTCATAGCAACTCCCAGTAGATAGTGTGCCCCAAACAGCCGAACGGTTAATTACTGGCACGTCTTTTTTAGGATCTTCGGTACAAATTATTTCTCTATGATCACAAGTGTTACACTTTACCACAAATGTGCTCACTAGCCCATTTTGTTCCTCAGATTCTAATTGAAGTTGACCACCAGCAGAACACTGTCTACTATGAACGACTTGAAGGGACATGGATTTTCTCAAAAAATAGTCAATATCAACAATCCTGCACCCTTCTATTTGTTGTTTAACTGGAATTTTTTCAAACGCAAGTTCATGCTTGTTAATGCTAAAATTACATTTTGATTATCTGCTATGGAGAACTTACTCAAGCTATATGTCACTTACTCAGCAAATAATTGTTCGTCAATAAAAGATGGAAAATCGTACTCATCTTCAACTACATCAGAATTCAAAGATAGTATATTATTACAAGCTTTATTGAAAATATCCTCTACGATTTCCTGACAAATGTGTCTTGTGTCATTATGCTTATCCCAAGTTTCTTTCAAAGACTTAGATTTGCGGTTTTTTCTTTTACTACCGAACTTATATTGAACCATTTCTACTGCAAGATAATTGCAATTTGCAACCAATTATTTATATTTTCTATAAAACGTTAATCTTTACTATCAAATCTCGATAATAATCTAACTATGACACTAAACAAATACTTACCGGGCTCCAACAAACGCACAATTTTTTTGGATCGAACACAGAACTTCAGTAACCTGATGACACGGACTGTTCGTCGCGAAGATAATTAATCACTCACGGCCCAATGTAGTTTGTTATAACACGCACTTATGCTATTTACAAGTTTATTTCCAAAATACAATTAAGTGTCTAATCTGGGAGATGTCACAGATGAGTTAGACAGTATTTTTGTAAAGAAAATGTGTTTACAATAAACTGATTTAGATTTGATTCGATTTGACTTGCATGAAAATGCGAATTATTATCTTACAACAAAAACCAAAATATTTATACATTATTTACAAGAGGAGATGTTTATTTACAAATAGAGGGGCAAAGTCGCCCCGACTGGTCATTGGTGCGCCCTTCTTAATTCACTCAATGGCAAATTGGCAAACAAAATATGTAGTTCCTCAAAAAGATTATCTTGCCCGATTTCCAAAAATCTACCGCTTATGTCCATAAATCCAAATGAAGTGGAAATTCCCAACACTCTGGCAGACCCCGAGTTTGCATCTAATAAGAGAGACTTTTTTTCTCAAAAATATTGTTATTGTAACACATTACAAATTTTATTGTTTTTAATGCGAAAAAACATGCTCTTTAAAATGACGCAATCAAAAATTATAGTTGCCATTTAAAAAAAAATGAAATGACGTCATGGCTTTGAAAGAGATGACATAACAAAGCAAATTTTTATGTCAGAATTAGCGCATTTAAATTTAAAAATTAACTTGTCCAAGCGATTTTTTCTGTCGCGCCCTATAAAAAAGTTATCGAATTAGTTCCAACCTTTTCATCGATACTGTATTTATTTTTGTACCAGATTTGAAAATTGAGTTTTTAGATAACAATGTTAGTTGTTAATTTTTTTGACTAGTGCTGTTTTTGAAAAACCCATGAATTTAGTACAACTAATTTCGAAGTATGTAGACTTTCGTGGCCGGCTTCATTAGCGGTTGTATTTTCTCGATATGTAAATCGTGTTCCAATCGAAGTTATTCCAGTAGGTGGGGCGTAGCGAGCAAATTATGCAAAAAATATGGCTCTTAATTTAAAATAAGAAAGCTGAATATAGCACAAAATATACCATGAAATTTAGAAAAATTCAAAAATGGTGGGCTTGTGGTAAATTGGAAGCCATTTAATATGGTTTTTAATTTTTTGAAATCAGAATTTTACAGCGATTGCCGCTTTTTAAAAATCATCTTGTGCACGAATCTTTATAATTCGAATTCGAACTGTATATAATGAATTACCTGGAAAAGAATATTACCCGGATTCTGAAACTGATAAGGAGGAACAAGCTTCTTTTCAAATCTATCAGAAGGAATCCTTTCTTAGAAATAAGCCGTTTTCTTCATCGCACAGACAATACAAATCCTGATTTACATGACAAGACAAGACCAATCTATAGGAAGAACTAATTAAATGGCCGAAAGCATTTCTGAGTACTGTACAGCTGTAAAAGGAAAGAAATAGCGGTGGTGTTTATTTACATGGACTCCTGGCGTTTTACCTATACCTGTGTCTTTATTCCGACACAAGAGCCGCTGGTTTTATCAACAAAGATTGGTACATTATCTGTACCCATCGTTTGCAGTTCCGGAAACTGCGTGATGAATGAACATGCAAGTCTGTGCTGTAACTCGCTAATATTGAAAAAAAAAATAATTTATAATACTTATCTAGACAGTTACGAATAATCTACAGGTGTCCCACCCAAAAATTGACAAATACCTTCTATACCTAAAACTACCCGTTTTTTGGATAATTCAATTTCTATGTTTATCTAAACCGACGAATCAATTTATGCTAATTTTTGATTCCGAAATGGAACATCAATAGAAAATAAGGATTAATGTGGCGATTTATATGATTTATTTGCTCGCTTTCGAATACTGCAGATCATAAAAATGCAAATATCTCAAAAGGTACAGGACAGTAGGTAACTAGTCGTCATCAAACTTTAGACTTTTAAATTTATTTATCATTAAAATATTATTGATACAAAATATTGCCGTTCTTTTTTTTGTTACAACGATGTTGCAGCTGTGATTTTTTAAAATGGTAAGCAAAAACGCCATTGTAGGGCACTTTTGGGGCTGTCTTTAATAACGGATGGCGTAGTGTTTTAATGATTTTTATTTCTCTCGATCTACATAACGTGTTTGTTTCGCTCACTCAACCGGCATGCTCCCTTCTCTCAACGTAACCAACTTAAAGTAACTAAACTTAAGGCGCTCAATTCAAACAGATCGGATTTTATCCTACAGATCGGCCGTTCCTGACATTTCGCACGTCCTCGTAGCGAAGTATCAAGATCACATAATTTGATCTGCTTTGCACATAACGTTGACATTAGTCGCATAATTGAACATAATTCATAACTTGAGCATAATTCATAACTTGAACAGGGATGTAATTCCTGATTAACCACCTACCTAACTTACGGAACATAACTTGTAAATCTAGGTACACATAACTGGGTTTCATAACAAGACATAATCTAACACATAACGGTAGCATAACATAGCCGGGATCATAAGTAAAACACTAAAATCGGGAGCCAATAATCAAACTAAATGTCAGAAAACCAAGACTTCATCTGATCAGGACCTATTATGGTCTCAAATGGAATCTGAGTCAACTGGAAGCCCTCCACGTCACCGACTACATAACGATCTTTTTCCAAAACGCGACGGACAACGTAGGGACCCTTAAATTTTGGCATAAACTTCTTATTAGCGCCTACGGTTGAATCAACATTCCTGATAACAACGTAGTCACCAACTTTGTAAACGCGGGGCGACTTACGACGCTTGTTGTAAGACACCTCGCTAACGGATTGTGCATGGCTAATGTTAGCAGCAGTTTCTTCTCGAACCTCCTTGAGTGAAACATAAGAACGATCGGATTCGAGAAAAGCTCGTAAAGAATCATTCACGCTACCAATCTGAGGTCGCCCAAATAGAACTTCACTAGGGGATTTACCCAAAGATCGGTGTATTGTATTATTAAGAGCAAACTCGACCCTATCCAGAATGGTATCCCATTTATCGGGGATTTCAGTCATTTTCGAAATCATGGGGGTCAAGGAACGGTTCACCCTTTCGACTTGGCCATTTGATCTTGGAGTGTGCGTTGCGATTAGGACATGATCGATCCCATAATCTCGAACGAAATCGGCAAATGCATGCGACGTAAAACAAGTTCCTCTGTCAGAAATGATTCGATGAGGTCTACTGTAAACTCGGGAGTACATCTTGAGATGCCTAATAGTCTCTTCAGATTTCGTACTCTTGCAGGCATAAAGTGAAACGTACTTGCTAAAAGCATCGACTATAACGAGAATATGCTTAAAGCCTTTACTAGTAGTAGGTATAGGACCATAATCATCGATATGCACAGTCTCAAAGGGTAAGTTACCCTTGGGAATCGAATTAAGAAAACCTTCGATTTTCCCTGACTTTGGCGAGAAAGTAATGCACTTAAGGCAGTTCGCGACATAATCATAAACCTTGTGACGCATTTGAGGAAACCAGTATATACGAGAAATATACTCCAATGTCTTCTCGATCGCCGCGTGACCAATATCTTCATGACACGCGCGCATAACCGAAACTTCCATGGATGAGGGAACATAGAACATCAGTTTACCATGAGATCCCTTACGATAAACTAAGCCGTTCCTAAGCTCAAAGAATTTATCCTCACGCTGTTCTAAAAGATCTCTAATTTCCTTAATTTTCACATCAGTCTCCTGACGAATAGATAAGACTTGTTCGAAAGTATTCTCCTCGAGAATTAATATGCTATGGTCCCTACTCAGTGCATCGACGTGAACCATACTCAATCCGGGACGATGTCGAATTTCGTAATCGTAACTTTGTAAAAACATTGCCCAACGAGATATACGAGGATGTACATCCTTCTTTGCGAGCGTAAGACGGAAACTATCACAGTCGGTTACAATGGTAAATTTCAGGCCAAACAGATAAGTATGGAAACGTTTGATGGCATAAATCACAGACAAGCATTCAAGCTCAAAGCTATGATACCTCGACTCGATAGGAGTAGTCCTCTTACTAAAATAAAATACGGGGTGCCATTTGCCACCGCTTTTTTGAAGAAGAATAGCTCCGTAACCTACCGAACTGGCATCACAATGCAACTCTGTTGGTAACTCTGGAGAGAATACTGCCAATACTGGATAGCTCGACAACCTGGACTTTAACTCTCGAAAACATTCCATTTGTTCTGGACCGAACCTAAAATCAGCATCTTTCCTGAGCAGGTCAGTGAGCGGTGCAGCTACCACTCCGAACTTGGGTATGAAACGGCGGAAGTAACCAGCTAGTCCAATAAACCTATGGAGCTCTTTCTGGTTCTTCGGAATGGGGTAATCTACGACTGCTCGGACGGAATCTGGATTAGGACGGACTCCTTCTTCGTTGATAACGTATCCCAAATATCGAATGCTATTCTCAGCGAAATCACACTTATCGACACGAAATATCAACGCATGTTTGGCGGCAAGCCTGAAAACTGCAGACAAAATCTCCAAGTGCTCGTCCAAAGACTCAGTCGCAACCAGAAGATCGTCTAAATACAAAAGGATTTTATCGGTTCGAATCAGCTCATTGAACACCTCAGAAAGATATCGTTGGAACACACGCGGAGCATTCGCAAGGCCAAAAGGCATCCTCAAGAATTCAAATTGACCCAGTGGTGTGACGAAAGACGTATAGGGCACAGAGCTGTCAGCTACTTTAACATGGTAGAAACCATTCTTCAAATCCAGAGAGCTGAACCACTTTTTTCCTCGAAGACGATCAAGGTGATCATCGATTAATGGGGTGGGAAAATTCTCTTTTACCGTAATTGAATTCAGAGCCCTGTAGTCCACACACATTCTAAGATCGCCGGTCTTCTTTGTCGTTAATACAATGGGGGATGCATAGGGTGAATTACTAGGTCGGATAACGTTACTGGCTAATAGATCGTCTAGTATTTCACGCAGTTTGCCTTTCTCATAAAAAGATATGCGTCTTGGTCGAAAACTAACTGGCTTATCAGATGTCAACACAATATTCATTTCGAAATCAAGCGAACTGTCCGTAACTAAGTTAGAAAGGTATTCGGTAACATACAAGTCTTTCAGTCTCTGAGTTACAACAAAGTCTAAGTTGGGATTCATCACGAGAGGGGGCTCATTGACACTCCCATTGTCACTAGCATCAATATTCAAGAGCTCAAGGGATTCATCATCTGAGTTCACCAAAAACGGTTTACAATCGACTCTCGTTATTCGAACGGGGTGTGACAATTTGACGTCAATGGACGGATTTGAAATGAAATCACGACCAAGAATGCAAGCATGCAACATCGTATCATCAGGTACAACATAAAATCGGACATTGACAGGAATTCCAGGTCCAGTCAAATCAATGGGTATGCTAAAGTTGCCTAAAACTCGAAGTTTGGAGCCGTTGATTCCAGTGAAGCTGTGGTCAGACTCCACGGGTTCACAATCAGCGACGTTCACGTAGCGCTGCTTAATCAGGCTGATGGGACTTCCGGAATCTAGCAGGGCATTAATGGCGTACTTACAGCGGCATCTATCGCTGTCAAATACAGTCAATTCGATGGGGACCAAAAAAGGCGACGTTGGCTTCAATGACTGGATGATATGGGTGCTCGAGTCAGCAGCCACTCTCACAGCCTTCTCCGGGCAGTCCTTTACCTGATGGTCGCTTTTCCCACATCGAAAGCAAGATCCACGCTGACGCTTGGGATTAGGACAGTCAGCCATTCGGTGTCCCTCACCAAAACAATTGAAGCATCGGCCAGCTCTAGCAGGTGCAACGCCAACGGGTCGAATCATGGCTGAAGATTTCCCTGCAGGCTGAGTCACTGTCGAGCCGGTGCTCCTTGACACAGCATAATGGGGGTTACGAATCGCCTGTGGTGTCTTCCCGCTCAATCTAACATTGCTCATTGTACGCAGGACCTCTTGCAGCGATACAAAATCTTTCATTCGGGCGTTGTTTTGCACATTTTCGTCAGGTATCCCTTCAATCAAGTAGTCGATAATTTCAGATTCTCCTAAATTCGCCCAGTTTCCTAATGTGACCTTCGAGTGAAAGTACTCGGAGAACCTCTCTTCTCGTTTCCATGTACGTGCCTCGAACTTACGGCGGTGGGCCACAATATCGGACGAGATCGTAAAATAGGATTTCATTTCCCGCTTTAGTTGTCTCCATGGCATTCCGACATGTTCCACTCTTGAATGATACCACTTTTGAGCAACACCCGTTAATTTGTTGACGACGATCAGCTGCAGAATTTCGTCTCTCAATCCATACACGCCTTGAACGGTGTCGATTCGTTCCAGCCAAGTGGCGGCGTCCATTTCCTCACCACTACCACTGAACTCTGGCAACAATGCGGCGATTTCCTTGTTAGAAAACACCAGGGGACGGGCGGCATCATCCACGTTCTCTCTCGGTGGTCTCGATGGCGTATTATTACGGAAATTCTGTTGTTGAGACAAGACGGTTTGTACTGTACGAGTCACGAGCTCTTCGATGGTCAATTCTTCAGGGTTTGTCGACGGACCACGTGCCTCCGCACCATCATCTCCGTTAAAACTCATAACTCAGGAAAATCACACATCAAATTACACTCGATCCCACTTCTGAAACTGTAGGGCACTTTTGGGGCTGTCTTTAATAACGGATGGCGTAGTGTTTTAATGATTTTTATTTCTCTCGATCTACATAACGTGTTTGTTTCGCTCACTCAACCGGCATGCTCCCTTCTCTCAACGTAACCAACTTAAAGTAACTAAACTTAAGGCGCTCAATTCAAACAGATCGGATTTTATCCTACACCATGTTTGTTTAAATCAGTTCAGTAATTGTTTATAAATACCATTGCTTATATATTGGAAAGATCTCTCACCTTACGGGTAAAAACGTACCCAGAAAATGTGCTGAACTACAGAGGGCCAGAGTCTGGCCCTCTGTATGTCAGCACAACAACTAAAAGTAGTAATTCCAACCAGTGGCCCTCTGTATCCCAGCATAAGAACTAAAAAGAGTAATGACTTGGTTTGTAGCCAAGATGAACTTTGATTTGAAGCTTCTTCTTTTATAAGTTACGTGGTTTTGCCATTTCAGCGACGATATACGGAATAATATATCCCAAAATATACGTATTCATGAGAGTCTAACATATGTTTATATTTCGTCTACGTTTAGACGTAGAAGCTAGGCCGTATTTTATAAAATATATTCAGTTTAATAATAACATACAAAACGAAATATGTGCTAAAAAACGGGTACCTTTCACACGGTTCAATAACATTGAACAATATAAAGTCAGTTACGATTTCGTTCATTTTGCTATTTTGTTTAGTTATTGCTAAAAAGCGAAATGAAAACTTTTTACACCAAATTCAGCTTGCTGCAAAATTTGTAATGATTTATGACAGCAGGTAGATCCTTCCAAGCGGGATGTAATTGCACATCATAAATGGCCTGTTGTTAATCAGTGGATTGACAGCACGAGATTCACAGAGTTTTCAATTCTTTAGGAAAATTAAATAGACCTTTTTAATTGTTCAACTGCTCTTTTTACTTCGTCTTGCTTAACTTAACAATACTGCCAACCTTAACTAACATTGGTGTAGAATTGTACCAACTCAACACCCCCTCTCAATTCAATAATTTTGTAACCCCTAACAAGGTACGGAGTTTTTCAAACTGTGGAATGGGAAGACCCTTTGTTAAGATGTCCGCCACTTGTTCCTTAGTTGAGATGTATTGCACGTTGATCTCCTGCGCAGATTGCAGATCTCGAATGAAGTTGTACTTCACATCAATATGCTTCAACCTTTGATGTTCTCGTTTATGCAGCAAGTGGATGCAGGATTGATTATCTTCATATATCGTTGTGTTTTCAAACTTGATTTCGAAATCCATCAATAAACCCCGAATCCAAATATATTCTGCAGCTGCCGATGCAAGTGCCACATATTCGGCTTCCGTCGAAGACAGGGCGATTGTTGTTTGTTTTCTTGTTGTCCAGCAAATCGTTGACCCATACAATTGGAATAGGAAACCAGTTGTTGACTTTCTGCTGGAGTCACTTGCCCAGTCCGAATCTGCATATCCGATTAGAGTTTGCTCACTTGTATTATACAGTAGTCCATACTCTATTGTTCCACGTAGATAACTTAGTATTCGTTTTAAACCATTCCAGTGAATTTTCTTTGGCGAGTTTTGGAATCTGCTGAAGTAATTCACAGCTGCACTGATGTCTGGTCTGGTAGTTAACATGAGATACATTAAACAACCAATTAGCTCTCGATAAGGTGTTCCAGTGCTGATTTCTTGGTTTTTCTCTTCTAGCTTGGTAAATCCAGGTTCGAAAGGTATCTTGCATGGATTACTTTCAAGCATTCCGAACTGAATCAATAGATTTTCTATATAGATTCTTTGACTTAAAAATAGTCCTTTATCGACAGTCTGAATCTTTATTCCAAGAAACTGTCCAAGTCTTCCTAGGTCTGTCATATTAAACTCCGATTTTAATGCTTCTTTGACTTTCATCATTTCTTTATGACAATTTCCAGCAATAATTATGTCATCTACATAAAGTAGTAGAAACAATTTTATATTTTCGAAAAGTTTTGTATACAAACACATGTCGAATTGTGATTGTCTGAAACCTATTTCTTTTATTATTTTTCTCTCAGGTGGTCGTTCAACAAGTGTCCAAGTATTACTATTTTCTAGCGATTTCATTTCTTCACGTATTGCTTCGTACCAATGTTTCTTATCTTCTCGTTTATCAATTTCTTCGTAACTTCCTGGTATGTCTTCAACGTAGACTTCCGCGTTTAAAGCCAGAATTGTATATTCTTCGAGATATTTTGGTGTTTTTGTCAATCGTGTAGTTCTGCGAAGTGTGTTTGAATTCCGCTCATTTTCTTCTTCACAGTCTTGGTCATCCCTCTTCGTTTCAACTTCATTCTCTTGAGAGATTTCTGTTTCGTCGTCATCGTTTCCGTTTGAAACTTCTTCAATAGCTTCAAGTTCATCAGAATCAGCAATTGTTTTAGTTCGTCAAATAACACGTCAATTCCTTGCATGATTCTTTGTTCTATAGGACACCATAATCTATAACCGTTTGAACAATATCCAACAAAAATACATTTCTTTGTTCTTGATTCAAATTTTCCTTGAATAATTTCCAATGGTATATGTAGGTAAGCCACACATCCAAATATTCTTAGTTTTCTCAGGTTAGGTTTTGTTCCGAACCATAATTCTGCCGGTGTTTTTCCATCTAGAGCTGTGGTGGGACTACGATTTACTAAATAAACTGCAGCCATCACAGATTCTGACCACAAATTCTTGTTAAGTTTTGATTCCAGTAACATGCATCGTGCTTTTTCAATTACTGTTCTGTTCATACGCTCAGCAACACCATTTTGCTGTGGTGTATATCGAATTGTTGTTTCCATTTGTATACCCTTTTCTTCAAAATAATTTTTGATTTCATTGGAAAGATACTCTCTTCCGTTGTCACATCTGAATCTACTAATTTTTCGATTGAAATGAGCTGTTGCCATTGCTTCATAGGCTTTAAAGTATCTTAGAACTTCCGATTTTGATTTCAGAATATAAACAACTGAGAAATGTGTGTAATCGTCTATGAATAGTAGCGCATATTTCTTTCCATCATATGACTCGGGAGTTATTGGTCCAAACAGATCGCTGTGTATCAATTGTAGCGGTCTTCTCGCTCTAACTCTTTCTTTCTTATGTGGTTGCCTGGTTTGTTTACCTTGAATGCATGTCTGACAAAGTTCTTCTGATTTTTCTTCCAGATTTGCATTAATTCCTTCAGTCATTTTCACCAATTTTTGCAGATTTTTATAGCTGATATGTCCCAGTCTTCTATGCCATATTCCTGCATCAGAATCTTTCACTGTAAATGCTTCACTATATCCAGCTAAACACAATTCATAGAGTTTATTCCTTCTTTCAGCAATAGCCACTACTTTGTTGTTTTTCAGAATTTTTCCTTTTCCGTTCTCAAACACAATCTTGAAACCATTCATTTCCAGTTTTCGTACTGACAGTAAGTTTAGCTCTAGTCCAGGAACTAAGAGAACGTTTCTTATTATGATTGGGATCTCAGTATCTTCAACAACGGTCTTGATTGAAATATCACCAGCTTTCTCAGCTGTTAGATGTTGGCCTGACTTCGCACTCCTTATTTTTACGGGTGTTTCCAGAGGTCGAATGTTTTTCAACATTTTATCTGTGCGTACCAAATGCTCTGAGGCACCTGAGTCAAGATACCATGTTACATCTTCATCTGTGAAAGTATTTATAACGGTTGGAAAGGCATAATCTTCAGATTTTGTACTTGAAGTCTTGGCTTCAACTTCCTGTCCTTTAAATCCAAATCTTTTCTGCTGTTTCTTGCATTCTGAACGCTTATGGCCCACAATTCCGCAGTTGTAACATTTATAACGAAACTTTTCTTTGTTAAAATTTCCTGCTTGTGCACCAAATGCCATGTTCTGAGAAAATTCACCTTTTAACTTTTGCTTTGTACCTTTTCTCTTCAGTTCTTCTTCCAAGAGACGATTCTTCACGAATGATAATGACAGATGTTCAGCAGTCACTGTTTCAAGTGCAGTTACCAGGTTGTCATACTCCGTTGGCATTGTTAACAACAAGTGACAAACAACATCATTTTCTTGCAAGTTTGCTCCAGTAGAACGTAGTTCTCTGACAATTTTATCAAATTTCAGAAAATGATCATCCATGGACTGTGTAAAAGTATTAAATTTCATTGTTAACAGATGTTTTCGTAAAAGGAGCTGACTTGCAATTCCTTTTCTTTCGAACGTTTTACACAAAGTAGTCCACATTTTAAAGGCTGTATCTGCATCTTTGACGTATTCCAGGTGACTGTCTGCAATTTTCTGAACTATCTGCGACTTGCATTTCCTGTCTTTCTTCGTCCATTCTTCCAGTTCTTTTTCCTTTTTTATTCGTTCGCCAGGCGCTTCACCTTCTTCAAATTTTACCCTGTCTTGATAGGATTCTTCTATCACACTCATGAGGTCAAGTTCTTCCAGCAACGTTTCCATCCGAAACTTCCAGTTATCGAAACTGTGCCCATCGAACAAAGGAACCCTTACTCTTTCTTCTGGAATTCCCGCCATCGCCATAACCATAACCTCAAAAAAACGGGGGTTTTTTTTTTAGCGCTCGAACTGTTTCTGAGACTCCAACTCACGCGGTTTCGTGGCTGTCAGGATCCACTGGGCCCATAACCTGTTGTTAATCAGTGGATTGACAGCACGAGATTCACAGAGTTTTCAATTCTTTAGGAAAATTAAATAGACCTTTTTAATTGTTCAACTGCTCTTTTTACTTCGTCTTGCTTAACTTAACAATACTGCCAACCTTAACTAACATTGGTGTAGAATTGTACCAACTCAACATGGCCGAACTTGGGTTTGTGGTCCGAATAATACGAAATGTTTCATTGAATAAACATTTATCAATAGGATTATTAGCGCATCGGCAGAAAATTTAAACTTTTGAGCCTCAAATTTTAGGATTAGTCCTGGTTTACCCCATTTCTGAGAAATTTGGATATAAATTGGTAAAGAGGATTCTCTGAAATTATGTTTCAAAGCTGAATCACAGGATATTGCTATTAATTGGTTTTCATGTGCCGTTGTCAAGCCAGTAATATTAGTAAGTGTTCCAATCTAATATCTAATAGAAGTCTAATATCCAATATTTATTTTTGTCGGGTACTGGAAAATAATGCCGAAACGAAGTCCTCAAAGCGCGGAGGTGTTTAATCATTTCGTCTTGTACTTGTGTTGGCAACATTGCTCCACCATAGGATTCCAAAAACGCTGACAGTGTAGGAAAGTGATTAAAGTTTTTTGAATTGTGCTAAGTAAGCGTAGCGATTACGAGACTTTTGGTGGAATTTATATATTAATATTAAATGATCCACAGATGAGACTACGAACGTCCGTTCGAACTCTGTTACAAATGCAATGTTTTCATAGCAAAAGAACCTTTTGAAGGAAAGCAGAAAGGAAACTGGTTGTATCACTGTACCTACTATAAATCACCTAGTAATTATAAGTATATGCAGCAAACATTAGGATTCGCACTACCTGGAATCTCGACAATTTTAACTTGGCTAAAGATTAATAATTTAACAACGGATTGCAATACATCTTTAGTCAACAAATTGGCAAATAAAGTCAAAACAATGTCCATTGATGAAAAAGAAATAGTTGTCATGTTTGATGAAATAATTTTGAAGAGAGGATTAAATTATAATAAATTTCATGACGTCATTGAAGGATTTGAAGATTTAGGCACATGTGAGGGTAGAAATGAAAAATTAATCTAACGGACGCCTTTTACACCGCTCGCAAGTGCGCTCGTTTTGTAGACACGTGCGAGTGAGACCACACAGAGAGATTCGTGAATTAAATAATGAATCCGCGAAACTTGAGTTACCTTTACAAGACTCTCTTTTGACAAATTCAAAACTGTCTTTGCTAAAGACCAGGAAGAAGGTAGAAAAGCGCATTTAGAAAAAATTCAACTTAAACTGGATTCTATATTGTCTGATTACGAGGATGATATTGAGGAGAATGATGAGATTGTTATTGACAATATTTCACAATCTTTGATTCCAAAGGATATAATTGTAGAAAACATTATTTACTACCTGAGTTGATTTATTTGTAGAAAAGTGTACAAAATTATCTAATAGTTCTTCATGTAAAAATGCCTTATGTAATTTGAACAAGGATGATTTAGAATTATATTTTTCACAAGTAGCGGAGTATACCGCCAGCAAATCAAAGGGAGGATTGAACTTTTCAAAGTCAAATATGTAGCCACGGTATGTTCAATTTTTTTAGAAGAAAAGCTTTGCCCAAATATATATCGTCTATAAATGTTTTCGATGAGATATTGGACGAAATGTGTGACAAAAATTAACTTTCTATCAAAAACTTTCCTTGTGATATTCACAAAAATGACATTTGCCAACTACTGCCCAATATATAATCAATGCCTTAATTCATTCTTGAGTGTTGGCCGGTTCCTCAGCGTGGACACACACCAACGCTGTACTGGTGCTACAAGTTCATGAAATGTTCTATTAATTTTTGAAGGCGCTAGTTCCCGGTACTCAAACTTATGGGCAAGGCAGAGTGCGGGGTGCGGTGGAGCATTGCCAAGCTTTTACCTGTGGCGGTGAGAGATCTTTCCAATATATAATCAATGTAAATACGTACTGAAGCAGAATCAACATTTTTATTTTGAGGCGGTATGAATTTCATTCATTTCGTTCTTGAATGGAAGATATTTCTTTACCTGCGTCTTCCACCCGTAGAGTCGCACAAGAAAGTAGTAAACGTTGTAGCCGCAGGGCTGATGATTTTCAGATGAGCCGTAGGAGGGGTCATGTGTATGTATGTATGTATGAACATATGGGTGAGGCAAGTTTCATGTACATTTTCAAAATATAATTTTCTAATTAAACAAAAAATTTACAAAATTCAGAAATGATTTTTATACTTAGGAGCATAAGTTATAACGGCGCAAATTTGATTTAGAATTAGGCCCTAAGTCATCATTGACGATGAGTCTGATTAGCCGAAAAGCGAAAGGAAACCGAGAACTCGTCATATTATTTTTTCTATTTTCAATGATTCCAAATAGTAGTTTTGGCGTTTTAAATTGATCGTGAATGATTTTCGATTATGTTGGGTTTCGACCACTGACCTGTATATAAAAATGGATGAGCAATCGTGTAAGTGAAAAGTGAGGCAAATTGAATCTGCGTCGGAACCTAATGAGTTTGCGCACTAAAGTTTTACAAAGGCGGTTGCTTAAATTTAACAAGATGGCTGAAGCTGTATGAAACCGTATAAAAAAAATTAAACCGTTAAAACCGAAGAGACTTGAAAACTGTCCACTTACACCTCGAAAAGGCTCTAATAAAACAGTAAAATCTAAAAATACGCCCAAATACTCAAAACACACGGCGTTTCAAATTATAAATTCCTGTAAAATTCCATCCAACATTACAGATTCCTGAAAAAATACTATAAAAGAGCCATGCGACTGCTGCACACGTAACGGCAAACACCTGCACTACTTCAAAATTGATCAAATGCGCATGTGTATCAGGTTCCGACTCCATTTTGGAGGGCACGGTAATGGTCACAAAAATTTCTGGCGCATCCCATTGTTGTGCTTATCCATATTATATAGAGGTCAGTGGTTTCGACCAAAGTGTATTTCAAGTCTCTCCGCCTATGAGTCTGATTACGCAATTGTTTCGTGGTAAGTGCAGACTCGGATCTCTAGTCCGACATGACAGAAATCTGTTTACTGTTTAAAGACGTTTCACCTCTACTCGGTAGAGAACGCTTTCACTGGTCAAATAAAAATTGAATTTAAAGAGATTGCAGATGCAAGTGCCATCTAGCGGTCAAAAATCAGTAGAGTTTGTGAGACGCCGCTCTTAAAACTGCACACATCCATTTCGTATGTAATATCGTGACAGATTCCTGCATAACCGAGAAACGATCCTAATGCCAACAGTTTAACGTTAATCTGTGGTTTAACTGAAAATAACGATTAAGTGTTTTCGTAACTAATTGACTATAATTTATAAGTACAATGAAGTTTACAATGATTCACGATGATTTTTGTGTATAATCATAGATTTAGTTAAGAATAAATTATTTACTAACTTTGGAATAATTATAAATTTATACGGCGTCATCTGTTGCTGAGCAGTGGAACTATTAAAAATTAGTTATAAACCAACAGCGCCGTATCTGTCAGTGCGAATTTGTCTGTAGTGTGTGTATCATGGCTTCGCACAATGGCAAATATTTCATTTAATGGATTTGGGTTGAAAATTTGTGCTAAAAGGACCAAAATCGTCATATAGCAGAATTTCACAAGGAACAAGAAGTCGTCCTAGGTGAGATAAGTGGCATTGGGCACCCCGTGTTATTTTCGATAATTAGTTCATGTAAGGACTTCCTTCCTGTGCCTTCAAAGTTACAACTCGTGGTGCATTTCGATTAGAATATGAGTTTCATATCGCTCTGAGAAGACATTCGTAAAAACATCAACGAAACGGTTTGTGCCTGCCCAGAACACTCACCCCAGTACACACCCTGTGGCATTATCACATTCTCACGTTTGTTTGTTTCAGGGGGCGTCGAGGGGGGGTCGCGATGATGGCAGCCGCCGTTCAGAAGAACAATCTCCCGAACGGCAACGGCTTGGGACACCAGACGCTCAACGGCTATGCAAGCAAAGTGGATGAAGTGGAAGAATCGGCACCCGAGGCGTCAGGCGACGAGCCAGAGATTGACATTATGATAAACAATGTGGTGTGCAGTTTCAGTGTAAGGTGTCACTTGAACTTGCGTGAGATCGCATTGAATGGTATCAATGTCGAGTATCGCAAGGAAAATGGCAAAATCACAATGAAGCTTCGGCGGCCATACACTACAGCTAGCATTTGGTCATCAGGAAAGGTCACATGCACAGGTGCTACGAGCGAACTGCAGGCAAAAGTGGCGGCGCGGCGGTTTGCACGCTGTCTCCAGAAGCTAGGGTTCAAGGTGCGCTTCAACAACTACAGGGTGGTCAATGTATTGGGCACTTGCTCGATGCCTTTCGCCATCAAGATCAACTCGTTCTCGGAGAGGCACAAAGAGGCTGAGTAAGCATTGAAGTTGTTAGGCCATAACATACTAAGATCTAAAAATCAAATCTTTGGAATTAATTTTGACTTGAAGTGGATTTCCACTTGAATACATAACTCAAGCCACCTAGTTGGTAATTTGAATGAAGTTTTAAATTGCTTTGCGAATGTTTGCTGTGAAGTAATAATAGTCCTAGTTGAATTGATTCTGGTCATGTACAACCACCTTTTACTCTAATATCAGAGTTCATGTAGTCTACATATATGTATACTAAATGGTGTCTCAACAAGAGCTCCAGATTTAATTTCAAGACAAACAACTTTTTTTTTTTAAATTAAGCCAATATTTATAGTGCAACGTGAAGAGGAATAGTTTCGATTAAACATGAAATAAGACATCCGGAAAATGGCCACCAGGAAACCTATGGCACAGGGTCATTCTTTTCTTAAAATTCTGGATAACGTTTTCGCGTAACTGTGGCTCTATCGCTCCGTATCTCTTTTGCATACACCTTTTTCTCCATGTAGCCTCAAAGAAAGAAGTCCATCGGCGTTAGATCGCACGATCTTTGTGGCCAATTTTGATCGCCAAACCGAGTTTCTGGTGTGTTCCAAACCGAGGCTTAGAGGTGAAATTCGTTAAAAAAGGGAAAAAATATATAAATTTGTTATTGTACCCCTCACCCAAATTTCTTCAACACAAGGTCGCAAATCTTCTATATTCTAACGAATTTCAAAGCGCTTCTGTGGTCTAATCAGCGTGGTTTTATTTTTGAACGCTTATTAGAAAATATGAGTCAAAAAACAGGCTCTCAGCAGGCCACGGAGTATAGCTTATTTTTTGCAGTGTTTATCTTGTAAATTTAAAAGTATACACGACATCTAAACAAACCTCTTGTCTCTTGTGGTTGCGAAAGTATAGAATTAGTTTAACAAATTAGTTTAACATAGGAATCGAGGATAAAGAAATTCGCCAGGAAAATATGGCTTCAAATGACGACAGTTTAACCGTAAATTATCGGACTTATGTCTGTAGAAGGGTTCTTATGATAATGGTGGCACAAGTCCTGGAGATACAGAAAAAAAAAATTGCAAACAAACGGATCGAAAAGCCTTACAAAACAACAATGGCTACTCAAGGAACACATGAAGATTATGGTGATAAAGAAGAAATCATTGATGAATAAAATTTATTTTGAAGGAAAAATGATTTTCTTGAATGGCTACAGATGAACGAGAAGAAAATTAGAGTTGAAGGAAAACACGAAAGATCAAAGTGAATCGGCAGCATGCTTTCAGAAACGATGAAAAAGATCTACGGTCTCCCTGTTTAGAAAAAATTGCAAGCTCAGATCTATGTAGAACTGATGCACCAAATACGTCACACCAAATCCTCAATACTTTTTCGTCGGCAAGTACTGCTTATGTAATTGAGCATGAATTAACAGTTCTCAGGGAAATTTCTGAACATATTCCTATTCGATTATTTGTCGACGAGATTGACTGTTACCTTGCTACACGCATTGCACTAGTAGATTCAAAGAAAATAGTGGAAGTAAAGGGTCCGTTCAGTCGTAAAAATGTTAACCACATTGAAAGCAAATCGGTCAAAAAAATTGCCTTATAAATATATAATTAGATTCCGGAGAATTTCGTTTGAAAAAGATGCAATCATTATTTTCAAGTACATGGGCAATAACACGTAACTGGTAAAGAATTCTGATATTTTGTTGTCTGGATTCCAAAATGACTTAATATCAAGGAAAAACAAAATATCTTCTATTTTCGCATTATTTACCAGAAATTTTGAAGTTAGTATATAAATGGTTTTAATATCCATGTATTTTATAATTTATCCTAATTTTTCAATTTAATAAGTGCACCGTCGTGTCCTTACGGAATCTTAGTAAAGGAAAACTTAACAAACGAAACATGGCAACGTTGCAATCCTTCTGCTAAAACTAGACGTCTGGAAAGTTCTATTCTATCTAGTATGAAGCCAAGAAATTTCGGGGAGGGCTGCAGCCTCCTAGCCCCCTCCTGGTTACGGGGGTGTCATACATGCTCGATGGGGTTCAAGTCAGGTGACTGTGCAGGCCACGGTAAAATTGTGATTTGATTGTTTTCAAGAAACATTCGTATGAGTCTCGCCGTGTGTGGCCGAGCATTATCTTGCATCAGCTGGAAATTTTGCCCAATTCCTTCTGCATAGGGAAGAACAACAGGCTGGAGAATTGTGTGACGATACTTTAAAAAGACGTTTAATAGCGTTCCAAGAAAACGAGCTCTGTTTTTTCTCCGATGCTGATACCACCCCACACTATGACAGTTCCTCCTTGGTAATTGTGAACTTCTTGAGCAGTTGATAGGTATCCTGCATTACCGGGTCATCTCCAAACTCTCATTCTTCCGGTATCTGTTTGTATTTTAATTCGTTAGTGAATTAAAATTTAAAAGGTTAACTTGCGAGCTGTCAAAATGTGCCCTTAGATCGTGGCCCAAGCAAATAGTTGTTAGAATAGCAACATAACTGGTTGCATAACTTTGGAAGATATATATATATATATACACTCCGCGCCAAAATTGTCGCATAATTATGGTTTACATAATTCCAAAGGATAAATTAACAAAATAATATTATTTATTTATATAATGATATATAAATTGACTAATCAACATCAAAAAATAATTTATAAGTCAAAATTAACAAAATAAAACATTCTTTGGTTTTAAGGAAATAGCTTGTTAACTGTTAGTAGCATGTATTTCCCCCGTGGGCTCTTATGACAGCCTGAATCCTTTGAGGCATATTGTTAATAAGATTGTCAATGTAATTCTCGTCTATGTTGTCCCATTCTTGGATCAAAATTTCTTGCAATCTATCTACATTGTATGTTAACTGCAATGCGCTGTTCGCGAATTTGCCAACTCAAATGATCCCACACATGTTCGATAGGATTTATGTCGGGACTATGTGCTGGCCACACCATTGATACAGTTCCAACTTTGTTAAGGTACGAATTTACAATTCTTGCAACATGTGGGGTCGAGCGTTATCCTGCATTAGGACAAAATTATCACCTATGTATGTCGCAAACGGAACTACATGTGGTTCCAAAATGTTTATTATGTACGTGCGAGCAGTTAATTTTGCTTTTGGTGGAGACACTAGCTATGTATGGGCTCCCCAAGCAATGCCTCCCCACAACATTACAGATCCTCCACCAGAATGAACTCGCGGAACAAAATTACACTGAAGATATCGTTCTCCTGGCCGCCGATAAACTGGCATGCGACGGTCTGATGAGTATAGAGTAAATCGGGACTCATCAGTAAACAGTACATTACGCCAATCGTCAACTTCCCAATTTTGATATTTTTGATATTTCCGAGCAAAGGCAAGTCTAACTGTTCTGTGTCAAGGAGTGAGAAGAGGAGCTCTAGCAGGTACATGGGCGGTAATTTCATGTTCCCTAAGACGTCGACGAACGGTTTGAGTATAAATTCGGACATTTGTTGCATCGAAAAAGTAATTTTGCATCATTCTTGCGGTGAAATGTCGCGTTCTCAAAGTCATTAATCGTAAACTTCTGTCATTTCTGTCCGTTGTAGCTCTTGGACGGCCCTGTCCTGATCTTCGATCATATCCTCCTGTTTCCATAAGCCGGGAAGAGGCTCTAGACACCGTTGATTGGCTCACTCCAAGCAGTTGAGCGACTTCTTCTTGAGATCGGCCCATCTCCAATAAAGTCACTGCTCTAACACTCTCATCGTGTGTTAGGTAACGGGTAGCACGATTTCGGTTAGCCATTATTAGAATTTGACACTTTTTCACTTGATTTACTAGAATAAACTTAACGAAAAGAAGCGTCTAAAGTGAGCATCTTACAATTTTACTAAAAGAAGATACTCTTAACGTTTTGAAAAAAGCCCAAGATAGCATATTTGGTGTTAAAAACAATTCTTTTGACAACTGTGTAAAGAAAATAATTAAATTTGGAGTATTTCCAAAATAATAACAATATGCGACAATTTTGGCGCGGAGTGTATATATATATATACACAGTGTTTCTTTTAAGGCGGCGATTAGGAAATTTTGGACTTCTTATTATGATAGCGAGCTGCAATTTGGTATACGATGATAATCGAGCCTTTGCGAGCCAAATTAAAATATTTTCAAGATGGTGGCATTTCTGCATATACCGGAAGTCGCGGCCATCTTTGTTTTTTCAAATGGCAACCCTAATTATTTATTTAATTTTTAGAATCGTCTTTAAAATTTAAGCAAAACAGTCCAGTTATATTGGCCTATCTGTCATAGTTTTGGAACTATATTATTTTATCTGTAAAAATTTTGATTTTCAGGGGTCTAGAAAAAAAATCATAACTCCCAGCTTCTTTGTCCCAGGTGAATTTTGTTTATTGTTTTATGTAGCTGAAGGTTCGAGCAATGTATTGTGGGTGGTGGTCAGGTCAGGTCTGTATATAAGACGAGAAAAAGTAGTACGGCGGTAATAAGAAATTTCGACATAGAAATGGAGGCCGGAGGCCGAGTGTAGAATATTGTATATAAAAACGTAATAATCATATTAGAGAGGTCATATGAAGTAATTCATTTCTGTCGGAATCGGTCCGTAAGAAATAAAAAACTAAACAACTAATTTTTAACAGATTACAAAAATCTAATAAATGTGGGGTCAACTTCCAAGCCAACCCCAGAAAAGTCCACAGTACGGTACGGCATTTAACACAAAATAGATGAATAAAAATCAATCTTAGCATAATACACAATACGTAATTAAATTTATTACTTAAAACACATACAAATAAATTATATGTCTATTTAAGATTAACATGTAAATAAAAGAACTAGGTTTTGCACATATTATATCATATTCATTTAAAACATTTAATACAATTAAAATGTCAAAACCTAAACTACAGTAACACACTAATAATCACATAAATAATTTTACTAAACAAATATTATCTTGCAAAATTATAGTTTACATTTTAATTATAACGATCTATTTCGGGATTTTGGACTGTGTTCCAATTGAAATTCTATTAAGGGGGGGTGTAGTGAACGCCCCGAGGAGCTAATTCAACAAGTGACCCCAATGAACCTCCATACATGGTAGTTATAAATAGATAGTTTACGTTTTCTTCTTTTTTGACGGAAAATATTCTTGCTTTACCATTTTTCTCTTTGTCGGAATTTCTTCGTTTTCATATTTCTTCATAACTTCAGTATATTGTTGCATCACCCGAAGACCCTTTTCAATGTCCGTATTCATTATAAATTGTTCCATATTATTTAACCATGCTTTAGCGATTGTCTTGTACTTTGTAACATCATCCAGTGTTTTTTCTTCATTTTGCTTTTCTTCTAGGAATGAATCTTGTTCTCTTTGATGAAATGTTGCTATCTCTGTTTTGATTTGATCTCTGTTTAAAACTTAATCTAAAACAGAATTAGTACCTCTGCCCTTTTCATAGAAACAAACCAGATGTATGTGTTTACAAATGGTTGTCCTCACAGCATACTGTTGACATTCACACTTGTACCTATGTAGACAAATCTTACACGCTCTGCAAAAAATGGTTCTGCATTCCCTTTCACACAATTCGTTATAAGAACCAGTGGCGGCTCGTGGTCATTTTCTCAGGGTGAGCAAGATATATGAGTACCTAAGGTAATCTACTCCATGTTAGTCAGACCCAATATAACTTATTGTACATACATAAAAGCATGCGCCATATTTGGTCTGTTCAGCAATAACCAACGAGAAGGTCTGGAGTGAACTCTTGCCAGGAATGGGAAGGAAACAGGATAGAGGCGCGGGTTTTAGGTCAAAATTATGATAAAATGAATATAAATATTTAACAGAAATAAAAAATAAAATATTGATTATCAAAACTTAACAAAATCTTTTCAAAAATAAAAATAAATTCTTTGGCAAAAAGTTGCACATATTATTTACATACATACAAAATAGAAGGATAGTAAAGTGTAAAGGATGCAAGGGTAAATTATAAAATAAAAATTTAAATATTAATCAAAACTTAACAAAATCTTTTCAAAAATAAAATAAAAAGATTGGCAAAAAGTTGCACATTTTATTTACATTTATACAAAATGGTAAGGGTGGTAAAGTGTAAAGGATGCAAGGGCAAAATATAAATTAAAAATTTAAATACTTTTATAAATCAAGTCTATTCTTCTATTTTTGTTTAAGGCAAAATGATCAATAATTTTATCATAAAATTCTGAACTCTCCTGCAAGGTTTTTACTAATTGTTTTTCTATTGCAATGGTAGACAAGTTACATAAGCGTGATTGACTCATACAATTACGACTAAAAGTTTTTATTCTTTTTAGGGTGGAGAAACTTCTCTCTACCGAAGCAGATGTAGCAGGCAAAGACAGAACTAAAGAAAGTAATTTTGATATTTCGCTAACATCTTCTTTTAAACCGTTTGTGTAAATAAATTCAAAAGTATCAGACAGTTTTTCAGATTCGCCGAATATTGTAGTATCAGAATACCACACGCGTAACTCATTTTCCAATTTAGATTTATCGAAAAACTTGGGATAATTTTTATGCAACAAATTTATTAAATTATGTGGAAACTCTCTACTACACTTGCGAGCAATGAAATCGGCCCACCTCACATTTTTCGTTTTAAATTAATTTTTTTCGAGAACTAAGCATCTGATTGAAACATACAATATATGGTTCGAAACATTATTGATTTAACTTTGTAATGATGCTAGAATTAGCGAAATTTTCTTCTATTTATCAACTAAAAAGCAAAAGACAAAAAGTTGTCAAAAAAAATCATAATTTTTTTTATAAAAAGATATAACATATTACATAAATTAAGTAAGGAAAAGCAATTTTTTTTAATTTTATAAACGCGTATTACCACCCCGAGCTTTAATTAAGGCTCTCATGCGATCATTCATCGACCTAACCAAGTTGATGGTTAGGTCTTGTGGAATATTGTCACATTCTGCTTTTATCGCATTCTTAAGCTCTGGGATGTTCCTAGCAGCAGGAACCCTGGCTCGAAATCTTCGCTTAAGCTCGTCCCATATATGCTCGATGTGATTCAAGTCAGGGCTGCACGCTGGCCAGTTCATAACAGGAATGATATCTTCTGCAAGGTACATCTGAACGATTGCTGCGATATGTGACCTCGCATTATCCTGCATAAACAGGAAATTTTCACCGTTGAACCCGGCGTAAGATACCACATAATCTCCCAGAATATCTTCTATATATCTTCGAGCAGTTAGACCTCCTCTATTGCGAGCAGCGTCCTGTGTGTCGATGAAGACAAGGTCAGTTTTTCCTTCTAGGGACATTGCACCCCAGACCATACTGAACCACCGCCATATCACACACGTTCTTCAAAGCAGCACTGTGCATACCATTCTCCGGGTCGTCGATGCACAAGTCCTCGTCCATGATTGCCATATAGACATATTCTGCTTTCGTCCGAGAAGAGAACGGTCCTCCATTCGTTCATACCCCAATTTAGATGAGAGCGTGCAAATTGTAGTCGTGCTCTACGATGAGCTACAGTGAGTTTCAAACCTACTGCAGGTCTAAAAGTTGCCAAATTTCTTTCCCGCAGCCTTCGTCTTACTGTCCACTCACTAACAGTCACACCACGGACGTCACAAAGCTGCTGTTGTGCTTAAACTGCAGTAAGTCGCCGGTTTCGTAAAATGTTAACACAAGAAATCGGTCATCTTGATCTGTTGTAACGCGAACACTGCCACTTCCTGGCCGCCGGTGATAGCCACCCATTTCTTCATATCTTTGGTATACCCTTAGAACTGAACCTCGGCTCACATGTATTTTTTGAGACACATAACGTTGACTTAATCCTTGTTGAAGTAAGGCGACGAAATACTGCAGCTAAATCTGGGGTAGTATCCATTTGTTAAAATTTTTTGCGTACTCGAGGGGTAAATAGTGACACTGGTCGAGTGTTGATATACAGTTGACATACCAATGGTATTTTATTAGCTTCCACAGCCCGAATGTTCAATAAATGTGCGTCTAGAAAACCGACTTAATTCAAAGCGATATTTACTACAACTCTTATAAACTCAAGAAATAACAATGATTATTATAATGTTTGATATGAGTTTGAAGAAAAATAAATAAGCATTTCAACCATGTATAGTATGTTTCAATCCAATATTTAGTTCTCGAGAAAAATTAATTTAAAACGAAAAATGTGAGGTGGGCCGATTTCATTGCACGCAAGTGTATATGATGTAAAATTATTTTTATCTACTAAATTAAAAAACTGTAAGTTTCCAAAATTTTGAAACCTGACTTCTATTTGATTCACTACTATATCAATAATTTCAAAATATAACCGTTTAAAAGACACCCGTGGATCATCAGAAACGTCAAAATCTGTTTTACGCTTTTTTGTTGTGTGTGGTTGATGTTTTGCCACTGAGTCGGCCTGTCTAAAAATGTCATTAAACTTTTCATCACTACGGAAATTTTTCATAACCATTAGTAAATTTTTAATTCTATTTTGACAATACAAAATGTCTGAAAATTTATTCTGAAGAATATTGAAAACCACATTACACTGTTGAAATATTAAATTGAAGGTATTTAATAAAAATAAAAATTTGAAATCGCACAATAAAGTTTTAAAAGCAACCGATTCCCTGATTGTACTATGATCTTTTTGAAAGTCCTCTTTGCTTAAAATCGTATCAAAAACAGTCAATAGTTCATCTCTCTGAAAAAGCAGGGTCCACGTCAGGCGCGATTTAAAATTCCAACGCGTTTCAGAGGCACTGGGAAGATGCCGACTACTGACTTGATTTAAAATTTCGGTTCGTTTTGGAGATTTAGCGAAAAACGTGGGAAATCCGCTTAAATTTGCAAAAAATATCCTACATTCTTTAATTTTACCACACGCGTCTTGAAGCACTAAATTTAAATTATGGGCATAGCAATGCGTGAATAACGCCTGAGGGGCCACTGATTTTATTTTTGCTTGCAACCCGCGCAAATCTCCAGACATTACACTTGCTCCGTCGTATGTTTGGCCGATTAATTTTTCGGAAACGTTAAAATGATTAAAAGCCTGAGTCAATAAATTAAACAAATCATCTGCTTTGCGACCTTTACTGACATCGAAAAATCCCATAAAACGCTCAACCACTTTACCTTCGCTTGTATACCTGAAAATTACGGAAAGCTGGGAGAGACAGGATATATCTGTGGTTTCATCCACCTGCCAAGAAAAACACGGGGCGTTTATAATTTCCAGTGAGATAATGTCATAAAGGACTTTATTTATAGATTTAATAAAATCATTTTGAATTGTTTTTGAAAGTCCACCAAACACTGATGATTCGTCCAAGAAAGTTTTGAATGTGTTGTCATATTTAGATAAGAATGAAGCAAGTTCTTTGAAATTTCCCTGATTAACAGAAGATTCGGTTTCATCGTGACCACGTAGCGCTTGCTCTTGCATTGCCAAATACAAAATCATATCAATAAACCGTTTGCATATATCTCTATTATGTCTGATAGTTTCATTAAACTTTCGAACATTTTCCTTGTATGCCGAATCCATGACAGTCTGAATATTTTGGTTTTGATTATTAAATAATTTGAGTTTTAACGTTGCCCGCGTATGATCTTCCGAACTATTATGTTTCAGTAAAGATTTATAAATATTTTTTAAATTGTCAATGCCCGATGTATTCCACGGAGAGAGTTGCTTCTCAGAAAAAAGTAAACAATTCCAGCAGAACAACTTGTTTCGGATTTCGCTTCCAGTTAACCAAATATATTTATCGAACCAACTTTTTGAAAATCCTCTATTGCCACATTTCGTTTCCTGAATCAAATTTTGCATTGCAGGTTTGGGTCTCTCTAATTTATTTAAAATAAACTTTTTGTCATCGTAACTTAATTTCGAAAATCGATTTGTTAACAAATAATGCACCTATGCACCTATCATGCCCTAAACTCACTGCCTCCTGCACGGAATTTGCACCTAGATCTGTGCTTGTAGAAGCCATTATTTCACCTGACACTGGCCTAACCACGACCTAAAGCCTTACACCTCACTTCTAAAGGTGGGCAGTTGGTGAACGAACTAGTTCGTTTGAACTATTCACTTCACTGAATCAAATGACTCATTCCTAGTTTTCATACTGAATCATTCACTTCGAACTAAACTTCCGACCGACCGACCGACCGACCGACTAGGAAAAATAAAAATTATTCACGAATCATGATTTTCACAGATATAAAAATAACACAGTGTATTTAACTTTGTTATTGAATTTGTCACGTTCAAATGACTGTGCTTAAATGAATCCGAATACCTAGTTACATTTGCGAGGAAAGGCAATTTTGAATTTCGTACGTCAAATCTCATCACCTCCGCAATCCCATACTCATAATAAAAAAATTGATGAATGGGATTTTTTTTAAGACCCAGATGGAAGAGTGACAAGTAACTGCGAAAGGGTCTTTTGAACCATTCTTATGGTTATGGTTGGGCCAAGACATAATTTTACTTTTGCGTTGTTTTGTGTTTTTCTAAGTTGTTTTATTTCGGGTATTAATTTTGTAGCATGTTTAATTTTTTACTCTATATTAACTTGTTCAACAAAAATGTTTTTTATTCCAATTAGTTCAAATGGCAACTCGAGAATCTGAGAAACAAATTCAATTCTATTTATTATTTTTAACTTTTGATTCGGCGCTCGGCAATATTTCCTATCCGTACTGTAAATATCAATAATTTTAAAATACAACCGGGCCGGTAAAAATTTGTAACAATTCTGAAATAATTCTACGGGCGTGGAATCTGGGTAGGAACACGCAGATTCGGGAGAGTGAGAAAACACTAGTCGCTAAACCAAGTCCAGCCGTGTCGGGACTAACTGAATCAAATGAATCGTTCAAGTGAATCATTCACTTGGGTGAATGAGACCTAAAGAATCAATTCACCAAAATGAACTAAACATCCCATCTTTACTCACTTCAGTTATAAGTTAAATTGTATGGGAATTAACGGATTTTTCTCCCACCCACAGCTTCCTGTCTACTCAATTACATTTAGTCGTTTTTGCAGTTTTTAGCGGAACGTGTGGCTGTAGTTATTGCAATACTGCATACGCATGCATACGCTTCATTTTCTGTCTTTTATTCAGCAATTCTATCTCACACGGTACCGATCAGATTCGGCTGTACGTTCGGCCTTTACCGAATCAATCCGATCATGCATCGTTCAGGGATGGCAAGCCATACCTGCCTCGTAAAAGAGCGCAATCCGCAATCGTCGGAGACCACTTCAAGTTTGCTAAGTTATGTTGGAGACCAGCAAACGAACCACCACAGGCACAAATAGGGATTGAAATATGATTGAATCTATTTATTATTATAAATGCTAGAATAAATACCGTAAAAAATGTTAAAATGCATTATTATCGATTAACATTTATTGTGTACAGTCAACACGGCAGAATCTCGTGTGACTGACGTTAATGGTGAAGAACAAAAACACACTCGAAGGACCAGCTGGTGGTAGTGCACCAGCAACACGGAGTTGATAGTCAAAAGACGTTTGTAACTTAACAATTTATTCACACACAATTGCGAGTGATCAGGACCACTTCACTGATCGACTCACAAGAACTTGTTAACACTTCTCAATTCTCAAACTCAAACTCTCCTTCCAAACTCAATCAACCATCAAAACTCAATCAACCATACAACTCAAAGAAAATGGGCCATGTCAAGGCTTTTTAAGCCCGAACCCCCTTCCGTCCAATAATGGTCACCTGACAACAACCGGGGGTAAAACCACACCACCCACTGGAAATCCCCAGCCTAAGTGCGACGCGGTGTTGTTTGTCGGCACCTTCAAATTAGACGGACAGGAAGCTCGTCTTAAAATTCACAAAGCAAATTGACTATTTACACAGACTTTCTCGCGATGTAACCTACCCTAATTGCTTATCAGTAATACACTTTATGAAAGGGACCAGACAATCCGGTACCAGTTCACTGGGACCGAACATATTGTTTCCCAATAAATGATTACATTATTGTAGTAGATGTGCCGTGCCGCATTAAATAACGAATAATTATTAGCTACTATAATGCACATTTAGTTTCTTTTATTTATTTTGTTTCGATTAAAAGTCAGTTCATTCATATTCTGATGCTCCATTCCACAATAAATATTTTTTAGAATTGGGCGCGCGCCGACAACTTGGATGCTCGGTGTGGCCACGTGTGGCAGTAGAGTGGCTTGCCCACCCTGAGAGTGATCGAGAGAGAGCGGCCGATATAGCGATAACATACGTGCGTGTACCGCTCTTCACATTCCAGTTGAGATGCAAATATAAACGTATGTCCTGATTTGCAACACACTGACGGGGCAAGCCCTACCTGGCTTGCATGCGTGCATTTTACATCGCAAATAATAAGGACTTTTGCTCTGTGGTATTGCTTTTTATATTTTAAGCGATTTAACGGTATCAAGACGGTATATACAGTAGATTTGCGTAAAATATATTTAAAAAATTTAAAAACTAACAGAAAAATGTTTTTCGATGTTAACTTTATGCTTGGGGTGGCACTGCCAACCCTGCCACCCCTGACGAGCCGCCACTGATAAGAACCTATATAAAAATGTTCATCTGAAAATGACTTTACCTGAAATTCTCCAAAGCCCACCTCCTGCACATGGTTCATATTTGTTTGATCTGCTTTTTTGTGGGCCGTGATGCATATCTTATCCTAGTAATTTTGAGAATTCGGTCTGCAAATGTTTAATATTCGTTGCCACATTTTGTTATCCACTAAAGTTTCAATTTTTTCTAAAACTTGTTCAATTGTAATATTATATCTTCTTTTCATTTGGTTTGTTTTTAATAAATTATTTAAACTTTCTACTGCCATATTTGTATTAATTCCTGCATTTAATCTGCAACAATGGGCCCACATACTTATTCTTTCTTCATTTTGAAAATAATATCTAAAAATTTTAATATTAATATTAAATTACAATATTGCATAACATATTTGTTTATACTTTTTTAAATAATTTAAAAATTCAATCATTCTTCTCTTCTAGCAGTTTAAAATATCCTTCTTTTAAATTATTAAACTTCTCTAATCTTGTTTCATTTAAAAAAATTTCCATATGTGATTTCATACATTTTTTAACTTCTTCATTTTTTATTTTGGCCTTTCTCTGCAAATTCCAATTTTTTATTACGTGCCAGGTGCACAACAGCCTTCTTGGTTGATGGTCCTCCATGCATTATAATATTTTGGATCATCATCCGTCATAAAATATTTGGCATGAACTGTTTCTCCTAATTTTTTCTTTAATTCACCTAAAAAAACTTCTTGTACCACTTGATCTAAACGATTGGATATGAAAAATCCGACAGGAAACCCTGCATTTCTATCGTCCTTGACCAAAACAATTGTTAAATCCATTCTTCTTCTGTTCGTACAGTGGGTACCATCCATACATATTATGTCTTTAAAACTCCTTAATTTACTTTCCATGGTTGCATTCATAAAGCCTAAAGCGAAATCTTCTACTCTTAAAACCGAATGACCTTCATCTAGACAGAACCACCACCAATAATACCATCACCATAATGAGTATCTCACAAATAATAATTATAAACACATTAAAGAAGCCCAAACGTAAAACAAAACTAGTGAATCATAATAACATTACAATACCTTGTGGTTTATAAAAGAAAGCATATTTTTTCATTTTTCTCATTTTTATTCCATTCTTGAACTTTTAGCGCAATTGCCGTCATTTTATCCACATGTCTTTTTCTTTCAATGTTGTGCTTTTAGATAAATAGTGTAAATCTTTACGTCTTAGTAGGTTGATTCTTTATAAAGTGGTCCCTGTAATTCTTCGAGCATCTTCCAATATTCTATCCAGTGTAACTCCAAGTTTAAATTTTTCAACAATTACGTTTTCTTCTTCTTTTGTGAGTTTTTGGGTCCTAATTTCAAATGTATGACCAACACGTGTCTTGCAAAATTGAACCATAACATAACAACTCCTACATGAATTCCATATTAATAAAATAAAAACTAAAAATACCACTTTTTAAAATTTTAATAGTAACTCGAGATTGACAATAGCCTTTGATCTTTATTGATCCTTCTGCCTTTTCTGTCCTCTTAACACATGTACTTTTATACTCTGAAACACAAAATTTAAAACATTGTTTCAACTACAAATATTATAATAAAGAGGTTTTCAAGTTGTTCCGATTACATTCATAAGTGACTGCTTCATATTCTGAGGTCTTTTTTGTATTGGAAACAGCATAGTTTGCCTTGATCTTTTCTAATTCCATCCACCTAGAACACTCTTCAAAATTAGCAAAATGCAAACTTACAATTTCTGTGTCCGGTCCATGTTGGTCCTTCAGACGTTGGTTTAATTTTTCAAAGCTCTTTATATTTTGTTCACATAATGGGCACTGCATTCGACTCGCGTTTTTCCTTTCAAGGTCCTCATTGTGAAATTTCTTCGCATGCTTTCGGACGTTGCTGCTGGAAGAAAATAGTTTGCTGCAAAAGGGACAGGTTCTGTCAGTCGTATTTATGTTTTCACTTGTGGAAGCCATCATCCAGCTGCAAAATATTTAAATGGAATCGCAATAAAAAATTATAATTTACTTAAATTTATTAATAATATTTACTCATTGTTATAGTTATAATAAACATATAACTATCAAAATCAGCGAAAACTGGTTAAAAGAACAATAATTCCTATTGATGTACAAAACAGAAATAATTTAAGTATTAAACCTGAAATTTAATCACACGGAATACAAAAACAGCGAGAGCAATAAAAATTGCTGATCAGAGGAGCTAACTATATGCGGTAAAAATTCGTAAAAATGTGCAAAAATTCGCAAACAACAAAAGCTAACACAAAGTGACAAATGGTTATGAGGTTATGTAGAAACATAAACCATCTGCGATTCTTGAAGTTATGCAAACAGTAATACGTTACGTTTTATTGTACAAAAATCATGCCCAAAAGTAAAATTCAGAAATGAACTGGCAAAGTGTAAATTTTACTGGCGCATGCGCAGTTGCGCAGGATCAGTTTGGAATCTGGAGTCGAGACGACTCTAATTTCCAAACTGATCCTGCAGAACTGCGCATGCGGCAGTAAAATTTGCCCTTAGACCGTGGCCCAAGCAAATAGTTGATATAATAGTAACATAACTGGTTGCATATCTTTGGAAGAAATATATGTGACGAGAAAAAATAGCACGATGCGATTTATTTTCATTCCCCCGACGGTAATAAGAAATTTCGACATGGAAAACGAGCGATTCGCTCGGAGGCGGAGTGTAGAATATCTATACTATACTATACAGGGTGAATCTCTTATCGTGTCCGATATTTTAAGGGGTTTTAGCACAAGTCATAACAAGTACTGATGTTCAGTAAGAATGGCCAATGTGCAACGGTTTCCGAGTAAATAGTCAAAGAATTTTACCCCTACATTTTTGGTGCCACTGAATTAGCAGCGCTAGGAGATATCGGCAAGGAAACTACAAAACATAAATTAGAAATGTGTATTAGATGCCAGTCGGCTCACTCTTAGGCTGATTTCGCACCGCACCAGTCCAATCCAGTCCAGTCCAGTCCAGGCCAGTCAAGTCGAGCAAGTCAATAGTTTTCGCACCAAGGCTGATTTCGAATCGCGCCAGTCCAGTCCAGTCCAGTCGGACGCTGCTAAATTCGTTCAAGCCAGTCACTATGATAATTAAACCTAAATACGCCAAGTGATTTCGCACTGAACGCATCGCGTCCAGTCCAGTCGCGTCCAGATCAGTCAAGACTGATCGCGACTCGTTCGGTTGAATTTTGTTGCCAGTCGTGTACAGTATTTGTTGAAAATAGACGTGGAAAAATCATCCAAAAAATCAGGAAACAACTGGCTGAATGCACCGAAACGGAACAATAATCAATTCGAGAGTCACATCCATCTTTTTACGAAGTTCTGTCAAGACTGACCAATTTTATAAACGCGGTACTCGATCGGTGCAAAAACTATTGACTTGCTCGACTTCACTTTCCTGGACTGGACTTGACTGGGCTCGATTGGACTGGCTCGGTGCGAAAGCAGCATATACGGCATATACGACTGGCAACAAAATTCAACCGAATGAGTCGCGATCAGTCTTGACTGATCTGGACGCGACTGGACTGGACGCGACGCGTTCAGTGTGAAATCACTTGGCGTATTTAGGTTTAATTATCATAGTGACTGGCTTGAACGAATTTAGCAGCGTCCGACTGGACTGGACTGGACTGGATTGGACTGGCGCGGTGCGAAATCAGCCTTAACTGAAGTAGGGCCATAAAAGTGACCTTTTCCAATCCCAAGTGTGTTATCGATTATGTTTTGTTCTGCTTTTCCAAAATAAAATACTTAGTCTGTAGCTCTCTTTCGTCATTTCGTGTCGAAATGGAGAATCATGCAATAAAAGAATTGGTAGATATTATTTTAGTTTAAAGTGAAGCCTGGCAAATTGCTGTGAGATTGTAGGACGAGCGCATCCCAAATCGCAAGATATTTGTGCGAATGGCTCAAAGATTACGGGGCATGGGTTCGTTGTTGCCCTCTCGATGGGATGGAGGAATTCCACGTGAAAATCGTACAAGAGCACAAGAATAATTGGCAATCGCGTAGTTAGGGCATTAGTGGTACCGAATTGGCATCAATTATTTGGAATTTCTGCAAGTTCTTCTTCCTAAATCTGCGTTCTGCGTGATTTCTTAATACGAAATTTTCGGAAATATCTGCGGGCCACCCCGTTCCCCTGACTTTAACGTTGGTTTTTTTAACTTGACCTAAATACGTGCCGTGAGCTGTTTAGGTATGTAAAGGTTATTGAAACACTCACAAGTACTTGAGCGACAGAACTTTGTTTATGTCTGTTTCGCACCGCGACCAGCGGTTCTTAATCAGTGCTCGCTAAAACTCCCTAATTTTGAGGGTTGAAAAATATTTTCATAAATTTGTTTCAATATTTTTTTTGTCCTATTTGGGCATGCAGGAAACCCAGGTTTCATTATCGGACACGATAAGAGAATCATCCTGTATACTATATAATATTATAAATGTGAATGTTTGGATGTTTGTTGCTCAATCACGCCAGAACGGCTGAACGGATCTGGATGAAATTTGGCACAGAGATAGATTATAGTCTGGAATAGCACATAGGCTACTAATTATCCTGGAAAAATGTTCCCGTGGGATAGATTTTATCGTTTTTTATAGAGTACTTTTCAAGCCATCACTAGATGGCGGTGATGGTCGCAAGCTGTCATCAGAGCTGTCATAAATTATTCTTACGTCAGTTATAATTTGTGTGAATTGTTATTATTTGGACGTTTTTGAAATGCCCGGAAAATGCAAATCTAATCCTTCGCAGAGTAATAAAGCTCGGGCTATGAAAGTAGCTAGAAGTCGAGAGACGACTCCTCAAGAAGAGGTTAAAAAGAATTGGCAAGCGGAGCGACAGACTGCTTCTAGATCAACTGAAACGCCGGAGCAGTCAGAAATGAGGCGAATACAACACGCTGAATATACAGAACGGTATTGGAATATATCTAATATGTTATTATTTGGTAGTTTTTTGAAATGCCCGGAAAACGAAAATCTAGCCTTTCGCAGAGGAGTAATAAAGCTCGGGCTATGAAGATAGCTAGAAGTCGAGAAACGACTCCTCAAGTAGAGCTTAGAAGAATTGAGTAAGCGGAGCGAAACGTCGGAGCAGTTAGAAATGACGCGAATATACCACGCTGAATATACAGAACGGTATTGGAATAAATCTCTACGGTTTGTTTGTTACTCAATCACGCCAGAACGGATCTGCATGAAATTTGGCACATAGATACATTATAGTCTGGAATAGCACATAAGGCTACTATTTATCCCGGAAACATGTTCTCGTGGGATAGATGTTTTTGTTATTCATAGAGCAAGGGATCGTATCGGTAGAATTTCAAGCTATCACGAGATGGCGGTGATGGTCGCAAGCTGTCATCTATACTTTATTTATTATGATCAGGCCCTAATTTCACAAACATACACATCAATATTTCCACTCGAACGAAGTCGCGGGCAAAGGCTAGTTGTATATAAAAACGTAATAATCATATTAGAGATAATCATATGAAGTAATCCGTTTCTGACGGAATCGGTCCGTAAGAAATAAAAAACTAAACAACTAATTTTTAACAGATTATAACAATCTAATAAATTTGGGGGTTTTAATTTTTAAATTAAATAAAGAACTGCAAGTTGTTTTGTATAATTAAATTAAAATTAAATAAAGCTAAACCAGAGATAAAATCTAAAGTAGGTATGTAGAAACAAAAAGATAGGCCCCTGTTGACTTCAACTTCCGAGCCGACCCCACAAAGAGTCTACAGTACGGTACAGCAAAATAAATGAATAAAAATCATTCTTAGCATATATAAAATACGTAATTAATTTATTACTTAATACACATACAAATAAATTATATGTCTATTTAAGATCTTTTCTGTCCTCTTTACACATGTACTTTTATACTCTAAAACACAAAATTTAAAACATTGTTTCAACTACAAATATTATAATGAAGAACTTTTCAAATTGTTGCAATTACATTCATAAGTTATTGCCTCATATTCAGATGTCTTTTTTATATTTGAGACAGCATAATTTGCCTTGATCTTTTCTAATTCCATCCACCTAGAACACTATAAAATTATCAAAATGCAAACTTACAATTTCTGTGTCCAGTCCATGTTGTTCCTTCAGATGTTGATTAATTTTTCAAAGCTTTTTGTAAGTGTATGTGGTAAGAATTGGTAAAAATATGCCAGAATTCGCCTCAAATAACAAAAGCTAAACGCAAGAGTGACGAATCGTTATGAGGTTATGTAGAAACAGAAACCATCTCTTGAAGTTAGGCAAGCAGTAATACGTTATGTTTAACTATACAAAAGTCATGCCCGAAAGTAAAATTCAGAATTGAACTGGCAAAGTGTAAATTTTACCGGGCGCATGCGCAGTTGCGCAGGATCAGTGTGGAAATTAGAGTCGTCTCTGAAGTCGTCTTTTGAAGTAGGCAAGGCTTTGAAATATAAGTTATGCAATATCGCTACTAATACAACAGACGTAAAATGATCAATAGAGTTGAAAAATGTAGACCAATGAAAATGGGATATACAGAAATCTGGGCAGCTGCAAAATGTAAGAATCCCGTTAAACAGGTTGTCAACATTGGCCCGTGCAAATACAGGGTGCTTCAGGTCATTACAACAATAATTAAACCGCTTGTAGCCCCTTAAATTTGGATTCGATTGCACAAAACAAAAGAAAGTGTAATAGACTTTGAGTAAAAAATTATTAAAGTTTGAGGACGATGGAACGCTAACTAGGTGGGCGACTGTAGGTCGGCCGTGCGCACAGATTACTCCAGATGACTGACTCAATGCAAAAATTTTGGCGGAATGACCTTTAACGACCTTCAAATTTTGTAGCAGTTTTCAGATGGCGCATCGATCAAATTTTGTGGCAAATTTAAATAGTCTCTCCTCTCTTTGTAGGTAGAAAAAATGCTATTATATTTTGAATATTTTATGATTTTTTCTACAAAACTAATGTAAAAAATTGTTTTGTAGGATAAATCATAGAATATTCCTTTATTATTTACACGTCATACAAACAAACAATTTTATAAAAATCAATTTATTAAACTTACACATATGATAATTACTTGGGGTTATTATATAATAATGGAAATTTTGAAAGACTTGCCGGACAACCAATAGAGCAACCTGGCTTACTTCTTCAAATTCATACACAAATAATGTAAAAATGACCCTTCTTTCGCTTAAAATTTTTCACAAATTCAATCGACAAGAAAGTTTTGACATTTACTGGCTTGATTATAATTGCAGCAAAATGCTGTTTATAAAATATTAGTCAGAAAAAAAACAACAAGCGTAGAAACAGTCACGCTTTTTAAAAAACACGGAATTGTACATTGTTCAATTTAAAATAGTAAAATATTATGCCTTTTATTTGAATTTAAATAAAAGTTTTTGTAGTGACATCTAACGGTCGTACAAAGTATTAGCAACGACTACAGCGCCTCTACATTTGCTTATGGTATCTGTGACAAAGATGTCATGCGCCTAGTTTAAATGTGTAGAAAAGAGATAGTTCCTGACAAAATCGCCCTATGAAGTCAGTCATCTGGAGTAATCTGTGGCCGTGCGTAACGGGGATATGCTGATACGCTCACTTTCGATTTCGATCATAAACAAAACACTCAATGTATTTTAAGCGATTTTTGGGAATTCCTTTAATTTCCAGACTGATTTATGTGGCGACAGCGTTATTTAAAATTAACAAAACTCGTGTAATCTACAATTATCATCTAATAAAAAACAAATATTAAAAAAAAATCATAATATCTACACTTAATTCATTGAGTCTTTTCTCATTAGATTAACATTTATTAATAAAAGAATATAAAAATAATGCACTACGGCTAACTATAAAAGAACAAGTGTTACGGCTTCGCCCGTTCGCGGTTACCGTTTTTGATCGCGATAGATATTAACAAAGTTAGAAGTAATTTATTTTCGGTACTGCTACGATGCGCTCTTACCGCATGAGTCGATTAGTCAGTCATCTTTAATTAAATGGTTGTGTGAAGGTGTTGGTGATATAGGTGTAATTTTTGGGGAGTGTATTCGTGTATCCCTAAATTGCAAAATGCCACATGGAGTTAATGGACATTGTGCTAGTTAACAACGAGACGAGGCAAAATGCATCAGCAGCTTCTCGTCTGTAGGCCCAACGGTTTCCGGCTAGGCACCATTCTATTTCTTCATCATTTACGGCAGTGGTTCAACGCGGACGTGATTTCGGGACTTTGACATCAAATCGTAGACGAGACGGTGCTCCCGGGCTACCACAATGTATTTTAGCAGCCGAACAAGTGCTTGTTATTGTGGACGAAAATCACGTTTTTTTACGCTCGGTATTGGTTTTGTTTACATTTTACACACGGTTGTTTTCATTAAGCTGAATCGTGGTTTCTTCATCAGCAGGTGGTTTACTTTCAATCCAGTCGCCCAGAAACCAGTGGCGTGCCACTAACAATTTTTAATCATTTGTGAATGTTCGTTTTTAAAATTTCTTTTTGCGCTATAATATTCCTATGGGTTTGTTGTTCTCTCCATATTTTTTTTGTTGTAAGGATCTGAATCACCCTGTCGATCGCAAGCGCTTTTGGAGTGAGAGATGTTAGTTAAAGAGATTGTCAATAGATGGCCCTATGATCAACATGGGCCGTGCGAATAATTCGCATAGATTGGAGTAGGTGAGTGTCAGATGTCAGTACATAGCGCTTTTATTTAAACTAATGGTTAATTATCCAGATGGCGTTTTTTAAAATACGGTTTTTAATAATTTTAAAAGACACATTAACATTTTGAATTGATTAGTTGGCCCGTGACAATTATTCGCATAAAATGCGCTTGGGGAGTGGGAAATGTTATTATTAGTGTCCGACCGAACTTTCGGTGTCGGCCTAGTTTCAGCAAAAAAACTGGTTTCGGCCTAGTTTCGGTTTCGGCTGTCATCCGGCCGAAACTGCATTCGGGAAGTTTTGCAAAGCTCTTTTTATTTTGATACATCCGATTGAAGGATTATTTGCATCAAAATTATTTATTTAGTTGTTGAATGTGGTAGGTAGGTACTTATTAATTTGAATTTTATTGTAGTTTGTTAACAAGAGTAGGTACCATACAAAATGACCAAAGTTTTGAAAAAATAATTTTGTTGTTAAGATGAGAGTGTTTTTTTTTGTGTACCTACCTTCTGTACCTACACACATTTAATAGGTAATTTCTTTTTACTTTAAAAGCATTATTTTGTTTTGTAGCTTTTATTTTATTTCATAATATTAAAAAAAGTATATTTATTTGTGCTTTTTTAAATAAGGTGGGTAATAATATGATATGATAAATTAATGATTACTTAAAGTATCAGAGGCTGAATGATTAATATGTGATTGGTTTAAAAAAATAATAATAAAAACTGATTATGATAAATTTTACTTTGTTTTTCCCACGAAAACATGAAATTTCGGTTTCGGCCGAAACTGAGACTGAAGCCGAAATTCGGTTTCGGCCGTAAAAACTAGTTTCGGTCGGACACTAATTATTATATACCATGTTTATATCGTGAGCGTTTAGGCGGCTCTAATGTAGTCGGATTACACAAGTTTAATCCGACATCGTTTATATCGGATTTGCTATTCGGATTGATTATAGAAAGTAGTAGGGATAGGTTGCTAACTTCCCTTATGTTTGCCACGTATACTCCTAACTTCACTTTCAGTAGTTGTCAAGTTGCAGGAATGATGGAAAAAGAAAAAATGGCGTATATAATGTGCATGGGATTTTGGTGGCTGCTAAATGTTATGAATGTTTTAAACCAGCAACAAAATAATTTTATATTACTATATTAAATTGGAATGACAATGAAGTTAGCAGCAGTTGTTTTGTTGAAGCCGCTCACATTTTATCCAAGCCGGTTATTTTGTCGGCTTGGACAAAACGTCCAAGTCGACTAAACTTGCAATCCTTAGCGTTTATATCGTAAAACTTCAAGCGGCTTGAACAGTTGAAGCGGCTTAAACCTCACGATATAAACAGGGTAGTAGTCAAGAATACCAAATTATGCGAGTGTTCGACTTGTGAGTGAGTTACCTACGCGAAAAAAAAATAGCTTTAAATCTCCTGATGGACGTGAGCGTGTTTGGCGAAGACCAGGAAAGAGATTTGCTAGTTGCAATATCTCTCCAAGAGTCCTGTTCGGTGTTGGCTCTGTAATGTTTTGGGTAGGCATCTGTTTCGATGGCCGCACAGAGTTGGTCCCTATATGTGTTAGGTCAATGAATGTGGATTATTATCCTGAACACATCGTTGTTGCCCATGTAATGTCATTTGCTCATTTTGTGGGCCGAATTTCTTGTTCATACAGGATAATGCTCGTCCTCATGTGGATTGCAAGTTATTCGCTACTTAAATGCTGTTGCAATTCCGTTCATGGAATGCCCAGCCAATAGTACTGACATGAACCCAATAGAGCAACTATGGGACGATATTTAAAAAAGGGTTCGACGTCGTACACCTCCACCTGCCAACCACAATGAACTGGTAGACGCAGCAATTGAAGAATAGGAAAGTTTTCCTCAAGAATCATTCAAAATTTAATATACAGTATACCAAGACGCGTAGAAGCAGTAATTAGAAATAGAGGAGGACATACACGATATTAGCATAGCTTTAAGTCCATAAATTCTATTGTTTTCGTTTGTTTTTTGTTTGCATGTTTTCGTTGTTTTCAAACAAAAAACAATTTTTAATAAAAAATGATTAGAAATAACGCCAAGTTTCGCTGATTTCATGTGTTAGCTAGTTGACAGTACCTAACAATAAGCTTCCATGAAAATTTTATTGCAATAATAATTTCAGTATCGTAATTATACAAGTTTAATTGTGTGGTGCGTTAATTTTGTCCAGGAGTTTATAACTCTTATTATAATTAATTGTGTCTAATCTTGATTATTAAAATAAACCCAATTATAGAGTTTACCCACTATATCAACGTTTTTTGGATATTTATAATTTTCACAGCTAGTCAAGAATACCATATTATGCGAGTGTTCGACTTGTGAGTGAGTCACCTACGCGAAACTCACTCACATGTCGAACGATTCAAGAATAGGGGCCCAAGTATTTGGCAGGGATTTCTATTTAACAAAATTTTAAAACGAAAACCGTCAAGCAACCGCTAGCTGCGAAAGTTATAGATATCCAAAAAACGTTGATATAGTCGACAAACTCAATAAATGGTTTTATTTTAATAATCCAAGATTAGACAGAATTAACAATAATAAGAGTTATTATTAGACCAAAATAATATCTAAAAGTGATCGAGTAAAAGAATTCGTGGCATAAGTCGGTCACATATGACTGGAACAATGGCAAGTCACTCACTAAAAAGCAATCGAGTATAATCATTCGTGTAGTGAGTAAGTGACATGTGACTCGAACGCTCAAGAATACCGATTTTTCAAAATCATTCGAGATGACGTCAAACTCACTCACTCACTCACAAGTCGAACGATCAAGAATAGGGCCCTATATACATTTTATATTCTTTTGTTACATTACCAAGCAAATGTGCAGAAAATGTTTTTGTTTCTGTTTTGGTTTCAAACAAAAATGCAAAGTTACGAGAATTTTGAAAATTACGACATGTTAAAGTGTTACATCAAATCCAATAAAAATGCGACAATGGCAAGACCATTTGTCTTGAAGAAATATTCGTATAAACCGCAACACTTTCTAGGACGTCAATTTCTTCTTCCTCACTCTTTTCTTTAGCGTATCTTTTTTCACTTGATAGTATGAAAGAACCAAACAATTTAAGTTTTCTAATAATCGTAAAAATTGGTTGGCGTCTTTCAGGAAATCTTTCGAAATAGTCTTGAGATTGCCTTGCTGGACGATGTAACACTCTAACATATCGTACTTTTCAAAATTCTCGTAACTTTGCATTTTTCGTTTGAAAACAAAAGAAACAGTTGTATTACGACGTTAACGCTTTTAGTGTTGACGAGGATGTGCGACGTCCAAAACACATAAGATACCGGCCAAATCATTTTGAAGAGTGATTTTAAATTTATATTTAAGATTTCGATTTTTAGCTTGGTTTAGGATATCTACACGTATAGAAAGAATTTTCTTCATATTTTCTTGGCAAAGTAACAAAAGAAATCATTTGTTTTCCATGGCCAACTTATAAAAAATTGCGGATTAAAAGTAAATTATTTATTTTCAATACTTTCCAAGATCTCCTATGTGGCCATCGAAAATGAGCCACCCTCTACAGTAGTTGACTTTGCAGAGAAAGCTTTAAGAGCGCTGTTAACCCAAGAATTTCGTAATTTTTGTCCCATTTAAAGAGATGGCTCAATATTTTTGAAAACGCATGGTGTATGCCTAATTATATTTCACAATAAATAAAATAACAATAAAAAAACGCTATTTATGATAATTTAATAATTTAAATAAGCATGCACTCTTCTGCAGATATTTGTATACCGATCAACGCAACTTGCGATGTGAAATTCCATCACTGATTAATAGGGGATGAAAATCAGTTTTGCTCCGTAGGAAGCGTTACGTTCAGATCGACAGACTATCTCACTGAACGACGTCAGTAACAGCGTGTGTCTTTGATTTGTGCATTTCATCCTTCTGCACTTGCTTTAGTCACATGGTGTACAGCGCTCTTATAATCATCTATACAGATGTTCCAGAAATGTGCAGTACGTTGTAAATAGTAAACAAATTCTTCAGGGTCTATCAGAAGAGATATAAATGGTTGAACACAATTGAATCTTCTACATTGTGCAGTATTTAAAAAAATAAAAGTATTCCAAATCAAAAGTGCTTTTCTTCTCTCCCAAAATAACAAAAAATTATGCCAAAGTTTAATTAATTGTTTAATCGTTGAATTAAAAAAGAAAAGTTTGTTCACAATGCTATGAAAATAAATCTGACATGGCTAGTGCAAACAGTGACATTTACTTAAGCACAAATGGAAAGTATCACCATGATATCATGGCGATCCTGACGTCAAATTTTGTCATGCTTGACACTGACAACCAATAAGGCTCCTAACAAAACTTTTACCAGCATAGAATTACAAAGTTGCCAAATTGAACATGTAGTTTTTTGCTAATAACTAAAAAGAATAGGGTGATGGATTTTTAAACTATTTTTTCTGAGTCCCTGAATACTGTCCAACAACGTACTACACAGGAGGTTCGCCATTTCTGGGACAAGCCTGTATACTAGCGTTCATCCGTTGCGGTTTCGCCCCCGCGAAAATGAGCCATATGTACTTGAAATAATCCTCACGACATGATTTTGATTCCTAAGTCTTGATAGGTCAGTGCTTTACACTGTAAAAATTTATTTAACAGCTAAATCCCTACTGAGAACCCCTTTTTACACGAAAACTTCTTTACGCACGCTGTGAAGTTGCAGAGTAAGCTGGCGAATGCGTTACGAAATGTGTGACACGGTTACGCATTGAATGGCGAGGCAAATGGAAGTTTAGAGGGAGATATACGGAGAGAGACAGAGCAAGCTTGAGCTGTTTACTAATAAGCTAGCAAGGCTGCGACCACTGAGTATTTAAGAAGCAGGGATGGAGCATGTCAATCAGCGTTGAAGCCGTTTCCCCCACTCCCTGTATCAACCTATTTTCAAATTTTATTAACCGATCGTTTTGTGTTTTTAGTGTCATTAGTATATGTTAATAGATTTTGCTGAGTTTTTTATGTGTTTGATTCCCTCCGTATGAACATGAACAAGATTGTAACGTACATTTCGGGTTGCGTGGTTATGCAACTCGCAACTTATGCACCAATTTACCTACCTTCGTTCGTTCCCTCGCGGCTTCACTTTACCGCACTCACAAGCTGGGTTACTATCCCTCCCTACTTCTTATATTCTCCGTGGCTGCGACGGATACGAAGGAACGATGACGGCATTTTGCCTCCGGAATAAATTGTGAATATTTTTGTGAATGATAAGGTCATGGCAAATAGCGACACAGACTTTGAATATGTGCAATGCTTCAGGACCTTCATCGAAAAAAAGCGAATTAACTTCAGGTATTAGATACATGTGTTGCATCTATACAGGCTGTGCCACCGGGAACGCCATCGATCGATATAGGTAAAACCACACAATAGAAATTTATAAAAATTTGTAGATCGACTATTGTCGATGGGACCAATTCAATGAAAATAATTACAAGTGCGCGTCACTTCCGGTTATACGTCGGAAGTCGGTACTAACTTCCTTATTTTAAATAGAACATGCCTATTTTTATTACTTATTCTAATTCCTCGTATAATTTAAGTGTCACTTTATGTAAATATCCCTATATCTATCTGCAACAGTTTTAAAGATATTTACATTTTTCTGCCCATTTTGTACCCATAATGAGTAATTTGGTATCAAATTTTAAACTTTTTTAACTTTCTTAATTTAAATGGCACACCCCTAGTATTTTCAGGCCTTCTGGTTCTCCGTAAAATTCTCATTCTTTTTTGTATAGCATACCCTATACCTAAACCCAATAGTTTTTGAGATATTTAGATATTTATGTTATAAGTAGTATGTAAGCGAGTGAATCACAGAGCAGAGTTAGCCGGGATTAAAAGCAAAAAACTGTCAGTCATTATTAGTTGTCAAAAATGCCTACACGATTTAATTACACCACCGAAGACTATCTGAATTCAAAAGTGTCACATGACCTTGATATGACCTTATCACATTTTTCATAAATAATAAATAAAATATATATTTTTTTAAATCAATCACATTTTAATCATTAAGCTTCTGATATTTTTAACTAATCATTAACTTATCATATCATATTATTACTCCCCTTATTTCAAAAAGCACAAATAAATATACTTTTTTTAATATATACAGGTGTTTTTTTTAAGGCGGCCATTAGAAAATTTTTAACTTCCTATAGTGCTATAAATTTGAAATTTGGCATACAGTCAAAATCGACCATTCTGAATCGAAATAAATTATTTTCAATATGGCGGCACTTCCGCTTATACCGAAAGTGGACGCCATCTTTGTTATTTTAAATGGAACACCATAGTTTTTATTTAATTTTCGAATACCCTCTTTCTTTTTAAGTATCTTATACTTATATTGTACTTATCTATCTATCAAAGTTTTGGAGATATGCGCACTTTTTTACAAAATTTTGCAATTTCAGTGGTCTATTCAAAAAATAATTTTGCAGTAACCATTGGGAAAATGTACAAACTATTTTTTCCAGTTGATAGAGGAAAGATTGCAAAATTGTAGGCTGTCCTCAAAAGTAACTGTATCACATTCTGAGTATTTACAATAATTTAATGAAAATGCCCAAAACAAAACGTCAATATTTCATTTTTTTTTAAATGGCACCTACAAAATTTTATATCGCCAGTCGTTAGAAAATGAAATTTAAGTCAATATTGTATTAGCATGTCCTATACCTATCTCAATTACTTTAGGAGTTATTATGATTTATTTAGAAAATGAGTCTAATTCTGTAATCATGAGGGTGTTTAGTAGGCTGTGAACAATGTATATGACTGTCAACGTCGCCGTTTAAGTTGTAATAAATTGATTTAATGTAATAAATTGATTTAAGCGTAAGCATTTTCTTTTAATATTATTGAGTTTGGAATTTTTGGTATTGTCGTTTTATATTTTATTGTTTTTTTTATTTACAGTTCTGTTGTAAATTTATACCCAAAACAGCACAAAAATAACCAATTTGCATAACTTCACTAAGTCTGGAAAGACAGAAAGACAGATTTAATCCCAAATTTTTAGCGGCAGCTCGTCGTTATGCACGGGAAAACGCGGCAAAATATCCCAAAACGTTGATTTGGTTTTCTACTTCTAGGAACAACTTTAACTCTTTCTCTGGTGATATGTATTATTCCTGAATGGATAAATTGATTCTGAAGACGGGAAAATTTTTGTTTATTCATTGGAGCTAGGTGCTAAGTGCTAATACTAACATGTGCTTTGAACGATTTTATCACAACTTTCGTGAATAAACAAATCTAATATCAATAGATTTGGGTAATTATCCATTGCACTCAATTATTAAAACAGATTTACAAGACAACTGCAATTTTTGCAGTGATATCAATTGTTTTAGGTTTACAGCCTACTAAACACCCTGATGAATTAGAGTCATTTTCTAAATAAATCATAATAACTCCTAAAGTAATTGAGATAGGTATAGGACATGCTAATACAATATTGCCTTAAATTTCATTTTCTATCGATTGGAGATATAATATTTAGTAGGTGCCATTTAAAAAAATGAAATATTGACGTTTTGTTTTGTGAGTTTTTATTAAATCATTGTAAGTACTTAGAATGTGATATAGTTATTGTTGAGGCCAGCCGACAATTCTGCAATCTTTTGGCTATCGACTGCACAAAACAGTTTGTACCTTTTCCCACTGGTTCCTGCGAAAAAAAATTTTGAATAGACCACCGAAAATGAAAATTTTGTAGAAAAGTGGGCATATCTCCAAAACTTTTACACATAGATACGTACAACACAGGTGTAGGATACTCAAAATGAAAGGGGGCATTCGAAAATTAAATAAAAACTAGGGTGTTCCATTTAAAATAACAAAGATGGCGTCCACTTCCGGTATAAGCGGAAGTGCCGCTATATTGAAAATAATTTACTTCGACTCGAAATGGTAATTTTCGGCTGTGTTCCAAATTTCAAGTTTATAGCACTGTAGGAAGTTAAAAAGTTTCTAATGGCCGCCTTAAAAAAACACCTGTATATATATATATAAAGCGGAGTGTCCTCACTGACACACTCATCTACTCATCTACACATCTACACATTCACGCATTCACTGATTCACCGACAACCCACAGCCCAAACCGTGAGGGCTGGCGACTTGAAATTTTAGACACGGGTGTATCATGTGCCGAAAGTGAACGCTAAGAAGGAGATTGTGCAAAATTCGCTCCGGTTCCGTTGTATTTAAATAAAAACCGGTTAAAATAAACAAAAAATGATCGGCTCGCGGAGACCGTGTTTTTGTTAGAAGCACGTATCTAGCCAAAACAACTTCAACGTCGGACGACCGGTTTACATTAAACGCACTTTCAACGTCGAGTTTCTGCTTTCCTGATCATACTTTTGCCGTACCTTGCGAGGCGCAGATATTTTAATTATAATTTTGATTTCAATTATAATGCCGATCCGTGACTCATTTAAAAATTACCAAACCACTCCAAATTTAATCCGTCTACATTAAACATCCTCAAATATCTCTTACCATTGCAAACTTTACCAAATCAACCCCAAAAAATTCCCGAACTACGCCAAACTAACATAAATTAGATCCGTTATCTTAAATCATTCTTTACCACCCCTTAGCAACCCCAAGTAACTCCAATCACACTAAAATAAAACAAAATGACACAAACCATAGCAGACTATTTCGAACTCACACACATTATTTCGGCTACCAAAATTCACCCCCAACTACCCCTTACCATCCCAAACTAAGCCCAATCACTTTAAAATTACAAGAAAAATGCTACAAACCATTGCAAACTATGCCAAACTCACCCAAATTACTTCGGCTACCATAAATCACCCCCAACTACCCCTTACCACCCCAAACTAAGCCCAATCACTTTAAAATTAGAAAAAATGCTACAAACCCTAGCAAAACTATGCCAAACTCATCTACATTACTTCAGCTACCATAAATTACCCCCAACTACCCCTTACCACTCCAAACTAAGCCCAATCACTTTAAAATTACAAAAAAATTCTACAAACCATAACAAACTATGCCAAACTCACCTAAATTACTTCGTCAACCATAAATCACCCCCAACTACCCCTTACCCCCCAAAATATGCCCAATCACTTTAAAATTTAAAAAAAATGCTACAAACCATAGCAAACTATGCCAAACTCATCTAAATTACTTCGGCTTTCATAAATCACCCCCTACTACCCCTTACCTCCCCAAACTAAGCCCAGTCACTTTAAAATTTCAAAAAATGCTACAAATCATAGCAAACTATGCCAAAATCACTTTAAAATTACAAAAATGCTACAAACCATAGCAAACTATGCCAAACTCACCTAAATTACTTCGGCCGCTCTAAATCGCCCCCAACTACCCCTTACCACCCCAAACTAAGCCCAATCAATTTATAATTTTAAAAACTGCTACAAACCATAGCAAACTATGCCAAACTCACCTAAATTACCTTGGCTACCATAGATCACCCTCAACAACCCCTTACCTCCCCAAACTTAGCCTAATCACATTAAAATTACAAAAAATGCTACAAACCATAGCAAACTATGCCAAACTCACCTAAATTACTTCGGCTATCATAAATCACCCCCAACTACCCCTTACCACTCCAAACTAAGCCCATTCACTTTAAAATTACAAAAAATGCTACAAACCATAACAAACTATGCCAAACTCACCTAAATTACTTCGTCAACCATAAATCACCCCTAACTACCCCTTACCCCCCAAAATATGCCCAATCACTTTAAAATTACAAAAAAATGCTACAAACCATAGCAAACTATGCCAAATTCACCTAAATTACTTCGGCTTCCATAAATTACCCCCAACTACCCCTTACCACCCCAAACTAAGCCCAATCAATTTAAAATTACAAAAAATTGTGCAAATCATAACAAACTATGTCAAACTCACCTAAATTACTTCGGCTACCATAAATCACCCCCAACTACATCTTACCACCACAAACTAAGCCCAATCAATTTATAATTTTAAAAACTGCTACAAACCATAGCAAACTATGCCAAACTCACCTAAATTACCTTGGCTACCATAGATCACCCTCAACAACCCCTTACCTCCCCAAACTTAGCCTAATCACATTAAAATTACAAAAAATGCTACAAACCATAGCAAACTATGCCAAACTCACCTAAATTACTTCGGCTATCATAAATCACCCCCAACTACCCCTTACCTACCCAAACTAAGCCCAGTCACTTTAAAATTTCAAAAAATGCTACAAACCATGCCAAACTCACCTACATTACTTCGTCAACCATAAATCACCCCCAACTACCCCTTACCCCCCAAAATATGCCCAATCACTTTAAAATTACAAAAAATGCTACGAACCATAGCAAACTATGCCAAAATCACTTTAAAATTACAAAAATGCTACAAACCATAGCAAACTATGCCAAACTCACCTAAATTACTTCGGCCACTCTAAATCACCCCCAACTACCCCTTACCACCCCAAACTAAGCCCAATCAATTTATAATTTTAAAAACTGCTACAAGCCATAGCAAACTATGCCAAACTCACCTAAATTACCTTGGCTACCATAGATCACCCTCAACAACCCCTTACCTCCCCAAACTTAGCCTAATCACATTAAAATTACAAAAAATGCTACAAACCATAGCAAACTATGCCAAACTCACCTAAATTACTTCGGCTATCATAAATCACCCCCAACTACCCCTTACCACTCCAAACTAAGCCCATTCACTTTAAAATTACAAAAAATGCTACAAACCATAACAAACTATGCCAAATTCACCTAAATTACTTCGTTAACCATAAATCACCCCCAACTACCCCTTACTCCCCAAAATATGCCCAATCACTTTAAAATTACAAAAAAATGCTACAAACCATAGCAAACTATGCCAAACTCATCTACATTACTTCAGCTACCATAAATTACCCCGAACTACCCCTTACCACCCCAAACTAAACCCAATCACTTTAAAATTACAAAAAATGCTACAAACCATAGCAAACTATGCCAAACTCACCTAAATTACTTCACCTCCAAATACCCTTTTCATCCCAAACTAAGCCGACTAATTATGTCATAAAATTCCTTACTGTAAGGCAAAGTCTTCATTAAATGTTCCTCTTTTGCAATCGTTGACAAGTTGATTAGCTAGATTTGCAAGTACAAGTTCGACTAAATGTTTTAATTCTTTTTAAGATGGAAAAACGTACTGTGTTGCAGACTTTGTAGGCAAGAAATCATAAAATATTAACAAATATCTGCATATAAAATATATTGTTTCGACTAATAGACGGTATTCTGAATATTAAATATACTGAGACCAAATTTTGATTCTCTTCCACCTTCCAATAAATAATTATTCCAGTTGAGATGCAAACATGAACGTATGTTCTGAATTGCAACACGCTGACGGGGCAAGCCCTACTTTCTTAACAGGCGTGCATTTTACATCGCAAATAATGAGTTTTTCTCCATTGTATAAAGAGCTCTATGGTTTTTAACTTTAAATCGGTATAAAGGCGGTGTAAGCGCTAGATTTTCGTGAAAATATCTGAAAAATGCATAATTCTGCAATTGAATTAAAGAACTTATTTTGTGTTGGATAGTAAATTTATACTTGGAGTGGCACTGCCAACCCTGCCACCCCTGACGAGCCCCACTGCTGACTACTTTCCTTCCAGAAAAAATTTTGGAATCAACGGCAAAATAAATTAGGGCGCCTGGATTGTGAAAATATCACTGTGTAATAAGTTCAGACTGACAAGAGTGAAAAAAACCGCTTGCATCCAGAAACGAAATCAAATGGAACACTTGAAATTTCTATATTTGTTTGTAATTCGTCACAGGTCCATGAAGGAATGCATGTTAATGTAAACAAATGTTAGTTTGTCGGAGAGGCCGAATAAGATTTTTACATCCACCACATCCCCGTCAAAATATTTATTTACTTTAGAATGTTAATTCATTTCGTGAAAATTATGAAGGGCCATACGAGTACACCTGTGCGAGTATTATTTGGTACATACAAATTAATCTCTTTTGTTAGCCAAATTCTTTTAATACGTACTAGGCACGTGCACCTAATATAATTGTTAAAATTGCTGCTTCAGCGTCTGGATCGCTGGTACTCAACGTCGCCAAGGTCGAGGCACCGCATCAGTATTCGAAGTTCTATCGCTATTAAATAAATTATTTTAATATAATATTCCCGATTTGTTCTTGCCGTTAAGCAAAACTCTCCCCAATCGATTTTCGTAAAATTACCATCGTCGTACCGGACTCCACTTAGATTCGTACGCTAATTTTTACGTTCATTTGATGATAGTGGTGTATTTGATCTTCACCAAACCTGCTCCGGTCGAAATCCGAAATTTACCGGATTTCACTGACATAAATAATGTGTGCTTTTACACGATTTACACTATTTATTTTATATACATTGTGTTCATTATTGTTCTGCATTATTTATAACTAAGATGGAAATAGTCTTTTTTACTATCTTTCCTACTGCATTTTATTACCGAAAATAGAGCTCAAGAGGTTCGCACTTTAATTGTTCATTTTAAAATTACCAAATTTTCTGTAAATTTTACCTTTTAATACGTTAAACACCCCTAAACATAATGTACCATTCCAAACTACCCCCAAAAATCATACACTTACCATTCAAAACTACCCCAGATCAACCCTAATTAAAAAAATAATACGAATTCCAAGCAAACTACGCTAAACTCGCATAAATTACTTCGACTTCCGCTATATCATTCCAACCACTTCTTACCAAGCCAAACTAAACCCAATCACATTAAAATTACCAAAAGTTTCGTTTAATCCGCCAAAGCTAAACCCCGCCAACCATCAATAACCCTTCGAAACAATTCCCAAAAAAACACTTATCATCCGAAACTACATCAAATACATTGTTTTTATGGTGTGAAATTTTGTATTTATATATTTCAACATTGTCTTTAACGTTGTCAGAGAACTAAATGGGAATAATTTGGAATAATTTAGCTTCTCTGTCAACTCTCCTTCTCTTGAAACTTTTGAAATCAACGACAAAATTATTTAGGGCGCCTGGATTTGAAAATATCTCTCTGTGTAATAAGTTCAGACTGACTTGAGTGAAAAAAAGGAGCTTGCAGCCAGAAACAAAATTAAATGGAGCACTTGAAGTTGCAATATTTGTTTGTAATTCGTCACAAGTCCATGAAGGAATGCGTGTAAGTGTAAACAAGTGTGTGTTTATTGGAGAGGCCGAATAAGATTTTTACATTATTGAAGCAGCTGGAGCCTGCCACGTCAAGGGCAAGGTCACAAACGTGAAAAGGCGATGCTCGATTTGGTTTGATTTAATATCTATGTAGAAATTCGCACATACCAAGCGTTGGATAAGCCTTTCTTATCGTTTCTTAGAATTCGTGAATTGCTGGTTCAGCGTGTGGAGCAGTACTCGGTCGCGGTATTTAATTTTGACACAACTACAATTGTGAAAATTGCTGCTCCAGCGTCGGAAACTGTTCGCAAGTCGCCAAATTCGATGAGTCGACGCATCAGTGTTCGAAGGTCTATCGCTATCAAATAAAGTATTTTAATTTAACATTCCTTTGGTGGTTGATTTGTTCCTCGCGTTAACCAAATCTGTCCCAATCTATTTTCGAAAAATTACCAGAGTCGGACCGGACTCTACTTATATTTGTACGCTAATTTTTACGTTCAGTTAATGATAATTGTGTATTTATTTTTTACCAAACCTGCCCCGGCTGAAATCCGAAATTTGCAGCGTTGCACCAGACTTTACTGACATTGATACGCGTTTTACACTATTTATTTTACGTAAATACTTGTGTTCATTATTGATTTACATCATTTATAACTAAGATGGAGCAGTTTGAAAATCTAGCAGAGTACAAGTACCACACCGTATAATTTTCGTGAAAGCTGATGAAAATGTCTATTTTACTATCTGTGGTATTGGTATTGAAATTTTAATACTGGAAAGGGAGCTCAAAAGGTTCGCACTTTAATTGTTCAACAAGTTGCGGCCAGGTTTTAATAATTTTTGTGCAGCTCAGAAGGGGATAATTATGCTGAAGAGTTAGTTTATTCTGAAGATAAGTCAAAATTATCTACATACTGTTCTGTTTGTGAGATGACTGCAGCAGGAGAAATGTTTCCATTGTGTTTTCAATTTATCATAACATGATCGGCTAATTTGTAAACTTCGATTTTCCCGAAAATGTTCTAACATTAATTTCGATTTCCTGGAATCGCTTATAGAACACCTCCAAACTGCGTCTTTGCCTAAAGAGTCTATTCAAGATTTTTAATCTCAGATATCAACCAAGGTATCCTCTTTGTCCAAATCATATTGAAGTACCCGGTCCTGACAACGCAGGTTAATTTCAGCAAATTTGTTTATTTTGTGATTGGAAAAGTAGAGCATTCCTGTTTAATTGTATTATAATGTCGATTAGTCTACATCACCACTTTTGTCAACACTGCATTTATTTAATCTACGTCCGGGCAACGCCGGGTACATTCAGCTAGTCTACCAAATATGTACAAGAAAAAAAAATGTTTTTGATGCAAATAAAACTTCAATCGAATGTATCAAATTAAAGAGAGTTTTGCAGAACCTCCCGAACGCAGTTTCTGTTTCGGCCGTAGTTTCGGTCGAATGACAGCCGAAACCAGCTTTTTTGCCGAAAATATGTCGAAACGGAAAGTTCGGTCGGACACTACCAGATTGCCAAGAAGCCTAAAGTTCTGGCTACAAACTGACCAAAATTCAATTTTTAAGCAATTATAAATTTTAATATTATGAATTTTTAAAATTTAAATAACTTCAAAACTGTTGCTGATAGATATAGGGATCTTTACATAAAGTGACACTTAAATTATAAGAGGAATTAGAATGAATAATAAAAATAGGCATGTGCTATTTCGATATAAGGAAGTTTGTACCGACTTCCGGTATAACCGGAAGTGGCGCACAGTTGTAACTATTTTCATTGTATTGGTCCCATCGGCAGTCGTAGATCCACACATTTTTATAAATTTCTATTTTGTGATAATACCTATATCGATCGATGGCGTTCCCGCTGGGACACCGTGTATAGTTCATGGGAAAATTTTCAAAGAAGTTTTACTTCTGGTGTGTGGTCCACTAAGCACACTCTGGTTTTTTTGTTGGGCTTTTTTGGTCCATTGCTTGGAAATGGTTTTCCATGTTCTTCGGCATTTAGCCTTAATTCTGCAGTTGGGTATTTCTTTCTCTTTTAGATCTTTCATAGCAGCCTCTTTCCATCTCTGTCTAGCCTTTCTTTCTCTTTGCTTTTTTATTCAGAAGCTCCTTTATCAACCACGGAATAAAATTTTCCACTTCCTGAATTTCGAAAGTTTCTTCCTGTGGTCATTCTCTTTTTTGCATTGTGTCTTAAGGCTGCCATATAGTCGATTTGGACGCAATTTCAAACAAGTTTTATTTTGATACCGACAGAATTGAAAAACCGCTCGAGACTGCAATGGTAGCACAAATTCTTTTTCTAACCCGTACCGAGGGCGATTTTTAAAAATCTTTTTCAATTCTCTAAAAAACAAAAAAAATGCCCTAATTTTATAACAAGTTTTATACCCACACGGTTGAAAATTAAGGCATAAATTTTGCACCAATATGTTTCGAACTGCAAATTCTAGCCCGATACCTATTTTTCAAATTTTGTTATTTTGTTTAGTTATTGTTAAAAAACGAAATGAAAACTAGTCCAACACATCTTACACCAAATTCAGCTAGCTGCAAAATTTGTAATGATTTATGACTGCAGGTAGATACTTCACAGCGGGATATAATTTTGAGCATCATAAAAGTCCGAAATTGGGTTTGTGGTCCGAGTTATCAAGTACAAAAATAATTATTTTCTTTGACATAGTCAATGAGAAATGTTTCATTGAAAAAACATTTATCAACAGGATTATTAGCGTATCAAAATATTTAAACTTTTGAGCCTCAAATTTTAGTATTAGTCTAGTTTACCCCAGTTCCAAGAAATTTGTAGATAACTAATCTTTTTAAACGGCCCTTTCTTGGTTTTTTGATTATGGTAAAACCGATAATCCTAACGTTCGGATTGGTCAAATGATGAAATGGTACATGGCCATTTTTTTCATTGCGCTAATTTACCGGAAATAGTCGATTCTCGGCAATCTCGAAATATGCCCATAAAACAAATTAAAGTGTCAGAATTAAATTAGAATAATCAACTCAATGCGATTTACTTTTTAACTCGTTTCGCGAACATCTCCATTTCCAAAGAGTCTGAATTTGTGTAAATTATTGCATATTTTATTGGTAGTGCGTATTCTATTGGGCTTTTGATCACACTCCTTTATTGCATTGTACATTATGTACATTTATTACATTATACATCTTATAACATATTTCAACATGTACTGGCATACTTTCAGTCATTCATATATTCACTGATAAATCTTAATAATACTTTTTTATGGAAATTTATTAATGGTGGTACTGATTGTTCGTTTCATTTGGACAAAATTCTAAAACCTCTTTTTTGACTTCTTGCTATGCAGAAATAGAACCTGTAATTGACATACTAAACTGTTGGATTGTTAATGCTCGATTATGTATGCTTCGTTAATGTATTAATTTGAATATAATTTTCCTGTTTAACTCCTTGGTCTATAATTTGGTTAGTGTTTCCAAAACATCTAGATTCTAGATGACAAGAAAAAGTTTTTGAGCCCTTTCACATGGTGCGTACGGTTAGCCCGTACCGTCAGCGCTGACAATACGCGCTGATTTTCCGTACGCGGCGTACGACTTTCACATGCACAGCGTACGGTACGCGACCGATGATGCGCTGTTGCCAGTCTTATGGAAACTATGTTCGTTCATCATGTATCCACGTAGTAAAATAGTTGTTGTTGCTTTGATGATAAAACGAAGAAGAGAGAAAAAAAGATTAGGGATGCATCATATTGTTAGTGAAAGACGTTTAGTAGGTGATTTTGTCACATTATATTCGATATTGCGGGAAGACGATAGGAATTTTTTTAATTATTTTCTTATGTCCATTAAATCGTTTGACGAATTAGGGGAAGGCGGGTAATACCGGTCATTACCTTACCACAAAGACAATATGTTACACGAAACTGCTGTTAGTGCTTTTATGTTTCTTAGATGCCTGTAACATAATTTTGAAGAAATGGTGTTTGTAACATTCTTATAACGGATGTTATGCTCCGACAAAATTTTGGTGCCAATTCAATGTTATATTCGGCGGTCGAAAACTAAGGATATGTACAAAATTACGTTAGCAGCCGAATAAACAAAGCAGTAGTGGTAACATGCTGTCTTTTCTGAACCAATCTGCAAACAGTTTTTTTGTTTTAATCTGGAATTTTCGCTGCATAACCTACTAACGTGAAATCGTGATTCTGGGGTAATGCCGGTCATTTGACCACCGTTACCCTTCCTATATTATAATGGATTTTCTGTACTGGAAGTGTGGTGGTTATTTGCAGAATTTCCCGTAAGTACGTGAAAAGCACCGAGAAAGCAAAATGGTGTGAGGAAGATATAAGAAATGCAATATACACCATGCATACTTCAATTAGGAAAGCTGCAAAAAATTGCAGAATTCCACAAGTTAGTGAGTAAATAAATAACATGCTAAGAAGCAACTGAAGTTGTAGACTACCTACTTGAAACCTACGTTCTGACTCTTTGCAGCAAATAAAAATTAATATCTCTTGAACCATTTGATGTATTGCAATAATTTTTTTTCTATCGATTAGTATAACTTTTTTCAAATTGCAACACCACAATTCTAACGGAATTCAATGAAAAAGTAAAAAATAACACGACCTTTATAAAGGTTTGTTATGTCAATTCTCGATAGTTTTTCCGATATTATATCTTATATCTTCTCTTAAGCTTTTGATATGTGTAGGCTGTGGAATAATAACATTTAAATTAGCATGTCTAAAGTATTATGCTTTTTATCAAATATTTACTATTATTTTGTAAATTAATAACCAAAAAGTATAAACAAGAAAGTAGAACAAAACTTTAATTTAACTAATACTATGTATAAATCAATTATAGTTGAATTACAACAACATTGAAGCAAATGTTCGACATGTCCACCATTTTCACTTATACATTGTACGACATATATTTTTACAGATTGAGTTGCTCTTCTTATTTCAGCTGGATCACGATTATTAAATGTCCTAACGATTATTATTTTATGATCTTAAATATAAAAATCAAGAGGGGTCAAATCGGGTGATCTGGCCGGCCACAATGACGGGCCTCTAATCCCGAACCAACAGTCTTCAAACAATGATATCAATTTGGTATCAATTTCATTTGTAGAGTGTTTTATTTATTATTATTTATAGTTATATTTCAAATACTATGATAGATAAGTGCCGACAACCTGGACTCTTCTTATTCAGAATTGATTGCCCAAACGAACGAGTGCATAAAAATAAGGGGTTGCCATTTAAAATAACAAAGGTGACGTCAATTTCCGGTATAACCGGAAGTTCCGCCATCTTGATAGTATTTTACTTCGATTCAGAACAATCGATGATAATCGTACACCAAATTTCAACTGTCTAGCTTTACGGGAAATTAAAAATATTTTAAGAGGATTGTCTATCACGTGACTTCGTCAGCTCTGGGTACCCTCCACACTTCACCGCCTAAAAGCTGTCGGCGCTTATTACCCAATAATACCCAGACGCTCTATGCTGTGGCAATACATGAACTGCCGGCATATTATGTATATTCTTTATTTTACACAATCTCCCTAGTCTCTTCGTGAAATGCCGCTCCTATCTCGGCATATTATGTTTCTCTTAGCTGTACACAATCTGCCGCGATTTTAAAGGTGACTGTTCATAAAATAACTAATATTCCTTATTATGCACGGCAAATTGTGTAAGATAAGATCTAGATGAGATTAGATGCTAAAAGAACTTTGTTTTAAAGAATTTTATTTCAAATTTATTAACCGTGACCTGGTGAATATGTCTTAAGTATTTATTTATCAGTCAAGCTTTTTATTTGGACAGGGGTAATGTGCATGTCAACCATCAAAAATGCAATGCAAGACCAATAAATGCCAGTGCTTTGAGGCAAAGTTGCAATGCAATTCGAAAGGTCACAAAAGCGGCCCGTGTTATTAGTAAATTTTTATTTTTCAATTTTGTTAATTGGAACATTTTTGCCAATGTTTGTGAATAATTTTAAACAGAGTATTATCTTTCGTTTTGTTTCGTTAATATTTTGCATATGTTTTTGTATTCTTTTAACCAGAATATGTATTATCTTTTGTTTTTTTCCTTACTTTTAACCAGTGTTCATTCAAATTTTTAAATAAATTTGAAATAAAATTATTTAAAACAAAGTTCTTTTAGCATCTAATCCCATCTAGATCTTAGTTTACACAATTTGCCGTGCATAATAATTAATATTAATTATTTCATGAATAGTCACCTTTTAAATCGCGGCAGATTGTGTACAGGTACGTGAAACATAATATGCCGAGGCAGGAGCGGCATTTCACGAAAAGACTAGGGAGCTCACAGAAATGTATTATTCTTATTCTAGGTGAGAGATAGGTGAAATCTTGGCAGCTATAGATAAACTATAAAAGTGCGAAATTCCATAAAATATTGTAACAATTATTTCTCCTAGGACTTCATCGGTGATCGCTAAAAACGATTTAATCACTTTAAAATCACTGCTATTAAAAAATAGCAACCGTGAAATAGCAGGCGCTTGATTGAAAAATAGCGGTTTAACTCAACCCTAGTAGATCCAGGAACAGTAAAGTCGAGTAACTCATGTGCTGCGCTCGCCATCGACTCCGTACCTCAGTTGCAGAGTTGCCGGATGTAATTGAGTAATGTTCCTTTTGCCACAATTTTGCCGTGGCGCCACTTTACGAGCGCTTTATCGAAAGTTTACTAGTTTGCAAATTACAAGGTTTTAAATAACAATACTTAAGAAATTTTTGATCGGTTATATTTAAAAATACATTCTTCATCATGGTAACCCCATAATTTAAAAATAATTCAACAACGGTGGTATTAATCGGGTTTGTTGACCGTGTTCCATGCGAAGTTCCATGAGGGGGGGTGTAGTGAGCGCCCCGAGAGGCTAACTCAGCAAGTGATCCCCATGAATCTCTGCCAAACGTTTCGTCCACAGCTGCGGTGGACATCTTCAGTGGCGGTGTGGTCGTGGTCGAAGTACTCTCCCAGCTGTCACAGTCGCGACTGTGACAGCTGGGAGAGTACTTCGACCACGACCACACCGCCACTGAAGATGTCCACCGCAGCTGTGGACGAAACGTTTGGCAGAGATTCATGGGGATCACTTGCTGAGTTAGCCTCTCGGGGCGCTCACTACACCCCCCCTCATGGAACTTCGCATGGAACACGGTCAACAAACCCGATTAATACCACCGTTGTTGACAACACCGACCGTGAAAGCCTACACACTTTTTTAAAAATAATTCTTTTAGTTTAGAAAAGAAATCACTTTTTTTTTAATAAATGAAGTTTCAAAGCGTTACCATGATTCTAGATTATTTTTGCAAGCTATCTATGAAAACCGCACAAAAATCGAGTGAGAAATAAAGGAGAAATTTGCAAAATGCCGAAATCTCCACTAGACAATCCTCTTAATGAAGAAAAAGTGAAAAAATGTATGAAGAAAAAGTGCAGCAATTCGGTCTAAATTCAGGTATATGTATAGTACCGTACGCGACTGGCCGTCAGTTGACATGTGAAGTTACCCATAAGGACCAATGGCCGTACGTGCGCTGACGATACGACGACGCACGGGCTCGGCGTATGCCCGACGTAGCAAATCGTACGGACTGACGATGCGCGCTCCATGTGAAACTACCTATTTAAACCCATGGTCCTTGCTCATACGCGCTGACCGTACGCTCCATGTGAAAGGGCTCTTTGAGTAGATGAACAAGAGGCCCAGTGAAAGGTTATTCAAATCGCCAAGTGGATTACGAAAGGAGTGTTGGAAACAAGCGGTACAAGATTGTACATAATACATATATTTATTGTTCCCTATTTGGTCTCAACATTTTTGTCAATATAATATTTTTATCTCTTCTGGTTGTAAACAGCAACTTTTTTATGCCTATATGAACATGCATGCAGGTCAAAATGCCAGCCATATCACATAAAACTTTATTATATCATCTATTATTTCAAATAACAAGGTGATTTTACCGTTCCGGGATTTTTGGTAACGCGTTATCTACTTTTGAGTTATCAAGTAGGTACAATAATAATTATTTTCTTTGACATAGTCAATGAGAAATGTTTCATTGAAAAAACATTTATCAATAGATCAAATTTTAGGATTAGTCCTGGTTTACCTCAGTTTCGCCAAATTTGTAGATAACTAATCTTTTAAAAGGGCCTTTTCTTAGTATTTTGATTATGGTAAAACCGATAATCCTAACGTTTGGATTGGTCAAATGAAGAAATGGTACATTTTATCCCCTAGATATAAAAGTGGCACTGGACATCAAAATTTAATTGTTTCTTTAAACAACAACAAGTGGACAGTGCGATTATAATTACCATTTGTGGTTATACGTTTTTGTGCTTTTGCGTTTTCGTGTTTTTTCCATTTCCAAAATGGGTATTCATGAAAAATATAAACTACCTCTAAGAAGTCGGAAATTAACGCTCAGACGGCAAGTAAAATCATGGAGGTAAGTTTTTTAACGTTTAGGGGTCTGGGTGGAAATATAAACCTAGTATTAATTATATACCCTATTGTTTTTAACTTTATCTTTCTCTCAACAGTAAGCAAGAAAATCCCTTGCAGCTCGCTGAATTGGAATACCAATTACTAAATCCTGTGGCAGAAGAGGAAACCGCGAAAATTCAAGGCCGTCGCATCGTGGACAACAACCACATATTTGACAGCTTGAAGGCTATAAAGCAGGATGGATTTGGATGCAGATTTTTTGATGTGGACATAGTAAAAGCAAATCGAATGGGGTTGCGATCAACATTTACGACAAAGTGCAAAGTGTGCAATATTGAAGAGTGTTTTTCTACAGAAGCCGAAATTAATGTGGATATTAATAAAGCTGCTGTTTCTGCGGCAGTTGGGACTGGAATTGAATACACGCAATTATCAGAAATATGCCTTCGATGTTCCGAAAATGTCGCCCAATACGTACGCAAAATTTCAAGAAGTCGTCGTAGGCGCAATTCAAAAATGCGCTTGGGAAAGTATTTTTGAAGCTGCAAAAGAGGAAGCGGCATTTGTAAACTCCCTAGAATCTCGCACAAAGAAACAATGTTCCTTTTTTGCCCTTTTGGGTTTTTTTTCTTTCCGGAGTTAGTAAAACACATTTTGTAAATCAACCGACTCCTGGGCGGAAGAGGCCAAAAGCCTATAAACGTCCAGAATTCGCGAGACAATCAGCCTTATTCTCTAAATATTGACTCGAGTCAACATTGACAAGAACTCAAGCTGAAATCGTAACCTTCCTAGTCAACATTGAAATAATTTGGTATTCTGTAACGAACTTTGACTAGCGATTCAGAGCGAATGTTGAGATTGACAAGGATCTCAACCTTTCAATCTGGCAACATCGGCAGTAGTTCTAACGAACAAGAGTTTCTAAAGGGAATCCGTACCTAACCTAACATCTGTAGTGAAATGAAACGCGCGAAATTTGATGTTTTGACCAGTTTTATCCATGTTTAGTGTCTTCACTAGTGTCTTGTGTGTTCTGCAGTGAACAATATAGTCTAGCTATAAATATTAAAGCATTAGCTTGTAAAACGCCTTGAAAATGCGTTAAGTAATAAAAGATCAAATGTTTTTGTTAAATTATTTATTAAATTCTTATTTCTTGCGTATCTACAAATCAATGCATTTGTATGTATGTAGTCAACACGCCAATTCTCGTGTGACTCACTTGGTGAATGATAATTCAAATCAGATCCCTCGCCAGACTGATCGAATGCGTTGCTTGAACTTGATCGAAGGACCAGCTGATTGTGTGTGCATCAACGACACGTTTGTGAAGAATTAGGCGACACTTATACCAAAGCTTATAGTTACAAACGGTTACACTTATCTAACACTTTTAATTTAGAGAGATTGGTGTCATCCCGCCAAAACTCGACGGTGCCCTCAGTGTGCAAACATCCAGAGCCCGGTTACATTCAGCCTTATTCTCTAAATGTTGACTCGAGTCAACATTGACAAGAACTCAAGCAGAAATCGTAACCTTCCTAGTCAACATTGAAATAATTTGGTATTCTGTAACGCACTTTGACTAGCGATTCAGAGCGAATGTTGAGATTGACAAGAATCTCAACCTTTCAATCTGGCAACATCGGCAGTAGTTCTAACGAACAAGAGTTTCTAAAGGGAATCCGTACCTAACCTAACATCTGTAGAGAAATGAAACGCGCGAAAATTGATGTTTTGTCCAGTTTTATCCATGTTTAGTGTCTTCACTAGTGTCTTGTGTGTTCTGCAGTGAACAATATAGTGTAGCTATAAATATTAAAGCATTAGCTTGTAAAACGCCTTGAAAACGCGTTAAGTAATAAAAGATCCTACGAATGTTTTTGTTAAATTATTTATTCAATTCTTATTTCTTGCGTATCTACAAATCAATGCATTTGTATGTATGTAGTCAACACGCCAATTCTCGTGTGACTCACTTGGTGAATGATAATTCAAATCAGATCACTCGCCAGACTGATCGAATGTGTTGCTTGAACTTGATCGAAGGACCAGCTGATGGTGTGTGCATCAACGACACGTTCGTGAAGAATTAGGGGACACTTATACCAAAGCTTATATTTACAAACGGTTACACTTATCTAACACTTAATTTCGAGGGATTGGTGTCGTCCCGCCAAAACTCGACGGTGCTCTCAGTGTGCAAACATCCAGAGCCCGGTTACATTGGCGTACTTTCCCAGGCTTGGGCCATACAGATGGGCAGGAAGGTTGCCAATAATCCTTTTGCACTTAGTAACAATTGCCAGCATCGGTGTTTTGCATGTAGACTGTAGTGTTACGGGCAAGGGACCGCTGATTCAGCATATCGAGCACAGGGACAAATGCGAACGCTGCAGTTGCGAGTTTCGAGGAACCGGCCGGACTCCACGTGTTATTGCTCTTTGTGTGAATACATTTATAAATAGGCTAAAACTGTAGGACGGAGTCAGTCTTCGATCAACTTCTGAATAAATCATAGTATTGCATTTATCCGAAGTTGTTGGCTACTTTATTTTCCGCCCCAACTTAACTGTAGAATATCCAGCGAGGCGTTCTACTTATCTAAACAATCCATGTTAAAATAAAATAAAAATAAAATAAGGCCAGAAATCCATCACAACAACTTACTGTTCCAATAATTCGCTTATAACTTCAAGAAATGGTAAATCCATAATTGCTTGGTTACAAAATCACACTTAAATGCACAATCAAATGCAAATCTGTCGCTAACAATGCGTGGAAACCACTTGCTATGGTGTCAATTGACAAGTTTCAACATTCGTCCGCGTCAATCCTTACAGAATACGAAAGTTAAGTAAATGTTGACAAGGATTAGCTGACTTGACAAGACTCAAGATTTTACTCAAGGTTGAGATGTTTCAACGTTTAGTGAATACGAATTCTTTAGTTAAGGTTGACAAGTCTGTCAAATGTCAGTTTTACGTCAAGTTATCAATGTTGAGATCGTTGTCAATAGTTACAGAATAAGGCTGATTGGCGTACTTTCCTAGGCTTGGGCCATACAGATGGGCAGGAAGGTTGCCATTAATCCTTTTGCAGTTAATAACAATTGCCAGCATCGGTGTTTTGCATGTAGACTGTAGAATGTCCAGCGAGGCGTCCTACTTATCTAAACAATCCATGTTAAAATAAAATAAGGCCAGAAATCCATCACAACAACTTACTGTTCCAATAATTCGCTTACAACTTCAAGAAATGGTAAATCCATACTTGCTTGGTTAGAAAATCACACTTAAATGCACAAACAAATGCAAATCCGCCGCTAACCATGCGTGGAAACCACTTGCTACGGTGTCAATTGACAAGTTTCAACATTCGTCCGCGTCAATCCTTACAGAATACGAAAGTTAAGTAAATGTTGACAAGGATTAGTTGACTTGACAAGACTCAAGATTTTACTCAAGGTTGAGATGTTTTCAACGTTTAGTGAATACGAATTCTTTAGTTAAGGTTGACAAGTCTGTCAAATGTCAGTTTTACGTCAAGTTATCAATGTTGAGATCGTTGTCAATAGTTAGAGAATAAGGCTGAATATAACAACGCAGAAATGCAATGAAATGTAAATATCTTAAGAAGCTGAATAAACGTTTTTTGACTTGACTTGTCTTTCAACATCCTGGAGTATCCATTTATTTCTCACTAGCTGAATGTACCCGGCGTTGCCCGGACGTAGATTAAATAAACGCAGTGTTGACAAAAGTGGTGTATTGGCGATGTTGACTAATCGACATTATAATACAATGGGAATGCTCTACCTTGCCTATCACAAAATAAACAAATTTGCTGCAATTAACCTGCGTTGGCAGGACTTCAATATGATTTGGACAAAGAGGATACCTTGGTTGATATCTGAAAAATCTTGAATAGACTATTTAGGCAAAGACGCAGTTTGGAAGTGTTCTATAAGCGATTCCAGGAAATCGTAATTAACGTTCGGGAAAATAAAAGTTTACAAATTAGCTGATCATGTTATGATAAAGTTGAAAACACAATGGAAACATTTCTCCTGCTGCAGTCATCTCACAAACGGAACAGATGTGGACCATTTTGACTTATCTTCAGCATAAACAAACTCTTCAGCATAATTAGCTCCTTCTGAACTGCACAAAAATTATTAAAACCTGGCCGCAACTTGTTTGACAATTAAAGTGCGAACCTTTTGAGCTCACTTTCCAGTATTAAAATTTCAATACCAATAACATAGATAGTAAAAAAGATATCCATCACCTTTCACGGGAATAATACGGTGTGGTACATGTGGTACATCGCTATATTTTCAAACTTCTCCATATTAGTTATAAATGTTGTACAGCAATAATGAACAGAATGTACGGAAAATAAATAGTGTAAAACGTGTATAAGCACAGAATTATTAAGGGTATGAATGTCAGTGAAGGCTCGTACAACGGTGCAAATTTCAGATTTCAGCCGGGGCAAATTTGGTGAAAAACAAATACACCACTATCATTCACTGAACGTAAAAATTAGCGTACAAATATAAGTGGAATCCGGTCCAACTCTGGTAATTTTTCGAAAATTGATTGGGACAGATTTGGTTAACGCGAGGAACAAATGAACCACCAAGGGAATGTTAAATTAAAATACTTTATTTGATCTGCATAGATATTAAATCAAACCAAATCGAGCATCGCCTTTTCACGTTTATGACCTTGCCCTTGACGTGGCAGGCTCAAGCTGCTTCAATAATGTAAAAATCTTATTCGGCATCTCCAATAAACTCACATTTGTTTACATTAACACGCATTCCTTCATGGACTTGTGACGAATTACAAACAAATATTGCAACTTCAAGTGTTCCATTTAATTTCGGTTCTGGGTGCAAGCTCCTTTCTTTTCTATCTAGTCAGTCTGAACTTATTACACAGAGTGATATTTTCAAATCCAGGCGCCCTAAATAATTTTGTCGTTGTTTTCAAAAGTTTCAAGAGAAGGAGAGTTGACAGAGAAGCTAAATTATTCCAAATTATTCCCATTTAGTTCTCTGACAACGTTAAAGACAATGTTGAAATATATAAATACAAAATTTCACACCATAAAAACGAAGTATTTGGGAATTATGGATAAAAATAGTCGAACTTATTTATGTTAATTTGGCGTGATTTGCTATGCTTCAAAAAAATGCAAAAATATTAGGTTGATTTGGGGTTGTTTCGGATGATATGGGTTTCTTTGAGGATTGTTTGGAATGGTTATTGATGGTTGGCAGGGTTTAGCTTTGGCGGATTAAACGAAATTTTCGGTAATTATAATGTGATTGGGCTTTGTTTGGCTTGGTAAGAAGTGGTTGGGGTGATTTAGGGGAATTCGAAGTCATTTATGCGAGTTTGGCGTAGTTTGCTTAAAATTCGTAATTTTTTTTTTAATTATGGGTTGACCTGGAGTAGTTTTGAATGGTAAGTGTATGACTTTTAGGGATAGTTTGGAATGGTGCGTTATGTTTGGGGTGTTTAACGTATTCAGGTAAAATTTACAAAAATTTTGGTAATTTTAAAATGAAGAATTAAAGTGCGAACCTCTTGAGCTCTATTTCCGGTATTAAAAATGCAATAGGAAAGATAGTAAAAAAGACTATTTCCATCACTTTTCACGGGAATTATACATGGTGGTATTTGTTCTCCGCTTACTATTAGATTTTCAAACTGCTCCATCTTAGTTATAAATTATCCAGAACCATAATGAACGCAATGTACGTAAAATAAATAGTGTAAATCGTGTATAAGCACACAATACTTAAGCGTATGATGTCAGTGAAAATTTCGGATTTTGGCCGGAGCAGGTTTGGTGAAGAACAAATTGTTCGGTCCCTTTGACCGGCACCGAATTGGTTGTGTCCTCTCTAAAAGTTTATGAGGAGAAAGCTATTGAGAATATTGGAGCCTTTTCAATTTTTCCTAATTTGTTGGGAATATGCTAATTCCTTTGTGTACAATTAAGACAAACTTCCTGTTCGTCCAATTTGATGGTGCCGACAATGACAACGGTCGTTTCACCCCGAAGCTGGGTAATTCCAAGTGGGTGGTGAGTTTCTCACCCCCGACCGTTGTCAGGTGACCAATATTGGACGGAGGGGGTTTGTTCTTAAAAGGCCTTAAGAGGATTGTCTATCACGTGACTTCGTCAGTTCTGGGTACCCTCCACACTTCACCGCCTAAAAGCTGTCGGCGCTTATTACCCAATAATACCCAGACGCTCTATGTCTGTCTTTCTTTTCCCTACCGAAATGTAAGAGATAGGCTTCCAAGTGTTCGTTCCACATCTTTCATACGCACATGAAACGAATTCTGGACCGGCAACGTTGTATTACTTGACTCACTCTCACAACACAGATTGCAGCGATGGGACCGATCCGTGAAGCGATGTCACTGCTGTTAGGCCGCACATGTTTGGGGAGCCATAAAAGAATCGTTTAGGCTGGTGTTACAATATGCTGGTGTCACACTATCAAATTTCCTGTAATTTCAATAATTTATAAGCTCGTACCTCGATTTTTTTTTAAAGTTCTTATATGAAAAATAGTTTGCGACCTCCTTTTTGGATTACACTTTTTTTTTCTGGTAAAGAAACTAGAATAATAAGTCTGTTAGACCTTTGAAATTTTAGTTATTCTGGACCGAATTTTGCCCATTTCCTCAACAATTCGCTGTAATACATCGCGACGTGCAAATTTGTTCTAGTACGAGTCATTTTTCGTGTCGTACAATATTCCTATCTGTATAAATCAACTAATGTCGTCAAATCGATGCCACTCCAAATTTTCATTCCCATTTCACCCTAACGTGAAAATTATAAGAACCTAAATATCAAGAACGGATTGTTTTGAACTGGCGCTCACTTATCAGCCAATGAAAGTACCGACCGCTTCCAATAGTTTGAGAGAAATAGACGCCCTCCTATTCGTGTCAAGCGTTTGACCGTTTTGTGTCCAACGAGTTTGATACTTTTGCGAGCAGAATTTGATGGTGTGACAGGGTTTTTACCGTACGCGGAAAATAGGGTAGTAATGACGTCATCAACTCAGTTTGCTACAACTAGTTTGTATGAAGGAAATTTGACGAGAATTTGATAATGTGACACCTGCCTAAACTGCAAAATGGGAACACTTTGTCTATACAGATCTACGGAGTCGCGAGATGGTTAATTTTTTGAATTTTTTATTCGCGTTTTTGAAAATTTGATAAAAATATAATATGATTAAAAATAAGAATGGATTTAAAATAGTTTATTTTTTGACGTCAGAATAATACTATGGATTTACCATGGATAGGGGGATGTAGCGAGCACCCCGAGGTGATCCGATAAGTGATCCCAGCGAATAATCTAGATTCCTAGAAACGCCGGGGGTAAAGTACGAATTCTTGAAACTGCGTACTGACGCCATCAAAAAATTCGTCTCCAAACGGACACGTAACAAGAGTAACACTTTTATTACGAACTGACGACATCAATAAATTCATATTTGTATTATTTACTCTAAAATTGTTATTCGTCACGAATTCTTATCGTTATTCACAGCGTTCTAAAAATGGAATATTGTAGTGTTTATAATACGGGCGAATATATATGTCGTAGTTTCTTAGTGAAATACGTCATTTCATGAAAAGTCTAGGCAATACATGAACTGCCGGCATATTATGTATATTCTTTATTTTACACAATCCTAGTCTCTTCGTGAAATGCCGCTCCTGTCTCGGCATATTATGTTTCACTAACCTGTACAAAATCTGCCGCGATTTAAAAGGTGACTGTTCATGAAATAACTGATCGGTATTCAATATTATGGCATGGCAGATTGTGTAAAAAAAGATCTAGATGGGATTAGATGCTAAAAGAACTTTGTTTTAAAGAATTTTATTTCAAATGTATTAACCGTGACCTGGTGAATATGTCTAAGTATTTATTTATCAGACAAGCCTTTTATTTGGACAGGGGTAATGTGAATGTCAACCATCAAAAATGCAATGCAAGATCAATAAATGCCAGTGCTTTGAGGCAAAGTTGCAATGCAATTCGAAACGTCACAAAAGCGGCCCGTGTTATTAGTAAATTTTTATTTTTTAATTTTGTTAATTGGAACATTTGGAACTAGGGAGATTGTGTAAAATAAGAATATACATAATATGCCGGCAGTTCATGTATTGCCTAGACTTTTCATGAAATGACGTGTTTCACTAAGAGACTACGACATATATACCATAAAATATAAATAATCAGTAGTTCTTCGTTGTCGTAGTCGCTCTAGAAGAACCCCTCGAAACGGAACCCAAACATCGTAAAAATAAAACTTATAAACTATGAATAATTTCAATTTATGAAACGTTAGACCAGGAATTTATTAATTTGTTAAATTGATGCGTGAGGACATGCTAACAGCTCACAGAAATGTATTATTCTTATTCTAGGTGAGAGATAGGTGAAATCTTGGCGGCTATAGAGAAACTATAAAAGTGCGAAATTCCATAAAATATTGTAACAATTATTTCTCCTAGAACTTCATCGGTGATCGCTAAAAACGATTCAATTTGCAAATTAAGCTAAGCTAATCCGCTATCGCAAAAGCGCTTTAAAATCACTGCTATTAAAAAATAGCAACCGTGAAATAGCAGACGCTTGATTGAAAAATAGCGGTTTAACTCAACCCTAGTAGATCCAGGAACAGTAAAGTCGAGTAACTCATGTGCTGCGCTCGCCATCGACTCCGTACCTCAGTTGCAGAGTTGCCGGATGTTATCGAGTAATGCTCCTTTTGCCACAATTTTGCCGTGGCGCCACTTTACGAGCGCTTTATCGAAAGTTTACTAGTTTGCAAATTACAAGGTTTTAAATAACAATACTTAAGAAATTTTTGATCGGTTATGTTTAAAAATACATTCTTCATCATGGTAACCCCATAATTTGAAAATAATTCTTTTAGTTTAGAAAAAAAATCACTTTTTTTTAAATAAATGAAGTTTCAAAGGGTTACCATGATTCTAGATTGTTTTTGAAAGCTATCTGTGAAAACCGCACAAAAATCGAGTGAGAAATAAAGGAGAAATTTGCAAAATGCCGAAATCTCCACTAGACAATCCTCTTAACATGGCCTATGATGTTGAGTTCGATTGTATTAGTGGCAGAGTTTAATTGTATAATCACGTGATAGTTTAAGTGTTGAAATATAAGTTATTTTTCGTTAAATCGAGTGCTCACTTTTCTTTCGTCTCCGTGTTGCTGGTGCACTACCACCAGCTGGTCCTTCGAGTGTGTTTTTGTTCTTCTTCACCACAAATACACCACTATCATTAACTGAACGTAAAAATTTTGCGTACGAAAATAAGTGAAGTCCGGTCCGACGCTGGAAATTTTTCGAAAATCGATTGGGGAGAGTTTTGGTTAACGGCAAGAACAAATCCGGAATATTATATTAAAATAATTTATTTAATAGCGATAGAACTTCGAATACCGATGCGTCGCCTCGACCTTGGCGACGTTGAGTACCAGCGTTCCAGACGCTGAAGCAGCAATTTTCACAATTATATGAGGTGTACGTGCCTAGTGCGTATAAAAACAATTTGGATAACAAAAGAAATTAATTTGTATGTACCAAATAATACTCGCACAGGTGTATTCGTATGGCCCGTCAAAATTTTCACGAAATGAATTTAAGAAATTAACATTCTAAAGTAAATAAATATTTTGACGGGAATGTTAAAAATCTTATTCGGCCTCTCCGACAAACTAACACTTGTTTACATTAACATGCATTCCTTCATGGACCTGTGACGAATTTCAAACGAATATCGAAATTTCAAGTGTTTCACGTCAGTCTGAAATTATTACACAGTGATATATTCACATTAAGGGCCCTAAATTATTTTGTCGTTGATTTCAAAAGTTTCCCTGGAAGGAGAGTACTCAGCAAGGGGCTCGTTAGGGATGGCAGGGTTGGCAGTGCCACTCCAAATATAAATTTACTATCGAACACAACAATAGTTCTGTAATTCAATTGCAGAATTTCGAATTTTTCAGATATTTTCACGAAAATCTAGCGCTTACACCGCGTTGATACCGCTTTAAAGTTAAAAACCATAGAGCTGTTTATACAAATTCACGCATGTTGAGAAGGTAGGGCTTGCCCCGTCAGCGTGTTGCAATTCAGAAATACGTTTATGTTTGCATCTCAACTGGAACAAATATTTATTGGAATGTGGAAGAGAATCAAAATTGGTATCAGCATATTTAATATTTAATTATAATTTTGATTTCAATTATAATGTCGATCCGTGACTCATTTAAAAATTACCAAACCACTCCAAATTTAATCCGTCTACATTAAACATCCTCAAATATCTCTTACCATTGCAAACTTTACCAAATCAACCCCAAAAAATTCTCGAACTACGCCAAACTGACATAAATTAGATCCGTTATCTTAAATCATCCCTTACCACCCCTTAGCAACCCCAAGTAACTCCAATCACTTTAAAATAAAACAAAATGACACAAACCATAGCAGACTATTTCGAACTCACACACATTATTTCGGCTACCAAAATTCACCCCCAACTACCCCTTACCAACCCAAACTAAGCCCAATCACTTTAAAATTACAAAAAATGCTACAAACCATAGCAAAACTATGCCAAACTCACCCAAATTACTTTGACTACCATAAATCACCCCCAACTACCCCTTACCGCCCCAAACTAAGAACAATCACTTTGAAATTACAAAAAATGCTACAAACCATAACAAACTATGCCAAATTCACCCAAATTACTTCGGCTACCATAAATCACCCCCAACTACCCCTTACCTCCCCAAAATAAGCCAATTCACTTTAAAATTACAAAAAATGCTACAAATCATAGCAAACTATGCCAAACTCACCCAAATTACTTCGGCTACCATAAATCACCCCCAACTACCCCTTACCCCCCAAACTAAGAACAATCACTTTAAAATTACAAAAAATGCTACAAACCATAACAAAACTAAGCCAAACTCACCCAAATTACTTCAGCTACCATAAATCACCCCCTACTACCCCTTACCACCCCAAACTAAGAACAATCACTTTAAAATTACAAAAAATGCTACAAACCATAACAAAACTAAGCCAAACTCACCCAAATTACTTCAGCTACCATAAATCACCCCCTACTACCCCTTACCACCCCAAACTAAGCCAATTCACTTTAAAATTACAAAAAAATGCTACAAACCATAGCAAACTATGCCAAACTCACCCAAATTACTTCGGCTACCATAAATCACCCCCAACTACCCCTTACCACCCCAAACTAAGCCCAATCACTTTAAAATTACAAAAATGCTACAAACCATAGCAAACTATGTCAAACTCACTTAAATTACTTCGGTTACCATAAATTAATAATCATTTTCAATCAAAATCTTCCATTTGGTTGTGTCATTTATAAATGCCTTATCGTATTAAATCATAAAATATTAATAAATATCTGCACATAAAATATATTGTTTCGACTAATAGACGTTATTCTGAATATTAAATATGCTGATACCAATTTTGATTCTCTTCCACATTCCAATAAATATTTGTTCCAGTTGAGATGCAAACATAAACGTATTTCTGAATTGCAACACGCTGACGGGGCAAGCCCTACCTTCTCAACATGCGTGAATTTGTATAAACAGCTCTATGGTTTTTAACTTTAAAGCGGTATAAACGCGGTGTAAGCGCTTTTATGAAGCTATTTTTTATTTTAAAGCTACGCGCGGAAATTAATTGTTTTGGCGATATGTTATATGTTATGACGAAGGAGCAGCAAAGCCTGAAAGTACTGCCCGTTGATCATTTTCCCGCTTCAAAAATCAGAATTTTGATCTCAAGAGCAGTTCATCCGCAGGTCTAGCGATTGAATTTGATGAAGAACGATTTAATCATGAGCATCCGCGCTAATCAATTAGAGGCTTGAGAAAATGAGCTGTGCTCAGGACGCTTGAAAATAAATGAGAATGTGGCGTTCCACTTATTGTTTTTATTCCTGTTGCAAACTAGTTTCGAAGTAAAATAATAAAATATTTAAAAAAAGGCTAACTAACTATCGTTCAACCTAATATTGTTTAGAACAATTATATCGTTTTTTGAAAGAGAATTTAGTATAAAAAAGCGCAAAATGGTCTAAAAGAAACGAGTAACATTTTTAATAATACAGTTTCAGTAATTGAATGTGAAAGATGGTTGCGTTATGTTTATAACGATATACACGTCTGGCATTTATTATAAAAAATTACGGTCATTTAATTAATATTATCTTTTAGCGTTAAAGTTTACTTAAACTAAAAAAAGGAAACAAAAAAGAACATCATCAATGCACAAAAAAACGAAGAAGAGCTGAACCTGATGAAAATTACGGTGTAAATTGTCAGAAACCGGACATCGACAACGAAGAACTCTGTGTTTTAAAAGAGGATTTTTTGAACAATTTGTGTAAATCAGAAGATGAGAGACGAACATTCGAAAAAGAAACTCGTAACCTACGAAACAGTTCATTATGGATTAACGTTAGAAAGTCATTATTGACCGCTTTCTAATTTTGGTGTAGTTTGTAGGAGGCTGTCCCACACGGAATGTGCTAAACTGTTGGAAACCATTATTTATCCCAAAAACTTTTTGATTTTGGAAGCAGTCAAATTTGGTGTAAAAAACAAAGATAATGCTTTAAAAGAAATGAGTAATATGATTAATCATAAAATAGAACCTTGTGGAATCTTTATTGACAATGATATACCATATTTAGCTGCGACTCCCGACGGAATAGTATCAACTCACGGTATAGTTGAGGTAAAATGCATTTATTCTGCCAAAAATGTATATAAATGTATATGCCATAAAAACCAAGAGACTTACGTTTTGGAACGTCAATTTGAATATCAATAAAAAACATATATGGTATTACCAGATACAAGGCCAACTTCATATTTCTCAAAGAAACATTTGCTATTTTGGCGCATGGACCCCCAAAGGCATGAAAATAGACTATATCCGAAGGGATGACATTTTTTGGAAGAAATGTATCGAGCCGAAACTCATACAATTTTATTTAAACTGTATGCTCCCAGAATTGGTAGATTCCAGAAAATCCCGAAATATGCCAATAAAAGAACCCGATTACATTGTAGAAGCACGGGAAAAAATATTATAAAGAGGAATAATAAATGTCCTAATTTATTGTAATTTTATGTTACCTTTTTTTATTATTATCTGTTATGTAGGTACAGTTTAGCAATTTTCTGCACATTTGGTTGGTAATATAACATTAGAAATTGTTTGTTTTCCATGGCCAAGTTGCGAAAGAATGCAAAATAAATTTAATTATCCATTTTTTATAGCAAGTTGCGGTTTGTACCAAAGTTTCTCAAAAATCGAGCTCGAATATATATTAAAAAATATCGAATCGAATATATATATTAAAAAAACAAAATTGCCAAAACAAAGAAACGTAGGACCAAGCTAAAGATATCACGTCATGCGCGGTAATAAGCCTAACAACTTTTATATGCATTAAACATTTTTTCATAACTTCAAATAAAAAAGTTACAGCCATTATTTGATACTTTTTCTGCATTCTGTAAATGTTTCCCATGCAGATCTTTGTAAAAGAAAAGAAAATACAAATGTGCCTCTCTACCTGCGACACTGCCTCCGGCTACAATTGCCCCCCCTAGTCGACCAGTTGTACTGTGTAAACTATGATTTAGACAGATACATAAACATGATGTTTCAGTTCGAACTGAGCCGCAAGTTATTTGGTACCGCCCTTTCTACACCAAATTTTTACCTCGTCCCAACCCGCGGCGTCCCTCAGAAACTTCGTGAAAGTGTATAAACCTCCTGAAGTGTGGGGCCATCCTTTTATTGCTTTTATTGGACGTGATTAAGCTGTCAAAAGCTATATCCCTGGTTGTATTAGGTAGTATTTAAGGAGCCGAGCACGAAATTTTTTCTGAGTGAATGGCAGCCTTAATTGCATAACTTTGCTTTTTTCTTGATTAACCATTAGTCTATACTTTCTTGTCGTCTCCAAATGTCAGTTTGTTCTTTCCCAAACCAGGCTATCAGTATTACATCCGCGGCATAGGATAGGCACCTAAACTGGGTATTTTATAGTCATATATTCGAAATTCTTTTCGGGCTCATTTACCTTGTTTCTGTTTACTGCGTTAGACAATCTGGCACGTGTTCTGCAGTGGGTAATTATGTGGTCTTAAAATCCACGAATAGCATAAGACTAGATATTTTATACTCACCTACTTTGCATTTATATGTATGTATATTTTACTTTTATAAAGTTACATTTTATTTGTTGTTTTTAGTAATATTAGGTAGTATGTGGAATATCTGTATTTTATGTCATATCTGCAGCGTTTGGTTACAATAAGGTTCTTGGGTTATATCATTGATGGAAAAACAGTTTGTAGGTTGTTTAATTCTAAAGAATTGTGGTTTTGCAACAATAAAATTCAATGGTGTTCAGTTTATGATTCTGTTTGTTCGTCACAAGGTTTTTAAATTTATTTAAGAATCGTGTTTTCGCTAAAACTGCATGTCCAACAAATCGGTTGTTAATAGCTAGCCCTGTATGAATTAATTTCGTCTCTATTCTGTTCATATTATTTATCTGAGAATGAATTAATGTATTTTATTGCAGTTACGAGCCCGAATTACATCCTGGAGTAACGTACAAACTAACAAGTCCCAAAGCCACCCTAAAGATATTTTCCACCGGCAGTGTTACAGTTACAGGTAATTTCCATTGTTTAGGACTAGATATAATGTTTGTGTATGTAATGCCAACGACCAGAGTCGGTCTTTTTTCGGCCACGTCATAGTTCATACATTATAAATGATTTCTAAGTGGATGTGTATGTGGTAGTGAGAAAAATCGATGTGAGAAGCGTTCTTCGCTCTATTACTCATTTTAGGTGGTAGGTGAAACTGAAAACACGCAATTGTAAATAGTCCTGTTTTAATAACACTAGGCTTGCGCCAGGTTGTAGCTTTACATTTGCGAAGAATTCGCCTTATTAACTGTTAGCGTTAGAGGACGGGAGTTTAAATCAGAACACAACTCTGATTATAAGCAATGTAATATTGTATCGGTTATTTCAGAATAAACGACTCGCAGAATACAATATGACAATATTCAAAAATATCTATATGTCATCTCTTCTAGTCTTCTAGATTTTTCATTGATTACTCTCACACTTCCCCTCAATGAAAAATCGCGTACACACCAAAAATACAAAAAACACAGTTCTTTATGACGTAGACCTCCTACGATTCACCGATAACACAATCTTCCATATTTAACATTCTGACACATGAAGAATGTTTCGGTTTTGGAAGTCCTTTTGTCATGACGTCTGCAACCATCTGCGACGTAAACGGAGTCCTCTGTATTTCTTGCCTCCACATTTTGTAAGTTGTACTTCTTTTGGGGTCTTCCGGGCCGTCCCGTTCTGATGATTTTTGGCCTTCCAGGTCCTCTTACTTGAACTTCTGATTCGACAGATATTCCTGGTTCACCAGCTTTATCTTCCCCTTTTTTCATTGGGTCCTCATTCATTTCTATTGGAGGATTTTTATCGATACCAATAATCCGAGGATTCAGTGGAACACTAACTTCCGAATCTTCTTGTTCATTTTTTCCGCAAGAGATTTTGTAATTTTCTCGAGCGTAATACAAATTGTTGATTCGATCCGCGATTAATATAACTTTTCCTTTTTTATCCAACACTATTGCGTTTTTCTTCCTAAAACGTACTTCATAACCTTTATCAGTTATTTTTCCAACGGACAATAAGTTTGTACGTAGTTCAGGTACGCAAAGTGTGTCCATCAACTTGATGTTTCTTCGTTCACCATTTACTTCAGCAGCAAAAGTAGCAGTTCCTCTTGCTGTAATAATGGTTGATGCGTCGTTTGCTAATTTTAATTTTCCGCATTCCGGGTTCTGATTCGAAAAGTCGGCTATGTCCTTACATAGGTGTAAAGTCGCGCCGCTGTCCAAGCATCATTTCGCGTATTTCTTGTAAGATTTGGAGAGAAGAGCTTTTGAAACTGTTAGACATGAATTTTCAGCTGTTCTCGCCGACGCGATGTTGCAATTTGCGGCTTTATGTCCAACCTTCCTGCATTTATGACATCGAAAATTGAACTCAATTCCGCATCATCGTTTCGATTATTTCCTTTTTGTTTTGGAATTTTGTTCGAACGCCACTGAAACTTTTTATTCGTGAACATAGCTTCGTTCGCGCGTACGTCGTTTTTCCGTGCGTCGCTTTCTTCCACTATTTTAATTCTTAAAGCTTCAGGTGTAGGCAGCTGGTCACGTGATTCTATCGCACAACGAAAATTCTCAAAGCTTGACGGCAAACTATACAGCAACATGATTGCTAATAAATCAGGATTGATTTCGACTTCCATTTCGTCGAGTTTGTCGACTGCGTCAAAGAATTTCTTCACGTGTTCGCGTACCTCCGTTCCCTCTTCCATTTTTTGAATTGTCAACTGCTTCAGCAATGTGGCTTTTCTCGCTGGACCTTTCGATTGGTAGATGGTTTCCAACTTCAGCCAAAGTTCGCGTGAAGTTCCGCAACCTTTTACTTGCTTTAATTCCGATGGGCTTATTGCAAGGATAATGTCAGATTTAGCCTTGGCATCATTTCTTTCCCACAACTTCACTGCTTCCATCGAATCCTGACTGTCCTTCATCAGCTTCGGTTTTGTGTTCTCGCCATTTGCATATGTCCATCCGTCATTTTTTCACAAGCATGGCTTCCATCTGCATCTTCCAAGTGTCGTAATTTTCCTTGTTAAGGGACTCGATTCTCATAACATTTCCGGCACTCATTTTCGGGCGATTCTTGTCACTGTGTACAGTCACCAATGTGGTCGTTTTTCACTACCGATATTTTCGTAGATTTTCTACTATTACTTGCTTTTTAAACTTTTCCCTGAATCACACCTCTGGGCCCATAACCTGTTAGCGTTAGAGGACGGGAGTTTAAATCAGAACACAACTCTGATTATAAGCAATGTAATATTGTATCGGTTATTTCAGAATAAACGACTCGCAGAATACAATATGACAATATTCAAAAATATCTATATGTCATCTCTTCTAGTCTTCTAGATTTTTCATTGATTACTCTCACATTAACTCGAGCCCTTTCCGTTCATTAAATTATTTATTATCTAAATGGAGTTTTATTGCAATGTTTATTTTAAAGTGGTTAAATTTGGTAATTGTATTAATTGCCTTTGTAACAATAAAAATTGGAGCAAGTCCAAACTGGATTACAATGGAAAACGATGCTTTTGAGGCCCTTTTCGTCGCATCTGTGAGATGTTGCGCGAAAAGTTTTGTACACAATAGTCCAGACTCGGAGACAGTTTTTTAACTAACGAGCTTAAAATTGTGCTTCGCGCCAGTCAAATGAAAAGAAGGAAGCAACAAGCGGTGATTTGATAAATATACCTTTAATCTGGATTTTGGTATTTTGCTTAGTAACGACTCTGCCTCAATTGCTAGCGAAAAAACAATTTGTCTGGCAAAGGTCAGGAGATTTATCATTGAAATAATATTTAGTCTGCACCTAAGGTCGTTTTAGGAGAGGTTTTCGACCATTTTTGCAATAATGTTCTTCATTTGGTTTGTGGGTGTTTCACGACGAGGGCTTATTAGGTAGATAACGAGAAGGGAGAAACTGAGAGAACTGAAACTTTGCATACTTTGCATACTATATATATATATACGTATAAAATTTACCTGCTGAAAATTTTCATGATTGTGCAACTTCCGGTTATACCAGAAGTTGGTATCAACTTTGTTATTTTAAATACACCATACCTAACGTGCGTTATAAAAAAACGAGGCTGAGTTGGCCATGGAATTTATCGGCTTTCTAGTGTAGAAATCATAGAAAACAAACATATAGATTTGACAAATGTCAAATGCCAAGAACTGTCAGTCTAAAATTTTCCATCAAAATAAAACGGACCAAATTTATTTAAATTGTTTATTATAAGTTCCAGGACATGCGTACATCGCTTTCATAAACATAATGCTACCCTCCTTCGCGTCCATTTACTGAAATTTGTCCCAAAAAATTGTTATTGTTTTTGTTTTACATTCTATTCCGAAGTTCTTCCGAGTTGTTATCAAGTGTTTTGTAAATGAATTGTACCACTTCGACCACAAAGTAAAACTAGAACCTACGATATCATTGGATCCAAGTTCACGTTGTAAGTTCAAATGATTCCTTGCATTACGGCTAATAAATCTGACGACCAAAAATTGGCTTAAAAATTATTTCATGATGTAAAGTTTATTACCTTCTTCCACATTGTGCTCATACAGATAAACCGACTTATTGGACTAAACAGCGAATAGCAGTGTGAAGTACTTGATTCAAAATGTGTTCAAGAATTTCAGGCGCTCCGAGATCTCATTAACATCACTTCCAATCTATACGTGCAATGCTATCAGTTTTTCGAAAATAACTCATGTCTTAGTGTTCGTAAACTTCGAATTTTTCATAATGATACGTGTGTGCTTGAAATTCTTCAGTCGATGCTTTCACACAATCTTGTCAATTCCAATCTATCGTCGTTACTTTACGTATGTAACTGCCAATCAACCATGAACATTTCTTACTCTATCGACAACAAAACTCAAAACCAATATAAATTTTGTAGCGACAAAGTCTCACCCGTCTTTTTACAAACGCTCAGGCTGGTGAGGTTCCGAAGTGAACTGATTTTGTATGTGAATTAGACAAAACACCATATTAAGTGCAGATGAAATGCCGAGAAGTTCAAATTGGGGTCTGGAGATGAATTTGATAAAGAAAACACTAAATGCATCGTATAACGAAATCGTTGTCGACAAAGAACCCAACCTAAAAACTATCTGACAGATTCGAACTGACAGTTCTAAATTTTGCTACACTAAATTGATGCACAAAGTTTTTCTATGGCCAACTCAGCCTCGTTTTTTTTGAACGCACGTTATTTTTAATGCATTTTCGGATTCTGCAACTCAATAAACCCAAAAAGTATAAAAGTCGATTTTTTCAAAATGCAACCATATGATTTTATTACACGTTTCAGTAGAGAACTTTATTCTCGATCTGATCATGTATTATGTTCCTGTACTTAGGACTGTTATTGAGTTATTTAACGTTTTCTACTTTTTTTTTACAATTATGAGAAAATAGGTGAAGTGAATAAGTAACCAGTGGCGTGCCATTAACCATTTTTAATAATTTTTGAAAGTTTGTTTTTAAATTTTTTTTAGCGCTATCGTATTCGTATGGGTTTGTTGTTCTCTCTTAATTTTTTGTGTGGTTAAGACCTGAATCACCCTGTATATCTCTTCAAATTGACGTTTTACTATTTTTGGCCCTGACTTTCTGAAGACTCCCCAACAATGTACTGCACAGTTGGTCCGCCATTATGGTATTCGTACAGGATGTTTCAGAATGTCAGTTCTTATTTGAAAATGTTGAATATCTCGGAAAGCATCAAAGATAGGTATAGGGAAATGAATTGTGACTTCCTCTAAAATTTATTTTTCTATAAACTTCCGGTATCCAAATTGTGTGCTGCCATTTGAAAAAATGGTCATTTTGTTATTTTGACATATATCATATTTAACAATTTCCATGGAGTCAATGACACGAATTTTTTCATAATCAAATCACATTGAAAGTTGGTACTAAATTTATTGAAAAATTTTGTATGAAATTTCTTCTCTGAGCCTGCGCATTCTTGCTATAAAGCGTTACGTTTGTCATCCAATTGTCACTTGACCTTAGCCTCAATTTCAATAATGTAATTCAAATAACTTCAATAATTCCCATGATTTGTTATAAAATGGATAACCCAAAACTTTTATATTTATGGGCGAGCGCGGTTACTACTGTTGCGCTTGTGGTAAACTTGAAACAGCAACAGAAACGTGCGCACACTGACGGCGTCGATTTAGGATCTAAATAATCATTTTTCAGAACACGTTTTAAAAATTTAGTGCTGAAATATTTTATCCAAACTCTGTATGACACGAAGCTAAATTTAGGATATAAATTTAGTACTAAATTTTGTACCGTGTCATACACCCTTAATGCGGAGTACCATATTTCAGATTTTATCTCAATGGTAAGGTGAAAAACTTTTAATGAACGAGCTACAAAAATCACCCTGTATTCTTATCAGTGTCATCTATTGGCAGTGTCAACGACAAAAGTGTATACCAATGAGGAATATTTTAAAATGCGAATGTGGAAAAAATTCTGCGACCCGCAGACTTTGTTCGGCTTCTAATATTTTTTTTTTTTCATTATGCTCATCCGCCGCGATTTTACCGTTAGCACAGATTACTCCAGATGACTGACTCAATGCAAATATTTTGGCGGAATGACCTTTAACGAATGACCTTCAAATTATATAAAAATTAATGTAAAGACTAATGTAAAAAATTAGTTTTGAAGAATAAATCATAAAATATTCATTATTTACATGACATAAAAACAATTTTCTAAAAATCAATTTATTATATTCCATAATTATACCCAAAATGTTAACAATTACATTTCTAAGATATCTATAATAATTTATACATATGATAATAACTTGGGGTTATTATACATATAATAATGGAAATATTGAAGGACTTGCCCGACAACTAGAGCAACCTGGCTGAGTTCCTTCCTTAGTTCCACAAAAATAATGAGTAATGAAGCCTAATATCTAACGATGCCGAAAAGCTTTTGTTGCAAACCCTCCACTTTTACTTTTGCAATTTTGGAGATTTAGAGCTTCTTGCCAGAGTTTCGCTCTGCAATTATACAGGGTGGTCCAGTTCTTATCTGCATAACTTTAATAGGTGATAGAACGTTGAAAATGAAAGAGAAAATTCCTATATCATTTAAGTCTTAAGTGCATTTTTTCGGATATACGGGGTGTTGAAAATTTGAGTTTTGTAAAGTGTTTGGCCCATAACTCTAACGATACATGTGCGATTAATTTCAAATTTTGACCAAAAATATTTCTAAGGGATTCAAATAATCTGACCAAGTTTCATAGCTCAACCCCTATTGAATGCACCTTTTTGTTTACTAATAGAAAAGATATTGGGCCTGTTATATGAATTTAAATAAAAGTTTTTGTAGTGACATCTAACGGTCGTAAAAAGTATTAGCAACGACTACAGCGCCTCTACAATGGCTTACACCTACTTGTGACATAGATGTCATGCGCCTAGTTTCAAAGTGTAGAAAAGAGATAGTTCCGGACAAAATCGCCCTATGACGTCATTCATCTGGAGTAATTTGTGCCGTTAGTTAAAAGTTAAATTTACGTAAAAAAGTATAATCATATAATCAGTATTCAACGCTCAAATAAAACTATTTTCAAAATGAAAACCAAATAGTACTAAATCATCTATGCACCTGTCATTAAAAAAAATGAATGAAATGCGTAATGACTTTCTTTTGTATATTATTTTTCAATTAGATAGGTTTTTTTATTAAAAATTTTACACCCCCTTGCACCCTCTTATTTGTTTAATTCCTAAAAATCCTTTCTTATTATCTATAGGTGCCGCTGAACAGACACACATAAAATGCCATTAAATGACATAAAATTTCAAAACACCAAAGCACGTCCCAAACAAATAATTATATTTCCAAATCATGCCTAAATCTTCCCGGCACCTCCTTGCACCCTCGTGGTGAACTTGTCTTGCTTAAGACTCATTTACATAGGAAGTAGTGAAGATCAGTAGTGTAATTGGTAGTGGAAAAGTGTTGTAGTGGAACTGTCACGACAACGTGTACTGTAACGTGCATACAAAAATAAAACCTGCGAAAGCACTTAGAAATTGTTATGGCTGCTTTACTTTGGCCGAGATACGTCAAGTGCGAGAGTGTAGATAAAACAAAAGCTGTTTCCGTGGCCTGCTGAGCCTCCGTTTTTTGTATGCTCTATATTTTTCAGCGTCCGGGCGTATTTAAAGAACGTAAATAATATTTATATATAATAATTTAAAAAATTTTAAGTGGGTGTATGTGTTTACATAATTATTTTGTTGCAGCGCCGAGCGTGGCGGATGTTCAAGCGGCAATCGAATACATTTTCCCTCTGGTGTACGAATTTCGCAAGGAACGAACCGCCGAAGAAATAGCCCAGTTGGCATTGAAAAAATCGCGACAAAGTGGTTACTGCGGCAGTCCTGCATTTGAGGGTGAATTCAAGGATGATGCGGAAGACGAAAGTGACTGGGATTAGAGTGCTAGTGATCTATGATGGTGTTCTTTAGAATATAATTTGCTTTGAACTTTCCGATTTCTACGTTTATTTACAATTGTTTCAGATATCTGGATCGTTAGATATTTTTGAAATGCGAATAACCGACCGACTGTTCACTCATGTATAAATTAATCAAGTATCTGAGTATCGTCATTAATAATTTATTTGAGATAGTAGATAGGGCTGCAGGACTAATCGACTGACTGAACTACTCCTCAGAGTACGAGTGGCAATAAACGACAGTAATTCGCGATATTTAAAGTCCACAGCTTTTAGAGTAATCTAGAATAAGGCCTAGTGTCGTCAATTTCTTCTCTTAACGTTTCCGTTTCCGTCGTGAATACTTTCCACCTATAAGTGTCTTAATTGTGTGTGTGTCTGTGGATTCTTAGTTTTGTACAGTACCTGTAAAAAGCAACCATAAAACGCATCGCTTGCGTTTGACCTAAATTTTCACCGCCCTTTCATATTGCAGTTGACATGTTTTAAGTCCTACTGTAAGTCGTGTCGTCAAAATAAATGTGATTCGAAATAATGCAACCACACGTGGTGTAAGATTGACTGTACACAAGCAATTAGGAACTCCCCGAGCCTTATTAATAGTAATAAAACAAAAGTAAACAGTAAATACAGAGATCTGTAATTTCTTTAACTTGGTTTTTAATTTGACAACGTCCGTGTCTTTGTTCCTTCGACATAGTCAGACTATATGTAATATTAATGTATACCAAATCAATAATTAGTAGTTCATTCATCATGTTTTAGATATTAATTGCTTTCCTATGTTGGAGCTTGTTCTGATAGTGTGTATTCTGTTTTTATGCGTATCTACTGTATTCTGATGTAGATTTAATAAAGTTTTCTCATTTTGTTCAATAATTGGGGTTCTGCTCGCACTAATCTAATGATATGATCGTTAACGAATTGATTTTCGGGTTCAATCAAATAATTCAATAAAATGATGCAGAGGGCGCAATTACCACTACCAGAATTTGTAGATTTGCGACTTTGCAGAGCCTTCGCTGCCACTTGATTACAGAAAATATCCAACTAATTGCAAAAATGTTTTTACTTTCTCGAGACAAAGGATGAATCTATGTTTCTGTGGAAGCGGAATGTCCAAATAATAAGTGGTAGAGCTATTACATATATCCAAAATTGGTGATTTTTATTTATAGCAAAAAAGGTAAAACTTCAAAATTTTAGAAAACTAGCTCCAATGAAACATGAATCCACCTATAGTAAACGCCATGAAAGTTGACCGTCTTTCATTCCTTCCTGAACATATCACAGACATGCACGCGGTATTACCATCTTCTTTGCACATGTAGTGCAGCTTCAAACCTCATTGAAACGTTTGTCAACGCCAACGCCATTTGTACCGTTCGCTCTTACTCTAATGTGAACGCGTTCGACGAAGACGGGGCTATTGTGCGCGTCCTATCTCTCGTCTGTGATGCAGCGCTGCCGTGCATCATTGGCGTGCGAACTTTCTGTCAAAATTCCAACCTACCAAACATTAACGTTTTCGAATTTGTAACAAACAGTAAGTGTCAATAACTATACGATCTTCTATTTATTAATTCACGTCTATTTTAAGTGTAAATTGATTCAAAATGCCTAGCAGATGGTTAAATGACGACCACAAAGCATTTGTGATGACACGGAGGACGGTTTCGTGTCCAACGCCTCGCTTATACAGGGTGATTCACATCGTTATAAGAAAAATTAAAAAGCCTGTATCCCCTTAAATTTGGATTCGATTGCTCAAAAAAAAAAAGATAATGAAAGTATAATAGTTTTTGAGTAAAAAATTATTAAAGTTTGAGGACGATGAAACGCTAACTAGCTGGGCGACTGTAGGTCGGCCGTGCGTAACGGGGATATGCTGATACGCTCATTTACGATTCACAAACAAAGCACTCGATGCACTTTAAGCGATTTATGGGAATTCCTTCTAATTTTCAGACTTATTTATGTGGCGACAGCGTTATCTATATATATAAAGCGAAGTGTCCTCACTGACACACTCATTCATCTACACACTGATTCATAATCAACCCACAGCCCAAACCGTGAGGGCTGGAGACTTGAAATTTTAGACACGGGTGTATCATGTGCCAAAAGTGAACGCTAGGAAGGGTTTTTGCGAAATTCGGTCCGGTTCCTTTGTAATTCAATAAAAACCGGATAAAATAAACAAAAAATGATCGGATCGCGGAGACCGTGTTTATATTAGAAGCACGTATCTAGCCAAAACAACTTCGACGTCGGGCGACCGGTTTACATTAAAAGCACTTATTTAACCTAAACAATTTCAAAGTCGAGTTTCTGCTTTCGTGATCATACTTTTGCCGTACCTAGCGAGGCGCATATATTTCAATTATAATTTTGATTTCAATTATAATGTCGATCCGTGACTCAATTAAAAATTACCAAACTTAATCCGTCTACATTAAACATCCTCAAATATCTCTTACCATTGTAAACTTTATCAAATCAACCCCAAAAAATTCCCGAACTACGCCAAACTGACATAAATTAGATCCGTTATCTTAAATTATCCCTTACCACCCTTTAGCAACCACATATAATTCCAATCACTTTAAAATAAAACAAAATGGCACAAATGATAGCAGACTATGTCGAACTCACACATATTATTTCGTCTACCAAAAATCACCCCCAACTACCCCTTACCACCCCAAACTAAAATTACAAAAAATACTACAAACCATAGCAAACTATGCAAAACTCACCTAAATTACTTCGGCTACCAAAAATCACCCATTTACTACCCCTTACCTCCCCAAAATAAGCCCAATCACTTTAAACATACAAAAAATGCTACAAATCATAGCAAACTATGCCAAACTCACCTCAATTACTTCGGCTACCATAAATCACCCCAAACTAAGCCCAGTCACTTTAAAATTAGAAACAATACCACAAACCATAGCAAACTATGCCAAACTCACCTAAATTACTTCGGCTACCATAAATCACCCCCAACTACCCCATTCCATTCCAAACTAAGCCCAATCACTTTAAAATTACAAAAAATGCTACAAACCATAGCAAACTATGCCAAACTCACCTAAATTACTTCACTACCATAAATCACCTCCAAATACCCTTTTCAACCCAAACTAAGCCCACTAATTATGTCATAAAATTCCGTACTGTAAGGCAAAGTCTTCATTAAATGTTCCTCTTTTGCAATCGTTGACAAGTTGATTAAGCTAGATTTGCAAGTACAAGTTCGACTAAATGTTTTAATTCTTTTTAAGATGGAAAAACTTACTGTTGCAGACTTTGTAGGCAAAAAATCATAAAATATTAAGAAATATCTGGATATAAAATATATTGCTTCGACTAATAGACGTTATTCTGAATATTAAATATGCTGATACAAATTTTGATTCTCTTCCACCTTCCAATAAATAATTATTCCAGTTGAGATGCAAACATAAACGTATGTGCTGAATTGCAACACGCTGACGGGGCAAGCCCTACCTTCTTATCATGCGTGCATTTCACATCGCAAATAATAAGGACTTTTTCTACATTGTATAAAGAGCTCTATGGTTTTTAACTTTAAATGGGTATAAAGGCGGTGTAAGCGATTGATTTTCGTGAAAATATCGGAAAAATTCATAATTTTCCAATTGAATTACAGAACTTATTTTGTGTTCGATGGTAAATTTATACTTGGAGTGGCACTGCCAACCCTGCCACCCCTGACGAGCCCCATTGGTGACTACTTTCCTTCCAGAAAAATTATTGAAATCAACGGCAAATTAAATCACTGTGTAATAAGTTCAGACTGACAAGAGTGAAAAAAACCGCTTCCTTCCAGAAACGAATTCAAATGGAACACTTTGTTAAGAATATTTTAATTTAAAATTGGAAGTTGTCGACTACCGACTGTTTGTTTTGGTATCCTGGGTGTGGCAAGGTGACAGCAAGTAGAAGAAAAGTACAGAGCAGTGAACAAATTGGATTTAACTACGTTATTCTTACTAATAAATATTTAAAAGAGTGGAATTGGCATTTCACAACAAAGCAGCGGTCAGATTCACTACGTGCTGTACCGTGAATTATTGTAAGTGTCTGTGCTGTTAGTGCTAATTGGGTACTAACTGCACCATATTTATGAAAGTATGTAGGCTTTCACGGTCGGTGTTATTAATTATAACGATCTTTCTCGGGATTTTTGATCTTTGTAGAGCTACAAAGATTTGTGAACCAAAACATCTGAAAGAAGAACTTAACCATTTAGACCTAATGCTACAAGCCAATGGTTACTCTACTAAAGAGATAAAAAGAGCAATTCGCCCAAATAGGTCTGTAAGAACAACAAACCATAATACAAATCTACCAGAAGGAACAGTATTCTTACCATATATAAGAAATGTAACAGACCGCCTTGGCAAAATTCTAACACGGAATAATATATGTTCGGTACCAGTTCGCCGGTACCGAATTGTCTGCTTCCTGTCTTAGTTTATGGTAGCTTAGAAATGAGAAAATGTGAAATTAGTTATTAGTTTTTGGCAATATTCATGTTTCTTTGAGTGCGGCCGAGACAGACTTCCTGTCCGTCCAATTTGATGGTGCCGACAGTGGCAGCGGTTGTTTCACCCCGGGGCTGGGTTTTTCCAAATGGGTGGTGAAAGTTCACCAAGGTGACCAGTTTTGGACGGAAGGGGGTTGTCTTTATAAGCCTTGACATGGCCAAATGTCAATGAGTTCGATGATAGTAAGTGCAGATTTCGATGGTAGTAAGTGCAGAGTTCGAATGAGTTTAAGTTACAAAGAGTTGGTTTTTCGAGTACTGTCTATCATTCGGATCCGTGTGGCTGGTACACTAATACCAGCTGGTCTGTCGTGTGTGTGGCATTTTGTGTTTTGTTCTTCGACAAATTTCAACGAATCCACGGAAGCCCGTCCGGCATTCGACAATATAAAAACAATTTACAAACCTACAACAAAAATTAGAGAATTGCTAGGTTCAGTGAAAGATAAGAGAGAGCCATTGTCGTCAGCAGGAGTCTATAGAATACCATGTTCTTGTGGTTCAGTGTATATTGGTACAACTAAACGAAGTATTAAAACACGTTTAACTGAACACAAGAGGAACTGTCGTTTAGGTGAGTTTGATAAATCTGCCGTAGCTGAACATGGATTGTCTAATGGAAATCATAATATAAAATTTGATGAAACAAAACTTCTGTCGTCCACTTCACAGTACTACCCACGTCTACACCGTGAAGCAATTGAAATTTATAAACACCAAGATAATTTCAATAGAATGGGTGAAGGGTTAAAGATGGACAAAACTTGGCAACCGGTACTGTCAACGAGAAGGGTAATGTCATTTATTCCAGCAAATCAAGCAAACAATGATAATAACAAAAAAGATGCAACGCCGCCGCAAAATATAAATGTGACAGTCGCGAATGTGACAGCGAAGAGAACACTTCGAGCTCTTCCACATCGCAACTTTAACCACTGATGAAGTCCGCCGCAGTTGTGGATGAAACGTCTGGAGGTTCATTGGGAACTTCAAATGGAACACGGTCAAAAATCCCGAGAAAGATCGTTATAATTAATTGCACCATATTTGTTTTGGCATTGTGGTCATTACATTTTTGGCGTGGCATTGTGGTCACCATCGTTGTAGAACGAACAGGTTTTTGCTAAAGGGGCACTAGCCTATCGGTTCAAAACAAACTTTTGTTATCAACAATGGGTAAGCGTAGACGCAACAGATCGTCCAGTTCGAGCTCTAGCAGCAACAGTGACTTATCGAGCACTAATTCGGGCTCAAGGCAACGTCATCGATTGCCTCGGTAATGATGGACCGAAAAATCCATTCCGATGAATCATGGGCATCGTATTACTTTGAAAAAATTGGGCTGATAAGAGCGTGTGAAATTTCGGAGAAAAATGCGGTGTCCTGTTTAATTGATGGCATTGATGATGTACTTGTACGAACAGGTGCAAAAGCCGGAAGATATAGTACTTCAGAAGAACTTTATTCAGAATTCTTTACTACCTTGACATCAAGTGACTCATTGGGGGGCACTAACGTAAACACTAATGTAAGGGATCGTTTAGGTGATAAAGATCACCAAAACAAATTTAATCGACAATATGGACGTAATACATACATTCCGAAAAATTATCGTGATTCTAAAAGGGCGTTAAAAAAATGTTATAATTGTTCAGAAGTCGGACATTTTTCTAACAAGTGTCCAAAGACTAAGAAGCAATGTGGGAACTGCAAACTTCTAGGTCACACGTCAGACGACTGTCGTAGAAGACCTGTGGCTCTCCACACTTCAGTAGTTGAGAAGCGAAGGGACAGTTCAAGTAAGGATCATTGTTATTATGTAGATTGTAAGATAAATGGTAAGTCTTTTTGTGGATATGTGGATACAGGTAGTAGTATTGTCGTTATAAAATACAGTGTAGTTAAAGAACTAGGGTTGGCATTGTCTCCTTATTCCTACGTAATTGGTGGGTAGAGTAAAGGCAAAACTGTTGCAATTGGCAAAGTTCTGATTGATTTAGAAGTTGATTTAGCACATGACAAGGTTGAAGCCGTTGTGGTTTCGGATGAGGTGCAAACGGTTCCCATCCTTGTAGGTCAATCGTTTATTAACAACAAAGATAAAACGTTAATTGTCAAAAATAATCAAATGCGATAAATAGGTAACGAATTAATTGTTAATAATTTTGAGAATTTGCCTCCCAAAAAAGTATCACTTTTGTGTAAGAGTACTACTGTAATTCCCCCTTATACTGTCGGGTCTATGGAAGTATATAGTCGCGAAAATTATACTGGTCCTGTATTTGTGGAAGGTGGCGTCAGATCGTTACCAGGAAACGAACATTTTGTGACTCAGTGTGTCACACAACTTCCAGCAGGACATATTTCCTTGATGAATACTTCAGAACGCCCTGTAGTGTATGATAGGTTAGCAGTGGTAGCTAGAGGGCAACCCTGTTCACTAGAAACTCCATTAGACGAATCGAATTCTAGTGTATTAAAGACTTTTGTATACGAACGTTTTATAAATGCAGATATTAGATCCCAAATTGGTGATAATTTAAATGAACATGACCAAATGAAACTTATAGACCTATTAAATGAATATAGAGACTGTTTTGCTATTAATATGTCTGAAATTGGAAATTGTTCAGGGGTGCAATTAGAGATAAATCTAATGGACAAAAAACCTGTAACATTTAGACCTTTTAAATTGTCATTCAATGAACGTGCTCAAGTTCGAGAAATTGTAAAAGAGTTATTTGATAACAATATTATAAGAGACAGTCAATCACCTTATGCAAGTATAATTTTATGGGTAAAAAAGAAAACTGGTGAAATGAGGATGTGTGTTGATTACCGAGCTCAAAATGCGAAAACTGTAAAAGACACGTATCCATTACCAAGGACCGATGAACATTTAGATAGGTTGTCAGGTTGTGAATATTTTACAAGTCTTGATCTTGCTTCTGGATATCATCAGATCCAGGTTAAAGAGAATTTGATACCTAAGACTGCATTCATAACGCCTGATGGCCATTATGAATACATTCGTACGCCTTTTGGTTTGGTTAATGCTCCGGCTGTATTTCAAAGGACTGTAAACCGTGTGTTAGGACAGCTTAGATTTACACAAGCACTAGCTTATATGGACGATGTACTTATACCGTCTACAGATGTTGATGAAGGTTTGAAGGCTTTGGTAAATGTCCTAAGTGCATTTAGGAACCTTAAAATTGTCTTAATGTTATTTCTTTAAATGGGAAATAGATTACCTAGGACATGAAATTAGTAAAAGTGGTATCAGACCTGGGTCAAGAAAGATAAATGCTGTTAAAGAATTTCCAGTTCCATCAAATTGTTAACTTATATTTTATTATATTCCAACATCTAATATTTAATTTGATTTTTAGTGACGTTCGAAAATAGTCGCGAATGTTTCTTATCGCCGCCCGCCTGATCTCCTCAAAAAGTCGCTCCTCGCCAGCCTTCGTCATTCCCTTTCTACCGCCATCGGTACATCCGGACGCACTCTGTACTGCATGGGCTGCATCCTTGATTCTTTCCGAGAACGAAAATATCCGTCCGCTAACAAAATGTACAGGCAATTCATGGGAGTATCGGGGTATTTTCGCAAATATGTTAAAGGATTTGCCAGTATTGCCAAACCATTAACACAACTAACAAAGAAAGATGCTAAATATGAATGGGGTGAAAGTCAACAAAATGCTTTTGAAGATTTGAAGACGCGAATCATAAATCGACTAATTAGTTTTGTTTAACCCTACTGCTTTAACTGAAGGACATACTGATGCATCAAAAGTGGGAATTGGTGTAATTTTAATGCAAAAGCAAATTGACAATCAGATGCATCCCGTACAATATTTTAGTAGACAGACTACAAAGGAGGAACAACGTTATCACTCCTATGAATTAGAGACAGCGGCTGTGGTTAATTCTCTAAAGAAAATTTGAAATTTGTGGCACTTTGCCGCGATAATTCAAAAACTACCGCCGAACCCCTTATCTCCACCGGCAGGAGATAAGGGCTAAACAGGAGACGCTCTCTTGCAATTCGGTCGCGCTCCCGACAACACGTAAATCTATTAAATAAATAGCAATCTGTTAAGTTTTTGTAAAATAAATCATCGTTAATCATTGTGCAAAACGATATTTGTGGAACTCCCCACAAAATTATTCCAAATTATTTCCTAGGTATGCTAGACGACAAACAGTGGTACAGAATCATGATGAAAAGGGTCATCTAGGCGAGAAAAAGACGTTTGATGCAATAAGTAAAAGTTACTGATTTCCTTCTATGCGGAGATATGTTAAAAGCTATATCCAAGGATGTTTAAATTGTTTGTATAAGAAGAGTGGAACTGGTAAAAGGCCCGGTTTCTTACATCCTATTGAGAAAGGTAATAGGCCTATGGATACAATCCACATAGATCATTTGGGTCCATTTGTGTCAACTAGAAGGAAAAACGCATACTTGATAGTTGTGGTTGATGCATTCACAAAGTTTCTTTTCATGAAGTCAGTACAAAGTACTAAGACTACTCCTCTTATTAAGTTTATGAACGAAATTTTAGAGACATTTGGAGTACCAAGTCGTGTAATTTGTGATAGAGGCACGGCGTTTACTAGCAAACAGTTTGTTGAATATGTTAAGAAGATGGGTTTTAAAACAGTGTATAATGCTACTGCAACACCTAGAGCAAACGGCCAGGTTGAGCGTTATAATCAGACTGTTTTGAATTCCATTGCAGCATCAATGGTTGATGAAGAGAATTGGGATAAAATGATTCCCACAGTAAAGTTTGCTATCAATAACTCAGTGAATGCAACAACAGGAAAAAGTGCCTATGAGTTGTTCTTTGGTTATCGACCTAGAGGGGTTAGTCAGGCTTTTCTGCAGAATGATTTAAATTTTGAAGGTGATGACTCAAAATCGTTAGAAGAGGTGCGGGCAGAGGCTTCAAAAAGGGTTGAAGTGGAAGAGGCCAAGCAGAGAGAACGATTTGATAAAAGTCGGAGAAAGCCGAGAGAGTACTGTGTGGGTGAACAAGTACTTATTAGAACGGCTGTGCAAAATGATGGTAAAAGCAGAAAAGTATTACCAAAGTACAAAGGTCCATTTGTGGTAACACAGAGGTTACCAAATTATAGATATTGTATAGAGGATTTGCCTGGATCTAATAGGTCTCAAAAACCATATAAAGGAATATGTGCTGTAGACAAATTGAAATTGTTTCAAGCAAATCATGCTGATGAGAGCGATGATGATGAATCAGTTTCGAGTGGTTCTTCATCATCGAAAGAAACGAGTCGCTAAAAGGGTGACTTGATTCTTATTGTATTAGTAATTTCAGTCGCTAAAGGGTGACTTAATTCTCATTGCAGGTATTTTCATTACAGGTATTCTCATTGTAGGAATACAAGGAATAGGTACTTGGCCCCTACAAATTGTTGTTTAATTTAACGTATATTTGCTTTACAATAATTTAATGAGAAACTTAGTTATATCTGTTATTCACAGGATAATGTGTCACCGTCAGCAGGGACGCCGACCATGGGTAGCATGGCCGACTGTTTAGAATATTTTAATTTAAAATTGGAAGTTGCCGACTACCGACTGTTTGTTTTGGTATCCTGGGTGTGGCAAGGTGACAGCAAGTAGAAGAAAAGTACAGAGCAGTGAACACATTGGATTTAACTACGTTATTCTTACTAATAAATATTTAAAAGAGTGGAATTGGCATTTCACAACAACTTGAAATTTCGATATTTGTTTGTAATTCGTCACAGGTCCATGAAGGAATACATGTTAATGTAAACAGGTGTTAGTTTGTCGGAGATGCCGAATAAGATTATTACATCCACCACATCCCGTTCAAAATATTTATTTACTTTAGAATATTAATTCATTTCGTGAAAATTATGACGGGCCATCCGAGTACACCTGCGCGAGTATTATTTGGTACATACAAATTAATCTCTTTTGTTATCCAAATTCTTTTAATACGTACTAGGCACCTGCACCTAATATAATTGTTAAAATTGCTGCTTCAGCGTCTGGAACGCTGGTACTCAATGTCGCCAAGGTCGAGGCACCGCATCAGTATTCGAAGTTCTATCGCTATTAAATAAATTTTTTTAATATAATATTCCCGATTTGTTCTTGCCGTTAAGCAAAACTCTCCCCAATCGATTTTCGAAAAATTACCATCGTCGTACCGGACTCCACTTATAATTCGTACGCTAATTTTTACGTTCATTTAATGATAGTGGTGTATTTGATCTTCACCAAACCTGCTCCGGCCGAAATCCGAAATTTGCAGTTTTACCGGATTTCACTGACATCATAAGTAATGTGTGCTTATACACGATTTACACTATTTATTTTATGTACATTGTATTCAATATTGTTCTGCATTATTTATAACTAAGATGGAGCAGTTTGAAAATCTAATAGTAAGCGGGGTACAAATACCACTACGTATAATTCCCCTGAAAAGTGATGGAAATAGTCTTTTTTACTATCTTTCCTATTGCATTTTATTACCGAAAATAGAGCTCACGTTAATTGTTCATTTTAAAATTACCAAATTTTCTGTAAATTTTACCTGAATACGTTAAACACCCCTAAACATAATGTACCATTCCAAACTACCCCCAAAAATCATACATTTACCATTCAAAACTACCCCAGATCAAGCTAAAATTTAAAAAAAATTACGAATTTCAAGCAAACTACGCTAAACTCGCATCAATTACTTTGACTTCCGCTATATCACCCCAACCACTTCTTACCAAGCCAAACTAAACTCAATCACATTAAAATTACCAAAAGTTTTGTTTAATCCGCCAAAGCTAAACCCCGCCAACCATCAATAACCATTCCAAACAATCCTCAAAAAACCCTTATCATCCGAAACTACACCAAATACATCGTTTTTATGGTGTGAAATTTTGATATTTATATATTTCAACATTGTCTTTAACGTTGTCAGAGAACTTAAGGCGAAGTTACCGTTTTGACTCAGATCGGCTTTGCAGTGGGTGCTGCAATTCCCCTCCACATTTAATTGTCATGTTCAAGCAAGGACGTACGGTTTGATTATTATAACGTGACAAAGTGAGAAGTTGGTATTATTTGAGACGTAGCATTCTGCAGCCGTAATTTATCACTTATGGAGGTGTCCGATTGGTGTTTTAAAATCTGACAGCCAGGTCTCAAATCCACGTCTGTGTCCACGTGGACTGTTAACTAGAACTCATTATGATAAGCCTCCCGATAAGAATTATATCGCAGAGATATACACTTTCATACATTCGCCTTCGACATGAGCTTCTTGTTCACATTTTATGCAGGATTTTTTATTACAAAATGTTTTACGAATCAATGGAACAATCAATTTTGCAACAAAACATTTTATTTCATTTTCTCAGTTGATACACATATCTGCAAATACTTGATAATCTACTTGATAATCTCTTTTAGCAAATGCTCTGAATAAAATGTTTTCAGCTTAGGTAGAATTTCACCCTTCCAAAACTCTTCATCTCGTTCAATCTAAAAAAAAATGTTGATACACATATCTGTAAATACTTGATAATCTACTTGATAATCTCTTTTAGCAAATGCTCTGAATAAAATGTTTTCAGCTTAGGTAGAATTTCACCCTTCCAAAACTCTTCATCTCGTTCAATCTAAAAAAAAATGGTGATCCCGCAACCTGAAATAAGGAAATTTGGACGCTTACATATAAATCGATTTTTTCACTAAACGTGTAAATTATGTATCATAAGTAAATTTACTTACCGTTTCATTCTGTTTTTCATGCTGTTCCTTTGGTAAGGCCTTTTCTGTTTATCCATTGTATTATAGGTATAGTGTCCGTATGCCTCACAAAACTGTCTCTGTCACTAATTTATCTAAACTAACTAAAGTAACTATCTAACTATACCTAACTAAAGCACGAAACTAAACTAAACTACTATTACTAACTATAACTGCTCTAACTAAACTAACTGCAAAATCTTGCGAATAACCAAAACATCCAAAACACAAACACAACACCTCTAACCCGAAAGAAAGAATACAATTGTGAGCAGGTTAGCACTTAGGTCGACAGTGAAATAATTTTTATCCAAATCTTTCATGAACTCTGCATCGTTGCATTCTGACTTTTGCAAAGAATTTGCACTGGTGATATACTGAATCCTTATCAAAAACTTATCGGTATACGACTGGATCCTGTTTCATAATATGATACCTTTACTGAAGCCGACTCCGTACGCACCTCCTACAAGCCTTATTCGAGAAACGCCTTCACCCATGTTTTACGGAGATTTATTTATAATGCCATTTCCGAAATATTTGCTTTACACAAAAGTTTGTCATTTTAAACTATTTCTAACGATGGTAAAAATATGAGTACATGACTATTTTCTATAAAAAAATTTAAATGAATATTTATTTTTGTTAATAATAATAATTTCGAAAAAGGGGCTTTGTGGTCATATGCAAAAATATTTCAAATACATACTGTAAAAATTTAGACAAGATATCTTCAAAAATAAGCTCTCAATCTTATAGATTTATTTTAGGTGCTGGAAGAAGCGCCTTAATGGGAATAATTTGGAAAAAATTAGCTTGTCTGTCAACTCTCCTTCTCTTGAAACTTTTGAAATCAACGACAAAATTATTTAGGGCGCCTGGATTTGAAAATATCACTCTGTGTAATAAGTTCAGACTGACTTGAGTGAAAAGAAGGAGCTTGCAGCCAGAAACAAAATTAAATGGAGCACTTGAAGTTGCAATATTTGTTTGTAATTCGTCACAAGTCCATGAAGGAATGCCTGTTAATGTAAACAAGAGTGATTTTATTGGAGAGGCCGAATAAGATTTTACATTATTGAAGCAGCTGGAGCATGCCACGTCAAGGGCAAGTTCACAAACGTGAAAAGGCGATGTTCGATTTGGTTTGATTTAATATCTATGCAGAAATTCGCACATACCAAACGTTGGATAAGCCTTTCTTATCGTTTCTTAAAATACGAGAATTGCTGGTTCAGCGTGTGGAGCAGTACTCGATCGCGGTATTTAATTTTGACACAACTACAATTGTGAAAATTGCTGCTCCAGCGTCGGAAACTGTTCGCAAGTCGCCAAATTCGATGAGTCGACGCATCAGTGTTCGAAGGTCTATCGCTATCAAATAAAGTATTTTAATTTAACATTCCCTTGGTGGTTGATTTGTTCCTGGCGTTAACCAAATCTGTCCCAATCAATTTTCGAAAAATTACCAGAGTCGGACCGGACTCCACTTATATTTGTGCGCTAATTTTTACATTCAGTTAATGATAGTTGTGTATTTATTTTTCACCAAACCTGTCCCGGCTGTAATCCGAAATTTGCAGCGTTGCACCAGACTTTACTGACATTGATACGCGTTTTACACTATTTATTTTACGTAAATACTTGTGTTCATTATTGATTTACATCATTTATAACTAAGATAGAGCAGTTTGAAAATCTAGAGTACAAATACCACACCGTATAATTTTCGTAAAAGCTGATGAAAATAGTCTTTTTTACTATGTGTGGTATTGGTATTGAAATTTTAATACTGGAAAGGGAGCTCAAATGGTTCGCACTTTAATTGTTCAACAAGTTGCGGCCAGGTTTTAATAATTTTTGTACAGCTCAGTAGGGGATAATTATGCTGAAGAGTTTGTTTATTGTGAAGATAAGTCAAAATTATCTACATACTCTTCTGTTTGTGAGATGACTGCAGCAGGAGAAATGTTTCCATTGTGTTTTCAACTTTGTGTTCTAATTTGTATAATAGTATTCTGTAGTGATTTCCGTTGAGATATAAACATTCAAATATCTCTCTGATCTTGTCAGGACTTCTTCAATCACTACGAAAACACTTTGACTTTTAAACGTTTTATTCAGCAAACTTCTTCACAACATCAACATGTAACGAACACAACGTAAAAAGCATCGAACAACTAAAGTTACTAATATTTATACAAAATTCATACATCCCAAAACCAATCACCTCCTAGCTTAGTCTAACGGACTTCCTAAAACAACCAATCAGTTTTAAACATTCGCACAACGGTCCTAACGAAAACTTACTTCTAGAAACACATTTAAATTAGAGCGTGAATTATTACTAACGGTCCACATCTCAACCGTCCATTGTTCGTTAGCAATAAAACAATATGCAACGGTCTTTCATGGACAAAAATTATAACATATGTAAACTTCGATTTTCCCGAAAATTTTCTAACATTAATTTCGATTTCCTGGAATCGCTTATAGAACACCTCCAAACTGCGTCTTTGCCTAATGAGTCTATTCAAGATTTTTCATCTTAGGTATCAATCAAGTTATCCTCTTTGTCCAAATCAAATGGAAATACCCGGTCCTGGTAACGCAGGTTAATTTCAGCAAATTTGTTTATTTTGTGATTGGAAAAGTAGAGCATTCCTGTTTTAATTGTATTATAATGTCAATTAGTCTACATCACCAATACACCACTTTTGTCAACACTGCGTTTATTTAATCTACGTCCGGGCAACGCCGGGTACATTCAGCTAGTATTACATAAAAGACAAACCATAAAATCACATCCGTTCACCGAAACAGTAATATTTGGCGACTTGGGATGTTCAATTTTTCTCGACGACGAAGTCGAAAAATATTCGTCGTATGCCAATGTTAAGTGCTGATACTCGAATGTATATAAATCAGGTTCTTAATCTAAACAATGCGAACATTGCGTCTTTGCATTCGTGACCTTGCCCTTGTCGTATTTAGGTCGGTCCAGCTACTTCAATAATATCAATCCGTGTCTCATCACACATTTGTAAGGAAACGTAAATCTCGTCAAGTTGAGCGACCGTCTTTCCGTTAACGGCGGTAGGAGTACCATGACGAGTGATTAAGCACGTATCGGCCGTCTCCAAATTCAACACTCTCTAGGAACGACGATCATTAGTTTTTAAAATCATATTAAAGGCATTCGGGGTCTGGCTTCGATGCGAGACGGTTGATTTGTATTTTGATAAGTAATAAAGTTGTTATCCCTTTAAATCGAAGCTTTTACATTATTATTTGAATTTATTACATTCGCATAGTTTATTATGTTTTGGTAATGTTGTTGTAGTAAGCGACAGTGTAAGGGTGCTTGTCACGCTCAAACATGTAAATTTGCAGAATTAGTATTGGGCTGTTAGCAATAAAATTTTGTCGTTTGTGAGAACTGTAGCTTTGCTCTTCGGTTGAAAGCATCAATTACAACGACGACAATGCGGCTGTCGCATAAGTGGAATCTTAACATAGCAAACTCAAGTGTTGCATTGGTTTTGTTCACGCAAAATCATCAGAATCTGATCACGTGTTACATGCATTTGCTTCATTCCAATATTTACTTTTAATGAGAGCAGTCACTTTATTGTTGTGTTTGAACCCTGTGTTGTATATTTAAACCAATCCTGTCACCAGTTTGTGCCAGTGTTCCCGGTTCGTATAGATCCACCAGCCTGACTGGAGTATACACTTGTATATACAGGTGTCCCAGAAAAAGCGGACCACCTGTGCTGTACGTTGTTGGGGAGTCTTCAGGAAGTCAGGAAAAATAGTTCAAAAATTCTTTAGAATAATATACCTAAACTGTTGAACCCAAAATTGTATCTTCTACATTATGCAGTATTTTAAAGTGTAGCGGCTGCGACCTTCCCACGTCGCAGGCCCCAGCTGCAAATTGTAAATCTGTAATAAAGTGTACATATTCTCAAATAAACAAGTCGTGCCGCCTCCAATTTCCAACCCCGTCATAAATCCATGTCAACATGACCGTGAGAACCATCCTGTTTCACCCTCCTTCCTTCAACACCAAATTTCCACTTTTTCCAACTCAAAACTCCAGTCAGTCCAAGTTCAGCTCCATGACAACATCTTCCACGACACGACACAAAACTGCAAAAGCTGACTTTGATTGTACTCCTTGCGCTCAACAATATCGCCCGCGCTAAACACCCACATTGGTGACCCCGACGTGATTTCGTCAAAAAAAAAAATGCAGTGGTAATAGTGCGCGATTAAATCACCACCCAGCGCAAGATGGCTCAACCCCCGCAGCAGATAACGGTCGACCGCGAAGAGTACGAACGCGTACGCCAGGAACTGAAGCAATTCCGGGCCGAACGAGCCGCCAGACTTCGCAGAAGTCAAACACCGCAACCGCCACCAACGATACCCGCGATCTACCTCGTGCGCCTGCCACCCTTCCTCTTCGCAGATCCAGAGATATGGTTCGAAATCTGCGAACCGATACTAGCCGCTGTCCACATCACATCTGACGGCGCAAAGTTCAGCAATGTGATCAGCGCGCTAGACTCCAACATCTGGACAGAAGTGCGCGACATCATCATGGACCCGCCGCAGGAAAACAAGTACGCGACACTCCGGTCCGCACTCATCAAGAGGCTCCCCCCCACGCTGGACCAGAAGACCCGACGTCTGCTGCGATCCGAAGAGCTGGGGGACAGAACACCCAGCGAATTTCTACGCCACCTGCGCAACCTAGGGGGTTCTGCGATACCTGAAGACATCATCCGCAGGCTGTGGCTAAAACGGCTACCGACAGATACACAAGCTGTCCTAGCCGTCTACAGCAACGCCTCCCTGGACATAACGGCCTGCATAGCAGACGGCGTCCTCGAGGCCAGGTCCCACACCCCCCAGGTAGCAGCGACGAAACCTGCCTCCACCAGCAGCCAGCAGAGGGATGCGACGCGCGACCCAAAGCCGACGCAGCCATGGAGCAGCACCTGCGAGGAAATGCCACCAACTCCCCGACGAGAACTCGAAGCCGTCGACTCCCACGGAAGCCAGCATCCGCTCCGTGTCCGGCCTCGCTCGCGGGAACCACAACCCGACCCACTGCAGTCGGTCGAAACGTCGACCAATCCTTCCCAGGACTTCCATGCAGCACCCAGCAGCCACGGACGGGGACAGCCAACAGACAAGGCGAGACCCACTTCACCGATCTGTTTCGGACGCTCCTCGGAACCACGCACCCAGACGGTCGCGGCTCCGAGTCCACACATGCAGCAGAGCACCATTTCCGCACCATCCCCGGTCCACCCAACGCTGCCCAACCCCAACGCCCAACCACAACCGAGCAGCTCACCACCGCGAAGCACGAGTCCAACGCCACGGCCCGAAGGAGCATCGCAACACCAGCCACTCGACGCGAGTCCGACTCAGAGTCCTGCTGGTCCTCCTCGTCAGCTGGAGGAACAACCTGCAAGTTGCCACCGCCGGCAAACTCTTGCAACCTCCAAACGAGTGCCAGGCCCCATCCACTACCGACCACGAAGAAAAAGCCACAAAGCCGCGCCAATTCTTCGAGGACGTCCAACCGGCAAATGGTTTGCGACACGGCGACGACGCCGTCAAGGGAAAGAGCACCACCACATCCATCGACCGCCTGAAACCGACGAACATCTTGGCGCACCAAACTCGACCGGCAACATCTCCAGCCTCGTCCCCACCAGCGCCAAAATCTCCGTGGACAACACCAGCGCAGCCACCAGGAGTCCCACACCACGGAAGACGCGCAATTTTTACCAACCACCCCCAGGCCGGCGGAAAACACATCAACCGCGCTTATCCGCTAATCGTCCAGCGGCTTAATCACTGGCAGGGGGGTACTGTAGCGGCTGCGACCTTCCCACGTCGCAGGCCCCAGCTGCAAATTGTAAATCTGTAATAAAGTGTACATATTCTCAAATAAACAAGTCGTGCCGCCTCCAATTTCCAACCCCGTCATAAATCCATGTCAACATGACCGTGAGAACCATCCTGTTTCACCCTCCTTCCTTCAACACCAAATTTCCACTTTTTCCAACTCAAAACTCCAGTCAGTCCAAGTTCAGCTCCATGACAACATCTTCCACGACACGACACAAAACTGCAAAAGCTGACTTTGATTGTACTCCTTGCGCTCAACAATATCGCCCGCGCTAAACACCCACAAAAGAATAAATGTTAAAGTAATTTAAGCAATGAAAAAATCAAGACGACGCGTGTGTTTGTCATACATACAATCGTTTTTCTCAAGTAACCGATACTCATATTATATTGCTTAAAATAAGCCCGTGTGTCTTTTGGCTTATAAAACCCCCGCGACCTCTGACGCTAACAATAAAAGTACTCCAAATCAAAAAGTGATTTTCGTCTCTTAAGAAATAAAAAAAATATTGCCAAAATTTACTGTTGCATTAAAAAAGAAAAGTTTAATATTTTACATTACAATGCGATGAAAATAAATCTGGCTTGGCTGGTGCAAACAATTACCTAATGGAACGCATCAACAGCATAGAATTACAGAGGTGCCAAATTGAACATGGAATTTATTGCTAATAACTAAAAGGAATAGGGCGAAAAGGGAAAAGTTGAGAGTGGTAACAAGAATGAAGGCGACAACATTTGAGGAGAGAATAACCAAAAGGACTTGGTGCCAACTGTTGCAGGAATGTCTGAGAGAGAAAAAGAGAGATGGAGAAAATGATAGGACGAGTGAAAGGGCAAAGTACTATGAAAGGAATGGGTACAGCTCAGGAGAAGTGATGAGAACGAAGGGTGAGATTAAGAGAAAGACTGAGAGAGAGAGAGAGAGATCTGGATGTGGAGAGACAAGAGAGAAAAGAGTCAGGTATAATAGCAAGTATAAGGAAATAATAACCGAAGAACTACTGAAAAATCTGTACAGAGAAAATGTGAAAGTGAGAAGAATGATTGCAAGACTCAGGTGCGGGAATGAAGAGAGAGAATGCAAGTTCTGGTTGGGAGAGGAGCAGAGAGGATGCAGAATATGTGGAGAAGGACTAGAGACAGAACACCTAACGAATGAATGCGAGAGTTTAAGACAGGAAGAAAGAAGGAGGTATGAGGTACTGAATGAGGATGGAAGAGGAGTAGAATGGATGAGAAGCGTTGTATGATTGAGAAAGAGGGAGGAGTGCGTAAAAGAAGGAATGAAGATGGGATTGATCTGTGTTAGAAGAAATTTATATTAAGTTGTTGTTATACCTATGTAAGATTTTGTAGGAGTCTTAAGGCCGAAAGGCAAATAAAACGATTTATTAATTACAGAGTTGCCAAATTGAGCATGCTATTTTTCTTAATAACTTAAAAGAATAGGGCAATTCGTTTTTTGGGTGGTCCGCCCTTTTTCTGACAACCTGTATATATTCAAGGAGTATTCTCTGGTAAGGCGTTATATTCGTAGATGTGCTAGGAAAGGTGCAAAAACGGGTGTAGAAATTCAGAGTTTCGTTTGTGTGTAATTTTTATCATTGTGTTCACGTGTGAATAGATCAAGATTTAATTTTTCTTAATATTAAATATATCTCTGTTATCTCTTGAAATATATTCATGTCAGTGTCATTCGTGGTCATGGATTTTTCGTAGACGGAGAACAAGAAAATATAAGTAGGAGGTTGCAAATTTTTTGTTAGAGTTACTGCAAAATCTTTTGAATGAGCGCAGAAGGCGTAAATACGTGGAAGATTACGTGAACTACGCAAACTAAATGCAGGCGCTCAGTGGACATGGACGTCCAATGTGCGTTCAGACAGCATATGTTTGTGGCAGGGTTGAGATTTTAAATTGAAATGCCAACGGAACTCCTCATTCTGCATTTGTGCGTTTATTAATTTTATCTATATTTTATTTTTACTTTTGGGGGACTACAAGTTGTTTAAACATCTCTTGCCCTTTCTAAATTGCTTTTCATGAACAATTTTATAATTATTGTATTTCACACCTTCCATAATATCTGATGTTTTTGAGCGAATGCGTAACTATTGTGCAAATTTTAAATTACGAAGAGGGCTTAAACCGAAGTTAGTATCCGAAAGCTCTAATGCAATTCGGGTCAAGTCGGATTTGGCGCGAAAAGCATATTTGTATGTAATAAAAGTTTATTTTTCCACAAAACATACATTTGCCTGTTTTTTTTAGTTACTGTTATTATAATTAAATATTACCAATATTCATAGCATTATTATGCGCACATTTAAAAATTAAAAGCATTGCAAAATATGTCAACCCTAAGACCAATCATTTCTTATTAAACTGGTAGGCTTCATTTATGAGATAAAGCTGCCTCTTTCGAATGCCGTTGTTTAGAAAAATTACACATTTTAGATGGTGGCGTCCTCTGTGGGCATTGACGAAGCGCTGGCCCCTCTTAAGGACGGCGTCTCACAGTTGCGTACCCCCGTTCCCACTCACCCGCTCGCCCGTCAAAACATAAGCACTGTAAAAAATGGTAATCTCAAAAACTACGCCACGGATCAGAAAATGATGAATGGTAATCTAATCTGGAAACCCCATTCGTTATAATAGGAACTTTTGAAGCTGATTAAAGCAACCAATCAAAAGATATTGCTAAATTAAAAAAAGGTAGAAACTTGTCATCAACCTGTACAGTTTAATTTAACTTATTTTTGCTACATAATCTCCTATTATACCCGCAGTAACATTATCTTCCAAATGAGACCAAAATTATTCATCTACGACTTGTCGTTTTCAAGATTACCATTTTTTAAGAAATAATCCTGGCTGGCTCTTCATCTGCCCCTAGGTGAAAGCGGTCAAGTAGAAACCGGTAAAAATCGGTAAGATTTTAGTTCAGCTATTGTGGTAACGATGTCGCTGACATAGTATCAATATTGAAAGTTAAAGATCGGATATAGTTATTTTTTGAGAGTAATGGCAGTACCCAGCGGTAAAATTCGCGGTGTTTTTAGATCAAACAAAATTGAGCGGCAGACCGTCGCGATGCATAAATTTAGTGCTGATAACCTGTGCTAATAGGAAATCATTGTTTTTAAATAAGAATGAGTAAATTTATTAATTCATGGATTTGTCATTATTATCTAATATCTACTAAAAACCAATTTAAAAAATTACAAAATTATGACCCCGGCTTTTCTGATAATCACCAGCCCTGCGGCTAACACGTTTACTACGCACAATTTTTTTGGATCGAACACAGAACTTGTTGGAAAAATATTCACAAGTTTTGTGAGTGTGTGAGGCGTCCGGATGTCGTCTACGTGGACTTGTTTTGACTACGATTGTTCGACGTCTCGCATACTCTCAATGATCTGCAGTTTGTGCGTTTTTCAGTCAGTTTGCTTCAGTTTGTTTTTAGCCAGCTCAGAGAGCGCTCGTGCAAATAATAAGTCATTACATTTATACATTTTACAATACATTTACATCAAAGGACCTCTGGTTTTTAATTAAACATGTTATAATTTTTGTCCATGAAAGACCGTTGCATATTGTTTTATTGCTAACGAACAATGGACGGTTGAGATGTGGACCGTTAGTAATAATTCACGCTTTAATTTAAATGTGTTTCTAGAAGTAAGTTTTCGTTAGGACCGTTGTGCGAATGTTTAAAACTGATTGGTTGTTTTAGGAAGTCCGTTAGACTAAGCTAGGAGGTGATTGGTTTTGGGATGTATGAATTTTGTATAAATAATAGTAACTTTAGTTGTTCGATGCTTTTTACGTTGTGTTCGTTACATGTTGATGTTGTGAAGAAGTTTGCTGAATAAAACGTTTAAAAGTCAAAGTGTTTTCGTAGTGATTGAAGAAGTCCTGACAAGATTAGAGAGATATTTGAATGTGTATATCTCTACGGAAATCACTAGAGAATACTATTACAATCATTCCAACAGAACTTCAGTAACCTGATGACACGGACTGTTCGCCGCGAAGATAATTAATCACTCACGGCCCAATGTAGTTTGTTATAACACGCACTTATGCTATTTACAAGTTTATTTCCAAAATACAATTAAGTGTCTAATCTGGGAGATGTCACAGATGAGTTAGACAGTATTTTTGTAAAGAAAATGTGTTTACAATAAACTGATTTAGGTTTGATTCGATTTGACTTGCATGCAAAATGCGAATTATTATCTTACAACAAAAACCTAAATATTTATACATTATTTACAAGAGGAGATGTTTATTTACAAATAGAGGGGCAAAGTCGCCCCGACTGGTCATTGGTGCGCCCTTCTTAATTCACCCAATGGCAAATTGGCAAACAAAATATGTAGTTCCTCGAAAAGATTATCTTGCCCGATTTCCAAAAATCTACCGCTTATGTCCATAAATCTAAATGAAGTGGAAATTCCCAACACTCTGGCAGACCCCGAGTTTGCATCTAATAAGAGAGACTTTTTTTCTCAAAAATATTGTTATGTAACACATTACAAATTTTATTGTTTTTAATGCGAAAAAACATGCTCTTTAAAATGACGCAATCAAAAATTATAGTTGCCATTTAAAAAAAATTGAAATGACGTCATGGCTTTGAAAGAGATGACATAACAAAGCAAATTTTTATGTCAGAATTAGCTCATTTAATTTTAAAAATTAACTTGTCCAAGCGATTTTTTCTGTCGCACCCTATAAAAAAGTTATCGAATTAGTTCCAACCTTTTTATCGATACTGTTGTGGCGGCTGCGACCTTCCTACGTCGCAGGCCCCAGCTGCAAATTGTAAAAATGTATAAAGTGTACATATCCAATAAACAGTCGTGCCGCCTCCAATTTCCAACCCTGTCATAAATCCTTCTCAACATGACCGTGAGAACCATCCTGTTTCACCCTCCTTCCTTCAACACCAAATTCCCACTTTTTCCAACTCAAAACTCCAGTCAGTCCAAGTCCAGCTCCATGACAACACCTTCCACGGCACGACGCCCAAAACACCAAAAGCTGACTTTCATTGTGACTCCTCGCGCCCCAATTATATCGCCCGCGCTAAACACCCACACTGTATTTATTTTTATACCAGATTTGAAAATTGGTTTTTAGATAACAATGTTAGTTGTTAATTTTTTTGACTAGTGCTGTTTTTGAAAAACTCATGAATTTAGTAGAATGAATTATTAATGAATTTACAACTAATTTCGGGGTGTGTAGACTTTCGCGGCCGGCTTCATTAGCGGTTGTATTTTCTCGATATGTAAATCGTGTTCCAATCGAAGTTATTCCAGTAGGTGGGGCGTAGCGAGCAAATTATGCAAAAAATATGGCTCTTAATTTCAAATAAGAAAGATGAATATTGCACAAAATATACCATGAAAGGAAACCGAGAACTCGTCATATTATTTTTTCTATTTTCAATGATTCCAAATAGTAGTTTTGGCGTTTTAAATTGATCGTGAATGATTTTCGATTATGTTGGGTTTCGACCAAAGTGTATTTCAAGTCTCTCCGCCTATGAGTCTGATTACGCAATTGTTTCGTGGTAAGTGCAGACTCGGATCTCTAGTTCGACATGACAGAAATCTGTTTACTGTTTAAAGACGTTTCACCTCTACTCGGTAGAGAAAGCTTTCACTGGTCAAATAAAAATTGAATTTAAAGAGATTGCAGATGCAAGTGCCATCTAGCGGTCAAAAATCAGTAGAGTTTGTGAGACGCCGCTCTTAACTAAAGCTTGTTACCAGATACCTGTGAATCCTGACGATGTACCAAAGACCGCTGTGACAACGCCATTTGGCTTATGTGAGTTCGTCAAAATGCCTTTCGGGCTACGTAGTGCTGCACAAACACTTCAACGCTACCTGCATGACATTTTTGGGGAGTGTGACGAAATTCTTATCGCTTCAACAAGCCCGGAAGAACATTTTCAACACCTGGAAATAGTGTTCAAAAACCTGTGTGAAAACGGCATCACAATAAACACTAAGAAATGCATCCTCGGAGCAGAAACTATTGAGTTTTTGGGGGTAAACATTTCTAATGCAGGCATACAACCGCTTCCATCAAAAGTGGAAGCTATTCGAAAATTTCCAAGACCCAACGATACCAAACAACTTCGTGAGTTTTTGGGAACGCTGAACTTTTACCGGCGTTGGCTCCCACGCATCGCCCAAGTACTAGACCCATTGACAGACATGTTGCGAACGGGCGATAACAAGAAAAACGTCCAACTGGTTTGGAATGAAACAGCCGAAACAGCTTTTACCCAATCCAAAAATCTCCTAGCCAATGCAGCCATTCTCGTGTTTCCGTCGCCTCAAAAGGTAATACGCTTGCACACGGATGCAGGCATAGGAGCAATTCTTCAACAAGAGAGCGAAGAACACCCTCAACCCATCGCCTTTTTCTCCAGGAAATTGTCAGCGGCAGAAACAAAATACAGTGTCTACGATCGTGAACTTCTTGCAGTATTCGCTGCCATCGTACATTTCCAACATTTTCTAGAAGGTCGTGAGTTCCAAATTCATACAGACCACAAGCCGCTGATCTATGCATTTTTACCCAAAAACATGACAAGTGCTCACCAAGAGTAATCCGCCAACTCAGCTTCATCAGCCAGTTTACTACAGACATTCGTCACGTCAAAGGTGAAGACAACGTCATTGCAGACTGTCTTTCGAGAGCGCAAATTGATGCACTTGAACACCACACAGTCGTTGATTACGCACAAATTGCAGCTGATCAACCAACAGGCGTCTCATCTGCCAAAGATTTGTCTGGAAGAACATAAGAAAAGACATCACCAAATGGTGCCGTGAATGTATACAGTGCCAAAAAGCGAAGATTTCCAGACACACCAAAGCACCAATACAACCAATCACAGTTCGAGCAGGGAGATTCGAACATTTCCATGTCGATATAGTTGGACCATTACCAGTCTCGAACGGAAATAGGTACGTCCTCACGATCACAGACCGATTTTCCAGATGGCCTGAGGCAACACCACTCAAGGAAATTTCGGCAACAACGGTTGCGACAGCCATATTCGACGCCTGGACAATAAAAAAGAGTTGTTATTGTCAGCGAGGTAATGCCTTTTACTGTTTAAAGGTGCCGCTATGAGAGTTTGTTATTCATTGGTGTAATTGCCTTAAACGACTGTGCAAGGTGTTTATTCATTGGTGGCTTGGTGTAATTCCTCTAAACTGCTGTAAAGTACAGGGGTGTCCAATGCAAAAGTTATTGTTGTTTGTCGATAGTGTAATGCCTGTGCCTATATGTCGGAAGGTGTCCAATATCAGAGTTGTCATGATGAAAGTGTGAAAGTGAAATGACGAAAGGAGAATGTTTTGTATAGACTCTTTGTGTCATCGATACCCAAAAGAGTTTTTCGGCATTCCAGATAACCGCTGGAACCGCGGTTTTGCTCGCAAGAGGAGAAAATTTACGGGCCACTAATATATACCAATCGACAGCCCTCACAGGATATCGATGTTCTCATTCTAATGCATGACGGGGAAGCAGGAAAGGTATACGAGCGGAGGAACGAAATGATGAACATTCTCACATTCCTAAGAACGCTTTTCTTAGCCGGAGCGCACAGTACCCGTATACCGGATTACTATTTCCCATGCAGCAGATAGAAAATGTGCCGTCATAGCGATTTTGGCACTTTCGGTCTTATCGTGTCTTTCCTGCTGTCGCAGTACAATTGTACATGCTCTTTAGGAAACTTGTAGCCACTGACGATTAAATAATATAGACCGATTTATTTACATCTTTTCGTGAGAAAAGAACTCGCCACATTCTAAGTGTGGGAGCAGGCTAAAATCAACCTTAATGTCGGATCAAGATGGCGCGTGTGCCGGCGAGTGGCTATGTCAGTGGCGTAGGTGATTAGTACTATCCTCTGACGATTAAAAATATAGACTGACTTATTTACATAATTCGCGACATGAGAACCATAAGATTCTAACTGACATTTATATAATTTTACAGGAGAGCAAAATTAAAGTTTGCATATTATGAACAATAGCTGTTTGTGCAACGTACGTGTTAGGAAAGGGTAATTTTTTCCATTCTGGACGTGGGATTTTTTAGTGAAGCGAAGCCGAATGGAAAAGTATTACTTTTCCACTCTCGTTAGGAATAATTGAACTTTTCCTAATTTGAACATTTCTTAATCGAATTTCACAAAACTATTTTATGAGAAATCCTCAAAGACTGTGATCACAGGAGTGTAAGCGCCGTCAGGATCCCTGGCGCCGATGACTTCATTACCCTTCGGTACGACCGGATTCTGCTGACAGAGCGTCTGGTCAAAAAGGTGGAACAGCAGGAATCTGAGCCGAAGGGACAGTGTTGGATAAGACTTATTGACATTCTTATCTTATTATTATGCAAGGGAGTGAGGTATCGACAGTACCTACCCATCTTTATGGCCAGATGCAGTTTAATCGCCAAGCACTAAAGAACGTACGGGGACAAATTTTTGAATTTGTTTTATCTTACTGTTTAGGACATTACATGTTGTAAATGCAAAGAGTTGTTGGAGGGAAATTTTACGCCTTCCAAATTACAACATCGGAAGAAATTTGGTAAATTAACAGACGCGTCAGATTTCCTGGTAATGGTTTGTGAGACTGGCGAAAGATATTTCCGATTTTTCTGCAAGACAGAAGGCATTTTCAATAAAAAAGTTGAAAACTTGAATGATCGCCTGGTCCACGGTACTATGCCTGTTCTTCCCCGAAATTTTTTTGATGATTTTAAAGATCATTTTTTTGATGATGATCCGGTGACAAACCATGTTACTGATTGTATAAAATTGTAACGGGGCGCATATTAGTTCTAATGCGCTCCGCCGGGCACTCTGCCTTAGAGCCACCGTCGCCACCCTCACCAGCATCGTACCCCCTCCGGTGATAAACCCCTGATGTGGAGGGGTACCTCATTATAAAACAATGCCCGCAGGCTCCAAATGAGCAGATCTTGCTGGTCTTAACTCCTCGGATGTCATTTTATCGTTTGCCTTTTATATAATATATTACTAATTATTTATGGCATAATTGCATTACCATTAAAAACATACAACTGTTACTTACTTTACCTAGCGCAAACATAAAGATATCTAAAGGCCGACACGGTCCTAAATTTAGTACTAAATCTTGTCCTAAAATAGGTATGAAAATTATGTCCTAAATTTATTGAAAAAATGTGAAATGCTGTGTGACACGAGTCCTAAATTTCGTATGAAATTTAGGATGAAATTTCGTCTCTGAGCCTGCGCATTCTCGCTTTAAAGCGTTGCGTTTGTCATCCAATTGTCACTTGACCTTACCCTCAATTTGAATAATTCAATTCAATAATAATTTAATGCAAATAATTTCAATAATTTCCATGATTTGTTATAAAATGGATAACCCAAAACTTTTATATTTATCTGCGAGTGCGGTTACTACTGTTGCGCTTGTGGTAAACTTGAAACAACAACAGAAACGTGCGCACACTGACGGCGTCGATTTAGGATGTAAATTTATCAGTTTTCAGAACACGTTTTAAAAATTTAGTGTTGAAATATTTTAGTATCCAAACTCTGTATGACACGAAGCTAAATTTTGGATTTAAATTTAGGACAAGATTTAATACTAAATTTAGGACCGTGTCATACGGCCTTAACACAGTATACAATTTTACTTTCTTACATCTGTACGCAATTACTACCTACATATATACCTGACTCGCTCGCTAAATCATCTACGTTGGTGTATCGCAGAGCGAAATGGACTGTATTTTTTGCTTTGTCAAACTTTTTATTATAACACCTTATTATAACAACTTAAGTATACAAAATTCTGATTCTTAAGTGCTCGTCGTCGCGAGCTGCGACTTTCTCTTCCGAGGCTTGGTCAAGAAGTCCTCCCTACTCGTCATTGTCCAAGCGTCGCGGTCTTATCATATTCGTCCCGTGACGTTACAATTCGGATTATTGCGAGTAGGACGTACCATACCGCCGGCCTTGAAATCACAACATTTCAAAACAAAACATTATATTAAAATTGTCTTTGCAGTCCTTGATCTTCTAATGCGGTAAAACATACAGTTTTTTAACGGAGCGTTTTAAAATTGTACCGTTTGATAACCGCACTGAAACTATATTGTCTTCACCAGGGGGTAGTTCATGTACTCGCGCAAGAGCCCACTTAAACGTCGGCTGATTGTCTTCCTGCATTACCACTAACGATCACACCTTGAGTAGCGTTGGAGAGTCCTTTTTCCATTTGAGGCGTTGCTGCAGTTCCATTACGTATTCATGGCTCCACCGTTTCCAAAACCGTTGGACGATGCCTTGTAGACGCCGGTAGTGCTGCAAACGGATCTCCGGGATGCTCGATACGTTGACTTCAAGTGTAGTCGATAGTGAAGTCGCTGAATTGGCAGGATAGATAGCGGAGCCTGGGAAGCTAATGCAGACGCTGAATCGGCAGAACAGGTAGCGGAGCCTGGGAAGCTACGCATGGAAAATGAGGAACGCAAGACGGCATTCAGACGAGAGCTCGCGTGTAGTAAACATATATAGTCGCTTTTGCATTGTTCCACAATTATATTATATCATCATAATTACTTGATTCCTTCATTATTTCTACCCAAGTCTATATCAGAAGTGGTTGAGTTGAATCTTGCTAGTGGTGTTAGTGCTGAACCAAAATGCCAAAATTGGATGGAAAGTCGAAATCGAGGACACCTCCCAGGCCAATCTCATCTTCTAAGAGAACACACAACAGTAGTAGCAGTAGCAGCACCAGCTGTACCAGCAGCGGCAGTGACAGCGGCAGCTACCATCGCAAAAGAAAAAGACCGGCCAGATCTAGACGCAAATCCGTGAGTCAGCCCCACATTGCCAATTTCAATCTAAATATTATTCCTGAGTTCGACCCAAAAGTTATGGAAGTCGACGACTGGTTAGATATTATTCGGTATAACGCTAAAATTTACGGATGGCAAGATAATTACATTGTTTTTCAAGCATTAAATAAACTGAAAGGTACTGCTAAAGTCTGGTACGATAGTTTTATTGAAACCGAGATGGGATGGTCTAAGTTTACTTGGGCGCGTTGGGAGAAAATTTTAAAATCAACATTTAAGAGCACACGGAACGCGTATCAACTCTTGGATCTTATGAAACATACACCGACAGAAGGTTGCTCACTGTATGACTTTCATTTCGAACATTTGGCAAAAATTAATAAATTAAAGCTAAACTTTACAGATGCCGATAAAGTATCATTAATAATTGGCGCAATCAACGATAGCAATATAACCGCGGCCGTTAAAGCCTCCGACATCAAAGACCCAAATATTCTAGGGGTTTATCTAAAAAATAAATCATATACAAGATCAGGTGCGGTATCTAAGAATCAAATAACGGTCAAACCAATAAACCAACCGAGCACGTCTCACTCCAGGGATAATTCGCATAAATCCTTTAGCACCAACACTTCATGTTCAGCGTGCGGCTTTCAGGGTCATGATCGCTTCACATGCCGTCATCGTCACCAAATTTGCAATTTTTGCAAAACAAAGGGCCACATTAAACGGGCATGCGCTCGGAAACGACAATCGACTAATTCTAAACCAACATATAAAGGCGCTGACCATAATAAATCCACCAGTAAATACCCTAAACAGGAAAATGTGCATTTAATAAGAAATGAGGACGTCGCGTCCAAATTTCATAAACAAATTTCACTAAATGGAAACGCGGCGTCAGCATTTCTTGATTTCGGTGCAGACTCCTCCTTAATAAAAATCTCAACAGCCAATCATTTTAAACTGGAAGCAAAACCGTTAAAGAGCAGCAGTATCAGGATTTTTAGGAATCGGCACAGAGGTCACAAAATACGTAGAAGCCATAACAAAAATTGATGAAGTAGAATTAAACACATTATATTACATCGTCAGTGACAGTGAACTCGAAAATACATACATAATACATAATATTTTAATTGGTAGAAATTTTACTGAAAATAATAAAATTATCTACTACCGCATTGACAATACCTTGATGTTTAAAAATGAATGGTTGTACAATGCTAAATACGGGAAACTCCCAGAAATCGATAAAGACAGTCTTGATAGAATTTTAAAAAAATTCGAATGCTGCGTTTTTCAAAATCTCAATAATCTCGGCAAAGCTCATTCAGTGTCATTATCAATAGAACTAACGACTACAAAACCAGTAACACACTGTCCATACCGCTGCGCGGAACAAGATAAAACTACTCTACGTAAAATCATACGCGAATTACTTGAAGCGAAAATAATCCGCGAAAGTAAATCATCCTATTCAAGTCCCGCTTTACTCGTAAATAAAAAAAGACGGAAAAAAACGTTTGGTTGTAGATTATCGAGCGTTAAATAAAGTAACAATTAAAAACCGTTTTCCAATGCCAGTCATTGAAGAAATAATTGATAATCTTCACGGATAAAAGTATTTTACCAGCCTTGACTTAGCCTCAGGCTATCATCAGATTCCAATGGATGAAAAATCATCTCCATGTACCACGTTCTCAACACCCGAAGGGCATTACGAATATGTTAGAGTACCATTTTGGTTGTGCAATGCACCTTCAGTTTTTCAACAATTTATGAACTTGATTTTTCAACCGTTACGAACTCTTCATGTTATACCGTACTTAGACGATATTCTAATCCCATCAAAAACAATTGCTGACGGTTTAAATCTATTGACCAAAGGACTTGGAATTATAAAAGAATATGGCCTGACTTTAAACTTATCAAAATCAGTATTCCTGGTCGAAGAGATTAATTATTTAGGTTATTACATTTCGTTTAATGAGATTACACCATCAAAGACAACAATTGAAGCAGTGACCAATTTCCCTTACCCTAAAAACCAACATCAACTACGTCAGTTCCTTGGTTTAGCAGGCTACTTTAGAAAATTTATCCAAGACTTTGCACGACAAACGGCACCACTTACAAAACTTCTAAAAAAGGACTCATCCTGGGCATGGTCAGAGAACCATTCAAAGATAATTGATAATTTAAAAGCAAAGATTTGTTCAAAACCCGTTTTAACCATTTACGACCCTAAACTACCTATTATAGTGTACACCGACGCTAGTCGTGAGGGTTACGCTGGAATTTTAATCCAAAAATATGATTCTAAGGAAAAAGCAATCGCTTATTTTGGTAAACAGACAATAGAGTCAGAAAAAAACTACCATTCTTTTGAATTGGAACTTTTGGCAATTGTAAAAACATTAGAAAAATTTAGGTAAATACTATCTAATAGGAAACGCATTCACAATCATAACGGACTGCAACGCCGTAAGAAACGCTTTAAACAAACAATCAATTATCCCCAGAATAGCTCGATGGCAGAGTATATGTAGAATAGTAGTTTCACTCCGCTGATAAGAAGCAAAACGGTCAGATCGTTCTGCGCATTCAATTGACATGAAGTCTGGTGATTCTGTACATTCGGAGCTGCAGATATCAGAGTTGGACTCAAGTACAATTCAGCACAAATTTCGACTACGATGAGAATTCAGAATAATAACCCACTTATGTGCTCGCTAAATACTGCACAACTATAATTAATTGAAAATATGTCTGCACGTTAATTAGTAAGATCATTTTGGGCGCATTGTAACTTTTGTTCTAATGCAATTTGATATTTTGAATGATATTTTCTTTAGTCCGACCCTGGTTTCTCACCAGCCAACATGGCGAAATGGTTTTACCTCAGATCAAAGGTGCCGACAGCGAGTGAAACTACTATTCTACATATACTCTGTCGATGGGTCCTGTCTTTGCAAGATTTTTCATTTAAAATTGAACACAGAGCGGGCTCACAAATGCATCATGTAGATGCACTAAGCCGAAACTTTCCACTACCAGAAAATGCAACTTTGCCACATCTTTGTGATTCACGGAAATGACTATCTACAGGAAGCCCAAAACCAAGATAAAGATATAACCTTAATAAAAGTAATTGTCAGCGTTGGCTAGCCTACCACCGACTCTTATCAAGTTATCCTTTCCTATGAATGGATGTAACGATAGAATATTGCTGCGACTACCGAGTTGCAATTTTTTCTTCAAAGTCGAATATTCTACCGGAAATGACTGGATCTGGGCAATTCTTAATAAAACGGTAAAGGCGTTTTTTAGTTCTTGAACACTCAAAAAACTTGATTCAAGACTTTCAAATTCACGCTTTTTACGACGCTCTATTTTTGAACGACAATTGTTAACAAATCGTAAACCACAGGCTGTAATTCGTTTTAATTTGTCCAGATCAGAATATTTTTCAAAGATATTAAAATCATTAGATTCCGTTAACAAATTGGAAACAATTCTTTGTTCAGGAACGACAATTTCGGGAATGTCATCATTTAATTCCGCATCGTCAACATTTAGGGACTCCGGACCATTCCACCAAATTGTATTTAATTATAACGATCTTATTCGGGATTTTGGACCGTGTTCCATTTGAAGTTCCATTAGGTGGGGTGTAGTGAACGCTCCGAGGAGCTAATTCAACAAGTGACCCCAATGAATCTCCAGACGTTTCATCCACAACTGCGGCGGATTTCATCAGTGGTTTAAGTTGCGATGTGGAAGAGCTCGAAGTGTTCTCTTCGCTGTCACATTCGCGACTGTCACATTTATTTTCTGCGGCGGCGTTGCATAATTTTTGTTGTTATTTGCTGTGTTTGCTTGATTTTCTGGAATAAAATGTCATTAGACAATCCATGTTCAGCTACGGCAGATTTATTTATTTATTTATTTATTTAGCTGAACATGGATTGTCTAATGGGAATCATAATATAAAATTTGATGAGACAAAACTTCTGTCGTCCACGTCACAGTACTACCCACGCCTACACCGTGAAGCTATTGAAATTTATAAACACCAAGATAATTTCAATAGAATGGGTGAAGGGTTAAAGATGGACAAAACTTGGCAACCGGTACTGTCAACGAGAAGGGTAATGTCATTTATTTTAGAAAATCAAGCAAACACAGCAAATAACAACAAAAATTATGCAACGCCGCCGCAGAAAATAAATGTGACAGTCGCGAATGTGACAGCGAAGAGAACACTTCGAGCTCTTCCACATCGCAACTTAAACCACTGATGAAATCCGCCGCAGTTGTGGATGAAACGTCTGGAGATTCATTGGGGTCACTTGTTGAATTAGCTCCTCGGAGCGTTCACTACACCCCACCTAATGGAACTTCAAATGGAACACGGTCCAAAATCCCGAATAAGATCGTTATAATTAATAACACCGACCGTGAAAGCCTACATACTTTCACAAATTGTATTTGTTGAAAGTTGCGTAGCTGTGGAGCCTCTAGAAATGCAATCCGCGGGATTATTTTGTGAACTAACGTGGTGCCACTGACCACCGTCCGATTCCTCATTTCCTACGCATTTGCAATGTAATGCAACCGATGCCTTGTGTGTAGAATTCGTTTCTGTAGGATCGAGCTAACCGCCCATTATCCATCCGATTTTGGTATTTTGGGCAATTAAACCATTTTCCAGTTTCAACTTATGCGGCAAAAGAAGGTCGTAAAACAGACCGACTCCGCAGAGCAAGTCAATTTCGCCCGTTTCGTTGAATGTTGGGTCTGCTAGGTTTATGTTTTCCGGAATGTTAAAATTAGTCGCGTCAAAACTCACACACGGTAAGAGTTGGGTAATTTTATTTAAGACTAGCTGAATGTACCCGGCGTTGCCCGGACGTAGATTTAGACGCAATGTTGACAAAAGTGGTGTATTGGCGATGTTGATTAATCGACATTACAATACAATTAAACAGGAATGCTCTATTTTTCCAATCACAAAATAAACAAATTTTCTGAAATTAACCTGCGTTGCCAGAACCGGGTACAACCGTGGACAGTCAAGAATAACACTTTAGACGGCGGGTGTGATGCAAATACCGACTCAATGACAATATCTCATAGAGTCGGTATTTGCATAACACGGGTGTTATTCTTGACTGTCCATGGGTGTACATCAATATGATTTGGACAAAGAGGGTACCTTGGTTGATATCTGAGATGAAAAAAGACGCAGTTTGGAAGTGTTCTATACGCGATTCCAGGAAATTGAAATTAACGTTAGATAATTTTCTATTCGGGAAAATCGAAGTTTACAAATTAGCTGATCATGTTATGATAAAGTCGAAAACACAATGGAAACATTTTTCCTGCTACAGTCATCTCACAAACAGAAGAGTATGTATATATCTTGACTTATCTTCAGAATAAACAAACTCTTCAGCATAATTATCTCTTTCTGAGCTGCACAAAAATTATTAAAACCTGGCCGCAACTTGTTGAACAATTAAAGTGCGCACCTCTTGAGCTCCCGTTCCAGTATTAAAATATCAATACCAATACCACAGATACTAAAAAAAAACAATTTCCATCAGCTTTCACGAAAATTATACGATGTGGTTTTTGTACTCAAACTGCTCCATCTTAGTTATAAATGATGTAAAGCAATAATGAACACAATGTATTTACGTAAAATAAATAGTAAAACGCGTATCAATGTCAGTAAAGTCTGGTCCAACGCTGCAAATTTCGGATTTTAGCCGGGGCAGGTTTGGTGAAAAATAAATACACCACTATCATTAACGGAGTCCGGTACGACGATAGTAATTTTTCGAAAATCGATTGGGAGCAAATTTGGTGAGCGGCAAAATTACCATTCTAAAGTAAATAAATATTTTGATATCAACTTTCACGGGAATAATACGGTGTCGTATTTGTACTCCGCTAGATTTTCAAACTCCTCCATCTTAGTTATAAATGACTAGCTGAATGTACCCGGCGTTGCCCGGACGTAGATTAAATAAACGCAGTGTTCACAAAAGTGGTGTATTGGCGATGTTGACTAATCGACATTATAATACAATGGGAATGCTCTACCTTGTCAATCACAAAATAAACAAATTTGCTGCAATTAACCTGCGTTGGCAGGACTTCAATATGATTTGGACAAAGAGGATACCTTGGTTGATATCTGACATGAAAAATCTTGAATAGACTATTTAGGCAAAGACGCAGTTTGGAAGTGTTCTATAAGCGAATCGGAGGAATAAGGAAATCGTAATTAACGTTCGGGAAAATAGAAGTTTACAAATTAGCTGATCATGTTATGATAAAGTTGAAAACACAATGGAAACATTTCTCCTGCTGCAGTCATCTCACAAACGGAACAGTATGTGGATGATTTTCACTTATCTTCAGCATAAACAAACTCTTCAGCATAATTATCTCCTTCTGAACTGCACAAAAATTATTAAAACCTGGCCGCAACTTGTTTGACAATTAAAGTGCGAACCTTTTGAGCTCACTTTCCAGTATTAAAATTTCAATACCAATACCATAGATAGTAAAAAAGATATCCATCACCTTTCACGGGAATAATACGGTGTGGTATTTGTACATCGCTATATTTTCAAACTTCTCCATATTAGTTATAAATGATGTACAGCAATAATGAACAGAATGTACGTAAAATAAATAGTGTAAAACGTGTATAAGCACATAATTATTAAGGGTATGAATGTCAGTGAAGTCTCGTACAACGGTGCAAATTTCGGATTTCAGCCGGGGCAAATTTGGTGAAAAACAAATACACCACTATCATTAACTGAACGTAAAAATTAGCGTACAAATATAAGTGGAGTCCGGTCCAACTCTGGTAATTTTTCGAAAATTGATTGGGACAGATTTGGTTAACGCGAGGAACAAATGAACCACCAAGGGAATGTTAAATTAAAATACTTTATTTGATCTGCATAGATATTAAATCAAACCAAATCGAGCATCGCCTTTTCACGTTTGTGACCTTGCCCTTGACGTGGCAGGCTCAAGCTGCTTCAATAATGTAAAAATCTTATTCGGCATCTCCAATAAATTCACATTAACACGCATTCCTTCTTGGACTTGTGACGAATTACAAACAAATATTGCAACTTCAAGTGTTCCATTTAATTTCGGTTCTGGGTGCAAGCTCCTTTCTTTTCTATCTAGTCAGTCTGAACTTATTACACAGAGTGATATTTTCAAATCCAGGCGCCCTAAATAATTTTGTCGTTGTTTTCAAAAGTTTCAAGAGAAGGAGAGTTGACAGAGAAGCTAAATTATTCCAAATTATTCCCATTTAGTTCTCTGACAACGTTAAAGACAATGTTGAAATATATAAATACAAAATTTCACACCATAAAAACGAAGTATTTGGGAATTATGGATAAAAATAGTCGAAGTTATTTATGTTAATTTGGCGTGATTTGCTATGATTCAAAAAAATGCAAAAATATTAGGTTGATTTGGGGTTGTTTCGGATGATATGGGTTTCTTTGAGGATTGTTTGGAATGGTTATTGATGGTTGGCAGGGTTTAGCTTTGGCGGATTAAACGAAATTTTCGGTAATTATAATGTGATTGGGCTTTGTTTGGCTTGGTAAGAAGTGGTTGGGGTGATTTAGGGGAATTCGAAGTCATTTATGCGAGTTTGGCGTAGTTTGCTTAAAATTCGTAATTTTTTTTTTAATTATGGGTTGACCTGGAGTAGTTTTGAATGGTAAGGGTATGACTTTTACGGATAGTTTGGAATGGTGCGTTATGTTTGGGGTGTTTAACATATTCAGGTAAAATTTACAAAAATTTTGGTAATTTTAAAATGAAGAATTAAAGTGCGAACCTCTTGAGCTCTATTTCCGGTATTAAAAATGCAATAGGAAAGATAGTAAAAAAGACTATTTCCATCACTTTTCACGGGAATTATACATGGTGGTATTTGTTCTCCGCTTACTATTAGATTTTCAAACTGCTCCATCTTAGTTATAAATTATCCAGAACCATAATGAACGCAATGTACGTAAAATAAATAGTGTAAATCGTGTATAAGTAAAAATTTTGCGTACGAAAATAAGTGAAGTCCGGTCCGACGCTGGAAATTTTTCGAAAATCGATTGGGGAGAGTTTTGGTTAACGGCAAGAACAAATCGGGAATATTATATTAAAATAATTTATTTAATAGCGATAGAACTTCGAATACCGTTGCGTCGCCTCGACCTTGGCGACGTTGAGTACCAGCGTTCCAGATGCTGAAGCAGCAATTTTCACAATTATATGAGGTGCACGTGCCTATGCGTATAAAAACAATTTGGATAACAAAAGAGATTAATTTGTATGTACCAAGTAATACTAGCACAGGTGTATTCGTACGGCCCGTCAAATGTTTCACGAAATGAATTTAAGAAATTAGCATTCTAAAGTAAATAAATATTTTGACGGGAATGTTAAAAATCTTATTCGGCCTCTCCGACAAACTAACACTTGTTTACATTAACATGCATTCCTTTATGGACCTGTGACGAATTACAAACGAATATCGAAATTTCAAGTGTTTCACGTCAGTCTGAACTTATTACACAGTGATATTTTCACATTCAGGCGCCCTAAATTATTTTGTCGTTGATTTCAAAAGTTTCCCAGGAAGTAGAGTACTCTACTTCCTGGGAAACTTTTGAAATCAACGACAAAATAATTTATTTAGTACTCAGCAAGGGGCTCGTTAAGGGTGGCAGGGTTGGCAGTGCCACTCCAAATATAAATTTACTATCGAACACAACAATAGTTCTGTAATTCAAATGCAGAATTTTGAATTTTTCAGATATTTTCACGAAAATCTAGCGCTTACCGATACCGCTTATCGCTTTAAAGTTAAAAACCATAGAGCTGTTTATACAAATTCACGCATGTTGAGAAGGTAGGGCTTGCCCCGTCAGCGTGTTGCAATTCAGAAATACGTTTATGTTTGCATCTCAACTGGAACAAATATTTATTGGAATGTGGAAGAGAATCAAAATTGGTATCAGCATATTTAATATTCAGAATAACGTCTATTAGTCGAAACAATATATTTTATGTGCAGATATTTATTAATATTTTATGATTTAATACGATAAGGCATTTATAAATGACACAACCAAATGGAAGATTTTGATTGAAAATGATTATTAATTTATGGTAACCGAAGTAATTTAGGTGAGTTTGGTATAGTTTGCTATGGTTTGTAGCATTTTTTGTAATTTTAAAGTGATTTGGCTTAGTTTGGGGTGGTAAGGGGTAGTTGGGGGTGATTTATGGTAGCCGAAGTAATTTGCGTGAGTTTGGCATAGTTTGCTATGGTTTGTATCATTTTTTGTAATTTTAAAGTGATTTGGCTTAGTTTGGGGTGGTAAGGGGTAGTTGGGGGTGATTTATGGTAGCCGAAGTAATTTAGGTGAGTTTGGCATAGTTTGCTATGATTTGTAGCATTTTTTGTAATTTTAAAGTGAATTGGCTTAGTTTGGGGTGGCAAGGGGTAGTTGGGGGTGATTTATAGTAGCCGAAGTAATTTAGGTGAGTTTGGCATAGTTTACTATGATTTGTAACATTTTTTGTAATTTTAAAGTGATTGTTCTTAGTTTGGGGTGGTAAGGGGTAGTTGGGGGTGATTTATGGTAGCCGAAGTAATTTACGTGAGTTTGACATAGCTTGCTATGGTTTGTAGCATTTTTTGTAATTTTAAAGTGATTGGGCCTATTTAAGGGTAGTAAGTGGTAGTTGGGGTTTATTTATGGTAGTCGAAGTAATTTAGTTGAGTTTGGCATAGCTTGCTATGGTTTTTAGCATTTTTTGTAATTTTAAAGTGATTGGGCTTAATTTGGGGCGGTAAGGGGTAGTTGGGGGTGATTTATGGTAGCCGAAGTAATTTAAGTGAGTTTGACATAGTTTGCTATAGTTTGTAGCATTTTTTGTAATTTTAAAGTTATTTGGCTTAGTTTGGGGCGGTAAGGGGTAGTTGGGGGTGATTTATGGTAGCCGAAGTAATTTGGGTGAGTTTGGCGTAGTTTGCTATGGTTTGTATCATTTTTTGTAATTTTAAAGTGATTTGGCTTAGTTTGGGGCGGTAAGGGGTAGTTGGGGGTGATTTATGGTAGCCGAAGTAATTTGGGTGAGTTTGGCATAGTTTGCTATGGTTTGTATCATTTTTTGTAATTTTAAAGTGATTTGGCTAAGTTTGGGGTGGTAAGGGGTAGTTGGGGGTGATTTATGGTAGCCGAAGTAATTTAAGTGAGTTTGACATAGTTTGCTATGGATTGTAGCACTTTTGTAATTTTAAAGTGATTGGGTTTAGTTTGGGATCGTAAGGGGTAGCCCGTTGGTTGGGAGCCTAGCGGGCGCGTCCCCGGGTGGTGGATAGGGGCACGACTGGTGGTGCGAACCACTAGCCAACGCTGGCGATACGTTCCGGGACGAGAACTAAAACCCTCGCTTCCCGGAGCTAAAGCCGCGTCGCGAACCAACCTCCCAAGCTAAGGTGTTACGCGATCCGTGCTGAAGGCTGCATGGCACTGGGGGTGCAGTGTCGCGAACGGAGCTTCCGAGACACCGGGCGCCCCCTCGGAGTATTTAGCCTAGCTCTGCCAAACCAGGCTCTGGTGGAGTGGTCTTTCCTTCCTGGGTACTCGTGGGACGAACATGAATACAAACACAATTGAAAAACCACAATTGCGCGGCAAGCGACCAAGTGGGGCGCAGCGGCGTAAAAACGCGCGAGCCAGGGTCGCCGGGACTGTGGGTCTCCCTCCTTTGGAGGGAACCAGTGAACCAACACCTGGCTCGTCCCAGGCAAGGAAGGGGGGGACCAAGCGGTCCCTGCCTTCCTCCAGCACTCCGTCACCGGCAGGTGATCGGGTGAAGAGGGCTAGGCGGATCGCCATGAGACCCTCTTCCTTTGCTCAATCGGCGGCATCTGGGCTGAGGGGGGCGATCGTCGGGAAGGAATTCCCGGAGGTACCCCTCACGGAACAGGAGGCGGCAGCAATCGAAGCCGAGTTGGAACGGGTAATCGACGAGCTCCCTGAGGGCTCTCGCTTGCCCGGCTTCGACGACTTTACAAGGTCTGCGCAGGGCGCCATTAAGGTGACCTGTGCAGACGAAGAATCCAAGGCCTGGATAAAAGCCAGCCTTGGTTGCATTAGGGACGTTCCGGCTCTCGTTTGGTTAGAGCAGGAACAGATACCTAAGACGAAAAAGGTGGGTTGCTCATTGAGGACCACTATTGACAAGGTGCCGCAAGCGCTCCAGCACATGGCACGTCGAAATCCGAACCTCCGTACGGGTACATGGAGGACCTACGATGCCTCAACCGTGGGCAAACAGGTTAGGGTCATCCTAGGGGTGGACGAGGGCTCCTACAAAGCCCTCGCAAATGCAGGATGGACGGCGTACACCGGTGTCCACAAGGCCCGCTTTTGGGACTTGGGCTCCTCCGGTGGGGCTGCACCATCACATAAGGAGCCCGATAGCTCGGGGGCGGGGCGGGGAGACCATACGGTCCCCCCGGCACCGCATTCGCCCTCGGGCTCTGCTTCACGCAAGGAGCCTTGATGGCCACCGTCGCTAATTCAATAGCGGCGGGGCTATCGTGCCTCCTAGGTAGTTGGGGGTGATTTATGGTAGCCGAAGTAATTTAAGTGAGTTTGACATAGTTTGCTATGGTTTGTAGCATTTTTTGTAATTTCAAAATGATTGGGCTTATTTTGGGGTGGTAAGGGTTAGTTGGGGCTGAAATATGTTGGCTGAAGTAATTTAGGTGAGTTTGACATAGTTTGCTAAGGTTTGTAGCATTTTTTGTAATTTTAAAATGATTGGGCTTATTTTGGGGTGGTAAGGGTTAGTGGGGGCTGAAATATGTTGGCTGAAGTAATTTAGGTGAGTTTGACATAGTTTGCTAAGGTTTGTAGCATTTTTTGTAATTTTAAAGTGATTGCGCTTAGTTTGGGGTGGTAAGGGTTAGTTGGGGCTGAAATATGTTAGCTGAAGTAATTTAGGTGAGTTTGACATAGTTTGCTATGGTTTGTAGCACTTTTTGTAATTTTAAAGTGATTGGGCTTATTTTGGGGTGGTAAGGGTTAGTTGGGGCTGAAATATGTTAGCTGAAGTAATTTAGGTGAGTTTGAAATAGTTTGCTAAGGTTTGTAGCATTTTTTGTAATTTTAAACTGATTGGGCTTAGTTTGGGGTGGTAAGGGTTAGTTGGGGCTGAAATATGTTAGCTGAAGTAAATTAGGTGAGTTTGACATAGTTTGCTAAGGTTTGTAGCATTTTTTGTAATTTTAAAGTGATTTTGCTTAGTTTGGGGTGGTAAGGGGTAGTTGGGGGTGATTTATGGTAGCCGAAGTAATTTAAGTGAGTTTGACATAGTTTGCTATGGTTTGTAGCATATTTTGTAATTTTAAAGTGATTGGGCTTATTTTGGGGTGGTAAGGGTTAGTTGGGGCTGAAATATGGTAACTGAAGTAATTTAGGTGAGTTTGGCATAGTTTGCTATGGCTTGTAGTATTTTTTGTAATTTTAAAGTGATTGGGCTTAGTTTGGGGTGGTAAGGGGTAGTTGGGGGTGATTTATGGTAGCCGAAGTAATTTAGGTGAGTTTGACAGAGGTTGCTATGGTTTGTAGCATTTTTTGTAATTTTAAAGTGATTGGGTTTAGTTTGGGGTGGTAAGAGGTAGTTGGGGGTGATTTATGGTAGCCGTTAGTAGCATTTTTTGTAATTTTAAAGTGATTGGGCTTATTTTGGGGTGGTAAGGGTTAGTTGTGGCTGAAATGTGGTAGCTGAAGTAATTTAGGTGAGTGACATAGTTTGCTATGGTTTGTAGCTTTTTTTGTAATTTTAAAGTGATTGGGTTTATTTTGGGGTGGTAAGGGTTAGTTGGGGCTGAAATATGGTAGCTGAAGTAATTTAGGTGAGTTTGGCATAGCTTGCTATGGTTTGTAGCATTTTTTGTAATTTTAAAGTGACTGGGTTTAGTTTGGGGTTGTAAAGGGTACTTGGGGGTGATTTATGGTAGCCGAAGTAATTTAAGTGGGTTTGGCATAGTTTGCTATGTTTTGAAGCATTTTTTGTAATTTTAAAGTGATTGGGCTTAGTTTGGGGTGGTAAGGGGTAGTTGGGGGTTATTTATGGTAGCCGAGGTAATTTAAGTGAGTTTGACATAGTTTGCCATGGTTTGTAGCACTTTTTGTAATTTTGAAGTGATTGGGCTTAGTTTGGGGTGGTAAGGGGTAGTTGGGGGTGATTTATGGTAGCCGAAGTAATTTAAGTGAGCTTGACATAGTTTGCTATGGTTTGTAGCATTTTTTGTAAGTTTAAAGTGATTGGGCTTATTTTGGGGCGGTAAGGGTTAGTTGGGGCTAAAATATAGTAGCTGAAGTAATTTAGGTGAGTTTGGCATAGTTTGCTATGGTTTGTAGCATTTTTAGTAATTTTAAAGTGACTGGGCTTAGTTTGGGGATATAAGGGGTACTTGGGGGTGATTTATGGTAGCCGAAGTAATTTAGGTGAGTTTGACAGAGGTTGCTATGTTGCTAAATGGTTTGTAGCATTTTTTGTAATTTTAAAGTGATTGGGTTTAGTTTGGGGTGGTAAGAGGTAGTTGGGGGTGATTTATGGTAGCCGTTTGTAGCATTTTTTGTAATTTTAAAGTGATTGGGTTTATTTTGGGGTGGTAAGGGTTAGTTGTGGCTGAAATGTGGTAGCTGAAATAATTTAAGTGAGTTTGGCATGGTTTGCTATGTTTTGTAGCATTTTTTGTAATTTTAAAGTGATTGGGCTTAGTTTGGAGAGGTAAGGGGTAGTTTGGGATGATTTTTGGTAGCCGAAATAATGTGTGTGAGTTCGTAAACACACAAAAGTTTATATTTGACGTTGATTTAAAGTTTTAATGTCCCTCGATTTAACGTTTTTTGAAACCACTCTTCAACGTTTTTTTAACGTTTATTCAACGTTAATTAGAAACGTTTTTTTAACTGACATTATAAACGTTACTTCAACGTTTTATTTGACGTTTATTTCACGTTTTAATGTCCCGCGATATAACGTTATTTGAAACCAATATTCAACGTCTTTTTAACGTTTATTCAACGTCAATTACAAACGTTTTTTTAACTAACATTAAAAACGTTTATTCAACGGAAATTATAAACGTTTTTTAAACGGAAATTATAAAGGTTTTTTAACCGAAATAATAAACGTTATTTATACCTTATTTTTATACCTATATTCAACGTTTTTTAAACGAAAATTAAAAACGTTTATTCAACGTAATTTATAAACGTTTTTTTAACCGAAATTATAAACGTTATTTCCACCTTATTTTTATACCTTTATTCAACGTTTTTTAAAAGGAAATTAAAAACGTCGACCTGTATGTATAATTTACAAATAGATATAATTATTACAATACCAATAAAGAAAGAAAGAAACGCCAGAAATCAACAAAAAAAGAAGTCCAGTAAGATTGCACTTGGAGGTGCTTCCTCCCCAAAGATCAGAGCTATTGTGAAAAAAGCGGTGACCTCTAACATTCGAGTGACGTAATCGGCTGCAGAATAGATGTGATTGCAAATGTGATTGCTGTGACAAGAAATAGTTCCACCATTATATTCCCTGTACTTCCGTAGTCCATTAGTAAGTTTAACCAGGGCGCGGCCTCTGACGTTCATTTTTGGAGCTAATATATAAATGAAAATAATGCATAAATAACCTATGATGGTTTCAAGTGTTTATCAACGTTTATAAAAGGTTCGCTGGTATGCTAGTATCTAATTAGATCGGACTAGAATGGCTGTTTAATTACAAATTACATATTTAACTTTAGTTAAAAAAACGTTTCTAGTTGACGTTGAATAAACGTTAAAAAAACGTTGAATTGTGGTTTCAAATAACGTTAAATCGCGGGACATTAAAACGTTAAATAGACGTCAGATAAAACGTTGAAGAAACGTTTTTAAGTTTAGTTAAAAAAACTTTTCTAATTTACGTTGAGTAAACGTTAAAAAAACGTTAAATATATGTATATACTTATTGTCAATTGACTTATTAGACAAATTACAAATTGCCTTTTTTTTATTAATAAATACCATTATTCAGTGCTCTCACAAGCCTAAAGAACTAAACAACTGATAACAAAGGTACTCATATAATATAGAAGAATTAACACAAATGTCAAAACAAACAGCAGCAAAATCTATTCGCACCCAGCGCCGAAACGGTCGCGCCAAAAAGTCCCAGCGCCGAATCGTCCCAGCGCCGAAACGGTCGCGCCGAACTGTCCGGCGCCGAATAGTACCAGACCCTTAAAAAAACGTTGAATTGTGGTTTCAAATAACGTTAAATCGCGGCACATTAAAACGTTAAATAGACGTCAAATAAAACATTGAAGAAACGTTTTTAAGTTTAGTTAAAAAAACGTTTCTAATTTACGTTGAATAAACGTTAAAAAAACGTTGAAAATTGGTTTCTAATAACGTTAAATCGCGGGACATAAAAACGTTAAATAGACGTCAAATAAAACGTTGAATAAACGTTTTTAATTTTGGTTAAAAAAACGTTTCTAGTTTACGTTGAATAAACGTTAAAAAAACGTTGAATTGTGGTTTCAAATAACGTTAAATCGAGGGACATTAAAACGTTAAATAGACGTCAAATAAAACGTTGAAGAAACGTTTTTATGATTGGTTAAAAAAACGTTTCTAATTTACGTTGAATAAACGTTAAAAAAACGTTGAAAATTGGTTTCTAATAACGTTAAATCTCGGGACATTAATACGTTAAATAAACGTCAAATAAAACGTTGAATAAACGTTTTTAATTTTAGTTAAAAAACCTTTCTAATTTACGTTGAATAAACGTTGAAAATTGGTTTCTAATAACGTTAAATCGCGGGACATTAAAACGTTAAATAGACGTCAAATAAAACGTTGAATAAACGTTTTTAATTTTTAGTTAAAATAACGTTTCTAATTTACGTTGAATAAACGTTAAAAAAACGTTGATTTGTGGTTTCGAATAACGTTAAATCGCGGGTCATTAAAACGTTAAATAAACGTCAATAAAACGTTGAAGTAACGTTTATAATTTTAGTTAAAAAAACGTTTCTAATTTACGTTGAATAAACGTTAAAAATTTGGTTTCTAATTACGTTAAATCGCGGGATATTAAAACGTTAAATAAACGTCAATAAAACGTTGAAGTAACGTTTATAATTTTAGTTAAAAAAACGTTTCTAATTTACGTTGAATAAACGTTAAAAAAACGTTAAATCGGAAACGTTTTAAAATCAACTGAAGATAAACGTTTAAAATTCAACGTAAAACCGTTTGTCAACCGACTAAACGTTTCCTCAACGTTTAAAAAACGTTAAATGCGTTTTGTGTGTTTACTGGGAGTCTGCTCTGGTTTGTGTAATTTTGTTTTATTTTAAAGTGATTGGAGTTAGTTGGGGTTGCTAAGGGGTGATAAGGATTGATTTAAGATAACGGATCTAATTTATGTCAATTTGGCGTAGTTCGGGAATTTTTTGGGGTTGATTTGGTAAAGTTTGCTATGGTAAGGGATATTTGGGGATGTTTAATGTAGACGGATTAAATTTGGAGTGGTTTGGAAATTTTTAATAGAGCCACGGATCGACATTATAATTGAAATCAAAATCAGAAACTCGACGTTGAAATTTTTTAGGTTAAATAAGTGGTTTTAATGTAAACAGGTCGCCCGTTGTCGATGTTGTTTTGGCTAGCTACGTGCTTCTAACATAAACACGGTCTCCGCGATCCGATCATTTTTTGTTTATTTTATCCGGTTTTTAGTGAATTACAAAGGAACCGGGCCGAATTTCGCAAAATCCCTTCTTAGCGTTCACTTTCGGCACATGATACACCCGTGTCTAAAATTTCAAGTCTCCAGCCCTCACAGTTTGGGCTGTGGGTTGATTATGAATCAGTGTGTAGCTGAATGAGCGAATGAATGAATGAGTGTGTCAGTGAGGACACTTCGCTTTATATGTATATGTATATAGATTTGAAAAAGTTTTTTTCAAACGAATTTTTAGCTCTATTTCTCATATTAGTGTTTAAATCTATGTACGACGCCAACCAGGCTGACTGTTTAAATTTTAGTGCACGACGAATTCTTATTAGTTTTAAACAATTAGCGAGGGCTTGCTTTAAATGTCTATAATGTAAAACGTATTTGCGTTTATCAAATAAAGTGACACATAGTTTCTCACTCTTACCAGATGGAGTAATTTTTTTTTCGGGACAAAAGGGAAAATCGTTATGGTTATCATGTAATTCAGGTGGATAATGTAAATCAACTTCAAAAATATAACCCTCATCTGATTCGTCCGCCAAATGCATAATGATCTCTGGGTTAAAATCCTGTACATTTTGCCATTCAAAGTTTGCATATGGTAAATATTGAGTCATCGCTGCACCGTACAAATTTGTAGCGTCTAAATAAACGATATAAGAAGTCGGTTTTGATGGTTCATATTCAGACATGTATTTATTATATGCGACCGATTTACGTTTGGAGCACTGGCACAATCCGCCTCGAATACTCTTTTTTATAAAAGAAAGCTTTTCGAAATCGGTTAATGGTTCCAAACGAATATTAGTAAACTTTAGCATAGCATCCCAACTTAAGGCAGGGGCGGTATAATAATGTGCCGCATCGAGATCATATGTTTGCAGACAGATATTTCGAAAACTTTCAAAAACATCTGTTAGTAACAAAACGTCTGATTTCAAGTAAACGTCCGAATATTCCCCTAATGTTTTACAATTAAATAAATTCTATACTTCCAACGCTCGTTCGTAATCACATTCGCTGATATTTTGTTTACGTAAATTGTTATAGAATTGTTCTCGATCGGGTAATTTAGTATCGTTCAATTTATCGAAAGAATCTACATATGAATACGGAAATACACCCTTAGAAACTTAGAATCGTCAGGAAAATGTTTGCGCATATCTAAACAATCGATATCTGTTAGGTTTTCCGCCAATTTTTCCAATGAAGATGGGTTAAATCGAAAAGAATCTAAAAATCTAATTTGTATAAACACAGATTTTGTTATATCGATATCACTCGATTTCTTAACATTAATATAATCAACCAAAATCTTTTTAGAAAATGAAACATAGCGTTCCTTATTTTGAGCAATAACCGTGACGTCAGAATCAACATTGGCAAGTTCTTTAATAAACAAATGAGCATCGTAACCAGAAAGATTATGACAAAAAGCCGGAATATATTTTGGAACCTTATAGTTTAGATTACAAATAGTATGAGCAGCCCCCAAAAAAGAACCAGTCACATGACAATGATTTCTACATTTCTTATTATTATCATCGTTATCGTCTCGAAATTGATTTTTGCAGATATGACAATGTGTTGAATTTTGATAAAGTAATTCGTTTTCGCTTGTCATCTCGAGTGGAACAATAGTTTTTAAATAACGATCATAAATAAATTTTATGTCTGTCTCTAAACAGTTAACAAATTTCTTTGACGCGTCAACACCTCGATAAGTTCGCAATATTGAAAGTGAATCGTCATAACAGCATTTAATGTTATGGCAAAAACTATAAGGCAGTCTTTAAGGTGAAATATTTAGAACTGGTAGGTTCACAGGTGTCCAGAGGTTGTAAAATAGTTTCAAAATCAAAATATACGACAAAGGGAATTTTCAAAGAGCGTTCGAAATTTTGAAATTGTGTAATATTGTGAGGTAGAAAATTTCCCAGTTAATTTTTAATTAAATCTGAAGTAGGTAATTTTGTTATTACATTAATACAGTCATTATTCCCATGAGACTTCAGCTTTTTCTCTGAAGAGAAGTAAGCAACCGTGACATAAATATTGTGCTTGTTCATGTTTTGAAATTTGTGAACTAATCAATCGTGACATGTTTGTTAATATAGACAGTAATGACTTGTTTGATTTTTATCATTACTAATTAGTAACAAATTTTCATGCTTTTCGCGTAATTTTGCAGTTAAATGAAATGGTCCCACGATCTGAGATTTCCAAATTTCTTCAGATTTATCGTAAACCTTTTCTATCCCGTAAACATTAATCGAAACATTATTAAGATTTTCGAATTTAGAAATATCACTCAATTTTACCGGAAACTCAATATCTTTGAAACTAAGTTCATTTTCATATTGTCGATAGTGGCAGATTCTGTGTGAATTTTCCTTAGTGGGATGGAGATGCGCCAGTACACACCACTTGAAGCATTGATCACCATCGTTCTGAATATTGATGATGGCTTTTTTGTTTTTAAAATCGTTCGGAAGTTCGATGTACATGGTCGCCCTCATCGGAGTGTATTTATTAATATTAATCTCTAAATCCAAAATTTCCTTAAGGGCCCAACCTAAAAAAAAAATTGAAAAATAAATAAATAAACTTTAACAAGTCATACCACTATCCTTCATTTTAAATTCGCTCATTTTCTTTTCTATGTCTTGAAATAATTGATCCAACGATGCGGGCACATCAGTACTTGCAGAGATGATACGGTTTTTAGTGTTAAATGATTTAATTTCAATAATTTCTTTAGATGGTAGAAGGTATTCCGCGAAAAGTTCTATATTTAATTTAATCACTTGCAATTGCACTAGTTGCGATTGCAGTAAGTTAAAAATTAGATCGGATGCCTCGGCGAAGAATTTTATATTCAAATCTGTCTTTATCAAGTTCTTAATTCTGTACGCAACTATTATGTGATTTTTAAAAGCTGATGGCAAAGTTTCTACGTTATTATAATCTGAATGTTGATCTGAATTTTGTTTTTGTTTTAACGATCGAAGATGTGTCGTTCGTGAACCAACGTAATTTTCATCACAAATTCCACAATAAGAGACTATTGGTGGAGGAGCAGGGGGTGTGGTTACGGTTACTGATGACGTTGACGATGATGATGTTGATGCATCCCCCGCCAGGCGAATTTTTTTTGTGGGAATTTCCACATCTTTTACTGAGAATGTATAAAAAGTAAAAACAAGTAAATGGTGAAGTTTAAAACTCACCGGAAGATTGACAATTACTTTCACGGAGATGTCTCAAGTAATTATTTTTCCTTGTAAAACACTTGAAACAGCCAGCACATGTGATTGTTCGATTAACATCTAAAATATTTCTAACATTGACGAAAGAATCTAATACACGTAAACTTACCGTGTGTTTTAACGTGTCGATTTAGATTGCGTCGAACACTAAATTGTTTTTTACATATTACACACTCAAACATGATAAATTCACACTTTCTAACGGAAGAGTTTTTTAAGTTGAGTGAAATACACAAAAGTTATTGCCTGAATGACGTAATATTTCTTCACTCTACACACAAAACAATGTGTGATCACGTATTCACCCCCAACTACCCCTTACCACCCCAAACTAAACCAAATTACTTTAAAATTACAAAAAATGCTACAAACCATAGCAAACTATGCCAAACTCATCCAAATTACTTCGGCTACCATAAATCACCCCCAACTACCCCTTACCACCCCAAACTAAGCCCAATCACTTTAAAATTACAAAAAATGCTACAAACCCTAGCAAAGTATGCCAAACCCACCTAAATTACTTGGGCTACCATAAATCACCCCCAACTACCCCTTACCCCCTCAAAATAAGCTAAATCACTTTAAAATTACAAAAAATGCTACAAACCATAGCAAACTATGCCAAACTCACCTAAATTACGTGGGTTACCATAAATCACCCCCAACTACCCCTTACCACCCCAAACTAAACCAAATCACTTTAAAATTACAAAAAATGCTAAAAACCATAGCAAGCTATGCCAAACTCAACTAATTTACTTCGGCTACGTTAAATCACCCTTAAATCACCCCTTACCACCCCAAACTAAGCCCAATCACTTTAAAATTACAAAAAATGCTACAAACCATAGCAAGCTATGTCAAACTCACCTAAATTACTTCGGCTACCATAAATCATTGATGGAAGGAATGCGAGTTAATGTAAACAAGTGTGAGTTTATTGGAGAGGCCGAATAAAATTTTTACATTATTGAAGCTGGAGCCTGCTACGTCAAGGGCAAGGTCACAAACGTGAAAAGGCGATACTCGATTTGGTTTTATTCAATATCTATGCAGAAATTCGCACATTCCAAGCTTTGGATAAGCCTTTCTTATCGTTTCTTAGAATTCGAGAATTGCGGGTTCAGCGTGTGGAGCAGTACTCGATCGCGGTGTTTAATTTTAACACAACTACAATTGTGAAAATTGCTGCTCCAGCATCGGAAACTGTTTGCAAAGTCGCCAAATTCGATGACGCGACGTAAATTTAAATTTTCCCGAACGTTAATTTCGATTTCCTGGAATCGCTTATAGAAAGAACATTTCCAAACTGCGTCTTTGCCTAAAGAGTCTATTCAAGATTTTTCATCTCAGGTATCAACCAAGGTATCCGCTTTGTGCAAATCACATTGAAGTACCCGGTCCTGGCAACGCAGGTTAATTTCAGCATATTTGTTCATTGTGTGATTGGCAAGGTAGAGCATTTCTGTTTAATTGTATTATAATGTCGATTAGTCAACATCGCCAATACATCACTTTTGTCAACACTGCATTTAAATCAACGTCCGGGCAACGCCGGGTACATTCAGCTATCTATATACAGGGTGAGTCATTAGTGAGGGATCGGTCCATAACTTCTAAATCATGTAAGATACAAAAAAATTTTAAAGACAATTTGTACACCGTTTGTCAGGCTGCACCACCTAAAAATATTTTCACGTATACAGGTTGTTCCAAAACTCATAATTGCTACACAACTTTGTTTTTTTAAATAGAACTACCAGTATTTTATTTCTCCATTAGAACCCCTTTTCACATAGATTTATGGCGATATAAGACATTTTACATTCTGAATCACCGTTATCAAATTATCAATTTTTTTTTCACATTTTTTGTCATTTTCAGAGGTTTACTTAAAAATTTACTGAGAGGTTGTTTTAGCAGCTAGAAAGCTGAAGTTTGATACAAATATGAAGAAAGGATTGCTCTTTACGCCCGATGTGCAAAATATCATTTTTACTATACAGGCTCTGCAAAAATTTGTCTCAAATTACACTATTTTCAAATAAGCTTAACTTTAGTTTTTTAAATAGCACCCCCTATATTTTTGTATTCCGTCGAATGCGTCTGTAGTCTGGCTACGTTTTTTATTAAGCTTGTTCTATAGCGAAAATTCATCATTTACGATATATTTGATATTTTTGGATGTGATACAGATTGAGCCAGGATAAGGTAGATAGTGTGCCATGGAAATCATAGAAATCATAGAACTCACATTTCAATACTGCACTGTTGTGTCATCACCGACTTGTTATTTGATTATCCATTCCATTATCCACAATTAATTCGATTTTACAAGAACAAATCGATATGATTTATTGGCTGGAAAAAGGCGAAATAAATCCTTTGCTTGCGGCAAGAATTTACGCTCAACGTTAAATAAATCAACAAATAAACATTTAAAGAAATAAATATAAAAATTCAATAAAGTAAGCTAAACTAAATAATATATTCAATATTGCGGCCACCTCTCTGTGCACACTTTCACGCGGTGGTTGAATGATCTTCCAATATTTCGTAAAAATTGCTGGCAAACGCTTCTAAATGCATTTTAGATTCTTATTTTCATGTTCTCTTTGGTTCTTTCGCTTAATTTCAGACAATAAATCAAATCGATTTGTTCTTGTAAAATAGAATTTATTGTGGATAATGGAATGGATAATCAAATGACAAGTCGGTGACGACACAACTGTGCAGTGTTGAAATGTGAGTTAAAATGATTAACATGGTTTTCATGGCACACTATCTACTTTATCTTGGCTCAATCTGTATCACAGCCAAAAATATCAAATATCTCGTAAATTATAAATTTTAGCTATAGAACAAGCTTAATAAAAAACGTAGCCAGACTACAGACGCATTCGATGGAATACAAAAATATAGGGGGTGCCAGTTAAAAAACTAAAGTTAAGCTTATTTGAAAATAGTATAATGCGACACGAATTATTGCAGACCCTGTATAGTAAAAATTATATTTTGCATGCCTGGCGTAAAGAGCAATCTTTTCTTCATATTTATACCAACTTTCAGCCTTCTAGCTGCTAAAACGACCTCTCAGTAAATTTTTAAGTAAACCTCTGTAAATGACACAAAATGTGAAAAAAAATTTATAATTTGATAACGGTGATCCAAAATGTAAAATATCTTATATCACCATAAATCTATGTGAAAGGGGGTTCTAATGGAGAAATAAAATATAGGTAGTTCTATTTGAAAAATCAAAGTTGTATAGCATGCGGTAGTATACATACTGTATACATTAAAATATTTTTAGGTTGTACAGCCTGGGAAACGGTGTACAAATTGTATTAAAAATTTTTTCCTATCTTACATGGTTAAGGAGTTATGGACCGATCCCCCACTAATGACTCAGCCTGTATATAAAGCGAATCTATATATATATATCTATCTATAACTTAACTCATTAATACTGGAGCACGAGTTTTTAAAAAGCTTTATTACGGAAAAAGTACATGCGGCTCTAACTGGATTATAAATCTAAACTAAACTAACTAGCGTTATCGCGCGGTATTTATTTATTATTTATGATGAGCCAGCTTTGCTGACTTTGCCCTTTTCGGGGACTCCTTGTTTGGGCATGTGACTGGGAGGTAACTCCTCCCTCCTTAGAAAGCAGCTTCCTCCGGAAGTTGGACAGTGATTTCTTTGGGTTTAGGTTTTGGTTGTGTAAGTTGGTCACTTTGTTGTCGTTGGACGTGTTGGCGATGGTTCCTGATCCATTTTGTTACGATATATCCGGATATTACTATTAGGATAATGTAGAGAATAATGGTCCATAAGCTGGGGTTTTTGTAATCCGGGTCTTGTCTTATAATAGGTATCGGTGCATTCATAGGTACATCCTTCAAGTTCAACGTTTTGAGGTGGATTTGTTGTGTTGGGATGTTAAATTTCTCTGGGGATACTTTTGAGCTTTCGATGACTAAAGGTCTTCCATATGTTTTGCTTTGGTGTCCTATGATTTCTTTATTTCCAACGTAGATTTGACAATTTTTCTCTGAAATTAGGAAGATTCCTTTCAATGAGCGCGTTTCAGAGTGGTGTTCGCATCTTATGTCGATGGGTTGTTCCTTTATGGACTCCCAGACTCCCAGGTGTTGGTTCATTTCAGGGATCAATTCCAGGTGGTTAGTGGAAATGTTGAGTTTCGTGTATTGGCAATGGTCTGATCCTTTTTCCAGTAGGATCTCTGTTTCGCATGGCGCTTTTTGCTCCGTGATTAATGAGTTTGAACATTGGAATGTTTTGTGTTTTGCACAATTGTTATTTAGAGTTTTTAGGGTATTATCATTCGATCGGAGTAAATAATTAGTAGTTGGTACTATTGTTACGAATTCTGATTCGTGTTCAGTTGGAAGAGGAAAGAAATAATAAAGCTCAAAGTCTTTTTCAAAATTGATGGGAATTGTAACAAAGTAGTGTAAGCAGTATTGAAATTTGAGACCACTTCACGGAACTGCTAGACTGCTGAATTGCCGATTTGGAACTCGTCGCCGCCAGTCAGCGTCTGGAGACGGAGAGAACCAGAGCTGCTTGGGTCTTACGGCCGCGATTGTTATTTTTATACTCATTTGTGAGACTATTTTTGATTTGTTGCTAACATCAGAAGCGGGATTGTGCCCAAATCCACAGAAAGTGACTGTGTGAAAAGTTTAAGTGCCCGAGTGCCACAATGGATGGAGTACCCGGCGAACCCGACCCGTCGAACGTAGGCGTCCAGCTGAAAGAGTTCGTGAAGGACTAGAATCGTCCAGGGCTGCACCAGACCAAGTGGATTTGCCGATCTTCCACCCCGAGGCCGACGATGCCGGCAAATGGTTGCAGCAGGTGGAGACCATTAAGAGCTCTCGTGGTCAGACATTGAGGTGTTGGTGAGAGTTGGGCGTTATCTAGTTGGAAATGCTCGACGAATGGGCCACCTTTAAGCGAGAGTTTTCCGACGCTTTAAATTGTTTACGGTATCAGAGAAAATCATGTACGCGATGCAGCTGTGTCCAGAGACTGCAAAACCGTTCCAGAATTGTTGGGGTATTTGTCCTCTTTTACGAAACGCGCGCGAGACAAATCCGAATTATGTTCTGAGAGGCGACCCTTAAAGAGACCGCACTTAGGTGAATCCAGAAATGCTCGTAGTCCTCCCCATTGTCATAATTGTGGAAATCTTGGCCACATTCGGAAGTATTGCCGCTTACCTTCGCAAGATGCTTCCGGAATAAAGAAAAATCAATCTTTTGGAAAACCACCCGCGACTAGTACTACCGCTAGTAGTAATAGTAAGGTTTGTTCTTTTTGCGCTAAAGCAGGGCACTCGTCTGAAAATTGTTTTACCAAGAACACTATCGAAGAGCGCCGTACAGTAAATTTCTGTGCAGCTGGTGAATCTGCTGAGATGGCGAACGTGCTTGTAGCGGGACATAAATTTAAGGCTCTTATCGATACGGGCGCCGATGTGTCGCTGATTTCAGAACGATTTCGCCATTTGTTCGAAAATATAATTACACCCTGTTACTCAACAATAAAAGGTATTGCTCAGGGCGAATTGGAAATTCGTCAAAAACTTACAGTAGACGTCGAGATAACAGGTGTGAAAACTAAATTGACTTTTCTTCTTGTTCCCGATGGAGCTTTAAATTTCGATGTTCTTATAGGTCGTGACCTTTATCGAGATCCTGAATTGCAAGCTGTTACCGATTATTCCGGTACTCGAATATTACGTAAACATACTTCAGGTGTATTTCAAGCAACTAAAAACCCATCAATCGAGCCTGACTTAATTACTGCACCGCCACAATACATCAATGAAATTGTGACAGTTTTAAACGAGTACTCAGACCTAATGATCGTTGGCTACAAGGTTCCACCAATAAAAACAGCAACTCTGCAAATTCGATTGACCGATTCTCACATCATAAATAGACCTCCCACACGACTTTCCATGGCCGAACGTGCTGATGTCCAGAAAATTCTAGATGAGTTGCTTCAAATCAACATCATTAGAGAAAGCCAATCACCCTATGCCAATCCAGTTATCTTAGTACAGAAAAAAATGTTGGCACTAAACGTTTATGCGTCGACTATCGCGAATTAAATTCTCGTACTGTTAAAAATCGTTATCCGATTCCTCGAATCCAGGATCAGCTTGACAGCCTGGGAAAGGCTAAATACTTTACGTCTTTAGACATGGCGTCTGGGTTCCACCAGATCCCTATTGAGGAGGAGTCATTCGAGAAGACAGCATTCATTACCCCCGACGGTTTGTTTGAGTATCTGCGGATGCCCTTCGGGCTAGCAAATGCTCCTGCTGTTTTTCAAAAAGCAGTTAAAAAGGCCATTGAACATCTGAGTTTTGCCCTTATCTTCTTCGATGACATACTTATCCCTTCTGAGACTCCTGAGTAAGGTATTAAGCTTTTACGATTGGTGCTTGAGGCTCTCCGCGTGGCCGGTTTTTCTCTAAATACGTCAAAATGCAAATTCTTGCAAACAAGCATCTTATATCTTGGTCATGAAATTTCGGGCCAAGGAATTCGTCCTGACTCACGAAAAGTTCGAGCCCTTGTTCATTCTCCTACCCCGAAAAGTCAAACACAAATCCGACAGTTTATGGGTCTGGCGGGATATTTCCGGAAGTTTATCCCTGATTTCGCCACTAAAACGGCTTGTATTACAAAATTGACCAAACAAAACGAACCTTTTGCGTGGGGCGCAGAGCAAGACGAAGCCCGATCATATGTGATACGTCATCTGACTTCAAAACCTTTGCTGGTCGTATACGATCCTGATCTCCCAACCGAGCTTCATACAGATGCCAGTGCTATCGGCTATGGTGGCATCCTTATACAACGATGTAATGGTCAAGTTGGAGTGGTAGGTTACTTCAGTAAGAGAACGACAGCGATAGAAGCGAAATATCACTCTTACGAGTTGGAAACGTTAGCCATCATCAACTCGTTGAAACATTTTCGTGTGTATCTCCTTGGAATTCATTTTGTTATTATAACGGACTGTAATGCCGTTAAATCCACTGCCAATAAGAAGACATTATTACCAAGAGTTGCCCGCTGGTGGTCTTACATGCAAGACTTCGATTTTAGTCTGGATTATCGTAAGGGCAGTTCACTCCCTCATGTTGACTATCTCAGTCGAAATCCGGTTCAAGTTCTTCGAGTCACACACAATGATTGGCTTCGCATTGCACAGCGTGGAAACGTAGAAATACAAAATCTGCTCTCGAAACTGCGCGACGGTAAACTCGACGATAAGCAATACGTTGAAAAGGACGGAATGCTGTTACATTGTGAGGTAGATTTAAACGGGGTAAAGGTTACGCGATGGGTAGTTCCCCGACAAAGTCGCCTAGGTCTATTGCGTATATTCCACGACGAACAATGCCATGTTGGCATCGATAAAACATTGGCCAGTATTAAACAACACTTTTGGTTTCCGCGATTAAGAGATTTTGTCAAAAACTACGTTAAGCATTGTCTAGTATGCGCCGTTAAAAAGACACGTTCTGGCCCACTTCAAGGGTTGATTCATCCAATACCAAAACCCGACGAGCCGCTGCATACAATTCATGCAGACTGTTTACGACCTCTAAAACCTACAGCCGAAGACCATAAACTTGTCTTAGTCCTAATTGATGCTTTCACTAAGTATTGTTTGCTCGTACCTCTGAAGACACTAACGTCTGCGGAAACGAAACTTCAATTACAACATTTCTTCTCCTTGTTCGGTACCCCTAAACGTATTGTAACGGACGCAGGGCGAAATTTTCAAAATGTCGAAATTGCAAAATTTCTGGATACACTGAGCATTAGTTATCACTTTGTTACTCCGGATGTTCCCCGAGGAAACGGTCAGGTAGAACGGTACATGCGTACCATAATGAACTTAATTCGAGTTGAAACCACGGTACAGTCAGAATGGACGAGCAACCTCTGGAAAATACAGCTTACTTTAAATACCACGTGGCAGAAAACTATTAAAATGACACCTTTGCAAGCTCTTATTGGAATCCAAGGCGCTACTCCACTCATTCAGAGCGTTGTTAGTAATTTGGCTGATGACATACGACCGGTGAGAAATATTACTGTTGATCGCGAAAGGGTAAGGAAAGCGTTGGACGAAAATGCTCCTAAGTTAGGAAAGGTCAACGAAAAGCGACGTGACCAGGTGAAAATTGAAGTTGGGAACATTGTCCTTGTACACCGAGACTCCACCATGCACAAGAGCAAGTTAAACTACGAACTACTGGGACCCTACGAGGTAGTCAGTATCACACCGGAAGGTCGTTACGAAATTCGACGCTTGGGGAAGCGGTTAATAACCAAGGCCGCAAAGGAACAGCTCAGACTTTGGCCTTCAGATTGGTCTGTTGGATGCGACATGGATGCTTTAATCGAGGTATTGGAAGCTCCATCCAACGCTGAATAAGGTGAGTTGACGCCTTATTGTTGTGAATGAGAGTAATGACGATGATCGTGTATCTCTAAACCAATGATGGAATTTGGACGAGAGATTGATAAGTCAGTGTGAAAAAAAATGTTACTGATCTACACATCTGCGTGCTTTAGTCATCAGATGGAATGAGGATCAGGAGAAATGCAAAAGTGGTTATGATACGTTTGCGTGCTTTAGTCATCAAACGGAATGAGGATCAATTGTTTTAAAATGCAAAAGTGGTTATGATACGTCTGCGTGTTTTAGTCACCAGATGGAACAACAGAGAATTCCACAGGATAAATGTTATTGATCTACACGTTTGCGTGCTTTAGTCATCAAACGGAATGAGGATCAATTGTTTCAAAATGCAAAAGTGGTTATGATACGTCTGCGTGTTTTAGTCACCAGATGGAACAACAGAGAATTCCACAGGACAAATGTTATTGATCTACACGTTTGCGTGCTTTAGTCATCAAACGGAATGAGGATCAATTGTTTCAAAATGCAAAAGTGGTTAAGATACGTCTGCGTGTTTTAGTCACCAGACGGAACAACAGAGAATTCCACAGGACAAATGTTATTGATCTACACGTTTGCGTGCTTTAGTCATCAAACGGAATGAGGATCAATTGTTTCAAAATGTTGTTGTTGATTGTTGGGAAAGCAAAGTTGGCTGAATGACAGAGAGACTGAATGCAAAGTGGTTATGATACGTCTGTGTGTTTTAGTCACCAGACGGAACAACAGAGAATTCCACGGGTCAAAATGTTGTGCATGAAGTGATTGTAACAAATGGAAAAGAAAAAAAAAAGAAGGCGGAAAGTGCTAGCAGTTAGATCGATTTAAAAAAAAGAGGAGTTTCTGTTTCTGTGTTTTGTTAACCAGGCAAGGAGTCTTCGAGAGCGAAGATCCCGTCAGGATGGTCGTGTAAGCAGTATTGAAATTTGAGACCACTTCACGGAACTGCTAGACTGCTGAATTGCCGATTTGGAACTCGTCGCCGCCAGTCAGCGTCTGGAGACGGAGAGAACCAGAGCTGCTTGGGTCTTACGGCCGCGATTGTTATTTTTATACTCATTTGTGAGACTATTTTTGATTTGTTGCTAACAGTAGATTATTCTATCGGATTCAATTTTGCAATTAATCTGTATGATTGGTTCAATATCTAGAACGTTAAGATTCTTTAAATCGAAAGGCATTTGATTTTGGTAATGTGGGGAAAGTTTTTGTAATTCGAGTAAAAGGTCAGCAATTTTTATAATGCTAGGATGAAGAGTGTTTAATTTACAAAAAATAATGGATTGTTCGATATCATTAAGAATATCTAAAATTGTCCGGTATAAAGAATTCAATTCATTGAATAAATCTTTGGTATATAAAATGTTAATTTCGTGCTGGATTTTATCTTGAATAATTTTACTTAAATCAAGTATTTTAGTTTTTAGGAGAGATTCATTGTGTTGGATATCTTGTACGGTGTCGTTAAAAGATTGTATAATACTGTAACTGACGCTATATTGGGCCTTTAGTTGATTTTCGATTTGAAATTGATTATCTTGTAAGTGATGTAGGATCTTATTAAATCTTTCGCCGTCATTAGCATCTAAGTTTCCTGTTATTGTTCTAATTATACTGCCGAGACCGTTTATTAGACCTCTTTTTGTTCTAGTAATTGGACGGATGTTGTTAAATTTTTCTGCGATAACTTTTTGCGTGAAACAAACAATTTTGTTAAAATTTCCGACTTCAGTTATAAGACTAGGGTTACTCCTAGTTTGATTATTCAGAATTTGATATTGAGCATTAAGATTGTCGTATTCTTTAAGAATCGGTGCCAGGTCGTAATAGTGAACAAGGGTGTGTTGTGTTTTTTGCAATTTAGCAGGTCCTAGATTAATGGGTAGAAGGCCTAAATTGTGGGTGATGTCTCTAATTTCTGATCCTCCGATGATCGGGAAGAACCTGGAATGATTTCAAATTTGTAAGGTTTTACTTTCGGTCGTTTAATGTTAGACAAGTGGATATTTTCTGCTGTATGATGAAATTTTTGTTTAATTTTTGCGGTTTTAAGATTTGGGTCGACTGATGTTACTTCCTCTTCTCTGTTTTTGTTTGTTTTTAATGTAAATATCTTCAGGAATTTTGGGAAGATCTTCGCGGTTTTCATTTGCTTTTTGAATATACTTTCCTTTATGTTTTTGTATTGTTTCATTAATTTTATTATACATGATTTTAACTTTCTCTTTATGATTCTCTATGTAATTGTTGACTAGCTGTTTATTAATGTCGATATCGAATGGTGATTTTATGTCTAAGTGACCGGATATGATTTCGTGAGGTGTTAGATTGGTGGCAGAGTGAATTGAGTTGTTATATGCTAGTACTGCGTATGCTACTTTAATTTCTATATGGTCCTTTTTGTATTCTGCGCGATTGTTTATTATTCTAATGTGTTCGATCAACGTCGAATGGTAGCGTTCTATCATTCCGTTCGATTCTGGATGTTGTGAGCTTATAAAGTGTAAATTAATTTTATGGAGTTCCAATAGGTATTTTAGTAGTAAGTTTTTGAATTCCAAACCGTTGTCTGCGATTATTTGATTGGGAGTTCCGTGATGGGTAAAGAATTTAATTAAGTTATTTGCGACTTCGATGGCCTGGCAAGAGTTTAATTTATAAGATTGTGCATATTTGGAAAACGAGTTCCTTCTAATGTTAAGGTGTCTACATGCAGAATTTGAAAGGGTTTTCTTGGGGTAGGGGTGGTGTTAAGTTTTAGGTTGAGCGGTTTTCTCTCGTATTTTGTAGTTAAGCAAATTTCGCAAGAGTTGATAAAGGTTTGAATTGATTTCCTTTGGTTCGGCCAGTAGTAAACTCTCTTAATTTTTCCTTCTGTTTCGTCAATACCTCTGTGATTTGTTTTACCTATGTGATAGTTTTGAATAATTTCTAAAATTTCTGTTTCGTCGGTCACGTCAATTAGTTTTTAGGTACATTTAATCATTGAAATTTGAGAATCTTTAAAATAATCTTGCAGGGTTGTACAAAATTTTTCGTATATGGGATCCTCAAAGTAGATGTAGTATTTAACTTTAGGAACGATATAAGTTTTAATAAAATTGACAATTTCCGTTCCTGCATTTGATTTGGAGAATTGGACTATAAGGCGTTGTTTGAAGTTAAAAAGTTTTACAATTGATGGTATTGACGGAGAATGGTCAACTTGAGAAATAAGAATTTGGTTCTTTCCGTGGTTGACTGGGCATTCTGCTATCGGAATTCCGAGATTGGGATGTTCCTCTTGGTTCGAGTGTATGGTATCTAAGTCGGTTATTTCGTCAATTTGTTCGGGTTCCACGATTAGCGATTCAGTTTTTTTCTTTTTGTTGAGTTGCTCGTTAAAGTTTTCTATATAGTCGAAAATTGCTGGTTGTTTTGTTTCGTTGATGTTGAGTTCAACGCGAGAGAGTGCGTCTGCGTTTTTAGTTAAACTGCCCTTTTTGTAAATGATTTCGTAGTCATACTCCTCTAGTTTTAACCGCCATCTTTTTTTTTTTTTTTTTTTATTTACTAAGACCACAAGCCTTTGTTACAATTAAAACTAGTTTAACAAAACTAACGATTAATTTGCTTCTAACCTAATCTTCTATTTACAATTCGGTTTCTTCCGCTTGAGTCTTCTAGTGATGTTACTCATTCTGTAGAGTCTGGACGCTTCCACATTGACATGACTTTGAAGTCTCACCTGGTGAGAGTTGGCGAATCTAATTATGACATCGGTGACCATTTCAATCTCAAGATCGCGATGGAGATCACCATTCCGAACGTACCAGGGGGCATTCACTATACACCTTAGTACTTTGTTCTGAAATCGTTGAATTATTTGAATATTAGTGTCACTGGCACAGCCCCAGAGCTGTATACCATAGCTCCATACCGGACGGAGGACTTGTTTATACAGAGTAAGCTTGTTGTACATTGATAGCTCAGAGTTGCGTCCAAGCAGCCAGTACATTTTTCTAAGCCTGATGTTAAGTTCGTCACGTTTTTTCTTGATGTGCTCCTTCCATCGAAGCTTGGCGTCGAGCGTCGTTCCAAGATATTTCGCTGTGTTGGCATATGGGATTTGTGTGCCATTGATGAAGATTGGTCTTTGTATTATCTTCTTATTTGTAAAATCAATGTGAATTGACTTATCCTCGTTCAATTTGATTCGCCATTTTTTTGTCCAAGTGGTGATATTATTTAAGGCTGACTGCAATTTTCCTGTTGAGTTTTCAATTGTCTCCCCTACCGCCATTACTGCTGTGTCATCTGCAAACGTGGCTATCGTGCTATACATTGTAGTTGGAAGGTCATTAATATATAGCAGATACAGAACTGGTCCCAGAACGCTTCCTTGTGGGACGCCGGCCTTGATCAACTTTAGCTCAGAGTACGAGTTTTCGTGTTTAACACGGAAGTGTCGATTGGTCAGGTAGGATTTTAATAGTGTACACATATGGTCCGGAAGTATTGATCTCAATTTATGTAGTAGGCCCTCGTGCCACACTCTGTCGAATGCTTGGGCAACGTCTAAAACGGCAGCGGAGCACACACCTTTGCTCTCAAGTGTTTTTTCAATGACGTCAGTAATACGGTGTACCTGGTCCATCGTCGAGTGGTTGCTTCTAAAGCCAAATTGGTGAGTCGCCATCTAATTAATTTTGTGTTGGGTTCCTTGAGAGAGAACAGCCACTGTAGAGGTTTGTGATCAGTTTATATTTTGAATTTACGCCCGAAAAGGTAGGGTCTAAAGTATTTTATAGCCCAAATAATTGCTAACACAGAACAGCACCAATAGCGAAATTACTGGCATCAGTTGTTAGATTGAATGGTTTAGTGAAATCGGGGTATTTAAGCAGCGGTTCGTTTATTAGTAAGCTTTTACATATTTCGAAACATTTTTCATATTTTAATATTAATATGCGCGTTCTTTTTTAAGCATTTGGTTAGGGGTTTAGTCAACTTCGCAAAATCTTTAATGAATTTTCGATAATATCCTAGCAAGCCAAGAAATCCTTTAAGTTGTTTATTTGTTTTTGGTATAGGATAGTGTTGTATAGCTCTTATTTTTTCTGGGTTTGGTTTTATACCCTGCGGGGTGACGACATGACCCAAGTAGGCCACTTGCTTTCTTAGAATTTCACATTTGTTTAGTTGGATTTTGAAATTGGCGTCTCTTAACCTTTGAAAAACGTCTCTCAATTTATTAGTGTGTTCTTGTAAGCTTGTGCTGTATCCTATGATATCATCCAGGTATACCAAACATTTTTCGTTTTGTATGCCACGGAGGATGTTGTCCATAACACGTTGGAACGTGGCAGGGGCATTTTTTAACCCAAACGGCATTCTCAGGTATTCATAATGTCCTCGTTCGGTGTTAAATGCGGTTTTTGAGATGTCAGTGTCGAATCCCGGACGGGCTTCCGTGGATTCGTTGAAATTTGTCGAAGAACAAAACACAAAATGCCACACACACGACAGACCAGCTGGTTTTAGTGTACCAGCCACACGGATCCGAATGATAGACAGTACTCGAAAAACCAACTCTTTGTAATTAAAACTCATTCGAACTCTGCAATTACTACCATCGAAATCATGCACTTTCTACCATCGGAATCACAGTCAAGGCTTATAAAGACAACCCCCATCCGTCCAAAACTGGTCATCCGACAACGGTTGGGGGTGAACTTTCACCACCCATTTGGAAAAACCCAGCCCCGGGGTGAAACAACCGTTGCCATTGTCGGCACCATCAAATTGGACGGACAGGAAGTCTGTCTCGGCCGCACACAAAGAAACATAAATCTTGACAAAAACTAATTTAACATTTTCTCATTTCTAAGCTACCATAAACTAAGACAGGAAGCAGACAATTCGGTACCGGCGAACTGGTACCGAACAGTCAGTTTCTGCCATTTCGACTTGGTGAAAGCCAGATACCAAATCGAGTGTTGTAAAATATTGACACCTTCCAAGTTTATCGAGTAAATCTGTTATATTCGGTATGGGATATCGATCGTCGATCGTTTTTTCATTAAGTTTGCGATAATCTACGACGATACGCCATTTGCGATTGCCGTGAGCATCCGCTTTTTTGGGTACCACCCAAATGGGCGATGACCAAAGTGAGTCGGAGGGTCTAATTATTTTTTGATCGCGCATTTATTGAATTTGTCGATTTACTTCGGTTCGGTGAATTTCCGGATACCGGTATGATTTCGAATATACTGGCATCTCACCTCTGGTCTTGATTTCGTGTTTTATTTTGCTTGTAAACGTTAATTGGTCATTTTCACTATGAAAAATGTCTTTAAATTCTTTTATAAGGTCAATTATCTGTGCTCGTTCTTCGTTGTTCATGTGATCCGTTCTAATTTTAGAAATGTCTAATATTGCTGGTCTTGCATCAAGGTTGTTAATTTCGAGGTTTGAGATTTGTCCGTAATTATTAAAATCTTCGGCCAAAATAGGGTTTGATAAGTTAATTGAAATATTTTGGCTAGATGAGTTTAAAATTGTACAAATTGCGGTATGATCTTTTACGTTAGTTAGACATTCGGCAATTTCTAAATCGTTAATTTTTGTATATGGAATAATTACTTCTCCTTCTTTTACATTTTTGATCTTTACTTGGATTATTTGTTCTGATCGCGGGTGCACTATTATATTATTTACAGTGTTATCAGATCCGTGATAAAGTTGCATTTTTATTTTAACTTTAGGCGCGATTAACAGATTTTGTTTAAAATCGAGAACAGCCTCTAATGATTTTAATAGATCCAATCCTAGTAAGCAATCGAAAAACTTATGGAACTCGAAAAGGTGGAATTTTAGAAGAATGTTATCTTTTAGCTTAAATAACCTGGGAGATGGTATGGTCACGCTAAATTCTTCAACGGATGTGCCATGAGCAGTAGAAATTTTGAATGGGTCGTATTTAATAAAGCTTTGATAAAATTTTTGTGCAACTTCCGGTCTCATGAATGATTTTGTACTACCAGTATCGATTAAGACTCGGAAATTGTTTTCCGGGAAGTAAATGAAGGGCAAATCGCTCTTATTATTTATCAAGTTCATTAGTTCAAACATACAGGGTCTAAGGTTTCCGAGGCCGGTTCGTCTAAAAAATGATCTTGCTGCTCCGAATCGGAATCGGGGTAGTTGACTGGATCATTTGGGGTGTTTTCTTGGGTAAAATCGGTTTGGGGCTCCATGTAATAGAGTTCTTCAAATGTAAAATTGGGTTTAGACGGTTGGGCTTGTCTAAAGTTCTGACCGGTTGGTTGATATCTCTGTCGCGAGTTCCAAGTATTTCGAGTCGACGTACTCATTGGCGTCGGTTTAGGGAACTTTTGGTTTGGATTGGGCTTAAATGCGTCTGCATTTTGACTTAAATTTTGGTTCATAACCGGTTGAAAAGGATTTGGTCGTTGAGTAAAACCGGGATTAGTAAAGCTTGCACCCTGAACGAATGGTCTCGCAAATTTGGGATTAGTCGGTTGCATTCTTGAATTTAAAGGTTTTGTAAATGTTGATTGTTGTTATTGTTGGAGAACTTCTAATTGAAAGTCGTTTGTGATCATATGTAGTGCAACGTTCAAATTCCCCGGGTTCTTTCGGGTTCGGATCAGTGAACCGATCGGTTCCTTGAGCCCGCGTAGCAAAATTCGCAACGCGTAATTTCTGAAGTAAGCTGATAGCACGGATGCTTCAGCTTCCACAAAGAGTGTCATTACATACGACACTTGCATGTTTAACAAGTGTTGAACACGGTTGTAAAAATCGAAAGGTGACTCGTTTCCTTGTTTCAACTGAGTCATCTCAATGCTTAAGGTGTAACAATCTCTTTTGTCAGCGTAAGTGTTTAGTAGCGCGGCTTTTAAGTCGTTCCAATTTTTAACAACACAAGACGAGATACTCAACGCAGCTTTGCCTTTAATTTTGGCAAAAATACTTGACATTAAGAGGATTGTCTAGTGGAGATTTCGGCATTTTGCAAATTCTCCTTTATTTCTCACTCGATTTTTGTGCGGTTTTCACAGATAGCGTTCAAAAATAATCTAGAATCATGGTAACTCTTTGAAACTTCATTTATTTAAAAAAAAGTGATTTTTTTTCTAAACTAAAAGAATTATTTTCAAATTATGGGGTTACCATGATGAAGAATGTATTTTTAAACATAACCGATCAAAAATTTCTTAAGTATTGTTATTTAAAACCTTGTAATTTGCAAACTAGTAAACTTTCGATAAAGCGCTCGTAAAGTGGCGCCACGGCAAAATTGTGGCAAAAGGAGCATTACTCGATAACATCCGGCAACTCTGCAACTGAGGTACGGAGTCGATGGCGAGCGCAGCACATGAGTTACTCGACTTTACTGTTCCTGGATCTACTAGGGTTGAGTTAAGGGGATTGTCTATCACGTGACTTCGTCAGCTCTGGGTACCCTCCACACTTCACCGCCTAAAAGCTGTCGGCGCTTATTACCCAATAATACCCAGACGCTCTAGGTCTGTCTTTCTTTTCCCTACCGAAATGTAAGAGATAGGCTTCCAAGCGCTCGTTCCACATCTTTCATACGCACATGAAACGAATTCTGGACCGGCAACGTTGTATTACTTGACTCACTCTCACAGCACAGATCTCAGCGATCGGACCGATCCGTGAAGCGATGTCACTGCTGTTAGGCCGCACAAGTTTGGGGAGCCATAAAAGAATCGTTTAGGCTGGTGTTACAATATGCTGGTGTCACACTATCAAATTTCCTGTAATTTCAATAATTTATAAGCTCGTACCTCGAATTTTTATTCGTCACGAATTCTTATCGTTATTCACAGCGTTCTAAAAATGGAATATTGTAGTGTTTATAATACGGGCGAATATATATGTCGTAGTTTCCTAGTGAAATACGTCATTTCATGAAAAGTCTAGGCAATACATGAACTGCCGGCATATTATGTATATTCTTTATTTTACACAATCTCCCTAGTCTCTTCGTGAAATGCCGCTCCTGTCTCGGCATATTATGTTTCACTAACCTGTACAGAATCTGCCGCGATTTAAAAGGTGACTGTTCATGAAATAACTGATCGGTATTCAATATTATGGCATGGAAGATTGTGTAAAATAAGATCTAGATGGGATTAGATGCTAAAAGAACTTTGTTTTAAAGAATTTTATTTCAAATTTATTAACCGTGACCTGGTGAATAAGTCTAAGTATTTATTTATCAGACAAGCCTTTTATTTGGACAGGGGTAATGTGCATGTCGACCATCAAAAATGCAATGCAAGACCAATAAATGCCAGTGCTTTGAGGCAAAGTTGCAATGCAATTCGAAACGTCACAAAAGCGGCCCGTGTTATTAGTAAATTTTTATTTTTCAATTTTGTTAATTGGAACTTTTGGAACTAGGGAGATTGTGTAAAATAAAGAATATACTTAATATGAGGGCAGTTCATGTATTGCCTAGACTTTTCATGAAATGACGTGTTTCACTAAGAGACTACGACATATATACCATAAAATATAAATAATCAGTAGTTCTTCGTTGTCGTAGTCGCTCTAGAAGAACCTCTCGAAACGGAACCCAAACATCGTAAAAATAAAACTTATAAACTATGAATAATTTCAATTTATGAAACGTTAGACCAGGAATTTATTAATTTGTTAAATTGATGCGTGAGGACATGCTAACAGCTCACAGAAATGTATTATTCTTATTCTAGGTGAGAGATAGGTGAAATCTTGGCGGCTATAGAGAAACTATAAAAGTGCGAAATTCCATAAAATATTGTAACAATTATTTCTCCTAGAACTTCATCGGTGATCGCTAAAACCGATTCAATTTGCGAATTAAGCTAAGCTAATCCGCTATCGCAATAGCGCGTTAAAATCACTGCTATTAAAAAATAGCAACCGTGAAATAGCAGACGCTTGATTGAAAAATAGCTGAAAAATACTAGTGAGATTGTGTAAAATAAAGAATATACATAATATGCCGGCAGTTCATGTATTGCCTAGACTTTTCATGAAATGACGTATTTCACTAAGAAACTACGACATATATATTCGCCCGTATTATAAACACTACAATATTCCATTTTTAGAACGCTGTGAATAACGATAAGAATTCGTGACGAATAAAAATTCGAGGTACGAGCTTATAAATTATTGAAATTACAGGAAATTTGATAGTGTGACACCAGCATATTGTAACACCAGCCTAAACGATTGTTTTATGGCTCCCCAAACATGTGCGGCCTAACAGTAGTGACATCGCTTCACGGATCGGTCCGATCGCTGAGATCTGTGCTGTGAGAGTGAGTCAAGTAATACAACGTTGCCGGTCCAGAATTCGTTTCATGTGCGTATGAAAGATGTGGAACGAGCGCTTGGAAGCCTATCTCTTACATTTCGGTAGGGAAAAGAAAGACAGACATAGAGCGTCTGGGTATTATTGGGTAACTAGCTGAATGTACCCGGCGTTGCCCGGACGTAGATTAAATAAACTCAGTGTTGACTAAAGTGGTGATGTTGACTAATCGACATTATAATACAATTAAACAGGAATGCTCTACTTTTCCAATCACAAAATAAACAAATATGCTGAAATTAACCTGCGTTGCCAGGACCGGGTACTTCAATATGATTTGGACAAAGAGGATACCTTGGTTGATATCTGAGATGAAAAATTTTGAATAGTCTCTTTAGGCAGTTGTTCTATAAGCGATTCCAGGAAATCGAAATTAACTTTATATAATTTTAGGGGAAATCGAAGTTTACAAATTAGCTGATCATGTTATGATAAAATTGAAAACACAATGGAACAATTCCTCTTGCTGCAGTCAACTCACAAACAGAACAGTATGTAGATGATTTTGACTTATCTTCAGAATAAACAAACTCTTCAGCATAATTATCCCCTTCTGAGCTGCACAAAAATTATTACAACCTGGCCCTAACTGGTTGGACAATTAAAGTGCGAACCTTTTGAGCTCCCTTTCTAGTATTAAAATTTTGGTATGTGGTAAAATGTGGTATTTTATGGTATTTGTGCATCGCTAGATTTTCAAACTTGTCCATCTTAGTTATAAATGATGTAAAGCAATAATGAACACAATGTATTTACGTAAAATAAACAGTGTAAAACGCGTATCAATGTCAGTAATGTCTGGTCCAACGCTGTAAATTTTGGATTTCAGCCGAGACAGATTTGGTGAAAAATAAATACACCATTATCATTAACTGAACGGTCGTCCGGTACGACGAAGGTGATTGGGAACAAATTTTGTTAACGGCAAAATTAACATTCTAAAATAAATAAATATTTTGACGGGAATATGGTGGATGTAAAAATCTTATTCGGTCTCTCCGACGGACTCACACCTGTTTACACTAACACACACTTGTTGAACAATTAAAGTGCGAACCTATTGAGCTTCCGTTCCAGTATTAAAATATCAATACCAATACCATAGATATAAAAAAAGACAATTTCCATCACCTTTCATAATACGGTGTGGTATTTGTACATCGCTAGATTTTCAAACTTCTCCATCTTAGTTATAAATGATGTAAAGCAATAATAAACACAGTGAACGTAAAATAAATAGTGTAAAACGTGTATAAGCACATAATTATTAAGGGTATGAATGTCAGTGATCTCTGGTACATACAACGGTGAAAATTTCGGATTTCAGCCGGGGCAAATTTGGTGAAAAACAAATACACCACTACCATTAACTGAAAGTAAAAATTAGCGTACAAATATAAGTGGAATCCGGTTCGACGCTGGTAATTTTTCGAAAATTGATTGGGGGCAGATTTGGTTAACGCGAGGATCAAATGTTAAATTAAAATACTTTATTTGATAGCGGTAGACCTTCGAACACTGATGCGTCGCCTCATCGAATTTGGCGACTTTGCGAACAGTTTCCGACGCTGGAGCAGCAATTTTCACAATTGTAGTTGTGTTAAAATTAAACACCGCGATCGAGTACTGCTCCACACGCTGAACCAGCAATTCTCGAATTCTAAGAAACGATAAGAAAGGCTTATCCAACGCTTGGTATGTGCGAATTTCTGCATAGATACTCAATCAAACTAAATCGAGCATCGCCTTTTCACGCTTGTGACCTTGCCCTTGACGTGGCAGGCTCCAGCTGCTTCAATAATGTAAAAATCTTATTCGGCCTCTCCAATAAACTCACATTTGTTTACATTAACACGCATTCCCTCATGGACTTCTGACGAGTTACAAACAAATATTGCAACTTCAAGTGTTCCATTTAATTTCGTTTCTGGGTGCAAGCTCCTTTCTTTTCACTCTAGTCAGTCTAAACTTATTATACAGAGTTATATTTTCAAATCCAGGCGCCCTAAAGAATTTTGTCGTTGTTTTCCAAAGTTTCAAGAGAAGGAGAGTAGACATAGAAGCTAAATTATTCCAAATTATACCCATTTAGTTCTCTGACAACGTTAAAGACAATGTTGAAATATACAGGGTGAGTCATTAGTGAGGGATCGGTCCATAACTCCTAAACCATGTAAGCTACAAAAATTTTTTAAATACAATTTGTATACCATTTGTCACGCTGCACAACCTAAAAATATTTTGGCGTATACAGGGAGTTCCAAAACTCGCGCATGCTACACAACTTTGTTTTTTCAAATACAACTACCTATATTTTATTTTACTGTTAGAACCCATTTTATCATATATTTATGGCGGTATAAGATATTTTACATTTTAGATCACCGTTATCAAATTACAATTTTTTTTTCACATTTTTTGTCATTTGTATAGGTTTACTCAAAAATTTACTGAGAGGCCGTTTTAGCAGCTAGAAAGCTGAAGGTTGGTAAAAATATGAAGAAAGGATTGCACTTTAAGCCCGATATGCAAAATGTCATTTTTACTATACAGGGTCTGAAATAATTCATGTTAAATTATACTATTTTTAAATAAGCATAACTTTAGTTTTTTAAATGGCACCCCCTATATTTTTGTATGCGATCGAATGCGTCTGGGCTCTGGCTACGTTTTTTATTAAGGTTGTTCTATAGCTAAAATTCATAATTTACGAGATATTTGATATTTTTGGCTGTGATAAAGATTGAGCCGGAATAAAGCAGATAGTGTGCCATGGAAATCATGGAAATCATTATAACTCACATTTCAACACCGCACAGTTGTATCATCACCGACTTGTCATTTAATTATCCATTCCATTATCCACAATTAATTCTATTTTACAAGAACAAATCGATATGATTTATTGTCGGGAATAAGGCAAAACAACCAAAGAGAACATGCAAATAAGAATCTAAAATGCCTTTTGAACTGTTTGTCAGCAAATGTTACGAAATATTGGAAGATCATTCACCTGCCGCGTGAATATATGTGCTCAGGAAGGTGGTCGCCACATTGAACAAATTATTTAGTTTAGCTTACTTTATTGAATTTTTATATTTATTTGTTTATGTGTTTATTTGTTAATTTATTTAAACGTTGAGCGTAAATTGCCTTAAGCTAAGGATTTCTTTCGCCTTCTCCCAGACAATAAATCATATCGGTTTGTTCTTGTAAAATAGAATTTATTGTGGATAATGGAATCGATAATCAAATGTCAAATCAATGATGACACAACTGTGCAGTGCTGAAATGTGAGTTAAAATGATTTCCATGGCACTCTACCTACCGTATCCTGGCCCAATCTGTATCACAGCCAAAAATATCAAATATCTCGTGAATTATGAATTTTAGCTATAGAATAACCTTAATAAAAAACGAAGCTAGACTCCAGGCGCATTCGATGGCATACAAAAATATAGGGGGTGCCATTTAAAAAACTAAAGTTAAGCTTATTTAAATATAGTATAATTTGACACGAATTATTGCAGCCCCTGCATAGTAAAAATGATATTTTGCATATCAGGCGTAAAGAGCAATCCTTTCTTCATATTTTTACCAACTTTCAGCTTCCTAGCTACTAAAACGCCCTCTCAGTAAATTTTTGAGTAAACCTTTGCAAATGACAAAAAATGTAAAAAAAAAAATTGTAATTTGATAACGGTGATCTAAAATGCTAAATATCTTATACCGCCATAAATCTATATATATAAAGCGAAGTGTCCTCACTGACACACTCATCTACACATTCACTGATTCATAATCAAGCCACAGCCCAAACCGTGAGGGCTGGAGACTTGAAATTTTAGACACGGGAGTATCATGTGCCGAAACGAAGTGATAAGAAGGGATTTTGCGAAATTGGGCCCGGTTCCTTTGTATTTAAATAAAATCCGGATAAAAACCGGTTAAAATAAACAAAAAATGATCGGCTCGCGGAGACCGTGTTTTTTTTTGTTAGAAGCACATGTCTAGCCAAAACAACTTCGACGTCGGGCGACCGGTTTACATTAGGCTGAACTCAGACGGACCACTCCCGAACCACACGACAGCGACAAAAGCAGTTTCAACGTCGAGTTTCTGCTTTCCTGATCATACTTTTGCCGTACCTAGCGAGGCGCAGATATTTCAATTATAATTTTGATTTCAATTATAATGTCGATCCGTGACTCATTTAAAAATTACCAAACCACTCCAAATTTAATCCGTCTACATTAAACATCCTCAAATATCTCTTACCATTGCAAACTTCACCAAAGCAACCCCAAAAAATTCCCGAACTACGCCAAACTGACATAAATTAGATCCGTTATCTTAAATCATCCCTTACCACCCCTTAGCAACCCCAAGTAACTCCAATCACTTTAAAATAAAACAAAATGCCACAAACCATAGCAAGCTATGTCAAACTCACCTAAATTACTTCGGCTACCATAAATCACCCCCAACTACCCCTTACCACCCCAAACTAAGCCAAATCACTTTAAAATTAAAAAAATGCTACAAACCATAGCAAACTATGTCAAACTCACTTAAATTACTTCGGCTACCATAAATCACCCCCAACTACCCCTTACCACCCCAAAATAAGCCCAATCACTTTAAAATTACAAAAAATGCTAAAAACCATAGCAAGCTATGTCAAACTCAACAAAATTACTTCGGCTACCATAAATAAACCCCAACTACCCCTTACTACCCTAAAATAGGCCCAATCACTTTAAAATTACAAAAAATGCTACAAACCATAGCAAGCTATGTCAAACTCACCTAAATTACTTCGGCTACCATAAATCACCCCCAACTACCCCTTACCATACCAAACTAAGAACAATCACTTTAAAATTACAAAAAATCTTACGAATCATAGTAAACTATGCCGAACTCACCTAAATTACTTCGGCTACCATAAATCACCCCCAACTACCCCTTGCCACCCCAAACTAAGCCCAATCACTTTAAAATTACAAAAAATGCTACAAATCATAGCAAACTATGCCAAACTCACCCAAATTACTTCGGCTACCATAAATCACCCCCAACTACCCCTTGCCACCCCAAACTAAGCCAAATCACTTTAAAATTACAAAAAATGCTACAAACCATAACAAACTATGCCAAATCCACCCAAATTACTTCGGCTACCATAAATCACCCCCAACTACCCCTTACCGCCCCAAACTAAGAACAATCACTTTAAAATTACAAAAAATGTTACAAATCATAGTAAACTATGCCAAACTCACCTAAATTACTTCGGCTACCATAAATCACCCCCAACTACCCCTTGCCATCCCAAACTAAGCCAATTCACTTTAAAATTACAAAAAATGCGACAAATCATAACAAACTATGCCAAACTCACCTAAATTATTTCGGCTACCATAAATCATCCCCAACTACCCCTTACCACCCCAAACTAAGCCCAATCACTTTAAAATTACAAAAAATGCTAAAAACCATAGCAAGCTATGTCAAACTCAACAAAATTACTTCGGCTACCATAAATAAACCCCAACTTACCCTTACTACCCCAAAATAGGCCCAATCACTTTAAAATTACAAAAAATGCTACAAACCATAGCAAAACAATTCGGAACTCATCTAAATTACTTCGGCTACCGTAAATCACCCCCAACTACCCCTTACCACCCCAAATTAAAAACAATCACTTTAAAATTACAAAAAATGTTACAAATCATAACAAACTATGCCAAACTCACCTAAATTACTTCGGCTACCATAAATAAACCCCATCTACCCCTTACCACCCCAAACTAAGCCCAATCACTTTAAAATTACAAAAAATGCTAAAAACCATTGTTTTGAGTTTCGTGGATTTTTGTGAAATACGCCGCACGAGTACAAGATATATATTTTTGAAAAATTTATACAAACTTCAAAATCTTACAAAATCAATAATCAACAACTTGTTATTGTCTGTTGCTTAGTTACGATCATAAAAGGAACACTTGCAATCACAGCCTTTATGATCACGCACTAATTTATGTTAACATACCGCCGCCCTTGAAAGGCTCCCTTTCAACGAAAATTCACGTGATTGCTTCAAAGACATTATTATCTAAAGAACTTCAATAATAAGCACTCTTAAGCGTCCATATTGTCCATGATTGGTAGCAGGCACACTTTGGCACTGGCACGCTTAACTTCGCCGCCTCTCGTTCTCACGGTGACGACACGCACAACGCCATCCGCTCCTGGATGAACTGCTGTAATGCGTCCTAGCAGCCAATGTAGGGGAGGTGCGTTGTCTTCCTTCAAAAGTACAAGTGAACCGACGAGGAGAGAAGGAGACTTGTTGAAGTGGGACTTGGTACGCTGCTGCAACCGATGTAAATAGTCTTTGGACCAGCGGGTCCAGAAGTGTTGGCTCATCAATTGTATGTGTTTGAATCGATGTACAAAGTTGATCGGCTGGTCTGTTAGATGTGGCTGCGGAATTGCATTTAGCGGCTCCCCGATCAAGAAATGTCCCGGGGTCAACGCTGTCAGATCATTGGGATCCTCGGAAAGGGGAATTAAGGGCCGCGAGTTTAAAACCGCTTCCACCTGAGTGAGGAGAGTGTAAAACTCCTCGTAAGTTAAGTTAATGTTGGTCAAAATACGTTTGAGATTATATTTTATAGATTTTACTGATGCTTCCCACAGGCCGCCAAAGTGCGGACTGTGAAGAGGAATGAATTTCCATTCAATACTGGAATACGAAAAATAATTTTGAAAATCGTTAGTTTGCAACAACTTAGAAATTTTCTGAAGATAGTTATTAGCCCCAGTAAAATTGGTGGCATTATCAGAAAACATTTGACGCGCTGCTCCACGCCTAGAAGCAAATCTCTTAAACGCGTTTAAAAAACATTGTGTGGTCAAGTCAGTTGCGAGCTCAATGTGTACAGCTTTCGTAGCAAGACAGACGAAAATGCATAAATACGACTTTACTATTTTGCTGTTGCGTGTTTGACCTCCCTTCAATGCATATGGCCCTGCGTAATCTACCCCACAGTGGTAGAATGGACGCGCAGGCGTGACTCTTTGTTTTGGTAAGTCACCCATTTGGGGAATCACTGAAATTGGATTAGCTCTAAAGCAGACTACGCATCGTCTTAACACTCCTTTCACTGTTTGATTGCCTTTGAGTGGCCAATAGTTTTGTCGAACTGACGCGAGTGTGGCTTGAGTCCCGGAATGCAAATTTTTGCGGTGATAATCTTCTATGATGAGTTTGGTCACATGATATTGACTTGGCAAAACGATAGGATGTTTTTGATTGTATTCCAAATTTGAATTTTTTAACCTACCACCGACGCGAATCAATCCTTCTGGATCCAAGAATACATTAAGAGTTCTTAATCGACTGCTCGGTTTAACAGAGCCCGTACGGCGAAGCGCCGCGATTTCCGACGTGAAATGCCTTTTCTGAACATATTTTAGAAGCACTGTTGTAGCCCTTTCGATTTCCTGTGTACTTAGATTACCCGAGATACGGAAGTTTGATGATAATTGAGCATTTGAAATAAATCTCAAGCAATATGCGATTATTCGTTGTAACGTTTTGATACTTGAGAATTTGGTTACAAAATCTAATTCCAATAAACAGGGCAAACTTATGATTTTACGTTCTGGAGCTTCTTGATGTTTTAACAATAGATTGTCTCGTGTTTGGGCTTCCCACACCGTGAAATCCTTGCTTAAAAATGACGGGCCACCCCACCACAATTTGGTCTCTGCAAACTCGCCCGGGAATATCCCGCGGGAGATTATGTCTGCGGGATTATCTGCTGATTTTATATGCCGCCAATGTTTAACATCTGTTAAAGTTTGGATTTCCGATACGCGATTTGACACGAATGTTTTCCAGGTGTTAGGCTCAGCAGCTAGCCAAGAAAGTAATATAGTAGAGTCCGTCCAATAAAAAATATCGCTAATGTGAATGTCTAGAGCGTTTTTAACCCTTTTCATAAGTTGTGCGAGAAGTAAGCCACCACATAATTCGAGACGCGGAAGAGAGATTGCCTTAAGCGGCGCGACACGCGACTTTGCGCAGAGAAGACTCACCTGGACGCGTTCGCGGGACGCTTGTGATCGGATGTATACACAGGCTCCATAAGCCAACTCGCTTGAGTCACCGAAGCCATGGAGTTGCACGATTCTTGCGTTGGGTAAAATTGTATGCCGAGGTACGCGAACGGTTTGCGAATCCTCGAGCCGTTTGCAAAACTGTATCCATGCCGTGTGCAAACTGATAGGCACTGATTCGTCCCATGTTACGTTTAATTGCCATAGTTTTTGTAATATGATCTTGGCTTGCACCGTGATTGGCCCAAGGAGGCCCAAAGGATCGAATATCTTAGCTATAATTGACAGGATTTTTCTTTTTGTGACATGACAATGATTGCCATATTCGCGTATCTTATATTCAAAATTGTCCGATGACGCGTACCATGAAATTCCTAAAGTTTTAGATTGATCATCTGCAATTAAAAATCTCGATGCATTGTCTGGTGCCCTGGTCAAATTATCAAGTACTGATGAATCATTTGATAAGAATTTTCTTAATTCAAACCCGGCACTTTTGAAAATCGTGATTAAGTTTTGTGAAATTGTACTTAAATCACGTGAATCATTAGATCCTGTCAAAAGATCATCCACGTAAAAATCGTTTTGTATTATTGCTGCTTCTCGAGGGTAAGTTGAACTATTTTCAATTGCCAATTGCTTTAGGCATCGAGTTGATAGAAATGACGCGGAAGCTGTGCCGTATGTCACCGTGTTGAGCCGATAATGCTTAAGCTCACCTTTTGGATCCGATCGCCAAACAATGCGCTGAAGGTCACGTTGAGCTGGTTCAATGTTAATTTGCCTATACATCTTCCCTATGTCTGCAATTAAAACTACGGAATGCTGCCGAAATCGTATGAGGGTAGTGAATAGGTCGTTTTGAATCGTTGGACCGATTTTTAATACATCATTTAGTGATAAACCGGAAGTGCTTTTTGCAGAGGCGTCAAAAACAACGCGTAAGCGAGTAGTGGTGCTTTGCTCCTTCAGTACTCCATGATGTGGTAGATAAAATATGGGTACCTCAGAACTTGATTGATCAACAATTACTCGTGACATATGACCGAGTGATTCATATTCTGCCATAAATTCATTATAGTCTGCTCGTAATTTTGGATTCGCGAGGAGTTTACGTTCAATTGAAGCGAAACGCGTGATTGCCATTTCTCTGGAGTCGCCTAAATCTGTATAATTCGCCTTTAAAGGCAATTGAACCGAGAAACGACCAGTTTCGTCTCGACGCACGGTTTTTAAAAAATGTTCTTCACACTCGACTTCCTCCCTTGAGTATTTGGGAATCGCATAGTGGCTTTCCAGTTGCCAAAACTGTTGAAGTTGGTCCTGTACATCTGAATTTGCGATTAAAAGACATGATTTCGTTTCCAGTGGTTCGCACTGAAATGTTTGTCCCGACACAATCCATCCTAAATTTGTTTTGTTTAATATGATTTCATTCTGTCCCAACTTTACTTGTCCGACGCAAAGTAAATCAAAGAATATGTTTGCTCCTAAAAGTGCATCGATGCGCCCAGGTTGATCAAACTCAGGATCTGCTAAGCAATCTTGAATATCAGGCGGAATGCACAGCTTATGACGTTTTAACATTTTTTGTGGAGTGAGACCAGTAATTTGATCCAAAATTAGAAATGTCAACTCGGCAGAGTACTGATTTTGACGTGATTGTATTCTTGCCTTTGTTTTTGCTTTGATGCGCAATGCTGCTTGGTTAATACCGCATACGGGAACACTTATTTTTGATGATTTGAGATCTAGTCTTTCCGACAACCACTTGGTCATGAAATTAGATTGTGAACCACTGTCCAGAATAGCGCGACAAAGAACGGGTTGATTATTTGAATCGTAAATTATTATTTGCGCTGTAGCTAACAAGACGAATGGCTCCGGAGACAAACTGCTATTATAGAGCGATGCTAAAGCCGTAGTTGTAGGTTTTACTTCGATCGAAGTTAACTCTTTCTCATTTGAAACGCTTGCCATTGCATCTGTTGAAATTTGCTGTGTGGCTGATGGAAAATGCAAAAGTGAATTGTGTTTTTTCTGGCATTTGCGACAGGTACTTGATCTGCACTCTGAATTTGTGTGTCCTGACCGTAGACAATTTGTGCACAGATTCAATCTGCGGACGTTCGCTAACCGGTTGCTGATTGGCAAACCCAAAAATTGTTTACAATGATAAATGAGATGATTTTCTTGACATATCGGACATTTTATTCGATTCATTGCTAAATGCGAAAATGACTTCTGTTCAGGCGGTTTTTTGAACAATGTTTGTTTTGCGGGCTTTTCATCAATAGCTTCTAGCAATTTGCACTGTTGTGTCAAAAATTCTGTGAAGATTGTAAATGTAGGTTTCGCGATGTCTTTCATATAGATTTCCCAATTTTTCTTGAATTCAAAATCTAACTTTGACGTTAATATATATAGCAATATAGTGTCCCATTGCTCAACACATTCACCAAGGTTGGCAAGTGATCGATAATTTTTGACAATTGTGTTTACAAAATTCCTTAACGCGGGAGCATTGGGTTTAACAGGAGAAATATCAACAATTTCCTTAACGTGTGCGCGAGTTATTACTTTTTTGTCTTCAAAACGTCGCTTCAACAAATCCCATGCTAACACGTAGTTGTCTTCGGTAATTTGAAGTGATGCTACGATTTGAGCAGCTTCGCCCTTGAGTGACGATTGTAAATAATAAAATTTCTGAATAGTTGTCAAACATGGATTATTGTGAATTAACGAATTGAATGTGTCATGAAAATGCATCCAGTCATTATAACCGCCGCTGAATGATGGCAAGTTTATTTGAGGAAATTTTATGTTAAATTGATTGTTCGTATTCGAATTTGAGATTGCGTCCATTGGAGGATGGGTTAGAATCGAGCTTGTGCTCGGGGTAGTTGATCTCAACAATTGAGTTGTCTGCGTTGCTGCATCAAAATATTTGTCCTCAAATGATTCGCGCTCGCAGCATTGAACATCGCTACTGTCAATGATTTCGATTTGTGATTGTACATCGTCGAATTGCTTCCAGACCTGCTGTAGCATGTCAAAACGCAACTGTAATTGATCTGACTTTGAGTTGTCATGTTCTAAATCCTTTAAAAACTTGACAAACCTTGTTAGTTTAGCTTTTAAGAAACCACGTTGTGCGACTAATTGATCGATATCCATTTGTATTTATTGAAATTGATATGTTAGTTTACAATTAATTTACCACCTCTTGCCCAAAATATGTATATTTTGACGATTGATCAATAAGGTGGATGCGATTTAATTGTAACTCGAGGATGGAACGATTTGATATGATGCAATGATCTGACTGACCTTGTACCGTGAGGCAAGATGCTGGACGATATGTTGTGATGGATCGGCTTCTTCTTATTGTTGTTATTCTTTTAAATCCGGCTCGAAGGACCAATGTTTTGAGTATCGTGGATTTTTGTGAAATACGCCGCACGAGTACAAGATATATATTTTTGAAAAATTTATACAAACTTCAAAATCTTACAAAATCAATAATCAACAACTTGTTATTGTCTGTTGCTTAGTTACGATCATAAAAGGAACACTTGCAATCACAGCCTTTATGATCACGCACTAATTTATGTTAACAACCATAGCAAGCTATGTCAAACTCAACAAAATTACTTCGGCTACCATAAATAAACCCCAACTACCCCTTACTACCCCAAAATAGGCCCAATCAGTTTAAAATTACAAAAAATGCTACAAACCATAGCAAGCTATGTCAAACTCACCTAAATAACTTCGGCTACCATAAATCACCCCCAACTACCCCTTACCACCCCAAACTAAGAACAATCACTTTAAAATTACAAAAAATCTTACAAATCATAGTTAACTATGCCAAACTCACCTAAATTACTTCGGCTACCATAAATCACCCCCAACTACCCCTTACCACCCCAAACTAAGAACAATCACTTTAAAATTACAAAAAATCTTACAAATCATAGTAAACTATGCCGAACTCACCTAAATTACTTCGGCTACCATAAATAAACCCCATCTACCCCTTACCACCCCAAACTAAGCCCAATCACTTTAAAATTACAAAAAATGCTAAAAACCATAGCAAGCTATGTCAAACTCAACAAAATTACTTCGGCTACCATAAATAAACCCCAACTACCCCTTACTACCCCAAAATAGGCCCAATCAGTTTAAAATTACAAAAAATGCTACAAACCATAGCAAGCTATGTCAAACTCACCTAAATAACTTCGGCTACCATAAATCACCCCCAACTACCCCTTACCACCCCAAACTAAGAACAATCACTTTAAAATTACAAAAAATCTTACAAATCATAATTAACTATGCCAAACTCACCTAAATTACTTCGGCTACCATAAATCACCCCCAACTACCCCTTACCACCCCAAACTAAGCCCAATCACTTTAAAATTACAAAAAATGCTAAAAACCATAGCAAGCTATGTCAAACTCAACAAAATTACTTCGGCTACCATAAATCACCCCCAACTACCCCTTGCTATCCCAAACTAAGCCAATTCAGTTTAAAATTACAAAAAATGCTACAAATCATAACAAACTATGCCAAACTCACCTAAATTATTTCGGCTACCATAAATCACCCCCAACTACCCCTTACCATCCCAAACTAAGCCCAATCACTTTAAAATTACAAAAAATGCTACAAACCATAGCAAAACAATTCGAAACTCATCTAAATTACTTCGGCTACCATAAATCACCCCCAACTACCCCTTACCACCCCAAATTAAAAACAATCATTTTAAAATTACAAAAAATGTTACAAATCATAACAAACTATGCCAAACTCACCTAAATTACTTCGGCTACCATAAATCACTTCCAACTACCCCTTTCCGCCCCAAACTAAGAACAATCACTTTAAATTTACAAAAAATGTTACAAGCCATAGCAAACTATGTCAAACTCACTTAAATTACTTTGGCTACCATAAATCACCCCCAACTACCCCTTACCACCCCAAAATAAGCCCAATCACTTTAAAATTACAAAAAATGCTAAAGATTATAGCAAGCTATGCCAAACTCACCCAAATTACAATTACACATCGGCTACCATAAATCACCTCCAACTACCCTCTACCACCCCAAAATAAGCCCAATCACTTTAAAAGTACAAAAAATGCTACAAACCATAGTAAACTATGCCAAACTCACCTAAATTACTTCGGTTACCATAAATCACCCCCAACTACCCCTTACCACCCCAAACTAAGAACAATCACTTTAAAATTACAAAAAATCTTACAAATCATAGTAAACTATGCCGAACTCACCTAAATTGCTTCGGCTACCATAAATCACCCCCAACTACCCCTTACCACCCCAAACTAAGCCAAATCACTTTAAAATTACAAAAAATGCTACAAACCATAGCAAACTATGCCAAACCTACCTAAATTACATCGGTTACCATAAATTAATAATCATTTTCAATCAAAATCTTCCATTTGGTTGTGTCATTTATAAATGCCTTATCGTATTAAATCATAAAATATTAATAAATATCTGTACATAAAATATATTGTTTCGACTAATAGACGTTATTCTGAATATTAAATATGCTGCTACCAATTTTGATTCTCTTTAACATTCCAATAAATATTTGTTCCAGTTGAGATGCAAACATAAACGTATTTCTGAATTGCAACACGCTGACGGGGCAAGCCCTACCTTCTCAACATGCGTGAATTTCTATAAACAGCTCTATGGTTTTTAACTTTAAAGCGGTATAAACGCGGTGTAAGCGCTAGATTTTCGTGAAAATATCTGAAAAATTCGAAATTCTGCAATTGAATTACAGAACTATTGTTGTGTTCGATAGTAAATTTATATTTGGAGTGGCACTGTCAACCCTGCCACCCCTAACGAGCCCCTTGCTGAGTACTCTCCTTCCAGGGAAACTTTTGAAATCAACGACAAAATAATTTAGGGCGCCTGAATGTGAAAATATCACTGTGTAATAAGTTCAGACTGACGTGAAACACTTGAAATTTCGATATTCGTTTGTAATTCGTCACAGGTCCATGAAGGAATGCATGTTAATGTAAACAAGTGTTAGTTTGTCGGAGAGGCCGAATAAGATTTTTAACATTCCCGTCAAAATATTTATTTACTTTAGAATGTTAATTTCTTAAATTCATTTCGTGAAAATTTTGACGGGCCATACGAATACACCTGTGCGAGTATTATTTGGTACATACAAATTAATCTCTTTTGTTATCCAAATTGTTTTTATACGCACTAGGCACGTGCACCTCATATAATTGTGAAAATTGCTGCTTCAGCGTCTGGAACGCTGGTACTCAACTTCGCCAAGGTCGAGGCGACGCATCGGTATTCGAAGTTCTGTCGCTATTAAATAAATTATTTTAATATAATATTCCCGATTTGTTCTTGCCGTTAACCAAAACTCTCCCCAATCGATTTTCGAAAAATTTCCAGCGTCGGACCGGATTTCACTTATTTTCGTACGCAAAATTTTTACGTTCAGTTAATGATAGTGGTGTATTTGTTCTTCACCAAACCTGCTCCGGCCAAAATCAGAAATTTTCACTGACATCATACGCTTAAGTATTGTGTGCTTATACACGATTTACACTATTTATTTTACGTACATTGCGTTCATTATGGTTCTGGATAATTTATAACTAAGATGGAGCAGTTTGAAAATCTAATAGTAAGCGGAGAACAAATACCACCATGTATAATTCCCGTGAAAAGTGATGGAAATAGTCTTTTTTACTATCTTTCCTATTGCATTTTTAATACCGGAAATAGAGCTCAAGAGGTTCGCACTTTAATTCTTCATTTTTAAATTACCAAAATTTTTGTAAATTTTACCTGAATACGTTAAACACCCCAAACATAACGCACCATTCCAAACTATCCCTAAAAGTCATGCACTTACCATTCAAAACTACTCCAGGTCAACCCATAATTAAAAAAAAAATTACGAATTCTAAGCAAACTACGCCAAACTCGCATAAATGACTTCGAATTCCCCTAAATCACCCCAACCACTTCTTACCAAGCCAAACAAAGCCCAATCACATTATAATTACCGAAAATTTCGTTTAATCCGCCAAAGCTAAACCCTGCCAACCATCAATAACCATTCCAAACAATCCTCAAAGAAACCCATATCATCCGAAACAACCCCAAATCAACCTAATATTTTTGCATTTTTTTGAATCATAGCAAATCACGCCAAATTAACATAAATAACTTCGACTTTTTTATCCATAATTCCCAAATACTTCGTTTTTATGGTGTGAAATTTTGTATTTATATATTTCAACATTGTCTTTAACGTTGTCAGAGAACTAAATGGGAATAATTTGGAATAATTTAGCTTCTCTGTCAACTCTCCTTCTCTTGAAACTTTTGAAAACAACGACAAAATTATTTAGGGCGCCTGGATTTGAAAATATCACTCTGTGTAATAAGTTCAGACTGACTAGAGTGAAAAGAAAGGAGCTTGCACCCAGAAACGAAATTAAATGGAACACTTGAAGTTGCAATATTTGTTTGTAATTCGTCACAAGTCCATGAAGGAATGCGTGTTAATGTACACAAATGTTAGTTTATTGGAGATGCCGAATAAGATTTTTACATTATTGAAGCAGCTTGAGCCTGCCACGTCAAGGGCAAGGTCACAAACGTGAAAAGGCGATGCTCGATTTGGTTTGATTTAATATCTATGCAGATCAAATAAAGTATTTTAATTTAACATTCCCTTGGTGGTTCATTTGTTCCTCGCGTTAACCAAATCTGTCCCAATCAATTTTCGAAAAATTACCAGAGTTGGACCGGACTCCACTTATATTTGTACGCTAATTTTTACGTTCAGTTAATGATAGTGGTGTATTTGTTTTTCACCAAATTTGCCCCGGCTGAAATCCGAAATTTGCACCGTTGTACGAGACTTTACTGACATTCATACCCTTAATAATTCTGTGCTTATACACGTTTTACACTATTTATTTTACGTACATTCTGTTCATTATTGCTGTACATCATTTATAACTAATATGGAGAAGTTTGAAAATAAGGCGATGTACAAATACCACACCGTATTATTCCCGTGAAAGGTGATGGATATCTTTTTTACTATCTATGTTATTGGTATTGAAATTTTAATACTGGAAAGTGAGCTCAAAAGGTTCGCACTTTAATTGTCAAACAAGTTGCGGCCAGGTTTTAATAATTTTTGTGCAGTTCAGAAGGAGATAATTATGCTGAAGAGTTTGTTTATGCTGAAGATAAGTCAAAATCATCCACATACTGTTCCGTTTGTGAGATGACTGCAGCAGGAGAAATGTTTCCATTGTGTTTTCAACTTTATCATAACATGATCAGCTAATTTGTAAACTTTTATTTTCCCGAACGTTAATTACGATTTCCTGGAATCGCTTAAAGAACACTTCCAAACTGCGTCTTTGCCTAAATAGTCTATTCAAGATTTTTCATCTCAGATATCAACCAAGGTATCCTCTTTGTCCAAATCATATTGAAGTCCTGCCAACGCAGGTTAATTGCAGCAAATTTGTTTATTTTGTGATAGGCAAGGTAGAGCATTCCCATTGTATTATAATGTCGATTAGTCAACATCGCCAATACACCACTTTTGTCAACACTGCGTTTATTTAATCTACGTCCGGGCAACGCCGGGTACATTCAGCTAGTCTATGATAAAATGGGTTCTAACAGTCAAATAAAATAAAGGTAGTTGTATTTGAAAAAACAAAGTTGTGTAGCATGCGCGGGTTTTGGAACTCCCTGTATACGCCAAAATATTTTTAGATTGTGCAGCTTGACAAATGGTATACAAATTGTATTTAAAATTTTTTTGTAGCTTACATGGTTTAGGAGTTATGGACCGATCCCTCACTAATGACTCACCCTGTATAGATACAAAATTTTACACCATAAAAACGAAGTATTTAGGAATTATGTATAAAAAAAGTCGAAGTTATTCTTCGCTCTTGAGCTCTATTTCCGGTATTAAAAATGCAATAGGAAAGATAGTAAGAAAGACTATTTCCATCACTTTTCACGGGAATTATACATGGTGGTATTTGTTCTCCGCTTACTATTAGATTTTCAAACTGCTCCATCTTAGTTATAAATAATGCAGAACCATAATGAACGCAATGTACGTAAAATAAATAGTGTAAATCGTGTATAAGCACACAATACTTAAGCGTATGATGTCAGTGAAAATTTCGGATTTTGGCCGGAGCATGTTTGGTGAAGAACAAATACACCACTATGATTAACTGAACGTAAAAATTAGCGTACGATAATAAGTGACGTCCGGTCCGACGCTGGAAATTTTTCGAAAATCGATTGGGGAGAGTTTTGGTTAACGGCAAGAACAAATCGGGAATATCGGGAATAAAATAATTTATTTAATAGCGATAGAACTTCGAATACCGATGCGTCGCCTCGACCTTGGCGACGTTGAGTACCAGCGTTTCAGACGCTGAAGCAGCAATTTTCACAATTATATGAGGTGCACGTGTCTAGTGCGTATGTAAACAATTTGGATAACAAAAGAGATTAATTTGTATGTACCAAATAATACTCGCACAGGTGTACTCGTATGGCCCGTCATAATTTTCACGAAATGAATTTAAAAAATTAACATTCTAAAGTAAATAAATATTTTGACAGGAATGTTAAAAATCTTATTCGGTCTCTCCAACAAACTAACACTTGTTTACATTAACATGCATTCCTTCATGGACCTGTGACGAATTACAAACAAATATTGAAATTTCAAGTGTTCCATGTCAGTCTGAACTTATTACACAGTGATATTTTCACATTCAGGCGCCCTAAATTATTTTGACGTTGATTTATAAAGTTTCCCTGGAAGGAGAGTAGTCAGCAGGTGCCTCGTCAGGGGTGGCAGGGTTGGCAGTGCCACTCCAAGTATAAATTTACTATCGAACACAAAGATAGTTCTGATTCAATTGCAGAATTTCGAATTTTTCAGATATTTTTACGAAACTCTAGCGCTTACACCGCCTTTATACCTCTTTAAAGTTAAAAACCATAGAGCTGTTTATACAAATGCACGCATGTTGAAAAGGTAGGGCTTGCCCCGTCAGCGTGTTGCAATTCAGAAATACGTTTATGTTTGCATCTCAACTGGAACAAATATTTATTGGAAGGTGGAAGAGAATCAAAATAGGTATCAGCATATTTAATATACAGAATAACGACTATTAGTCGATTTATGGTAGCCGAAGTAATTCAGGTGAGTTTGAGATAGTTTGCTATGGTTTGTAGCGTTTTTCGTAATTTTAAAGTGATTGGGCTAATTTTGGGGTTGTAAGGGGTAGTTGGGGGTGATTTATGGTAGCCGAAGTAATTTAGGTGAGTTAGGCATAGTTTGCTATGATTTGTAGAATATTTTGTAATTTTAAAGTGATTGGGCTTATTTTGGGGTTGTAAGGGGTAGTTCGGGGTGATTTATGGTAGCCGAAGTAATTTAGGGGAGTTTGGCATAGTTTGCTACGGTTTGTAGAATTTTTTTGTAATTTTAAAGTGATTGAGCCTATTTTGGGGTGGTAAGGGGTAGTTGGGGGTGATTTATAGAAGCCAAAGTAATTTAAGTGAGTTTGGCATAGTTTGCTATGGTTTGTAGCATTTTTTGTAATTTTAAAGTGATTGGGCTTATTTTGGGGTGGTAAGGGGTAGTTGGGGGTGATTTATGGTAGCCGAAGTAATTTAGGTGAGTTAGGCATAGTTTGCTATGATTTGTTGAATATTTTGTAATTTTAAAGTGATTGAGCCTATTTTGGGGTGGTAAGGGGTAGTTGGGGGTGATTTATGGAAGCCAAAGTAATTTAGATGAGTTTGGCATAGTTTGATATGGCTTGTAACATTTTTTGTAATTTTAAAGTGATTGGGCTGAGTTTGGGGTGGTAAGGGGTAGTTGGGGGTGATTTATGATAGCCGAAGTAATTTAAGTGAGTTTGGCATAGTTTGCTATGGTTTGTAGCATTTTTTGTAATTTTAAAGTGATTGGGTTTAGTTTGTGGTTGGTAAGGGGTAGTTGGGGGTGATTTATGGTAGCCGCAGTAATTTAAGTGAGTTTGGCATAGTTTGCTATGGTTTGTAGCATTTTTTGTAATTTTAAAGTGATTGGGCTTATTTTGGGGTGGTAAGTGGTAGATGGGGGTGATTTATGGTAGCCGAAGTAATTTAGGTGAGTTAGGCATAGTTTGCTATGGTTTGTAGCATTTTTTTGTAATTTTAAAGTGATTGGGCTTATTTTGGGGTAGTAAGGGGTTGTTGGGGGTGATTTATGTTAGCCGAAGTAATTTAGGTGAGTTAGGCATAGTTTTCTATGGTTTGTAGCATTTTTTGTAATTTTAAAGTGATTGGGATGAGTTAGGGGTGGTAAGGGGTAGTTGGGGGTGATTTATGATAGCCGAAGTAATTTAAGTGAGTTAGGCATAGTTTGCTATGGTTTGTAGCATTTTTTTGTAATTTTAAAGTGATTGGGCTTATTTTGGGGTAGTAAGGGGTTGTTGGGGGTGATTTATGTTAGCCGAAGTAATTTAGGTGAGTTAGGCATAGTTTGCTATGGTTTGTAGCATTTTTTGTAATTTTAAAGTGATTGGGATGAGTTAGGGGTGGTAAGGGGTAGTTGGGGGTGATTTATGATAGCCGAAGTAATCTAAGTGAGTTTGGCATAGTTTGCTGTGGTTTGTAGCATTTTTTGTAATTTTAAAGTGATTGGGCTTATTATGGGGTAGTAAGGGGTTGTTGGGGGTGATTTATGTTAGCCGAAGTAATTTAGGTGAGTTAGGCATAGTTTGCTATGGTTTGTAGCATTTTTTATAATTTTAAAGTGATTGGGCTTATTTTGGGGTGGTAAGGGGTAGTTTGGGGTGATTTATGGAAGTCAAAGTAATTTAGATGAGTTTGGCATAGTTTGCTACGGTTTGTAGAATTTTTTTGTAATTTTAAAGTGATTGGGCTTATTTTGGGGTGGTAAGGGGTAGTTGGGGGTGATTTTTGGTAGACGAAATAATATGTGTGAGTTCGACATAATCTGCCATGATTTGTGTCATTTTGTTTTATTTTAAAGTGATTGGAGTTACTTGGGGTTGCTAAGGGGTGGTAAGGGATGATTTAAAATAACGGATCTAGTTTATGTCAGTTTGGCATAGTTCGGTAATTTTTTGGAGTTGATTTGGTAAAGTTTGCAGTGGTAAGAGATATTTGAGGATGTTTAATGTTGACGGATTAAATTTGGAGTGCTTTGGTAATTTTTAATTGAGTCACGGATCGACATTATAATTGAAATCAAAATTATAATTGAAATATAATATCTGCGGCCTCGCTAGGTACGGCAAAAATATGATTACGAAAGCTGTTTGGGGATTATAATGAAATTTGCAGATTTATTTTGCTTGTGATTTATTCTGCGCTCTGGTTGGTGTTGTACTGATCGTGATCACATTTTCATCCGATGGGGGGCGCACTTGAGCGAACACAAATTTGAACGCTGGCGCTAACATACTCCCCGCGTTGAAAGCTTTGGCTTTCAATATATTCAAAATTTAAAAACTATGGTAACAAACGAAACATAACATTTTAAATTCTAATTAACAATTCAATAAGCAGAATGGTAGAAAATTAAAACGCAATTCGCATGCATACAACAAAAGAAATGTGCATAATAGTATGCTGTAAATACGGTCACTGATTCACAATTGCACTAGAGTCAGTGTCAATCGGCAAAGGACACAGCTTGGCAAAGGATCTTCGGATGATGCCGTTGGTCGTGCGAATGGTGGCGACGCGAGCTATTCCATCACGACCAGGATGAACTTCCACGACACGACCAAGTCTCCATTTTAAAGGGGGCAAGTTGTCATCTTTGACAAGTACCAAGGTGTTGACTTGCAAATCGGAGTGGTGTTTTTGCCATTTGCTTCTCTGCTGTAATTCGTTGACATACTCCTGGCACCACCGTTTCCAGAAATGTTGCTGAATTTGCTGGATGTGCTGAAATCTCGACAACCTCGAACAGTGGAGATGAGTTACGTCAGGGTCAGGCACAGACATGATAGGTTTGCCAATAAGGAAATGTCCAGGCGTGAGCGGTTCTAAGTCTTTGGGATCGGGAGAGAGAGGAGTCAACGGACGGGAATTCAATACAGCTTCTATCTGATGCAAAAGAGTAGAAAGCTCCTCAAAAGTGAACGCAGTATTCCCAATGACGCGCTTCAAATGATGCTTAGAGGACTTTATACCCGCCTCCCACAAACCACCAAAATGAGGTGAATGGCCAGGAATAAAATGCCATTTTATTGATAACGCAGAGGCAGCACTTTCAATTTTAACATCTAGTGAGTGAAGAACTTGTTCAGCGAGCCGGGACAAAACTAGAGCACCACAGAGTTCCAGTTTGGGCACAGAGATTGATTTCAAAGGAGCAACCTTAGATTTGGCGCATAATAAATTTGAGGATATGCAGCCATTTATATCGATGGAACGTATGTATATACAGGCTCCATAACCTTTCATGGATGCATCACAGAAAGCATGTAATTCGATGTGCTGTGGATCATCACATATGATTCGTCGAGGAATGTGCATCTCATTTAGAACATGGAGATTTTTCTTGAATGAATGCCATTGACGATGTATGGAAATGGACACTGGGTCATCCCAAGAAAGTTTCTCCATCCACAACTCTTGAAGGAGTATTTTCGCGTGAATGACACAAGGACTAAGTAGACCTAAAGGGTCGTATATTTTAGCTATATCAGATAGCATCGCACGCTTTGTTGTTGTTGAATTGTCTGAAACCGAAATGGTGTATCTTAGCTGATCATCTGTTGTGGACCAAGAAAGACCTAAAGTTTTGGTACACTCACGAGAGCCAATTTCTAAGATGCTTGGATGTATGTCAGTTTTGTTGATATTGGAGAGGATTTTTGGCTCGTTGGATATCCACTTACGCAAAGGAAAACATCCACTCTGAAGGATAGAGGCTAATGTATCACAAATGCGCTGAGCATCAGAAATGGTATTTGCACCACTAAGAACGTCGTCAACGTAAAAACTATTCTTGATAACGACAGACACATCTGGGTGAGACGACTCGCAATCAATGCCGAGTTGAAACAACGAACGATTGGCCAGAAAGCTTGCTGAAGCGGTGCCATACGTAACTGTATTTAAGTTGTACACCTTTATATCATCTTCAAGACTGGATCTCCATAAAATTCGTTGAAGAGAACGTTGAGAATCATGGATCAAAATTTGCCGATACATTTTTTCTATATCAGCGGAGAAAGCATAGACGTACTCGCGAAAACGAATGAGTATATGAAACAGATCTTGTTGAATTGTAGGTCCAACCATCTGGATGTCATTTAGTGAATGACCGGAAGTGGTGTTTGATGAACCATTAAAAACGACTCTTAGTTTGGTAGTAAGACTTGAGTCTTTGATCACGCCATGGTGAGGAAGAAAGTAGGAAATGTCGGTGGGACTGGTTTCCGCTAACGACATATGACCCAAACGAAGATATTCATCCATGAACTGAATATATCGTTGGCGCAACATATCATTCGATTTGAAACGTCGTTCAAGCGAAAGAAGACAATTTTTCGCTGTTATGAAAGAGTCACCTAATGCACTCGGGCACTGGCGAAGGGGAATATTGACTACAAAACGGCCATCGGCGTTTCGAAAAGTCGTTTTGACGAAATTACCTTCACAACTTTGTTCTTCCAAAGTAAGAGGATTTCGTGTCGGGACCTTTTCTAATTCCCAGAATTGGGCCAACTGATCTTGTACATCAGGGCAAGCATGAATGAAATTACAACTTAGCTTTGAAGTGGACGAATTTCCCAATAACGGACCGGAAACAATCCACCCAAAATGAGAGTTTTGAAGAAGAGGTTTGTTGGGACCTAGCGAAAGACGACCTTCACGCAGAAGATTCCAAAAATAGTCAGCACCCAACAAAATGTCGATATTCGCTGAAACGTTGAATCTAGGATCAGCTAGTTTTATATTATGAGGTAAACTCCAATCATTTACACTGATATCGCAATTAGGTAATTTATCAGTGATATTCGTAACTATCAAACAATTGGTTTGCAATTGAAATTCTGAAACACGAGAGCGAATGTTTAGAACGCATCGAGAATTTATTGACATATGTCCTTTTGTAATACCCTTGATTTGGATGTTTACAGGTGAAGAGGTTAGCTTAAGACGCTTAACCAAACTAGAAGTGACAAATGAAGACATACTACCTGAATCAAGTAATGCCACAGTACAGAAGGAATCAGTAGGTTCACTCCGCGTCGGCACCTTTGATGTCGGTGTTCCAAATCGGTTTCGCGCATGTGGCCTGGCGTCGCCAGTAGCGTCCTAAAACTCATAGGCGTAGGCGCGGAAGGGTCACCGAAGAAATAAACATTGCATCAAATGTTATATTTTATTAAAAGTACAAAATGTATGTTAAAAAATATATTCACTATAATATTCACAAATTATAACGATTTTGGACCGTGTTCCATTTGAAGTTTCATTAGCGGGGGTGTAGTGAATGCTCCGAGGAGTAAAAAAGTTATTACGCGTCGATTTTAACAAGTGCGGAACGTCAAATATATATAATATTCTATGAGTATTGACATAAAAATATGGCCTTTCTGCGGTAACACCTATGGAGTTTGTAAATTTTACTAAATTTGACCCCTGATCAGATACAACACTCAAAACATTCAGACCTATTTTCAATAGACGAGAAATACCATCATCAAGAATGTTTTTTAAGTCAACTACAGAACAAGTGGAATTTAAAAAAAAATATGCTAGTGGTTGTTTCCAGTCACTGTTGATACCTCTGGGAAATATTCCTTCTCTTTACCAGTGTGATGAAAACCAATAATTTCATCCGTCCCTATATTATAATATAAAAATGTTTTCAGAGACATTTCATCTATGCAGATTGTGCAATCCTTTGAATTCTTATCAAGTAGATCCGTTTTCAGCCTTATTACTTCCATCACAAAGTCTGAAAAACCTGCGCCGATTTCCCACTTGCTAGTGATTCTATTTAGAGTGGATTTAAAAAGAAGACGGAATGTGGTCTGCAAAAATTTGTAAACTTTAGGGCCCATAAAATATATAGTAAGTGCGAATTGTTTAAATTCGCTTGAATATCGTGCCCCTTTTGGAGCTTTACTTAGAAGCTCAATTTGGGTGTTTATAAAGGTCGCAATTGTAGGATAATGTTCCGATATGAATACCATAATGTCACTCTTTGTAAGCTCACTTCTTTCTGATACACTACATTCCGAAAATCGTAGCTTCCTTTGCAAACCCTTTGTGCAATCAACACGGCAGAATCTCGTGTGACTGACGTTAATGGTGTAGAAGAACAAAACACACACTCGAAGGACCAGCTGGTGGTAGTGCACCAGCAACACGGAGATGATGGTCAAAAGACGTTTAAAACTCAACAATTTATTTACACACAATTGCGAGTAATCAGGAACACTTCAACTGATTCAACTCGCAGTAAAACTCTATTGACAAGAACACGATTGTAAGTGACCAGGACCACTTCACTGATCGACTTACAAGAAGAAACCTTTAACTCTGACACAAACTCAAACTCAAACAACCATCAAAACTCAATAAAATGGGCCATGTCAAGGCCTTTTAAGCCCGAACCCCCTTCCGTCCAATAATGGTCACCTGACAACAACCGGGGGTAAAACCACACAACCCACTGGAAATCCCCAGCCTAAGTGCGGCTCGGTGTTGTTTGTCGGCACCTTCAAATTAGACGGACAGGAAGCTCGTCTTAAACTTACACAAAGAAAATTGGCTATTTACACTAAATTTCTATCGATGCCGCCTACCCTAATTGCTTATAAGTAATAAACTTTATGAAAGGGACCAGACAATCCGGTACCAGTTCACTGGGACCGAACACCCTTCAAACGTTTTTTCAAAGCCACTTTTCGTGGTGTTGAAGCACTTAATCTAGCAACTGTTTGCGTTACACTGTCCTGTACAGCCCCAGAGTGAACTTCTTGTGTTTCTGGTGTGTACGAAGTGGATGGAACTGCATCTGGAGAAACTTTGCAGGTCTATATTTATGAATCTATATATCATGAAACTCACCATCTGCTTGTGGAAACACATTTGGAATAGCGTACTTCTTAAGTCGGTGTCTACCTATGCTTGAAAATTGTTCTGCAGAAAAATGTTAGCTGCAAACACGTAGTCGCTTGTAACACTCTGCTGCAGTTAAATCTTTGCTTCGACGTAATTGAGGTAAGCTCTGCCACATCTTACACCTGCAAAATATCCACTGCTATTATACCAACGTAATTTACTGCTAATCTAACCCAAAACGATGCTATAAACAACCCATTACTTACCGACTAATATCGAGTGGAAATCGAAAAAAACTGTATTGTGGTGCATATCTTAAGTCATTGTTCAAGCACCCCGAAACACAACAAATATGCATTTTGCAACAATAATACCGAAAAACCCAAATAGCAAGAGTAAATAACACAATGTGATCAAATACGATTTGAGGTTATATGCGGTTATGAGCCAAAATCTACAGCGCATGTAGCCTAGAGTCGAACTGGCCTTGGAACACAAAAATCGGAGAGTGAACCTACTGATTCCTTCTGTACTGTGGTAATGCCTTTGCTTGGTAGCATTGACCATGAATGTCAAGAACATATAGTGAGACCGTAGATAACAATACATTTTGAGCGTTTGATGAGAATGCGGAAATTACGGTACTCGGTTCATTACTCGAGTGGGGAATTTCATTTGAACTTTTATCAATATGAAGAAGAGTGTGATGTCTGGATTTACACTTTAGGCAATTGTATTTCGATTTACAATCCTTGGTGTGATGACCCTTAGCAAGACAGTTAAAACACAGCTTCAAGGTTTTAACGTTGCTTTGACGTTTCGTCACGTCAAGTTGTTTGAAGTTATCACAAGAGTGTAATAGGTGATTCCTTTTACACAATGGACAAGCATAAGAAGTGGAAAGAAAGGACCTAGTTGACGGTACACGTTCAGCAGATATTTTAACGTTTCTTTGTTCAATAGTTTCTAGCAAGGAAGCTTTTTTATCAAGGAATTTTATCAAATCATCTAATGTTGGGAGTTCTGATGTATTTTGATTTTCAAATTCTCGTGTGGTAACGTGATCTAATTTGGTGTTTATTAAGTACATCAAAAAGGCATCTCTCTGAGTTTCTTGTGGCAATAATGTATCTAAGGAGCGAATGTTCTTCTTTACGCAATCAATCAAATTACGAATTTTCAATGAGGATTCTTTTGAAATGGTGTCTGCATTGAATAACGATTTAATATGATTGTGAACTAAAATCCTGTTGTTGTTATACCTTTCATTTAAATTATCCCACGCAATAGAATAGCTTGCTGCAGAGAGGTTTAGATTCGTTATTACATCCGACGCCTTACCTGATAATGACGCTCGGAGATAATGTAGCTTATGAACATCATTTAAGTTTTCATTGTTATGAATTAGGCTTGAGAACAACTCTCTATAATTTAACCACTCATCATGGTTTCCACTGAAGGTGGGTAAATTGATCTTTGGTAACTTGAAAGAATTTGCGATGTGAGAAGTTGTATCGTAAGATCTCTCACTGACGGTTTGTGATGAGTCTGATTTTATGTTTTGAGAAGCACATTGTTCTAAGATGTCTGCAGCCAATGAGACAACTCTGTAGAATCTAGCTTCGAAATCTGCAGTTTGTTCATCTTCATCATTACTTTCGTTGCCCTCCGTGGCTTCTATCTCTAGCTGAATTTCATCAAAAGAACTAAGGAGACTGTTTATTGACGTAAGTCTGGTGCGCAATTCGACTATTTTTTCGGAAGGAGCATTTTTTACGTCTGTGTGTTTGCACACGAAATCATCTACGTACACTTCAAAACGAGCTAGACGCGATTTTAAAGCTGTGCGTTGTCTTACGAGACTCATGATTCTTTGAATAGACAGTAATTGTCACTGTGAATTGAAGCTTAAGAATGGTTCGCTCGCATCATGTATTTGGCAAGAAAGCCCTCAAAGCAGCATTCAAAACAATTGGAGAACTTCGTATAATAAACAGATACGAAACAGCATTGATAATAGGAAGTGAAAAACAAGGAATTTGAGTGACCTTTTTTTTCGAGATTCGCTGACTGGACGTTGGTCCCAGGAGCAGACGAAAGTGGCAGCACTGTTGTAAGCAGGCTCCGATGAGTCTGTAGCCGTGGTACGACTACGTTACAAGATGTCCCCGGTGGACGAGATGTGGCAACACTGCTGGAAGCAGGCTCCGATGACTTTTACGACAACGTCGCAAGTTGTCCCTGTTGGACGAGATGTGGCAACACTGCTGGAAGCAGGCTCCGATGAATTTTACGACAACGTCGCAAGTTGTCCCTGTTGGACGAGATGTGGCAACACTGCTGGAAGCAGGCTCCGATGAATTTTACGACAACGTCGCAAGTTGTCCCTGTTGGACGAGATGTGGCAACACTGCTGGAAGCAGGCTCCGATGAATTTTCACCACGTGTGAATGGCGATTTGTTTTCCGAGAACTGGGAAATGGCTTTGTAGATGCAAAGCCCAACAAGACGCTTCTCGCAGCAACTGATTTTGTTGCGATCGCACTGTTCCAGGAAAGTTAACAACGCAGCAAGTTCGAAGGACCGTTATGAGCACAACACTGAACACGTGCAGAATTTTTCAAGCACTGCAATTCACAAAACTATGTAGTTTTCTGATAGCACAAGAGCGTGATTTTGTTCAATATCCGGGTCGATGGACCAAATGTTTGGGGATTATAATGAAATTTGCAGATTTATTTTGCTTGTGATTTATTCTGCGCTCTCACGTTTGAGGTTGGTGTTGTACTGATCGTGATCACATTTTCATCCGATGGGGGGCGCACTTGAGCGAACACAAATTTGAACGCTGGCGCTAACAAAAGCAGAAACTCGACGTTGAAATTGTTTAGGTTAAATAAGTGCTTTTAATGTAAACCGGTCGCCCGTCGTCGAAGTTGTTTTGGCTAGATACGTGCTTCTAACATAAACACGGTCTCCGCGATCGGATAATTTTTTGTTTATTTTAGCCGGTTTTTATTGAATTACAAAGGAACCGGGCCGAATTTCGCAAAATCCCTTCTTAGTGTTCAGTTTCGGCACATGATACACCCGTTTCTAAAATTTCAAGTCTCCAGCCCTCACGGTTTGGGCTGTGGGTTGATTATGAATCAGTGTGTAGATGAATGAGTGAATGAGTGTGTCAGTGAGGACACTTCGCTTTATATAATAGATAAGCGCCGACAGCTTTTAGGCGGTGAAGTGTGGAGGGTACCCAGAGCTGACGAAGTCACGTGATAGACAATCCCCTTAAGTATTCGTTTTAAAAGTTCGTGGGGTCCGCCACATTATAAAATTTTGTTATCAATATCTCGGATATTTCGATAAACCGAGGTAGAAGTTCGGTTTCCCCATTGAATTCCGGCACCATATTTTAATATTCTTGTTTTAGTGCCATTTTCGTTTAAATAAGATTAACGTCAAAGGGGGAAAATAGAAGTGAAAAAGACAATTTTCCTTGAGCGATTCAAGATAAAGAAATTGTGAATGAGTTTAAATCAGAATCCGAACGTTAGAATTCAACCTTTGTTTGACAATTTCGCGTAGCTCTAAACAACAAAAGTACTCACAGTACGAGGATGATGAACCGATCCATGTGTTGTTAACCCGATTTGGGGACGATGGGGTGATTTTTCTTCCGATGCTAGGACACACCAACGTAGAACACAGATTCTTCTCGTTAGGCTACTCAATTCACCTAACTGGATGGTCACCACTTCTTTTGTCAATTAATCGTTAAAACGAACCAAATATTATTTAATATTCGTTTGACAAATCCTACCGACTGCGCCACTTAACTCATTAATACTGGAGCACACGTTTTTAAAAAGCTTTATTACGGAAAAAGTACATGCGGCTCTAACTGGATTATAAATCTAAACTAAACTAACTAGCGTTATCGCGCGGTATTTATTTATTATTTATGATGAGCCAGCTTTGCTGACTTTGCCCTTTTCGGGGACTCCTTGTTTGGGCATGTGACTGGGAGGTAACTTATATATGTCGTAGTCTCTTAGTGAAATACGTCATTTCATGAAAAGTCTAGGCAATACATGAACTGCCGGCATATCTATATATATAAAGCGAAGTGTCCTCACTGACACACTCATCAACACATCTACACATTCACTGATTCACCCACAACCCACAGTCCAAACCGTGAGGGCTGGAGACTTGAAATTTTAAACACGGGTGTATCATGTGCCGAAAGTGAACGCTAAGAAGGGATTTTGCGAAATTCGGCCTGGTTCCTTTGTAATTCAATAAAAACCGGATAAAATTAACAAAAAATGATCGGCTCGCGGAGATTGTGTTTATGTTAGAAGCACGTATCTAGCCAAAACAACTTCGAGGTCGGGCGACCGGTTCACATTAAAACCACTTATTTAACCTAAACAATTTCAACGTCGAGTTTCTGCTTTCGTGATCATACTTTTGCCGTACCTAGCGAGGCCGCAGATATTTCAATTATAATTTTGATTTCAATTATAATGTCGATCCGTGACTCATTTAAGAATTACCAAACCACACCAAATTTAATCCGTCTACATTAAACATCCTCAAATATCTCTTACCAAAGCAACCCCAAAAAATTCCCGAACTACACCAAACTGACAAATTAGATCCGTTATCTTAAATCATCCCTTACCACCCCTTAGCAACCCCAAGTAACTCCAATCAGTTTAAAATAAAACAAAATGACACAAACCATAGCAGACTATTTCGAACTCACACACATTTTTTCGGCTACCAAAATTCACCCCCAACTACCCCTTACCACCCCAAACTAAGCCCAGTCACTTTAAAATTGCAAAAAAATGCTACAAACCCTAGCAAACTATGCCAAACATACCTATATTACTTCGGCTACCATAAATCAGATTCAACTACCCCTTACCAAAACAAACTAAGCTGAATAACTTTAAAATTACAAACAAATGCCACAAACCATAGTAAACTATGCCAAACACACCTAAATTACTTCTGCTACCATAACTCAGCCCCAATTACCCCTTACCACAACAATCTAACCCAATCACTTTAAAATTACAAACAAATGCTACAAACCATAGTAAACTATGCCAAACTCACCTAAATTACTTCGGCTATCAAAAATCACCCCCAACTACCCCTTACCACAACAAACTAAGCCCAATCCCTTTAATATTGCAAAAAAAATGCTACAAACCATAGCAAGCTATGCCAAACACACCTAAATTACTTCGGCTACCATAAATCACCCCCAACTAACCCTTACCATAACAAACTAAGCCCAATCACTAAATTACTTTGGCTACCATATTTCACCCCCAACTACCCCTTACCACCCCAAAATATGCCAAATCACTTTAAAATTAAAAAAATGATAAAAACCACAGCAAGCTATGCCAAACTCAACTAAATTACTTCGGCTACCATAAATCATCCCCAACTCCCCTTACCACCCCAAACTAAACCCAGTCTTTTTAAAATTTCAAAAAATGCTACAAACCATAGCAAACTATGTCAAACACACCCAAATTACTTTAGCTACCATAAATCACCCCAAAACTACCCTTTACCACCCCAAAATAAGCCCAATCACTTTAAAATTACAAAAAATGCTACAAACCATAGCAAACTATGTCAAACACACCCAAATTACTTCAGCTACCATAAATCACTCCAAACTACCCCTTACCACCCCAAAATAAGCCCAATCACTTTAAAATTACAAAAAATGCTACAAAACATAGCAAGCTATGCCAAACTCACTTAAATTACTTCGGCTACCATAAATTAATAATCATATTCAATCAAAATCTTTCATTTGGTTGTGTTATTTATAAATGCCTCATCGTTGTAAATCATATAATATTAATAAATATCTGCACATAAAATATATTGTTTCGACTAATAGACGTTATTCTGAATATTAAATATGCTGATACCTATTTTGATTCTCTTCCACCTTCCAATAAATATTTGTTCCAGTTGAGATGCAAACATAAACGTATTTCTGAATTTTGCAACACGCTGACGGGGCAAGCCCTACCTTCTCAACATGCGTTCATTTGTATAAACAGCTCTATGGTTTTTAACTTTAAAGCGGTATAAAGGCGGTGTAAGCGCTAGATTTTCGTGAAAATGTCTGAAAATTTTGAAATTCTGCAATTGAATTAAAGAACTATTTTTTAAATCTGCCGTAGCTGAACATGGATTGTCTAATGGGAATCATAATATAAAATTTGATGAGACAAAACTTCTGTCGTCCACGTCACAGTACTACCCACGCCTACACCGTGAAGCTATTGAAATTTATAAACACCAAGATAATTTCAATAGAATGGGTGAAGGGTTAAAGATGGACAAAACTTGGCAACCGGTACTGTCAACGAGAAGGGTAATGTCATTTATTCCAGAAAATCAAGCAAACACTACAAATAACAACAAAAATTATGCAACGCCGCCGCAGAAAATAAATGTGACAGTCGCGAATGTGACAGCGAAGAGAACACTTCGAGCTCTTCCACATCGCAACTTAAACCACTGATGAAATCCGCCGCAGTTGTGGATGAAACGTCTGGAGATTCATTGGGGTCACTTGTTGAATTAGCTCCTCGGAGCGTTCACTACACCCCACCTAATGGAACTTCAAATGGAACACGGTCCAAAATCTCGAATAAGATCGTTATAATTAATAACACCGACCGTGAAAGCCTACATACTTTCATAAACTATTTTTGTGTTCGATAGTAAATTTATACTTGGTGTGGCACTGCCAACCCTGCCACCCCTGACGAGCCTCCTGCTGACTACTCTCCTTCCAGGGAAACTTTTGAAATCAACGGCAAAATAATTTAGGGCGCCTGAATGTAAAAATATCACTGTGTAATAAGTTCAGACTGACATGGAACACTTGAAATTTCGATATTTGTTTGTAATTCGTCACAGGTCCATGAAGGAATGCATGTTAATGTAAACAAGTGTTAGTTTGTCGGAGAAGCCGAATAAGATTTTTAACATTACCGTCAAAATATTTATTTACTTTAAAATGTTAATTTTTTAAATTCATTTCGTGAAAATTATGACGGGCCATACGAGTACACCTTTGCGAGTATTATTTGGTACATACAAATTAATCTCTTTTGTTATCCAAATTGTTTTTATACGCACTAGGAACGTGCACCTAATATAATTGTGGTAATTTTGACCTAGTGAGTTGGTAACTGTTTGGTTGGTGGCACTGTCTGCCAGGCCGTCTGGGAGATGTCATTGGTGTTCTGTCAAATGTAATCGTCATACAAATATATCTTCTCTTGTTAAATTAATAAATACACTGTTTTCCGTTTGAAATATCCTGACCAGAGTTTTCAGAATTGGGATTGTGAGACGTTGAGAAACATTGTGAGCGATTTCCGAGTTGGATTGTTGAGATTTTGCGCGATTTTAGTCGGCGTGCTGATTCACGTGCTGGCTTCCGTTTTACTGAGAGGGTAATCGGTGTCGCTAAGGGTGGATCCGAGGTACGAAGAGGACTAAGGAAGGTAGATTACACTGGGAATCGCAGAGGTCGTTTCGAAGGCACATCGTTGCAATGTCGTCACCATCAGGAAGAGAAGAGAGGGTAGGCACGCCAAGATACTTCGTTAATTTAAATCAAGTGCTTCCACAATTTGACCCCGTGAACGAGGAAATTTCGATCGAGTCATGGCTTGAGAAAATTGAGGAATATGCAGAGTTGTATGACTGGGACGAGGTTGCTCTTAAACACTTCGGGTTATCCAAGCTAAAGGGCGTGGCATCGAAATGGCGCGATAGTTTGAAGCCGTGTCCATATAGAAGCTGGAATGACTGGAGGAAATTGTTAACTGAAACCTTTGGCGTTTGCGAAAGTCAACTGGACCTAAGGATGCCGGCTCAAAATTACAAGTGGAGGACAAACCAAAATGTGACCGAGTATTTCTTTGAAAAGTTAGCAAGATGCAACGGGTGCAATATGAGTACTGAGGAATCAATTGAATGGATAGTGGATGGACTAAACAATGTGCGATTTCGAGATTATTTGGGTCCGCTGTCACGATACAAGACGACGACTCAGCTGCATCAAGATATCAAATCTGGAGCCAAGCACCTAACATCGGTTGCATCAACGAAGAAATTTGGGGAGGTCAGCTCAATGAAAAATGTACCAACACCGACATAAAAAGATCGACGCATCAAGAGAAGCGTTAAGTGTTTTAAATGGGGAGATGATGAACGTGGATCTTTCGAAAAAATCAAGTTACGGTTAAGTCGTGAACCAGTATTAGCGATCTATGATCCGAGTGCTAAGACCGAGCTTCACACCGATGCGAGTAAACTGGGTTTGAGCGGGATTTTATATCAAGAGCAACGGGATAAAAGATTGCATCCGATTGCGTTTTTTAGCAGAAAGACGACGCCCGAGGAGTCGAGATATCATTCTTTCGAGCTCGAGGCTTTGGCGATCGTTTGTTCAGTTGAACGTTTTCGTGTGTATTTAATTGTAATTATCTTTACGATTAAAACCGATTGTAATAGTTTGAAAGCACTTCAGAATAAGCGAGATCTTAATCCGCGGATCGGTAGATGGTTTGTGAGATAGTCTGAATTTCAATACAACATCGAATATCAACAGGGAAGTTCAAATACCGTGGCAGATGCATTGAGTAGGTTTCCAGTGGAGGAAGCGGCTGATACTGAAATCATAGGCTTGCCTGTCTTGCATGTGAATGTAACTACGGATTGGGTTGCAGTGTTGCAACGCGCAGATCCTGATATTGCAAAGATAATCGAAACACTTGGGAGTGAGTCTCACGGGTTGAATCAGAAATATACGGTACACAGCGGCAGATTGTACCATGTTAAGAATAATCACTTTCGCCTGTATGTGCCCTAGGATTTGCGGTACGATATCGTTAGGGAAGCGCACAAAACTCTGTGTCACCTGGGAGTTGACAAAACACTTGCAAAAGTACGTGAATGCTATTATTTTCCTAATATGCGGGAGTTCATAGGGAAATACATTAATCGGTGTATCAGCTGTCTGTATCACAAGCAGTCGTCGATGATATCGCGGGATCCGATACAGCCTCTAGACAAGGGTAACTCATGTTTCCATACCGTGCATCTCGATCACGTAGGGCCGTTTATCAAGACCGATCGTAATAACAAATACGTACTAGGATTAGTTGATGGTTTCTCAAAATATACGGTGTTAAAAGCGACGCGAAATACCACTGCCGTTGAAGTTGTTCAGTTTCTGAGAGAGTTTATTTCTAATTACGGAAAACCATTTCGCATAATCACGGACCAGAGGGACGTGCTTTACATCGAATACGTTGAAGGAGTTTTGCGAAGCATTTAATATGGTTCATGTTAGCGTAGCTGCAGTGAATTTGAGGACGTGTTGTGAAATCAAAAGTTGTTTGATGTACAATGGAGCATCAATAGTAGTGTACATCGTGTAACAAAATGTACTCCTTTTGAAATTGTATTTAGATATAAGGCGATAGGACTGTATGACAGCCGTCTAACTGAAGAAATACAAGCTTTGAATGTACAAAGTAACCCAAAAATTGATAATGTATCTAACTTGTTGGTAGAGAACCGTTCAAAGCAAATTGACAAAAATGGGTCTGTTTCGAATTTAAAATTTAATGAAGGAGACTTAGTTCTTGTTAAAGTCCAGATACCTTCTACAGGGACGAGTCGGAAGTTAGAGAGTAAATACAAAGGTCCTTATACTGTTGTTAGAACTTTAGAGGATGATCGCTACGTTGTAGAGGGCATAGCTGGAGAACAACAGAGTGGCAGATTGTATAAGGGAATCTTATCCCGAGACCGATTGAAGCTCGTTGATGCCCAGAATGTTAATTCCTAGTGTTGAGTTGGTACAATTCTACACCAATGTTAGTTTAGGTTGGTAGTATTGTTAAGTAAAGTTAAGCAAGACGAAGTAAAAGAGCAGTTGAACAATTAAAAAGGTCTAATTAATTTTCCTAAAGAATTGAAAACTCTGTGAATCTCGTGCTGTCAATCCACTGATTAACAACAGGTTATGGGCCCAGTGGATCCTGACAGCCACGAAACCGCGTGAGTTGGAGTCTCAGAAACAGTTCGAGCGCTAAAAAAAACTCCCGTTTTTTTGAGGTTATGGTTATGGCGATGGCGGAAATTCCAGAAGAAAGAGTAAGGGTTCCTTTGTTCGATGGGCACAGTTTCGATAAATGGAAGTTTCGGATGGAAACGTTGCTGGAAGAACTTGACCTCATGAGTGTGATAGAAGAATCCTATCAAGACAGGGTAAAATTTGAAGAAGGTGAAGCGCCTGGCGAACGAATAAAAAAGGAAAAAGAACTGGAAGAATGGACGAAGAAAGACAGGAAATGCAAGTCGCAGATAGTTCAGAAAATTGCAGACAGTCACCTGGAATACGTCAAAGATGCAGATACAGCCTTTAAAATGTGGACTACTTTGTGTAAAACGTTCGAAAGAAAAGGAATTGCAAGTCAGCTCCTTTTACGAAAACATCTGTTAACAATGAAATTTATTACTTTTACACAGTCCATGGATGATCATTTTCTGAAATTTGATAAAATTGTCAGAGAACAACGTTCTACTGGAGCAAACTTGGAAGAAAATGATGTTGTTTGTCACTTGTTAACAATGCCAACGGAGTATGACAACCTGGTAACTGCACTTGAAACAGTGACTGCTGAACATCTGTCATTGTCATTCGTGAAGAATCGTCTCTTGGAAGAAGAACTGAAGAGAAAAGGTACAAAGCAAAAGTCAAAAGGTGAATTTTCTCAGAACATGGCATTTGGTGCACAAGCAGGAAATTTTAACAAAGAAAAGTTTCGTTATAAATGTTACAACTGCGGAATTGTGGGCCATAAGCGTTCAGAATGCAAGAAACAGCAGAAAAGATTTGGATTTAAAGGACAGGAAGTTGAAGCCAAGACTTCAAGTACAAAATCTGAAGATTATGCCTTTCCAACCGTTATAAATACTTTCACAGATGAAGATGTAACATGGTATCTTGACTCAGGTGCCTCAGAGCATTTGGTACGCACAGATAAAATGTTGAAAAACATTCGACTTCTGGAAACACCCGTAAAAATAAGGAGTGCGAAGTCAGGCCAACATCTAACAGCTGAGAAAGCTGGTAATATTTCAATCAAGACCGTTGTTGAAGATACTGAGATCCCAATCATAATAAGAAACGTTCTCTTAGTTCCTGGACTAGAGCTAAACTTACTGTCAGTACGAAAACTGGAAATGAATGGTTTCAAGATTGTGTTTGAGAACGGAAAAGAAAAAATTCTGAAAAACAACAAAGTAGTGGCTATTGCTGAAAGAAGGAATAAACTCTATGAATTGTGTTTAGCTGGATATAGTGAAGCATTTACAGTGAAAGATTCTGATGCAGGAATATGGCATAGAAGACTGGGACATATCAGCTATAAAAATTTGCAAAAATTGGTGAAAATGACTGAAGGAATTAATGCAAATCTGGAAGAAAAATCAGAAGAACTTTGTCAGACATGCATTCAAGGTAAACAAACCAGGCAACCACATAAGAAAGAAAGAGTTAGAGCGAAAAGACCGCTACAATTGATACACAGCGATCTGTTTGGACCAATAACTCCCGAGTCATATGATGGAAAGAAATATGCGCTATTATTCATAGACGATTACACACATTTCTCAGTTGTTTATATTCTGAAATCACAATCGGAAGTTCTAAGATACTTTAAAGCCTATGAAGCAATGGCAACAGCTCATTTCAATCGAAAAATTAGTAGATTCAGATGTGACAACGGAAGAGAGTATCTTTCCAATGAAATCAAAAATTATTTTGAAGAAAAGGGTATACAAATGGAAACAACAATTCGATATACACCACAGCAAAATGGTGTTGCTGAGCGTATGAACAGAACAGTAATTGAAAAAGCACGATGCATGTTACTGGAATCAAAACTTAACAAGAATTTGTGGTCAGAATCTGTGATGGCTGCAGTTTATTTAGTAAATCGTAGTCCCACCACAGCTCTAGATGGAAAAACACCGGCAGAATTATGGTTCGGAACAAAACCTAACCTGAGAAAACTAAGAATATTTGGATGTGTGGCTTACCTACATATACCATTGGAAATTATTCAAGGAAAATTTAAATCAAGAACAAAGAAATGTATTTTTGTTGGATATTGTTCAAAGGGTTATAGATTATGGTGTCCTATAGAACAAAGAATCATGCAAGGAATTGACGTGTTATTTGACGAACTAAAAACAATTGCTGATTCTGATGAACTTGAAGCTATTGAAGAAGTTTCAAACGGAAACGATGACAACGAAACAGAAATCTCTCAAGAGAATGAAGGTGAAACGAAGAGGGATGACCAAGACTGTGAAGAAGAAAATGAGCGGAATTCAAACACACTTCGCAGAACTACACGATTGACAAAAACACCAAAATATCTCGAAGAATATACAATTCTGGCTTTAAACGCGGAAGTCTACGTTGAAGACATACCAGGAAGTTACGAAGAAATTGATAAACGAGAAGATAAGAAACATTGGTACGAAGCAATACGTGAAGAAATGATATCGCTAAAAAATAGTAATACTTGGACACTTGTTGAACGACCACCTGAGAGAAAAATAATTAAAAATAAATGGGTCTTCAAGATAAAGAGAGATGAAGACGGAAATCTTGAAAGATATAAGGCACGGCTAGTTGCAAAAGGTTGCTCGTAAAGAAGAGGATTTGATTATGATGAAACATACGCACCTGTTGCTCGTCTGACTACACTCAGAGTGTTACTTGCAGTCGTCAGCAAAGACAAACTAGAAACTCTACAACTAGATGTGAAAAACGCTTTTCTACATGGAAAAATTGATCAGGAAATATACATGGAACAAGCAGAAGGCTTCATTCAGAACCCAAACTTAGTATGTAAACTGAATAGATCAATCTATGGCTTAAAGCAAGCGCCTCGTGATTGGAATTACAGATTTGATTGCTTTATAAAAGAAATCGGTTTCAGACAATCACAATTCGACATGTGTTTGTATACAAAACTTTTCGAAAACATAAAATTGTTTCTACTACTTTATGTAGATGACATAATTATTGCTGGAAATTGTCATAAAGAAATGATGAAAGTCAAAGAAGCATTAAAATCGGAGTTTAATATGACAGACCTAGGAAGACGTGGACAGTTTCTTGGTATAAAGATTCAGACTGTCGATAAAGGACTATTTTTAAGTCAAAGAATCTATATAGAAAATCTATTGATTCAGTTCGGAATGCTTGAAAGTAATCCATGCAAGATACCTTTCGAACCTGGATTTACCAAGCTAGAAGAGAAAAACCAAGAAATCAGCACTGGAAATTAAACTGGTTTAACTGGTAACTGGTTGTTTAATGTATCTCATGTTAACTACCAGACCAGACATCAGTGCAGCTGTGAATTACTTCAGCAGATTCCAAAACTCGCCAAAGAAAATTCACTGGAATGGTTTAAAACGAATACTAAGTTATCTACGTGGAACAATAGAGTATGGACTACTGTATAATACAAGTGAGCAAACTCTAATCGGATATGCAGATTCGGACTGGGCAAGTGACTCCAGCAGAAAGTCAACAACTGGTTTCCTATTCCAATTGTATGGGTCAACGATTTGCTGGACAACAAGAAAACAAACAACAATCGCCCTGTCTTCGACGGAAGCCGAATATGTGGCACTTGCATCGGCAGCTGCAGAATATATTTGGATTCGGGGTTTATTGATGGATTTCGAAATCAAGTTTGAAAACACAACGATATATGAAGATAATCATTGCTGCATCCACTTGCTGCATAAACGAGAACATCAAAGGTTGAAGCATATTGATGTGAAGTACAACTTCATTCGAGATCTGCAATCTGCGCAGGAGATCAACGTGCAATACATCTCAACTAAGGAACAAGTGGCGGACATCTTAACAAAGGGTCTTCCCATTCCACAGTTTGAAAAACTCCGTACCTTGTTAGGGGTTACAAAATTATTGAATTGAGAGGGGATGTTGAGTTGGTATAATTCTACACCAATGTTAGTTTAGGTTGGTAGTATTGTTAAGTAAAGTTAAGCAAGACGAAGTAAAAGAGCAGTTGAACAATTAAAAAGGTCTAATTATTTTCCTAAAGAATTGAAAACTCTGTGAATCTCGTGCTGTCAATCCACTGATTAACAACACCTAGAATTATTTCTGTAATGTTGGATGTCTTGAAGAGGCTTTGACGGGGACGTCAACTTAACAGGAAAGGCCGAACTGTGGTAATTTTGACCTAGTGAGTTGGTGACTGTTTGGTTGGTGGCACTGTCTGTCAGGCCGTCTGGGAGATGTCATTGGTGTTCTGTCAAATGTATTCGTCATACGAATATATCTTCTCTTGTTAAATTAATAAATACGCCGTTTTCCGTTTGAAATATCCTGACCACATAATTGTTAAAATTGCTGCTTAAGCGTCTGGAACGCTGGTACTCAACGTCGCCAAGGTCGAGGCGACGCATCGGTATTCGAAGTTCTATCGCTATTAAATAAATTATTTTAATATAATATTCCCGATTTGTTCTTGCCGTTAACCAAAACTCTCCCCAATCGATTTTCGAAAAATTTCCAGCGTCAGACCGGACTTCACTTATTTTCGTACGCTAATTTTTACGTTCAGTTAATGATAGTGGTGTATTTGTTCTTCACCAAACCCGCTCCGGCCGAAATTCGAAATTTTCACTGACATCATACGCTAAGTATTGTGTGCTTATACACAATTTACACTATTTATTTTACGTACATTGCGTTCATTACTGTTCTGCATTATTTATAACTAAGATGGAGCAGTTTGAAAATCTAATAGTAAGCGGATAACAAATACCACCACGTATAATTCCCGTGAAAAGTGATGGAAATAGTCTTTTTTACTACCTTTCCTATTGCATTTTCAATTCCGGAAATAGAGCTCAAGAGGTTCGCACTTTAATTGTTCATTTTAAAATTACCAAAATTTCCGCAAATTTTACCTGAATACGTTAAACACACCAAACATAACGCACCATTCCAAACTACCCCCAAAAGTCATACACTTACCATTCAAAACTACCCCAGGTCAACCCATAATTTAAAAAAAATTACGAATTCTAAGCAAACTACGCCAAACTCGCATAAATTACTTCGAGTTTCCCTAAGTCACCCAAACCACTTCTTACCAAGCCAAACAAAGCCCAATTACATTATAATTACCAAAAATTTCGTTTAATCCGCCAAAGCTAAACCCTGCCAACCATCAATAACCATTCCAAACAATCCTCAAAGAAACCCATATCATCCGAAACAACCCCAAATCAACCTAATATTTTTGCATTTTGTTGAATCATAGCAAATCACGCCAAATTAACATAAATAACTTCGACTTTTTTTATACATAATTCCCAAATACTTCGTTTTTATGGTGTGAAATTTTGTATTTATATATTTCAACATTGTCTTTAACGTTGTCAGAGAACCAAATGGGAATAATTTGGAATAATTTAGCTTCTCTGTCAACTCTCCTTCTCTTGAAACTTTTGAAAACAACGACAAAATTATTTAGGGCGCCTGGATTTGAAAATATCACTCTGTGTAATAAGTTCAGACTGACTAGAGTGAAAAGAAAGGAGCTTACACCCAGAAACGAAATTAAATGGAACACTTGAAGTTGCAATATTTGTTTGTAATTCGTCACAAGTCCATCAAAGAATGGGTGTTAATGTAAACAAATGTGAGTTTATTGGAGAGGCCGAATAATATTTTTACATTATTGAAACAGCTGGAGCCTACCACGTCAAGGGCAAGGTCACAAACGTGAAAAGGCAATGCTCGATTTGGTTTGATTCAATATCTATGCAGAAATTCACACATACCAAGCATTGGATAAGCCTTTCTTATCGTTTCTTAGAATTCGAGAATTGCTGGTTCAGCGTGTGGAGCAGTACTCAATCGCGGTATTTAATTTTAACACGACTACAATTGTGAAAATTGCTGCTCCAGCGTCGGAAACTGTTCGCAAAGTCGCCAAATTCGATGAGGCGACGCAGCAGTGTTCGAAGGTCTATCGCTATCAAATAAAGTATTTTAATTTAACATTTGATCCTCGCGTTGACCAAATCTGCCCCCAACAATTTTCGAAAAATTGCCAGCATCGGACCGGACTCCACTTATATTTGTACGCTAATTTTTACGTTCAGTTAATGATAGTGGTGTATTTGTTTTTCACCAAATTTGCCCCGGCTGAAATCCGAAATTTTCACCGTTGTATGTACCAGACATCATTGACATTCATACCCTTAATAATTCTGTGCTTATACACGTTTTACATTATTTATTTACGTACATTGTGTTCATTATTGCTTTACATCATTTATAACTAAGATGGAGAAGTTTGAAAATCTAGCGATGCACAAATACCACCAAGTACCACATTTTACCACATACCAAAATTTTAATACTGGAAAGGGAGCTCAAAAGGTTCGCACTTTAATTGTCCAACAAGTTTTAATATAAATGGAATGGGTGCAAGGATGGGATGACGGACTCACCAAGTACCCTTCCACTCTTGATTTTCGATGGATGTCCACAAATCCAATTCTGCCCGGCTTCGTCTTGATAATACGAGGCAAGGGTTGCGGATGGCGACGAACAACAATTACAAAAAAATGGCAAATTTGCAATGGACCAGTTGTCGACCGATGCGGCTGTATCGAAGCTTGGGTGGCAAGAGAGCCCTTTTGGTGATGTGTAATCATAAGTCCGATAAGACGGGAGAAGGGAGAAGGGTACAAATGTATAGTGGGTGGCGGAGGAAAAAATTGTAAACAGAAAACACACGTTATATCCAAGTAATTACCTTGTCAGTTAAATACCGGACATTTCTCAGAAAATATCTTATCTAATTTCCTAGTGTCACTCAAACTGTGCAAATTTCTAGCATTATATTTTCCGGTGCTACAAATAATGACTCCTAAGTGCTGTATAAAAGGATCCCGAGAAGGGACACAAATGCACTTCCTTAAACAGCGCAAACATGATTTTTGTTGCTGCTATCTATTTAATTTTTGCGACAACAACTGTCTTAACTAAGCCAAGGGTGAGCTTATTCAAGTGAGTCCAATGGTATGTGTAATTTAATCTTTAGGTTGAAATACCGGAAGAATTAAAGGATTACGTGAGCGACTTACACACACATTGCTTGGATCAAAATCAACTTACAGAAGGTATAGAACGTACGGAAAATGCTCGTTATAAAAACTTCATTAAATTTATAAATGTGTGTAGGCTTTCACAGTCAGTGTTATTAATAATAACGTTCTTAGCGGATTTTTGAACCGTGTTTAAAAAAAAACGATTACGAATGTTATAAATTTCATTAAATATATGTTGTTTTGTCACAGGCGAACATGAAACTTATAATATCAACGACAAAATCCCCAAAATTATGGTAATATTGAAACTTTACGAAAAATCGAATTAATTATAATATTTATTTAAGTGTTACATGAAATGTTTATTGGTTGCTTCCGAATGGGTAAGTTAGAACTATCTATTGCAATTGACACAAGATGTTTTTAGATGAGCCCTGATGAAACGATTAAATACGAATTTATAATAAATAGTGTACCTCCTGAAGTCCAAACACTTTTAGTTCCTGCACTTAATAAATGTCGTGAAATTTCAGGTAATCGATTCTTTATTTAATATTTAAACTGTTGTTGGTTTTAGCAGGCACACAAGATTGTGAAAAAGCTTACAATTTTAATCTTTGTCTGTATCACGCTGATCCTGAGGTTAATATAGAGCGTACGAAAAAAGGGACTCGTAAAAGGCCATGGAATCTGAATATCCTGATTGATAGTCAAAAATGTGTCCAATCGATGCATAAAGATGGAATTTGTTACAGAATAAGGCCTTAATTCTAAATCAAATTTGCGCCGTTGTAACTTGCGTTACTAGGGGCAACGGCGCAAATTTATATGTAAAGTTGCGCCGTTTCATCTTATAATCGTACTCGAAGCGGTTGTCAGCAGAGAGCTTGATCACAAAATCTCCAAATATTACATTTTCCTGTGCTCTAATCGGTTTCAAAGTGACTCACTCCATTGCCTATTCTGAATCCTTTTTTTACGTCACAAATATACCAAAATTTTTAATTTATAATCTGTTTTTTAGAACTGGTTTTTAATTTGAGTTTTGAAACATATAATGGACTACCGACTACATGCTGCGTTAGATACTTAGTTATTTGTAGAAAATTAGATAAATGCAAGTGGTATACCTACATATTATTTGAGAGTATCGATTCTGGGTTTTAGATATGCCTCTGTATTTTATTTTCAAGTAATTCATTTAATAAAAGTTTTAAAAATACATAATAATTCTATGATATTCATTATTCTAAGTAGTATGCAAAATGTCAAAGCAGTGTCTACTATGCTGTGTGTGACTATGCTAATACATAAATAGGGTGGGCGATTAAAGTAAAGAGGTCTACAAAAAGTTATTAAAGGCCTAAAAATAAATGCTCAATGCATTAACTGTGGTATTATGAAAGTATGTAGGCTTTCACGGTTGGTGTTATTAATTACTAGCTGAATGTACCCGGCGTTGCCCGGACTTAGATTTAGACGCAGTGTTGACAAAAGTGGTGTATTGGCGATGTTGATTAATCGACATTATAATACAATTAAACAGTAATGCTCTATTTTGCCAATCACAAAATAAACAAATTTGCTGAAATTAACCTGCGTTGCCAGATATCTGATATCTGAGATGAAAAAAGACGCAGTTTGGAAGTGTTCTATACGCGATTCCAGGAAATTGAAATAAACGTTAGATAATTTTCTATTCGGCAATATCGAAGTTTACAAATTAGCTGATCATGTTATGATAAAGTTGAAAACACAATGGAAACATTTTTCCTGCTACAGTCATCTCACAAACAGAAGAGTAGGTATGTATGTAGACTTATCTTCAGAATAAATAAACTCTTCAGCATAATTGTCTCCTTCTGAGCTGCACAAAAATTATTAAAACCTGGCCGCAGCTTATTGACCAATTAAACTGCGAACCTTTTGAGCTCCATTTCTGTTAACATAAATTAGTGCGTCATCATAAAGGCTGTGATTGCAAGTGTTCCTTTTATGATCGTAACTAAGCAACAGAATATAACAAGTTGTTGATTTTTTGATTTTGTAAGATTTTGAAGTTTGTATGAATTTTCAAAAATATATATCTTGTACTCGTGCGGCGTATTTTACAAAAATCCACGATAATCAAAACATTGGTCCTTCGAGCCGGATATAAAAGAATAACAACAACAAGAAGAAGCCGATCCATCACAACATATCGTCCAGCATCTTGCCACCCGGTACAAGGTTAGTCAGATCATTGCAAGCATCTTGTATTATCTCATATCAAATCGTCCATCCTCGAGTTTTACAATTAAAATCGCATCCACCGTATTAGCTCAATCGTCAAAATACACATATTTTGCGCATGAGGTGGTAAATTAATTGTAAACTAACATATCAATTTCAATAAATACAAATGGATATCGATCAATTAGTCGCACAACGTGGTTTCTTAAAAGCTACACTAACAAGGTTTGTGAAGTTTTTAAAGGATTTAGAACATGACAACTCAAAGTCAGATCAATTACAGTTGCGTTTTGACATGCTACAGCAAGTCTGGAAGCAATTCGACGATGTACAATCACAAATCGAAATCATTGACAGTAGCGATGTTCAATGCTGCGAGCGCGAATCATTTGAGGACAAATATTTTGATGCAGCAACGCAGACAACTCAATTGTTGAGATCAACTACACCGAGCACAAGCTCGATTCTAACTCCTGCTCCAATTGACGCAATCTCAAATTCGAATACGAACAATCAATTTAACATAAAATTTTCTCAAATTAACTTGCCATCATTCAGCGGCGGTTATAATGACTGGATGCATTTTCATGACACATTCAACTCGTTAATTCACAATAATCCATGTTTGACAACTATTCAGAAATTTTATTATTTACAATCGTCACTCAAGGGCGAAGCTGCTCAAATCGTAGCATCACTTCAAATTACCGAAGACAACTACGTGTTAGCATGGGATTTGTTGAAGCGACGTTTTGAAGACAAAAAAGTAATAACTCGCGCACACGTTAAGGAAATTGTTGATATTTCTTCTGTTAAACCCAATGCTCCCGCGTTAAGGAATTTTGTAAGCACAATTGTCAAAAATTATCGATCACTTGCCAATCTTGGTGAATGTGTTGAGCAATGGGACACTATATTGCTATATATATTAACATCAAAGTTAGATTTTGAATTCAAGAAAAATTGGGAAATCTATATGAAAGACATCGCGAAACCTACATTTACAATCTTCACAGAATTTCTGACACAACAGTGCAAATTGCTAGAAGCTATTGATGAAAAGCCCGCAAAACAAACATTGTTCAAAAAACCGCCTGAACAGAAGTCATTTTCGTATTTTGCAATTAATCGAATAAAATGTCCGATAAGTCAAGAAAATCATCTCATTTATCATTGTAAACAATTTTTGGGTTTGTCAATCAGCAACCGGCTAGCGAACGTCCGCAGATTGAATCTGTGCACAAATTGTCTACGGTCAGGACACACAAATTCAGGGTGCAGATCTAGTGCCTGTCGCAAATGCCAGAAAAAACACAATTCACTTTTGCATTTTCCATCAGCCACACAGCAAATTTCAACAGATGCAATGGCAAGCGTTTCAAATGAGAAAGAGTCAACTTCGATCGAAGTAAAACCTACAATTACGGCTTTAGCATCGCTCTATAATAGTAGGTTATCTCCGGAGCCATTCGTCTTGTTAGCTACAGCGCAAATAATAATTTCCGATTCAAATAATCAACCCGTTCTTTGTCGCGCTATTCTGGACAGTGGTTCACAATCTAATTTCATGACCAAGTGGTTGTCGGAAAGACTAGATCTCAAATCATCAAAAATAAGTGTTCCCGTATGCGGTATTAACCAAGCAGCATTGCGCATCAAAGCAAAAACAAAGGCAAGAATACAATCACGTCAAAATCAGTACTCTGCCGAGTTGACATTTTTAATTTTGGATCAAATTACTGGTCTCACTCCACAAAAAATGTTAAAACGTCATAAGCTGTGCATTCCGCCTGATATTCAAGATTGCTTAGCAGATCCTGAGTTTGATCAACCTGGGCGCATCGATGCACTTTTAGGAGCAAACATATTCTTTGACTTACTTTGCGTCGGACAAGTAAAGTTGGGACAGAATGAAATCATATTAAACAAAACAAATTTAGGATGGATTGTATCGGGACAAACATTTCAGTGCGAACCACTGGAAACGAAATCATGTCTTTTAATCGCAAATTCAGATGTTCAGGACCAACTTCAACAGTTTTGGCAACTGGAAAGCCACTATGCGACTCCCAAATACTCAAGGGAGGAAGTCGAGTGTGAGGAAAATTTTTTAAAAACCGTGCGTCGAGACGAAACTGGTCGTTTCTCGGTTCAATTGCCTTTAAAAGCGAATTATACAGATTTAGGCGATTCCAGAGAAATGGCAATCACGCGTTTCGCTTCAATTGAACGTAAACTCCTCGCGAATCCAAAACTACGAGCAGACTATAATGAATTTATGGCAGAATATGAATCACTCGGTCATATTTCACGAGTAACTGTTGATCAATCACGTTCTGAGGTACCCATATTTTATCTACCACATCATGGAGTACTGAAGGAGCAAAGCACCACCACTCGCTTACGCGTTGTTTTTGACGCCTCTGCAAAAAGCACTTCCGGCTTATCACTAAATTATGTATTAAAAATCGGTCCAACGACCTATTCACTACCCTCATACGATTTCGGCAGCATTCCGTAGTTTTAATTGCAGACATAGGGAAGATGTATAGGCAAATTAACATTGAACCAGCTCAACGTGACCTTCAGCGCATTGTTTGGCGATCGGATCCAAGAGGTGAACTTGAGCATTATCGGCTCAACACGGTGACATACGCCACAGCTTCCGCGTCATTTCTATCAACTCGATGCCTAAAGCAATTGGCAATTGAAAATAGTTCAACTTACCCTCGAGAAGCAGCAATAATACAAAACGATTTTTACGTGGATGATCTTTTGACAGGATCTAATGATTCACGTGATTTAAGTACAATTTCACAAAACTTAATCACGATTTTCAACAGTGCCGGGTTTGAATTAAGAAAATTCTTATCAAATGATTCATCAGTACTTGATAATTTGACCAGGGCACCAGACAATGCATCGAGATTTTTAATTGCAGATGATCAATCTAAAACTTTAGGAATTTCATGGCACGCGTCATCGGACAATTTTGAATATAAGATACGCGAATATGGCAATCATTGCCATGTCACAAAAAGAAAAATCCTGTCAATTATAGCTAAGATATTCGATCATTTGGGCCTCCTTGGGCCAATCACGGTGCAAGCCAAGATCATATTACAAAAACTATGGCAATTAAACGTAACATGGGACGAATCAGTGCCTATCAGTTTGCACACGGCATGGATACAGTTTTGCAAACGGCTCGAGGATTCGCAAACCGTTCGCGTACCTCGGCATACAATTTTACCCAACGCGCGAACCGTGCAACTCCATGGCTTCTGTGACGCAAGCGAGTTGGCTTATGGAGCCTGTGTATACATCCGATCACAAGCGTCTCGCGAACGCGTCCAGGTGAATCTTCTCTGCGCAAAGTCGCGTGTCGCGCCGCTTAAGGCAATCTCTCTTCCGCGTCTCGAATTGTGTGGTGGCTTACTTCTCGCACAACTTATGAAAAGGGTTAAAAACGCTCTAGACATTCACGTCAGCGATATTTTTTATTGGACGGACTCTACTATAATACTTTCTTGGCTAGCTGCTGAGCCTAACACCTGGAAGACATTCGTGTCAAATCGCGTATCGGAAATCCAAACCTTAACAGATGTTAAACATTGGCGGCATGTAAAATCAGCAGATAATCCCGCAGACATAATCTCCCGCGGGATATTCCCGGGCGAGTTTGCAGAGACCAAATTGTGGTGGGGTGGCCCGTCATTTTTAAGCAAGGATTTCACGGTGTGGGAAGCCCAAACACGAGACAATCTATTGCTAAAACATCAAGAAGCTCCAGAACGTAAAATCATAAGTTTGCCCTGTTCATTGGAATTAGATTTTGTAACCAAATTCTCAAGTATCAAAACGTTACAACGAATAATCGCATATTGCTTGAGATTTATTTCAAATGCTCAATTAGCTTCAAACTTCCGTATCTCGGGTAATCTAAGTACACAGGAAATCGAAAGGGCTACAACAGTGCTTCTAAAATATGTTCAGAAAAGGCATTTCACGTCGGAAATCGCGGCGCTTCGCCGTACGGGGTTTGTTAAACCGAGCAGTCGACTAAGAACTCTTAATGTATTCTTGGATCCAGAAGGATTGATTCGCGTCGGTGGTAGGTTAAAAAATTCAAATTTGGAATACCATCAAAAACATCCTATCGTTTTGCCAAGTCAATATCATGTGACCAAACTCATCATCGAAGATTATCACCGCAAAAATTTGCATTCCGGGACTCAAGCCACACTCGCGTCAGTTCGACAAAACTATTGGCCACTCAAAGGCAATCAAACAGTGAAAGGAGTGTTAAGACGATGCGTAGTCTGCTTTAGAGCTAATCCAATTTCAGTGATTCCCCAAATGGGTGACTTACCAAAACAAAGAGTCACGCCTGCGCGTCCATTCTACCATTGTGGGGTAGATTACGCAGGGCCATATGCATTGAAGGGAGGTCAAACACGCAACAGCAAAATAGTAAAGTCGTATTTATGCATCTTCGTCTGTCTTGCTACGAAAGCTGTACACATTGAGCTCGTGACTGACTGGACCACACAATGTATTTTAAACGCGTTTAAGAGATTTGCTTCTAGGCGTGGAGCAGCGCGTCAAATGTTTTCTGATAATGCCACCAATTTTACTGGGGCTGATAACTATCTTCAGAAAATTTCTAAGTTGTTGCAAACTAACGACTTTCAAAATTACTTTTCGTATTCCAGTATTGAATTGAAATTCATTCCTCCTCGCAGTCCGCACTTTGGCGGCCTGTGGGAAGCATCAGTAAAATCAATAAAATATCATCTCAAACGCATTTTGACTAACATTAACTTAACTTACGAGGAGTTTTACACTCTCCTCACTCAGGTGGAAGCGGTTTTAAACTCGCGGCCCTTAATTCCCCTTTCCGAGGATCCCAATGATCTGACAGCGTTGACCCCGGGACATTTCTTGATCGGGGAGCCGTTAAATGCAATTCCGCAGCCACATCTAACAGATCAGCCGATCAACTTTGTACATCGATTCAAACACATACAATTGATGAGCCAGCACTTCTGGACCCGCTGGTCCAAAGACTATTTACATCGGTTGCAGCAGCGTACCAAGTCCCACTTCAACAAGTCACCTTCTCTCCTCGTCGGTTCACTTGTACTTTTGAAGGAAGACAACGCACCTCCCCTACATTGGCTGCTAGGACGCATTACAGCAGTTCATCCAGGAGCGGATGGCGTTGTGCGTGTCGTCACCGTGAGAACGAGAGGCGGCGAAGTTAAGCGTGCCAGTGCCAAAGTGTGCCTGCTACCCATCATGGACAATATGGACGCTTAAGAGTGCTTATTATTGAAGTTCTTTAGATAATTTGTTAGTTGTCTTTGAAGCAATCACGTGAATTTTCGTTGAAAGGGAGCCTTTCAAGGGCGGCGGTATGTTAACATAAATTAGTGCGTGATCATAAAGGCTGTGATTGCAAGTGTTCCTTTTATGATCGTAACTAAGCAACAGAATATAACAAGTTGTTGATTTTTTGATTTTGTAAGATTTTGAAGTTTGTATGAATTTTCAAAAACATATATATTGTACTCGTGCGGCGTATTTCACAAAAATCCACGATAATCAAAACAATTTCTATTATTAACATGTTCAATACCAATACCACAGATAGTAAAAAAAACAATTTCCATCAGCTTTCACGAAAATTATACGGTGTGGTTTTTGTACTCTGCTAGATTTTCAGACTGCTCCATCTTAGTTATAATTATATATTATTATTTTAACCGGTTTTTATTTAAATACAAAGGAACCGGGCCGCATTTCGCAAAATCCCTTCTTATCACTTCGTTTCGGCACATGATACACCCGTGTCTAAAATTTCAAGTCTCCAGCCCTCACAGTTTGGGCTGTGGGTTGATTATGAATCAGTGTGTAGATGAATGAGTGAATGAGTGTGTCAGTGAGGACCCTTCGCTTTATATATATATATAGACTAGCTGAATGTACCCGGCGTTGCCCGGACGTAGATTAAATAAACGCAGTGTTGACAAAAGTGGTGTATTGGCGATGTTGACTAATCGACATTATAATACAATGGCAATGCTCTACCTTGCCAATCACAAAATAAACAAATTTGCTGCAATTAACCTGCGTTGGCAGGACTTCAATATGATTTGGACAAAGAGGATACCTTGGTTGATATCTGAGATGAAAAATCTTGAATAGACTATTTAGGCAAAGACGCAGTTTGGAAGTGTTCTATAAGCGATTCCAGGAAATCGTAATTAACGTTCGGGAAAATAGAAGTTTACAAATTAGCTGATCATGTTATGATAAAGTTGAAAACACTATGGAAACAATTCTCCTGCTGCAGTCATCTCACAAACGGAACAGTATATGGATGATTTTGACTTATCTTCAGCATAAACAAATTCTTCAGCATAATTATCTCCTTCTGAAATGCACAAAAATTATTAAAACCTGGCCGCAATTTGTTTGACAATTAAAGTGCGAACCTTTTGATCTCACTTTCCAGTATTAAAATTTCAATACCTATACCATAGATAGTAAAAAAGATACCCATCACCATTCACGGGAATAATACGGTGTGGTATTTGTACATCGCTATATTTTCACACTTCTCTATATTAGTTACTAGCTGAATGTACCCGGCGTTGCCCGGACGTAGATTAAATAAACGCAGTGTTGACAAAAGTGGTGTATTTGTGATGTAGACTAATCGACATTATAATACAATTAAACAGGAATGCTCTACTTTTCCAATCACAAAATAAACAAATTTGCTGAAATTAACCTGCATTGCCAGGACCGGGTACTTCAATATGATTTGGAAAATGACGATAATTTCGTTTCTGGGTGCAAGCTCCTTTTTTTTCACTCTTTTTCACTCTTCAAGAGAAGGAGAGTTGACAGAGAAGCTGAACTATTCCAAATTATTCGCATTTAGTTCTCTAACAACGTTAAAGAATGTCGTCGAAGAATGTTGAAATATATAAATAAATAATTTCACACCATAAAAACGATGTATTTGGTGTAGTTTCGGATGATAAGGTTTTTTTTGGGGATTGTTTTGAATGGTTATTGATGGTTGGCGGGGTTTAGCTTTGGCGGATTAAACTAAACTTTTGGTAATTTTAATGTGATTGGGTTTAGTTTGGCTTGGTAACAAGTGGTTGGGGTGATATAGCGGAAGTGGAAGTAATTTATGCGAGTTTAGCGTAGTTTGCTTGTAATTCGTAATTTTTTTACATTTTAGGTTGATGTGGGGTAGTTTGGAATGGCAAGTGAATGATTTTTGAGAGTAGTTTGGAATGGTACATTATGTTTAGGGGTGTTTAACGTATTCAGGTAAAATATACAGAAAATTTGGTAATTTTAAAATGAACAATTATAGTGCGAACCTCTTGAGCTCTATTTTCGGTAATAAAATGCAATAGGAAAGATAGTAAAAAAAACTATTTCCATCACTTTTCAGAGGAATTATACGTGGTGGTATTTGTACCCCGCTTACTATTCCTCCATCTTAGTTATAAATAATGCAGAACAATAATGAACACAATGTATATAAAATAAATAGTGTAAATCGTGTATAAGCACACATTACTTATGATGTCAGTGAAATCCGGTAAAACTGCAAATTTCGGATTTTGGCCGGAGCAGGTTTGGTGAAGATCAAATACACCACTATCATTAAATGAACGTAAAAATTAGCGTACGGTATATAAGTGGAGTCCGGTACGACGATGGTAATTTTTCGAAAATCGATTGGGGAGATATTTACTTAACGTCAAGAACAAATCGGGAATATTATATTAAAAAAAATTATTTAATAGCGATAGAACTTCGAATACTGATGCGTCGCCTCGACCTTGGCGACGTTGAGTACCAGCGTTCCAGACGCTGAAGCAGCAATTTTAACAATTATATTAGGTGCACGTGCCTAGTGCGTATTAAAAAAATTTGGATTACCAAATAATACTCGCGCAGGTGTACTCGACTGGCCCGTCATAATTTGCACAAAATGAATTAACATACTAAAGTATATAAATATTTTGACGGGAATGTGGTGGGTGTAAAAATCTTATTCGGCCTCTCCGACAAACTAACACTTGTTTACATTAACATGCATGCCTTCATGGACCTGTGACGAATTACAAACAAATATCTAAATTTCAAGTGTTCCATTTGATTTCGTTTCTGGATGCAAGCGGTTTTTTTCACTCTTGTCAGTCTGAACTTATTACATAGTGATATTTTCACATCCAGGTGCCCTAAATTTATTTTGCCGCTGATTTCAAAAATTTTTCTGGAAGGAAAGTAGTCAGCAGTGGGGCTCGTCAGGGGTGGCAGGGTTGGCAGTGCCACTCCAAGTATAAATTTACTATCGAACACAAAATTAGTTCTGTAATTCAGTTGCAGAATTATGAATTTTTCAGATATTTTCACGAAAATTTAGCGCTTACACCGCCACTGGTATGAATGTCAGTGATATCTGGTACATACAACGGTGAAAATTTCGGGGCAAATTTGGTGAAAAACAAATACACCACTATCATTAACTAAACGTAAAAATTAGCGTACAAATATAAGTGGAGTCCGGTCCGATGCTGATAATTTTTCGAAAATTGATTGGGGGCAGATTTGGTTAACGCGAGGATCAAATGTTAAATTAAAATACTATATTTGATAGCGGTAGACCTTCGAACACTGATGCGTCGCCTCATCGAATTTGGCGACTTTGCGAACAGTTTCCGACGCTGGAGCAGCAATTTTCACAATTGTAGTTGTGTTAAAATTAAACACCGCGATCGAGTACTGCTCCACACGCTGAACCAGCAATTCTCGAATTCTAAGAAACGATAAGAAAGGCTTATCCAACGCTTGGTATGTGCGAATTTCTGCATAGACACTCAATCAAACTAAATCGAGCATCGCCTTTTCACGTTTCTGACCTTGCCCTTGACGTGGCAGGCTCCAGCTGCTTCAATAATGTAAAAATCTTATTCGGCCTCTCCAATAAACTCACATTTGTTTACATTAACACGCATTCCCTCATGGACTTGTGACGAATTACAAACAAATATTCCAACTTCAAGTGTTCCATTTAATTTCGTTTCTGGATGCAAGCTCCTTTCTTTTCACTCTAGTCAGTCTAAACTTATTACACAGAGTTATATTTTCAAAACCAGGCGCCCTAAAGAATTTTGTCGTTGTTTTCAAAAGTTCCAAGAGAAGGAGAGTTGACATAGAAGCTAAATTATTCCAAATTATTCCCATTTAGTTCTCTGACAACGTTAAAGACAATGTTGAAATATATAAATACAAAATTTTACACCATAAAAACGAAGTATTTAGGAATTATGTATAAAAAAAGTCGAAGTTATTCTTCGCTCTTGAGCTCTATTTCCGGTATTAAAAATGCAATAGGGAAGATAGTAAGAAAGACTATTTCCATCACTTTTCACGGGAATTATACGTGGTGGTATTTGTTCTCCGCTTACTATTAGATTTTCAAACTGCTCCATCTTAGTTATAAATAATGCAGAACAATAATGAACGCAATGTACGTAAAATAAATAGTGTAAATAAATCGTGTCTAAGCATACAATACTTAAGCGTATGATGTCAGTGAAAATTTCGGATTTCGGCCGGAGCAGGTTTGGTGAAGAACAAATACACCACTATCATTAACTGAACGTAAAAATTAGCGTACGAAAATAAGTGAAGTCCGGTCCGACGCTGGAAATTTTTCGAAAATCGATTGGGGAGAGTTTTGGTTAACGGCAAGAACAAATCGGGAATATTATATTAAAATAATTTATTTAATAGCGATAGAACTTTGAATACCGATGCGTCGCCTCGACCTTGGCGACGTTGAGTACCAGCGATCCAGACGCTGAAGCAGCAAATTTCACAATTATATGAGGTGTACGTGCCTAGTGCGTATAAAAACAATTTAGATAACAAAAGAGATTAATTTGTATGTACCAAATAATACTCGCACAGGTGTACTCGTATGGCCCGTCATAATTTTCACAAAATCAATTTAAGAAATTAACATTCCAAAGTAAATAAATATTTTGACAGGAATGTTAAAAATCTTATTCGGTCTCTCCGACAAACTAACACTTGTTTACATTAACATGCATTCCTTCATGGACCTGTGACGAATTACAAACAAATATGGAAATTTCAAGTGTTCCATGTCAGTCTGAACTTATTACACAGTGATATTTTCACATTCAGGCGCCCTAAATTATTTTGACGTTGATTTATAAAGTTTCCCTGGAAGGAGAGTAGTCAGCAGGTGCCTCGTCAGGGGTGGCAGGGTTGGCAGTGCCACTCCAAGTATAAATTTACTATCGAACACAAAGATAGTTCTGATTCAATTGCAGAATTTCGAATTTTTCAGATATTTTTACGAAACTCTAGCGCTTACACCGCCTTTATACCTCTTTAAAGTTAAAAACCATAGAGCTGTTTATACAAATGCACGCATGTTGAAAAGGAGGGCTTGCCCCGTCAGCGTGTTGCAATTCCGAAATACGTTTATGTTTGCATCTCAACTGGAACAAATATTTATTGGAAGGTGGAAGAGAATCGAAATAGGTATCAGCCTATTTAATATTCAGAATAACGACTATTAGTCGGAACAATATATTTTATGTGCAGATATTTATTAATATTTTATGATTTAATACGATAAGGCATTTATAAATAACACAACCAAATAGAAGATTTTGATTGAAAACGATTATTAATTTACGGTAGCCGAAGTAATTTAAGTGAGTTTGGCATAGCTTGCTATGTTTTGTAGCATTTTTGTAATTTTAAAGTGATTAGGCTAATTTTGGGGCGGTAAGGGGTAGTTGGGGGTGATTTATGGTAGCCGAAGTAATTTAGGTGAGTTTGGAATAGTTTGCTATGGTTTGTAGCATTTTTTGTAATTTTAAAGTGATTGGGCTTAGTTTGGGGTGGTAAGGGGTAGTTGGGGGTGATTTATGGTAGCCGAAGTAATTCAGGTGAGTTTGAGATAGTTTGCTATGGCTTGTAGCATTTTTCGTAATTTTAAAGTGATTGGGCTTATTTTGGGGTGGTAAGGGGTAGTTGGGGGTGATTTATGGTAGCCGAAGTAATTTAGGTGAGTTAGGCATAGTTTGCTATGATTTGTTGAATATTTTGTAATTTTAAAGTGATTGGGCTTATTTTGGGGTTGTAAGGGGTAGTTCGGGGTGATTTATGGTAGCCGAAGTAATTTAGGGGAGTTTGGCATAGTTTGCTACGGTTTGTAGAATTTTTTGTAATTTTAAAGTGATTGGGCTTAGTTTGGGGTGGTAAGGGGTAGTTGGGGGTGATTTATGGTAGCCGAAGTAATTCAGGTGAGTTTGAGATAGTTTGCTATGGCTTGTAGCATTTTTCGTAATTTTAAAGTCATTGGGCTTATTTTGGGGTGGTAAGGGGTAGTTGGGGGTGATTTATGGTAGCCGAAGTAATTTAGGTGAGTTAGGCATAGTTTGCTATGATTTGTTGAATATTTTGTAATTTTAAAGTGATTGGGCTTATTTTGGGGTTGTAAGGGGTAGTTCGGGGTGATTTATGGTAGCCGAAGTAATTTAGGTGAGTTTGGAATAGTTTGCTATGGTTTGTAGCATTTTTTGTAATTTTAAAGTGATTGGGCTTAGTTTGGGGTGGTAAGGGGTAGTTGGGGGTGATTTATGGTAGCCGAAGTAATTCAGGTGAGTTTGAGATAGTTTGCTATGGCTTGTAGCATTTTTCGTAATTTTAAAGTGATTGGGCTTATTTTGGGGTGGTAAGGGGTAGTTGGGGGTGATTTATGGTAGCCGAAGTAATTTAGGTGAGTTAGGCATAGTTTGCTATGATTTGTTGAATATTTTGTAATTTTAAAGTGATTGGGCTTATTTTGGGGTTGTAAGGGGTAGTTCGGGGTGATTTATGGTAGCCGAAGTAATTTAGGGGAGTTTGGCATAGTTTGCTACGGTTTGTAGAATTTTTTTGTAATTTTAAAGTGATTGAGCCTATTTTGGGGTGGTAAGGGGTAGTTGAGGGTGATTTATAGAAGCCAAAGTAATTTAAGTGAGTTTGGCATAGTTTGCTATGGTTTGTAGCATTTTTTGTAATTTTAAAGTGATTGGGCATATTTTGGGGTGGTAAGGGGTAGTTGGGGGTGATTTATGGTAGCCGAAGTAATTTAGGTGAGTTAGGCATAGTTTGCTATAATTTGTTGAATATTTTGTAATTTTAAAGTGATTGGGCTTATTTTGGGGTTGTAAGGGGTAGTTCGGGGTGATTTATGGTAGCCGAAGTAATTTAGGGGAGTTTGGCATAGTTTGCTACGGTTTGTAGAATTTTTTTGTAATTTTAAAGTGATTGAGCCTATTTTGGGGTGGTAAGGGGTAGTTGGGGGTGATTTATAGAAGCCAAAGTAATTTAAGTGAGTTTGGCATAGTTTGCTATGGTTTGTAGCATTTTTTGTAATTTTAAAGTGATTGGGCTTATTTTGGGGTTGTAAGGGGTAGTTCGGGGTGATTTATGGTAGCCGAAATAATTTAGGGGAGTTTGGCATAGTTTGCTACGGTTTGTAGAATTTTTTTGTAATTTTAAAGTGATTGAGCCTATTTTGGGGTGGTAAGGGGTAGTTGGGGGTGATTTATAGAAGCCAAAGTAATTTAAGTGAGTTTGGCATAGTTTGCTATGGTTTGTAGCATTTTTTCTAATTTTAAAGTGATTGGGCTTATTTGGGGGGGTAAGGGGTAGTTGGGGGTGATTTATGGTAGCCGAAGTAATTTAGGTGAGTTTGACATAGCTTGCTATGGTTTGTAGCATTTTTTGTAATTTTAAAGTGATTGGGCCTATTTTGGGGTAGTAAGGGGTAGTTGGGGTTTATTTATGGTAGCCGAAGTAATTTAGTTGAGTTTGGCATAGCTTGCTATGGTTTTTAGCATTTTTTGTAATTTTAAAGTGATTGGGCTTATTTTGGGGAGGTAAGGGGTAGCTGGGGGTGATTTATGGTAGCCGAAGTAATTTGCGTGAGTTTGGCATAGTTTGCTATGGTTTGTATCATTTTTTGTAATTTTAAAGTGATTTGGCTTAGTTTGGGGTGGTAAGGGGTATTTGGGGGTGATTTATGGTAGCCGAAGTAATTTAGGTGAGTTTGGCATAGTTTGCTATTATTTGTAGCATTTTTTGTAATTTTAAAGTGATTTGGCTTAGTTTGGGGGGGTAAGGGGTAGTTGGGGGTGATTTATGGTGGCCGAAGTTATTTTGGGTGAGTTTGGCATAGTTTGCTATGATTTGTAACATTTTTTGTAATTTTAAAGTGATTGTTCTTAGTTTGGGGTGGTAAGGGGTAGTTGGGGGTGATTTATGGTAGCCGTAGTAATTTAGGTGATTTTGGCATAGTTTGTAATGGTTTATAGCATTTTTTGTAATTTTAAAGTGATTGTTCTTAGTTTGGGGTGGTAAGGGGTAGTTGGGGGTGAATTTTGGTAGCCGAAGTAATTTGCGTGTGTTTGGCAGGGTTTGCTATGGTTTGTATCATTTTTTGTAAATTTAAAGTGATTGGGCTTAGTTTGGGGTAGTAAGGGGTAGTTGGGGGTGATTTATGGTAGCCGAAGTAATTTAAGTGAGTTTGACATAGTTTGCTATGGTTTGTAGCATTTTTTGTAATTTTAAAGTGATTGTTCTTAGTTTGGGGTGGTAAGGGGTAGTTGGGGGTGATTTATGGTAGCCGTAGTAATTTAGGTGATTTTGGCATAGTTTGTAATGGTTTATAGCATTTTTTGTAATTTTAAAGTGATTGTTCTTAGTTTGGGGTGGTAAGGGGTAGTTGGGGGTGAATTTTGGTAGCCGAAGTAATTTGCGTGTGTTTGGCAGGGTTTGCTATGGTTTGTATCATTTTTTGTAAATTTAAAGTGATTGGGCTTAGTTTGGGGTAGTAAGGGGTAGTTGGGGGTGATTTATGGTAGCCGAAGTAATTTAAGTGAGTTTGACATAGTTTGCTATGGTTTGTAGCATTTTTTGTAATTTTAAAGTGATTGGGCTTAGTTTGGGGTGGTAAGGGGTAGTTGGGGGTGATTTATGGTGGCCGAAGTAATTTGGGTGAGTTTGGCATAGTTTGCTATGATTTGTAAAATTTTTTGTAATTTTAAAGTGATTGTTCTTAGTTTGGGGTGGTAAGGGGTAGTTGGGGGTGATTTATGGTAGCCGTAGTAATTTAGGTGATTTTGGCATAGTTTGTTATGGTTTATAGCATTTTTTGTAATTTTAAAGTGATTGTTCTTAGTTTGGGGTGGTAAGAAGTAGTTGGGGGTGATTTATGGTAGCCGAAGTAATTTGGGTGAGTTTGGCATAGTTTGCTATGATTTGTAACATTTTTTGTAATTTTAAAGTGATTGGGCTTATTTTGGGGTGGTAAGGGGTAGTTGGGGGTGATTTATGGTAGCCGAAGTAATTTAGGTGATTTTGGCATAGTTTGCTATGGTTTGTAGCATTCTTTGTAATTTTAAAGTGATTTGGCTTAGTTTGGGGTGGTAAGGGGTAGTTGGGGGTGATTTATGGTAGCCGAAGTAATTTAGGTGAGTTTGACATAGCTTGCTATGGTTTGTGGCATTTTGTTTTATTTTAAAGTGATTGGAGTTACTTGGGGTTGCTAAGGGGTGGTAAGGGATGATTTAAGATAACGGATCTAATTTATGTCAGTTTGGCGTAGTTCGGGAATTTTTTGGGGTTGCTTTGGTGAAGTTTGCAATGGTAAGAGATATTTGAGGATGTTTAATGTAGACGGATTAAATTTGGAGTGGTTTGGTAATTTTTAAATGAGTCACGGATCGACATTATAATTGAAATCAAAATTATAATTGAAATATCTGCGCCTCGCTAGGTACGGCAAAAGTATGATCAGGAAAGCAGAAACTCGACGTTGAAACTGCTTTTGTCGCTGTCGTGTGGTTCGGGAGTGGTCCGTCTGAGTTCAGCCTAATGTAAACCGGTCGCCCGACGTCGAAGTTGTTTTGGCTAGACACGTGCTTCTAACAAAAACACGGTCTCCGCGAGCCGATCATTTTTTGTTAATTTTAACCGGTTTTTATTCGGTTTTTATTTAAATACAAAGGAACCGGACCGAATTTTGCAAAATCTCCTTATATTACTTCGTTTCGGCACATGATACACCCGTGTCTAAAATTTCAAGTCGCCAGCCCTCACGGTTTGGGCTGTATTTGTGATTATCAATCAGTGAATGTGTACATGAATAGATGTGTACATGAGTAGATGAGTGTGTCAGTGAGGACACTTCGCTTTATATATATAGATGATAGAATTAATTTCCTCTTGTATAGCTTGTTCCCAAAGAGCTCTATCATCCCTATTTTGAATTTCCTGAAATGAAGTTGGAACTTTGGTTTCAAGAAATTGTGCACACAATAAGTATTCAGGAATATCGGTTTCTTTGTAAGAAATACGAGTGTTTGCTTTAATTCGTTCACTTCTTCTCAGTTCTGGATCAGGTTCAGATATAACATCTGGTTTTGCTACACCAGATTTTTGTAACACATCTGATTTCACTGTATCAGATTTATTGGATTTTACTGATTTTGATTGAATATCGGATTCATCAGTTTTCATCCCATCTGATTTCACTGTATCAGATTTATTCGACTTTACTGATTTACTGTACTTACTCAGTTTTCCTTTTATCTGATTTAACTATATCAGATTTATTACAACTTACTGATTTACTGAACTTCTTGTCAGATGGATCAGTTGTCCTTCTATCTGATTTCACTATATCAGATTTACTACTTTTTACTGATTTTGACTGAATGTCATCAGTTTTCTCCTGATTGTTTCCAGAATTATCCGATTCAAGCAAACTTTGTCTCGATTTTAAGAAGTAATTTTCATCAACAATTATATCTCTTACTACAAGAAAATTTTGAACTTCCACATCCCACACTTTATAACCATTTGGTTCATAACCAACAAGTATACTTTTTCTAGAATGTCTGTCAAACTTTGATTTTCTAGTTTTATTATGCATGTATACAGTACAACCAAAAACTTTGGGATATTTTAATTTGGTCCTTTTATCATGCCACATTTCATATGGTGTTTTAATTTGTTTTAATGCTTTTGTAGGAGTAAGATTTATTAAATATGTTGCACAGAGAACAGACTCACCCCAAAATGATTTTTCTAACTTAGCACCGTCTAACATTGCACGAGCTTTTTCCGTTATAGTTCGGTTCATTCTTTCAGCTACTTCATTTTGTTGTGGGGTTCGTGGAACAGTTAAGTGATAACTTATTCCTTTTTCTTTAAAGTATGCTTTGATCTCATTTGATAAATATTCCCTTCCATTATCACAATATAAATTTACCATCTTTGAATTGAAATGAGCTTCACTTTTTGCAATATAATCTTGAAGAACAGTAGTCACATCTGATTTGTAAGTTAATAAATATGTGACACAATAGTGAATATATTCATCAACAAATATTACAAAGTAATTTTTATTGTTTATAGTTGGAGAAGTGATTGGACCACAAACATCAGAATGAACAATAAATAATGGTCGCTTTACATATTGTTTGTCTTTAGCTTTGCTGAATGGTAATCGAGTTTGTTTTCCATTTATGCACGCTTCGCATAAATCATCATTTGGTTTAATTTGAGAAATTTGATTTTCATCATCAAACATTTGGTTCCTCTCCTCTGTACAAATTTAGATTTTGATATGTGCCCCAAAAGTTAATGCCAAAGTTTATAATGATCGCTTAAAATGGTATTTATTTGCCCTGAAGGATTTTTAGTTCGATCAATCATAAAATCAATGCCGAATAAATTATTGAAAGGCTTACCTTTTGTCAGGACCTTACTACCTTTCTTTATTTCGACACCTTTTTTGCTAAAGATGATCGTAACACCGGCTTCTTACATTTTTGTAATTGATAGAAGATTGTGTGGGACATCTGGGCAGTAAAGTACATCCTTCCGTACTCCATGAACTCCCATATCACTGATGACGTTGATCGATACTTTCTTTGTTGCTGTTATGAAGACTTCATTCTTTGCTACGGAAATTTTCATCGGGGGTTGCAGGTCGATGAAGATTGAATATAGGTCGTCTCGGTTAATTAGATGATCTGACGCTCCACTGTCCAATAAAAATTTGATGTTGGCTCCACTAGGTTCGTTTGCATAATTTCCGACCATAAAGGCAAATCCGGAAACATCATTCAAGGTTGATGGATGCTGGGTTAATTGCACAGTTTGAACGGTTCGTTTTCTGTCCGACCTTTGTTGATATTCTATCCCATTTAGATAGTGACGACAATTTTTCTTTAAGTGTCCTTTTCTTCCACATTGATAACACGTCACGTCACGTTGAAATTTCTTCTTTTGCTTAAAAGAGCGATTCTTGTTCCACTGATGAGTTTTATGTGATTTCCAGGTGTCATTATGTGCTTTGCGTTCTATAGTAGAAACGGCGAAAGCTGACCGGCGCCAATTTCTTCCTGAACATATCACAGACATGCACGCTGTATTGCCATCTTCTTTGCACATGTAGTGCAGCTTCAAACCTCATTGAAACGTTTGTCGACGGTGCGCCGAACAATCTACGCCATTTGTACCGTTCGCTCTTACTCTAATGAGAACGCGTTCGACGAAGACGGGGCTATTGTGCGCGTCCTATCTCTCGTCTGTGTTGCAGCGCTGTCGTGCATCATTGGCGTGCGAACTCTCTGTCAAAATTATAACCTCCCAAACATTAACGTTTTCGAATTTATAACAAACAGTAAGTGTCAATAACTATACGATCTTCTATTTATTAATTCACGTCTATTGCTAGCGTAAATTGATTCAAAATGCCTTGCAGACGCTTAAACGACGCCCAAAAAGCATTTGTGATGTGTGATGGCACGGAGGACGGTTTCGTGTCCAACGCCTCGCTTATATTTGGCACAAAATCGAAGCTCGCGGATTACTACGGCGACATGAATGCCGAACTGTTCATGAAGTGGATAATAGAGCAATTAGTTCCCAATCTAGAAGAGCCCTCGATTATTGTAATGGACAATGCGTCCTATCACAGGATTGTAGTCGAACGGAATCCTATTGCGGTGTGGAAGAAGTGCCAAATACAAGAGTGGCTACACCAACACAACGTGCTGTTTGAGCAGCACATGTTTAAGGCCGAGTTGCTTAATTTAGCAAAGCAGATACGTAGTGGACGAGTATTTGCGACAACATGGACACGAAGTCCTCCGCTTGCCACCGTACCATTGTCAGTTCAATGCAATTGAACTGATATGGGCACAGGTACAATTATTATTTTAAGTATAATACTCATGTTTTTAATAAGTCCATTCAGTGTTCTCTAGGCCAAAACATTTTACCATTCCCATATGGGAGAAGATGAATATGACGACAAGAAAGTGTTGGAGATGTGGGAGCGTCACTCGCCCAATGCACCCCAGAACAGGGGCGTATAGTGGTGACCTATACCACCAACCGGCATTCGTGCTAGAACTATTATTGATAGTCATATCGTACATTGGAAATGTAAAGAGGATCAATTAAATTGGTTATTTGGACAGTTCTATTGAAGTCTTTGCGGCACACACGTTTGAAAGGACCCTAACCCTTTGTATAAGTTATATTCGAAAAACTAACTGCATTGTTGGTGAAGATGGAAGTGATTGTACTTTCTGAGCCAGCCGTTGCACTAAGTGCTCGACGCATCTGAAATGAAACATCACGCAATATGACCAATAGAAGTTCGCCATTTATTCCGAGGAGTTGGTTATTGAAGAGAAATGCACTTTGTGAGAGCGATAATAATTTTGCAAAAATAAATACATTTTTAAGAGGTTAAGAGTTTTTGATAACCTAGAAAACACACGCGGACTTTATATTAAACTACTTTGGGGTACCGAAATCGATCTAAATGATACTTTAATCGTACATCCGACACTTTATGGACATATTAATATATTTATTGATAAATTTAACTGATTGTGACCCCTGCTGAAACAGCACGCCACTGTACTTTTGACAGCGAATAACACTACTTAGTTCAGACGATCGGTTTCGATGGGCGCCGGTCAGCTTTCGCCGCGACTACTATACCCATTTTGCTTCAGCAGAAAGCACTTTTAAACTTGTGTCGCGGTTTTCACTTTGTAGTTTTACCTCATGGTCTAAAAGTCGAGTTTTGACGAATGCCAGAGTTAGATTGTCTTCCGAGAGTGTTTCAATTGCTGTAATTACGTCGTCGTATGATTTCGGTAATGTTAGAAGAAGGTGTGATACTTTATCAGCTTCTTCTATATTGGCTCCAGCTGCGATTAATTCGGTTATACATTCATCAAACGTGGTAAAGTGTTGAATGAGGGTTGTTTCTCCTTTTAGATGCATACCAAGTAGTTTCATTCGTAACGCAAGTTGTGTTTCGATGCTCTTACGTTCGTAGATGTTGTTTAAATCTTGAAAAATCTGCTTGGCTGTCGATTCAGGTGTTGCAAAACTCAATAAAGAGTCGGCTAGGTGAGCAACTATTACACTTTTGACAATTCGTTTGGCTTTTAACCACTCTAATGACGATTCGGTTGGGATGTCTTCATCGATTACTCTTATCACATCTAGTTCAGTTAGCACAGAGCGAATTCGTAGTTTCCATACACTATACTTTTCACCGTTGAAAGCTTAAATATTACGTTTTTCGATTGTTTTTATTTTCGGGCCACTTTTCACTTTAATTTTAATTTTACGACTAAATTACCGATTAGAATTTAGAAATGTTTACGCGTCACCTGGGCCCATAACCTTTTAGATTATGGGATTTAAATAAAAGACGAGTTGATATTAATATTGTCTTTATCAATTAAGAAGGCACGTCTATTACAGTCGAACGGAGTCGAACAACTAAACTCAAATTGGAAATGTTTGAATACAATAAAAAACTATATTTAGGCTTCGTGGAAAGTCTAGACCCTGTTGCAGGCGTCAGGATATTAAACTTTTACTAAGACTTACATATTCGGCTATTATGAACGTTCCAGCGTATGTATATAATGAGCGTGAAGAGTTGACCTCATAAACATAGTTTGACATATTTATTATAAACCAACAGATGCCGCCGAAAATCTTAATGTCTTCGCAAAATCCTACCGGCTGCGCCAATTTTTATGTCGTAGGATGAGCAAAAGGCTTTAAAAAAATAATTGCAGCAGTTGCAATTTAGCAACCTTTGTTATAGCATTGAAAATTAACTTGACTCATTTTCAAACCTGGCAAAATTTTGCAATATCTAAAAAATTAGCAAAAGAGACAATTAATGTTGTGTGGAAAAATAAACTTTTATTAACTATGCTTTTCGCACCTATTCCGACTTGACCCGAATTCCACTAAGCTTTCAGATACTAACTTCAGCTTATGCCCTCTTCGTAATTTGAAATTTGCACAATAGTTACGCATCCGCTCACAAGCATCAGACATTATGGAAAGTGTGAAATACAATAATTACAAAATGGTTCAAGAAAAGCAATTTAGAAACGGCAAGGAATGTTGAATCATTTTGTAGTCAAAAGTAAAAATAAAATATAGATAAAATTAATAAACTCACAGGTGCAAATTTCGTTAAAAATTCTTAGAGACACTGCAAAATCTCATAAACCAAAATCGCAGAGTGAGGAGTTTCGGTGGCATCTGTATGTGGTAGCTGGTTCAGAAAATTTTGCAGTGACTAACAAAATTCGCAACCTTCTACTTATATTTTCTTGTTCTCGTACTTAGAGGGCACGTTGGAACCAGCGAACGGAACAGGAGGCAGAGTAGAGTTAGACTCTGGTGGCGCCCGACCCGTTTTGCTCTAATTTTTACCTAAATATTTTGTGTTTGTTGTAGTTTGAGTTTAGGGTTCTTAAGTGTAATAATAGTAAAACATTAAGAAAGAAATATGAGTTCTCCGACATATACAGATTGTTCCAGAAATAGCGGACCACTTGTGCAGTACCTTGTTGGGAGTCTTTAGGAAGTCAGGGAAAAATAGTAAAAAAATTAATCGTAATATTCTTCTTAGATTTTAGCAAAAAATTGCATGCTCAATTTGGCAAATCTGTAATTCTATACTGTTGATGCGTTCCATTAGGTAACTGTCACTGTTTGCACCAGCGACGCCTGATTTATTTTCATGGTATTGTGATGTAAAAACTGAAACTTTTATTTTTTAATTCAACAGTAAATTTTGGCAACATTTGCTTTGTTATCTATTTATTCAATATTTTCAGCAAGTATATCTTATAAGTTTATATCTATATGTGGGCCGAGTTTCAGTTCACTCGGTTTTTCCGTTCTCTTTATGTGCCTAATAGGCCCTCGTCGTGAAACATCCTATATTAACATAACTTTTTAAATTCTTATAGAAACCAAAACGCATAATCAAAATATCTTTGAAAGCTATTTTGAGTGTACAACATGTTCACTGTTTAATATTTTCTTGGCTGGTCCCGCATATATGTTTTTGTAGATAAGTGTCTTTTACATACCTACTTTTACCAACGTCCATAAAAATATTTCGAGAAGTAATTTTTGCAAATTTACATAGATTCGCCCAAGCGTGGTAACACGTAAATGAAAATTTTTCATAGGGTTCAGTTTTTAACCTGCACAAAAAAGCTTTATGCGATCCCCTTTTTTTTATCCCATTTTCTAAAAGTTCTTTAGAATTTAATTTACAATCGTTTTGAACACTATTACAAGCACAACAGCCAAGCCAAGGATCAGCATTGATCACAACCTTCTAGTTTATGTCTTTCAGCTTATCTAATACTTTCGTCCAAGAGCTTTTACGTTCTTGAATTTTTCAGCTGGCTGGGTACGGCAAACTACTTCTTGGTACCTTAGAAGTTTGGCCACTATACTCGTTTTAAATTAGTTTGAGATTAGGAAATAATATTTTTTGTAAAATTGTTGAAGGTGTTTTACCTGAAGAAGATGAATCTGAGTATAGAGCATATTTTAATATTATTTTCGCTACCTCCCTCAAGAAATGGTCTTGATTTTGTCTTCTTAAAATCCATTTTTTACGTTAACGAACGAAGCAACATTAATAGGTTATTGGACAATGACACTTAAATTGGTAAAAGTCTGTTTTGACCTATAGTTCTGACCTGCACTGAATTCCTGACTTATATGTAGGTCTTTGAATTGAAACTTTTCCATTCCGGTACCAGAATTATCTATCTGTTTATGATGTCCAATCAGTTAGTAATATGTGTCAAAAAATAGATAATGCAGTGCAAGTCTCAAAATGTTTAATATTTGATTTGGAACACTCCGGCTTTCACAGGCTTTATGTCGAAGATTGCTGTTAAATCTGTCGTAAATATCCACTGAGAATGTTGCTGCAGATGTAGCCAAAGCTTTGAACACCATTATAATGCCCGGCCCAAAATACTTCATTAGACGTCAACAATGATGAAGTAAATACGGAAAACGTACTTGTTACTCTATTCTAGTAATTAAATTTTGAATTTCTGTTGTATTAAGAACTTTGCGATGCTTCGATCTATTGGAATAACATCCATTCATACGTTTCGGTTACGTCTGCGGTAGACACTATTAGTGACAGTAAAAACATGGCCTGAGTAATTTTTGAGTCTTGGTACCAAAAGAAAATTTCTACTGTAGTTCCTAAGTACATATAATACTAAATAGAAAAAACATGCAAGGTGTTCATCTAACGATTATTTTCTAGATTTTTGTAACAAACCACTATCACATGCCATGCCCAATTTAACACGTACGCTAAAGGAAGACGAAGTGACCAGTTCGGAAGAAGCACGTGACAAAATCGAAAACACCCAAGGAGACAAATGCCTGGAAATTCCTGTACTGAACGAAGCATCCAAGCCGGCAGTTAGTTCATTAGACATACCTTGTTTGCACTTATTCCCGGCAGAAAACATCTACGAATCGGCGGCTAAGCTTCTGTTTCTTGCCATAAAATGGGCCAAAAGCATACCATCATTCTTGCAGCTGTCGTATCGTGACCAGTCGATTTTGCTGGAGGAAAGTTGGAATGAATTGTTTGTATTAACTGCTGCACAATGGGCATTTTCAGTAGATGAAAGTAGATATACCCGTCATCAATTTAAGATCAAATTTTACGTTATGCCTTGCAGGTGTTTTGATCAGCAATGCAATTGCTCCAAATGCCAGGCATGCAGCACTAGAAGAAAACGCTCGTCGTCTGAGAGAAATCATAACGCGACTTACCCTGCTAAGCGTTGATCATACTGAGCATGCATGTTTAAAGGCTTTGGTGCTTTTCAAATCAGAATGTCGAGGACTTTGTGAACCGAGTCATGTTGAACTGTTGCAAGATCAAACGCACGTTATGCTACATGAATATTGCAATCAGAGGCAAAGCACACATAAAGGGAGATTCGGGAAGCTTCTTTTAACTCTGCCGGCTGTGCAGTCTGTTAGTAGAAGAGGTTTGGAAGAGTTGATTTTCAGACAAACTGTGGGAGATGTGGCAATTGATAAACTATTGACTGAAATGGCTAAGGCGGCACATTAGTTTCATTTTTCTATCACTGTAATTGTTATTGTCTAAAATAAATATGTGTAAATTATTGTGGATATTTGGATATTTTATTACTTCGTTTCCTCACTCATCAATGCAAATCCGACCGCTACCACATTTACAAGTTTCATAATAAAATTCAAATAACTTTAACATTAAGGGCCAGTATTATAAACGTTAATTAACTCATGGTTCAGCTGAACTTGGTTCAAATGTCGACCATGTTCAGGTAGATTTCCGTTGTATAAAACATTATCAGGGTGCGGTCAGCTGAACCGGGGTCAAAAATTCCTAATGAACAGAAAATTACCTACATTATTTGTCAACTGTAAATTCATCTATGAAATTCATTGAAAAAGCTTAGCGTAAAGAAGGGGGTAGATCTCTGCGTTTTCTCCTTCCGGCGATTGGATTTTAATAGGAACCCATCTACCGCACCAATACAACAAGGGAAGCGCGAAAAGCTAGAGTAACTTTATTTTATACTAGCCTTTGCCCGCGACTTCGTTCGCGTGGAAATTTTGATATGTATGTTTGTAAAATTACGGCCTGATCATAATAAATAAAGTATAGACGACAGCTTGCGACCATCACCGCCATCTAGTGATTCCTTGAAATGCTACCGGTACAATCCCTTTCTCTATGAAAAACAAAAACATCTATCCCACAGGAACATCTTTCCGGTATAAATAGTAGCCTATGTGCTATTCCAGACTATAATCTATCTCTGTTCTATTGAGTAACAAACATCCAAACTTTCGTATAGATTTATTCCAATACCGTTCTGTATATTCAGCGTGCTTGTAACTGCTTGTAACTCCATCCCAGTAGATTATAGCACCCCCCTAACTAACCCTTCAAATGAGCGATGATTAATCTTCTTTCTAAGAAGACCAAACTATATTTGGGTGTTTCAAAAACTACGTACGCGTAACCGGTTCAAACCCATTGATGTTCAAGAAATCGTTTTAACCTTTGTATTTCCGCCCCCACACGGCTTACATCTCCCAAAATATACCATTTGACGAAATCTTTAAGAGCGGCGTCTCACAAACTCTGCTGATTTTTGACCGATAGATGGCACTTGCATCTGCAATCTCTTTAAATTCAATTTTTATTTGACCAGTGAAAGCGTTCTCTACCGAGTAGAGGTGAAACGTCTTTAAACAGTAAACAGATTTCTGTCATGTCGAACTAGAGATCCGAGTCTGCACTTACCACAAAACAATTGCGTAATCAGACTCATAGGCGGAGAGACTTGAAATACACTTTGGTCGAAACCCAACATAATCGAAAATCATTCACGGTCAATTTAAAACGCCAAAACTACTATTTGGAATCATTGAAAATAGAAAAAATAAAATGACGAGTTCTCTGTTTCCTTTCGCCTTTCGGCTAATCAGACTCATCGTCAATGATGACTTAGGGCCTAATTCTAAATCAAATTTGCGCCGTTATAATTTATGCTCCTAAATATAAAAATCATTTCTGAATTTTGTAAATTTTTTGTTTAATTAGAAAATTATATTTTGAAAATGTACATGAAACTTGCCTCACCCATATGTACAGTCAGTTTCTCAGAAAATGGAACTCTGTTTACAAGATAAGTTTGCAACCCAAAATACATGTAGAAAAAAACTTATTTCCAGTTTGAGAGGATCGTTGCAGTACTCGAGGTCATTTGAAAAATGTTTACCTTTGGTTAAATTTAGCGTCAAGAGGTAACGACGGTTTCGCCACAAGTTTAGTTCGGCAATGTATCAATTCTTGAATATTCCTGCGATGGACATTAAATCATTAACTGGAATTAAAACGAGTGTTTAATTCAGTAAATTAATTATTTCTATACTAATCGCGGGAAGACAAAATAGCATAGGGCTGTGACATCTGAGACTTAATAGTTTTGCACATCCAGTCCTCATCTAATTTATGATTGCCTTGTGCATTTTACGAATCATATTTACCACGACAATCGGTTATTATTATTGTAGGCTATTTAAAATCGTTTTGTCAAGATGGTTCGCTTTTCTATCTTAACTTTACTTTTTATCAGGATGAAAACGACAAGAGCGGTTAAATACATATTTATTACTATTCATTCGTAATAATAACTGACAGGGCAGGGAGAGAGTGCGACCTGAGCGTACTGAGACCGTGTTTGGCTGATGGTTGTCTGAAAGAGAAAACATGTATGAGCATCTCATGATCTACACAAATCTTTACTCATCAATGTAGTTAATGAGCGGTTGAGTTTGAGAATGTAAATGAACAAACTGCCTCCATCATAATTGAGGTATCACTAATCAAATCAATATCAAATCTAATATCACACCAATGATTAAACAAATGATCAAATGAGTGATTCTGTCCCCGGATTTTGCCAGCTTTGATTGTGCAATGGGTATTAAGGGATCGCGCACAAAATACCCCCACAAAGTGCTTATGAGCTCTAAACTCCTCAGTGCCGGCTGTGCAATGACATCTCAAAATGTCGGCCCACCCACTGACCATTGCTGATAAAGAATGAGACGTGCAATGATCATCGAAAGTTGTCCGCTCCATTATCAAACAATCACGCATCCTAGCTACGCCTAATGATTCGTCAATCATTACAATCACCGGAGTGATAACGGCTCAAAAGCCTGATCTGTATTGAGCCGTGCAATGACATCAAGGGAATCGCACGCCAGATTCTGCGCGAGATGTCCTCTCACCTACAGACCGTCATTAATGATGAGACGTGCAATGACATCAAGGGAATCGCGCACGAGATGTCCGCTCCAAACATTAACCAAAAGCAAGACAGAAGCATCTCACAATGCTTAATTGAACTCATGCAGACAAAGCATGCTCAGCGAAGATTCACACAGATAGAGAATTGCTCAGTGATAAACTCACCCTTATCAATTGCTTCACACCACCAACACAATTAACACAACCGTCTGGTAGTAAAGTCGAAGTCAAAATGCAAAAGTGACCGCCGGACCTTTTAATTACCCTTCGCGGTCTCACACTTCTAGAGTTACAAAAAAATCACATGTGTTGGGGTGTGTCGGTGTGTGATTTATAATTTCAGTAAACTTGGATTTTTATGGCACACGTGTTCGAATTTAATAACAAAGAAATTCATTAGTCTTACATTATTTACACGTGTAAGAAATAATTGTCACGGTATCAATTAACTTTAACACCAATAATTGTAAACTATTCCATAATGTAGATTAAGATTTATGTAGGTCAAGATTGTCGTATTGTGGAAGCCCAGATTGTCGAGACACTCAAAGGCTCAAGGCCGTCCTTATCACAACAGTAATGCCCGTGTCACACTATCAAATTTTCGTCAAATTTCCATCAAACTAGTTGCAGCAAACTGAGTTGATGACGTCAGGAACAACTTTCGTCAAATTCTCTATTTCCATCCAACAAACGTCAGATTAGATCAAACTTTGAGGTTAGCTTAGGGGACCGCGGACGATCGTGTTTTTGTGTGCATTTTTGTTTGAAATCGATAGAAATTTGATTAGTACTCGAGCCCCACGCAAAAGAGGAAGGTGCTGTTATTATCATTAGCACGAATCTTATTAACTAGAAAACTCAAAGCCTAAAAAAAGGACGCAATCTTGGATAAAACGAAGGAATGCTGTGATGGATAGAGACAATGGGGCAAAAATTGATTTCCCTCATGAAGTACCAAATCGCGTACGAAGATCCGTATGACTTCACAAATAACATGCGAATTGATCAGGCAACATTTAATAAATTATTAGAAAAACGGAACACGATTTGTTACATTCTCCTCTCCTGTCTTTAATAAAATCTTGTAGGTTTTTATGCTGTCAGCTATTCGAAATCCGATAACAATGTTCTTCATTTTCTGCCATTCTTTCGTGAACTGTTCGACCTTTGAAATCCTAGTTATTCTGGGCCGAATTTTGCCCATTTCCTCAACAATTCGCTGCAGTGCATCGCGATGTGCAAATTTGTTATAGTACGAGTCATTTTTCGTGTCGTACAATATTGCTTCCTATTTGTATAAATCAAATATTGTTGATAAATCACTGCCACTCCAAATTTTCATTCCCATTTCACCCTCACCGGAAAATTACAAGGACCTAAATGTCAACAATGGAATGTTTAGAACTGGCGCCCAGTTATCAGCCAATGAAAGTACCGACTGCTTCCAATAGTTTGAGGGAAATAGACGCCCTCCTATTCTCGTCAAACGTTTGACGGTTGTTGCGTCCAACGAGTTTGAGCTGAATTTGATAGTGTGACAGGGTTTTTGCCGAACGCAGCAAACAGGGTAGTAATGACGTCATCAACCCAGTTTGCTTCAACTAGTTTGATGGAAATTTGACGAAAATTTGATAGTGTGACAGGGGTCTAAGAGTCACGTTCTTAAAACTCATTGTAGAAACGAACAGCTATTAAATTAATAATAACGTACTTCTTCGGGATTTTGGACCGTGTCCGATTTGAAATTCTTCAATTACATTATGTTATTAAATTATTCATAGAGCTTACAATTAGTTATAAGAGTATCAATTTTTTCTTGCTTCCGCCAGTATATAGAAAAATTTACATAATAAAATACTCATTATAATACAAGTTTATTATTTAATGTGCATCGGAGAAATAGTCGAGAATTGAAACATTGTCGAGCGAAACCGTCACCGTCGTTACGTGCTGATGCCACTTCACCAAAAATATGATATACATTTGTCAAGTGGCCTCCAGCATTGTGTCACAGTTTGTCGATACCCACAAAGTGGAAGTCAGTTTTTTTCTACTTGTATTTTGGGTTGCAAACTTATCTTCAAAACAGAGTTCCATTTTCTGAGAAACTGACTGACAACGTTTACTACTTTCTTGTGCGACTCTACGGGTGGAAGACCCAGGTAAAGGAATGCCTTCCATTCAAGAACGAAACGAATGAAATTCATACCGCCTCAAAATAAATATGTTGATTCTGCTTCAGTACGTATTTATAAACAATTACTGAACTGATTTAAACAAACATGGCGTTTTTGCTTACCATTTTAAAAAATCACAGCTGCAACATCGTTGTATCAAAAAAAAGAACGGCAATATTTTGTATCAATAATATTTTAATGATAAATAAATTTAAAATTCTAAAGTTTGATGACGACTAGCTACCTACTGTCCTGTACCTTTTGAGATATTTGCATTTTTATGATCTGCAGTATTCGAAAGCGAGCAAATAAATCATACAAATTGCCACATTTATCCTTATTTTCTATTGATGTGCCATTTCGGAATCAAAAATTAGCATAAATTGATTCATCGGTTTAGATAAACATAGAAATTAAATTATCCAAAAAACGGGTGGTTTTAGGTATAGAAAGGTATTTGTCAATTTTTGGATGGGACACCTGTAGATTATTCGTAACTGCCTAGATAAGTATTATAATTTTTTTTTCAATATTAGCGAGTTACAGCACAGACTTGCATGTTCATTCATCACGCTGTTTCCGGAACTGCAAACGATGGGTACAGATAATGTCCCGATCTTTGTTGATAAAACCAGCGGCTCTTGTGTCGGAATAAAGACACAGGTATAGGTAAAACGCCAGGAGCCCATGTAAATAAACACCACCGCTTTTTATTTCCTTTTACAGCTGTACAGTACTGAGAAATGCTTTCGGCCATTTAATTAGTTCTTCCTTGTCTTGTCATGTAAATCAGGATTTGTATTGTCTGTGCGATGAAGAAAACGGCTTATTTATAAGAAAGGATTCCTTCTGATAGATTTGAAAAGAAGCTTGTTCCTCCTTATCAGTTTCAGAAACTGGGTAATATTATTTTCCAGGTAATTCATTATATACAGTTCGAATTCGAATTATAATGATTCGTACACAATATGATTTTTAAAAAGCGGCAATCGCTGTAAAATTCCGATTTCAAGAAATTAAAAACCCTATTAAATGGCTTCCAATTTACCACAAGCCCACCATTTTTGAATTTTTCTAAATTTTATGGTATATTTTGTGCAATATTCATCTTTTTTATTTTAAATTAAGAGCCATATTTTTTGCATAATTTGCTCGCTACGCCCCACCTACTGGAATAACTTCGATTGGAACACGATTTACATATCGAGAAAATACAACCGTTAATGAAGCCGGCCGCGAAAGTCTACATACTCCGAAATTAGTTGTAAATTCATAAATAATTCATTCTACTAAATTCATGAGTTTTTCAAAAACAGCACTAGTCAAAAAAATTAACAACTAACTTTGTTATCTAAAAACTCAATTTTCAACATTGGTTCAAAAATACATAAATGGTTGTAAATCACGAATTTCTTTTTTTTTTTTTATTTTTTGTATAACTGGAAATTCTTCCTACCTATGTTTTTGAATTGAATACCCAGTATATTTTTTAATTTTTAGGACGCAGATTAAAAAACTTCTTTTTTATTCTTAAGAATTGTTTCAGCCAAAAACAGCTCATGTCATAGTTATTTGTACACACGTATTCTGTATTTTTTGTAGTTATTTGTATAAAATAATAATAATAATGATGTTCTGTAAAAAGAATACTTATCGGTGACTGTTTTTTGCTTTTCCTAAAAATTCAGTTTTTGCCAACCATGTTGCAGTTGTTATTTTTTTAATGATCAACAAAGGGCGTGTTTGTTTAGATCAGTTTAGCAAATGTTCATAAATACGTACTGAACCAGAACCTACATTTTATTTTAGCAGGTATGAATTTCATACCATTCGAGTATTTCCATAAATTGAAATAACTTGAATGAAAGGCATCTCTTTACCTGTGTCCTCCACCCACAGAGTCGTACAGAAAAGTAGTAAACGTGTTAGCCGCAGGGCTGGTGATTTTCAGAAAAAAGCCGGGGTCATAATTTTGTAATTTTTTAAATTGGTTTTTAGTTGATATTAGATAATAATGACAAATCCATGAATTAATAAATTTACTCATTCTTCTTTAAAAACAATGATTTTTTATTAGCACAGGTTATCAGCGCTAAATTTTTCATAAATTACATATTGTAATCAACACCCCGAAATTAGTTAAATTCAACTCATACTTATCAAAGTACAATTTTTGTTTGTTTGAAATTGACCCTATAGTAAAAAACATTGTAGTGAAAGACAACAGCTACAGCCCGACCGCAGAAAAAAATAAGAACACCGATAGTGTTGTTTTCTTGTGCACCATGAGATTGGTCGTCCATTGTATATTATGATGTATCCAGTTGTACTGCGACGATTGTCTTGGTCTTGAGCATAGTCTGAGTCACTGTAGGCTATTAGTTGTTCCTTTTCTTCAGATCTTCTTTCTGATGTATTAACGTCAAATTTTATTCCTAGATCTGGATTTAGTTTTAGATACTTCAGAATATGTTTCACATTATTTACATCGCATCTTGTTGATTTTTCTATGTATCTACTAACGAAGTTAACAGCGAAAGATAAATCCGGTCTGGTTTTGTTGTTAAGATATAGTAGACTCCCAATTACTTCTCGATAAGGAAAGTTTTTCTCTGTTTCGGATTCTTCTCGATTCGTGTCGGTTTTACTCATTGGAATTTTACTTCCATTACATTCCACCATGTTAAAGTTTCTTAGGACCTGTAGCGCTGTGTTTCTCTGATTAAGCGTTAAATATTTTTCATCACGTTGTATGTTGATACCAAGGAACTGTTTTGGATTCTTGCAAACTGTTATCGTGAATTCATTATTTAACAGTGTTTTCACTGTGTTTCAAATTTTCAATCTGGTTTTCGTCCTCTCCAATTATTAGACCGTCATCAACATAAATTGCTAATATCAAACAGCTGTCTTTGGCTTTAAAAACACACTGTTCAGTTTTCAGCGGAATTAATCCAATTTTCTTCAAAAATTCTGTAAAACGTTGATTCCAACGAATCGGTGCTTGCTTTAGACCGTAAAGCGCTTTATTCAGTTTACAAACTTTGCTTTCCTTGTTTTTAACTTCATAACCCTCGGGTATTTCCATAAACACTGGATCTTCCAGATAAGAAAGCGGTTTTTATATCAAATTTTGCCATCAAAAGATTCTTCTTTGCGACAATAGCGAATAATAGTCGTATTACGCTGGTTGTTATTACTGGACTAAACGTTTCTTGAAAGTTTATGCCATATTTCTGTTCACAGCCTCTTACAACTAGTCTGGCTTTATAAGTTTCATCCTCTTTGATTTTAAAAACCCATCTGTTTGTTAAAATCTTGTGTTCACCAACTTCATCTCTATTTACTATTGTCCACGTATTGTTTTCTTGCAACGAATTTTTCTCATCTTCTATGGCCTTTTTCCAGTTGTCGTTATCATCCGAATTCATTACTTCTGTATATGTTAGATAAACGTAATCTTCGAGTTTTCTTGGTGGTTTTCTTGATCTCTTTATTCTTGTTTTTCGATTTTCTGTCTCTTCGTTATATTTGATATCTTCTCTCTTCTTATCATCCTCTTCTTTTGTCGTTTCTTCTTCAATTTCTTCTTCACTCTCTTCTGATGTTTCATCACTTGTGTTGTGTAGAATGTTATTCACTTCTCTGTTCTTACTGAAGCTTGTGTTATCAAAGACGACATCTCGTGCTGTTATTATCTTTTTTCTTAGTTTATCGAACAGTCTGTATCCGTTGGTTGCGAAGCCAACGAACATGGGTTTTTCAGTTCTTTCATCAAGTTTTTTTACATGTCCCAATTTCTTTGAATAGGCAATAGCCCCAAATACTTGTAATTGTTTTAGATTCGGTTTTCGATTATTCCACATCTCGTACGGTGTTTTATTTTCACACAATGATTCTGTTGGCATTCTGTTGGTTAAATATGCTGCGATTCGAATTGCTGCACCCCACATTTCTTTGTCTGTTTCTGCATCATAAATTAGCGATCTTGCTTTGTCTAGAAGCGTTCGATTCAGTCTTTCTGCTTTGCCATTCTGTTGCGGTGAATATTTTACTGAGCAGTCAAGAACTATTCCTTTTTCTTCACACCAATTTTTAAGATGATTGTTTATGTATTCTTTGCCGTTATCACTTCTAATTTTGGCCGTTTTAAAATTCCATTTCGCCTCCATTTCTTTAACGTAGTTTTTAATCGCATTTGTTGCTTCATATTTTCCTTTTAACAAATGAACCGTGATGTAGTGTGTATAGTCATCAAGAATAGTCATGTAGTATTTCATTCCATCCCATGTTTCTGGATCTATGGGTCCACCGAGATCTGTATGTAATATTTCCAACGGTCTAGTTGCTCGTTGTCTAATCTCTTTAAATGGTTTTCTTATCTGTTTTCCTCTGATGCATGCATCACAAGCAAGTCCTGAAGATCTTTAATTTCTGTTTTACTTAGGTCGAATCCATGTGATAAATCTTTCAATTTCAAAAGTGATTTATGACTTACATGTCCAAGTTTCTTATGCCAAATGTTTAGATTTTCAACTTTACTGTACATGATTTCATGGTCTGTATTTAAATGTACTTCATAAATCCCATTATGATTTTTTATTCCTTGAATGATTTTTTGTTTATCTTTAAAGACTTCTACTTTGTCTTGTTCGAAAATTACTTTACCACCACAGCTTGTGATTTTATTAACTGACAATAGGTTTTTACTTAGCTCTGGTACATATATGACGTCATTAAGAATGCATCTGTCACTTACGACTTTTCCTATTGCTTTTGCAGTCATCTGTTGTTCCTTTTTCGACGTTGATATGTCTGATTTCTTTGCTGTATAGTTCTTCAGTAATTTATCATCGTTGACCATGTGTGAGGTAGCTCCGGAGTCGATGATCCATGTTTCTTTCTTTATATTGTTGTTAACTTCTTTTTCTGCAGTATAAAACGCCGTTCTTCTATTATTTCCTGATGAACTGTTGTTATTTCTTTTGTTCCGGAAGAAACAGTCTGATTCTGAGTGATTTGTCTTCTTACAGATGTTGCATTTTCTTTCTTGTCTTGGATTCTGTTTCTTGCATTCCCTTGCAAAATGACCAGTTTTTCCACATCTAAAACACGTTTTATTATTACTTGGATTTCGTTGCGTTGTACCTTGTTTTCTGTTAAAATTGCTGCTTGATGTGAACGCCACTTCGTTGTTAGAAACTTCTGTTTTTAGTCGTGCTTCTTCTGCCAATAATCTTGAAGTTAGGTTTTCGGTCGTTTGTTTTTCAGTCGGAGTTGAATCCCAAGCGCTGAGAAAATGTTTATAGCTTTCTGGAAGTCCGGACAGGATTTTCGTTATTAACATTGCGTCGGTGATCTTCTCTTCTAAACCACTTAGTCTGTGTCTCAGATTTTCAATTTCACTTATGTAGGACGACACATCAGCTTCTTTATTGTATTTTAAACTGTAGAATTCTTGCAGCAGTCCATATTTTTGTTGTTGGGTGTCTTTTTCGTAAATCTTGCATAATTTGTCATACATTTCCTTCGAAGTTCCACAATTCAGAAGATGGTTTAGCGGTTGTTTCTCAATTGTTGTTATTATTATTCTTTGTGAAATTGCGTCTTTCTTGTTCCATTCGTCGATGTCCCTTTGACTTGCCGTAGATGATGGTTGTGTTGTTTGAACCGTTACTACGTCGTATGTTTGTTTCGCCTTCATGAATATTATTATTTGGAATTTCCACACCGGAAAGTTTGTTGAGTCCCTTAACTTTTCTACACACGACAGATCGTCCGCCATTTTACTTCTTCTTTTTTTATTTTTACTGTCCACACTTTTTAAGTTTTTAGGTTAGCTTCTTTAACTGAGGTTTTAGGCGTGTCCTGGGCCCATAACCTGTTGTTTTAATGAGTTTTATTTGGATCAAAACAACACAATGAACAAAAGGTTTTATCCTATTAGTATTATTCAAAACACCAACACCAAACCACATTACACGTGCAGCTTTTACATTCTTACTTTCTGTACTGCGCATGAACATGAGTATTTTGTTTATTCCTTAACAGATAGAAAAACACAAAATTCCGATAGATTATTAACAAGCATTAAACAAGCATTAAACCGATTTTCTGCACGCGTTTTTGTCGTCTACCGCCCGACGACAAAATCGCGACGTTTTCTAAAGGCATTGTTCTATATGCGTGCTTTTATGCATCGCGACGGTCTGCCGCTCAATTTTGTTTGATCTAAAAACACCGCGAATTTTACCGCTGGGAAGCACGCCACTGCCATTACTCTCAAAAAATAACTATATCCGATCTTTAAAATTCAATATTGATACTATGTCAGCGACATCGTTACCACAATAGCTGAACTAAAATCTTACCGACTTTTACCGGTTTCTACTTGATCGCTTTCATCTAGGGGCAGATGAAGAGCCAGCCTGGATTATTGCTTAAAAAATGGAAATCTTGAAAACGACAAGTCGTACAGGAATAATTTTGGTCTCATTTGGAAGATAATGTTACTGCGGGTATAATAGGAGATTATGTAGCAAAAATAAGTTAAATTAAACCGTACAGGTTGATGACAAGTTTCTACCTTTTTTTAACTTAGCAATATCTTTTGATTGGTTGCTTTAATCAGCTTCAAAAGTTCCTATTATAAGGAATGGGGTTTCCAGATTAGATTACCATTCATCATTTTCTGATCCGTGGCGTAGTTTTTGAGATTACCATTTTTTACAGTGCTTATGTTTTGACGGGCGAGCGGGTGAGTGGGAACGGGGGTACGCAACTGTGAGACGCCGTCCTTAACAACGATTGCAATAAATCTTTAGTCAACAAATTGGCAAATAAAGCCATTTTGCTATTTTACATCTGTCGGACCCGTGAGTGGTGAAACTATTGCCAAAATGTTAAATACCGTTATATAAAAACTTCATTTTCTTAGACTTCGTCCTCGTATTGTTGTCTGCGATCAGGGCTCCAATAACCGAAAAGCGACCACAGTGTTAGGAACGTCAAAATCGGAACCAAGATTTTATATAAATGGGAAAAATATATTTTTCTATTTTGACCCGCCGCATTTGTGCGAGCGAGAGAAGAAAGAGTGATTTTTTACATTTGATGAAGCAAGATAATACATTTATTGTTAATGAAGGAGAAATATCTTGGAATGACATTGTTGAAATATATAACGTTGATAAAAACAGTTTGCGTTCACGTTCTTTAATTAAAATTACTGAAAAATATATTTATCCAAATAGCTTATCCAAATTATCCAAATCCACAAAATGAGGGTAAAGTATGCTGCACAAATATTTAGCAATGCCGTGTCAGCTGCTATTTTCACAGCGAAAGCAACGGGAGAATTGCAATCAGAAACTGCCACCAATACCGCCTTGTTTCTCATAGAAAAATTAACATCTTGCAGGTCAATGATATCCTCCTGATCATATATTCTTGGGTTCTTATATTCTTTCTTGAGTGATGGCCGGTTCCTCAGCGTGGACGCACACCAACTCTGTACTGGTGCTACTAGTTCACGACAATTTTTTGAAGGCGCTACTTGCCGAGGATCCAACTTATGGGCAAGGCAGAGTGCGGGGTGCGGTGGAGCATTGCCATGCTTTTACCTGTGGCGGTGAGAGATCTTTCCAATATATAATCAATGATACAGGTCAGTGGGTAAGAGGCCACATGCCCCCACTACCTGAGCTTTTTTTGTTATTTTAAATATGTGCGTTTATGGTAGTAACAAAGAGGGTACTACACTGTTGATCATGACGGCGAGGTGTGAATATAATTTAGCTTCTCTGTCAACTCTCCTTCTCTTGAAACTTTTTAAATCAACGACAAAATTATTTAGGGCGCCTGGATTTGAAAATATTACTCTGTGTAATAAGTTCAGACTGACGAGTGAAAAAAAAAGAGCTTGCACCCAGAAACGAAATTAAATGGAACACTTGAAGTTGCAATATTTGTTTGTAATTCGTCACAAGTCCATGAAGGAATGCGTGTTAATGTAAACAAATGTGAGTTTATTGGAGAGGCCGAATAAGATTTTTACATTATTAGCAGCTAGAGCCTGCCACGTCAAGGGCAAGGTCACAAACGTGAAAAGGCGATGCTCGATTTGGTTTGATTCAATATTTATGCAGAAATTTGCACATTCCAAGCATTGGATAAGCCTTTCTTATCGTTTCTTAGAATTCGAGAATTGCTGGTTCTGCGTGTGGAGCAGTACTCGATCGCGGTATTTAATTTTAACACAACTACAATTGTGAAAATTGCTGCTCCAGCGTCGGAAACTGTTCGCAAAGTCGCCAAATTCGATGAGGCGACGCATCAGTGTTCGAAGGTCTATCCCTATCAAATAAAGTATTTTAATTTAACATTCCCTTGGTGGTTGATTTGTTCCTCGCGTTAACCAAATCTGCCCCAATCAATTTTAGAAAAATTACCAGCGTCGGACCGGACTCCACTTATATTTGTACGCTCATTTTTACGTTCAGTTAATGATAGTGGTGTATTTGTTTTTCACCAAATTTTCCCCGGCTGAAATCCGAAATTTGCACCGTTGTACTTCATTGACATTCATACCCTTAATTAATCTGTGCTTATACACGTTTTACACTATTTATTTTACGTGCATTGTGTTCATTATTGCTTTACATCATTTATAACTAAGATGGAGAAGTTTGAAAATCTAGCGGAGTACAAAGACCACACCACATGATTCCCGTGAAAGGTGATGAAAATTGTCTTTTTTACTATCTATAGTATTGGTATTGATATTTTAATACTGGAATGGGAGCTCAAGAGGTGCGCACTTTAATTGTTCAACAAGTGTGTGTTAATGTAAACAAATGTGAGTCCGTCGGAGAGGCCGAATAAGATTTTTACATCCACCACATTCCCGGCAAAATATTTATTTAAATTAGAATGTTAATTTTGGCGTTAACCAAATTTGCTCCAAATAGATTTTCGAAAAATTACCATCGTCGTACCGGACTCCACTTATATTCGTACGCTAATTTTTACGTTCAGTTAATGATAGTGATGTATTTATTTTTCACCAAACCTGCCCCGGCTGAAATCTGAAATTTGCAGCGTTGGACCAGACTTTACTGAGATTGATACGCGTTTTACACTATTTATTTTACGTAAATACATTGTGTTCCTTATTGCCTTACATCATTTATAACTAAGATGGAGCAGTTTGAAAATCTAGCAGAGTACAAATACGACACCGTATAATTTTCGTGAAAGCTGATGAAAATTGTCTTTTTTACTATCTGTGGTATTGGTATTGAAATTTTAATACTGGAAAGGGAGCCCAAAAAGTTCGCACTTTAATTGTTCAACAAGTTTCGGCCAGGTTCTAATAATTTTGTGCAGCTCAGAAGGAGATATTTATGCTGAAGAGTATGTTTATTCTGAAGATAAGTCAAAATCAACTACATACTTTTCTGTTTGGAGATGACTGCAGCAGGAAAAATGTTTGCATTGTGTTTTCAACTTTATCGCAACATGATCAGCTAATTTGTAAGCTTCGATTTTCCCGAAAATGATCTAACCTTAATTTCGATTTCTTGGAATCGCTTATAGAACACGTCCAAACTGCGTCTTTGCCTAAAGAGTCTATTCAAGATTTTTAATCTCAGATATCAACCAAGGTATCCTCTTTGTCCAATCATATTGAAGTACCCGGTCCTGGCAATGCAGGATAATTTCAGCAAATTTGTTTATTTTGTGATTGGAAAAGTAAAGCATTCCTGTTTAATTGTATCATAATGTCGATTAGTCAACATCACCAATATACCACTTTTGTCAACACTGCGTTTATTTAATCTACGTCCGGGCAATGCCGGGTACATTCAGCTAGTAAGTAAAAATGGACAAAGACACACTAACACATATTCAAAGAGTTGTAAAAAATGTAATTCAGAAAAGTCAGTGCCGCCAACATTAAAGCTTTCGTTGAAAATCCCTGCTAGTTTTCTTTTGACGATTTGAGCGCTTGCAAAATTACTAATTTGAGACGGAAGTCGAAAAAATTATTTCTTCTAAAATTTGGTAATTTTGTAGGGTTCTCTTGTTAACGAACTACAATAAAATTAAAATTTTTAAGTACCAATCTACCAAATACAGCAAATAAAAAATATTTTTGTTGCAATTAAAACTTCAATCGAATGTATCAAAATAAGAATAGTTTCGCAAAACCTCACGAATGCAGTTTCTGTTTGGGTCGTTGTTTTGGTCGAATGATAGCCAGCTTTTTTGTCGAAACTAGGCCGAAACCGAAACCAAAAGTTCGGTCGGACAACAGATTATGATTATAAGGAGAGTTTTTATAAGCAAAAAATTGCATGGCGCAAACTCTAATAAAAGTTTATTTTTCCACAAAACATGTCTCTCTTGTTAATTTTTTAAATATTGCGAAATTTTGACAGGTTTGAAAATTAGTCAAGTTCATTTTCAATGCTATAACGAAGGTTGCTAAATTGCAACTTCTGTACATTTTTATGTTTTTATCTCCGTGGTCTTTGAGAAAGTCTGTTGAACTGCTTATAAAATAAAATTATTTTGAATTTTTGATTTATTTGACATATTTTTTCTTGCTATACGACCACCTCGCATTTAGATACAAAGTACAATATCCCGGCCACATTTTTCTATCATTCGCGCTCAACTTGCAGCTGACATTCTCACACTCTTGTTCTTCTTATCCACCCTGATCTTGGGCGTGAAACCGCGACCACGAATTGCTTTTAATTGATTTCCGATAAAAGGTTTCCGCGTTTAACATAATAGCGGTGAAGTGTTGACATCCACTCGGTATGTGAACGGCGCCACATGTTACCCTCTTGCCTGGCACCCCCTGAAAAATACTGAAAAGATCTTGGTGTCTGCTTGCTTGATTGTTTTATTATTTTTATGCGCCTCTCTTTTTCGCGATTGTCTCCGCATCTCAAGTGCATCAAAGCCAGTCGGTCTGATTCTGACAAGGTTTAAAAGAAGTGTTTGCTGATACTTATGTGTATAAACTTATTGGTAACTACTAAAATTTCGATAAGGGCATGAACTCATGCGGCGCCGCCGGCGGTTGACGCGTCTTCTCAAAGGGAGTTTTTGTGTAACAAAACCAGTAAACATTTAACAGAAAATAGAGTACGTACCACACATATCTGCACACAAAAGAAGTATATCTGCAAGTATAGTGCAGCGTAGGCGATGGAAGTACATACTTTCAATTCGTTACAGTGTAGAATATTTTTAACTTTGAGGTTAAGTTGATAATCATAGCGGATACGATATATTTTGTGTTTGTTTTAACAAATGGGTACTTTAGTTATAGTTTTATTATGTTCCAGTTAGTATTCTAATCATTTATAAGAAATAGTATAAAATATCAAAATATATAATGTTTTTGTTCCTGAATCATGTATCATTTGTAAAGTCGCAAATTAAAAGGCACCTGCTGTACCAGCTTCATGTTTCATTGTGTATATTATAACAATGTTCTGCTGGGGGACAAAGTCGGTCGGGCGTAAATAATTTCCGAAGCTCCGTAGAATAACTCAATAATGACTAATTACGTTCATCAATAATAAAAGGTTAGCTTTTCCGAGCTTATCTATAATATATGTCATAACAGCGCGTTTGTACTCTAGAAAAGCTGTAAAAAAGCAATGTTCAGTGACAGGTCGAAAGGGTGAACAAAGCGGACCAATCACGAGCCGGCTCGCTCATTACGGCCGCCAATGAAACATTTTCGACTCGACCCAGCCACCACTGATCGCCGGCCTTTTAACCCTCGACAATCCGAGGGCGGGTTGGAGAGTTGAAGTTGTTTTGTGGCGTGAAATTTTACTGTGTGTGGCAGCTCAAGTTAAATAGATACTGTTGAAATCGACTCCGGAGGAATCGGGTGTGAATGTGCGAGGAAAACTCCACTAAGAAAAGGGTAAGTGAAAATAAAAAAAACATTTTTTTTCTAATTGCATCACTTTATGACAGAAGTATTTTAATTTTAAAATGTAATAATTTTTTATTCCCTTTTTTTTCTGATCCTTTGGTTTATAATTTTCTAATGTGGGTTGAAATTTAATAATACAGTAGCCTACAGACTCACAAAAAATTTTTCTTAGTTTTGAAGGCATTCGACACATTTAATCAAATCCAACTCTAATCTTACCCCTATAGATGCCAACCCCAAAATATGTTTCTCTATTCGTTTCCACCACACTAGTAGACAACTACTTTTCTCCTATAATATCAATCTCATTTCAAGTTCACCGTCTTCTGTTTCTTCCATTCTACTCCCACCTAATGTGTGTCCAAATTATGTAACAGTGGAGTATGTAAACTTAATTGCACCTGCGGCAAATTTTACATCGGCAGAATCTTTAAGGCCTTGCTGACACGCGTTAAAGAACACTTTTCACTTCTTAAAAAACAGATGATGATGATAGATTTAAATCAGCGTTTGGGCACCACATCATTTCCACACTTCACCCCTGTGAGCCTGTTCCAACTATCCTCCACATCTCCAATAAAAGTCACATCAGTGACATTTTACAGCACATCCTACATTTATAGTTCCTTATCCATTTGTTCTTCCTTGTTGAATGCACAATGAGGTACATATTTTTCCTCTCCTTGTATTATCTGATAACTAGTTTCTTTGAGCATCCTCTACCCACTTCAAATTTTAAACTTAACCAACTTTTAACTTAAAAAGTTTATTGGCGTTTATCTATATGGCTTTTACACCGCAGTCGTGTCTCTCAGGCCACACCGGCCTTTTATAGTATTTTTTCAATGTGACAGTTATTTTATAATTTTAATTTTAATTTGTGTTTGTGTTTACATCATTGTTGATTAGTATGGTTTTTGTATACAGGGTGATTCATTTAAGGCGGCGTTTAGGAAATTTCTTCTTATTATGATAGCGAGCTGCAATTTGGTATACGATGATAATCGAGCCTTGCGAGCCAAATTAAAATATTTTCAAGATGGTGGCATTTCTGCATATACCGGAAGTCGCGGCCATCTTTGTTTTTTCAAATAGCAACCCTGATTATTTATTTCATTTTTAGAATCGTCTTTAAAATTTAAGCAAAACAGTCCAGTTATATTGCCCTATCTGTCATAGTTTTGGAACTATATCATTTTATCTGTAAAAATTTTGATTTGCAGGGGTCTAGAAAAAAAAGCATAACTCTCAGTTCCTTTGTCCCAGGTGAATTTTGTTTATTGCTTTGTGTAGCTGAAGGTTCGAGCAATGTATTGTGCTAGTCAATCATTATCAGAAATGAAATAAAGATAGCGCAAAAAATATTTGAAAATAACAATCACAGAATGATGATAACTCAATTTTTTCAAATGTAATGACACATTTTTTTATTGCAGCGATCGAAAGAACGTTAAAAAATAGGACAACTTTTTTTAACATATCTTACACCTATTTTACATGTTTTAGAGTAATCCTCATTTATTTACAAAAATCAACTCGCCACCATGATTTCGCAAAGATCTAGTTGCCTATGAACGTAAAACAATTGATGCTACTGTCAATTACGACGTTTTACTTATCACAAGCTTCAGTTTAATTGTTGGAAAAATTTTCTAATTGATTTGCAATGAATAATTATACCAATGAAGTGATTCTTGACTTGTTTTTTATTCATGGGAGCTTTCATGAAATCGTTCAAAGAACCTGCCGGGAACTCAATTTCAAACACATTATTTGGACGAACGAAGCCAAATTTGCGCAGGAGGAATCGTTATTTTTGGGCAGTTCAAAATCCGCAATTAGTATTTGAAGTGGAAAATCAAATACAGTTTTCGGTTAACGTTTTTTGTTTATTAATGGACAATCGGATGCATTGGTACATTTACCAAGAAAACTTGAATGGTCAACGATATTTGGACATAATACACAATATCCTAGAAAGTTTTCTTTGTTTTGTAGTTATGTATTATTATCCGAATTTGTTACATTAAATTATATTAACATAAATTTAAGGTTTATAATGACGACAATAAAAAAACCTATCTCTTTTAACATTATGCTTTTCACAAGTAAAACGTCGTAATTGACAGTAGAATCAATTGTTAATTTTTGTAAAAAAAAAAAAAAAATTACTCTAAAACTATGTAAAATAGGCATAGGATATGTCAACAAAAGTCATACTATTTTTTAACATTCTTTCGATTGCAGCAATAAAAAATGTGTCATTACATTTGAAAAAATTGAGTTATCATCATTCTGTGATTGTTATTTTCAAATATTTTTTGCGCTATCATTACTTAATTTTTGATAATGATTGACTAGCACGGTACATTACTTGAACCTTCAGCTATACAACACAATAAACAAAATTCACCTCCGACAAACGATCTGAAAGTTATGATTTTTTTTCTAGACCCCTGCAAATCATTATTTTTATAGAAAAAATGATATAGTTCTAAAACTGTGACAGATAGGCCAATATAACTGGTTAGTTTTGCTTAAATTTTAAAGACGATTTCAAATCTGAAATAAATAGTAAAGGTTGCCATTTGAAAAACCAAAGATGGCCGCGACTTCCGGTATATGCTGAAATGCCGCCATCTTGAACATATTTTAATTTGACTCACAAGATTCGATTATCATGGTATGCCAAATTGCAGCTCGCTATTACAATAAGAAGTCCAAAATGTCCTAATCGCCGCCTTAAAAGTATTACCCTGTATACTTTCCTTTACAATTTGTTGGTTGTTTTTAGCCTGAAGATGACCTCCATTGTTAGATGATGATGACTTGATGAGAAATTTAAATTTATTCCATTGTACACATGTCTGAAATTGGGCACTTTTTCCTATTTCCCGAAGAAATAGCTAAAAGGGAGCGAAAGCCGTATTCCGTTTATTTCATTTCGCATTACGCATTCGTTCTTTCAAGTCTTTCATATTTCAACATTTTACAATTATTACAATTATTAATTTTTGTACAATTTTTTTTGTTACAAATATTTGTATTTTTAATATAATTTTTAAAGTTTTAAAACTGCAACATTCGATATTTCTGTAAATGGTATTTTACAGAATTAAAATATTTTTTATTAATATTAAAAAATTATGTCTAATGTACAAGTAATTAAATAGGCAATCAATTAATTTGTTACTTGTAGCTAGCATTATAAAGTAAAAAAAATTACAACATATTTTTGTCTAGTTGAGTATTTAAGAAATAGTGTAATCAGCTACCTTAACTTTTTCATTAAATATTTCAATGTTCTCATTACAATTTTTATATTTTTATTGAAATCACCTTTATAAAATTTGTTGAAATATTTTTTCATGGTGGTATTTTCGTCTTCCTATTCTTTTAACGGTTGAATAAACGAACTAAATGATAAAACAACAAGCAAAACTTTATAAAGTAGCAAACAATACTTCTACACAGAAACAAACAAAAAAACATTGTTTTTCTTTAGAAACTGCACGTTGTGTTTGATTATTATGAATAAGTATACGATCCAAGATTTGAATGAAACTACAATGCATAAATCTAAATTTTCTTCACGTATTTTTCACGTTATTAATCGTATTTGATTCTTATTGGATAATAATTACAGCGCAAATCATGTGCAAGAACCAATTAATTTAGGCGAACGGCGATATTAGCAGTTCTGAGGATAATAGCAGTACTAATCAATTTTAATATTTTTATGCAGATATTTATATATTTCGTAGTAAATTTGTGTTTATTTAAGTGATAAGCTAGGTCTAATGCGTTCAAACCTCATTGGTAAAATTTTGAATACGCTCCGAAGGTATACCGCTATTGAACCGCCATAATATCTAGCAATAAATATTTTTCCTTAAAGATACTACTCGGCTTTGGACTAACTTTCTAGTTTCTGGGAACAAACGGCTGTCGTTCAGAGAAAACAGCTTAATTTAGAGCTTAATTTCTAAAGTAATAGAAAAAGCACACATTTTCCAGCCCGATTTTTGACAGACTTAACAGCATCCCGCTTTCATCTTAGGTTTTATAGCTAGAAGCAAAAGTTTTGTTTTAGTGAAGTATTGAAACTTTCCTCACTTTTTTATTATTAAAATTAATTTTAACTTGAAATAAAATCGCAAATGCCCGTATTTACATTTTAGACCGAATTTCATTTTTGAAATTACACTCTATGTGGTAATTTAACAAATTCTACCTATCTCTTTTTCCTATGAAACGTAATTCGGAAAATATTCAAATGCAGAGCGATTCAAATTCGTTTTCTACCTTTATCCCGTATATTATATTTTTCGAAAATTGAGGTTTTTTTTTTCGGTATTTAGCAAAGACTTTCAAAAATGCTTTGCATTACGAGCTAGATCTTTAATATCTCCTTCCATAAAAAAATGCGCGCGATTTTTCAAAGCAATTTAAAACTTGTTCGAAATTTGTCTCGTTTTACATTTAGTAGAAATCGAGTGGATGGAAACCTTAAGGGGTGATTTCGGCAGGCAAATCCATGTTAACAATGACGTTTTTTTGTAGATAAATCTGTGTATAAAGGAACTTTGATTCTAGGGCGGGACAGGCTCCTTTTTCCAAAGATCTTTAATAAAACCTTTATAAAAAATACGAAAGTTGCTTAAAATTGTGACATTTTCAACATGAATTAACTCAGCAACGGATAAGAAATCTAAAAATTTGGACCTGTCCCGCCCTAAAGACATGCTTTCACAATACAGATTAAAATTCACACTTCTCTATGAAATTCCATAATTGAGTAAAATATCTACGAAAACTGAATGTCAAGTCAAATTTCTTAGAACATCGGCCGTCAGCAAAGAGGGGAATACGCCCCCACTACTAGTGCTCTCTGACCATATTCAACACATAATTTTTATTATCTGTTATATTATCTGCTTTTATTTACTGTTGGCTAGGACCGATGTAAACTGTTGCAATTACAGACAACCCTCCTATATCGCGGTTAATTCATACCGCGTTATATGGAGAGACCGCGATATAAGGAACTCTGAATTAAATAATACAAATGAGATTAATTGTTCATCGGTTTGCATAAAAACCACGTTATGGGAATCTCAGAAATAAATAAATTGTACATAAATCAGATCGATTTGTTTTGCATTACATAGGTACAGGGCTGTTTTTTATAGCGGTCTTTAGAAAATTTTCAACTTGCTATAGGGCCGAAATTAACCATTCTGAATCGAAATAAATTATTTTTAATATAGCGGCACTTTTTCGTATACCGGAAATGGACGCCATCTTTGTTATTTTAAACGGAAAACCCCAGTTTTTATTCAATTTTCGAATCCCCCTTTTCTATTGCTGGTATCAACAATAATTAAATCACATTCTAAGTACTTACAATGATCAATAAAAACAGCCAAAACAAAACTTCACAATTTATTTTTTTTAAATGGCACGCAGAGTCGGTTACACGAATGTGTTGGCACTTCTTGTATAAAAAAACTCGCAACAAGATCATGAATTAGCTGCCTGGAACATATACGTGTGTCTCAAAAGTCAATTTGTGAATGTGGGTTTTTTGTACATCCGTCATATTTAGCGGCTTCTCTAGATGCACCAGTAGATAATGATGGGATCATTGAGGTAAAATAGTAAAATGTCCTTTTGCTGCAAAAGACTATAGTTCTCGAAGCAACATTGATTGATAAAATCACAAGTTTAGAATAACATAGTCGCATTGAAATAATCATTACGATTATTATTATCAAATTCAGGGACAATTTGAAGTCACCAATAAAATTATTATTTTTTTGTATGTGGATACCAAACGACTTTTGTTATCCAAAGAGTTCAAATAGATAGGAACTTTGCAATAATAATATGAAGAGAATTGTAATAACCTACACAAACTGCAAAAATTCTACATATTTTCTTCCATAAATAACTGATAGACGATTCAATAGAAATAAAAATTTACAATGAGAAATACGAACATATTTTTTCATACTCTTGTTTTAATTTTTACTAGCTTTTTAAGTTATAAATTGTGATTTTTGTACAATTGTTTTCAAATTGATATCAGCATCAGCCGGCTGGCGATCGCGAGCGTACATACAGTGCTAGCCAGGCACAATAATATATAATATACATACAGTGTGGATCAAAAGGTTGGAAATAATTCGGTAACGTTATTATAGGGAGCGACAGAAAACATCGCGCGGACAGGTTAATTTTTAAGTTTAAATGCGTGTTAATTTTAAATGCATGTTTTTTTGCTTATAAAACAATAAAATTTGTAATAGGTTACATAACAATATTTTTGAGAAAAATGAAAAGTTAAAAATTAGAATTACTCAGGAAATTTTGTTAATCACCCAACAAGTTTTAAATAATGTTATAAAATAATTTGGACATCGTCAACTTGCAGAACGCAGTCAGTTTGAACATTTAATCTTATTATTTTGTAAATTTTATATGTTATTTAACTGTTATTGTTAAAATCATTAAATTACTAAATAACATACAAAAAATAATTTTTTTCTCAAAAATATTGTTATGTAACATATTACAAATTTATTTGTTTTATATGCAAAAAAACATGCTCTTTAAAATAACGCAATAAAAAATTAGGGTTGCCATTTAAAAAATTGAAATGACGTCATGGCTTTGAAAGAAATGACATAACAAAGCAAATTTTTATGTCAGAATTAGCGCATTTAAAATTTAAAATTAACCTGCCCGAACATTTTTTTCTGGCGCTCCCTATAATAAAGTTTCCGAATTATTTCCAACCTTTTGATCCACACTGTATATATTAATATTGAGATAGTTCGTTCTGTTGAAAGCTTGGATTCCAAATGTCTATTTAGGACAAAGAAAAACCAAGTGAATGTAAATTAACCTCTCTAGAAATGAAAGACCCAACTGCAATTGGGTCCAATAAAATTGTAAAACCCGAACCCGAAGACCTGACAATAATATTGGGCTCTGGTTTGGAAGGGGAACCGATAGCTGCAATTGTACTCCCCTGAAATCCCGTCGAGTTTCGAACATCGGTCTGCCGTAATCTCCCCTTAAGCAGTTTCCGAAATTTGTTGAGCAGTTATGTCACAGATTTGCTAAAATGTAAAACAACATATATGTAGGTTACACTATTTAAAAATTTGAAGGTAAACTATTTTCGGTAATCGGAAGTTGAATTTCTCCCTAAAAGTGGGAGCCGTATATTGTGGAAAAACAAATACCATTATAATTTGGCAAATTATAATACATATTTTAAAACTTAAATGTATGCGTTAATAATGCATCTAAACATGTAAAATGTAAAATAGTGAAAGCTCTAAGCACAACAAACAATTAAAATAGAAAAAATCTCAAACTTTCATTATTATGATAAGAGCATTTGTACTACATTTAATTAGTTTTCCAAATTTATTGAACATCTAAAATAATATCGGGTGTTCGAAAATGATTGTCCCCGACATAACCACAGTTTTTTTGTGTAAGGAATTTTCTTAAGTTACTATTGGTATCACTCAATATATCATTAAATTAATTACTAATGTCACTAACTGGTGATATCTAATTAAGTGATAGAAATGTGGACATTTGGTAAAAATGCCGTTCAAAGAAGACCAAAACCTAAGGAGAATTACTTTCAAAATTTACTATAGTCAATAAATATTTTATTCGTTGATATGCCTTTAATTAAATCAATATTTATATAATTTAACGTAATGTAAACAATTTATAGATTTTTGCGACAACTGTTGCCAATCTTATAAGTTGGGTTACTTATGTTATAAACATTTTTGTGGGGACAATCATTTCTGTACACCCAATATCATTAGATTGTTAACGAACTTTATTTGTTGCCACCAAAAACAAAACATTTTTATACATAATATTTATGTTAATTAATAAGTGCTAATTCATAATGAGCATAAGCATAATACCTACATAAGGCTGTTTCACATTTTCAAATTTTCGTCAAATTTCCATAAAACTAGTTGTAGCAACAACTTGCGTCAAGTTTTCTATTTCCTTCCAACAAACGTCAGGTTATACAAAACATTGAGGTGAGGTTAGCTTAGGCTGATTTCACACCGAGACCCCGGAGGCTCGTGTTTCTGTGAGGATTTTTGTTTGGATTCGATAGAAATTTGAGTAGTAATCGACTCTCACACAAAAAAGGAAGGTGCTGCTATTATCAATGGTAATAACTTGAAAACTCAAAGCCTAAAAAAAGCACCCGATCTTGGATTAAACGAAGGAAAGCTGTGATGGATAGAGACATGGAGGCAAACATTAATTTTCCTCCTGAATTGCGAAATCGCGGACGAAGATCCGTATGGCAAAATACATGCGAATGGATCCGACAACATTTAATAAATTATTAGAAAAAAGGATCACGATTTGTTACATTCTCCTGTCTTGCCTTTAATAAAATCTTGTAAGCTTTTATGCTGTAAGCTTTTCGAAACACCATAACTAATGTTCTTCGTTGTTTGTCATTCTTTCGTGAAGTGCGTTCTCAAACAATTCCACTTGACTTTAAATCTGCTTCTATACATTGAAACAATTATTAAAAAAACTTGAAAAATTTCTGTAATCACAACAATTTATAAGCTTGTATCTTTTTTTTATGTTCTTATTTGAAAAAGAGTTTGCGACCTCGTTGTTGGTTTTAATTTTTTTTATGGTGATAAAGCCAGAATAGTACGTCTGTTCGCCCTTTGAAATACATATTAGTTATTCCGGGCCGAATGTTGCACATTTCCTCAGCAATTCGCTGCAATGCATCGTAAGGCTGATTTCGCACCGCGCCAGTCCAATCCAGTCCAGTCCAGTCCAGTCGGACGCTGCTAAATTCGTTCAAGCCAGTCACTATGATAATTAAACCTAAATACGCCAAGTGATTTCGCACTGAACGCATCGCGTCCAGTCCAGTCGCGTCCAGATCAGTCAAGACTGATCGCGACTCATTTGGTTGAATTTTGTTGCCAGTCGTATATGGCTGCTTTCGCACCGAGCCAGTCCAATCCAGTCCAGTCAAGTCCAGTCCAGGAAAGTCAAGTCGATAGTTTTGCACCGAACGAGTACCGCGTTTATAAAATTGGTCAGTCTTGACAGAACTTCGTAAAAAGATGGATGTGACTCTCGAATTGATTATTGTTCGTTGTCTGCAAATCAGAAAAAAGTAAACCTAAGAAAAAAAAGCTATTTTGGGTTCATCCGATTAATAATAAAAGACCTGCTTTCGGTGCATTCAGCCAGTTGTTTCCTGATTTATTGGATGATTCAAAAAAAATTACAACTTCTTTTCAATGGGACCATTTTTTATTCTTAATTTTATTTTTTGTTCATGTGTTTCGGATGCTTGGGGTTATAGATCGTATCTTGATTTCTTATATGTTCTGCAATCTGTTGTAGTATTTTTCGTGTCGTATAATATTGTTTCCTGTCTGTATAAATCAACTAATGTCGACAACTCACTGCCATTCAAAATGTTCGTTAACATTTCCCTCCCTCACGTGAAAATTATAAGGACCTAAATGTCAACAAAGGAATGTTTAGAACTGGCGCCCACTTGTCAGCCATTGCAAGTACCTACCGTCCGCAATAAATACAATACAATAAATAAATATTAGAATATACAAAGTAATATTTTTATTTTTCACATTTATGCACACAACAATATAGACCTCATCCAAAATTTATATGTGGGTTCTTCTACGCTTTATAATAATTTTTCAATAACATTTTATTGTACTGTTAGCATAAGATTATGCATCTGGAAATGCCAGCTGCCAATAACGGAATATCTACAAAGATGAGTATCATATTTTCAACCCTCGAGATCATCCAATTACAATTTTAAATTGCCATCTGATAATCCGTGATGAATGAAATCAATCAATGTAGTATTGAACTGACAAGTAAAAAAATTGCTTATAGATGACGCAGGGAATTTTATTAAACTCCAAAGTATGTAGATTTCAAGAAATTATAAACACATTTTCACACAACACATATGGTCGGAATATTTTCAGCGCCATTATTAAATTCGCGTTAGACTTGAAGTTTGATTCTACCGCGCACTGATTCACGTTGTGACTTTTTGGGGTTGACTGGTTCGACAATCTGGCATATTGTAACATATTGTCTAATTTGTACCTACATTATATAATTAGTGGTTTACAATAGACCACCCCTAGGGTCAGCTACGAGAACACACAGGTGTCGCGACTGCAACCCTCTACGTGCACCGTTTTTAGGCAAAAACGCACTCCCTGTCGATTAAATATTTATCGGTTTTAACTCAAATAAATCACGAAGTTGTAGAACAAAAATCAAAATTAAAAAAAAAAATTCCAGTAATTATTTTCGGTTTTTCCATGTATGATACACAAAAAGATTAATTATATCTTGTATGTACATAGTTACTAAAATGCATACAAATAACAACGGAGGCCCAAGAGGCCATGAAATCTAGTTTTTGTTTTGTTTTTTACATTGTAGACCTAAACGACATCTAACCCGAAACCTAGAGATGGAATTTGTTGGAGAAGCTATATAAATACATATATATCTTGCGTACTGTGCCCGGGATGATTATTAACAAAGGGTTTATACACTCTTAGTAAGTTTCTGAGGGACGCGGCGAATTGGGACAAGGTAAAAATTTGGTGTAAAAAGGGCGGTCCCAAATTACTTGCAGCTCAGTTCAAAGTGAAGCATCATATGTATGTATCTGTCTAAGCATTGATTATATATTGGAAAGATCTCTCACCGCCACAGGTAAAAGCTTGGCAATGCTCCACCGCACCCCGCCCGCACTCTGCCTTGCCCATAAGTTAGAGCATCGGCAAATAGCGCCTTCAAAAAATTATTAGAACATGTCGTGAACTTGATGCACCAGTACAGCGTTAGTGTGCGTCCACGCTGAGGAACCGGCCAACACTCAAGAATGAATTAAAGGACCCAAGAATGTCTGATCAGGAAGTTATCATTGGCCTGACATTATCCGTGGATAGCAAACTGTTTTTGTCAATGTTATATGTTTCAACAATGTCATTCCAAGATAATTCTCCTTCATTAACAATAAATGTATTATCTTGTTTCATCAATTTATTTCTTACACTCTTTAACAAATGCGTCTAAACAGAAAAATATATTTTTCCCATTTATATAAAATCGTGGTTCCGATTTAGACGTTCCTAACACTATGGTCGCTTTTCGGTTATTGGAGCCCTGATCGCAGACAATAATTCGAGGACAAAGTCCAAGAAAATTAAGTTTTTGTATAACGGTATTTAACATTTTGGCAATAGTTTCACCACTCATGGGTCCGACAGATGTAAAAATGTAAAATAGCAAAATGGCAACTTCCAATTAGATAATATAGACCCCTGATGTAAAATAGTAAATTAATTTTTCATTTCTACCCTCACATGTGCCTAAATCTTCAAATCCTTCAATGACGTTATGAAATTTATTATAATCTAACCCTCTCTTCAAAATTATTTCATCAAACATGACAACTATTTCATTTTCATCAATGGACATTGTTTTGACTTAAACTTAAACAAATTTGCCAATTGCAATCCGTTCTTAAATTATTAATCTTTAGCCAAGTTAAAATTGTTGAGATTCCAGGTAGTGCGAATCGTAATGTTTGCTGCATATACTTATAATTACTAGGTGATTTATAGTACAGTGATAAAACCAGTTTTCTTTCTGCTTTCTTTCAAACGGTACTTTTGCGATGAAAACATTGCATTTGTAACACAGTTCGAACGGACGGTGTTTTCTCTTTTAGTAACACTTTCATAATGTTTTGGGGAGTGTGTTTCCGCTTATTTCGCATTAATCTAATATTTACAGCTTTCTGACGTTTGATGTTTTTTTGTAGGTTTTTGCTCTGTTTCGCCTTGTGAATTTAAGTTTTGACTTAAAAATCATTTTTCCTCGACTTGATTTATTTCTTTAAGTTTAAATCCGCCATTCTTAACCTTGTGGTCCGCGGACTCCTGGGGGTCCGCAAAATATGTACGGGCGTCCATAGTCTCATTTGTGGACCATTTAACATTAATAAATAAATGCCACCAAAAGTCTCGATATCGCTACGCTTACTTAGCACAATTCAAAAAAACTCTAATCACTTTCCTACACTGTCAGCGTTTTTGGAATCCTATGGTGGAGCAATTTTGCCAACACAAGTACAAGACGAAATTATTAAACACCTCCGCGCTTTGAGGTCTTCGTTTCGGGATTATCTTCCAGTACCCGACAAAAATAAATATTGGATATTAGACCCTTTCAACACTGATATTACTGGCTTGACAACGGCACATGAAAACCAATTGATAGAAATATCCTGTGATTCAGCTTTGAAATATAATTTCAGAGAATTCTTTTTAAATTTATATCCAAATTTCTCAGAAATGGGGTAAACCAGGACTAATCCTAAAATTTGAGGCTGAAAAGTGTAAATGTGCTATTGATAAATGTTTTTTCAATGAAACATTTCTTATCATTGATAACTTGGACATAAGCAAAAGAAGACGATTGTATTTTTAAAAACGCTAATTTTTTTTATTTTAGATATAACTTATGTATCAGTTTTGCCTCCTAAAAAGCTTAATAGTGAAATATTAGAATTGTTTATGCTAGCATATTTGAACATATAAAAACCATGTAACGTGTAATAAAAAACACTCTATTTCTTGCCGCTTAATGTAGTTAGTTAGTTTGCACCAAGTTTGCAATGAAAGTCACTTCCGAACTGGTTGTTCACTGCCAAATTTTGGTGAAACTGTTCAATAGGCACTTAAAGCATTGATATGCCCCGTTTTCGAGTCACGGAAGTCCTAGGAGTAAACCTGGTCTGATATCGCACTTGTAAAGACCACGAAATTTAAGGGATTCACACGATTTTTGAAAACGTTGAGCCTATCCTACCGACTGTGCCACTTTTATTATCGAAATGAATGAAAGGCTTTTTAAAAAAGCTTTATTACGCGACAACGAGTTAGTTATAGACGCCACTCTCGCCAACGCCAACTCTTTATATCATAATGCTTGTGTAGAATATCTAGCTTTGCAGTTTTATACTATTTAAACCATACTAGCCTGCTTCAAGCCGGAATAGTCTACAAGAAGTTTTCGTCGCGATATTACGTAATACGTAGTCGTTATCGATAGTATTGTAAATTATCTCCCGTGTTGAAATAAAAAGTGTTTTTAAAAACGCGTTATTTCAATAAACGAATTTAACTGGCGCAGTCGTACGGATTTCGAGTGATCGTCTTCCCCAAATTTGCGAAGTCGCTCCAACCAACATCGAACGAATTCCCCCAAACTCGCGGAATCGCTCACTAGGCATAAGTTAGGATTAAGAAGAAACAAAGAAGAATTCAAAGAAATGAAAATCCTGTCAATGTAAGTTCTTTTCCTACATAGTTGTAGTAGTCAATTTTCACAAACAGTGAACTTCCTAAATAATTAAAATAAATAATAATAATAATAATAATAATTTAAGAAAAATAGATTTAAGTTACGATTAACTAAAAATGGCAGAAATTAATGTAAGTCTATTAAAATATCAGGCGGATAATATTTCAAAATTCGATGGTAACCCAAAATTACTTCAGAGATTTATTAACTCTTGCAACAATTTCATAAGAACATTCCATGACGCAAGAAATCCGGCGAATCCAATAAATTCTTGCATCCTAGATACGGTCCTTTCAAAATTAATCGGTCGAGCAGCAGATCTTATAGGCTCTCGTTCAGAATTGCGAACATGGGAACAAATACGTGAAGTTCTCGAATTAACATTTGCAGATCAACGCAGTATTGACTGTTTAATCCAAGATTTAATCTCTATTAAAAGAAATAAGAACGAGACACCCATGCAATTTGGCGCTAGAATACAAGATGAACGCAGTCTCCTCTTTTCCAAATTATCCAGCGTCCCAGCAGATGTAATGAACGATGTTGAACGACGTATCAAAATCGATCATTATAATGAGTTTGCCCTTAAAACATTTAATAATGGCCTCCCTTACAATTTACAACTAATAACGAGACTAAGAAACCCAGACACTCTAGAAACGGCCCTAGCTTTGGTAGTAGAAGAAGAAAACTTCCAATACTTTTGTTACGGTCAAAATTCAAATTTAAAACAACCAACATATAAACCCCAAATGCGACAAAATCAATTTTATAATCCAAATCAACGTCCAATTCCCCAACAAAATCAATTCCAGAAATTCATGCCTTCAAATTCACAAGACTTCCAACCAAATTTCCAAAATTTCCAAAGACCATTTAACCAACAAAATTTCCAAAAACCGTTTAATCAACCAAATTTTCAAAACTTTCAAAAACCATTTCCTCAAAACCCAAATTTTGCACAACAACAATTCCAAAGACCATTTTTCTCAAATATCCAATTTCCACGTCCAAATCCATTTAATAACTTCCAATTCCAACAAACAAAACAAAATCCAAAACTTAACGTCTTCCGACCAAATCAAAAATCTCCCTTAAAATTATCGAAACCAGTCCCAATGGACACAAGCTCCGGAAACAGTCCCATTCAAAAAAACGATAACCTCCTTAAAAGTAATTTGAAAAATCTAAGACTCGAACATTGTAATAAAGAAGAAAAAGATCAAATCCGAAAACTTTGTTTAGAATTTAGAGACATATTCCATTCCGATAAAGTCCCATTAACTCAAAAAAAGAACTCAATGAAACTCAATGAAAGAACAATCGACGATAAATACCCACTTCCCAATATAACAGATATTCTTGATAAATTAGGAAGAAGTCAATATTTTACGACTTTAGATTTGGCGAACGGTTTTCATCAAATAGAAATGCACCCTGATGATATTCCTAAAACAGCTTTCTCTACAGAAAACGGACACTATGAATTCAAAAGAATGCCCTTCGGTCTTAAAAACGCCCCTGCAACATTTCAAAGAGTAATGGATAATATACTCAGAGGATTTCAAAATGAAATTTGCCTGGTTTATCTAGATGACATAGTAATATTCAGTACATCCCTCCAAGAACAAATTGAAAGATTAAGAAAAGTATTTACAAGATTAAGAGAATGTAATTTTAAAATACAATTAGACAAATCAGAATTTTTAAAGAAAGAAGTGCAGTACTTAGGACATATAATTACACCGGACGGAGTAAAACCAACTCCACAAAAGATAGACGCGATTAAAAAATTTCCAATTCCAAAAACAGCTACAGAAATTAAATCATTCCTCGGATTATTAAGATACTACCGACGTTTCATAAAAGACTTTGCTAAAATTGCAAAGCCAATGACCCAATGTTTAAAGAAAGGTTCAAAAATTGTCCATGACCCAAAATTTATAAATTGCTTCGATCACTGTAAAAAACTTTTAATAAATGCTCCAATTCTTCAATATCCAGATTTTTCTAAACCATTTATATTGACAACAGATGCTAGTAATTTTGCAATCGGCGCAGTCCTGTCCCAAGGTAACGTTCCAAATGATAAACCAATTGCTTACGCCTCAAGAACTTTAAATACTACGGAATGTAAATATTCTACAATAGAAAAAGAACTTTTAGCAATCGTATGGGCATGTAAAAATTTTAGGCCTTACTTATTCGGTAGAAAATTCAAAATTTATACCGATCATAGACCACTAGTATGGCTTTTCAATCTTAAAGAACCTAACAGTAAACTTATACGATGGCGATTAAAACTCGAAGAATACGATTATGAAATTATCTATAAAAAAGGAAAACAAAATTTAAATGCAGATGCAATCTCACGAATTCAATTAAACATTTTGGAAAATGAAAGTATGATTAATGAACCAGGACATGTCAACCAAGAAATATTAGAATACTTAAGAAATTTTGCAGAAAACCCATTGGAAGAAACAAATCCATATTTAGACCCACAACGATGAACAAGTCAAACACCAAGAATTAATATTATTGACGACCAAATTATCAAACCGGCAGATCCCAAAAACGATGACACTAGTTTCACAACTGTACACACAATAAACGATAAAGACACTACAAATGACGGCATTAAAATTTTAGATCACATAATTAATAACAAACCTTTTCAAATGTATATATCCCCAAATCCATACAATAAATTAGAAGTAATAAAAGACACCTTCCATAATTTTAAAATGCTATACGTTAGAATCCCCTCCATTAATAACTCAGAACTTATATTTAAATTCATTAAAGATTATATGGCCAATAATAAAACATTTTACCTTTATTTTTATGATGACAAGATGTATCCAAATTTCAATAAAATCTATATAAAGCATTTCTACTCAAAAAATCTTAAATTAATAAAATGTACAAGACTAGTAAATTCAGTAAGAGATAAATCAGAAAGATTAATGCTCATAAAACATCAACATGAAGGAAAATGTAATCATAGAGGAATCAACGAAACAATAGAACATTTAAAAAGAAACTACTACTGGCACGAATTAAAACAAGATGTGACGAAATTCATTAATGATTGTGAAATTTGCCAAACAGCTAAATATGCCCGAAAGAAACCATACGTCCCACTAATGTTAACAGAAACGACAAGTAAACCTTTTCAACTTTTACACGCTGATGTTTTCAAATTTAATAATTACAGCTTTTTGACAATCGACGCATTCTCTAAATTAGGTCAAGCAATCCCGATTATAGGAAAAACCTCAATAGTATTTGTGATGCATTTCTCGAATATTTTACATACTACGGAACCCCAGAAAGAATTATAATGGATAATGGAACAGAATTTAAAAATGAAATCACTAAAGAATTATTAAAATCCCATAATATAAACATACACTTTACAACACCTTTACACCACGAATCAAACTCTATAGTTGAAAGATTCCACTCCACCCTTATTGAATATTTAAGAATCCTTAAACAAATACATCCCGATGATACAAAGAAACAACTTATGAGATATTCGATAATTGCATATAACAGTTCTATCCACTCCGCAACGAATTTTACCCCTTATGAATTAACATTTGGACACACAATTGCAAAAGATCCCTCTGACTTACTTGAAACACCCTTTTATTCCGAATATGTCATCAACCATAAAGAAAAATTAAAACATCTTTATAAAACGATTTCCTAAAAATTACAATCTCGAAAAGAACAAATCATCGACTCTAGAAATTACCAAGGACCTGAACAATATCATTTTAAAATTGGTCAAATTGTTTATAAAGTTAAAGAAAAACGTAGTAAAAGCGAAAATAAATTTAAAGGACCCTACTGAATTCTTGGAACATAATAGAGTAAATATTCAAAATAAAACTAATACTAAAACTGAAATATTCCATATTAAAGAACTAAGATTACCTCCTTTAATTACAGAATAATGCCACTCGTCCTAGCAGACTCCATCCAATTCCATAATCAAAATTCCAATCCTGGACTTTTACCTCATCACCTCGGTAAAGCTCAAAATTATATTAACTATTGGACATTTATCCAAACTTATGATATAACACCTTTAATTGACGAATTTAATATTCTAACTAAAAGATTCGAAATTTTAAAACTTGCTATAAGAAATTCCACAATTATAAGAAAAGAATTCCATAATTCCTATGATGTAATACAAGTACTGGAAGATAAAATTCAAAAACAAATTTTTCAATTAAATCCGAAAATTAAAGAAAGAACAAAAAGAGGATTAATAGATGGTTTAGGTTCAATTATTGAAGTTATAACAGGAAATTTTGATCAGAATGACGCTGAACGATATGATAGAATTATTAATGAATTATCAGAAAACCAACAAAAATTAACAACTTCATTAGATCACCAAATTACATTGATGAATAATTCAATTAATATATTTAAAAATATTACCAGAAACGTTGTCCACAACCAAATCATTTTAGAATCAAGAATTGTACAAATAGAATCAATAATTAAACAATTAAACGGAAAATATTTTAATGACGAACAAGCATTTAGAACACAAACGATTATTTCACAGATTAATGGATACTATCAAATAATTTCAATGTTACTGGAAAAATTAGAAGTTGCAATTTCTTTCGCAAAATTAAATACGTTACATAATTCAATTGTTGAACCATTAGAACTCCTAAAAGAAATAAAAGAAATAACTAAATATATTGATAATGGCAGATTACCTTTCGAACCAATAATCCAAAATCTATTATTATTCGAACGAATTATTAAGGTAAAAAGTTATAGTAATGGTAACCAACTTGTATTTATTTTGGAAGTTCCGATAGTGGAAGTTGAAAACTATGATAATTTCCACCTCTGTCCACTTCCTGTTCCTTCAACTAACGAATTTAAAGTCATTATCCCAAATTCACCTTACCTGATTATGAACAAAAATTACTACGCCTTCATCAACGACCATTGCGAAGAAATTAATTTAAAAAGCTTCATCTGCCACGAAATCGAAATCAAAATTCCTGAAAAAGAAATGCCTTGTGAAATTCAACTTTTAAAATACACCCACGGAAGGAATTGTGCCCAAACATCTATAACCATTAACAACACCAAAATAAGGAAAATTGAAGATAATCTCTGGATAATTATCACACCTCAAGAAACAGTAGTAACGAAAAATTGTGGACAATCAACCCGAAATTCAGCCCTTAATGGTAAACTGGCGGCCAAAAATTATGCGAATTTAAGGCGCAACATGGATGCAACCAGCAATACCTTTATCGAAAGGGGGGGTCTGTGGGCAGATCCCAATGCTGGAGAGGATCATGGAGGGGACCATTGAACGGCATTTAGCAGAACGCAATGGAGCCACTAAATTATTACATTGATGCATAAGTTATACTTAGCAATTTTTTAAATTAAAAGTGGAGAATGGTTTATTGATGGCATTTGATCTGCTGAACCATTTCTCTGGACGATTGGCGCGGATAATCTTGAATAAGCTGATTCAATCGCTCTTCATCAAACTCAAACTTTCGACTCGAGCGTTATGCGTCCTTGTGGTCAAAATTGACATTTTAAAATTTTATAAACCAATTTCGAACCGTTCTTTCAGGCATTTTATTCTCTCTACAGACAACACAAATCTCTGGAGCAGTTTCAGTGGCTTTATTAACACCTCGATTAAACGCTGAAAGAAATGGTGTCTGAAATGTTCGTTTTTGTCCACTTGACACTTCATTCCAATGGTCTAAAAATCCGCAAAAATTTAATCTAATAAAAAAACAAAGTGTTTTGTAAAGCAGAACCTTTTCTATTAAATAATTATAACGCCAAACAGTTTTATATTTGAGCGACAAAATTTGTTCTGTAGAATATAGAAATGATGGTAATGAAGTAAAAGTTGGTTCATTTCTCAATAGATCCCGTTTAATACGATTTCTGGTTTGGATAATTTATGCAACATATTTTCCAGAATTAACCAAACTATAAACATTGTCACAATGCACATCCGTTCACAAATATCTGACGCCAATTTTTACAAAAAACATGTTTGCAACAATTTTAAATTATGTATTTTTTGATATATTCCCGGAACACTTGAACTGAACTGGCTTTCTAGAGCTCCATGAAGCCAGTTGCGCGGATTGAGAATCCTGGGGCTGAAGTTATATTTGCGAGCAGCATCGCACTCATTTTGATGCACTTTTATATTGGTGCGTTCATACCTGCGGCAAACTCGCCTCATTTACATTTTTACGACCGGGGCAAACACCTAGAAAAACACCCAAATATCCGATAACTTTCTGGATATTTCTCGTAATTTGAACGACGTTTCGATGTCCCTTCACCCGAATTTTTGATGAAAGTTATCAGAACAAAAAATACAAATATTGGTAGGAGATTCGTCAAGTTACCGAATGCTTCTATAGATATTCAGTAGTAATTTAAAAAATTATTAGGATATTTCCTTAGTTCTCTATACATAATCTATACTAATATTATAAATGCGAAAGTTTAGATGTTTGTTAGTGCCGTTACACATTCACGCGGACACTCCGCGCTACGCGCGCGGACAAAGTTTCCTTATCGTAATTCCGTGCTTTCACATTTGTGCGGATGGTCCGCAGGGCGGAGGAGCGACCGTAACCTTAACAATAAGTATTACTAACTAAGATCAAAAATGTAGCAAATTAAGCAAACAATGTAACGGCGTCAAAAAATTTGTTCCATGTAAAATAAGTTGAAGGCCACTTCCAATATAATCGGAAGTGTCATTTTGATCAGAATATTTTAGAAAGATAAATCGCGCGGAAAAATGAAAATTGAAATTACCAATTTTTTTAGAATCCGAGAATCCACTAATGGACCTATTAAAAAATTAGAACCACCAAATTGCGAATTTGACTCCAGTTCGCAGACGTAGTATTGGTGATTCCAATAAACTTTTCCCCAAAATTAAATATTTTATTGCTTGTAATTATGCTAGTGGTAAGAATACAGTTTTCCCATAAAATAAGGGTGCGGGTTAGGGAAACATACCTGCTAGCTGATACCTGATAGTGAAGAAAAGCAAATTTCAGCAGTTGAATTTATTGATAGATTGTGCGTCGCGATTACGCGCTTGCTATTCGATCAATTTAGACCGGGTATTTTGTAATCGACGTGAAATTATTAAGTCTATAATATGGGACCGAACAAATTTTTGATCTTTGTTTTCAATCGTTAGATATTACAAGTTGTTTGTTCTTCAAAACAGTAACATTTCTATCAGTGTTTTGATGACTTTTGAGACAAACATTTAGAAAAATAAAAGGATCATATTGTAGATTGAATAATTGAATATACTTTCAGGAGGTATAAATTTGATTTCAGTAGATGGACCACACGTGGAGTTCTCGCTTCTCAGCTTAAAATTTGAAACTCCATAAGAGCTCCATTTGAAGTCTCTCTTAAAAGATTATCTACAATACATTTGAATACATACAAAATCTCATCAAGTAAGAATAAAAATCCAGAAACCCTGTATAATTATATTCGACTACCTGCTTAATTTCGTGTTGGTTCCGGGAAGGCTTGCATTGTTTTATCTCATTTATTACTAAAGACCCATTGGACAAAACTACTACTACTACACTACACTAAATTAGTTTAATTTTTTACAAAATATGAGTGTTGAAAATGTTTGATAATGTATTTAATGGGCCACTTCCTCTAAGAGAGAGTATAAAGAACCAAGATCGTTTAGATCGGTTAAGTCTTTATTGATAAATACGTATTAAAACATTATTCTACAGTATATTTGAATACATATATATAATATTTTAACAAGATAGAATGAAAATCCAAAAATCCTGTAAACGTTTAAAATTATATGCGACTACCTGCTTAATTTTGTGTTGGCTGGCCTTCGGTTCCTGGAAGGATTGCATTTATTATCTCATTCATTACCCAGCTATCCTACCAGATTCAATGGACAAACCCACTATTACTGCAATACTACACTAAACTACAATAGTTGATAAATTTACAAATTTTCAGCATTGAAAATGTTTTGTAATTGTTTTTAATGAGTCACTTTCTGTAAGAGAATGTATAACAGTCTGTAACTTCTTGGTTCAAACAATTAAATACATCAAATTTGGTGTTATTATACAAAGTCACGCGGTGCGATTGAAGGCGGTGTCGCAGAATTTGTAGGTCTGTTCATACTACGGCTAATCGGCGAAATCCTTTCCGTCATAAAACTTAAAGTTTTTTGTCCACCGAAAGTCACAGAGTTAGTGTGCAATGTAATATATAATAAAAATATTCTGCTCGTCCATTAAAAACCAAACGTTTAATATCAGGGCAGTTTAATAATTTTTAATTTTATTATGAATAAGATAACTAAGGTAATATCCTGACATTTTTTTAATTACTACCAAATGTCTATCGAATCATTCGAGTAATTTGTTGCAATGATTTGTATTGTCTACGCAATGCCTGAAAGAACGACCCAGAATTGGTTTATTAAATTAAAAAATGGCAAATTTGACCGCCAGGACGCGGAACGCTCGGATCGACCGTCGGAGTTTGATGAAGAGCGATTGAATCAGCTTATTTAGGAATATTCGCGCCAATCGACTAGAAAAATGACTCAGTAGATAGAATGCGAACAATAGTCCACCATTTGTATTTGCATTCAATTTAAAAATGGCTAAGTAACTGATGCATCAACACAATCATTTAGTGCCTCCGTTTCTTTCTGCTAAAAGCCGTCCAATGGTCCCCTCCATGATCCTCTCCAGCTTTGGGATCTGCCCACAGCTCCGTCCCCATCAATAAAAGTATTGCTGGTTGCAGCCACACTTTAGCATTTAAATCGCATAATAAATGTCCCCCGCTGTACCTACATCCTGGAAATGAATGAAGAATGCTCAGTCCAAATCGACAACTACATCATTAAAAACTACAAGAAAAATAAACTCGAATTTCATCCTATTGAACTTCCAAAGTTGAATTACCCTGAAGACTTAGTAAAATATGAAGAATTAAATCCAGTCAAAATCAACCTCGATGAAATCAACCTAAACGGCCTAGACGACATCTCAAACGCACTTCGAATCGAACGTGACGACTTAAAGAAGATTTCAACCCCTTTTCTGGATAAAACAATAAACATCTGGACCATCGTCTCAATCATCTTTCTAATTGGATGCAGTTGCTACCTTATTATTAGAATCATATGGACACATAAAAGAAGGACCCGGACAATCACAATCAACCCCGAATTCGACTCCAACAGCGTCTGAAACCCTGTCTTCGTTCTTCGGCGGGAGGAGTTATAGACGCCATAAATAATGAACTCTTTATATCATAATGCTTGTGTAGAATATCTAGCTTTGCAGTTTTATACTATTTAAACCATACTAGCCTGCTTCAAGCCGGAATAGTCTACAAGAAGTTTTCGTCGCGATATTACGTAATACGTAGTCGTTATCGATAGTATTGTAAATTATCCCCCGTGTTTAAATAAAAAGTGTTTTTAAAAACGCGTTATTTCAATAAACGAATTCAACTAGTTACAAGTAAGTGAATAACTGAAAAAAAAGCATGAATATATATTGTATAAAAACGCTGACGGTATGGTGTCATATTGGTGCTGAGGGTCGTGGGTTTTGTCCATGTAATTTATACCATTTGTGAGGCTGCACAAGCTAAAAATATTTTAACGTATGCAGGATATACAGATATTGGCACCCTGTATATTTATTATAGAGTGTGGATGAAACTAATTCGATAACTTTTTTATAGAGAGCGACAGAAAAAATCGCTCGAACAAGTTAATTTTTAATTTTAAATGCGCTAGTTCTGACATAAAAATTTGCTTTGTTATGTCATCTCTTTCAAGGCCATGACGTCATTTCAATTTTTTTTAAATGGCAACCCTAATTTTTTATTGCGTTATTTTAAAGAGCATGTTTTTTGCATATAAAACAAAAAAATTTTTAATGTGTTACATAACAATATTTTTGAGATGTTACATACATACAATGTTTTTCGTTTGCTATTTTTTAATTTAATGATTTTAACAATAGCAGTTTATGCTAGTGTTTAGGAAAGGGGGAAGAGAAGAAGAAAGGATGTGGGGGAAAAAGCAGGTGATAGAGAAAGTGAAAGTGATGAATTATTTGGGGTATGTGTTTAACAAAAGAGGAACAGCAGGGGCACAGGTAAAGGAACAAGTGAAAAAGGCAAATAGAGTGGTAGGAGAAGTATGGGGAATAGGAGAAAGGAAGTTCGGGCATAATTTCAGAAGAAGGATGATAATGTTTGATAGTCTAGTGAAAAGTGTGTTGATGTATGGGGCGGAGATATGGGGATGGAAGGAATGGGAGGAGGTTGAAAGGGTGCAAGAGAAATATTTGAAATGGGTGCTAGGAGTGGACAGAGAAACACCAGAGTACATAGTGAGAGAAGAAACGAAAAGAGAAAAGATGAGAGTGGAAGCAGGAAAGAGGACGGCAACATTTGAGTAGAGATTAAGCGAAAGGACTTGGTGCGAACTGTTGTAGGAATGTGTGAGAGAGAAATGGAGAGAAGCGGAAAATGATAGGATAAGTGAAAGGGCAAAGAATTATGAAAGGAATATACCCATTAGGAGATGCGACGAGAATGAATGAACGAGGGGTGAGATTAAGAGAAAGACTGAGAGACAGAGATAGGGATGTGGAGAGACAAGAGAGAAGGGAGAGAATAAAAGAGTCCAGGTACAATAACAAGTATAAAGAACTAATATCTGAAAAACTACCGAAATACCTGGAAAGGGAAAATGCAAATGAGAAAAGAATGATTGCAAGATTCAGGTGCGGGAATGAAGAGAGAGAATGCAAATTCTGGGAGAGAGAGGAGCAGAATATGCGGAGGACGAGAGACAGTGGAACATCAGAAGAATGAATGTGAGAATCTGAGACAGGATGAATGAGGAGGGATGAGGTACTGAATGAGGATGGAGTAGGACTAGAATGGATGAGAAGCGTTGTGAGAGAGAAAGAGGGGGAGAGTGCGTAAAAGGAATGAAGAAGGGATTGATCTGTGTTAGAAGAAAATTATATTAAGTCGATGTTGTACCTATGCAAGATTTTGTAGGAGTCTTAAGGCCGAAAGGCAAATAAAACAATTTATATAATAGAAGTTTATTTAAATAACATGTAAAATTTACAAAATAATCAGATTAAATGTTCAAACTGCCGATCTTCTTCGAGTTGACAATGACTGAGACGATGTTCATTTTCTTTTATGACATTATTTAAAATTTGTTGGGTGATCAGCAAAATTTCCTGAGTAATACTAATTTTTAAATTTTTATTTTTTCTCAAAAATATTGTTATGTAACCTATTAGAAATTTTATTGTTTTATATGCAGAAAACATGCTCTTTAAAATGACGCAATAAAAAATTTGGGTTGCCATAAAAAAAAAATTGAAATGCCGTCATGCCCTTGAAAAAGATGACATAACAAAGCAAATTTTTATGTCAGAATTAACGCATTTAAAATTAAAAATTTACGTGTCCAAGCGATTTTTTCTGTCGCTCCCTATAAAAAAGTTATCGAATTACTTCCAACCTTTTGATCCACATTGTATATGATGGTCCTAAAAACCTCTGAAAAAATTGATAATTTACATTTATTTCGCTATTTCTTCTAAGTTTGCCATTGAAAAAAATTTCTTTTGTTATAGTACCAACCAAATGTGCAGAAAATTATTAAAGTGTGAAAAATACATTTTGTTTCTATTTTGTTTTCATACGAAAAATGCAAAGTGATGATAGATTGTTACATCGAATCTAATAAAAATCGCAAGCCAATTTATCTTGAATAAATATTAGGATATGCCCCAACGGTGACTTCAATCTCTTCTTCCTTCCTCTTTTCATTAGCGTATCACTTTGGACGTGGTTGTATCAAGGAACCAAAAGATTCTAAATTTTCTAATAATCGTTCTAATATTTTCAAACCTGGTGGGCGTCTTTCGAAATAGGTGCTTTTTGCGATTGCCGTATTTTTGTTGGATTTGATGTAATACTCTAATATGTCGTAGTATTTAAAATTTGAAGATCAAACGAACTTACCTGTAAGTGAAGTTCCGATCTTAATTATATGAAACACCTCGCCGGAAATGATCAACATTGTAGTACCCTCTATGTTACTACCAGAAACGCACATATTTAAAATAACAAAAAAAAGCTCAGGTAGTGGGGGCATGTGGCCTCTTACCTCACCGCTGTCAATCAACCATTATGTTTAAAGGTGAATAAAGTCGCAACAATGAAATGATCTGGGAACGACAACGATAGGGAACGGGTGGGACTGATCATTTCCGGCGAGGTGTTTCATATAATTAAGATCGGAACTTCACTTACAGGTAAGTTCGTTTGATCTTCAAATTATATTCACACCTCGCCGTCATGATCAACATTGTAGATGTTTAAAGTTGTTGCGACTAAACATTATCCACAAGGACAATAAAGTAAATAGCTTAAATTTTAATTAAAGCCTTTTGTAACTGTGTAAAACATTTACATCAGAGACAAATCTTAGTTTAGAGAAAGAATTGGGAACAAAACTTGTTCGCATACCTTAATAAATTAAGGATTACAAATGAACTTTCGAAAACGTCTAGTAAAAACTGAATCTAAGTATAATTTTATATGACAATCTAAACAGCTTCCTCAGTGTTTGTATTTCAACTATTAAGAATAGCGTTTGTAAATATAGATTTGTCGCCAAGCGGTCTATTACAAAATTTCGCAAAGGTATGAGAAATTGCAGACCAACCTGCTCGTGCTCTGATCACGTCAAGTTGTACCCCCTTCCGTTTTGCTGCCGACGTCGATACGTGACGTACGCTATGTGCTGAGAAGCACTCAGTATCTATACTACTCGCCTTCAAGGTTGTTTTTACCCAGCGGCTTAAAGTTTGGGTTGAAGCTGACTGGTAGGGTCTTTTATAAGTGAGGAAGAGTGACTTTGTATCTCCCCTGATAGAACGGGTTCGATTTATGTAGCAATTCAGAACAGATGCTACACAAAGACTGGTTTCCTTTTTGTAAAACGGCAGGTATAGCGTAGGCTGTACTGCATCTTTAGAAGAAGTTTTGAACGGTTGTGTGATGGCTATTTCGATTCTGTCATTTCTTGTTTGAATAATTTCCAGTCCTATCAGAGATAATGTTTGCATGGGTTGGGCGGTCACCAACGCTAGAAAAGTTATTAGTTTGGAAGATAACTTCTCAAAAAGGAAGATCCTTCTCCGGTGAGAGCGATTTCGGTAGTTCAATACCGGTTGAGGATCCCATGTCGAGTCGTACCTTGGTGCTGGTGGGCACAGGTTGTAAATGCCTTTGAAGAAACGTTTCAATTTTGGGTCGTCGCCCCTCTCATTTGGTAACAAGCATAAAATTGCTGATCGAGCCGTATTTAGGCTGCTGTAACACGCCCCTTTTGCAAACAATTCCGTAAGAAACTCCATGATTTTCTCGAGTGAGGCTTCAAACGCTAAAATCAGTTTGAAAAGATATGCTTTATCAACTTGCATAAATTGTTGATGAAAACCTTGGAGCATATTTAATAAACTCCTTAGGATTTACAGAATACCCACCACTTCTTAAAGGTGGATTCATACTGTTTCATAGTAGAGGGGCGGATAGAGGCTGCCATTACCAGTATGCCAGTAGCCGCCTCTCTGACAAGCTTTTGCAAAGTTCGTGATATCAGATCAAAGTGTGGGAAAGCATAAAAATAATATATAGACCAGTCGACTGTGAAGGAGTCTACAGCAATTGCTTCTGAATCCAAATCGATTTCAGGGCACCCAAAACAATTGTTTTGAAAGCTGTTTCCGAGAGACTCCATTCCATCACGGGTTGTAATGAAAACGAATTCCTTTCATGAGGTTTACATAGGACACAATCGTAGTATTGTCTATTCTTAAAAGACTTTCGTAATTGCTCAATTTTGTTGCAAGATGGGATAGTTCGCGGAAGACCGCTAGAAGTTCCAATAAATTTATAATTTATCTTTTCGGTCTCGGTCCAAAATCTAATTGTTTCAGATCCATACACAGCACCGCAACCCGTAGTTGAGGCGTCTGTGAAAATTGTAACTACAAAGTGACATTGGCGGATGGGGCAAAAGGCGCCACAAATGTTTTTCTTCCACCAGCATAAGTTCTCTTTGATGGATGGCGAGATGTTGACGAAACTGTCAAAGTTTCTCCACGTCTGCATAGTGCTAAATATTTTTCACGTTCCAAAGTTTTCGTGTAAAGCCAGTCATATTCGGTGGCCGGGCAAATGGAACCTAATGTTCCAAGAAAACGAGCAAACTCTCGAATTTTTCAACCTAAATCTGTCAATGACTTGAGTGTTTTTTGCACATTAAAGGTGCAACTTTTTATAGTATCGCCAAGGATAAGGAAGTCATCTAAGTAAACGATTGACACAATTCCCTGACGGCTCAGATGTTTCAACATTGGTTCCATGACCTTTGTGAATAACCATGGTGTTGTCAATAATCCAAAAGGAATACAATTAAATTGATACAGTTGTCGGCAGAAAGAAAACCTCAAATATTTCTAAAATTCAGGATCAATAGGTATCCTGTAATATGCGTCGCGTAAGTCCAGGATATATAAAATGTCCAGGACGAAGCTTGAAATGGTCTGGTTTCAAAAATGTGTTTACTCTTTTAAGGTTTAGAATAAACCTGTAAAAACCGTCTAGTTGGAAATTAAAGAAAAATTGGTGACAAGAACTGGTCCTTGCAAGGCAAGCATTTAGGAACTGCACCAGAGCTTAGTAGCTGTGAAATACCTGCATTGGTGGTTTATAATTCTTGAATATGTTTCTTGTTTTTGGGACCACGGCAGCAGGTCGGGCCTTCAAAGCACCCGATGTTTTTTCCCTTCACCTCTACTTCCGTTAAGATATCGGCTAGATCCCTGTTGGGAACATATTTCAAAATTGCCCGACGAGCTTGCGACTGTTCATAATGAACGTCTGCTAAGAGTCGTGCGGAATAACTGACATTTGATAATATCTGTGTGTCTAAAGGCGTTCGGTCTGTCTTCTCCAAGAGAATTGTGATGGTTCCTCCCAAAGCCGAGAGAGCTGCCCGGAGGCGGCTCTGAATCTTTACGAGTCGGTTGCCTCGGTTTTAGCACGCTTCTGAGACGGAGGTAAACTTCCCGAACTTCTTTATGAACTCGTGGAGGCGCCAAAAATGGGGAGCTCGGCAAGGTCTGATATTTTGCTACCAGTTTAGTTTGGAGTTCTTTAATCAAGCCTGAAAACAAGATGGCATTCCAAATAGTGGCTATGCGAGTGTGAACCAAACTAGTAGTTTTGGTTGTGGGACCTGTTGGCCCAACACCTTCAAAAGGTCTGGGTCAAGCGCAGTCTGCTTAGTTTCGACCGCTGCTTGGAGTTCAAGATGTTCTGTTTCAGTGTACTCCTCTGGCATAAGTTTCAAAAACTGTCTTTGCATGAAAAAAAAAGTTTCAGCATGTCTGCGGATGCATTAAGATAAATCCTTGTTGTTAGAGTACCAAGAGGTGTCTTGATAAATGTGCCAAAAAGGCATTCATTGACTAATGAGACCAAAAGGTCAAAGCATGAACGCAGAAAATACGTTCAATATGCTGAATATGCTTGGTGGGTCACCATATTATCAAAAGAGAACAGCGACACCATCTTTTTCTAGTTTCAAAAACTGCCTTTGGCTGAAAAAAGTTTCAGCATGTATCGAGATGCGTAAGACCAAATTAATCCTTGTTGTTAGGGTACCAAAAGGTGTCTTGATAAACGTCCAACATGCCAAAAGGCATTCATTGACTCATGTGACCAAAATGTTAAAGCATGAACACAGGAAATACATTCAATATGTAATATGTAATATGCAAACTTACGGTTGCGAGTTTCTAAAGACGCATCATCCGAGTAGGGCACCAAAAGGTGTCTTGATAAACATTCAACATGCCAAAAGGCGTCTTGATAAATGTTCAACGAGACCAAAAGGTCAAAGCATGAACGCAGGCAATACGTTCCATATGCTGAATATGCTTGGTCCTTGGTGGGTCACCATATTATCAAAAGAGAACAGCGACACATCCTCCTCCAGTTTCAAAAACTGCCTTTGGATGAAAAAAAAGTTTCAGCATGTATCGAGATGCGTAAAAATTAATCCATGTTGCCAGGGTACCAAAAGGTGCCTTGATAAACGTCCAACATGCCAAAAGGCATTCATTGACTCATGTGACCAAAAGGTCAAAGCATGAACACAGGAAATACATTCAAAATGTAAGTCCCACATTTGAGGTTAGGTGAGTTGTCACTTGTTGCATGGTCATGTGACCAAAAGGTCAAAGCATGAACACAGGAAATACATTCAAAATGTAAGTCCCACATTTGAGGTTAGGTGAGTTGTCACTTGTTGCATGATGCATATTCCTTAAACAGATTATTATTATTATATTGCAAGCTTACGGTTGCTAGTTTCTATAAGACGGCTCTCTCCATCATCCGAGTAGGGCACTGGCCCTTCAGTGACAGTTATTGAGTGTTTCCAATCCGCTTTTTTGTGAAGGAGCCGCTTTATCAATCGGCCTACACTCGCCTCAGGTTCTTCTGATGATGAGGATCACCTTTTTCTTTTCCTGCTCCTTCTTTCCATTTCGAAAACACTAGATTTTTCACGATTTTACGAAAATTTGTGAGCGGCGAAGCGTTTCTGATGCGCACAAAAGAAGTAATGGTTGATTGACAGCGGTGAGGTAAGAGGCCACATGCCCCCACTACCTGAGCTTTTTTTTGTTATTTTAAATATGTGCGTTTCTGGTAGTAACATAGAGGGTACTACAATGTTGATCATGACGGCGAGGTGTGAATATAATTTTCGTTTAAGAGCGGCGTCTCACAAACTCTACTGATTTTTGACCGATAGATGGCACTTGCATCTGCAATCTCTTTAAATTCAATTTTAATTTGACCAGTGAAAGCGTTCTCTACCGAGTAGAGGTGAAACGTCTTTAAACAGTAAACAGATTTCTGTCATGTCGAACTAGAGATCCGAGTTTGCACTTACCACGAAACAATTGCGTAATCAGACTCATAGGCGCTGAGACTCGAAATACACTTTGGTCGAAACCCAACATAATCGAAAATCATTCACGGCCAATTTAAAACGCTAACTACTATTTGGAATCATTGAAAATAGAAAAAATAAAATGACAAGTTCTCGGTTCCCTTTCGCCTTTCGGCTAATCAGACTATTCGTCAATGATGACTTAGGGCCTAATTCTAAATCAAATTTGCGCCGTTATAACTTATGCTAACAAGTATAAAAATCATTTCTGAATTTTTTAAATTTGTTGTTTAATTTGAAAATTATATTTTGAAAATGTACATGAAACTTGCCTCACCCATATGAACATACATACATACATACATACATACACATGACCCTTCCAACGGCTCATCTGAAAATCATCAGCCCTGCGGCTACAACGTTTACTACTTTCTTGTGCGACTCCACGTGTGGAAGACCCAGGTAAAGGAATGCCTTCCATTCAAGTACGAAACGAATGAAATTCATACCGCCTCAAAATAAAAATGTTGATTCTGCTTCAGTACGTATTTATAAACAATTACTGAACTGATTTAAACAAACAAGGTGTTTTTGCTTACAATTTAAAAAAATCACAGCTGCAACATCGTTGTAACAAAAAAAAAGAACGGCAATATTTTGTATCAATAATATTTTAATGATAAATAAATTTAAAAGTCTAAAGTTTGAGGACGACTAGCTACCTATTGTCCTGTACCTTTTGAGATATTTGCATTTTTATGATCTCCAGTGTTCGAAAGCGAGCAAATAAATAATACAAATCGCCACATTTATCCTTATTTTCTAATGATGCTCCATTTCGGAATCAAAAATTAGCATAAATTGATTCATGGGTTTAGATAAACATGGAAATTTAATTATCCAAAAAACCGGTGGTTTTAGGTATAGAAAGGTATTTGTAAATTTTTGAGTCATGCTTTTTTTCATTTTAATTCGCGGTTGAGTGGGTAAACGGACTCAAGTCGTATATCGAGCAGTACCTTTCAGAAAATCAATATAATAAAGTCACGATAAATAACATTTTTTATTTTTGCACCTTTCTGTATGACATGTGTAATTTTACCCATGTGCCCGCGAATTATTCGCACATAAATGTTAATATCTCTAAAACTCAGAAAATAGAGTGGCTTTTGAATTTAACGAGACGTGAGAATAAGGTATGATTATAAAGATCTTATATGTAAAAAAAGCAAGTTGATGTAATCATCAAGTTAGTATTAATCTTTATTGATTAGGATTATTGGACTTCACAATTTTTTGTCGATAACTTTTGCATATGTCCATTGATGCAGTTCCCGGTGGGACACCTGTAGATTATTCGTAACTGCCTGGATAAGTATTATAATTTTTTTTTTCAGTATTAGCGAGTTACAGCACAGACTTGCATGTTCATTCATCACGCAGTTTCCGGAACTGCAAACGATGGGTACAGATAATGTCCCGAACTTTGTTGATAAAACCAGCGGCTCTTGTGCCGGAATAAAGACACAGGTATAGGTAAAACGCCAGGAGTCCATGTAAATAAACACCACCGCTATTTCTTTCCTTTTACAGCTGTACAGTACTGAGAAATGCTTTCGGCCATTTAAGTAGTTCTTCCTATAGATTGGTTATACTTTTCAGTAATCTTGTCATGTAAACCAGGATTGTATTGTCTGTGCGATGAAGAAAACGGCTTATTTCTAAGAAAGGATTCCCTCTGATAGATAGAAAAGAGGCTTGTTCCTCCTTATCAGTTTCAGAATCCGGGTAATATTCTTTTCCAGGTAATTCAATGTATACAGTTCGAATACGAATTATAAAGATTTCTACACAAGATGATTTTTAAAAAGCGGCAATCGCTGTAAAATTCCGATTTCAATAAATTAAAAACCATATTAAATGGCTTCCAATTTACCACAATCCCCTCATTTTTGAATTTTTCTAAATTTCATGGTATATTTTATGCAATATTCATCTTTCTTATTTTAAATTAAGAGCCATATTTTTTACATAATTTGCTCGCTACGTCACCCCCCCCCCCCCCCCTACTGGAATAACTTCGATAGGAACACGATTTACATACCGATAAAATACAACAGTTAATGAACCCGACCGCGAAAGTCTACATACTTCGAAATTAGTTGTATTAAATTCATGGGTTTTTTCAAAAATAGCACTAGTCAAAAAAATTAACAACAAACTTTGTAATCTAAAAACTCAATTTTCAAATTTTGTACAAAAATACATATATGGTTGTAAATCACGAATTTCTTTATTTTTTTTTTCATTTTTTGTATAACTGGAAATTCTTCCTACTTATGTTTTTAAATGGAATACCCAGTATATTTTTTAATTTTTAGGACGCAGATTAAAAAACTTCTTTTTTATTCTTAAGAATTGGTTCAGCCAAAAACAGCTCATGTCATAGTTATTTGTACGTATTTGGTATTTTTTGTAGTTATTTGTATAAATTAATAATAATGATGTTCTGTAAAAAGAATACTTATCGGTGACTGTTTTTTGCTTTTCCTGAAAATTCAGTTTTTGCCAACCATGCTGCAGTTGTGATTTTTTTAATGATCAACAAAGGGCGTGTTTGTTTAGATCAGTTTTATAAATGTTCATAAATACGAATTGAACCAGAACCTACATTTTATTTTAGCAGGTATGAATTTCATACCATTCATGTATTTCCATAAATTGAAATAACTTGAATGAAAGGCATCTCTTTACCTGCGTCCTCCACCCACAGAGTCGTACAGAAACGTAGTAAACGTGGTAGCCGCAGGGCTGGTGATTTTCTAAAAAGCCGGGGTTATAATTTTGTAATTTTTTTAAATTGGTTTTTAGTAGATATTAGATAATAATAACAAATCCATGAATTAATAAATGTACTCATTCTTCTTTAAAAACAATGATTTCCTATTAACACAGGTTATCAGCACTAAATTTTTCATAAATTACATATTGTAATCAACACCCCGAAATTAGTTAAATTCAACTCATACTTATCAAAGTGCAATTTTTGTTTGTTTGAAATTGACCCTATAGTAAAAAACATTGTTATGAGAGACAACAGCTACAGCCCGACCGCAGAAAAAATAAGAACACCGATAGAAAACCACAAAATTCCGATAGATTATCAACAAGCACACGACGTGAGTTTGATACATTAAACCGATTTTCTGCACGCGTTTTTGTCGTCTACCGCCCGACGGAAAAAATCGCGACGTTTTCTAAAGGCATTGTTCTATATGCGCGCTTTTATGCATCGCGACGGTCTGCCGCTCAATTTTGTTTGATCTAAAAACACATTACTCTCAAAAAATAACTATATCCGATCTTTAACTTTCAATATTCATACTTTGTCAGCGAGATCGTTACCACAATAGCTGAACTAAAATCTTACCGATTTTTACCGGTTTCTACTTGACCGCTTTCATCATGGGGCAGATGAAGAGCCAACCAGGATTATTGCTTAAAAAATGGTAATCTTGAAAACGACAAGTCGTACAGGAATAATTTTGGTCTCATTTGGAAGATAATGTTACTGCGGGTATAATTGGAGATTATGTAGCAAAAATAAGTTAAATTAAACTGTACAGGTTGATGACAAGTTTCTACCTTTTTTTAACTTAGCAATATCTTTTGATTGGTTGCTTTAATCAGCTTCAAAAGTTCCTATTATAAGGAAAGGGCTTTCCAGATTAGATTACCATTCATCACTTTCTTATCCGTGGCGTAGTTTTTGACATTACCATTTTTAAAAGTGCTTATTTTTTGACGGGCGTGCGGGTGAATGGGAACGGGGGTACGCAACTGTGAAACGCCGTCCTTAAGAGGATTGTCTAGTGGAGATTTCGGCATTTTGCAAATTTCTCCTTTATTTCTCACTCGATTTTTGTGCGGTTTTCACAGATACCTTTCAAAAATAATCTAGAATCATGGTAACCCTTTGAAACTTTATTTATTTAAAAAAAAGTAATTTTTTTTCTAAACTAAAAGAATTATTTTCAAATTATGGGGTTACCATGATGAAGAATGTATTTTTAAACATAACCGATCAAAAATTTCTTAAGTATTGTTATTTAAAACCTTGTAATTTGCAAACTAGTAAACTTTCGATAAAGCGCTCGTAAAGTGGCGCCACGGCAAAATTGTGGCAAAAGGAGCATTACTCAAAAACATCCGGCAACTCTGCAACTGAGGTACGGAGTCGATGGCGAGCGCAGCACATGAGTTACTCGACTTTACTGTTCCTGGATCTACTAGGGTTGAGTTAAACCGCTATTTTTCAATCAAGCGTCTGCTATTTCACGGTTGCTATTTTTTAATAGCAGTGATTTTAACGCGCTATTGCGATAGCGGATTAGCTTAGCTTAATTTGCAAATTGAATCGTTTTTAGCGATCACCGATGAAGTTCTAGGAGAAATAATTGTTACAATATTTTATGGAATTTCGCACTTTTATAGTTTCTCTATAGCCGCCAAGATTTCACCTATCCCTCACCTAGAATAAGAATAATACATTTCTGTGAGCTGTTACCATGTCCTCACGCATCAATTTAACAAATTAATAAATTCCTGGTCTAACGTTTCATAAATTGAAATTATTCATAGTTTATAAGTTTTATTTTTACGATGTTTGGGTTCCGTTTCGAGGGGTTCTTCTAGAGCGACTACGACAACGAAGAACTACTGATTATTTATATTTTATGGTATATATGTCGTAGTCTCTTAGTGAAACACGTCATTTCATGAAAAGTCTAGGCAATACATGAACTGCCCTCATATTAAGTATATTCTTTATTTTACACAATCTCCTTAGTTCCAAATGTTCCAATTAACAAAATTGAAAAATAAAAATTTACTAATAACACGGCCCGCTTTTGTGACGTTTCGAATTGCATTGCAACTTTGCCTCAAAGCACTGGTATTTATTGGTCTTGCATTGCATTTTTGATGGTTGACATGCACATTACCCCTGTCCAAATAAAAGGCTTGTCTGATAAATAAATACTTAGACATATTCACCAGGTCACGGTTAATAAATTTGAAATAAAATGCTTTAAAACAAAGTTCTTTTAGCATCTAATCCCATCTAGATCTTATTTTACACAATCTGCCATGCCATAATATTGAATACCGATCAGTTATTTCATGAACAGTCACCTTTTAAATCGCGGCAGATTCTGTACAGGTTAGTGAAACATAATATGCCGAGACAGGAGCGGCATTTCACGAAGAGACTAGGGAGATTGTGTAAAATAAAATATATACATAATATGCCGGCAGTTCATGTATTGCCTAGACTTTTCATGAAATGACGTATTTCACTAAGAAACTACGACATATATTCGCCCGTATTATAAACACTACAATATTCAATTTTTAGAACGCTGTGAATAACGATAAGAATTCGTGACGAATAACAATTTTAGAGTAAATAATACAAATATGAATTTATTGATGTCGTCAGTTCGTAATAAAAGTGTTACTCTTATTACGTGTCCGTTTGGAGACGAATTTTTTGATGGCGTCAGTACGCAGTTTTAAGAATTCGTACTTTACCCCCGGCGTTTCTAGGAATCTAGATTATTCGCTGGGATCACTTATCGGATCACCTCGGGGTGCTCGCTACTCGCCCCTATCCATGGTAAATCCATATTATTATTCTGACGTCAAAAAATAAACTATTTTAAATCCATTCTTATTTTTAATCATATTATATTTTTATCAAATTTTCAAAAACGCGAATACAAAATTCAAGAAATTAACCATCTCGCGACTCCGTAGATCTGTATAGACAAAGTGTTCCCGTTTTGCAGTTTAGGCTGGTGTCACATTATCAAACTCTCGTCAAATTTCCTTCATACAAACTAGTTGTAGCAAACTGAGTTGATGACGTCATTACTACCCTATTTTCCGCGTACGGTAAAAACCCTGTCACACCATCAAATTCTGCTCGCAAAAGTATCAAACTCGTTGGACCCAAAACGGTCAAACGCTTGACACGAATAGGAGGGCGTCTGTTTCTCTCAAACTATTGGAAGCGGTCGGTACTTTCATTGGCTGATAAGTGAGCGCCAGTTCAAAACAATCCGTTCTTGATATTTAGGTTCTTATAAGTTTCACGTTTGGGTGAAATGGGAATGAAAATTTGGAGTGGCATCGATTTGACGACATTAGTTGATTTATACAGATAAGACTATTGTACAACACGAAAAATGACTCGTACTAGAACAAATTTGCACGTCGCGATGTATTACAGCGAATTGTTGAGGAAATGGGCAAAATTCGGTCCAGAATAACTAAAATTTCAAAGGTCTAACAGACCTATTATTCCAGTTTCTTTACCAGAAAAAAAAGTGTAATCCAAAAAGGAGGTCGCAAACTATTTTTCATATAAGAACTTTAAAAAAAATTCGAGGTACGAGCTTATAAATTATTGAAATTACAGGAAATTTGATAGTGTGACACCGGCATATTGTAACACCAGCCTAAACGATTCTTTTATGGATCCCCAAACATGTGCGGCCTAACAGCAGTGACATCGCTTCACGGATCGGTCCGATCGCTGAGATCTGTGCTGTGAGAGTGAGTCAAGTAATACAACGTTGCCGGTCCAGAATTCGTTTCATGTGCGTATGAAAGATGTGGAACGAGCGCTTAGAAGCCTATCTCTTACATTTCGGTAGGGAAAAGAAAGACAGACATAGAGCGTCGGGGTATTATAGGGTAATAAGCGCCGACAGCTTTTAGGCGGTGAAGTGTGGAGGGTACCCAGAGCTGACGAAGTCACGTGATAGACAATCCTCTTAAGGCGAAAGGTAGCGGTCAAGTGTGCAAGAGATACATCGAAAAATACATAGCTAATTTTGAAGAAACTATAAAGAAAAATTATTGTTTTGAAACTAATAATTGTTTAGAATAGCAATAGAATTTGCGCTATGGTTTGATTTTTTTTTTTAATGTTTATTAAAAAAAATAGAAAATATAAATCACAAAATAAACAATTAAATAAAAAAGTGGCAGCCAGCGCATCTAGATATCAAGATAGTAATTATGTTTCTCCAAAAAAAATTAAAAAATTGTGGTAAACAACGGCAGAAACAGAAAAATTAATTTTTAGGTAATTGATAGCGTAGCGGCGCGGATACTCATATCAGCGCTGACTCATACCATTGGAACCAAAACATTGGTTTAGTAATCCTTGGTTTAGTTCACCGTTTTCAAGTGCAAGATGTGTTTCTTTGTTCCAGTGACACAATAATATTGTTGAATAAAATTTCTCCTAGCTCTAAAAATTCTGAATCTCTAATCCCCTTTAGAAAATGTTGACCATCATTACGTATACGTATGTCCGATCGCGAAGATACTTTCTCATGACACAATGATAATGGGAATAACGCGCACTTGCTATTTACACGGTATATATTTTTTATTTGTTTAGATTTCCTAGTCTTTCCAAAATTTGTTCAAAAAAATAATATAAGACTCAATTTTAATTGTGTAATATAACTATCATTCATACAAATATGTATAACAGTAGAAAAAAACAAACATGTTTGATAAAAATTATGAATATGATTTACAGCCAAAACGTTTTATTTCAAGAAACGTATTTTATAATAATAATATTAAAAAAGGGATGGATGCTATTTTATAAAACCACGGTGCAAGTGAATCTTTATTGCCACAACTAAACTAAATGCTTAGGTCTAAATCGCCGAAAGTATATAATTTTGTTTACGTTGGTTTTGATTTATACATTTGATTTTAATAATAAATAAGAAAGGAGGTAAATGTAGGTATAAATGCTTTTTCACATTAAGGAATAGGTTTTTAGAATAGATTTTTAACTAAACTAATTAAAATCAATATTAAAAACTATCAAATTGTATACTATAAAGAAATTTAAAAGACCGAAGTTGGCGTTACAAAAAAATGTATAGAAAAAATATATTTGGTAGAGAAAAAGTCCATGATTATTGGGAAAGAAGGCCAAGAAAATGTTGAACATTTTGCATGCTTGCGAGTAATACGTAATACTTTTTAAAATTTTCTTTTGCAAACAAAACGTAAACAAAGGGTATTAACTGCACATTTGGTTGGTAATATAACAAAATAAATCGTGTGTTTTACATGGCTGATTTATTAGAAATTGCAAAATAAAATTATCGATTTTCTGCAATTTTCATATCATATAAAAAGTAGGTACTTTTACATATTTTTAAAAACAAAAAAGGCGTTTTTAAAAATGCAATCGTCTGTTGTTTATATTTTAAAAAACACAAGTTCGATTTTTTATCGCTAAATAAACAGCTCAAAATAACATTTGACAAGATCGTTGCATTTTACTTAAAAATATGCTACCATAATATTTGTATTTTAAGTTAATAACACCATTAATAAAAAAGATAGGAAGGTTTAATAATTTCGACGAAATGGCAATTTTTGCTTATATCTCGAAAACTAAAGAAACCACACCAAAATAAGTTTCTCAAAAATCGAGCTCGAAAATGTGCCATTTGTTTTTTTCTATGTCCATTACTTTACGAGATCTCCTATGTGGTTATCAAAAATTTTTTTACAGAGACGACCCGCAAGCCTCTTTAGTTTTGTTCCTCTATAAAACCACATTTTCTATTTTGCATACAACATCTGCTTTTTACAATGTCAACAAATAATTGTTATAATTAATAAAATGGGATCAATGACCGTTTTTATTTTTGAATAATAAAAACTAATCGAGATGTCGGCATGTTTTTTTTTTAAGAAAGTGTAGACTTGTATTTTTTTAATATACAGGGTGAGTCATTAGTGGGGGATCGGTCCATAACTCCTTAACCATGTAAGATTATGTTAATGTTAATTAATGTTAATACAATTTGTACACCGTTTCTCAGGCTCTACAACCTAAAAATATTTTAATGTATACACTATCTACCTTATCCTGGCTCAATCTGTATCACATCCAAAAATATCAAATATCTCGTAAATGATGAATTTTCGCTATAAAACAACCTTAATAAAAAACGTAGCCAGACTCCAGGCGAATTCGATGACATACAAAAATATAGGGAGTTCCATTTAAAAAAATTAAGTTAAGCTTATTTAAAAATAGTATAATTTGACACAAATTTTTGCAGAGCCTGTATAGTAAAAATGATATTTTGCACATCGGGCGTAAAGAGCAATCTTTTCTTCATATTTGTATCAAACTTCAGCCTTCTAGCTGCTAAAACAACCTCTCAGAAAATTTTTAAGTGAACCTCTGTAAATGACAAAAAATGTGAAAAAAAATTGTGTTCGGTCCCAGTGAACTGGTACCGGATTGTCTGGTCCCTTTCATAAAGTTTATTACTTATAAGCAATTAGGGTAGGCGGCATCGATAGAAATTTAGTGTAAATAGCCAATTTTCTTTGTGTAAGTTTAAGACGAGCTTCCTGTCCGTCTAATTTGAAGGTGCCGACAAACAACACCGAGCCGCACTTAGGCTGGGGATTTCCAGTGGGTTGTGTGGTTTTACCCCCGGTTGTTGTCAGGTGACCATTATTGGACGGAAGGGGGTTCGGGCTTAAAAGGCCTTGACATGGCCCATTTTATTGAGTTGTATGGTTGATAGAGTTGTATGGTTAATTGAGAGTTTGATGGTTAATTGGGAGTTTTGATGGTTGTTTGAGTTTGAGTTTGTGTCAGTGTTAAAAGGTTCTTCTTGTAAGTCGATCAGTGAAGTGGTCCTGGTCACTTACAATCGTGTTCGTGTCAATAGAGTTTTACTGCGAGTTGAATCAGTTGAAGTGTTCCTGATTACTCGCAATTGTGTGTAAATAAATTGTTGAGTTTTAAACGTCTTTTGACCATCATCTCCGTGTTGCTGGTGCACTACCACCAGCTGGTCCTTCGAGTGTGTTTTTGTTCTTCTTCACCATTAACGTCAGTCACACGAGATTCTGCCGTGTTTACTGTACATTTTTGGTCCTTCGAGCCGGATTCAGCGCCAGCAGTCCGTTAGAAACCGTGAAGCATCGAGAGGCTACGGCTGTGTCCAACAGGGGTTCAGCGACGACCGCAAAGGAACTCAAGCGACCACAGTGTCCATCTCCTGGGAGATCAGCGACGCCCACGACGTCCGTTCTCCAGGAATCCAGAAGCTGTAAGCGACCGCAGCGTCCAGGCAGCAGAAGTTCCAGCAACGAGGAACATCCATGAAGCCGACTTAAGAGAAGTCGCACAACAGTGAGGGACAACTCCAAGAAGTCGTCCAATTCAAGAACGAGATCAGCGAAAGAGCACATGCGACCCCAGCGTCCATCAACTCAAGGGAGATCCAGCGACCGCAGCGTCCATCTCCGAGAAGCCATGCGACCGTAGCGTCCACTCAGCAGGAGAATCAGCGACCGGAGCGTCCATTCTCCAGAATCCACGCGACCCCAGCGTCCGATCTGCAGGAGATCCAGCGACCGCAGCGTCCGCGGTCTTCAGAAGTCCAAGCGAGATCATCACCGAAGAGAGAAAGGTCAGTCCTAATCTAACTTCCTCTGCTTCACATTTGAACCAATTCGATTCGACAAGCGTGCAAGGTAGCAGTTCCGATAACTGGCCTTCACCATTTTCAGTAATTTGTTCCATTTCATTCGGCCGCGCGTCGCGAGTGAAATTCATAAACATGACCGAATCGACTTCGGCCCGTTTAAATTGGCTAATTGTATCCCGCGATGCAATAAAAGGTAACATCCAACGGATAAGGCGATTCGTGGAGCGGTTTAACAACGAGCATGATGTGTACGAGTTAATGTCGCGACTCGACACAATGCAACCGATGGCCGACGAATTCGCGACCGTTCAAAGAGAAATCGAGACAATTCTGAAATCTCCCGACGATGCCGAAAGAGACGCTTTCGACGGGCAGTTTCATAACACACGCGCAAAAATCACAACTTTATTAGAACAGCATAAAGTAAAGTTTGCGATTTCGACATCGGCAACCGCGGTTCCAACGAGGAACCCGACCGCGGCTCTCGGTCTACCGGCCTTCAGCGACCAAGACGGCGGAATCAACGAATGGCGTAAAGTCGCGTCCGATCTTGTCGGGGAGATTGCGGTACCGGAAGGCCCTCCAGATTCAATCGATGAATCGAAGGGTGAGATAACAAGACGCACCTCCAGGTGCCAGAGCAAACGTGGTGACGACGACGAGCTCGATCGGTCACACGAAGGTCAGAAACGCGTAGAGGAGCTACCGATTCTGAGCGACGAGACGCGAAAGGTTTTGTCGAAACCAGATCGCGAAGAAGTTGGGAGCGAAGTTGTCGCTCAAACAAGTCCAAGGACTGAACTAAACGTCACGAGAAAGAACGGTGTCATGACGAGAGAACCGGTTCGGTTGAAGGAGTCATCCGCGGATCGGCATGGGTCAATTGCGATTCGCGGAGTCGACGTCCGAAATTTGAGCGTTTCGGTGAAACCGCGGCGTGTGAATCCCGCGAGCGAGTCCGCGAATCTGAGTCGCAGAGTCGTCGCATTCAAGCCGCCATCGAAGCAAGTGACTTGGGCACGCGGCCCAGAGTTCACCCAGGCAAGTAACGATCAGCCGCGAAACGGTTTGCGCTTAGAGCCGATGAATGCGTCGAGAGCGCGAAAGAAATCCCGGTTTCGCGGTGTCGAGTCGAAAGACGAAGGCGATTTCGGTCCAGTTTGGAGATTTCGCGAATTGCAGCCAGCTATCAGCCAATTAGCCAAGTTGTCTTTCGTCCGCCAGCGAATCTGGCAATTGTTGAACCGAATGTCGGGTGCGGTCAAATCCCGATCGAAACGCTTCGCAGCGATGGCCGAACGAATTGTCGCGCAGATTGAAAGGTTGACGTTGTCGAGTCGGGTCCGGTTTGAATTCCCGCCCCACATTCCTCGTGTCCCATTCATTTGGCCACCTCCAACCCCGACCCCTTGGCCTTTCAACAAGCAGAGGTCCGGTGACTTCGCGGAACGCAGACGACTTGGACGACTTCCACACGAGCAGGCTATCCCGATGTCAACGAAGCGCGATTTCGCTCACATGCGAATGAATCCGCGAGGATGCGGTACAGCTGCGGGTCCGTCTCAAGTGATCGTTCCGGACTGTGAGCTTCCAGTCCAGGATTTGGACATCATCCCTGAGGACAATCAACCATCGCTTCGTCAGAAGATGGGCAAGGTTCGCCTGTGCATCTCATCTTGGACGTTTAGTGCTGGTGATGATTGTGTAAGGCCGATGGTCCTTTGAGGTGCGTGTTGCTCAAGTGTTACCCGTAAGAGACAGTGAGAGAGACACTAATGCGCAATTTTGGTTGTTTGTTCATTCATGTGTATCTTGTAAATATGTCCGGTGTTGTGTTGTTTTTTGTGTTTTGTTTAACTGTAGATTTCTTAGTGTTGAACTCGGTGAGTTCAAAGGGGGCGGTATGTTCGGTCCCAGTGAACTGGTACCGGATTGTCTGGTCCCTTTCATAAAGTTTATTACTTATAAGCAATTAGGGTAGGCGGCATCGATAGAAATTTAGTGTAAATAGCCAATTTTCTTTGTGTAAGTTTAAGACGAGCTTCCTGTCCGTCTAATTTGAAGGTGCCGACAAACAACACCGAGCCGCACTTAGGCTGGGGATTTCCAGTGGGTTGTGTGGTTTTACCCCCGGTTGTTGTCAGGTGACCATTATTGGACGGAAGGGGGTTCGGGCTTAAAAGGCCTTGACATGGCCCATTTTATTGAGTTGTATGGTTGATAGAGTTGTATGGTTAATTGAGAGTTTGATGGTTAATTGGGAGTTTTGATGGTTGTTTGAGTTTGAGTTTGTGTCAGTGTTAAAAGGTTCTTCTTGTAAGTCGATCAGTGAAGTGGTCCTGGTCACTTACAATCGTGTTCGTGTCAATAGAGTTTTACTGCGAGTTGAATCAGTTGAAGTGTTCCTGATTACTCGCAATTGTGTGTAAATAAATTGTTGAGTTTTAAACGTCTTTTGACCATCATCTCCGTGTTGCTGGTGCACTACCACCAGCTGGTCCTTCGAGTGTGTTTTTGTTCTTCTTCACCATTAACGTCAGTCACACGAGATTCTGCCGTGTTTACTGTACAAATTGATAATTTGATAACGGTGATCCATAATGTAAAATGTCTTATATCACCATAAATCTATGTGAAAAGAGGTTCTAATGGAGAAATAAAATACTGGTAGTTCTATTTGATAAAACAAAGTTGTGTAGCAATTATGAGTTTTGGAACAATCTGTATACGTGAAAATATTTTGAGGTTATGCAGCCTGACCAACATTGTACAAATTGTCTTTAAAAATTTTTTTTATCTTACATGATTTAGAAGTTATGGACCGATCCCTCACTAATGACTCACCCTGAATATTAAATTTTATCGCTTAAAGATAACATTAATGTTATGAAATGACCATAATTGTTTATAATAAATACCAGACAAATCAAAATTCCGATTTTTGAAGCGTGAAAATGAACAGTGGGCGGAACTTTCAGGCATTTCTGCTCCTGCAAATATCTCAAGCAGTTTCAGCGGTCACCTCGATTAAACGCAAACAAAAGACAGTGTCAAAAATGCTTGACACTCCATTTCAATCGCTTGAAAATCAACAATACATATACATATATACAGGCGACCCAGAGCTCCGTAAACGCTCCATAACTGTTTTGCTATTCGAGATATCGACTTGAAATTATTGGTGGATGATAGGTGCGCTTCTGTTGCACATTTTAAAAATAGTTTCGTTTGAATACAAGGTGTCCAAATATTATTAAAAGACCACGGGATATTTAAATAAAAATTTCTAGGAATATTATATTGACAAAATAAAAATTTACTACTGATTTGAAGGTATTCTTTACCGAGTGAACGTTCTAATGGTATGTATGTACATACATACTTGTATATTTACCAATATGGTATCATTTAAAAAATTTGTAATTTTGCAGAAAAAACATTTCGTCCAGATCGACGAGATCGTAGAGAGAAAACCTAATGAGTTATTGAATTAATTGTGTGTAAGGTTGCTGGTATAGATTAGAAGAATTTGATGAGGATAACAGCTCTCGAGATCGCAAATACAAATATAAAAATTTAATTTAATATCTCAAATATCACTTATGGGGTGTCGTCCGATTTAGAAAATCATTTAGAATCCAAATATGTAATAATATACAAGGTTATAACGATCTTCTTCGGGATTTTGGACCGTGTTCCATTTGAAGTTCCATTAGGTGGGGTGTAGTGAACGCTCCGAGGAGCTAATTCAACAAGTGACCCTCCAGAATCTCCAGACGTTTCATCCACAACTGCGGCGGATTTCATCAGTGGTTTAAGTTGCGATGTGAAAGAGCTCGAAGTGTTCTCTTCGCTGTCACATTCGCGACTGAAGAACAGAATTGAAGCGAATTGAGAATTGAAACGTCTGGAGATTCATTGGGGTCACTTGTTGAATTAGCTCCTCGGAGCGTTCACTACACCCCACCTAATGGAACTTCAAATGGAACACGGTCCAAAATCCCGAAGAAGATCGTTATAATTAATAACACCGACCGTGAAAGCCTACATACTTTCATAATATACAAGGTGTTATATTTAAAAAACAGTGAAGCGAAAAAAAATTGTATTAGAAATATTTAGAAGTAGGAAAGTATTAAAATAATGGAAAATACTGCAATGTACTTTTGTAATTCAAAAATACAACAAGATGCATGCCTTTCTCCAGCAGATGATTTACATCAGCCGGCATCAGCAAAAACGGTTGCTAATTGCGATTTGTACCAGCATGGCGCACGGCGCCAATTTTATTTTTCTGTTTCCGACGGTTTCCTATGTCCGATAATAAAAATTTAAAAACTAATGTGATCATTAACAAAGCCTTCACTTGCGCTGGCTGGCAGATTTTCATAAAGTACTTTTTTTTTTAAATAAAAAAAATAACTTCTAAGGCATTTTGAAAATACCGAAAACAAAATCGTAGCGCAAATTATAATACAGTTTTTAATCAAACTAAACAATAATAATTTAAAAATTGTTTATAATTAAGCCAAAAACAGCTAAATAAATTCCGCGCCATCTATTGATCCAGAAACATACTAAATCGTCACTACCTTTCGACGGCGTCTCACAGTTGCGTACCCCCGTTCCCACTCACCCGCTCGCCCGTCAAAACATAAGCACTGTAAAAAATGGTAATCTCAAAAACTACGCCACGGATCAGAAAATGATGAATGGTAATCTAATCTGGAAACCCCATTCGTTATAATAGGAACTTTTGAAGCTGATTAAAGCAACCAATCAAAAGATATTGCTAAGTTAAAAAAAGGTAGAAACTTGTCATCAACATGTACAGTTTAATTTAACTTATTTTTGCTACATAATCTCCTATTATACCCGCAGTAACATTATCTTCCAAATGAGACCAAAATTATTCCTCTACGACTTGTCGTTTTCAAGATTACCATTTTTTAAGAAATAATCCTGGCTTGCTCTTCATCTGCCCTACATGAAAGCGGTCAAGTAGAAACCGGTAAAAATCGGTAAGATTTTAGTTCAGCTATTGTGGTAACGATGTCGCTGACATAGTATCAATATTGAAAGTTAACGATCGGATATAGTTATTTTTTGAGAGTAATGGCAGTACCCAGCGGTAAAATTCGCGGTGTTTTTAGATCAAACACAATTGAGCGGCAGACCGTCGCGATGCATAAGAGCGCGCATATAGAACAATGCCTTTAGCAAACGTCGCGATTTTTTCCGTCGGGCGGTAGACGACAAAAACGCGTGCAGAAAATCGGTTTAATGTATGAAACTCACGTCGTGTGCTTGTATTATTTTTTTCTGCGGTCGGGCTGTAGCTGTTGTCTTTAACAACAATGTTTTTTTAGGGTCAATTTTAAACAAAAAAAAATTGTACTTTGATAAGTATGAGTTGAATTTAACTAATTTCGGGGTGTTAATTACAATATGAAATTTATGAAAAATTTAGTGCTGATAACCTGTGCTAATAGGAAATCATTGTTTTTAAATAAGAATGAGTAAATTTATTAATTCATGGATTTGTCATTATTATCTAATATCTACTAAAAACCAATTTAAAAAATTACAAAATTATGACCCCGGCTTTTCTGAAAATCACCAGCCCTGCGGCTAACACGTTTACTACTTTTCTGTACGACTCTGTGGGTGGAGGACGCAGGTAAAGAGATGCCTTTCATTCAAGTTATTTCAATTTGTGGAAATTCATGAATGGTATGAAATTCATACCTGCTAAAATAAAATGTAGGTTCTGGTTCAGTGCGTATTTATGAACATTTACTAAACTGATCTAAACAAACACGCCCTTTGTTGATCATTAAAAAAATCACAACTGCAACATGGTTGGCAGAATCTGAATTTTCAGGAAAAGCAAAAAACAGTCACCGATAAGTATTCTTTTTACAGAACATTATTATTATATTATACAAATAACTACAAAAAATACAAAATACGTACAAATAACTATGACATGAGCTGTTTTTGGCTGAAAAAAAAAGTTTTTTAATCTGCGTCCTAAAAATTAAAAAATATACTGGGTATTCAATTCAGAAACATAGGTAGGAAGAATTTCCAGTTATACAAAAAATGAAAAAAAATAAAGAAATTCGCGATTTACAACCATATATGTATTTTTGTACCAAAGTTGAAAATTGAGTTTTTAGATAACAAAGTTAGTTGTTAATTTTTTTGACTAGTGCTGTTTTTGAAAAACCCATGAATTTAGTACAACTAATTTCGAAGTATGTATCCTTTCTTAGAAATAAGCCGTTTTCTTCATTGCACAGACAATACAAATCCTGATTTACATGACAAGACAAGACCAATCTATAGGAAGAACTAATTAAATGGCCGAAAGCATTTCTGAGCACTGTACAGCTGTAAAAGGAAAGAAATAGCGGTGGTGTTTATTTACATGGACTCCTGGCGTTTTACCTATACCTGTGTCTTTATTCCGACACAAGAGCCGCTGGTTTTATAAACAAAGATTGGGACATTATCTGTACCCATCGTTTGCAGTTCCGGAAACTGCGTGATGAATGAACATGCAAGTCTGTGCTGTAACTCGCTAATATTGAAAAAAAAAATTATAATACTTATCTAGACAGTTACGAATAATCTACAGGTGTCCCACCCAAAAATTGACAAATACCTTCTATACCTAAAACTACCCGTTTTTTGGATAATTCAATTTCTATGTTTATCTAAACCGACGAATAAATTTATGCTAATTTTTGATTCCGAAATGGAACATCAATAGAAAATAAGGATAAATGTGGCGATATATATGATTTATTTGCTCGCTTTCGAATACTGCAGATCATAAAAATGCAAATATCTCAAAAGGTACAGGACAGTAGGTAACTAGTCGTCATCAAACTTTAGACTATTAAATTTATTTATCATTAAAATATTATTGATACAAAATATTGCCGTTCTTTTTTTTGTTACAACGATGTTGCAGCTGTGATTTTTTAAAATGGTAAGCAAAAACGCCATGTTTGTTTAAATCAGTTCAGTAATTGTTTATAAATACGTACTGAAGCAGAATCAACATTTTTATTTTGAGGCGGTATGAATTTCATTCATTTCGTTCTTGAATGGAAGGTATTTCTTTACCTGCGTCTTCCACCCGTAGAGTCGCACAAGAAAGTAGTAAACGTTGTAGCCGCAGGGCTGATGATTTTCAGATGAGCCGTAGGAGGGGTCATGTGTATGTATGTATGTATGTATGAACATATGGGTGAGGCAAGTTTCATGTACATTTTCAAAATATAATTTTCTAATTAAACAAAAAATTTACAAAATTCAGAAATGATTTTTATACTTAGGAGCATAAGTTATAACGGCGCAAATTTGATTTAGAATTAGGCCCTAAGTCATCATTGACGATGAGTCTGATTAGCCGAAAAGCGAAAGGAAACCGAGAACTCGTCATATTATTTTTTCTATTTTCAATGATTCCAAATAGTAGTTTTGGCGTTTTAAATTGATCGTGAATGATTTTCGATTATGTTGGGTTTCGACCAAAGTGTATTTCAAGTCTCTCCGCCTATGAGTCTGATTACGCAATTGTTTCGTGGTAAGTGCAGACTCGGATCTCTAGTTCGACATGACAGAAATCTGTTTACTGTTTAAAGACGTTTCACCTCTACTCGGTAGAGAACGCTTTCACTGGTCAAATAAAAATTGAATTTAAAGAGATTGCAGATGCAAGTGCCATCTAGCGGTCAAAAATCAGTAGAGTTTGTGAGACGCCGCTCTTAAAGGGAGATTTCGGCAGACCGATGTTCGAAACACGAAGAGATTTCAGGGTAGTACAATTGCAGCTCTCGGTTCCCCTTCCAAACCAGAGCCCAATATTGTTTTCAGTAATAAGAGTGGTCCTCGGGTTCGGGTTTTACAAGTTTATTGGACCCAATTGCAGTTGGGTCTTTCATTTCTAGAGAGGCTAATTTACTTTCACTTGGTTCTTCTTTGCCCAAAATAGACATTTGGAATCCAAGCTTTCAACAGAACGAACTATCTCAATATAATTATATACAGTGTGGATCAAAAGGTTGGAAATAATTCGGTAACTTTATTATAGGGAGCGACAGAAAAAATCGCTCGGACAGGTTAATTTTTAATTTTAAATGCGCTAATTCTGACATAAGAATTTGCTTTGTTATGTCATTTCTTTCAAGGCCATGACTTCATTTCAATTTTTACGGTTGAGTAGGATGGCATTTTAAGATTTTAGGTGACGGTGGGAAATTTCGCCGTTTTTGCAACTTTGTGTATGTTCTACGTAAGCTAGCTGGATGTTTTTGGTGTCATTTTAAAGATTTCGTGCTATATTTTGGGATTAGTCAGTAAGATGTAAGCCGTGTGGGGGCGGAAATACAAGGGTTAAAACGATTTCTTGAACATCAAGGAGTTCAAACCGGATACGCGTACGTACTTTTTGACAGACCCAAATGTAGTTTGGTCTTCTTAGAAAGAGGATTAATCAGCGCTCATTTAAAGGGTTAGTTAAGGGGGTGCTATAATCTATGGGGGTGGAGTTACAAGCGTGTAAAGTTGAGGAAGTGTTTTGAATTTGCAGAGTAAGTTTGTACGGACCATAACTTGTTTATTATCCAAGTAATAGTATAAGCCAATGAAATGTTCCTTGATGAATGTACAATGTTTTTTACTTGAAACTTTTTTTGATATCTTTAACGATTAGCGAAATAATTAAATAAATAGTTGTAAAAGCAGAAGATTTAGCGATCGAGTCAGGTCCGCCATTAGTAATTGCATCGCAGACATGCGCACTTGGTAAAACTCTAAAACTCGCACTTAGTAAAACAGGAATCTATAAAATTCTATAAATACCTTTATGTTTGCGCTAGTGAAAGTAAGCAGAATAACTAAAAAAATAGGGCAAAAAGGGAAAAGTTGAGAGTAGTAGCAAGAATGAAGGCGACAACATTTGAGGAGAGAATAAGCGAAAGGACTTGGTGCGAACTGTTGCAGGAATGTCTGAGAGAGAAAATGATAGGACGAGTGAAAGGGCAAAGTACTATGAAAGGAATGGGTACAGCTCAGGAGAAGCGATGAGAATGAGAGAACGAGGGATGAGATTAAGAGAAAGACTGAGAGAGAGAGAGAGAGATCTGGATGTGGAGAGACAAGAAAGATAAGAGTCCAGGTATAATAGCAAGTATAAGGAAATAATAACCGAAGAACTACTGAAATATGTGTACAGAGAAAATGTGAAAGTGAGAATAATGATTGCAAGATTCGGGTGCGGGAATGAAGAGAGAGAATGCAAGTTCTGGTTGGGAGAGGAGCAGAGAGGATGCAGAATATGTGGAGAAGGACGAGAGACAGAACACCTAATGAATGAATGCGAGAGTTTAAGACAGGAAGAAAGAAGGGGGTATGAGGTACTGAATGAAGATGGAAGAGGAGTAGAATGGATGAGAAGCGTTGTGAGAGAGAGAAAGAGGGGGGAGAGTGCGTAAAAGAAGGAAAGAAGATGGGATTGATCTGCGTTAGAAGAAATGTATATTAAGTTGATGTTATACCATTGATTATATATTATCCAATATATATCCAATATATAATCAATGGTATAACATCAACATCGATTTTGTAGGAGTCTTAAGGCCGAAAGGCAAATTAAACGATTTACTAATTACAGAGTTGCCAAATTGAGCATGCTATTTTTCGTAATAACTTAAAAGAATAGGGCAATTCGTTTTTTCATTATTTTTTCCTGACTCACTGAAGACTCCCCAGCAACGTACTGCACAGGTGGTCCGCCCTTTTTCTGACAACCTGTATATTATTCAAGGTGTATTCTCTAGTATGTAGCGTTATATTCGTAGATGTGCTAGGAAACGTGCAAAAACGGGTGTAGAAATTCAGAGTTTCGTTTGTGTGTAATTTTTATCATTGATCAAGATTTAATTTTTCTTAATGTTTTACTGTTATCTCTTGAAATATATGCATGTCAGTGTCATTTGTGGACATGGATTTTTCGTAGACGGAGAACAAGAAAATATAAGTAGAAGATTGCAAATTTTGTTAGAGTTACTGCAAAATTTCTAGAATCAGCGCAGAATTCGTAAATACGTCGAACTACGTGAACTACGCAAACTAAATGCAGGCGCTCAGTGGACATGGACGTCCAATGGGCATTCAGACAGCTTATGTTTGTGGCAGGGATGAGATTTTAAATTGAAATGCCAACGGAACGGAACGCACAAAAGCGTTTATTAATTTTACCTATATTTTATTTTTACTTTTGAGGGACTACAAGTTGTATAAACATCTTTTGCCCTTTCTAAATTGCTTTTTATGAACAATTTTATAATTATTGTATTTCACACCTTCCATAATATCTGATGTTTGTGAGCGGATGCGTAACTATTGTGCAAATTTGAAATTACGAAGAGGGCTTAAACCGAAGTAAGTATCCGAATGTTCTAGTGCAATTCGGGTCAAGTCGGGTTTGGCGCGAAAAACATATTTGTATGTAATAAAAGTTTATTTTTCCACAAAACATAAATTTGCCTGTTGTTAAATTTTTAGATATTGCGAAATTATTTATTTAAATTAGAATGTTAATTTTGGCGTTAACCAAATTTGCTCCAAATAGATTTTCGAAAAATTACCATCGTCGTACCGGACTCCACTTATATTCGTACGCTAATTTTTACGTTCAGTTAATGATAGTGATGTATTTATTTTTCACCAAACCTGCCCCGGCTGAAATCTGAAATTTGCAGCGTTGGACCAGACTTTACTGAGATTGATACGCGTTTTACACTATTTATTTTACGTAAATACATTGTGTTCCTTATTGCCTTACATCATTTATAACTAAGATGGAGCAGTTTGAAAATCTAGCAGAGTACAAATACGACACCGTATAATTTTCGTGAAAGCTGATGAAAATTGTCTTTTTTACTATCTGTGGTATTGGTATTGAAATTTTAATACTGGAAAGGGAGCCCAAAAAGTTCGCACTTTAATTGTTCAACAAGTTTCGGCCAGGTTCTAATAATTTTGTGCAGCTCAGAAGGAGATATTTATGCTGAAGAGTATGTTTATTCTGAAGATAAGTCAAAATCAACTACATACTTTTCTGTTTGGAGATGACTGCAGCAGGAAAAATGTTTGCATTGTGTTTTCAACTTTATCGCAACATGATCAGCTAATTTGTAAGCTTCGATTTTCCCGAAAATGATCTAACCTTAATTTCGATTTCTTGGAATCGCTTATAGAACACGTCCAAACTGCGTCTTTGCCTAAAGAGTCTATTCAAGATTTTTAATCTCAGATATCAACCAAGGTATCCTCTTTGTCCAATCATATTGAAGTACCCGGTCCTGGCAATGCAGGATAATTTCAGCAAATTTGTTTATTTTGTGATTGGAAAAGTAAAGCATTCCTGTTTAATTGTATCATAATGTCGATTAGTCAACATCACCAATATACCACTTTTGTCAACACTGCGTTTATTTAATCTACGTCCGGGCAATGCCGGGTACATTCAGCTAGTAAGTAAAAATGGACAAAGACACACTAACACATATTCAAAGAGTTGTAAAAAATGTAATTCAGAAAAGTCAGTGCCGCCAACATTAAAGCTTTCGTTGAAAATCCCTGCTAGTTTTCTTTTGACGATTTGAGCGCTTGCAAAATTACTAATTTGAGACGGAAGTCGAAAAAATTATTTCTTCTAAAATTTGGTAATTTTGTAGGGTTCTCTTGTTAACGAACTACAATAAAATTAAAATTTTTAAGTACCAATCTACCAAATACAGCAAATAAAAAATATTTTTGTTGCAATTAAAACTTCAATCGAATGTATCAAAATAAGAATAGTTTCGCAAAACCTCACGAATGCAGTTTCTGTTTGGGTCGTTGTTTTGGTCGAATGATAGCCAGCTTTTTTGTCGAAACTAGGCCGAAACCGAAACCAAAAGTTCGGTCGGACAACAGATTATGATTATAAGGAGAGTTTTTATAAGCAAAAAATTGCATGGCGCAAACTCTAATAAAAGTTTATTTTTCCACAAAACATGTCTCTCTTGTTAATTTTTTAAATATTGCGAAATTTTGACAGGTTTAAAAAATAGTCAAGTTCATTTTCAATGCTATAACGAAGGTTGCTAAATTGCAACTTATGTAATTTTTTTTAAATGGCAACCTTAATTTGTATTGTGGGTTGACTGTAATTGCAACAATTTACATTTTTCCGAGCCACAGTAAATAAAAGCAGAGAATAAAAAAGATAATAAACATTCTGGGTTGAATATGGATAGAGCACCGGTAGTATGTAGTGGGGGCGAATTCCCCTTTTTGCTGACGGCCGATGTTGTAAGAAATTTGTCTTGACATTCAGTTTTTGTAGATATTTTACTTGATGATGAAATTTCCTAGAGAAGTGTGAATTTTAATCTGTATTGTGAAAGCATGTCTTTAGGGCGAGACAGGTCCAAATTTTTAGACATTTTATCCGTTCCTGAGTTAATTCATGTTGAAAATGTCGTAATTTTATGCAACTTTCGTATTTTTTATAAAGGTTTCCTTAAAGAACTTTGGAAAAAGGAGCCTGTACCGCCCTAGAATTAACGTTATTTTATACACAGAAAAAAAATTGAGTTGATATCTCTTTAAATAAAAGAGAAATTTATCTACAAAGAAACGTCATTTTTAACATGAATTTGCCTGCCGAAATCTCCCCTTAAAAACAAAACATTAATAATTCACAAATGTATTTGCTTTTGATTTGAATCATGTGTATTTGTATCAGGAACATTTTAATACAATTACAGAAAAGCACAAAAAGTTTTTGTAAACAACAAAATTCCAAAGATTTTCAATAAAAATGTTATGTGGCCATTGTGTTCTAAACACAGTAATATCCATTTTTTATTTCATCGCCTGTAGCTTTTACCTCTTTGTGTAGTACAAATTGACGTCTAGACATGTATTTTATTTATTTAAAACAAAACACAAAACATATCGGAGCGGTTGTTAAGTGAAAACTTAACGCTAATTCTTTTACAACTCTCTACACAGTTATTTGTAGGTATAAAATAAATCATTATCCCCAAAAACAATACTTGTCAGCGATTGTTTTTTGCGTTTACTGAGAATTCCGTTTATTAATAAATGCTGTTTTTGAAAGAAACTATTAAAATTCTTTTAATTTCTACTTCCGTTATAATTTATGGAGTATGGAAAAATAGTTCTTTCAATTCTTTAAAAATAGGTTTTGACATTAGTCGAGGAAATATTCGTTCAACAAGTGTATATTTTTAAAATCAGATATGATCCAAAGCGTCAGCTGTTTACTTTCTCACATTAACAATTCAATATTATGGTGAACCTCTGAAATCGACGGTAACTGGACACTGGCGGAACAATGGCGGCCCGACTCGTTTTAAATAACCTGCTGGGGTAGAAGACAGTGATTAAATATTCAGTTGTTCTGACCACCGCCATTGTGTGAATATTTAAGCAGGCACGTCGATAAATGTATGACACTTATTACTATAAGAGATACTAATATAGAAACGATAGCCCTCAATCATTGCTCTCTATAGTGGCGGATGTACAACTGGCGCAACTGATTTTCACCAGTTTCAATGTTTCAATGCTGCCAGTTTTAACAAGCACCCATCTATACTTATAAAAGGGAATGTTTTATGGCACTGCAGGTAGACGTTGGGTTTGAAATTTGTAATGTTTATTTCTTGGTTTAGGTCTTATTTTAAATATTATTACTGAATATCTATCGAGTCGTTGAATAAGTTAACTAATTAAGTAATTTGCTATGAATTAAGAGAAAAAACCAAATGTCCAGGTCCTAAATCTAAAGGTGTAGAGGAGAGACGCTGTTTTTGCGCCTTTTGTTTTAACGCACATATGTGAATAGGATACAGTTTTAAATGTAAACATAACCGTATCAGAAATCAACGGAGTTGTAGAAATATATTTCGCTAGTATAACGTAAAAAAATACATATTTCTACGTTGGTAAATGTGACTTTTGTAACGTAATGGAAATTACTTAATCGGTATTATTTTATTCACATGCAAAGTGTATTGATTCGTTATTTTATTCAGTTGTTTAACAAATATACTACATCATGTGTAATAATGCTAAATGCTCAGTAAATTAACAAAACGCAAGGTATAATATACGAAATGCTAAAATAAAACCAAATTGGTGCCAAAATTAATAATTCCGTAATAAACAATATATTGGAAAATAAATCCATTAATCTATTAATTAACTGTAATTTGAAGAATATTTAAACATAGAACGTATACATTCTATGTTTAAATATGAGTTATAAAATTAATTTCTTTTCGTTAACACATAACATAGCAGACAGTCAGACAAAAAAGTATTTTTTAAATAGGTAAATGTACATTTCTTCTCTTTTCCATTTGGCGAACGGATAATCCAAACAAACGGACGTTAAAACAAAGTAGTAATTTATAGTAAATATTAATTTTACTTAATTTAATTAACCGAGTAGTAATTACATAGCAATTACATAAATACAATTTTTCATCCGCTAAATCTACAAAAAACACTGAGGGCCGGTTTTTCAATCGTTGGTTTACTTCTAGTTAGTAGGTTTCTATGGAAATTTTTGCAATTTAACCAATCAAAATGCTGAATTTTTAGTTTAACTAGAGGTTAAACTTTAACCAACGATTGAAAAACCGGCCCTGAATGTTTTCTACATTTACTACTGAGCATTTAGTATTTTTAAGCACAAAATGATATAAAACAATGAGCATTTTTAATTTTAAATACCACATCAGATTTAAACATACATATGCCCAAATCAAAAACAGATACGAAATGGACATGATTCGTACATTTGGTTTTTTCTCTAAATTCCTGGGAAATTAGTTTACTCATTCAACGATTCCATGGACATTCAGTTATAATTTTAAAAATTAGACCCAAACCAAGAAATAGTTAACAAAACAATTTTCCAACCGAACGTCTACCTGTAGTGCCATAAAACACTTTTATAAGCAGAGATGGGCAGCAGAGAAATTATAGATAGGTGAAAATCAGTTGCGCAGGTTGTATTTACCTCATGTCATTAAAACTGCAGATGCATCAACGTAACATATAAACTCAAACAATCTGTACTGTTAATAACGTTCTTAATTTGGTTTATAGACCGTGTTTCAGAAGTCTCACTGATGTGACACATTAATGGGACTTCAAATGGAACACAGTCTATAAACCCGATTAAAAATGATACCGACCATGAAACCCTAAATACTTTCATAAATTTCAATTGTATTTAATGATAAAAATACTGTTCACAAATATATTCATAAACAATTAAAAGTGTCACATACGAAGCAAGTATTTGAAATTTGAATTTTAGTTTATTAATATTTATTTGGGTTTTTATTTTGTAGTAGACAGTACAAACAGTACTGTCGAGATCAAGGCATATTGTATACTTAATTAATAATACAAAAATTAATTGTTTATAAATTCTTTGTTATCAACAATTATAAATTATTAAAGAGCGCAGGCTTTCACGGGCGGTGTTGTGGTATTTTTTGGAAGACAGTGTTATACTAAATAGCCAGTCGCAGAGCAGATAAGGGCAACGAATTTTGGAGAGCCGCCATCGCGGAATGTAGAAGTTACAAAAAGTTTTTGGATGACAGATAGACAATAATCAATGCTGATTATGAATCTTAAAACAAATGGACACGTATATTTTAGTTTATGTTATGATAAAAAAAAGAAAATTGCCATTTTATTAAAAATTTATAAATTAATTATTATGGATGTGATTTATATATATAGCGAAACACTTGCAGCCAGTTGGATGCTTCTCTCAAAGGCCAAAGGCCTAAATTCATAAAAATAAAACAAGAGCTAACGTGCATTCAAAAATAAAACGACGCTTTCCATGTCTAATTGATATTTTCTGACTTGGCAGATGGAGGAGAATATTGGCAGCGTGAAGAACGAGTCCTTGTGTCGGGTCTGCGGGGACAAAGCGTCAGGAAAACACTACGGAGTTTCAAGTTGTGACGGATGCCGGGGCTTTTTCAAACGGAGCATCAGACGGTATTCCTTTTCACTCTGTCATAACAAAACTAATAAAAACAGTGTTTTCCTTCGCAGAAATCTGGAGTATGTGTGTAAAGAAAATGGGCGTTGCGTTGTTGACGTCACCCGAAGGAATCAATGTCAGGCCTGCCGATTCAAAAAATGTCTTCAAGTAAACATGAAACGCGACGGTAGGTGGTAATGTTTACGTATTGACGTATCGTGTCAGAAAGCGCGGCATTTAGATAGTAATTAAGTGAACTGTGGCCGGTAAAGCCAGAAGTCAGGACATAAAATATTCAACAACCCCTTGTGTAATCATCATTAGCGGGGGTTTCACCAACCATGACATGACAACGTGTTTGGTTACAGAGTGCAGGTGCGCGTTCCCAAGCCATCAACAACCCCGCTTTTATCAAAATGAGCTAATAGTGGCGCACACTAATTACGCATTTTGATTTTTCTTCGTCGCCAAAACTCGGTTTGTGTTTCATTTGTAAACAAATGAGGGCACATCGACCAATATTTACTTCACCTTGCCATTCCCTTGCACCACTTACACATTGATTATTTTATTCATATACGCACCCTTTGCAGCAGTGCAGCATGAACGAGCTCCACGCTCCAATCACTCCGGTCTTCATCAATATCCTCTTGGCTTCGGCGGTAGACTTCGGAATCTACACTCATCGGTCTTTTCCTCTCTTCCGCTTCATCCACCAATGTTGGAGACAGCTACTGGACATTATCTGCATCAACACTATCTCTATCCAAACATGTTAACGTTACCAAAACCTCCAGGATTTATGCCCAATAGTCTAGGTAGGTATGACTTAGTTTCTAACAATATATTGTTACAACATATTTATTAGAAAACAATACACATATTAAGATATGAAAGTAGAGTTGTCCAAAACAAAAAAAAATTCCCATCTAACTTATCCAAAAGTTATAATTAGTGCAAAATCTTAGTCTTTTGAAAGAAATGAATGCCCTTATAAGAATTAAAATAATTTGTATATTTTCATAACAAACCAAAAGCTTTACCCAAAGTTATTATACATATATTAACCATACATTTAAATAAATATAAATATACAGGCTGATTCAAATAAGATAATGAGCCCAACGTTCTGGCATTGCAACCCAAAAAAACAATTTCATTAACGTCTTGATCTAATTTTAATTACGATTGGCATTTACAATCCAAGTTATCTTATGTTGCTCTGACAGTGCTTTGACAAGCTTTGTTTGTCTACTTTTAATGTTTCATTCTTTCATACATTTTGTATTGGGTTTACACCGAAAAGGCTTCTCTAATTTCTCAATCATTCCGCGAGAAATGAATGGCTCTAATGATTGTTCTCTGGAGCCCCCTATATTCTTGTATATTATCGAATGCACCTGGAGTCTGGCTCCGTTTTTTGTTAAGGTTGTTCTATAGCTAAAATTGTTAATTTACGGGATATTTGATATTTTTGGCTGTGATACAGATCGAGCCAGTATAAGGTAGATAGTATGCCATGGAAATCATTTTAACACACATTTCAACACTGCACAGTTGTATCATCACCGACTTGTTATTTGATTATCCATTCCATTATCTACAATGAATATTGTTTTACAAGAACAAATCGATATACAAATTGACAGTGGTGGTTCAAAATGTAAAATACCTTATACCACCATAAAGCTATCACAGAAAGGGTTCCACGACTGACATAAAATATAGGTAGTTCTATTTGAAAAAACAAAGTTGTGTAGCATTCGTAATTTTTGGAAAATCCTGTATACGTTAAAATATTTTTACGTTGTGCAGACTGGCAAACGGTGTACAGCCATGGACAGTCAAGAATAACACCCGTGTTATGCAAATACCGACTCTATGAGATATTGTCATTGAGTCGGTATTTGCATCACATCCGTCGGCTAAAGTGTTATTCTTGACTGCCCACGGTTGTACAAGTTGTATTAAACATTTTTTCTACCCTCTGAATATAAAAATCTCGTGTCACGGTGTTTTTTATCGAATTCCTCTAAAACGGCTAGACCGATTTTTATGATATTTGTTTGTGTATATTTGGTAGGTCTGAGAATAGGTCGCAGGCTATTTATTATACCCCTACGTGATAAGGGTGGCCCTCCCCAGAAATTTTATTTTTTGGGCAAAAATTATTATTATATGTTTTATTATTTAGCATAAAAAAATACTTATAACCCTAAATTTTCACCCTTCTATCACCAACCCCTATTTTTTAATAGCGATATTAGTATTTTTACTTTCATCCACAGATGCGTTTATATGTACGCCCGGGGAACGCCGGGTACATTCAGCTAGTTATTCATAGTTATAGGGTGTTTTTTATAAGGCGGCCATTAGAAACTTTTTAACTTCCTACAGTGCTATAAACATGAAATTTGGATCCCAGCCGAAAATTACCATTTCGAGTCGAAGTAAATTATTTTCAATATGGCGGCACTTCCGCTTATACCGGAAGTGGACGCCATCTTTGTTATTTTAAATGGAACACCCTAGTTTTTATTTAATTTTCGAATGCCCCCTTTCATTTTGAGTATCCTACACCTATGTTGTACGTATCTATGTGTAAAAGTTTTGGAGATATGCCCACTTTTCTACAAAATCTTGCATTTTCGGTGGTCGATTCAAAAATTTTTTTCGCAGGAATCAGTGGGAAAAGGTACAAACTGTTTTGTGCAGTCGATAGCCTAAAGATTGCAAAATTGTCGGCTGGCCTCAACAATAACTATATTACATTCTAAGTACTTACAATGATTTAATAAAAACTCACGAAACAAAACGTCAATATTTCATTTTTTTTAAATGGCACCTACCAAATATTATATCTCCAGTCGATAGAAAATGAAATTTAAGGCAATATTGTATTAGCATGTCCTATACCTATCTTAATTACTTTAGGAGTTATTATGATTTATTTAGAAAATGAGTCTAATTCATGAGGGTGTTTAGTAGGCTGTGAACGTAAAACAATTGATATCACTGCAAAAATTGCAGTTGTCTTGTAAATCTGTTTTAATAATTGAGTGCAATGGATAATTACCCAAATCTATTGATTTTAGATTTGTTTATTATTCACGAAAGTTGTGATAAAATCGTTCAAAGCACATGTTAGTATTCGCACCTAGCCCCAATGAATTAACAAAAATTTTCCCTTCTAATTCATGAGGGTGTTTAGTAGGCTGTGAACGTAAAACAAGTGATATCACTGCAAAAATTGCAGTTGTCTTGTAAATCTGTTTTAATAATTGAGTGCAATGGATAATTACCCAAATCTATTGATTTTAGATTTGTTTATTATTCACGAAAGTTGTGATAAAATCGTTCATAGCACATGTTAGTATTCGCACCTAGCCCCAATGAATAAACAAAAATTTTCCCGTCTTCAGAATCAATTTATCCATTCAGGAATAATACATATCACCAGAGACAGAGTTAAAATTGTTCCTAGAAGTAAAGAAAACCAAATCAACGTTTTGGGATATTTTGCCGCGTTTCCCCGTGCATAACGACGAGCTGCCGCTAAAAATTTGGGATTAAATCTGTCTTTCTGTCTTTCCAGATTTAGTGAAGTTAGGCAAATTGGTAATTTTTGTGCTGTTTTGGGTATAAATTTACAACAGAACTGTAAATAAAAAAAACAATAAAATATAAAACGACAATACCAAAAATTCCAAACTCAATAATATTAAAAGAAAATGCTTACGCTTAAATCTATTTATTACATTAAATCAATTTATTACAACTTAAACGGCGACGTTGACAGTCAAATACATTGTTCACAGCCTACTAAACATCCTCATGATTACAGAATTAGACTCATTTTCTAAATAAATCATAATAACTCCTAAAGTAATTGAGATAGGTATAGGACATGCTAATACAATATTGACTTAAATTTCATTTTCTATCGACTGGCAATATAAAATTTTGTAGGTGCCATTTAAAAAAAATTAAATATTGACGTTTTGTTTTGAGCATTTTCATTAAATTATTGTAAGTACTCAGAATGTGATACAGTTACTTTTGAGGACAGTCTACAATTTTGCAATCTTTCCTCTATCAACTGGAAAAAGTAGTTTTACATTTTCCCAATGGTTACTGCAAAATCATTTTTTGAATAGACCACTGGAATTGCAACATTTTGTAAAAAAGTGCGCATATCTCCAAAACTTTGATAGATAGTTAAGTACAATATAGGTATAAGATACTTAAAAAGAGAGAGGGTATTTGAAAATTAAATAAAAACTATGTTGTTCCATTTAAAATAACAAAGATGGCGTCCACTTTCGGTATAAGCGGAAGTGCCGCCATATTGAAAATAATTTATTTCGATTCAGAATGGTCGATTTTGACTGTATGCCAAATTTCAAATTTATAGCACTATAGGAAGTTAAAAATTTTCTAATGGCCGCCTTAAAAAAAACACCCTGTATACAGGATGACACCGAGCTCTGTAAAAGCTTCATAACTTTTTTGCTATTCGTGATATTGCTTCGAGATTCTTTTTGGATGATAGATGCGCTTCTGTTGCACATTCTAAAAATATTGTCCAAATATTATTCAAAGACCAAAGTTATGTTTTTTTAAATGGAATCATCTTATTATAATTTTATTTTTGAATTCTACACTAAGTTCTGCGTTAAATTTAGTAGAGTCATTTTCACATGTCTGCCATACTTTTTGATGTACATCACTTTATTTTCCAAAATTCCTTGATGTAATTTTCATTCAAAAATGCATAACTTCTAAACTGTTAAAGAAAACATACCAATTTTTTTCTGTAAAGTCCCTGGGCTTTGGTCAATCTTTGAGCTATTTCTGAGTGGCGAAGGAATATTCCAACGCCTACTACGATTTTTTGAAAATGATGAACTACAAATGAGGAAAACTCAATTTTGTCAAATGGAACACCTTGTATATTTTAATAATAATTAATAATAAAATGAGCAGAATTTCAAACAAGTTTTATTTTGATACCGACAGAATTGAAAAAACGCTCGTAGCAGAAATATTTTTGTAGCCCGTTAGCAAAGGCAATTTTTGAAAATATTTATCATTTCTCTAAAAAACAACAAAATTCCCTAATTTTCTAACAAGTTTTATCCCCAAACGGTTAATAATTAAGGCATAAATTTTGCACTCATATGTTTCAAATTGCAAATTCTAGCCCGATATCGAAGCCGATTTAGTTCATTGTGTTAATTTGTTTAATTATTGCTAAAAAACGAAATGACAACTAGTCAACACTTACACGAAATTCAGCTAGCTGACAGCGGGATATAATTGCACATCATAAAAGTAGAACTTGGGTTTGTGGTAGGGCAGGTCAAATTGCCGGCGTTATCACATAAAACTTTAATCTATCATTTATCTGCCTACCTACTATTTCAAATAACAAGATGATTTTACCGTTCCGGGATTTTTGATAACAGATTTGATGAAGAAATTTGTAATTATTGCAATTGTTAAATTATTGAGTTGTCAAGTACAATAATTATTAATTTTTGAGATAGTCAATGAGAATTTTTTTATTGAAGAAGCATTTATCACTAGGATTATTAACGTATCGGCAGAAAATTTAAACATTTGAGCCTCAAATTTTAGGATTAGTCCTGGTTTACCCCAGTTTCGAAAAATTTGTAGACAACTAATCTTTTTAAACGATTTTTTCTTGTATTTTTGATTATGGTAAAACCAACATTCCTAACATTTGGATTGGTCAAATGAAGAAATGGTACATTTTATCCCCTAGATAAATATAAAATTGGCACTGGTCAAAAAAATTTCATTGTTTATTTAAACAAAAACAAGTAAACAGTGCGATTATAATTACCATTTGTGGTTATAAGTTTTTGTGCATTTGTCTTTTCGTGTTTTTTCCATTTCCAAAATGGGTGTTCATGAAAAATTCAAACTACCTCGAAGAAGTCGGAAATTAACGCTCAGAAATATTTTACGTTTTCGCACAGCAGTTGTCAAAGCAACAAAGTGCCGGCTTGAGCCTTATGCAACAAAAAATTGCTAATTTAAAAAGGGAAATTCTAAATAGTCCACTACATATAATGGGAGAGACCATTCCCAGTGTCAAAAATATTTTTGTGCTGGCTCAAAACCCTATGGAAAAGAAATTTACTCATTATTTAAAGTTCGTTCTTTTTATTAGCATAGATAGATTAGCAAACCATTCATCTAGTTTGTTAGAAAATGTTGGCAGAAACAGGGTTGAAAATCTAAATTCTATCTATATACTTGGCTCCCCCCCCTCAGTGGGGGATCTATCCATAACTCCTGAACCATGTAAGATAGAAAAAAAATTTTAATACAATTTGTACACTGTTTCCTAGGCTGTACAACCTAAAAATATTTTAACGAATACGGGTGGTTCCAAAACTACCGCATGCTAGACAACTTTGATTTTTCAAATAGAACTACCTATATTTTATTTCTCCTTTAGAACCCCCTTTCACATAGATTTATGGCGATATAAGATATTTTACATTTTAGATCACCGTTATCAAATTATAAATTTTTTTTCACATTTTTTGTCATTTACAGAGGTTTACTTAAAAATTTACTGAGAGGTCGTTTTAGCAGCTAGAAGGCTGAAAGTTGGTATAAATATGAAGAAAAGATTGCTCTTTACGCCAGGCATGCAAAATATAATTTTTACTATACAGGGTCTGCAATAATTCGTGTCGAATTATACTATTTTCAAATAAGCTTAACTTTAGTTTTTTAAATGGCACCTCCTATATTTTTGTATTCCATCGAATGCGTCTGTAATCTGGCTACGTTTTTTATTAAGCTTGTACTATAGCTAAAATTCATAATTTACGAGATATTTGATATTTTTGGCTGTGATACAGATTGAGCCAAGATAAAGTAGATAGTGTGCCATGGAAACCATGTAAATCGTTTTAACTCACATTTCAATACTGCATAGTTGTGTCGTTACCGACTTGTCATTTGATTATCCATTCCATTATCCACAATAAATTATATTTTACAAGAACAAATCGATTTGATTTATTGTCTGAAATTAAGCGAAACAACCAAAGAGAACATGAAAATAAGAATCTAAAATGCATTTAGAAGCGTTTGCCAGCAAATTTTACGAAATATTGGAAGATCATTCACCCACCGCGTGAAAGTGTGCACAGAGAGGTGGCCGCAAGATTGAATATAATATTTAGTTTAGCTTACTTTATTGAATTTTTATATTTATTTCTTTAAATGTTTATTTGTTGATTTATTTAACGTTGAGCGTAAATTCTTGCCGCAAGCAAAGGATTTATTTCACCTTCTTCCAGACAATAAATCATATCGATTTGTTCTTGTAAAATAAAATTCATTGTGGATAATGGAATGGATAATCAAATAACAAGTCGGTGATGACACAACAGTGCAGAATTGAAATGTGAGTTTAAATTAGTGTCCGACCGAAAGTAGTTTTTACGGCCGACACCGAAATCGAAACCGAATTTCGGCCTCAGTCTCAGTTTCGGCCGAAACCGAAACCGAAATTTCATGTTTTCGTGGGAAAAACAAAGTAAAAATTATCATAATAAGTTTATTATTATTATTTTTTTAACCAATCACATACTAATCATTCTGCTTCTGATATTTCAAGTAATCATTAATTTATCATATCATAAGCACAAATAAATATACTTTTTTTAATATTATGAAATGAAATAAAAGCTACAAAACAAAATTAATGCTTTTAAAGTAAAAAGAAATTACCTAGTAAATATGTAGGTAGGTACACAAAAAAAATTATTTTATCTTAACAACCAAATTATTTTTTCTAAACTTTAGTCATTTTGTATGGTACCTACTCTTGTTAACAAACTACAATAAAATTGAAATTAATAAGTACGTACCTACCACATACAACAACTAAATAAATATTTTTGATGCAAATAATTCTTGAATCGAATGTATCAAAATAAAAAGAGCTGTGCAAATCTCCCGAGTGCAGTTTCGGTTTCGGCCGTAGTTTCGGCGGGATGACAGCCGAAACCGAAACTAGGCCGAAATCAGTTTTTTGGCCGAAACTAGGCCGAAACCCAAACCGAAAGTTCGGTCGGACACTAGTTTAAATGATTTCTATGATTTCCATGGCACACTATTTACCTTTGTATTGTATTGTATTGTAGGGGGGTCGTTTGGCTACTGAAGCCTTTCGTCACTGCGACCATTGTTGGTCTATTGTGAATAACCCTGCTTCCTATTGGAATCCCAGGGAGTCTAGCCCCCTGATGAAGTGGGCCAGAACCTTGGGAGTTGATTTACGTATCTGGGCGGCCGTGAGTGCAGCCGCACCCAGATGTTGTAACCTATTATGAGCGATGGTGTTGCACTCACAGAGAATGTGTTCGGCCGTTTCTACCGCCGATCCACAGAGTCGACATGTAGCGACTTCTGCTTTCCCCATTTTCTGGAGATGGTATCTGACTGGACTGTGTCCTGTCAGGAGGCCAGTTACTTGCCTCAGATCATTCTTTTCCAGTTTGAGAAGCATCTTAGTCTTCTTTGACGATTAGTGTATGAACTTTTTCGCCTGGCGTTGGCCTGGAGTATTTCTCCAGTAGGATTCTTTCTGTTCCTTTTCCCATTTATGGATGTCGGACATTCTCTGGGCTTTGGTTAGCCCGCAGAATGGTTCTGGTCCAATAAATGGAGCTGTCGCACCTTTCTTGGCGAGGGCGTCTGCCATTTCATTTCCTTCAATCCCCTCATGCCCTGGAATCCACAACAGAGTGATTCTGTTGCCTATCGCCAGTTGCTTCAGGGATTGTTTGCATTCCCAGACAGTCCTCTGTACACAGCGGTAGGCTCTCAGGGTCTTTAAGGCTGCTTGACTGTCTGACAGTATGTAGATATTTGCACCCTTTATGCGCCTTTCGAGGCATTTCCGAGCACAAACATTTATGGCACATATTTCGGCCTGATGAATCGAGGGGGTACTTCCTAAGGGCTGATGGATCCTGGTCTGCGGACCATAGACTCCTATTCCAGTCCCCTGCTGCGATTTTGACCCGTCTGTGTACCAGACGAGTGAGTTCTTTGGAAGTCGAGTCGTATCGAATGTTCCACATTGGCGGCCTAAAATGGTCACTTCGAATGGAACATCGAAGTCGAGTTCGGCTGGCATTACGTCCGTTGGTTGGTTCCAGGACTCTGCTCTTATCAGATTCATAATCCTGCAGTGACCAACCATGTCCCCTAGTTTTAGATTTTTTGTCTGTGTTGACCTCAAGGCACTCAGTGCTGCCTCCTTCCTCACATGTAGATGTAAAGGAAGAAGATCAAGCACCATCTTGAGATGATGTTTAGGGCATTTTGCGCTAGGCCAGAGATCGTGCCTTCGTGTGCCCCTGATGAGTACAACCAGGTCATCTGCGTAACCTTGGGTATAGATTCCCGAGTCATTGAGCTTGCTCAGTAGGTCGTCGACAACAATCGACCACAGTAGGGGCGACAGAACTCCGCCTTGCGGACACCCTTTTACTGTGGTGACCATCGTCTCCTCTCCACCGACGCTTGCCGTTATGACTCGGCTCCTCAGCATGGATTTTATCCATTCTACGGTTGAGGTTTCGACGCCTCTTAGTAAAGCAGCTCTTTCGATGGATTCATAGGAGGTATTGTCGAAGGCTCCCTCTACGTCAATGAATATTCCCAGAGCTACTTGTTTAGCCATCAGCGTCCTTTCAATGCCCTTGATGAGGCAATGTAGGGCGTCTACTGTGGATTTGCCTGCTTGATAAGCAAATTGATTAGTATGAAGTGGAGTTTGCTTTAGGATAGCTCCTCTGATGTAGTTATCAATTATTTTCTCCATGGTTTTGAGGAGAAAGGAAGTGAGGCTTATGGGGCGGTAAGATTTAGCCTCTTCAGGAGGCCTTCTACCGCTTTTTGGTATGAATACCACTTTAGCCTCTCTCCAGGTCTCGGGTATATATCCGAGAATGTAGCTAGCTTTGAATATTCTCATTAAGCTGGGTATCAGGTAGTCTGTTCCCCTTTGGAGCAGGGCTGGAAAGATTCCGTCTCTGCCCGGCGATTTGAACGGCTTGAAGCTGTTGATCGCCCATTGTATTTTGTTAGCAGTAAACATTTTTCCTGCTAGGCTTCTGGTTTGCCGGGTTGGGCGTGTTATCGGCCCTTGAGTCACGTCTCTGATCTCTATGTCTGTTAGCGCCTTTGACCCAGGAAAATGGGTCTCTAAAAGTACCCTTAAGCTTTCCTTTAGATTGCCGGTGTATTCGCCGTTAGGTTTTTTTTTTAAGCCTATTCCGTTTGAGTGGTCTTTTGAGAGCACTTTTTGGAGCCTTACTGCTGGGATCAATTGCTCGATCCCTTCGCAGAAAGTACTCCATGAGCGCCTCTTTGACTTCCTCAATTCTTTGTTGTATTCTGTGAGAGCTTTTTTGTAGTCGATCCACGTTCCTAAACTTTTAGCTCTATTGAATAGCTTCCTTACTTCGGCCCTACGTCGGCCGAGTTCTTTGTTCCACCAAGGAACGTTCCTCGAAGTCACTCTTTGTTTCAGAGAACAACTTTTCTCATAGGACGAGACTATGAGATCGCGAAGATGCACCGAGGCCGCATCGAGGTCCTCTCTTGTGTCGATTTGGTAACGGAGTCCGTCGGTTTCGGCTCTGATGTGCTCCGTGTAGAGACACCAGTCCGTCTCCTTCGGCACTCTGCACGTTTCGAGGCTGTGGGGGGATGCCTCCATGTGGAATCGGATTGTGCAATGGTCCGACATGGAGGCCTCGTTCGCCACGTGCCAATTTTTAATAAAATTTGCAATAAATGGACTCGCCAGGGTTATGATCTAAAACCTCTTTCCTAATCGCATTTATAAAGGTGGCTTTGTTCCCCCGGTTGATAATGTCCACGTCGTTCGCGGACAAATATTCAAAAAGGGACTCACCTCTTTTGTTTGTGTCCGTGCTGCCCCACATGAGATGGTGTGCGTTGGCGTCGCAGCCCAGAATGTAGTGTTTGTTCCTCCTTTTGCACCGGGCTTATGAGGCGTATAACTTCCTCTGGAATGGAGTTATTTTCGTCGCCTGGGAAGTAGGCAGAGGCCATTACAATTGGCCTTTTGCCACCTTCCGTGGGTACCTCTACAGCTACTGCAACTAAGTCCCTGGAGATGAACTCTGGAATCGGAACAAATTTGATATGTTTTTTGAGCAGAATTGCTGCTCTTGGATGTTCATGGTGGTCACTTATTACCTTACATGATCTGGTTGGAAGTCCCTTTATGTTTCCCCCATTTACCCAGGGCTCTTGGATTAGCCCCACGTCTGCGGACCCTGTGACAAACCCCCAATAAAGCACACTGGATGCGGCTTTTGAGTGTTGGAGGTTTATCTGGGTGAAGTTTATCCTGCCTGCCATTGTTGCAGTTACTTCTTTTTGCCGCAGCCTTTCTTTTGCGCTCCCTTAGGCAATTTCCTGCCTTTAGGCTTTGCTCCAGAGTTGGCTGCAGCAGACGTTGAGGCGGGCAATCTGCTTTCACTAGCAACACCAGTGCTAGCTGGCTTGGTTGCAGAGCTAATAGAGGTGCTCGCCCCTTTGTCTTGGGCTTTGTTGGCGCCAGCGGTCCTTGGCCTAAGTTGAACTTGGCCGAACTTATAGCTTACCTTAAAGCCCATGGTTTTCAATATCTCCGTCGACTGATGGTCGACAGAGAGCGTTGTTTCGAGTGTGGGGCCTATCGGATTTCTCCTAAGCACCCTCCAGCTCTTTGCACTGAGGCCTTCGTTTTGGGCCTCTATTAGATTCAGGATTTTCTCGTTCGAGTAGTCCTGACTTCCGGGAAGATACGCCACCAGGACGACAGTGTGAGGCATTTCTGCCTCTTCTACCATCCTGAGCGACGCACCCTCCCACGGTCTGATTTCATCGGCGATGCTTCGTAGCCACTGCGCGGTGTCTTTGTCGGCACACACCAATGAAAGCCAACCTGGCCTGTAATGGAGGCCGTGGAACTTGGGTCTTATTCTGTCCCCTGCTCCCATGGCCGCCATTTTCTCCACAACAGCCTCCTGCACGGCTTCCTGTTGTGCCGCTGTCAGGAGTGACTGTGGATAGTCTGAGGGTATAATTCCAACCCTCACTCCAGTCACAGCTTTGCTAAATGAGGGCTTGGCAGAACTGCTCTCCTGCTTCTTCGCTCTCTTAGCGTTTGCTGTTTCAGGGGTACTGCCGTCAGATCGGATCCTTTTGGCTCCTTTTTCTGGCGGCGTTGCCCTTTCGATTGGCTTCAGCGCCTTCTCAAGGGCCTCTTCCTTGGAGAGTCCTTTGGCGAGAAGATACTTCAGCCTTTTTCTGGCAGCTCCTCCTAATCGGACCTTTTGCTCTTTCACATTGAGAGCCTTAAGGTTTTCTCCGATTTTGGTGACGCTGTCAGTTAACTTATCCTCCTCCGGGTGGGGAAGTTCTTCCCTTACCGTTGGAGGATATGTTTCGAGGTCTTTGATAACCTCTTGTGTTTTTGTACTTGGTTCCATAAATGTTCCCACGAGTAGCAAGGGAAAAGAGGTCGCGTGTGGCAGAGCCCCGCATTACTACACGAAGGCTAATTGAAACACAGGTGCGCCAGGTTCCTGTGAGTTCGCATATTTATGACCAATCCTACCTCATTGGCCAGGCGAGCCTTTGGCATATGCTGTTCCACCGTGACTCTGAGGGTTTTTTATAGAGATTGTCTCCTCGCGGACCGGGCGGTGAAGCCAGGTCCCCCGACTGTCCTCTTAGTGCAACGTACCTCTGCCACGCCCCGCAGCGGTCTTTGAAGCACCAGGTTCAGCTTCCGGTTTTAAGCAGATATCTGGCGTTCAGACATCTCTAGCTCGGGTACCCTGGGTTAGCCATACCCGTCCTCTGGCATTTCTGCCAAAGTCCCTGGGGGGACACTAGTTTAAATGATTTCTATGATTTCCATGGCACACTATCTACCTTATCCTGGCTCAATCTGTATCACATCCAAAAATATCAAATATCTCGTAAATGATGAATTTTCGCTATAGAACAACCTTAATAAAAAACGTAGGCAGACTCCAGGCGAATTCGATGACATACAAAAATGTAGGGGGTTTCCATTAAAAAAAATTAAGTTAAGCTTATTTAAAAATAGTATAGTTTGACACAAGTTTTTGCAGAGCCTGTATAGTAAAAATGATATTTTGCATATCGGGCGTAAAGAGCAATCCTTTCTTCATATTTGTATCAAACTTCAGCCTTCTAGCTGCTAAAACAACCTTTCAGTAAATTTTTAAGCGAACCTCTGTAAATGACAAAAAATGTGAAAAAAAATTGATAATTTGATAACGGTGATCCAGAATGTAAAATGTCTTATATCACCATAAATCTATGTGAAAAGGGGTTCTAATCTATATACAGGGTGAGTCATTAGTGCGGGATCGGTCCATAACTCCTGAACCATGTAAGATAGAAATTTTTTTTAATACAATTTGTACACCGTTTGCCAGGCTGCACAACATAAAAATATTTTAACGTATACAGAGTGTTCAAAAACTCACGCATGCTACACAAATTTGTTTTTTCAAATAGAACTACATATATTTTATTTCCCTGTTAGAACCCCTTTTATGATAGCTTTATGGTGATATAAGGTATTTTACATTTTGGACGACCGTTATCAAATTAGAATATTTTTTTCACATTTTTTGTCATTTGCAGAGGTTTACATAAAAATTTATTGAGAGGCCGTTTTAGCATCTCGAAGGCTGAAAGTTGGTAAAAAATGAAGAAAGAATTGCTCTTTTCGCCCGATATGCAAAATATCATTTTTACTATACAGGATCTGCAATAATTCGTGTCGCATTATACTATTTTTAAATAAGCTTAACTTTAGTTTTTTAAATGGCACACGCTGCTAAAACAGCCTCTCAGTAAATTTTTAAGTGACCCTCTGCAAATGACAAAAAATGTGAAAAAAAAATTCTAATTTGAAACGGTGATCCAAAATGTAAAATATCTTATATCGCCATAAATCTATGTCAGAATGGGTTCTAATCTATATATATAAAGCGAAGTGTCCTCACTGACACACTCATTCATTCACTCATTCATCTACACACTGATTCATAATCAACCCACAGCCCAAACCGTGAGGGCTGGAGACTTGAAATTTTAGACACGGGTGTATCATGTGCCGAAACTGAACACTAAGAAGGGATTTTGCGAAATTCGGCCCGGTTCCTTTGTAATTCAATAAAAACCGGCTTAAATAAACAAAAAATGATCCGATCGCGGAGACCGTGTTTATGTTAGAAGCACGTATCTAGCCAAAACAACTTCGACGACGGGCGACCGGTTTACATTAAAAGCACTTATTTAACCTAAACAATTTCAACGTCGAGTTTCTGCTTTCGTGATCATACTTTTGCCGTACCTAGCCAGGCCGCAGATATTTCAATTATAATTTTGATTTCAATTATAATGTCGATCCGTGACTCAATTAAAAATTACCAAACCACTCCAAATTTAATCCGTCAACATTAAACATCCTCAAATATCTCTTACCACTGCAAACTTTACCAAATCAACCCCAAAAAATTCCCGAACTAAGCCAAACTGACATAAATTAGATCCGTTATCTTAAATCATCCCTTACCACCCTTTAGCAACCCCAAGTAACTCCAATCACTTTAAAATAAAACAAAATGACACAAATCATAGCAAACTATCCCTAACTCACCTAAATTACTTCGGCTACCATAAATCACCCCCAACTACCCCTTACCAGCCCAAACTCAGCCCCATCACTTTAAAATTACAAAAAATGTTACAAGCAATATCAAACTATGCCAAACGCATCTAAATTACTTCGGCTTCCATTAATCACCCCCAACTACCCCTTACCTACCCAAAATAGGCTCAATCACTTTAAAATTACAAAAAAATTCTACAAACCGTAGCAAACTGTGCCAAACTCCCCTAAATTACTTCGGCTACCATAAATCACCCCCAACTACCCCTTACAACCCCAAAATAAGCCCAATCACTTTAAAATTACAAAAAATTCTACAAACCATACCAAACTATGCCAAACTCACTTAAATTACTTCGGCTATCATAAATCACCCCCAACTACCCCTTACCACCCCTAACTCATCCCAATCACTTTAAAATTACAAAAAATGCTACAAACCATAGCAAACTATGCCTAACTCACCTAAATTACTTCGGCTAACATAAATCACCCCCAACTACCCCTTACTACCCCAAAATAAGCCCAATCACTTTAAAATTATAAAAAATGCTACAAACCATAGCAAACTATGCCTAACTCACCTAAATTACTTCGGCTAACATAATCACCCCCAACAACCCCTTACTACCCCAAAATAAACCCAATCACTTTAAAATTACAAAAATGCTACAAACCATAGCAAACTATGCCAAACTCACTTAAATTACTTCGGCTATCATAAATCACCCCCAACTACCCCTTACCACCCCTAACTCATCCCAATCACTTTAAAATTACAAAAAATGCTACAAACCATAGCAAACTATGCCTAACTCACCTAAATTACTTCGGCTAACATAAATCACCCCCAACAACCCCTTACTACACCAAAATAAGCCCAATCACTTTAAAATTACAAAAAAATGCTACAACCCATAGCAAACTATGCCAAACTCACTTAAATTACTGCGGCTACCATAAATCACCCCCAACTACCCCTTACCAACCACAAACTAAACCCAATCACTTTAAAATTACAAAAAATGCTACAAACCATAGCAAACTATGCTAAACTCACTTTAATTACTTCGGCTATCATAAATCACCCCCAACTACCCCTTACCACCCCAAACTCAGCCCAATCACTTTAAAATTACAAAAAATGCTACAAACCATAGCAAACTATGCCAAACTCACTTAAATTACTTCGGCTATCATAAATCACCCACAACTACCCCTTACCACCCCTAAATCATCCCAATCACTTTAAAATTACAAAAAATGCTACAAACCATAGCAAACTATGCCTAACTCACCTAAATTACTTCGGCTAACATAAATCACCCCCAACAACCCCTTACTACCCCAAAATAAGCCCAATCACTTTAAAATTACAAAAAAATGCTACAAACCATAGCAAACTATGCCAAACTCACTTAAATTACTGCGGCTACCATAAATCACCCCCAACTACCCCTTACCAACCACAAACTAAACCCAATCACTTTAAAATTACAAAAAATGCTACAAACCATAGCAAACTATGCTAAACTCTCTTAAATTACTTCGGCTGTCATAAATCACCCCCAACTACCCCTTACCACCCCAAACTCAGCCCAATCACTTTAAAATTACAAAAAATGTTACAAGCCATATCAAACTATGCCAAACTCATCTAAATTACATTGGCTTCCATAAATCACCCCCAACTACCCCTTACCACCCCAAAATAGGCTCAATCACTTTAAAATTACAAAATATTCAACAAATCATAGCAAACTATGCCTAACTCACCTAAATTACTTCGGCTACCATAAATCACCCCCAACTACCCCTTACCACCCCAAACTAAGCCCAATCACTTTAAAATTACAAAAAATGCTACAAACCATAGCAAACTATGCCAAACTCACCTAAATTGCTTCGGCTACCATAAATCACCCCCAACTACCCCTTACCACCCCAAACTAAGCCCAATCACTTTAAAATTACAAAAAATTCTACAAACCATACCAAACTATGCCAAACTCACTTAAATTACTTCGGCTATCATAAATCACCCCCAACTACCCCTTACCACCCCTAACTCATCCCAATCACTTTAAAATTACAAAAAATGCTACAAACCATAGCAAACTATGCCTAACTCACCTAAATTACTTCGGCTAACATAAATCACCCCCAACTACCCCTTACTACCCCAAAATAAGCCCAATCAATTTAAAATTATAAAAAATGCTACAAACCATAGCAAACTATGCCTAACTCACCTAAATTACTTCGGCTAACATAAATCACCCCCAACAACCCCTTACTACCCCAAAATAAGCCCAATCACTTTAAAATTACAAAAAAATGCTACAAACCATAGCAAACTATGCCAAACTCACTTAAATTACTGCGGCTACCATAAATCACCCCCAACTACCCCTTACCAACCACAAACTAAACCCAATCACTTTAAAATTACAAAAAATGCTACAAACCATAGCAAACTATGCCAAACTCACTTAAATTACTTTGGCTTCTATAAATCACCCCCAACTACCCCTTACCATCCCAAAATAGGCTCAATCGCTTTAAAATTACAAAAAAATTCTACAAACCGTAGCAAACTATGCCAAACTCCCCTAAATTACTTCGGCTACCATAAATCACCCCGAACTACCCCTTACAACCCCAAAATAAGCCCAATCACTTTAAAATTACAAAATATTCAACAAATCATAGCAAACTATGCCTAACTCACCTAAATTACTTCGGCTACCATAAATCACCCCCAACTACCCCTTACAACCCCAAAATAAGCCCAATCACTTTAAAATTATAAAAAATGCTACAAACCATAGCAAACTATGCCTAACTCACCTAAATTACTTCGGCTAACATAAATCACCCCCAACAACCCCTTACTACCCCAAAATAAGCCCAATCACTTTAAAATTACAAAAAAATGCTACAAACCATAGCAAACTATGCCTAACTCACCTAAATTACTTCGGCTACCATAAATCACCCCCAACTACCCCTTACCACCCCAAAATAAGCCCAATCAGTTTAAAATTACGAAAAATGCTACAAGCCATAGCAAACTATCTCAAACTCACCTGAATTACTTTGGCTACCATAAATCACCCCCAACTACCCCTTACCACCCCAAACTAAGCCCAATCACTTTAAAATTACAAAAAATGCTACAAACCATAGCAAACTATGCCAAACTCACCTAAATTACTTCGGCTACTATAAATCACCCCCAACTACCCCTTACCGCCCCAAAATTAGCCTAATCACTTTAAAATTACAAAAATGCTACAAAACATAGCAAGCTATGCCAAACTCACTTAAATTTCTTCGGCTACCGTAAATTAATAATCGTTTTCAATCAAAATCTTCTATTTGGTTGTGTTATTTATAAATGCCTTATCGTATTAAATCATAAAATATTAATAAATGTCTGCACATAAAATATATTGTTCCGACTAATAGTCGTTATTCTGAATATTAAATATGCTGATACCTATTTTGATTCTCTTCCACCTTCCAATAAATATTTGTTCCAGTTGAGATGCAAACATAAACGTATTTCTGAATTGCAACACGCTGACGGGGCAAGCCCTACCTTTTCAACATGCGTGCATTTGTATAAACAGCTCTATGGTTTTTAACTTTAAAGAGGTATAAAGGCGGTGTAAGCGCTAGAGTTTCGTAAAAATATCTGAAAAATTCGAAATTCTGCAATTGAATCAGAACTATCTTTGTGCTCGATAGTAAATTTATACTTGGAGTGGCACTGCCAACCCTGCCACCCATGACGAGGCACCTGCTGACTACTCTCCTTCCAGGGAAACTTTATAAATCAACGTCAAAATAATTTAGGACGCCTGAATGTGAAAATATCACTGTGTAATAAGTTCAGACTGACATGGAACACTTGAAATTTCGATATTTGTTTGTAATTCGACACAGGTCCATGAAGGAATGCATGTTAATGTAAACAAGTGTTAGTTTGTCGGAGAGACCGAATAAGATTTTTAACATTCCTGTCAAAATATTTATTTACTTTAGAATGTTAATTTCTTAAATTGATTTTGTGAAAATTATGACGGGCCATACGAGTACACCTGTGCGAGTATTATTTGGTGCATACAAATTAATCTCTTTTGTTATCCGAATTGGTTTTATACGCACTAGGCACGTGCACCTCATATAATTGTGAAAATTGCTGCTTCAGCGTCTGGATCGGTGGTACTCAACGTCGCCAAGGTCGAGGCGACGCATCGGTATTCAAAGTTCTGTCGCTATTAAATAAATTATTTTAATATAATATTCCCGATTTGTTCTTGCCGTTAACCAAAACTCTCCCCAATCGATTTTCGAAAAATTTCTAGCGTCGGACCGGACTTCACTTATTTTCGTACGCTAATTTTTACGTTCAGTTAATGATAGTGGTGTATTTGTTCTTCACCAAACCTGCTCCGGCCGAAATCCGAAATTTTCACTGACATCATACGCTTAAGTATTGTATGCTTAGACACGATTTATTTACACTATTTATTTTACGTACATTGCGTTCATTATTGTTCTGCATTATTTATAACTAAGATGGAGCAGTTTGAAAATCTAATAGTAAGCGGAGAACAAATACCACCACGTATAATTCCCGTGAAAAGTGATGGAAATAGTCTTTCTTACTATCTTTCCTATTGCATTTTTAATACCGGAAATAGAGCTCAAGAGCGAAGAATAACTTCGACTTTTTTATACATCATTCCTAAATACTTCCTTATATATTTCAACATTGTCTTTAACGTTGTCAGAGAACTAAATGGGAATAATTTGGAATAATTTAGAAACTTTTGAAAACAATGACAAAATTCTTTAGGGCGCCTGGATTTGAAAATATAACTGTGTAATAAGTTTAGACTGACAAGAGTGAAAAAAACCGCTTGCATCCAGAAACGAAATCAAATGGAACACTTGAAGTTTAGATATTTGTTTGTAATTCGTCACAGGTCCATGAAGGCATGCATGTTAATGTAAACAAGTGTTAGTTTGTCGGAGAGGCCGAATAAGATTTTTACACCCACCACATTCCCGTCAAAATATTTATATACTTTAGTATGTTAATTCATTTTGTGCAAATTATGACGGGCCAGTCGAGTACACCTGCGCGAGTATTATTTGGTAATCCAAATTTTTTTAATACGCACTAGGCACGTGCACCTAATATAATTGTTAAAATTGCTGCTTCAGCGTCTGGAACGCTGGTACTCAAGGTCGCCAAGGTCGAGGCGGCGCATTAGTATTCGAAGTTCTATCGCTATTAAATAAATATTTTTAATATAATATTCCCGATTTGTTCTTGACGTTAAGTAAATATCTCCCCAATCGATTTTAGAAAAATTACCATCGTCGTACCGGACTCCACTTATATACCGTACGCTAATTTTTACGTTCATTTAATGATAGTGGTGTATTTGATCTTCACCAAACCTGCTCCGGCCAAAATCCGAAATTTGCAGTTTTACCGGATTTCACTGACATCATAAGTAATGTGTGCTTATACACGATTTACACTATTTATTTTATGTACATTGTGTTCATTATTGTTCTGCATTATTTATAACTAAGATGGAGGAATAGTAAGCGGGGTACAAATACCACCACGTATAATTCCTCTGAAAAGTGATGGAAATAGTCTTTTTTACTATCTTTCCTATTGCATTTTATTACCGAAAATAGAGCTCAAGAGGTTCACACTATAATTGTTCATTTTAAAATTACCAAATTTTCTGTATATTTTACCTGAATACGTTAAACACCCCTAAACATAATGTACCATTCCAAACTACTCTCAAAAATCATACACTTGCCATTCCAAACTACCCCACATCAACCTAAAATGTAAAAAAATTACGAATTACAAGCAAACTACGCTAAACCCGCATAAATTACTTCGACTTCCGCTATATCACCCCAACCACTTCTTACCAAGCCAAACTAAACCCAATCGCATTAAAATTACCAAAAGTTTCGTTTAATCCGCCAAAGCTAAACCCCGCCAACCATCAATAACCATTCAAAACAATCCCCAAAAAAAACCTTATCATCCGAAACTACACCAAATACATCGTTTTTATGGTGTGAAATTATTTATTTATATATTTCAACATTCTTCGACGACATTCTTTAACGTTGTTAGAGAACTAAATGGGAATAATTTGGAATAGTTCAGCTTCTCTGTCAACTCTCCTTCTCTTGAAGAGTGAAAAAGAGTTAAAAAAAAGGAGCTTGCACCCAGAAACGAAATTATCGTCATTTTCCAAATCATATTGAAGTACCCGGTCCTGGCAATGCAGGTTAATTTCAGCAAATTTGTTTATTTTGTGATTGGAAAAGTAGAGCATTCCTGTTTAATTGTATTATAATGTCGATTAGTCTACATCACAAATACACCACTTTTGTCAACACTGCGTTTATTTAATCTACGTCCGGGCAACGCCGGGTACATTCAGCTAGTCTATTATATAAAGCGATCTATATACAGGTGGAGTCATTAGTGGGGGATCGGTCCATAACTCCTTAACCATGTAAGATAGGAAAAATTTGTTAATACAATTTGTACACCGTTTCCCAGGCTGTACAACCTAAAAATATTTCAATGTATACAGGGGGTTCCAAAACTACCGCATGCTATACAACTTTGATTTTTCAAATAGAACTACCTATATTTTATTTTTCCATTAGAACCCCCTTTCACATGGATTTATGGTGATATAAGACATTTTACATTCTGGATCACCGTTATCAAATTATAAATTTTTTTTCACATTTTTTGTCATTTACAGAGGTTTACTTAAAAATTTACTGAGAGGTTGTTTTAGCAGCTAGAAGGCTGAAAGTTGGTATAAATATGAAGAAAAGATTGCTCTTTACGCCAGGCATGCAAAATATAATTTTTACTATACAGGGTCTGCAATAATTCGTGTCGAATTATACTATTTTCAAATAAGCTTAACTTTAGTTTTTTAAATGGCACCTCCTATATTTTTGTATTCCATCGAATGCGTCTGTAATCTGGCTACGTTTTTTATTAAGCTTGTTCTATAGCTAAAATTTATAATTTACGAGATATTTGATATTTTTGACTGTGATACAGATTGAGCCAATATAAAGTAGATAGTGTGCCATGAAAACCATGTTAATCATTTTAACTCACATTTGAACACTGCACAGTTGTGTCGTCACCGACTTGTCATTTGATTTTCCATTCCTTTATCCACAATAAATTCTATTTTACAAGAACAAATCGATTTGATTTATTGTCTGAAATTAAGCGAAACAACCAAAGAGAACATGAAAATAAGAATCTAAAATGCATTTAGAAGCGTTTGCCAGCAAATTTTACGAAATATTGGAAGATCATTCACCCACCGCGTGAAAGTGTGCACAGAGAGGTGGCCGCAACATTGAATATACATATTATTTAGTTTAGCTTACTTTATTGAATTTTTATATTTATTTCTTTAAATGTTTATTTGTTGATTTATTTAACGTTGAGCGTAAATTCTTGTCGCAAGCAGAGGATTTATTTCGCCTTCTTCCAGACAATAAATCATATCGATTTGTTCTTGTAAAATCGAATTAATTGTGGATAATGGAATGGATAATCAAATAACAAGTCGGTGATGACACAGTAGTGCAGTATTGAAATGTGAGTTCTATGATTTCTATGATTTCCATGGCACACTATCTACCTTATCCTGGCTCAATCTGTATCACATCCAAAAATATCAAATATCTCGTAAATGATGAATTTTCGCTATAGAACAACCTTAATAAAAAACGTAGCTAGACTCCAGGCGAATTCGATGACATACAAAAATATAGGGAGTTCCATTTAAAAAAATCAAGTTAAGCTTATTTAAAAATAGTATAATTTGACACAAATTTTTGCAGAGCCTGTATAGTAAAAATGATATTTTGCACATCGGGCGTAAAGAGCAATCTTTTCTTCATATTTGTATCAAACTTCAGCCTTCTAGCTGCTAAAACAACCTCTCAGTAAATTTTTAAGTGAACCTCTGTAAATGACAAAAAATGTGAAAAAAAATTGATAATTTGATAACGGTGATCCAGAATGTAAAATGTCTTATATCACCATAAATCTATGTGAAAAAGGGTTGTAATAGAGAAATAAAATACTGGTAGTTCTATTTGAAAAAACAAAGTTGTGTAGGAATTATGAGTTTTGGAACAACCTGTATACGTGAAAATATTTTTAGGTTGTGCAGCCTGACAAACGGTGTACAAATTGTCTTTAAAATTTTTTTGTCTCTTACCTGATTTAGAAGTTATGGACCGATCCCTCACTAATGACTCACCCTGTATATAAAGCAAAGTGTCCTCACTGACACACTCATCTACACATTCACTGATTCACCGACAACCCACAGCCCAAACCGTGAGGGCTGGCGACTTGAAATTTTAGACACGGGTGTATCATGTGCCGAAAGTGAACGCTAAGAAGGGATTTTGCGAAATTCGGCCCGGTTCCTTTGTAATTCAATAAAAACCGGATAAAATAAACAAAAAATGATCGGATCGCGGAGACCGTGTTTATGTTAGAAGCACGTATCTAGCCAAAACAACTTCGACGACGGGCGACCTGTTTACATTAAAAGCACTTATTTAACCTAAACAATTTCAACGTCGAGTTTCTGCTTTTGTGATCAAATTTTTACCGTACCTAGCGAGGCCGCGGATATTTTTATTATAATCTTGATTTCAATTATAATGTCGATCCGTGACTCAATTAAAAATTACAAAACCACTGCAAATTTAATCCGTCTACATTAAACATCCTCAAATATCTCTTACCATTGCAAACTTTACCAAATCAACCCCAAAAAATTCCCGAACTACGCCAAACTGACATAAATTAGATCCGTTATCTTAAATCATCCCTTACCACCCTTTAGCAACCCCAAGTAACTCCAATCACTTTAAAATAAAACAAAATGACACAAATCATAGCAAACTATCCCTAACTCACCTAAATTACTTCGGCTACCATAAATCACCCCCAACTACCCCTTACCACCCCAAACTCAGCCCAATCACTTTAAAATTACAAAAAATGTTACAAGCCATGTCAAACTATGCCAAACTCATCTAAATTACTTCGGCTTCCATAAATCACCCCCAACTACCCCTTACCTCCCCAAAATAGGCTCAATGACTTTAAAATTACAAAAAAATTCTACAAACCGTAGCAAACTGTGCCAAACTCCCCTAAATTACTTCGGCTACCATAAATCACCCCCAACTACCCCTTACAACCCCAAAATAAGCCCAATCACTTTAAAATTACAAAATATTCTACAAACCATAGCAAACTATGCCTAACTCACCTAAATTATTTCGGCTACCATAAATCACCCCCAATTACCCCGTACCACCCCAAAAAAAGCCCAATCACTTTAAAATTACAAAAAATTCTACAAACCATAGCAAACTATGCCAAACTCCCCTAAATTACTTCGGCTACCATAAACACCCCCAACTACCCTTTACAATTCCAAAATAAGACCAATCACATAAAATTACAAAAAATGTTACAAGCCATGTCAAACTATGCCAAACTCATCTAAATTACTTCGGCTTCCATAAATCACCCCCAACTAACCCTTACCGCCCCAAAATAGACTCAATCACTTTAAAATTACAAAAAAATTCTTCAAATAGTAGCAAACTATGCCAAACTCCCCTAAATTACTTCGGCTACCATAAATCACCCCGAACTACCCCTTACCACCCCAAACTAAGAACAATCACTTTAAAATTTCAAAAAATGTTACAAGCCATGTCAAACTATGCCAAACTCATCTAAATTACTTCGGCTTCCATAAATTTACCCAACTACCCCTTACCGCCCCAAAATAGACTCAATCACTTTAAAATTACAAAAAAATTCTTCAAACCGTAGCAAACTATGCCAAACTCCCCTAAATTACTTCGGCTTCCATAAATCACCCCCAACTACCCCTTACCACCCCAAAATATGCTCAATCACTTTAAAATTACAAAAAAATTCTACAAACAGTAGCAAACTATGCCAAACTCCCCTAAATTACTTCGGCTTCCATAATTCAACCCCAACTACCCCTTACCACCCCAAAATATGCTCAATCACTTTAAAATTACAAAAAAATTCTACAAACAGTAGCAAACTATGCCAAACTCCCCTAAATTACTTCGGCTACCATAAATCACCCCCAACTACCCCTTACCACCCCAAAATAAGCCCAATCACTTTAAAATTACAAAAAATGCTACAAACCATAGCAAACCATGCCAAACTCACTTAAATTACTTCGGCTACCATAAATCACCCCCAACTACCCCTTACCAACCACAAACTAAACCCAATCACTTTAAAATTACAAAAAATGCTACAAACCATAACAAACTATGCCAAATTCACCCAAATTACTTCGGCTACCATAAATCACCCCCAACTACCCCTTACCACCCCAAACTAAGCCAAATCACTTTAAAATTACAAAAAATGCTACAAACCATAACAAACTATGCCAAATTCACCCAAATTACTTCGGCTACCATAGATCACCTCCAACTACTCCTTACCACCCCAAACTAAGTACAATCACTTTAAAATTACAAAAATTGTTACAAATCATAGTAAACTATGCCAAACTCACCCAAATTACTTCGGCTACCATAAATCATCCCCAACTACCCCTTACCACCCCAAACTAAGCCAAATCACTTTAATATTACAAAAAATGATACAAACCATAGCAAACTATGCCAAACTCACCCAAATTACTTCGGCTACCATAAATCACCTCCAACTACCCCTTACCACCCCAAACTAAGCCAAATCACTTTAAAATTACAAAAAATGCAACAAGCCAAATTCACCCAAATTACTTCGGCTACCATAAATCACCTCCAACTACCCCTTACCACCCCAAACTAAGAACAATCACTTTAAAATTACTTAAATTGTTACAAATCATAGTAAACTATGCCAAACTCACCCAAATTACTTCGGCTACCATAAATCATCCCCAACTACCCCTTAACACCCCAAACTAAGCCAAATCACTTTAAAATTACAAAAAATTATCAAACCATAGCAAACTATGCCAAATTCACCCAAATTACTTCGGCTACCATAAATCACCTCCAACTACCCCTTACCACCCCAAACTAAGAACAATCACTTTAAAATTACAAAAATTGTTACAAATCATAGTAAACTATGCCAAACTCACCCAAATTACTTCGGCTACTATAAATCATCCCCAACTACCTCTTACCACCCCAAACTAAGTCAAATCACTTTAAAATTACAAAAAATGATACAAACCATAGCAAACTATGCCAAACTCACCCAAATTACTTCGGCTACCATAAATCACCCCCAACTACCCCTTACCACACTAAACTAAGACCAATCACTTTAAAATTACAAAAAATGATACAAACCATAGCAAACTATGCCAAACTCACCCAAATTACTTCGGCTACCATAAATCACCTCCAACTACCCCTTACCACCCCAAACTAAGAACAATCACTTTAAAATTACAAAAATTGTTACAAATCATAGTAAACTATGCCAAACTCACCCAAATTACTTCGGCTACCATAAATCATCCCCAACTACCCCTTACCACCCCAAACTAAGCCAAATCACTTTAAAATTACAAAAAATGCTAAAAACCATAGCAAGCTATGCCAAACTCAACTAAATTACTTCGGCTACCATAAATCACCTCCAACTAGCCCTTACCACCCCAAACTAAGAACAATCACTTTAAAATTACAAAAATTGTTACAAATAATAGTAAACTATGCCAAACTCACCCAAATTACTTCGTCTACCATAAATCATCCCCAACTACCCCTTACCACCCCAAACTAAGCCAAATCACTTTAAAATTACAAAAAATGATACAAACCATAGCAAACTATGCCAAACTCACCCAAATTACTTCGGCTACCATAAATCACCCCCAACTACCCCTTACCACCCCAAACTAAGCCAAATCACTTTAAAATTACAAAAAATGCTACAAACCAAAACAAACTATGCCAAATTCACCCAAATTACTTCGGCTACCATAAATCACCTCCAACTACCCCTTACCACCCCAAACTAAGAACAATCACTTTAAAATTACAAAAATTGTTACTAATCATAGTAAACTATGCCAAACTCACCCAAATTACTTCGGCTACCATAAATCATCCCCAACTACCCCTTACCACCTCAAACTAAGCCAAATCACTTTAAAATTACAAAAAATGATACAAACCATAGCAAGCTATGCCAAACTCAACTAAATTACTTCGGCTACCATAAATCACCTCCAACTACCCCTTACCACCCCAAACTAAGAACAATCACTTTAAAATTACAAAAATTGTTACAAATCATAGTAAACTATGCCAAACTCACCCAAATTACTTCGGCTACCATAAATCAACCCCAACTACCCTTTACCCCCTCAAACTAAGCCAATTCACTTTAAAATTACAAAAAATGCTACAAACCATAACAAACTATGCCAAATTCACCCAAATTACTTCGGCTACCATAAATCACCTCCAACTACCCCTTACCAACCCAAACTAAGAACAATCACTTTAAAATTACAAAAATTGTTACAAATCATAGTAAACTATGCCAAACTCACCCAAATTACTTCGGCTACCATAAATCACCCCCAACTACCCCTTACCACCCCAAACTAAGAACAATCACTTTAAAACTACAAAAAATGCTACAAACCATAACAAACTATGCCAAATTCACCCAAATTACTTCGGCTACCATAAATCACCCCAACTACCCCTTACCACCCCAAACTAAGCCAAATCGCTTTAAAATTACAAAAAATGCTACAAACCATAACAAACTATGCCAAATTCACCCAAATTACTTCGGCAACCATAAATCACCTCCAACTACCCCATACCGCCCCAAACTAAGAACAATCACTTTAAAATTACAAAATTTGTTACAAATCATAGTAAACTATGCCAAACTCACCCAAATTTCTTCGGCTACCATAAATCATCCCCAACTACCCCTTACCACCCCAAACTAAGCCAAATCACTTTAAAATTACAAAAAATGATACAAACCATAGCAAACTATGCCAAACTCACCCAAATTACTTCGGCTACCATAAATCACCCCCAACTACCCCTTACCACCCCAAACTAAGACCAATCACTTTAAAATTACAAAAAATGATACAAACCATAGCAAACTATGCCAAACTCACCCAAATTACTTCGGCTACCATAAATCACCCCCAACTACCCCTTACCCCCCAAATTAAGCCAAATCATCTAAAAATTACAAAAAATGATACTAACCATAGCAAACTAAGCCAAACTCATCTAAATTACTTCGGCTACCATAAATTATCCCCAACAACCCCTTACCACCCCAAACTAAGACCAATCACTTTAAAATTGAAAAAAAATGATTCAAACCATAGCAAATTATGCCAAACTCACCCAAATTACTTCGGCTACCAACATATCAACCCCAACTACCCCTTACCACCCTAAACTAAGTCCAATCACTTTAAAAATACAAAAAATGCTACAAACCATAGCAAAGTATGCCAAACGCACCTAAATTACTTTGGCTACCATAAATCACCCCGAACTACCGCTTACCACCCTAAACTAAGCCCAATTACTTTAAAATTACAAAAAATGCTACAAACCATAGCAAACTATGCCAAACTCACCTAAATTACTTCGGTTACCATAAATTAATAATCATTTTCAATCAAAATCTTCCATTTGGTTGTGTCACTTATAAATGCCTTATCGTATTAAATCATATTTTAATGAATATGACCTGACCTGACCTGACCTGACCTGACCTGACCTGACCTGCATTGCCAGGACCGGGTACTTCAATATGATTTGGAAAATGACGATAATTTCGTTTCTGGGTGCAAGCTCCTTTTTTTTAACTCTTTTTCACTCTTCAAGAGAAGGAGAGTTGACAGAGAAGCTGAACTATTCCAAATTATTCCCATTTAGTTCTCTAACAACGTTAAATAATGTCGTCGAAGAATGTTGAAATATATAAATACATAATTTCACACCATAAAAACGATGTATTTCGTTTTGTTTCGGATGATAAGGTTTTTTTTGGGGATTGTTTTGAATGGTTATTGATGGTTAACGGGGTTTAGCTTTGGCGGATTAAACGAAACTTTTGGTAATTTTAATGCGATTGGGTTTAGTTTGGCTTGGTAAGAAGTGGTTGGGGTGATATAGCGGAAGTCGAAGTAATTTATGCGAGTTTAGCGTAGTTTGCTTGTAATTCGTAATTTTTTTACATTTTAGGTTGATGTGGGGTAGTTTGGAATGGCAAGTGTATGATTTTTGAGAGTAGTTTGGAATGGCACATTATGTTTAGGGGTGTTTAACGTATTCAGGTAAAATATACAGAAAATTTGGTAATTTTAAAATGAACAATTATAGTGCGAACCTCTTGAGCTCTATTTTCGGTAATAAAATGCAATAGGAAAGATAGTAAAAAAGACTATTTCCATCACTTTTCAGAGGAATTATACGTGGTGGTATTTGTACCCCGCTTACTATTCCTCCATCTTAGTTATAAATAATGCAGAACAATAATGAACACAATGTACATAAAATATATAGTGTAAATCGTGTATAAGCACACATTACTTATGATGTCAGTGAAATCCGGTTAAACTGCAAATTTCGGATTTTGGCCGGAGCAGGTTTGGTGAAGATCAAATACACCACTACCATTAAATGAACGTAAAAATTAGCGTACGGTATATAAGTGGAGTCCGGTACGACGATGGTAATTTTTCTAAAATCGATTGGGGAGATATTTACTTAACGTCAAGAACAAATCGGGAATATTATATTAAAAAAAATAATTTAATAGCGATAGAACTTCGAATACTGATGCGTTGCCTCGACCTTGGCGACGTTGAGTACCAGCGTTCCAGACGCTGAAGCAGCAATTTTAACAATTATATTAGGTGCACGTGCCTAGTGCGTATTAAAAGAATTTGGATTACCAAATAATACTCGCGCAGGTGTACTCGACTGGCCCGTCATAATTTGCACAAAATGAATTAACATACTAAAGTAAATAAATATTTTGACGGGAATGTGGTGGGTGTAAAAATCTTATTCGGCATCTCCGACAAACTAACACTTGTTTACATTAACATGCATGCCTTCATGGACCTGTGACGAATTACAAACAAATATCTAAATTTCAAGAGTTCCATTTGATTTCGTTTCTGGATGCAAGCGGTTTTTTTCACTCTTGCCAGTCTGAACTTATTACATAGTGATATTTTCACATCCAGGTGCCCTAAATTTATTTTGCCGCTGATTTCAAAAATTTTTCTGGAAGGAAAGTAGTCAGCAGTGGGGCTCGTCAGGGTTGGCAGGGTTAGCAGTGCCACTCCAAGTATAAATTTACTATCGAACACAAAATTAGTTCTGTAATTCAGTTGCAGAATTATGAATTTTTCAGATATTTTCACGAAAATTTAGCGCTTACACCGCCACTGGTATGAATGTCAGTGATATCTGGTACATACAACGGTGAAAATTTCGGGGCAAATTTGGTGAAAAACAAATACACCACTATCATTAACTAAACGTAAAAATTAGCGTACAAATATAAGTGGAGTCCGGTCCGATGCTGATAATTTTTCGAAAATTGATTGGGGGCAGATTTGGTTAACGGCGAGGATCAAATGTTAAATTAAAATACTTTATTTGATAGCGGTAGACCTTCGAACACTGATGCGTCGTCTCATCGAACAGTTTCCGACGCTGGAGCAGCAATTTTCACAATTGTAGTTGTGTTAAAATTAAACACCGCGATCGAGTACTGCTCCACACGCTGAACCAGCAATTCTCGAATTCTAAGAAACGATAAGAAAGGTTTATCCAACGCTTGGTATGTGCGAATTTCTGCATAGACACTCAATCAAACTAAATCGAGCATCGCCTTTTCACGTTTCTGACCTTGCCCTTGACGTGGCAGGCTCCAGCTGCTTCAATAATGTAAAAATCTTATTCGGCCTCTCCAATAAACTCACATTTGTTTACATTAACACGCATTCCCTCATGGACTTGTGACGAATTACAAACAAATATTTCAACTTCAAGTGTTCCATTTAATTTCGTTTCTGGGTGCAAGCTCCTTTCTTTTCACTCTAGTCAGTCTGAACTTATTACACAGAGTGATATCTTCAAATCCAGGCGCCCTAAAGAATTTTGTCGTTGTTTTCCAAAGTTTCAAGAGAAGGAGAGTTGACATAGAAGCTAAATTATTCCAAATTATTCCCATTTAGTTCTCTGACAACGTTAAAGACAATGTTGAAATATATAAATACAAAATTTTACACCATAAAAACGAAGTATTTAGGAATTATGTATAAAAAATGTCGAAGTTATTCTTCGCTCTTGAGCTCTATTTCAGGTATTAAAAATGCAATAGGAAAGATAGTAAGAAAGACTATTTCCATCACTTTTCACGGGAATTATACGTGGTGGTATTTGTTCTCCGCTTACTATTAGATTTTCAAACTGCTCCATCTTAGTTATAAATAATGCAGAACAATAATGAACGCAATGTACGTAAAATAAATAGTGTAAATAAATCGTGTATAAGCATACAATACTTAAGCGTATGATGTCAGTGAAAATTTCGGATTTCGGCCGGAGCAGGTTTGGTGAAGAACAAATACACCACTATCATTAACTGAACGTAAAAATTAGCGTACGAAAATAAGTGAAGTCCGGTCCGACAATGGAAATTTTTCGAAAATCGATTGGGGAGAGTTTTGGTTAACGGCAAGAACAAATCGGGAATATTATATTAAAATAATTTATTTAATAGCGATAGAACTTTGAATACCGATGCGTCGCCTCGACCTTGGCGACGTTGAGTACCAGCGATCCAGACGCTGAAGCAGCAATTTTCACAATTATATGAGGTGCACGTGCCTAGTGCGTATAAAAACAATTTGGATAACAAAAGAGATTAATTTGTATGTACCAAATAATACTCGCACAGGTGTACTCGTATGGCCCGTCATAATTTTCACAAAATCAATTTAAGAAATTAACATTCTAAAGTAAATAAATATTTTGACGGGAATGTTAAAAATCTTATTCGGCCTCTCCGACAAACTAACACTTGTTTACATTAACATACATGCATTCCTTCATGGAACTGTGACGAATTACAAACAAATATCGAAATTTCAAGTGTTCCATGTCAGTCTGAACTTATTACACAGTGATATTTTCACATTCAGGCACCTTAATTATTTTGCCGTTGATTTCCAAAGTTTTCCTGGAAGGAGAGTAGTCAGCAGGGGGCTCGTCAGGTGTGGCAGGGTTGGCAGTGCCACTCCAAATATAAATTTACTATCGAACACAAAAATAGTTCTGTAATTCAACTGCAGAATTTCGAATTTTTTAGATATTTTTACGAAAATCTAGCGCTTACACCGCCTTTATACCTCTTTAAAGTTAAAAACCATAGAGCTATTTTTACAAATGCACGCATGTTGAAAAGTTAGGGCTTGCCCCGTCAGCGTGTTGCAATTCAGAAATACTTTTATGTTTGCATCTCAACTGGAACAAATATTTATTGGAAAGTGGAAGAGAATCAAAATAGGTATCAGCATATTTAATATTCAGAATAACGTCTATTAGTCGAAACAATATATTTTATGTGCAGATATTTATTAATATTTTATGATTTAATACGATAAGGAATTTATAAATGACAACCAAATAGAAAATTTTGATTGAAAATGATTATTAATTTATGGTAGCCGAAGTAATTTAAGTGAGTTTGGCATAGCTTGCTATGTTTTGTAGCATTTTTTGTAATTTTAATGTGATTAGGCTAATTTTGGGGCGGTAAGGGGTAGTTGGAGGCGATTTATGGTAGCCGAAATAATTTAGGTGAGTTTGACATAGTTTGCTATGGTTTGCATAATTTTTGTAATTTTATAGTAATTGGGCTTATTTTGAGGTGGTAAGGGGTAGTTGGGGGTAGTTTATGGTAGCCGAAGTAATTCAGGTGAGTTTGAGATAGTTAGCTATGGTTTGTAGCATTTTTTGTAATTTTAAAGTGATTGGGCTAATTTTGGAGTGGTAAGGGGTAGTTAGGGGTGATTTATGATAGCCGAAGTAATTTAAGTGAGTTCGACAAAGTTTGCTATGGTTTGTAGCATTTTTTGTAATTATAAAGTGATTGGGCTTAGTTTGGGGTGGTAAGGGGTAGTTGGGGGTGATTTATGGTACCCGAAGTATTTTAAGTGAGTTTGACATAGTTTGCTATGGTATGTAACATTTTTTGTAATTTTAAAGTGATTGGGCTTATGTTGGGTAGGTAAGGGGTAGTGGGGGGTGATTTATGGTAGCCGAAGTAATTTAGGTGAGTTTGGAATAGTTTGCTATGGTTTGTAGCATATTTTGTAATTTTAAAGTGATTGGGCTTATTTTGGGGTGGTAAGGGGTAGTGGGGGGTGATTTATGGTAGCCGAAGTAATTTAGGTTAGTTTGAGATAGTTTGCTATGGTTTGTAGCATATTTTGTAATTTTAAAGTGATAGGGTTTAGTTTGGGGAGGTAAGGGGTAGTTGGGGGTGATTTATGGTAGCCGAAGTAATTCAGGTGAGTTTGAGATAGTTTGCTATGGTTTGTAGCATATTTTGTAATTTTAAAGTGATTGGGCTTATTTTGGGGAGGTAAGGAGTAGTGGGGGGTGATTTATGGTAGCCGAAGTAATTTGGGTGAGTTTGGAATTGTTTGCTATGGTTTGTAGCATTTTTTGTAATTTTAAAGAGATTGGGCTTAGTTTGGGGTGGTAAAGGGTAGTTGGGGGTGATTTATGGTAGCCGAAGTAATTCAGGTGAGTTTGAGATAGTTTGCTATGGTTTGTAGCATTTTTTGTAATTTTAAAGTGATTGGGCTAATTTTGGAGTGGTAAGGGGTAGTTGGGGGTGATTTATGATAGCCGAAGTAATTTAAGTGAGTTCGACATAGTTTGCTATGGTTTGTAGCATTTTTTGCAATTTTAAAGTGATTGGGTTTAGTTTGTGGTTTGTAAGGGGTAATTGGGGGTGATTTATGGTAGCCAAAGTAATTTAAGTGAGTTTGAGATAGTTTGGTATGGTTTGTAACATTTTTTGTAATTTTAAAGTGATTGGGTTTAGTTTGTGGTTGGTAAGGGGTAGTTGGGGGTGATTTATGGTAGCCGAAGTAATTTAAGTGAGTTTGGCATAGTTTGCTATGGTTTGTAGCATTTTTTGTAATTTTAAAGTGATTGGGTTTATTTTGGGGTGGTAAGGGGTAGTTGGGGGTGATTTATGGTAGCCGAAGTAATTTAGTGGAGTTTGACATAGTTTGCTACGGTTTGTAGAATTTTTTTGTAACTTTAAGGTGATTGAGCATATTTTGGGGTGGTAAGGGGTAGTTGGGGGTGATTTATGAAAGCCGACGTAATTTAGATGAGTTTGGCATAGTTTGACATGGCTTGTAACATTTTTTGAAATTTTAAAGTGATTGAGTCTATTTTGGGGTGGTAAGGGGTAGTTGGGGGTGATTTATGGAAGCCGAAGTAATTTAGATGAGTTTGGTATAGTTTTATATGGCTTGTAACATTTTTTGTAATTTTAAAGTGATTGGGCTTATTTTGGGGTTGTAAGGGGTAGTTGGGGGTGATTTATGGTAGCCGAAGTGATTTAGGTGTGTTAGGCATAGTTTGCTATGATTTGTAGCATTTTTTGTAATTTTATGTGATTGGTCTTATTTTAGGATTGTAAAGGGTAGTTGGGGGTGATTTATGGTAGCCGAAGTAATTTAATGGAGTTTGGCATAGTTTGCTATGGTTTGTAGAATTTTTTGTAATTTTAAAGTGATTGGGTTTATTTTGGGGTTGTAAGGGGTAGTTGGGGGTGATTTATGGTAGCCGAAGTAATTTAGGGGAGTTTGGCACAGTTTGCTACGGTTTGTAGAATTTTTTCGTAATTTTAAAGTGATTGAGCCTATTTTGGGGAGGTAAGGGGTAGTTGGGGGTGATTAATGGAAGCCGAAGTAATTTAGATGAGTTTGGCATAGTTTGATATTGCTTGATACATTTTTTGTAATTTTAAAGTGATTGGGCTGAGTTTGGGGTGGTAAGGGGTAGTTGGGGGTGATTTATGGTAGCCGAAGTAATTTAGGTGAGTTAGGGATAGTTTGCTATGATTTGTGTCATTTTGTTTTATTTTAAAGTGATTGGAGTTACATGGGGTTGCTAAAGGGTGGTAAGGGATGATTTAAGATAACGGATATAATTAATGTCAGTTTGGCTTAGTTCTAGAATTTTTTGGGGTTGATTTGGTAAAGTTTGCAGTGGTAAGAAATATTTGAGGATGTTTAATGTTGACGGATTAAATTTGGAGTGATTTGGTAATTTTTAATTGAGTTACGGATCGACATTATAATTGAAATCAAAATTATAATTGAAATATCGGCGGCCTCGCTAGGTACGGCAAAAGTATGATCACGAAAACAGAAACTCGACGTTGAAATTGTTTAGGTTAAATAAGTGCTTTTAATGTAAACCGGTCGCCCGTCGTCGAAGTTGTTTTGGCTAGATACGTGCTTCTAACATAAACACGGTCTCCGCGATCGGATCATTTTTTGTTTATTTTAGCCGGTTTTTATTGAATTACAAAGGAACCGGGCCGAATTTCGCAAAATCCCTTCTTAGTGTTCAGTTTCGGCACATGATACACCCGTGTCTAAAATTTCAAGTCTCCAGCCCTCACGGTTTGGGCTGTGGGTTGTCGGTGAATCAGTGAATGTGTAGATGTGTAGATGAGTGTGTCAGTGAGGACACTTCGCTTTATATAATAGATTGAAACATTTCCATTCCGGCACCAGAATTATCTATCTGTTCATGATGTCCAATCAGTTAGTAATATGTGTCAAAAAATGGATAATGCAGTGCAAGTCTGAAAATGTTTAATATTTGATTTGGAACACTACGGCTTTCACAGGCTTTACGTCGAAGATTGCTGTTAAAGCTGTCGTAAATATCCACTGAGAATGTTGCTGCAGATGTAGCCAAAGCTTTGAACACCATTATAATGCCCGGCCCAAATTACTTTATTAGACGTCAACAATGATGGAGTAAATACGGAAAACGTACTTGTTACTCTATTCTAGTAGTTAAATTTTGAATTATTGTTGTAATAAGAACTTTCCGATGCTCCGATCTATTGGAATAATATCCATTCTACGTTTCGGTTACGTCTGCGGTAGACACTATTAGTGACAGTAAAAACATGGCCTGAGTAATTTTTGAGTCTTGCTAACAAAAGAAAATTTTTACTGTTGTTCCTAAGTACATATAATACTAAATAGAAAAAAACATGCAAGGTGTTCATCTAACAATTATTTTCTAGATTTTTGTAACAAACCACTGTCACATGCCATGCCCAATTTAACACGTACGCTAAAGGAAGACGAAGTGAGCAGTTCGGAAGAAGCACGTGACAAAATCGAAAACACCCAAGGAGACAAATGCCTGGAGATTCCTGTACTGAACGAAGTATCCAAGCCTGCAGTTAGGCCATTAGACATACCTTGTTTGCACTTATTCCCGGCAGAAAACATCTACGAATCGGCGGCTAAGCTTCTGTTTCTTGCCATAAAATGGGCCAAAAGCATACCATCATTCTTGCAGCTGTCGTATCGTGACCAGTCGATTTTGTTGGAAGAAAGTTGGAATGAATTGTTTGTATTAACTGCTGCACAATGGGCATTTCCAGTAGATGAAAGTAGATATACCCGTCATCAATTTAAGATCAAATTTTACGTTATGTCTTGCAGGTGTTTTGATCAGCAATGCAATTGCTCCAAATGCCAGGCATGCAGCACTAGAAGAAAACGCTCGTCGTCTGAGAGAAATCATAACGCGACTTACCCTGCTAAGGGTTGATCATACTGAGCATGCATGTTTAAAGGCTTTGGTGCTTTTCAAATCAGAATGTCGAGGACTTTGCGAACCGAGTCATGTTGAACTGTTGCAAGATCAAACGCACGTTATGCTACATGAATATTGCAATCAGAGGCAAAGCACACATAAAGGGAGATTCGGGAAGCTTCTTTTAACTCTGCCGGCTGTGCAGTCTGTTAGTAGAAGAGGTTTGGAAGAGTTGATTTTCAGACAAACAGTGGGAGATGTGGCAATTGATAAATTATTGACTGAAATGGCTAAGGCGGCACATTAGTTTAATTTTTCAATCACTGTAATTGTTATTGTCTAAAATAAATATGTGTAAATTATTGTGGATATTTGTATATTTTATTACTTCGTTTCCTCACTCTTCCACTCATCAATGCAAATCCGACCCCTACCACATTTACAAATTTCATAATAAAATTCAAGTAACTTTAACATTAAGTGCCAGTATTATAAACGTTAATTAACTCATGGTTCAGCTGAACTTGGTTCAAATGTCGACCATGTTCAGGTATATTTCCGTTGTATAAAACATGATCAGGGTAGGGTCAGCTGAACCGGGGTTAACTTGAAGTGGTAACTCAAAAATTCCTAATAAACAGAAAATTCCCTACATTATTTGTCAACTGTAAATTCATCTATGAAATTCATTGAAAAAGCTTAGCGCAAAGAAGGGAGTAGATCTCTGCGTTTTCTCCTTCCGGCGATTGGATTTTAATAGGAACCCATCTACCGCACCAATACAACAAGGAAAGCGCGAAAAGCTAGAGTAACTTTATTTTATACTTGCCTTTGCCCGCGACTTTGTTCGCGTGGAAATTTTGATGTGTATGTTAGTAAAATTACGGCCTGATCATAATCTATATATATAAAGCGAAGTGTCCTCACTGACACACTCATCTACACATCTACACATCTACACATTCACTGATTGAAAATCACAACCACAGCCCAAACCGTGAGGGCTGGCGACTTGAAATTTTAGACACGGGTGTATCATGTGCCGAAACGAAGTGATAAGAAGGGATTTTGCGAAATTCGGCCCGGTTCCTTTGTATTTAAATAACAACCGGATAAAAACCGGTTAAAATAAACAAAAAATAATCGGTTCGCGGAGACCGTGTTTTTGTTAGAAGCACGTGTCTAGCCAAAACAACTTCGACGTCGGGCGACCGGTTTACATTAAAAGCACTTTCTGCTTTCCTGATCATACTTTTGCCGTACCTAGCGAGGCGCAGATATTTCAATTATAATTTTGATTTCAATTATAATGTCGACCTGTGACTCATTTAAAAATTACTAAACCACTCCAAATTTAATCCGTCTACATTAAACATCCTCAAATATCTCTTACCATTGCAAACTTCACCAAAGCAACCCCAAAAAATTCCCGAACTACGCCAAACTGACATAAATTAGATCCGTTATCTTAAATCACCCCTTACCACCCCTTAGCAACCCCAAGTAACTCCAATCACTTTAAAATAAAACAAAATGCCACAAACCATAGCAGACTATTTCGAACTCACACACATTATTTCGGCTACCAAAATTCACCCCCAACTACCCCTTACCACCCCAAACTAAGCCCAATCTCTTTAAAATTAGAAAAAATGCTAGAAACCATAGCAAAACTATGCCAAACTCACCTAACATACTTCGGCTACCATAAATCACCCCCAACAACCCCTTACCACTCCAAACTAAGAACAATCACTTTAAAATTACAAAAAAATGATAAAAATCATAGCAAACTATGCCAAACTCACCTAAATTACTTCGGCTACCAAAAATTAACCCCAACTACGCCTTACCTCCCCAAACTAAGCCCAATCACTTTAAAATTACAAAAAATGTTACAAGCTATATCAAACTATGCCAAACTCATCTAAATTACTTCCACTTCCATAAATCATCCCCAACTACCCCTTACCACCCCAAACTAAGCCCAATCATTTTAAAATTACAAAAAATGCTGCAAGCCATTTCAAAATATGCCAAATTTACCAAAATTACTTCGGCTACCATAAATCCCCCCAACTACCCCTTACCACCCCAAATTAAGCCCAATCACTTTAAAATTACAAAAAATTCTACAAACCATGCCAAACTCACCTAAATTACTTCGGCTACCATAAATCACTCTCAACTACGCCTTACCACCCCAAAATAGGCCCAATCACTTTAAAATTACAAAAAAATGCTTCAAACTGTAGCAAGCTATGAGAAACTCACCTAAATTACTTCCGCTACCATAAGTCACACTCAACAACCCCTTACCTCCCCAAACTAAGCCCAATCACTTTAAAATTACAAAAAATGTTACAAGCCATATCAAATTATGAGAAATTCACCTAAATTACTTCGGCTACCGTAAATCACCCTCAACTACCCCTTACCACCCCAAAATAGGCCCAATCACTTTAAAATTACAAAAAAATTCTTCAAACCATAGCAACCTATGCCAAACTCACCTAAATTACTTCGGCTACCATAAATCACCCCCAACTACCTCCTACCTCGCCAAACTAAGCCCAATCACTTTAAAATTACAAAAAATGCTACAAACCATCGCAAACTATGCCAAACTCACCTAAATTACTTAGGCTACCATAAGTCACACTTAACAACCCCTTACCTCCCCAAACTAAGCCCAATCACTTTAAAATTACAAAAAATGCTACAAATCATAGTAAACTATGCCAAACTCACCTAAATTACTTCAGCTACCATAAATAACCACCAACTACCCCTTACCACCCCAAACTAAGCCCAATCACTTTAAAATTACAAAAAATACCAAAAATCACAGCAAACCATGCCAAACTCACCTAAATTACTTCGGCTACCATAAATTATACCCAACTACCCCTTACCACCCCAAAGTAAGTCCAAGCACTTTAAAACTACCAAAAAATGCTACAAACCATATCAAACTATGCCAAACTCACCTAAATTACTTCGGCTAACATAAATCACTCCCAATTACCCCTTACCACACCAAACTAAGCCCAATCACTTTAAAATTACAAAAAATGCTACAAACCATCGCAAACTATGCCAAACTCACCTAAATTACTTCGGCTACCATAAATCACACCCAACAAACTTTTACCTCCCCAAACTAAACCCTATCACTTTAAAATTACAAAAAATGCTACAAATCATAGCAAACTATGCCAAACTCACCTAAATTACTTCGGCTACCATAAATTACCCCCAACTACCCCTTACCACCCCAAAGTAAGCCCAAGCACTTTAAAATTACCAAAAAATGCTACAAACCATATCAAACTATGCCAAACTCACCTAAATTACTTCGGCTACCATAAATCACCCCCAATTAATCCTTACCACCTCAAACTAAGCCCAATCACTTTAAAAGTACAAAAAATGCTACAAACCATAGCAAAACTATGCCAAACTCACCTAACTTACTTCGGCTACCATAAATCACCCCCAACTACCCCTTACCACCCCAAACTAAGCCCACTTTAAAATTATAAAAAATTAGCTGAATGTACCCGGCGTTGCCCGGACGTAGATTAAATAAACGCAGTGTTGACAAAAGTGGTGTATTGGTGATGTAGACTAATCGACATTATAATACAATTAAACAGGAATGCTCTACTTTTCCAATCACAAAATAAACACATTTGCTGAAATTAACCTGCATTGCCAGGACCGGGTACTTGACCGGGTATATGATTTGGAAAAAAAGGATATCTTGGTTGATATCAGATGAAAAATCTCGAATAGACTCTTTAGGCAAAGACGCAGTTTGGAGGTGTTCTATAAGCGATTCCAGGAAATCGAAATTAATGTTAGAAAATTTTCGGGAAAATCGAAGTTTACAAATTAGCAGATAATCTATATATATAAAGCGAAGTGTCCTCACTGACACACTCATCTACACATTCACTGATTCATAATCAACCCACAGTCCAAACCGCGAGGGCTGGAGACTTGAAATTTTAGACACGGGTGTATCATGTGCCGAAACGAAGTGATAAGAAGGGATTTTGCGAAATTCGGCCCGGTTCCTTTGTATTTAAATAAAAACCGGATAAAAACCGGTTAAAATAAACAAAAAATGATCGGCTCGCGGAGACCGTGTTTTTTTTTTTCTAGAAGCACGTGTCTAGCCAAAACAACTTCGACGTCGGGCGACCGGTTTACATTAGGCTGAACTCAGACGGACCACTTCCGAACCACACGACAACGACAAAAGCAGTTTCAACGTCGAGTTTCTGCTTTCCTGATCATACTTTTGCCGTACCTAGCGAGGCGCAGATATTTCAATTATAATTTTGATTTCAATTATAATGTCGATCCGTGACTCATTTAAAAATTACCCACTCCAAATTTAATCCGTCTACATTAAACATCCTCAAATATCTCTTACCATTGCAAACTTCACCAAAGCAACCCCAAAAAATTCCCGAACTACGCCAAACTGACATAAATTAGATCCGTTATCTTAAATCATCCCTTACCACCCCTTAGCAACCCCAAGTAACTCCAATCACTTTAAAATAAAACAAAATGCCACAAACCATAGCAAACTATGCCAAACTCACCCAAATTACTTCGGCTAACATAAATCACCCCCAACTACACCTTACCACCCCAAACTAAGCCCAATCACTTTAAAATTACAAAAAATGCTACAAACCATAGCAAAACTATGCCAAACTCACCCACATTATTTCGGCTATCATAAATCACCCCCAACTACCCCTTACCACCCCAAACTAAGCCCAATCACTTTAAAATTACAGAAAATGCTACAAACCATAGCAAACTATGTCAAACTCACCTAAATTACTTCGGCTATCATAAATCACCCCCAACTACCCCTTACCACCCCAAACTAAGCCCAATCACTTTAAAATTACAAAAAATGTTACAAACCATAGCAAAACTATGCCAAACTCACCCACATTATTTCGGCTATCATAAATCACCCCCAACTACCCCTTACCACCCCAAACTAAGCCCAATCACTTTAAAATTACAGAAAATGCTACAAACCATAGCAAACTATGTCAAACTCACCTAAATTACTTCGGCTAACATAAATCACCCCCAACTACACCTTACCACCCCAAACTAAGCCCAATCACTTTAAAATTACAAAAAATGCTACAAACCATAGCAAAACTATGCCAAACTCACCCACATTATTTCGGCTATCATAAATCACCCCCAACTACCCCTTACCACCCCAAACTAAGCCCAATCACTTTAAAATTACAGAAAATGCTACAAACCATAGCAAACTATGTCAAACTCACCTAAATTACTTCGGCTATCATAAATCACCCCCAACTACCCCTTACCACCCCAAACTAAGCCCAATCACTTTAAAATTACAAAAAATGTTACAAACCATAGCAAAACTATGCCAAACTCACCCACATTATTTCGGCTATCATAAATCACCCCCAACTACCCCTTACCACCCCAAACTAAGCCCAATCACTTTAAAATTACAGAAAATGCTACAAACCATAGCAAACTATGTCAAACTCACCTAAATTACTTCGGCTAACATAAATCACCCCCAACTACACCTTACCACCCCAAACTAAGCCAAATCATTTTAAAATTACAAAAAATGCTACAAACCATAGCAAAACTATGCCAAACTCACCCACATTACTTCGGCTATCATAAATCACCCCCAACTACCCCTTACCACCCCAAACTAAGCCCAATCACTTTAAAATTACAAAAAATGCTACAAACCATAGCAAACTATGTCAAACTCACCTAAATTACTTCGGCTACCATAAATCATCCCCAACTACCCCTTACCACCCCAAACTAAGCCAAATCACTTTAAAATTACAAAAAATGCTACGAACCATAGCAAAACTATGCCAAACTCACCCACATTATTTCGGCTATCATAAATCACCCCCAACTACCCCTTACCACCCCAAACTAAACCCAATCACTTTAAAATTACAAAAAATGCTACAAACTATGTCAAACTCACCTAAATTACTTCGGCTACCATAAATCACCCCCAACTACCCCTTACCACCCCAAACCAAGCCAAATCACTTTAAAATTACAAAAAATGCTACAAACCATAGCAAACTATGTCAAACTCACCTAAATTACTTCGGCTACCATAAATCACCCTCAACTACCCCTTACCATCCCAAACTAAGCCAAATCACTTTAAAATTACAAAAAATGCTACAAACCATAGCAAAACTATGCCAAACTCACCCACATTACTTCGGCTATCATAAATCACCCCCAACTACCCCTTACCACCCCAAACTAAGCCCAATCACTTTAAAATTACAAAAAATGCTACAAACCATAGCAAACTATGTCAAACTCAACTAAATTACTTCGGCTACCATAAATCACTCCCAAGTACCCCTTACCATCCCAAACTAAGCCAAATCACTTTAAAATTACAAAAAATGCTACAAACCATAGCAAAGCTATGCCAAACTCACCCACATTACTTCGGCTATCATAAATCACCCCCAACTACCCCTTACCACCCCAAACTAAGCCCAGTCACTTTAAAATTACAAAAAATGCTACAAACCATAGCAAACTATGTCAAACTCACTTAAATTACTTCGGCTACGATAAATCACCCCAAACTAAGACTCATCACTTTAAAATTAGAAAAAATTCTACATTCATACAGAAACGAAATCATATGGAACACTTGAAATTTCGATATTTGTTTGTAATTCGTCACAGGTCCATGAAGGAATGCATGTTAATCTAAACAAGTGTTAGTTTGTCGGAGAGGCCGAATAAGATTTTTTCATCCACCACATTCCCGTCAAAATAATTATTTACTTTAGAATGTTCATTTTTCTAATTCATTTCGTGAAAATAAGGACGGGCCATACGAGTACACCTTTGCGAGTATTATTTGGTATATACAAATTAATCTCTTTTGTTAGCCAAATTGTTTTAACACGCACTAGGCACGTGCACCTAATATAATTGTGAAAATTGCTGCTTCAGCGGCAGAAACGCTGGTACTCAAAGTCGCCAAGGTCGAGGCGACGCATCAGTATTAAAAGTTCTATCGCTATTAAATAAATTATTTTAATATAATATTCCCCATTTGTTCTTGCCGTTAACCAAAAATTACCATCGTCGTACCGGACCCCACTTATATTCGTACGCTAATTTTTACGTTCAGTTAATGATAGTGGTGTATTTGTTTTTCACCAAACCTGCCCCGGCTGAAATCCGAAATTTGCAGCGTTGGACCAGACTTTACTGACTTTGATACGCGTTTTACACTGTTTATTTTACGTAAATACATTGTGTTCATTATTGCATCATTTAAAACTAAGATGGAGCAGTTTGAAAATCTAGCAGATTACAAATACCACAGCCTATAATTTTCGTGAAAGCTGATGAAAATTGTCTTTTTTACTATCTGTGGTAATGGTATTGAAATTTTAATACTGGAAAGGGAGCTCAAAAGGTTCTCACTTTAATTGTTCAACAAGTTGCGGCCAGGTTTTAATAACTTTGTGCAGCTCAAAAGGAGATATTTATGCTGAAGAGTTTGTTTATTCTGAAGATAAGTCAAAATCATCTACATACTGTTCTGCTGTGAGATGACTGTAGCAGGAGAAATGTTTCCATTGTCTTTTCAACTTTATCATAACATTATCTGCTAATTTGTAAACTTCGATTTTCCCGAAAATTTCGATTTCCTGGAATCGCTTATGGAACACCTCCAAACTGCGTCTTTTGCTAAAGAGTCCATACAAGATTTTTCATCTGATATCAACCAAGATATCCTCTTTTTCCAAATCATATACCCGGTCAAGTACCCGGTCCTGGCAATGCAGGTTAATTTCAGCAAATTTGTTTATTTTGTGATTGGAAAAGTAGAGCATTCCTGTTTAATTGTATTATAATGTCGATTAGTCTACATCACCAATACACCACTTTTGTCAACACTGCGTTTATTTAATCTACGTCCGGGCAACGCCGGGTACATTAAGCTAGTCTATTATATAAAGCGAAGTGTCCTCACTGACACACTCATCTACACATCTACACATTCACTGATTCACCGACAACCCACAGCCCAAACCGTGAGGGCTGGCGACTTGAAATTTTAGACACGGGTGTATCATGTACCGGAAGTGAACGCTAAGAAGGGATTTTGCGAAATTCGGCCCGGTTCCTTTGTAATTCAATAAAAACCGGCTAAAATAAACAAAAAATAATCGGATCGCGGAGACCGTGTTTATGTTAGAAGCACGTATCTAGCCAAAACAACTTAGACGACGGGCGACCTGTTTACATTAAAAGCACTTATTTAACCTAAACAATTTCTACGTCGAGTTTCTGCTTTTGTGATCAAATTTTTACCGTACCTATTGAGGCCGCGGATATTTTTATTATAATCTTGATTTCAATTATAATGTCGATCCGTGACTCAATTAAAAATTACAAAACCACTGCAAATTTAATCCGTCTACATTAAACATCCTCAAATATCTCTTACCATTGCAAACTTTACCAAATAAACCCCAAAAAATTCCCGAACTAAGCCAAACTGACATAAATTAGATCCGTTATCTTAAATCATCCCTTACCACCCTTTAGCAACCCCAAGTAACTCCAATCACTTTAAAATAAAACAAAATGACACAAATCATAGCAAACTATCCCTAACTCACTTAAATTACTTCGGCTACCATAAATCACCCCCAACTACCCCTTACCACTCCAAACTCAGTCCAATCACTTTTAAATTACAAAAAATGTTACAAGCAATATCAAACTATGCCAAACTCATCTAAATTACTTCGGCTTCCATTAATCACCCCCAACTACCCCTTACCTCCCCAAAATAGGCTCAATCACTTTAAAATTACAAAAAAATTCTACAAACCGTAGCAAACTATGCCAAACTCCCCTAAATTACTTCGGCTACCATAAATCACCCCGAACTACCCCTTACAACCCCAAAATAAGCCTAATCACTTTAAAATTACAAAAAATGTTACAAGCCATGTCAAACTATGCCAAACTCATCTAAATTACTTCGGCTTCCATAAATCACCTCCAACTACCCCTTACCACCCCAAAATAGGCTCAATCACTTTAAAATTACAAAAAAATTCTACAAACCGTAGCAAACTATGCCAAACTCCCCTAAATTACTTCGGCTACCATAAATGACCCCCAACTACCCCTTACCACCCCAAAATAAGCCCAATCACTTTAAAATTCCAAAAAATTCTACAAACCTTAGCAAACTATGCCAAACTCACTTAAATTACTTCGGCTACCATAAATCACCCCCAACTACCCCTTACCAACCACAAACTAAACCCAATCACTTTAAAATTACAAAAAATGTTACAAACCATACCAAACTATGTCAAACTCACTTAAATTACTTCGGCTACCATAAATCACTCCCAATTACCCCTTACAAACCACAAACTAAACCCAATCACTTTAAAATTACAAAAAAATTCTACAAACCGTAGCAAACTATGCCAAACTCACTTAAATTACTTCGGCTATCATAAATCACCCCCAACTACCCCTTACAACCCCAAAATAAGCCCAATCACTTTAAAATTACAAAAAATGCTACAAACCTTAGCAAACTATGCCAAACTCACCTAAATTACTTCGGCTACCATAAATCACCCCCAACTACCCCTTACCTCCCCAAAATAAGCCCAATCACTTTAAAATTACAAAAAATGTTACATACCATAGCAAACTATGTCAAACTCACTTAAATTACTTCGGCTACCATAAATCACCCCCAATTACCCCTTACAAACCACAAACTCAGCCCAATCACTTTAGAATTAGAAAAAATGCTACAAACCATAGCAAACTATGCCAAACTCACCTAAATTACTTCGGCTACCATAAATCACCCCCAACTACCCCTTATCTCCCCAAAATAAGCCCAATCACTTTAAAATTACAAAAAATGTTACATACCATAGCAAACTATGTCAAACTCACTTAAATTATTTCGGCTACCATAAATCACCCCCAATTACCCCTTACAAACCACAAACTAAACCCAATCACTTTAAAATTACAAAAAAATTCTATAAACCGTAGCAAACTATGCCAAACTCACTTAAATTACTTCGGCTATCATAAATCACCCCCAACTACCCCTTACAACCCCAAAATAAGCCCAATCACTTTAAAATTACAAAAAATGTTACAAGCCGTGTCAAACTATGCCAAACTCTTCTAAATTACTACGGCTTCCATAAATCACCCCTAGCTACCCCTTACCACCCCAAAATATGCTCAATCACTTTAAAATTACAAAAAAATTTTACAAACCGTAGCAAATTATGCCAAACTTCCCTAAATTACTTCGGCTACCATAAATCACCCCCAACTACCCCTTACCACCCCAAACTAAGCCCAATCACTTTAAAATTACAAAAATGCTACAAACCTTAGCAAAATATTCCAAACTCACCTAAATTACTTCGGCTACCATAAATCACTCCCCACTACCCCTTACCTCCCCAAAATAAGCCCAATCACTTTAAAATTACAAAAAATGTTACATACCATAGCAAACTATGTCAAACTCACCTAAATTACTTCGGCTACCATAAATCACCTCCAACTACCCCTTACCACCCCAAAATAAATCCAATTACTATAAAATTACAAAAATTATACAAACCATAGCAAACTATGTCAAACTCACCTAAATTACTTCGGCTACCATAAATTGCCCCCAACTACCCCTTACCGCCCCAAAATTAGCCTAATCACTTTAAAATTACAAAAAATGCTACAAAACATAGCAAGCTATGCCAAACTCACTTAAATTACTTCGGCTACCATAAATTAATAATCATTTTCAATCAAAATCTTCTATTTGGTTGTCATTTATAAATTCCTTATCGTATTAAATCATAAAATATTAATAAATATCTGCACATAAAATATATTGTTTCGACTAATAGACGTTATTCTGAATATTAAATATGCTGATACCTATTTTGATTCTCTTCCACCTTCCAATAAATATTTGTTCCAGTTGAGATGCAAACATAAAGGTATTTCTCAATTGCAACACGCTGACGGGGCAAGCCCTACCTTTTCAACATGCGTGCATTTGTATAAATAGCTCTATGGTTTTTAACTTTAAAGAGGTATAAAGGCGGTGTAAGCGCTAGATTTTCGTAACAATATCTAAAAAATTCGAAATTCTGCAGTTGAATTACACAACTATTTTTGTGTTCGATAGTAAATTTATATTTGGAGTGGCACTGCCAACCCTGCCACACCTGACGAGCCCTTGCTGACTACTCTTCTTCCAGGGAAACTTTATAAATCAACGGCAAAATAATTTAGGGCGCCTGAATGTGAAAATATCACTGTGTAATAAGTTCAGACTGACATGGAACACTTGAAATGTCGATATTTGTTTGTAATTCGTCACAGGTCCATGAAGGAATGCATGTTAATGTAAACAAGTGTTAGTTTGTCGGAGAGGCCGAATAAGATGTTTAACATTCCCGTCAAAATATTTATTTACTTTAGAATGTTAATTTCTTAAATTGATTTTGTGAAAATTATGACGGGCCATACGAGTAGACCTGTGCGAGTATTATTTGGTACATACAAATTAATCTCTTTTGTTATCCAAATTGTTTTCATACGCACTAGGCACGTGCGCCTCATATAATTGTTAAAATTGCTGCTTCAGCGTCTGGAACGCTGGTACTCAACGTCGCCAAGGTCGAGGCGACGCATCGGTATTCAAAGTTTTATCGCTATTAAATAAATTATTTTAATATAATATTCCCGATTTGTTCTTGCCGTTAACCAAAACTCTCCCCAATCGATTTTCGAAAAATTTCCAGTGTCGGACCGGACTTCACTTATTTTCGTACGCTAATTTTTTCGTTCAGTTAATGATAGTGGTGTATTTGTTCTTCACCAAACCTGCTCCGGCCGAAATCCGAAATTTTCACTGACATCATACGCTTAAGTATTGTATGCTTATACACGATTTATTTACACTATTTATTTTACGTACATTGCGATCATTATTGTTCTGCATTATTTATAACTAAGATGGAGCAGTTTTAAAATCTAATAGTATGCGGAGAACAAATACCACCACGTATAATTCCCGTGAAAATTGATGGAAATAGTCTTTCTTACTATCTTTCCTATTGCATTATTAATACCGGAAATAGAGCTCAAGAGCGAAGAATAACTTCGACTTTTTTTATACATAATTCCTAAATACTTCGTTTTTATGGTGTAAAATTTTGTATTTATATATTTCAACATTGTCTTTAACGTTGTCAGAGAACTAAATGGGAATAATTTGGAATAATTTAGCTTCTATGTCAACACTCCTTCTCTTGAAACTTTTGAAAACAACGACAAAATTCTTTAGGGCGCCTGGATTTGAAAATATAACTCTGTGTAATAAGTTTAGACTGACTAGAGTGAAAAGAAAGGAGCTTGCACCCAGAAACGAAATTAAATGGAACACTTGAAGTTGCATTATTTGTTTGTAATTCGTCAGAAGTCCATGAGGGAATGCGTGTTAATGTAAACAAATGTGAGTTTACTGGAGAGGCCGAATAAGATTTTTACATTATTGAAGCAGCTGGAGCCTGCCACGTCAAGGGCAAGGTCACAAACGTGAAAAGGCGATGCTCGATTTAGTTTGATTGAGTATCTATGCAGAAATTCGCACATACCAAGCGTTGGATAAGCCTTTCTTATCGTTTCTTAGAATTCGAGAATTGCTGGTTCAGCGTGTGGAGCAGTACTCGATCGCGGTGTTTAATTTTAACACAACTACAATTGTGAAAATTGCTGCTCCAGCGTCGGAAACTGTTCGCAAAGTCGCCAAATTCGATGAGGCGACGCATCAGTGTTCGAAGGTCTACCGCTATCAAATAAAGTATTTTAATTTAACATTTGATCCTCGCGTTAACCAAATCTGCCCCCAATCAATTTTCGAAAAATTACCAGCGTCGAACCGGACTCCACATATATTTGTACGCTAATTTTTACGTTTAGTTAATGATAGTGGTGTATTTGTTTTTCACCAAATTTGCCCCGAAATTTTCACCGTTGTATGTACCAGATATCACTGACATTCATACCAGTGGCGGTGTATGCGCTAAATTTTCGTGAAAATATCTGAAAAATTCATAATTCTGCAATTGAATTACAGAACTAATTTTGTGTTCGATAGTAAATTTATACTTGGAGTGGCACTGCCAACCCTGCCACCCCTGACGAGCCCCACTGCTGACTACTTTCCTTCCAGAAAAATTTTTGAAATCAGCGGCAAAATAAATTTAGGGCACCTGGATGTGAAAATATCACTATGTAATAAGTTCAGACTGACAAGAGTGAAAAAAACCGCTTGCATCCAGAAACGAAATCAAATGAAACACTTGAAATTTAGATATTTGTTTGTAATTCGTCACAAGTCCATGAAGGCATGCATGTTAATGTAAACAAGTGTTAGTTTGTCGGAGATGCCGAATAAGATTTTTACACCCACCACATTCCCGTCAAAATATTTATTTACTTTAGTATGTTAATTCATTTTGTGCAAATTATGACGGGCCAGTCGAGTACACCTGCGCGAGTATTATTTGGTAATCCAAATTCTTTTAATACGCACTAGGCATGTGCACCTAATATAATTGTTAAAATTGCTGCTTCAGCGTCTGGAACGCTGGTACTCAACGTCGCCAAGGTCGAGGCGACGCATCAGTATTCGAAGTTCTATCGCTATTAAATAAAATTTTTTAATATAATATTCCCGATTTGTTCTTGACGTTAAGTAAATATCTCCCCAATCGATTTTCAAAAAATTACCATCGTCGTACCGGTCTCCACTTATATACCGTACGCTAATTTTTACGTTCATTTAATGATAGTGGTGTATTTGATCTTCACCAAACCTGCTCCGGCCAAAATCCGAAATTTGCAATTTTACCGGATTTCACTGACATCATAAGTAGTGTGTGCTTATACACGATTTACACTATTTATTTTATGTACATTGTGTTCATTATTGTTCTGCATTATTTATAACTAAGATGGAGGAATAGTTAGCGGGGTACAAATACCACCACGTATAATTCCTCTGAAAAGTGATGGAAATAGTCTTTTTTACTATCTTTCCTATTGCATTTTATTACAGAAAATAGAGCTCAAGAGGTTCGCACTATAATTGTTCATTTTTAAATTACCAAATTTTCTGTATATTTTACCTGAATACGTTAAACACCCCTAAACATAATGTACCATTCCAAACTACTCTCAAAAATCATACACTTGCCATTCCAAACTACCTCACATCAACCTAAAATGTAAAAAAATTACGAATTACAAGCAAACTACGCTAAACTCGCATAAATTACTTCGACTTCCGCTATATCACCCCAACCACTTCTTACCAAGCCAAACTAAACCCAATCGCATTAAAATTACCAAAAGTTTCGTTTAATCCGCCAAAGCTAAACCCCGCCAACCATCAATAACCATTCAAAACAATCCCCAAAAAAAACCTTATCATCCGAAACTACACCAAATACATCGTTTTTATGGTGTGAAATTATGTATTTATATATTTCAACATTCTTCGACGACATTCTTTAACGTTGTTAGAGAACTAAATGGGAATAATTTGGAATAGTTCAGCTTCTCTGTCAACTCTCCTTCTCTTGAAGAGTGAAAAAGAGTGAAAAAAAAGGAGCTTGCACCCAGAAACGGAATTATCGTCATTTTCCAAATCATATTGAATTACTCGGTCCTGGCAATGCAGGTTAATTTCAGCAAATTTGTTTATTTTGTGATTGGAAAAGTAGAGCATTCCTGTTTAATTGTATTATAATGTCGATTAGTCTACATCACAAATACACCACTTTTGTCAACACTGCGTTTATTTAATCTACGTCCGGGCAACGCCGGGTACATTCAGCTAGTATTTTTATATGCATCAAGTATCAGGCTTATGCCTGCGCACAGTAAAAATCGAATGGAAATAGACGGTGTCCTATCTCAAAAAAAAATTGTTTCGAGAATATATGTAAAATCCAACTCAACCAGCCCAAAGAAATATCCAAAGCTCTAAACACTCAGAAGCGATTTTAGGACATCGAAAGTGAGGTTTAATCTAAAAATGAAACCCCACTTTTATTCTGTATATATTATTCTGTGCTCATTTTGAGATCGGTTCTTTGTAAACAATATTGGCAGCTGTATTATCCGGTGCCAATATAACCAAAGAAGATAGATTACTCACTCTTAAGCATGCCACATACAACTGCCCATGCGAAAAAGAATCCCCCCTCAGATCGATCCCTGCTTCTTTTAAAGACTGTCCCTGAGATTTATTTATCGTTGTTGCAAAACATACCTTCACAGGGAATTGCAATCTTTTAAATTCAAAGGGGTAATCCGATGGAATGAGCGGGATTCGGGGGATGAATACACACTCGCCCTGCGCACAACCAGTAAATATACTTGCTTCAATTACGTTTTGGTAGTATCGTGATCTGAAGCCCTGTACCGTTGCAAAGTTTGGGCGGTTTCAAGTTACGCAGCAACATTATAGGAGCGCCAATCTTCAATTTGAGTTTATGGACAGGCATTCCAGGAGGATTTAAAGAATTCAAAAATTCCACCGGATAATTGACGGCTTCATCAATAATCAATACCGAGTCGACAGATTTGTTTGTAAACTCTTCACTCTCAATGCCATCAAGAATAATATTATATAATTCATTAGCACTATCATTTTTCGGTGATAAAATGGCTCGTTCTCGCAACCAGGTCATAGATTTATCTTTCACATTTCGAATATCCGAATAAATCTTATCTATTAAATCGGCACCATTTTGAACCACCGTTGCTAGGCTTGACGAAATTTCAATTTTGCCATCTATTTCTGGCGTACGACCCTCACCTAAATTTAATAAAAGTTGCGCAAATTCACCAGCTCCCGTATCACCTCTTTGGTATACTCGCATGTTTTTAGATAATGAAATTTTTTGTATTTTGGGCCACAAATATGAAGATTTCAAGCAAGCATTAAATTTATCAGCCCGAGTTCCTCTCGGTACAACAGGCAGCGTTTGTCTGAAATCTGCTGCTAATACAACGGTAACTTTTCCCATAATCGAATAATTATTTCTAATGTCTCTTAATGTACGGTCAAGAGCCTCAACTGCTTTTTTGTGCGCCATGGTACATTCGTCCCACACAATTAGACTGCAGTCATAAAGCAATCGAGCAACGTCGCTTTGTTTTGATATGTTGCATAACGGATTATCTTTGGAGTTTAAATTTAGGGGCAATTTTAAAACAGAATGGGTAGTTCTACCACCCTGTAACAAAGTTGCTGCAATTCCCGAAGAGGCCACTGCGATATCAATTTTATTGGAACTGCGTATTTTCGATAATAACAAATTTATAAGGAATGTTTTTCCTGTACCCCCAGGTGCATCAAAAAGAAAACTTTGCCGTAGTCTAAGTTTTCTAAAATTTCTAAGTAAACCTCTTTCTGTTCACTTGTAAGTAACGGTTCGTTTTCTTCAACCATTTGTAATAAAACTTCAATATCGTAGTTCTTTTCTCTAATTTAAACCAAATTTTTCGTAATCTCGTTGGTATTGCGTTTCTGTTGCGGCAATCTAAAATGAGTTAAGGGTTGATCACCGATTGTTAGAATAACATCTTCTAGAAGAATCAATGCCTTGTTGTACACCTCCGTTTTGGCATGTAATTCTTCAACTGCCAGCTCTCTTGCCACCCTTTTGAGAATATCCTCGGACATACTGTCTTTGTATTTCTCCCAAAGCTGCAATGGGTCGGATACATTACAAAACACTAACATTATTGCAAACAATTGAGGTGAAGGATGCACGAAGAAAAGTCGGAGTGCGAATCCACACGGGAAAATTTATTCTTTTCGCTCGTACTACAAAACAACAACCAAAACACAGGGAAATCACGATCTTCTCGGCGCGAAGACCAGTACGAGAATCCCGATTTTTGTCTCACTGGTTCGCACCGCAGGTACTTCGGCCCTTGGTTTTTCCACCAAAATCGTTGGCCGGTCTTTCCAACATCCTGCCATAAAACCCAGATGTGCCGTATCGATGTCGCCACAGTACCCCCTTACCAGTGATAACGTCACAAAATTTACAAAAATCGCAAAAAAAAATTTAAATGTAAATACAAATAACACGAAATTAAAATTTGAAACAACAAAACAATAACAAAGAAAAACAATTAGCTATTTAAAACCAGCTAGTAGACGTTCTGGAAATCAAACTGATCTACCTGCACGCGTTTTAAATTTCTCTGTGCATTCGGAGGTTGCGGAATCGCGGCTGGTTTCATCTGCGCTCTCTTTGACCTCCTGGTCGACGTCGGTCCTCACGATGAAAGCGGGCTTGAGCCTGTCGATCGAAACTCGCACGTGTTTTTCGTCGATCCTGATTACGAACGATTTTTCGCCTCGCGTGATCACTTTGTACGGTCCGTCGTATGGTGGTTGAGTTGCGACTCGTACGGCGTCGTGTCTCAGAAACACATAGGGCGATGTTGCGAGCTCCTTGAAGATGAAAGTGTTTTTCGCTCCGTGGCGTGCGATCGGTCGCGGTTTGAAAGATTTTATGGCTTCCTTCACTTTCGAAACGAAACCCGAATTAACCGTTTGATCGCTGGGTACGAAAAACTCTGCAGGTAAGCGTATGCCTGCTCCGTACACCATTTCCGCCGCCGTCGCTTTCAAATCTTCCTTGATTGCCGTACGTATCCCCAACAACACGACTGGCAAAATTTCGGTCCAATTGTCCGTTTGATGACACTTGATAGCCGTCTTCAGTTGGCGGTGAAACCGTTCGACCATACCGTTCGCTTGGGGGTGGTACGCTGTTGTCCGGATATGACGCGTGCCTAATAATCGGCATAACTCTTTGAATAATTCCGACTCAAATTGTCGTCTTTGATCCGAAGTTATCCGGAGAGGCACTCCGAAGCGAGCAATCCACGTGGACAACAGTGCCGAAGCGACGGTGGTGGCTTCCATGTCAGCCAACGGAATGGCCTCGGGCCAACGCGTAAATCTATCGACGCACGTTAAACAATATCTAAAACCGCGAGAATATGGCATAGTTATCAAGTCTATGTGTACATGCTCGAAACGGCCGGCTAGATTTTGGAAATTGCCAACAGGCGTGGTTACGTGCCTCGAAATTTTACTTTTCTGACATGGAATGCATTCGCGCGTCCAATTCCTGACGTCAGCGTTGATCCACGGCCATACAAACCGTTCCGTAATCAACGACTGCGTGGCTCGTACACCGGGGTGCGATAATCCATGCAGTGCGTCGAAAATGTTTCGCCGCAATATTTTTGGAACAAACGGTCGAATCGCGTCGTTGGTGCTGTCGCAGTACAATTGGACATTTCGGTCCGGAAAATGAACTTTTTTGAACTTCAACGCGCTCGATTTCGACTGAAGTATTTCGCGTAGTTCAACGTCATCCTTTTGCGCGGCCTCGAGGGTTGAATGATCAACTGACCTCGATACTACCTCTATCCGGGATAGGCTGTCGGCCACAGTGTTATCCGTGCCTTTTATGTGCCGAATGTCAGTAGTAAATTGGCCAATGTAGTCGAGGTGTCTGAACTGACGCGGAGTACATTTTTCCAAGTCCTGATTGAACGCGAAAGTCAACGGTTTATGATCGGTGAAAATTGTAAACTGCCGTCCTTCCACAGCGTGTTTAAATCGCTTCACCGCGGTGTAAATCGCGAGCAATTCGCGATCATACGCGCAGTATTTTTGTTGCGCGGGCGACAATGCTTTCGTGAAGAACGCCAATGGTTGCCATTCGTTGTTGTCTGCACGTTGCTGCAACACGGCTCCCAACGCGTAATCCGACGGATCGACGGAGATGCAGATCGCGGCTCCCGGTATCGGGTGCGCTAGCATAGTCGCGTTTGCGAGCGCTTCTTTCGATTCGTCGAAAGCGGTTTGGATTTCGTCGTTCCAATCCACCGGCGCGTTGCTCTTTTTCGCGCCTTTTAAAAGGTCGTTGAGTGGACGTAAAATACACGCAGCGCCAGGTATAAAACGACGATAAAAATTTAGCATGCCTAAATACCTGCGCAATTGTTTTACGTTTTCCGGCCTCTTAAAATTTGAAATCGCGGCGACGCGTTCATCCAGTGGTTTGATTCCGTCGGCGTTTACGGAGTAACCTAGAAACGTTATCTCGCTCACTCCGAAAACACATTTCGCGACATTGATAACTACGCCATATTCGCTCAGTCGTTTGAAGAGAATGTTTAAATGCTCGAGATGTTGCCGTTCATCTTCGGACGCAATCAAAAAGTCGTCTATGAACGCTTAGACAAAATCGAGACCACGAGTTATTTCGTCGACGAACCTTTGGCATGTTTGCGCGGCGTTACGCAACCCGAACATCATGTTAAACGTTTCGAACAAACCAAACGCAATCGTTATGGCGGTTTTTTCTACGTCTTCTGCTATGACCGGTATTTGTTGATACGCACGTACCAAGTCGATTTTTGAAAAGATCTTTTTTCCGTGTAGCCGTTGCCCAAAATCCTCGATGTGCGGCGGAGTGTACCTATCCGGGACTGTACGGGCGTTGAGGGCGCGATAATCTCCGCAGGGTCGAATGGATCCGTCCTTCTTCGGCACGACGTGGAGCGGAGATGCCCACGGGCTCTTCGATGCTCGGATCACTCCTTGGTGGATCATCAAATCGAATTCGGTTTTTACTTCCTTCAGTCGATCAGGTGCGAGTCGGCGAGGCTTGTTGTAAACGGGTGGACCGGGCGTCGTTTTGATGTGATGGCGCACACCGTGTTTCACGACGTCTCTTCCAAAAGCTGGGGGTCGCGTCAGATCGGGAAATTCGGACAATAGCTGGTGGTACGGTGATCCGCCGATGACGGTTTTTACCGTGGTTGCGCTATCGTCTCCTGGGGTCCCTTTCGTCGACAAATTCGTAATTGAGTCGATCAACCGACTGTTGCGCGGATCGACAATTAGTCCATAGTGACACAAAAAGTCGAGTCCGATTATCGGTGTGTTGACGTCGGCGATCACGAATCGCAATTGGAATTGACGGCGAAGAGAAAAATTTAGCGTCACCGCGAGTGTCCCGTACGTCGCGATACGCGTACCGTTAGCCGCGAACAGCTCATATGCGCACTTACGCGCGGGTGTACGTAGACGACTTCGAGGGTACACGCAAAGATCGGCACCAGTGTCTACCAAAAATGACACTTTCGAAAGTCTGTCGATGACGTAAATGCGGTGTGAATGGGGACCGTCGTCGAGTGCCGCGTGCACGGACGGCTCCTCTAGTTTTCCGACACCCATTTGCACGGGGGCCGGCACTTCGTCGCCATCTTCTGGAACCTCCAGTGGTACCAACAGAGTTGGCCCGTCGGATCGTCGCGACTTTTGCTGCGATTTTGAGATTTGGAACAGTCGCGTCGGTAGTTGCCTCTCGTATTAATTTCGGTCTCGATTCTGTCGAGTCGCTGCATTACCTGCTGGATCATCGAATCTTCCGTGGTCGATTCCTTGGACACTGTCGCGATTCGTCCTCGTTCCGGCTTGATCTCGTGGATCCGATCGGCCATCTGTGTCAGCGCCTTCACGTTGGATTCCGTGGAGACGGCGAGCACTCGTTGCAATTGCACCGGAAGTCTATTGCGCCACACTTACAGCACAAAATCGTGGGGCAAATTCGCTTTTGCCATCTCGCGTAGATGCTGGTAAAATTCCGACGGCGTGCGATCTCCGAGCTCCTGTTCCTCCAACAGTTTTCGCGTACGTTCGCGATCTGAACCTGCGATTCGCTCGATTACCGCGTTCTTCAGGGTCTCGTAGCGTTTCCCCTTATCGCAATCGGCTTTCATAACGTCCTGCACCTTGCCGAGGTACTGCCGACCGAGACTGCGTAGCACCGTCACGTATTTCGTTTCGTCCCGTTTTACGCCCATCATTTCGAATTCCGTCTCGATTAACGAGAACCACAAGCTAACATTGTCCGGCCAGAATTCGGGAACGCGCAGCGGCTCGCGAATTACCGAAACGCTTTGATTTCTCGCGTCGACTTCGGCGGACGCGTCGTCCTTTCCGTCAAACGACATTTTCGCGCACTTTTTGACGTTCGTGTTCACCTCTCGCTTTCACTATCACGTCGGGGTCACCAATTTGAGGTGAAGGATGCACGAAGAAAAGTCGGAGTGCGATTCCACACGGGAAAATTTATTCTTTTAGCTCGTACTACAAAACAACAACCAAAACACAGGGAAATCACGATCTTCTCGGCGCGAAGACCAGTACGAGAATCCCGATTTTTGCCTCACTGGTTCGCACCGCAGGTACTTCGGCCCTTGGTTTTCCCACCAAAATCGTTGGCCGGTCTTTCCAACATCCTGCCATAAAACCCAGATGTGCCGTATCGATGTCGCCACACAATTCTCTCAGTTTAATCGGTGATTCTGAGATAGTAGCATCTTCTAGTGTGTTGTCCCAATGTTTGTCATCTTCCAATAATTCCAGGGCTTTACATGCGGAGTGAAAAGTAGAATGTACTACGCCATTAACCGTCCTAAGAAAGAAGTAGTTCCACGAACCTCATGCAATAGTAGGCGAAGGTAGTAACACTCGGCATTGTTGGGATGTACTGTATAAACCCTTCCAAGGACGTTATCTTTTTTTACACCCGGATATTCATCAATATTTTTTCCTAGCTTCCTACGTTGAAATTTATTCTTGTTCCACGTATAATATAAAGGCACTTCGTGGTAAAGAAGGGTTTTGGCAAAATCGTCGTTTCTGCATAAATCAAAAAATGCCATTAGTGTGGTTTTTGGTGGGTTATTGACCCTATCTAAAAGATTGTCTTCACTAAAATAGATTCTCTGTCCATTTTCCAAATGGACGGAAAGATGAACAACAGGAGGAAACCTTTCGTGAATGGGAAAACATAGAATGCGCCAAACAGCTTCCGAAGTGCTTATATACCTTCCCGTTTTATAGATTGCCACCTCATCTAGTTCATTTTGTAGTGCAAAGGCCGCCTGATCGCTGACTTTATTAACGAATTTGCAGATATATTTGATAGATTTGACAGAATTGCAGTACTCTACGTTAATGTGTGCATTAAAAGTTCGTTCATATGTAGTCAAAAAATAGATTAGTAGTAAAATTGTATTTAGGGTAGGTTTAGAAACTAGTATTTAGATTTTTATTGGTACACATTATGACCATTTACCTTGATGTTATCACAATAAGTGTTGAATTTCTAAAATTACGTCTATAATTTTATAAATTCAACTTTCCAAAGGGGCATTTTGGGCATTTTTGGCATTCAAGACAAATCCAAATTGTAAAAGTCAACCTGTAGAGTATTGAACTTTGTTCAATAATTGCTACCCATGCGGTTTACACTCGGAAAACTATGATATAGACATATCATCGATTCCTTTGTTTAACGCTCATTGCCCCCAGGAAATAAGATTGCTTGTATAAGTTTGTCAATATAAAATCGATTGTAAAATGTATCGAAGAGGTCGTTCAATTGCGAACGCTTGCTCGTTGAGTCTGTGCCAAATAAATCTAATTTGATTACAAAGTGTTTGTGTCGAAACTATCCTCGGACCCCAGATAACGAACCTTACAACCGGATTAAACAGTACAACCCACCGGTTGTCGAGTTGTTTGCCTTTAATTTCAACAGTGAACCCACCATCTTGCGGTGATCTTCGTCGGTACTTAGGATAACCATCCTCACCTGTCTGTGTATCTCTTATTTATTGTCGAGGATACTTCTTTGAATAGATTCCATCAATCATACACGGAGAATCTCTATTTATGTTACCGCACGGTCCATGAATCATATTGGATTTAATTATTTCGTGAAGAATCGGATCTTCTTCGGGAGACGGAATTTCTGCACAGATCACGTCATCTATTTTATCAGCACAAAAAGGTTTTCCAACCATAGCAAAATATGTACATGCGGAAGTCCTCGTTTCTGACATTCTACCGAATACATGTAACAGCAAACGCGTCCAAATATTTGAGCCTTGGTATATTGGTTCATCATTGTTCTCACTTTCAGACGAAAGACGCGCCTAATGACGTCATGTCGATCATGCGGCTGTTGATCGAACAATAATACATCTGTAATATCTTTCCACTTTGGGTTGCACGTAAAAGTAATAAATAAATCTGGACGGCCGTAGTGGCGTACATATGTCAACGCGCCTTGGGTACGTTCATGCATATACCTGGGTCCGCCAGTGAAAGTTGACGGGAGAATTACTAATCGACCTAAGTCTGCAGCATTGGCATCAGCCTTTTTAATTGCATCTTGTAAATAAACGTAATTTTCCGCCCTTAATTTTGTTTGATTATTCTTGATAAAATTTAATCTTTCTGCTTCGATTTTTGCATACATGTGAACTAAAAATTGACTTAGTAAGCTTCGGTAACAGAGAAGATGATTAATTTCGTTTTGTCTAATCATAATGCGATAAGCATAGAAATTTGCTGCCGAAACGGTTTTATTTAAAGGCATCTTTGAAACAGGGTCAGTTTGCGGTACTGCTATGGAATAACCATCCTCACCTCTACAAAACATTAAGGGATATTGCAACGCGTCGTATGCTCTGTTCAACTCACTTATTCGTTGTAACTTGTCATCGCGACTGTGCAACACAATGTCTCTTTTTTCAAATATCTGACCTTCCATTACTATAGCAATTTCATTGGCGATAAGATTATTGTAACGACCTCGATGAGCGTTTATGGGTTTTCTTTCGACATGTATGACTACACGGAAATCTTCTGTATTTTGTGGAATATTTTCTATGGTAGCTTTAAAATATCTAACGTATTTGTTATTCTCGTGAAGCATCTTTTGTAGTTGCGCTACCAAAGCATTATTTACATCTGTAAAATTCCGACACCTAAGAGTAGTCTATTTCTCGTCTTCTCCCACAAAATATATCTGAAGGAATTTAGGTTCTTCGTTAGTATTAGGTGGCAAGAAACTCCCAGCTAAATGGTACACCTGACCTTGAACTTTAAATGAGGGCCTAAAGCTACCTTCAGAAACCTCTTTAGCCGCAAAGATGTCATTTGAAAACAACCGTTATATTTCCTAATAGAATATAGAAAATGTTTTGATTTCGGATGTAAAAAGGACAAAAGGCTTCTTATAGGTTCAGGTTGTTGTTCGAATGGTGTTAATTGCACCTTTCAATTGTCGCAACACATGCCAGGTGTTTCCCCCTTCCACTTGAGGGCTTTACACCTTTGGCACATTATGCTCATTGCACCCAATTGTATAGTTTTTTCTGCTTCGTATGCAATACATGGATCATATCGGAATGCAGAATTAGCCTTTTGCGTCCAAGAAAGTGTCCTTCGTTGAATTCTTTTTTCGTTGCTTGGATGATAACGCGCAACAGCGTTTCTGTTAACCTCTGGGTGCTGTTGTGTATATCTACGAACGGCAGCTCTATGACCTTCGGGATGTTCTTGGGCATGTTTCGCAACAACAGCTCTGTTAACTTCCGGATGTTATTGCGCATATTTCGCAACAGCAGCGCTATTAATTTCCGGATGTTGTTGCGCATATTTCGCAACAGCAGCTCTTTTAACTTGCGGATGTTCTTGTGCATATTTTGCAACAGCAGCTCTATTAACTTCGGGATGTTTTTGGGCATATTACGCTACAGCAGCTCTATGAACTTCTGGATTTTTTTTTGCGTATTTCATTGAAGCAGCTTTCTTGTGCTCTGTATTTTTTGATGCATATTTCACGGCAGCAATTTTTAGTTGGGTGGTTCTAGTTCTGTTTGAAACACGCGCACGGCGTTTCCTTTTATGTGTTGTTTGAGAAGAATTATCTTGAATAGACTCTTTAGACGAAGACGCAATTTGGGAATGTTCTATAAGTCGTGGCTCCGGAAGTGATTCAAGGACATGGACTGACTATGTTCACCAAATTGCGCACAAAAACTACCGTTATGATATACTTGAAAACAAAATGAAAACATTTCTTCTGCTGCAGTCAACTCTCAAACAGAACCATATGTAGACAATTTTGACATATCTTCAGAATAAACAAACTGGTCAGCATAATTATTCCCTTCTCGGTTGCACGATAATAATTGAAACCTGGCCCAATTGGCCGCAACGTGTTGAACAATTAATGTGCGAACCTCTTGAGCTCTATTTACGGTGTTAAAAATGCAATAGGAAAGAGTAAAAAAGACAATTTCCATCACCTTTCACGGGAATTATACGGTTAGGTGTTTGTACTCCGTTTACAATTAGGTTTTCAAATTGCTCTATCTTAGTTATAAACAATGTAAAGCAATAATGAACGCAATGTACCTAAATTGTGTATAATATTTATATGAACAGAATACTTAAGCGTGTGAATATCAGTCCGGTCCAACGCTGCAAATTTTCAGACTTCAGCCGGGGCTAATTTGGTGAAGAACAAATCACTATCGCAATCACAATCACCAACGGAACTTAAAAATAAGCGTAAGATAAGTCGGAGTCCGGTCCGACAGTGAAAATGTTTCGAAAATCGGTTTCGGGCAGATTTGGTTAACGTGAACAACGTTAAAATAAAATGCTTTATTCGATACCGATACAACTTCGAATACTGACGCGCTGTCGATTTTAGCGACGTTGACCATGGGATACTTACTGTTCCAGACGCTAAAGCAGCAATTTTATTAGTTGCACGTGCCTTCTGTTACGTATTAGAACGGAACAATTCGGGTAGCAAAACCGTTTATTTCTATGTACCAAATAATATTGCGAGATGGAAAACCCGTCATACATAATTTTCGGAAAACGTCGATTGATGTAAGATTATGTATCATGTCATTTATTGTAATGGTAGTTGCAATGAATGTTTGTTACGTTGTTTTAGTAAGTTTCAGCCCATATGGTCCCATGAAGAATATATAATTATAATATTTTATCATACATATATTATACGGCATCAAGTACCACGATTTTCGTTCACCGAAAACGGCTAATTCAGCAAAAGGCGACGAACACGCAACTACTTGGAATTTCAAGTGGATTGTTGGTGGTGACGATTGGCCTAGGCGGAAGTACTTATAACCGAGACCTCTAATTATTGTACACATCGACTATTAAATATATTTTATGTTTTACGAATCATTATATTTATATTAAGCTACAATATTTAGGGATAATACATATTATTGTTTGCTTCTAACGTAATTACGGCATTAATGCACATAGTAGTTGTTTTTGTTTTAAATACCGCGTTCCGGTAATGCTCCACACGCTGAACTCCTTATAACTGAAAATCGTTTCAGACGCAGAAGCAGCAATTTTCACAATTTTGTTAAGTGCCTTCTATTGCGTATTAAACAATTTGGATAGCAAAAGAGATTAATTGTATGTACCATATAATACTCTGAAAGATATACTCGTATAGCCCGTCGTAATTTTCGCGGTTGTTCTACTAGTTATAATTAGTAGTTCTCGAATTCTAAGAATTGATAAGAAAGTCGTGATCCAACGCTTGGTATGTGGGAAGTTCTGCATAGATATTAAATCAAATCAAATGGAACATCGCCTTTTTACTTTTGTTACCTTGCCCTTGACCTGGCAGGCTCTAGCTGCTTTAATAATGTAAAAATCTTATTTAGTCTCTTCGACGAACTCACACTTGTTTACATTAACACGCATTTTTTTCATGGACCTGTGACAAATTACAAACAAATATCGCAACTTCAAGTGTTCCATTTAATTTTGTTTCTGGGTGCAAGCTGCTTTTTTTTCACTCTATTCAGTCTGAACTTTTTACATAGTGATATTTTCAAATACAGGCGCCCTAAATAATTTTGTCGTTGATTTCAAAAGGAGAGAAGCTAAATTATTCCAAATTCTTCCCATTTAGTTCTCTGACAACGTTAAAAACAATATTGAAATATATAGATACAAAATTTCACACCATAAAAACGGAAGTATTTAGGAATTACGTATAAAAAAAGCCAAAGTTATTTATGTGAATTTGGCGTGATTTGCTAGGGTTTGTGGCATTTGTTTGTAATATTATGTTGATTTAGGGTAGTTTCGGATAATAATAGTTATTGATGGCTGGCGGTGTTTAGCTTTCGCGGGTTAAACTTGCGTAATTTATAACGGGAAACATTTTTGGTAATTTTAATATGTTTGGGATCATTTTGAATTGGTAAGAGGTGATTGGGGTGATTGAAGGGAAGCTGAAGTAATTTATGTAAGTTTGGCATAGTTTGCTTGGAGTTCGTAATTTTTTTTAAATCTTAGGTTGATTTGGGGTGGTTTTGAATAATATATCTTATGTTTGGGGGTGTTAAACGTAGACAGGTAAAATTTACAGAAATTTTAATAATTTTAGAATGAACAATTAAAGTGCGAACCTCTTGAGCTCTATTTCCTGTATTAAAAATGCAATAGGAAAGATAGTAAAAACGACTATTTCCATCACTTTTTATGGGAATTATACTGTGTGGTATTTGTAATCCGCTTAGTATTAGAATTTAAAATTGCTTCATCTTAGTTATAAATATTACAGAGCAATAATGAACACAATGTACGTAAAATAAATAGTGTAACATATAAGCTCAAAATACTTAAACGTATGAATGCAAAAAAATAATGGTAAACGGAACAATCTGGGTAGCAAAACAGATTAATTTGTATGTACCAACGTAAACGTAAACGTCAATGGATGCATTAGAAAATTTAAAAAATAACAGCAAAGTGGTGGCCTCGAGGGGAAAGCGAGAATATTGATTACGAATTACGCACGAAAATATCCAAGTCCAATGAGGAAGATATTATTATGTATTGCAACCGAATGTCAGTTACGTTGTTTTGGCCAGATTCAACCCGTCTCGTCTCGTAAAGAATATATTTATTTTATTTCATCATAGATATTGTAGAGCATCAATTATTTACCATGATTCCCAGAAAACGGTTGGTTCAACACAAGGGCGACGACCCTTGGGATTTCAAGTGGATTGTCGACGATCGGCCCAGACGGAAACATATATATTCGACAAATCGAGACCTCCAATTGTATACATCGAAGACCTTCAATTGTACACATCGACTATTAAATATATTTTGATTTTGACGAATCATTATTTTTATTTAAAGCGACAAAATTTAGTATTAATTAACATAACTATGCTGAACCAGCAATTTTCTTATACTCGAAAAGCAATAAGAAATAGTGATATCCTTTGATATCCTAGTATGTGCATATTTTTGCATAAGATTTTGAATCAAAACTAATGTAACATTGCCTTTTTGCCTTTGTAACTTTGCCCTTGGCCTCGCAAGCTCCAGCTGTTTCAATAATGTAAAACTTTGATTTGGACTTTTGGACGGACTCACACTTGTTTACAGTAACACGTATTCCTTCATGAACCTGTGACGAAATAAAAACAAATATCGCAACTTCAAGTGTTCCGCTTCATTTCGTTTCTCTACCTCGGATGTTACAGACGTTCTTTCCAAGGTAAGTCAGTTTAAACTTATTACACATGATATTATTATATTTTTAAATGCACCCGCCCCCTAAATAATTTTGTTGTTATGATTTCTAAAGTTTGCCGGGACGAAGAGTTGTCAAAGAGCTAAGTATTTCAAGTCAAATCCATTTGGCTACGTTAAACCCAACGTAGAAATATATCCCCTTCAAAACACAAAATTTAAAATCATAAAAACGAAATTATGTAGGAATTATCTTATAACAAACTAATTTTTTTTTGTTTTGAGATGACTGAACCAAGTCCATCGCCACCACCGTCACCCCCAGTCTCCCACGGAGACAGAACAACATCCGGCCGCCGATCGAGGCCAGGGCCAGAGCCGTGGCGGCGACCGGGGCCGTGGCGGCAGCCGGGGCAGGGGCCGTGGCAGCAGCAAAGACCGGGGCAGGGACCGTGGCGGCAGCTGGGGCGGCAACCGAGGCCAGAATTGGCAGCGCGGCCGAGGCCAGAACTGGTGGCGTGGCCGAGGCCAAAATTGGCGGCGACGCGGCTGCGGAGGCCCTATTATAATTATTAATTGTTAATATATAAATCTATATATATAAAGCGAAGTGTCCTCACTGACACACTCATCTACACATCTACACATCTACACATTCACTGATTAATCGACAACCCACAGCCCATACCGTGAGGGCTGGAGACTTGAAATTTTAGACACGGGTGTATCATGTGCCGAAAGTGAACGCTAAGAAAGGATTTTGCAAAATTCGGTCCGGTTCCTTTGTAATTCACTAAAAACCGGATAAAAACCAGTTAAAATATACAAAAAATGATCGTTAAGCTTAGAAGATGAAAATTACGGCAAGGCTTGGGAAATTCTAACAAATCGTTTTAAAAACACTCGTTTAATCGTGCAAGATCACGTTATGACAATCCTAAACGTATCGTCCATAAACAAACAATCATATACAGCGCTTCGCAAATTAGTGAACACGTTAATAACCAATATGGCCGCATTAAAAACATTAAAGACAGAGGTAAATCACTGGGACGCGCTAATAATTCCCATAATTGTGGAAAAATAAGATTACGGTACGAAAAGAGAAAGGGAAATATCATTGGATACGAAAGTACCATCTTATGAGCAATTCATAAAAATGTGTTCAAAATTGGGGCTAAAAATGCAAGGCGAACATTTCGAAATCAAGGGTCTAAATGGCACGGCCAGCACAGCCAAACAAACGGTGTCTGTAGATATAAAATCTAATTACACTGAGTTTAAGGCAAGTAAATTAAAATGCATTGTCGTAAACAAAATTACGGACAATCTACCCTTAAAATCACTGGATCTGAACACTTTAGAAATTCCGAAAAATATACAACTTGCAGATCCAAGATTCTATGACAGTAGTGAAATCGATTTATTTCTTGGCGGCGGTACCTTTTGGGAATTACTATGCAATCGGACAAATTTCTTTACCGACAGGATTAGTATTACAAAACACCCAATTCGGTTTTATTGCGAGAGGTCCCTATCATAATTCATCAACAAATAAACATTTCCGCCTGCAATTTATCCCTAACCGCACCTACAGTTTATAACCCATTAGTAGATAATATTCGCAAATTTTGGGAAATTGAGGCTGTAGGGAGAGAAAGTAGCGAACAATCGGGTTTATTGCCTGAGGACTTACAATCCGAAATGCATTTTACCGCTAATACAAAACGAGCTTCAAACGGTCGTTTCGTAATAAAACTACCCCTTATGGGTAAAAAAGTGGACGTCGGTGAATCAAGGGGCATAGCAACAAAGCGTTTTTACAACATCGAACGCAAATTCGAAAGGGATCCACATCTCAAGGTGGAATATTCAAATTTCATAAACGAATACCTCCAATTAAATCACATCGAGCTAGTTCAAGTCATTCCAACCGAAAACGCAGTTTATCTACCACATCACGCGGTGGTTAAGGAGTCAAGTACTACAACACGACTCAGAGTCGTCTTCGACGGTTCCGCTAAAACCATAAACGGTCGCAGCCTTAACGACAACTTATTGTGTGGACCTACAAACCAACGCGATTTGTTTTCCATTGTTCTGGAATTCAGAACATTTGAATACGCGTTAAACGCCAATATAGCAAAAATGTACCGGCAAATATTGGTCGATCCAGAGGACCAAAATTACCAATTAATCCTCTGGCGGAACAACCCATCGAAACCGCTAAACACTTACGCATTAACAACGTAAACGTACGGTACACGACCCGCCAGTTTTATAGCAACTCGCTGCCTAAAAGAGCTTGCTGATATTAATGAGCATAAGCATCACAAGGCCTGTGAAATTATAAGGAATAATTTTTATATGGACAATTTATTAACAGGCGCCAATCTCTGAGCTAGTCACGCTCAGAAGAGAAATTGTCGAAATCCTTGGGCAAGCTCAGTTCGAATTACGCAAATTCCAGTCCAATGAGGAAAAAGTCTTGCCACCCGACGAAAACAAGGAACCCAATCAAATCGTGCAATTAAACAAAAATGAAGACACAAAAATCTTAGGATTATATTGCAATTCAGTCAATGACATTTTAAAATACGATACAAACTTGGAAGAAATACCAAACAGAGTGTCAAAACGCGTAATTCTTTCCATTACTTCACAAATATTCGATCCGCTTGGTTTGATTGGGCCTGTAATAATGAAAGCCAAAATAATTTTGCAAAGGCTTTGATCTCTAAAAATAGGATGGGACGAATCCGTCCCCATGGCCATTTATTCAGAATGGATCAATATAATAAACGAATTACAACATTTAAACAAATTATAAATTCGAAAATATGATGATCTAATAATCTAGTACAAATCCCAATCTTAGAGACTCGACCAACCCCAACAATCTGTAACGTAAATGTTGATACATCATTTTTAAACAAATACTCAAACTTCAGAAAATTGCAAAGAGTAACAGCATGGATAATCCGTTTCATAAAAAATTGTAAGGAACCAAAAAAACTTCGCACACAAAATTTGTCAGCTGATGAACTAAAAGCATCCACACTCAAAATAATTCACCTTATACAAAAAACATAATTTCAGGTTGAAATCTCTTCATTATAAAAACAAAAACCAATACCGGAAAACTCAAAGTTGTTATCGCTAAGTCCATTTCTAGATGCAGGTACAATCCTCCGCGTAGGCGGGAGATTAAAAAATGCAAACATCACAAACGACGTCAAACATCCAATACTGTTACCAAAAAATCACTTTGTGACAAAATTAATAATAAAGGATGAGCACGAGCGACAACTTCACGCGGGCCCCCAGGCCACATTAGCGGCACTGCGCCAAGGGTATTGGATCGTTTCCGGTCGCAACGCAATCAGACATGTATTGCACCATTGTCATAATTGTTTTAAAACCAAACCAGTTGCGGCCAAAATCAAAATGGGCAACTTACCCACTCATAGAATGCAAGCCGCGCGTGCATTTACAACAACAGGTGTAGATTACGCTGGTCCAGTATATGTACGGGAACATAAGGGACGCGGGAAAAAATTAAACAAGGCGTACATAGCACTATTCATATGTTTCGCAACTAAGGCGGTACACATAGAATTAGTCCACGACCTAACAACTCAGGAATTTCTTGGTGTTTTAAGACGATTCATCAGCAGACGCGGTCATCCATGTAACTTATATAGTGACAATGGCAGTAATTTTGTCGGGGCTCATTCAGCTAGTAGCAAACTATGCCAAACTCACCTAAATTACTGTGGTTACCATAAATCACTCCCAACTTCCACTTACCACAACAAAATAAATCCAATTACATTAAAATTACAATAAATGCTACAAACCATAGCAAACTATGCCAAACTCACCTACATTAGTTCGGCTATCAAAAATGACCCCCAACTATCCCCTACCACGACAAAATAAGCCCAATCACTTTAAAATTACAAAAAAATGCTACAAACAGTAGCAAACTATGCCAAACTAACCTACATTACTTCGGCTATCAAAAATCTCCCCCAACTACCCCTTACCGCAAGAAAATAAACCCAATCACTTTAAAATTACAAAAAAATGCTACAAACCATAGCAAACTATGCCAAACACACCTAAATTGCTTCTGCTAACATAAATCACACCCAACTACCCCTTACCACAAAAAACTAAGCCCAATCACTTTAAAATTACAAAAAAATGCTACAAACCATAGCAAATTATGCCAAACTCACCTAAATTACTTAGGCTACCATAAATCACTCCCAACTACCCCTTACCACAACAAACTAAACCCAATCATTTTAAAATTACAAAAAATGCTACAAACCATAGCAAACTCATCCAAATTACTTCGTCTATCAAACATCACCCGCAACTACCCCTTACCATAACAAACTAAGCTCAATCACTTTAAAATTACAAAAAAATTCTACAAACCATAGCAAAATATGCCAAACGCACCTAAATTACTTCGGCTATCATAAATCACCCACAACTATCCCTTACCACAACAAACTAAACCCAATCATTTTAATTTTCACAAAAAATGCTACAAACCATAGCAAACTATGCCAAACACACATAAATTAATAGGGCTACCATAAATCACCCCCAACTACTCCATACCACAACAAACTAAGCCCAATCACTTTAAAATTACAAAAAAATGTAACAAACCATAGCAAACTATGCCAAACTCACCTAAATTACTTCGGCTACCATAAAATACCCCCAACTACCCCTTACCACCCCAAATTAAACTCAATCAATTTAAAATTACAAAAAAATGCTACAAAGCATAGCAAACTATGTCAAACTTACCTCAATTACTTCGGCTATCAAAAATCGCCCCCCAAGTACCCCTTACCACAACAAACTAAGCCCAATCACTTTAAAATTACAAAAAAATGTAACAAACCATAGCAAACTATGCCAAACTCACCTAAATTACTTCGGCTACCATAAAATACCCCCAACTACCCCTTACCACCCCAAATTAAACTCAATCAATTTAAAATTACAAAAAAATGCTACAAAGCATAGCAAACTATGCCAAACTTACCTCAATTACTTCGGCTATCAAAAATCGCCCCCAAGTACCCCTTACCACAACAAACTAAGCCCAATCACTTTAAAATTACAAAAAAATGCTACAAACCCTAGAAAACTATGCCAAACGCACCTGAATTACTCCGGCTAACATAAATCACTCCCAACTACCCCTTACCACAACAAACTAAACTCAATCACTTTAAAATTACAAAAAATGCTACAAACCAGAGCAAACTATGCCAAACTCACCAAAATTACTTCGGCTATCAAAAATCGCCCCCAAGTACCCCCTTACCACAACAAACTAAGCCCAATCACTTTAAAATTACAAAAAATGCTACAAACAATAGCAAACTATGCCAAACTCACCTAAATTACTTCGGCTATCAAAAATCACCCCCAAGTACTCTTTACCACAACAGACTAAGCCCAATCATTTTAAAATTACAAAAAAATGCTACCAACCATAGCAAACTATGCCAAACTCACCTAAATTACTTCGTCTACCATAAATCAACCCCAACTACCCCTTACCAAAACAAACTAAGCCCAATCATTTCAAAATTACAGAAATGCTACAAACCATAGCAAGCTATGCCAAACACACCTAAATTACTTCGACTACCATAAATCAGACCCAACTACCCCTTACCACCCCAAATTAAACTCAATCAATTTAAAATTACAAAAAAGTGCTACAAAGCATAGCAAACTATGCCAAACTTACCTCAATTACTTCGGCTATCAAAAATCGCCCCCAAGTACCCCTTACCACAACAAACTAAGCCCAATCACTTTAAAATTACAAAAAAATGCTACAAACCAAAGCAAACAATGCCAAACTCACCTAAATTACTTCGGCTACCATAAATCAAACCCAACTATCCCTTACCACAACAAACTAAGCCCAATCACTTTAAAATTACAAAAAAATGCTACAAACCCTAGAAAACTATGCCAAACTCACCTGAATTACTCCGGCTAACATAAATCACTCCCAACTACCCCTTACCACAACAAACTAAACTCAATCACTTTAAAATTACAAAAAATGCTACAAACCAGAGCAAACTATGCCAAACTCACCAAAATTACTTCGGCTATCAAAAATCGCCCCCAAGTACCCCCTTACCACAACAAACTAAGCCCAATCACTTTAAAATTACAAAAAATGCTACAAACAATAGCAAACTATGCCAAACTCACCTAAATTACTTCGGCTATCAAAAATCACCCCCAAGTACTCTTTACCACAACAGACTAAGCCCAATCATTTTAAAATTACAAAAAAATGCTACCAACCATAGCAAACTATGCCAAACTCACCTAAATTACTTCGTCTACCATAAATCAACCCCAACTACCCCTTACCAAAACAAACTAAGCCCAATCATTTCAAAATTACAGAAATGCTACAAACCATAGCAAGCTATGCCAAACACACCTAAATTACTTCGACTACCATAAATCAGACCCAACTACCCCTTACCACCCCAAATTAAACTCAATCAATTTAAAATTACAAAAAAGTGCTACAAAGCATAGCAAACTATGCCAAACTTACCTCAATTACTTCGGCTATCAAAAATCACCTCCAAGTACTCCTTACCACAACAGACTAAGCCCAATCACTTTAAAATTACAAAAAAATGCTACAAACCGTAGCAAACTATGCCAAACTCACCTAAATTACTTCGGCTACCATAAATCAACCCCAACTATCCCTTACGACAACAAACTAATCTCAATTACTTTAAAATTACAAAAAATGCTACAAACCCTAGCAAACTATGCCAAACTCACCTAAATTACTTCGGGTATCAAAAATCGCCCCCAAGTACCTATTACCACAACAAACTAAGCCTAATCACTTTAAAATTACAAAAAAATGCTACAAACCATAGCAAACTATGCCAACCTCACCTAAATTACTTCGGATACCATGAATCACTCCCAACTACCCTTTACCACAACGAACTAAACCCAATCACTTTAAAATTACAAAAAATGCTACAAACCATAGCAAATTATGCCAAACTCACCTAAATTACTTCGACTACCATAAATCACTCCCAACTACCCCTTACCACAACAAACTAAGCCCAATCATTTTAAAATTACAAAAAAAAGCTACAAACAATAGCAAATGATGCCAAACTCACCTAAATTACTGCGGCTACCAATCGCCCCCAAGTACCCCTTACCACAACAAACTAAACCCAATCACTTTAAAATTACAAAAAAATGCCACAAACCATAGCAAATTATGCCAAACTCACCTAAATTACTTCGGCTATCAAAAATCACCCCCAAGTACCTCTTACCACAACAACTAAGCCCAATGACTTTAAAATTTCGAGAAATGCTACAAACCATAGCAAACTATGCCAAACTCACCCAAATTACTTCGGCTACCATAAATCAACCCCAACTATCCTTCACCACAACAAACTAAGCCCAATCATTTTAAAATTACAAAGAAAATGCTACAAACAATAGCAAATGATGCAAAACTCACCTAAATTACTTCGGCTACCAAAAATCACCCCCAAGTACCACTTACCAAAACAAACTAAGCCCAATCACTTTAAAATTACAAAAAATGCTACAAACCATAGCAAACTGTGCCAAACCAACCTAAATTACTTCGGCTATCAAAAATCGCCCCCAAATAACCCTTACCACAACAAACTAAGTCCAACCACTTTAAAATTACAAAAAAATGCTACAAACAATAGCAAACTATGCCAAACTCACCTGAGTTACTTCGGCTACCATAAATCACTCCCAAGTACCCCTTATCACAACAAACAAAGCTCAATCACCTTAAAATTACAAAAAAATGCTACAAACCATAGCAAACTATGCCACACTCACCGAAATTACTTCGGCTACCATAAATCAACTCCAACTATACTTTACCACAACAAACTAAGCCCAATCAATTTAAAATTACAAAAAAATGCTACATACAATAAATAGCAAATGATGCCAAACTCACTTAAATTACTTCGGCTACCATAAATCACTGCCAACTACCCCTAACCACAACAAACTAAACCCAATCACTTTAGAATTACAAAAAATGCTACAAACCATAGCAAACTATGCCAAACTCACCTAAATTATTTCGGCTATCAAAAATCGCCCCCAAGTACCCCTTACCACAACAAACTAAGCCCAATCACTTTAAAATTACAAAAAAATGCTACAAACTATAGCAAACTATGCCAAACTCACCTGAATTACTTCGGCTACCATAAATCACTCCCAACTACCCCTAATCACAACAAACGAAACCCAATCTCATTAGAATTACAAAAAATGTTACAAACCATATCAAACTATGCCAAACCCACCTAAATGACTTCGGCTATCAAAAATCGCTCCCAAGTACCCCTTACCACAACAAACTAAGCCCAATCACTTTAAAATTACAAAAAAATGCTACAAACGATAGCAAACTATGCCAAACTCACCTGAATTACTTCGGCTACCATAAATCACTCCCAACTACCCCTAACCACAACAAACTAAACCCAATCTCTTTAGAATTACAAAAAAATGCTACAAACCATAGCAAACTATGCCAAACCCACCTAAACTACTTCGGCTATCAAAAATCGCTCCCAAGTAGCCCTTACCACAACAAACTATGCCCAATCACTTTAAAATTACAAAAAAATGCTACAAACCATAGCAAATTATGCCAAACTCACCTGAATTACTTCGGCTACCATAAATCACTCCCAACTACCCCTAACCACAACAAACTAAACCCAATCACTTTAGAATTACAAAAAATGCTACAAACCATAGCAAACTATGCCAAACTCACCTAAATTACTTCGGCTATCAAAAATCGCCCCCAAGTACCCCTTACCCCAACAAACTAAGCCCAATCACTTTAAAATTACAAAAAAATGCTACAAACTATAGCAAACTATGCCAAACTCACCTGAATTACTTCGGCTACCATAAATCACTCCCAACTACCCCTAATCACAACAAACTAAACCCAATCTCATTAGAATTACAAAAAATGTTACAAACCATATCAAACTATGCAAAACCCACCTAAATTACTTCGGCTATCAAAAATCGCTCCCAAGTACCCCTTACCACAACAAACTAAGCCCAATCACTTTAAAATTACAAAAAAATGCTACGAACCATAGCAAACTATGCCAAACTCACCTGAATTACTTCGGCTACCATAAATCACTCCCAACTACCCCTAACCACAACAAACTAAACCCAATCTCTTTAGAATTACAAAAAAATGCTACAAACCATAGCAAACTATGCCAAACCCACCTAAACTACTTCGGCTATCAAAAATCGCTCCCAAGTAGCCCTTACCACAACAAACTAAGCCCAATCACTTTAAAATTACAAAAAAATGCTACAAACCATATCAAATTATGCCAAACTCACCTGAATTACTTCGGCTACCATAAATCACTCCCAACTACCCCTAACCACAACAAACTAAACCCAATCTCTTTAGAATTACAAAAAATGCTACAAACCATAGCAAACTATGCTAAACTCACATGAATTACTTCGGCTACCATAAATCACTCCCAGCTACCCCTAACCACAACAAACTAAACCCAATCTCTTTAGAATTACAAAAAAATGCAACAAAAATAGCAAACTATGGCAAACTCACCTAAATTACTTCGAATATCAAAAATGGTCTAAGTACCCCTTACCACAACAAACTAAGCCCAATCATTTTAAAATTACAAAAAAATGTTACAAACCATAGCAAACTATGCCAAACTATGCCAAACTCACCTGAATTACTTCGGCTACCATAAGTCACTCCCAACTACCCCTAACCACAACAAACTAAACCTAATCTCTTTAAAATTACAAAAAATGCTACAAACCATAGCAAACTGTGCCAAACCCACCTAAATTACTTCGGCTATCAAAAAACGCCCCCAAGTACCCCTTAACACAACAAACTAAGCCCAACCACTTTAAAATTGCAAAAATATGCTACAAACAATAGCAAACTATGCCAAACTCACCTAAATTACTTCGGATATCAAAAATGGCCTAAGTACCCCTTACCACAACAAACTAAGCCCAATCACTTTAAAATTACAAAAAAATGTTACAAACCATAGCAAACTATGCCAAACTCACCTGAATTACTTCGGCTACCATAAATCACTCCCAACTACCCCTAACCGCAACAAACTAAACCCAATCTCTTTAAAATTACAAAAAATGCTACAAACCATAGCAAACTGTGCCAAACCCACCTAAATTACTTCGGCTATAAAAAAACGCCCCCAAGTACCCCTTAACACAACAAACTAAGCCCAACCACTTTAAAATTGCAAAAATATGCTACAAACAATAGCAAACTATGCCAAACTCACCTAAATTACTTTGGCTATAAAAATCGCCCCAAGTACCCCTTACCACCCCAAAATAGTCCCAATAACTTTAAAATTACAAAAAATGCTACAAACCATAGCAAACTATGCCAAACTCACCTAAATTACTTCGGCTACCATAAATCACCCCCAACTACCCCTTACCTCCCCAAACTAAACCCAATCACTTTAAAATTACAAAAAATGTTACAAATCATAGCAAACTATGCCAAAATCACCTAAATTACTTCGGTTACCATAAATCACCCCAACTACCCCTTACCACCCCAAAATAGTCCCAATAACTTTAAAATTACAAAAAATGCTACAAACCATAGCAAACTATGCCAGAATCACTTAAATTACTTCGGCCACCCCTAACTACCCCTCACCACCCCAAACTAAGCCCAATCAATTTATAATTATAAAAACTGCTTCAAACCATAGCAAACTATGCCAAACTCACCTAAATTACTTCGGCTACCATAAATCACCCCCAACTACTCCTTACCTCCCCAAACTAAGCCCAATCACTTTAAAATTACAAAAAATTTCTACAAACCATAGCAAACTATGCCAAACTCACCTAAATTACTTCGGTTACCATAAATCACCCCAACTACCCCTTACCACCCCAAAATAGTCCCAATAACTTTAAAATTACAAAAAATGCTACAAACCATAGCAAACTATGCCAAAATCACCTAAATTACTTCGGCCACCCCCAACTACCCCTTACCACCCCAAACTAAGCCCAATCAATTTATAATTATAAAAACTGCTTCAAACCATAGCAAATTATGCCAAACTCACCTAAATTACTTCGGCTACCATAAATCACCTCCAACTAACCCTTACCTCCCCAAACTAAGCCCAATCACTTTAAAATTACAAAAAATGCTACAAACCATAGCAAACTATGCCAAACTCATCTAAATTACTTCGGTTACCATAAATCACCCCCAACTACCCCTTACAACCCCAAACTAGTCCCAGTAACTTTAAAATTACAAAAAATGCTACAAACCATAGCAAACTATGCCAAAATCACCTAAATTACTTCGGCCACCCCTAACTACCCCTTACCACCCCAAACTAAGCCCAATCAATTTATAATTATAACAACTGCTTCAAACCATAGCAAACTATGCCAAACTCACCTAAATTACTTCGGTTACCATAAATCACTCCCACCTACCCCTTACCACCCCAAAATAGTCCCAATAACTTTAAAATGACAAAAAATGCTACAAACCATAGCAAACTATGCCAAACTCACCTAAATTAGTTCGACTACCAAATATTAACCCCAACTACGCCTTACCTCCCCAAACTAAGCCCAATCACTTTAAAATTACAAATAATGTTACAAGCTATATGAAACTATGCCAAACTCATCTAAATTACTTCCACTTCCATATATCACCCCCAACTACCCCTTACCACCCCAAACTAAGCCCAATCATTATAAAATTAAAAAAATGCTACAAGCCATATCAAACTATGCCAAATTCACCTAAATTACTTCGGCTAACATAAATCACCCTCAACTACCGCTTACCACCCCAAAATAGGCCCAATCACTTTAAAATTACAAAAAAATGCTACAAACCATAGCAAACTATGCCAAACTCACCTAAATTACTTCGGCCACCCCCAACTACACCTTACCACCCCAAACTAAGCCCAATTAATTTATAATTATAAAAACTGCTACAAACCATAGCAAACTATGCTAAACTCACCTAAATTACTTCGTCTACCATAAATCACACCCAACAACCCCTTACCTCCACAAACTAAGCACAATCACTTTAAAATTACAAAAAATGCTACAAATCATAGCAAACTATGCCAAAATCACATTAAAATTACAAAAAATGCTACAAACCATCGCAAACTATGCCAAACTCACCTTGTAACAAAAATCAACCCCTCTAGTACGAAAGCGCTCCGCTAGTACCCTTCGCTAGCGCCCCAGTCGCCTGTGCTCCCCACTTAAGGTACCACCTCTATCAAATCAGCACCCCACTGGAGAGGGATGCTTGCAGGATCAAATAAAAGGATATGTTTTACCCCAAAACCAAAAGAGTGTTTGAATCAATCTCTTGAACAGCACCTAGCTAGCGCACTGAATACGGTCCTTGCTGTGGTCATTCAATTTGATTATCGATTCCACCTCCTGTCTTGAACAGCACCTGGCTAGCGCACTGAATACGGTCCTTGTCTGTGGTCATTCAAGCTGGACAGTATTACGACTCTCCGTCTTCATTTCACTATTGTTATCCTCATATATACAAAGTGTAAATAAAGTAATTATAACCATAAAGAGTGTTATAAAAGTGGCGCCCAACTAAGTGGCCATCGAACGCATATATCAGCAAAATACGGCCCAAACGGGAAGTCAATTTACCAAGCCGAAGAAGTCCGAGAATCAATCCTCCTAATATGGCTATCCAGATGACAAACGAACAATTTCAACAACTGTTGCAAAGTTTCGCAAACCCCAGCAGGCAGCTCCAACGTCATTTTACGCAGTTCACCGCCCGCTTTAATGGAACACGAACGAAGGCAGCAGTTGAAGAATTTTTGACATCTATCACCATCTTCAAAACCGTAGAGCAAATCAGCGATGAAGATGCCATTACGGGACTTTCACTTCTCCTCACCGGTAAAGCCAATCGATGGTGGAACGGGGTTAAGACGGGAATAAGCACCTTCGAAGAGGCGAAGTGCTTCATTCGGCAAGCTTTCGCACCCCAACAGCCGAATTTCCGCATTCTGCAGGAAATCTTCTCAGACAAACAGGCGGATGGGATAACAACGGACCGATTCGTCACCAGAAAGAGGGACAGGTTCTCCCAGTTATCCCGTGAACTCGAGGAAAACTGGCAACTTGACATCGTTTACGGGTTGCTACGCCAGAATATCCGCGACCGCATTTCCCGTAATGATGTCAAGACGTTTGAAGATCTTCTGGAACGATCACGTGTTGTTGAAGCCAACGAACGCGACCGTCGAGGAGCAAAAACAGACAAAATTCCGGAAGACAAGACACGTGTCAGGTGTACGTATTGTCGAACGTACGGACACGAAACTTCCGATTGTCGCCGGAAAACCAAAGCAGACGCAGTTAAGGCCCGGCAATCCGCTCTCCCAGATACCAATCCGACGTCTTCAGGTACGACACTACAGTGCTACGGATGTGGAAAACCCGGAGTGATTCGACGGAATTGTCCAACGTGCAAGACTACCGCGATGCCAGTTAGTTTTTGTTCGGTAGACGTCTATGCGAACGAACGTCCTGCCGTGAAAATCTCAGTGGAAGGAGTTACGGGAACGGCGTATCTGGATAGTGGAGCACGTGCCTCACTCGCGAGTTACGGGCTGTACCAAGTAATGAGATGTAATAAATTGAAATTCTCCGATGTTGAGATCAATTTAATTCAAGCAGACGGAAAAAGTCGGCCTACAACTGTAAAAACAACAAAAACATCTGTTGCACTTAATGGACGCCCGACGCCCCAAACACCAAGACCCTTTTAGGTATTGATTTCCTAAAAAGCGCCGGTCTGGTGATTGATTACCTCCATGGAAGGTGGCATTTTTCGGGACATCGACACGAAACATATGGTTTTGTGGCCAAAGATGAAACCGCAGCCCAAACCCGGACAGCCACACCCAGGGACGAAGAAATAGCAAACATTTTTGCCGAGCTCTTTGTGCCTCCCGCCGTCTTGTCACCAGTTGGACTGACGCCACCTGTTTCAATGGAATGCGACTACGTCTCCGAGTTGACCGATAATTACGGCCCTTCCGTTTCCCCAAGAACAATGGAAATGAGGAGACACCTACAGGCTCATCATCCACTGGACACGATGTCCCGAACTCATTTTATGTGGGATGACGCCAATCAAGCCATCGAATCGTGGTGGAGAGAACCTGTCTTTCTTTCAAAGGACCTTCACATAGCAAGCCTTGATTTTACCTTTCTTCAAATGAGAGAAAATGAAGGAACAAATTTAAACACCCAGGAGAAAGTGCAGCTAAACAAGCTCCTGGAGGATTACATGGATCACTTTGCGGCACATGGACCGCCCACGCCGATGACAGAGCATCGCATCGACACCGGAGACAAACCACCTGTCGCCAGTCCTCCATATCGCATTACCCCGGCCCGGGAAAAATTACTAGACGCCGAAGTAAGCAAATTGTTAGAGACAGAAATAATAGAAGAATGTGATAGCGCCTGGACGTCTCCAGTTGTTCTGGTCCCTAAACCAGATGGAAGTACACGCCTGTGCGTGGACTTCCGCAAACTAAACCTCATAACGACACCAGATTTGTATCCACTTCCGCAACTCGAGGATCTTTTTTACTCCACGGGTCAGTCGACATACATCTCCACCATGGACTTGAAGAGCGGGTATTACCAGGTCAACGTTCATGAAGCAGACCGCGACAAAACCGCCTTCATCACCAACTCCGGAATTTACCGATTCTTGAGACTTCCATTTGGACTTCGTAACGCCCCAGCGACCTTTCAGCGAATGATGGACAAATATCGGTCAGGACTTAGTGACGTTAGGCTCCTAATTTACCTAGACGACCTAATTGTTCTCTCTCCGGATTTCAACACCCATCTGTTGGATCTTCGGAAGTGTTTTGATCGGTTGAGACATTTTCGTCTGCGAATGCACCGGGATAAGTGTCGGTTCTCATGTACTGAAGTGACATATTTGGGCCATCTAATCTCAGCCAGTGGAATACGTGCTCGGCCCGACAAGATCACTGCGCTCACCGAGATGCCTCCTCCCCGAAATGTCAAACAACTCCTTACCTTTCTGCAAACGTGCAACTGGTACAGGAGATTTATCAAAAAATTTGCCGAGATTGCTCGCCCGTTGACAAATCTTACGAAGAAGAACGCCGCCTGGATCTGGGCGAGTCCTCAAGAAGACGCTCACAACGGCGCCCGTTTTGCGACAAGCCGAATCTACGCTACCATATAAACTGCGTACAGATGCCAGCGCCTATGCACTAGGTGCAGTTCTATTGCAGGGGGAGGGAAATGATGAGAGGCCCGTTGAATATGCCAGTCGGTTGCTCAATTCCGCCGAACGAAACTACTCCACGACGGAACGCGAAGCACTCGCCGTCGTCTGGGCTGTGAAGAAGTTCCGTGGATACTTGGAAGAGTCATCGACAATCGTCATCACCGATCACCAACCCCTCAAGTGGCTAATGTCTCTCAAATCACCAAGTGGCCGCCTGGCACGATGGTCACTACAACTACAACCATATAATTTGATGATCGAATACACTCCTGGAAAAGCCAATGCCGTTGCAGACACTCTCTCGCGACCGCCTTATTCAGAAGAACCCTCAGAGTGCCAGATTGATCTAATCTCTGTGGATTTTCCGCAAAGGAGTGCCGCCGAAGTACGGACGCGACAAAATCAAGATCCCGAATTGAAGAAGATTATTTCTGCCTTCGAAACGGATCACCCCGAGGAAGTTTACCGATGGAGTGCCCGCGGTTACCTACTCACCCAGGGTGTGCTGTACCGTTACTCCCCAGACGACGATGTCGAAGAGCCCCAGTTAGTAATTCCTACCTCGGACCGAGTTGGAATTTTACGAGATCTACATGATGCACCTGAAGCAGGTCATTTTGGAGCAGATCGTACCTACTATAGAATTTCTCAACGATTCTATTGGCCTGGAATGCGAAATGACATCAAGAATTACGTCAAGGGATGTGCAGCTTGTCAGCGTTATAAGGCAACCAACCAAAAACCCGCTGGATTACTCCAGACACCTGTAATGCAACAGCGTTTTGAAGTGATTTCGATTGATCTATTCGGACCCCTTCCGAAAGGACCAAACGGAGAAACATGGATCCTGATAGTAGAAGATTGTAGCTCCCGCTGGGTGGAGTTATTCCCGTTAATACAGGCCACCGCCGAAACCTGCGCCAAAACGCTTGTAAACGAAATAATATTGCGTTATGGCGTACCGCGTCGCCTAATTTCGGACAATGGGACTCAGTTCATCAGTGGAATAATGCAGCAGACCTGCTATTGTCTCAATATTGACCAGTGTTTCACCCCTTTGTATCACCCTTCTGCCAACATGGTCGAACGAAAGAATCGCGACATGAAAGCAACACTTTCCATTTTGGTAGGAGTACAACACCAAAAATGGCCAGAAAAACTGCCGTCTATCCGCTTCGCACTAAACACAGGGCGCTGCCAAAGCACTGGATTCTCCCCTGCGTACCTCACGTTTGGAAGACACCTCCGCAGCCCTACTGAAGTACGACACGATCTTCGCACAATCGTACAAAACGAGAATTTCATACCTGAAATTACTCCGCACCTCTTACGAATGGCCGAGTTATTAGAAGAAGCAAAGGATCATCACGAGCATGAACAAGATCGACGGAAATCTTACAGTGATCAAGCACATCAATCAAACCCGTTCAAACCTGGAGATTTCGTCTTGGTGACCACTCACGCACTCAGCAACGCCGCAAAGGGTCAGACTTCTAAGTTTACACCAAAACGAGACGGACCATATGTAATCGTATCCGCCAAAGGGCCGTGCAGCTTTGACATCGCCGCACCAGACACGCCCACTACCTTGTTAGGAACCTACCACGCGTCTGCCCTAAAGAAATACGAAGCTCGCGCAGGTACTACCGATCCTGGCACAGGTACCACCGACCCTGTGGTGCCCCTAAGACGACGTGGGAGACCCCGAAAACGTCCCAACTAATTGCAGAACTTCGTCGGGACGCCTGAGCGTTCTGCAGGGGGAGATTGTAACAAAAATCAACCCCTCTAGTACGAAAGCGCTCCGCTAGTACCCTTCGCTAGCGCCCCAGTCGCCTGTGCTCCCCACTTAAGGTACCACCTCTATCAAATCAGCACCCCACTGGAGAGGGATGCTCGCAGGACCAAATAAAAGGATATGTTTTACCCTAAAACCAAAAGAGTGTTCGAATCAATCTCTTGAACAGCACCTAGCTAGCGCACTGAATACGGTCCTTGCTGTGGTCATTCAATTTGATTATCGATTCCACCTCCTGTCTTGAACAGCACCTGACTAGCGCACTGAATACGGTCCTTGTCTGTGGTCATTCAAGCTGGACAGTATTACGACTCTCCGTCTTCATTTCACTATTGTTATCCTCATATGTACAAAGTGTAAATAAAGTAATTATAACCATAACGAGTGTTATAACCTAAATTACTTCGTCTACCATAAATCACACCCAACAACCCCTTCCCTCCCCAAACTAAGCCCAATCACTTTAAAATTACAAAAAATGGTCCAAACCATGCCAAACTCCCCTAAATTACTTCGGCTACCATAAATCACCCCCAACTACCCCTTACCTCCCCAAACTAAGCCCAATCACTGTAAAATAACAAAAACTGCTACAAACCATAGCAAACTATGCCAAACTCATCTAAATTACTTCCACTTCCATAAATCACTCCCAACTACCCCTTACCACCCCCAAACTAAGCCCAATCATTTTAAAATTACAAAAAATGCTACAAGCCATATCAAACTATGCCAAATTCACCTAAATTACTTCGGCTACCATAAATCACCCCCAACTACCCCTTACCACCTCAAATTAAGCCCAATCACTTTAAAATTACAAAAAATTCTACAAATTATGCCAAACTCACCTAAATTAGTTCGGCTACCATAAATCACCCTCAACCACCCCTTACCACCCCAAAATAGGCCAATCACTTTAAAATTACAAAAAAATGCTTCAAACCATAGCAACCTATGCCAAACTCATCTAAATTACTTCGGCTACCATAAATCACTCCCAACTACCTCCTACCTACCCAAACTAAGCCCAATCACTTTAAAATTACAAAAAATGCTACAAACCATAGCAAACTATGTCAAACTCACCTAAATTACTTCGGCTAACATAAATCAACCCAACTACCTCTTACCACCCCAAACTAAGCCCAATCACTTTAAAATTACAAAAAATGCTACAAACCATGCCAAACTCACCTAAATTACTTCGGCTACCATAAATTACCCCCAACTACCCCTTACCACCCTAAAGTAAGCCCAAGCACTTTAAAACTACCAAAAAATGCTACAAACCATATCAAACTATGCCACTCACTTAAATTACTTCGGCTACCATAAATCACCCCTAATTACCCCTTACCACCCCAAACTAAGCCCAATCACCTTAAAATTAAAAAAAATGCTACAAACCATCGCAAACTATGCCAAACTCACCTAAATTACTTCAACTACCATAAATCACACCCAACAACCCCTTACCTCCCCAAACTAAGCCTAATCACTTTAAAATTACAAAAAATGCTACAAATCATAGCAAACTATGCCAAACTCACCTAAATTACTTTGGCCACCCCCAACTACACCTTACCACCCCAAACTAAGCCCAATTAATTTATAATTATAAAAACTGCTACAAACCATAGCAAACTATGCCAAACACACCTAAATTACTTCGGCTACCATAAATCACCCCCAACTACCTCCTACCTCCCCAAACTAAGCCCAATCATTTTAAAATTACAAAAAATGCTACAAACCATCGCAAACTATGCCAAACTCACCTAAATTACTTAGGCTACCATAAGTCACACTCAACTACCCTTTACCACCCCAAACTAAGCCCAATCACTTTAAAATTACAAAAAATACCAAAAATCACAGCAAACCATGCCAAACTCACCTAAATTACTTCGGCTACCATAAATTACCCCCAACTACCCCTTAACACCCCAAAGTAAGTCCAAGCACTTTAAAACTACCAAAAAATGCTACAAACCATATCAAACTATGCCAAACTCACCTAAATTACTTAGGCTATCATAAATCACCCCCAATTACCCCTTAACACAGCAAACTAAGCCCAATCACTTTAAAATTACAAAAAATGCTACAAACCCTCGCAAACTATGCCAAACTCACCTAAATTACTTCGGCTACCATAAATCACACCCAACAAACCCTTACCTCCCCAAACTAAGCCCTATCACTTTAAAATTACAAAAAATGCTACAAATCATAGCAAACTATGCCAAACTCACCTAAATTACTTCGGCTACCATAAATTACCCCCAACTACCCCTTACCACCCCAAAGTAAGCCCAAGCACTTTAAAATTATCAAAAAATGCTCCAAACCATATCAAACTATGCCAAACTCACCTAAATTACTTCTGCTACCATAAATCACACCCAAAAGCACCTTACCTCCCAAACTAAGCCCAATCACTTTAAAATTACAAAAAATGCTACAAATCATAGCAAACTATGCCAAAATCACTTTAAAATTACAAAAAATGCTACAAACCATAGCAAACTATGCCAAACTCACCTAAATTACTTCGGTTACCATAAATCACCCCCAACTACCCCTTACCACCCCAAAATAGTCCCAATAACTTTAAAATTACAAAAAATGCTACAAACCATAGCAAACTATGCCAAAATCACCTAAATTACTTCGGCCACCCCCAACTACCCCTTACCACCCCAAACTAAGCCCAACAAATTTATAATTATAAAAACTGCTACAAACCATAGCAAACTATGCCAAACTCACCTAAATTACTTCGGCTACCATAAATCACCCCCAACTACCCCTTACGTCCCCAAACTAAACCCAATCACTTTAAAATTACAAAAAATGCTACAAATCATAGCTAACTATGCCAAACTCACCTAAATTACTTCGGCTACCAAAAATTAACCCCAACTACGCCTTACCTCCCCAAACTAAGCCCAATCACTTTAAAATTACAAAAAATGTTACAAGCTATATGAAACTATGCCAAACTCATCTAAATTATTTCCACTTCCATAAATCACCCCCAACTACCCCTTACCACCCCAAATTAAGCCCAATCACTTTAAAATTACAAAAAATTCTACAAACCATGCCAAACTCACCTAAATTACTTCGGCTACCATAAATCATCCTCAACTACCCCTTGCCACCCCAAAATAGGCCCAGTTACTTTAAAATTACAAAAAAATGCTTCAAACTATAGCAACCCATGCCAAACTCATCTAAATTACTTCGGCTACCATAAATCACCCCCAACTACCTCCTACCTCCCCAAACTAAGCCTAATCACTTTAAAATTGCAAAAAATGCTACAAACCATCGCAAACTATGTCAAGCTCACCTAAATTACTTCGGCTAACATAAATCAACCCATCTACCTCTTACCACCCCAAACTAAGCCCAATCACTTTAAAATTACATAAAATGCTACAAACCATGTCAAACTCACCTAAATTACTTCGGCTAACATAAATCACCCCCAACTACCCCTTACCACCCCAAACTAAGCCCAATCACTTTAAAATTACAAAAAATGTTACAAGCTATATCAAACTATGCCAAACTTCATCTAAATTACTTCCACTTTCATAAATCACCCCCAACTACCCCTTACCACCCCAAACTAAGCCCAATCATTTTAAAATTACAAAAAATGCTACAAGCCATATCAAACTATGCCAAATTCACCTAAATTACTTCGTCTACCATAAATCACACCCACCAACCCCTTACCTCCCCAAACTAAGCCCAATCACTTTAAAATTACAAAAAATGCTACAAATCATAGCAAACTATGCCAAAATCACATTAAAATTACAAAAAATGCTACAAACTGTCGTCGTCCAGCGCCGTTCAGCGATTCTTCCTCAGTCGATGTGGGCGGGACGCGCACTAAGTTCGTCGGACAACTGAACAAATTTCGACACTTTAAAAAAAAACACCCTTAACTCAAAGTTTCTTCTATATATTTTTACTTTTTCCAAAAAAAATCCACAACACCCCGTCTCCCCGACTATATCTCTCAAAATTAAATAGCTAACTACATATAAAGTATTAAAATTTGGGCAACTTTGATCAACTACAACACTTTCCCTCCTCCAAATGGCCAAATTTTAATCTAATTCTAATCTACGTGTGATAACACCTCTTGTCAGCATCTTCTCTGTCATGACCAGTCTCCTTTGAATCATATTCGAAGTTCCTGATTTCGCTTGATGTTGTCACACTCTGATCTTGGACTACCTCGGATGAAGATGGATTCTGTCTTTTTTTCCGTCGGTAGATCCGCAGTTCTGTTCCATCGTCTGGATCCTCACGTGACGTTGGGAATGTTCCGCGATGTGACGGCGCCCGGCGAATATTATCTATATGTTCCCGAACGGTAACGCCATTGCGGTCCACCAGGTAGCAATTCCCTGCGACACCAGTTATTTTGACGGGGCCGATCCATTTCCCCTTAAAACCAGACCGGACATGTCTTCTAACGATTACTTGTTCGCCTACATTGTAACGGCAAGAGTCATCCATGTCTCGGTCATAGCGTCGTCGATAGAGCTTTTGATTTGTTAGTGCATTTTTAATACGTTCTTCCGGTAAAAGTGCAGTAGACTCATTTTTCTCTGGATGGCCAGGTCGCATAATGTCGAAGCCAAGAAGTGTCACGCTAGGAGTTTGTCTGGTGGCAGCATTCCGACGTCGCCGCAAAGAAAATAACGCCTGGCCCAGCTGACGGTCCCATGGCCGTTTTGAATCAGCAAACTGAAGATGGCGTATAATTTTCTTTAGTTCTTGATTACGGCGCTCAGTTGGGTTGGCTCGTGGATGATAAACTGCTGTGGGCCAGTGTTTAATTTTCCACCGCCGACATGCAGCTTGAAACGTCTCGCTCCTGAACTGAGGACCATTATCGCTGATTAGGGCGCGTGGATACCCCCAGCGTGGAAAAATTTCGTCGCGCAGAACTGCAAGCGTAGATTTTGCGGTCATGCGTTTTGTTGGAAATGCCTCTACCCATCTCGAGAAAGTGTCCATGACAACGAGAATAAAGCGATTTCTTTTTGGTGTTTCTTCGAAAGGACCCATGTAGTCAACCGCAATTGTTTGCCACGGCTTCTTCGGAACATATGCACGCAAAGGTGCATGTGTCTGTGTTGTTTCAGGTTTGGTGGTCGCGCACACAAGACAGTTTCGTACGTAGGTTGCAACGTCATTGTTAAGAGACGGCCAGGTGTATTCTTCACGAATTGCACGAATAGTTTCATCGCGTCCAGGATGGTTTATAATGTCGTGGAATTCGTGCAGGACCCGTTCGCGCTCTGTTTTAGGTACCCAGAGTTGGGACACTTCTCCTTTTCGGTAAAGGTAGCCGTCACGCAATTCATAATATTTCTGGAATGTGGCAGTACCCCGTTGATGGTTCGTCTGCGTGAGGCGCTGGACCATTAACGGAAACTCAGGATCTTTCTGTTGTGCCTCTTTGACTGTATCCATAAATGTGACACTTTCCATCAGACACAATCGATCGGATGGCAGCGTGGGAACAAACATCCTGTCGAGATCTTCGGCTTCCACCGGTACCTCTGACGCCTCGGGTTGTCGGGAAAGAAGATCTGGAAGTTCGTTGTGTTTTCCTTCGCAGTGTTCGACGCGAAAACGAAATTCCTGCAACAATAACGCCCACCTAGTTAATTTGGCGTTACTGTCTTTGGCAGTATTGAGCCACAATAACGCTTTATTATCCGTTCTCAGCGTAAACGGCACATCCTCCAGGTATGGTCGATATCTCTTAATCGCCCATACAATCGCCAAACATTCTTGCTCATTTATGTGATATTTCCGTTGCGTCGCAGTGAGTCGTGCGCTACTATATGACACTACGTGTCGCACGTCGTCTTTTTCTTGAAATAAAACTGCAGCTATACCAACTCCGCTGGCATCAGTCTGCAAGACAAACGGCAGTTGCGGTTCCGGTCTCTTCAACTGAAGCGGTTGGTCAATCGCCTTCTTTAACTCGTCGAATGCTTTTTGTGCGTTATGGTCCCATTTAAAAAGCTTTTTGATGGTGAGGAGGTCGGTCAATGGGGCTGCGATGATAGCGTAGTCCGAGATGTACTCACGCACCCAATTGGCCAATCCAAGGAATTTTTGAAGTTGTTTCCGGTTTCTAGGTGGTACAGCTTCTTGGATCTGTCGCAAGTGAGTCGATTGTGGCTGATTACAATAACGTCCTATCGTGTGGCCAAGATATGGAAGTTCGGTAACGCCGAAACGACACTTGGCAAAGGCGCATCGTAACCCAAACTCACGAAGACGCTGAAAGACCCGTTGAAGATGTTCCAGGTGTTCCTCATAACTTGATGAGTATACGATAATGTCGTCGAGGTACACGTGTACGCATTCTCCCAGTAATCCGACCAAAACACGGGTCATCAACTTCTGGAATGTCGCGGGTGCATTTTTCAACCCAAACGGCATAACGTTGTACTGATAAGTAGCTCCGTCTGGAGTTGAAAACGTTGTGAGGTGCTTCGACTCCGGGTGCATTGGAATTTGCCAATATCCAGATTTTAAATCTATGGATGAAAATACAATCGCCGCACCAAAATCGCGTAACGCTTCCGTTATGCGCGGTAAAGGAGCCGCTTCGTCACGCGTTATAAGATTAAGGCGACGATAGTCTGTGCAAAACCTCACTGTACCATCTTTTTTCCGTACTAACACAGCAGGGGAACAATAGTCACTAGTTGAGCGTTCTATAACACCCGCGGCTAGCATATCTTTCACGCAACTGTACATCTCGCGTTTTTTGTCGTCATTTAAATGATATGGACGTAAGCGGAAAGGTTCGTCTTTTATTAATATAATTTTGTGACTGACCGTTTGCGCTGAACCTACAACTTTTTTTTCATCTAAAACTTTTTCGTACTCGCGCACTATCTGTTTAAACTGATCAATGTATTCCTCTGGAAAACCGTGTGTCGGAAGCCGAACTTCTACACTGTCGGAAGCCCCAATAAAAGGATTCGTCCAGTAGGTTGTCGTTCTGTGTTCTCGGCCATGATGGATGCATCGCAGATCGTAATCTAGCATGGCACGTGTTTCGCGAAGCCATGGTGCGCCCATGATTACATCCTCAACGAGGTCCTCGACGATGGTGAACTCCACGTCACGATACTCTCTGCTTCCGAGCTGGATATCCAAGCGCTTTGTACCGATTGCGTTGGCAGACGCGTTACTGATACTTAATTGTACGTAGTGTTGGCAATGTTTACTTGGTTCAGCGATGTGTGCATTTATGAAGTTGAGGGTGGCACCGGTGTCTAGCGTAGCAGCGTAGCTTTTTCCTGCAACAACAACCGGTACCTGGGGTATGTTATATGTAGTACCTAAGCCGAGGGACCGGACCGAGATGGAGACTTGTCCGCGGTCCTCCTCCAGTTTTCCGACTGCTTCTTAGGGTTTTGTTCATAGTGGAACTGTTCCAGAACTCGTCGTAACACTTTGGTGAAGCTATCGACGTTTGAAAACTCATTCAGAACAAGAATGGGTCGGCAAGATCTCGGCATTTGTTTTATTAGCAGAGATATTAATCGTTGTTTCGGTGCTTCCGGAAACAATCGTCGAAACAACCGCTCTTGCTGATCTACGTAGAATTCGACATCTTGGGGCGGACCATTGAACGAGCGTCCAATAAACCGTTCGTGCAAGGCCGTAAAATTGTTTTCTACGCTGTAGTGGTTCTTTAGTCGCCTAAACACAATTTCTGGTGGTTCGTTGCGCCCGATAAAGGCTTTATAACGACGAGCCGCGGCACCCCGAAGTTGTCGGAACACAATTGCCGTCTGCGCCTGCGGAGACAATTGAGTCCCCTCTGCACGGAAGTACTCCCGGAGAAGCTGCTCGAACTCTTCTGGATCCTCTTCAGGTTCTCCACTAAGAGTGACGAGTGACGACTGGTCGAATCGGTGTTGGATTTTTCTGTAATATCTTTGTTAATGTCATTAAAATTTCCGTCATTTGGACGGCCTCCGTCGCAGAACTAATCGACGATCCTTCTGTTGTATCTTCTATTTTTGACGACTCTCTAACAGAAGCCATTGCTCTTGTCATTGGTGGCGGTGTCATCTGAAATTTGTTCTCGTCCGGCGTCTAAGAGCCAATCTTTCACTCTTCTGTAGTTCGCTTCACAGCAATGTGAAGAATCAGAATTGAGATTTGCCCCACGTTGGGCGCCATGTGTCGTCGTCCAGCGCCGTTCAGCGATTCTTCCTCAGTCGATGTGGGCGGGACGCGCACTAAGTTCGTCGGACAACTGAACAAATTTCGACACTTTAAAAAAAAACACCCTTAACTCAAAGTTTCTTCTCTATATTTTTACTTTTTCCAAAAAAAATCCACAACACCCCGTCTCCCCGACAATATCTCTCAAAATTAAATAGCTAACTACATATAAAGTATTAAAATTTGGGCAACTTTGATCAACTACAACAAAACCATCGCAAACTATGCCAAATTCACCTAAATAACTTCGTCTACCATAAATCACACCCAACAATCCCTTCCCTCCCCAAACTAAGCCCAATCACTTTAAAATTACAAAAAATGGTACAAACCATGCCAAACTCCCCTAAATTACTTCGGCTACCATAAATAAGCCCCAACTACCCCTTACCACCCCAAACTAAGCCCAATCAATTTATAATTATAAAAACTGCTACACGCCATAGCAAACTATGCCAAACTCACCTAAATTACTTCGGCTACCATAAATCACCCCCAACTACCCCTTACCTCTCCAAACTAAGCCCAATCACTTTAAAATAACAAAAACTGCTACAAACCATACCAAACTATGCCAAACTCATCTAAATTACTTCCACTTCCATAAATCACCCCCAACTACCCCTTACCACCCCCAAACTAAGCCCAATCATTTTAAAATTACAAAAAATGCTACAAACCATAGCAAACTATGCCAAACTCACCTAAATTACTTCGGTTACCATAAATCACCCCAACTACCCCTTACCACCCCAAAATATTCCCAATAACTTTAAAATTACAAAAAATGCTACAAACCATAGCAAACTATGCCAAACTCACCTAAATTACTTCGACTACCAAAAATTAACCCCAACTACGCCTTACCTCCCCAAACTAAGCCCAATCACTTTAAAATTACAAAAAATGTTACAAGCTATATGAAACTATGCCAAACTCATCTAAATTACTTCCACTTCCATATATCACCCCCAACTACCCCTTACCACCCCAAACTAAGCCCAATAATAATAAAATTATAAAATTTGCTACAAGCCATATCAAACTATGCCAAATTCACTTAAATTACTTCGGCTAACATAAATCACCCCCAACTACCCCTTACCACCCCAAAATAGGCCCAATTACTTTAAAATTACAAAAAAATGCTACAAACCATAGCAAACTATGCCAAACTCACCTAAATTACTTCGGCCACCCCCAACTACACCTTACCACCCCAAACCAAGCCCAATTAATTTATAATTATAAAAACTGCTACAAACCATAGCAAACTATGCCAAACTCACCTAAATTACTTCGGCTACCATAAATCACCCCCAACTACCTCCTACCTCCCCAAACTAAGCCCAATCATTTTAAAATTACAAAAAATGCTACAAACCATCGCAAACTATGCCAAACTCACCTAAATTACTTAGGCTACCATAAGTCACACTCAACAACCCCTTACCACCCCAAACTAAGCCCAATCACTTTAAAATTACAAAAAATACCAAAAATCACAGCAAACCATGCCAAACTCACCTAAATAACTTCGTCTACCATAAATCACACCCAACAACCCCTTCCCTCCCCAAACTAAGCCCAATCACTTTAAAATTACAAAAAATGGTACAAACCATGCCAAACTCCCCTAAATTACTTCGGCTACCCTAAATAACCCCCAACTACCCCTTACCACCTCAAACTAAGCCCAATCAATTTATAATTAAAAAAACTGCTACACGCCATAGCAAACTATGCCAAACTCACCTAAATTACTTCGGCTACCATAAATTACCCCCAACTACCCCTTACCTCCCCAAACTAAGCCCAATCACTTTAAAATAACAAAAACTGCTACAAACCATAGCAAACTATGCCAAACTCATCTAAATTACTTCCACTTCCATAAATCACCCCCAACTACCCCTTACCACCCGCAAACTAAGCCCAATCATTTTAAAATTACAAAAAATGCTACAAACCATAGCAAACTATGCCAAACTCACCTAAATTACTTCGGTTACCATAAATCACCCCAACTACCCCTTACCACCCCAAACTAAGCCCAATCACTTTAAAATTACAAAAAATGTTACAAGCTATATGAAACTATGCCAAACTCATCTAAATTATTTCCACTTCCATATATCAGCCCCAACTACCCCTTACCACCCCAAAATAGGCCCAATTACTTTAAAATTACAAAAAAATGCTACAAACCATAGCAAACTATGCCAAACTCACATAAATTACTTCGGCCACCCCCAACTACACCTTACCACCCCAAACTAAACCCAATTAATTTATAATTATAAAAACTGCTACAAACCATAGCAAACTATGCCAAACTCACCTAAATTTCTTCGGCTACCATAAATCACCCCCAACTACCTCCTACCTCCCCAAACTAAGCCCAGTCATTTTAAAATTACAAAAAATGCTACAAACCATCGCAAACTATGCCAAACTCACCTAAATTACTTAGGCTACCATAAGTCACACTCAACAACCCCTTACCTCCCCAAACTAAGCCCAATCACTTTAAAATTACAAAAAATGCTACAAATCATAGCAAACTATGCCAAAATCACATTAAAATTACAAAAAATGCTACAAACCATCGCAAACTATGCCAAACTCACCTAAATTACTTCGTCTACCATAAATCACACCCAACAACCCCTTCCCTCCCCAAACTAAGCCCAATCACTTTTAAATTACAAAAAATGGTAGAAACCATGCCAAACTCCCCTAAATTACTTCGGCTACCATAAATCACCCTCAACTACCCCTTACTATCCTAAAATAAGCCCAATTACTTTAAAATTACAAAAAATGCCAGAAATCACAGCAAACCATGCCAAACTTAGCTAAATTACTTCGGCTACCATAAATAACCCCCAACTACCCCTTACCACCCCAAACTAAGCCCAATCATTATAAAATAAAAAAAAATGCTACAAGCCATATCAAACTATGCCAAATTCACTTAAATTACTTCGGCTAACATAAATCACCCCCAACTACCCCTTACCACCCCAAAATAGGCCCAATTACTTTAAAATTACAAAAAAATGCTACAAACCATAGCAAACTATGCCAAACTCACCTAAATTACTTCGGCCACCCCCAACTACACCTTACCACCCCAAACCAAGCCCAATTAATTTATAATTATAAAAACTGCTACAAACCATAGCAAACTATGCCAAACTCACCTAAATTACTTCGGCTACCATAAATCACCCCCAACTACCTCCTACCTCTCCAAACTAAGCCCAATCATTTTAAAATTACAAAAAATGCTACAAACCATCGCAAACTATGCCAAACTCACCTAAATTACTTAGGCTACCATAAGTCACACTCAACAACCCCTTACCACCCCAAACTAAGCCCAATCACTTTAAAATTACAAAAAATACCAAAAATCACAGCAAACCATGCCAAACTCACCTAAATAACTTCGTTTACCATAAATCACACCCAACAACCCCTTCCCTCCCCAAACTAAGCCCAATCACTTTAAAATTACAAAAAATGATACAAACCATGCCAAACTCCCCTAAATTACTTCGGCTACCCTAAATAACCCCCAACTACCCCTTACCACCTCAAACTAAGCCCAATCAATTTATAATTATAAAAACTGCTACACGCCATAGCAAACTATGCCAAACTCACCTAAATTACTTCGGCTACCATAAATCACCCCCAACTACCCCTTACCTCCCCAAACTAAGCCCAATCACTTTAAAATAACAAAAACTGCTACAAACCATAGCAAACTATGCCAAACTCATCTAAATTACTTCCACTTCCATAAATCACCCCCAACTACCCCTTACCACCCAGAAACTAAGCCCAATCATTTTAAAATTACAAAAAATGCTACAAACCATAGCAAACTATGCCAAACTCACCTAAATTACTTCGGTTACCATAAATCACCCCAACTACCCCTTACCACCCCAAACTAAGCCCAATCACTTTAAAATTACAAAAAATGTTACAAGCTATATGAAACTATGCCAAACTCATCTAAATTATTTCCACTTCCATATATCACCCCCAACTACCCCTTACCACCCCAAACTAAGCCCAATCATTATAAAATTTAAAAAAATGCTACAAGCCATATCAAACTATGCCAAATTCACTTAAATTACTTCGGCTAACATAAATCACCCCCAACTACCCCTTACCACCCCAAAATAGGCCCAATTACTTTAAAATTACAAAAAAATGCTACAAACCATAGCAAACTATGCCAAACTCACCTAAATTACTTCGGCCACCCCCAACTACACCTTACCACCCCAAACTAAGCCCAATTAATTTATAATTATAAAAACTGCTACAAACCATAGCAAACTATGCCAAACTCACCTAAATTACTTCGGCTACCATAAATCACCCCCAACTACCTCCTACCTCCCCAAACTAAGCCCAATCATTTTAAAATTACAAAAAATGCTACAAACCATCGCAAACTATGCCAAACTCACCTAAATTACTTAGGCTACCATAAGTCACACTCAACAACCCCTTACCTCCCCAAACTAAGCCCAATCACTTTAAAATTACAAAAAATGCTACAAACCATCGCAAACTATGCCAAACTCACCTAAATTACTTCGTCTACCATAAATCACACCCAACAACCCCTTCCCTCCCCAAACTAAGCCCAATCACTTTTAAATTACAAAAAATGGTACAAACCATGCCAAACTCCCCTAAATTACTTCGGCTACCATAAATCACCCTCAACTACCCCTTACTATCCTAAAATAAGCCCAATTACTTTAAAATTACAAAAAATGCCAGAAATCACAGCAAACCATGAAAAACTTAGCTAAATTACTTCGGCTACCATAAATAACCCCCAACTACCCCTTACCTACCCAAACTAAGCCCAATCAATTTATAATTATAAAAACTGCTACAAGCCATAGCAAACTATGCCAAACTCACCTAAATTACTTCGGCTACCATAAAACACCCCCAACTACCCCTTACCTTCCCAAACTAAGTCCAATCACTTTAAAATAACAAAAACTGCTACAAACCATAGCAAACTATGCCAAACTCATCTAAATTACTTCCACTTCCATAAATCACCCCCAACTACCCCTTATCACCCCCAAACTAAGCCCAATCATTTTAAAATTACAAAAAATGCTACAAGCCATATCAAACTATGCCAAACTCACCTAAATTACTTCGGCTACCATAAATCACCCCCAACTACCTCCTACCTCCCCAAACTAAGCCCAATCATTTTAAAATTACAAAAAATGCTACAAACCATCGCAAACTATGCCAAACTCACCTAAATTACTTAGGCTACCATAAGTCACACTCAACAACCCCTTACCTCCCCAAACTAAGCCCAATCACTTTAAAATTACAAAAAATGCTACAAACCATCGCAAACTATGCCAAACTCACCTAAATTACTTGGTCTACCATAAATCACACCCAACAACCCCTTCCCTCCCCAAACTAAGCCCAATCACTTTTAAATTACAAAAAATGGTACAAACCATGCCAAACTCCCCTAAATTACTTCGGCTACCATAAATCACCCTCAACTACCCCTTACTATCCTAAAATAAGCCCAATTACTTTAAAATTACAAAAAATGCCAGAAATCACAGCAAACCATGAAAAACTTAGCTAAATTACTTCGGCTACCATAAATAACCCCCAACTACCCCTTACCTACCCAAACTAAGCCCAATCAATTTATAATTATAAAAACTGCTACAAGCCATAGCAAACTATGCCAAACTCACCTAAATTACTTCGGCTACCATAAAACACCCCCAACTACCCCTTACCTTCCCAAACTAAGTCCAATCACTTTAAAATAACAAAAACTGCTACAAACCATAGCAAACTATGCCAAACTCATCTAAATTACTTCCACTTCCATAAATCACCCCCAACTACCCCTTATCACCCCCAAACTAAGCCCAATCATTTTAAAATTACAAAAAATGCTACAAGCCATATCAAACTATGCCAAATTCACCTAAATTACTTCGGCTACCAAAAATCACGCCCAACTACTTACTCCTTACCACCTCAAATTAAGCCCAATCGCTTTAAAATTACAAAAAATTCTACAAACCATGCCAAACTCACATAAATTACTTCGACTATCATAAATAACCCCCAACTACCTCCTACCTACCCAAACTAAGCCCAATCATTTTAAAATTACAAAAAATGCTACAAACCATCGCAAACTATGTCAAACTCACCTAAATTACTTCGGCTAACATAAATCAACCCAACTACCTCTTACCACCCCAAACTAAGCCCAATCACTTTAAAATTACAAAAAATGCTACAAACCATGCCAAACTCACCTAAATTACTTCGGCTACCATAAATTACCCCCAACTAACATTTACCACCCCAAAGTAAGCCCAAGCACTTTAAAACTACCAAAAAATGCAACAAACCATATCAAACTATGCCAAACTCACTTAAATTACTTCGGCTACCATAAATTACCCCTAATTACCCCTTACCACCCCAAACTAAGCCCAATCACTTTAAAAATAAAAAAAATGCTACAAACCATCGCAAACTATGCCAAACTAACCTAAATTACTTCGGCTACCATAAATCACACCCAACAACCCCTTACCTCACCACACTAAGCCTAATCACTTTAAAATTACAAAAAATGCTACAAAACATAGCAAGCTATGCCAAACTCACTTAAGTTGCTTCGGCTACCATAAATTAATAATCATTTTCAATCAAAACCTTTCTATTTGGTTGTGTCATTTATAAATGCCTTATCGTACTAAATCATAAAATATTAATAAATATCTGCACATAAAATATATTGTTTCGACTAATAGACGTTATTCTGAATATTAAATATGCTGATACCTATTTTGATTCTCTTCCACCTTCCAATAAATATTTGTTCCAGTTGAGATGCAAACATAAACGTATTTCTGAATTGCAACACGCTGACGGAGCAAGACCCACCTTTTCAACATGCGTGCATTTGTATAAACAGCTCTATGGTTTTTAACTTTAAAGAGGTATAAAGGCGGTATAAGTGCTAGATTTTCGTAAAAATATCTGAAAAATTCGAAATTCTTCAATTGAATTACAGAACTATCTTTGTGTTGGATAGTAAATTTATACTTGGAGTGGCACTGCCAACCCTGCCACCCCTGGCGAGGCCCCTGCTGACTACTCTCCTTCCAGGGAAACTTTATAAATCAACGGCAAAATAATTTAGGGCGCCTGAATGTGAAAATATCACTGTGTAATAAGTTCAGACTGACATGGAACACTTGAAATTTTGATATTTGTTTGTAATTCGTCACAGGTCCATGAAGGAATGCATGTTAATGTAAACAAGTGTTAGTTTGTTGGAGAGACCAAATAAGATTTTTAACAATCCCGTCAAAATATTTATTTACTTTAGAATGTTAATTTTTTAAATTCATTTTGTGAAAATTATGACGGGCCATACGAGTACACCTGTGCGAGTATTATTTGGTACATACAAATTAATCTCTTTTGTTATCCAAATTGTTTTCATCCGCACTAGGCACGTGCATCTCGTATAATAGTGAATATTGCTGTTTCAGCGTCTGAAACGCTGGTACTCAACGTCGCCAAGGTCAAGGCGACGCATCGGTATTCGAAGTTCTATCGCTATTAAATAAATTATTTTAATATAATATTCCCGATTTGTTCTTGCCGTTAACCAAAACTCTCCCCAATCGATTTTCGAAAAATTTCCAGCGTCGGACCGGACTTCACTTATTTTCGTACGCTAATTTTCAGGTTCAGTTAATGATAGTGTTGTATTTGTTCTTCACCAAACCTGCTCCGACCGAAATCCGAAATTTTCACTGACAACATACGTTTAAGTATTGTATGTTTATACACGATTTACACTATTTATTTTACGTATATTGCGTTCATTATAGTTCTGCATTATTTATAACTAAGATGGAGAAGTTTGAAAATCTAATAGTAAGCGGAGAACAAATACCAAATAACAAATAATGAAAAGTGATGGAAATAGTCTTTCTTACTATCTTTCCTATTGCATTTTTAATACCGGAAATAGAGCTCAAGAGCGAAGAATAACTTCGACTTTTTTTGTACATAATTCCTAAATACTTCGTTTTTATGGTGTAAAATTTTGTATCTATATATTTCAACATTGTCTTTAACGTTGTCAGAGAACTAAATGGGAATAATTTAGCTTCTATGTCAACTCTCCTTCTCTTGAAACTTTGGAAAACATCGACAAAATTCTTTAGGGCGCCTGGATTTGAAAATATAACTCTGTGTAATAAGTTTGGACTGACGAGAGTGAAAAGAAAGGAGCTTGCACCCAGAAACGAAATTAAATGGAACACTTGAAGTTGCAATATTTGTTTGTAATTCGTCACAAGTCCATGAGGGAATGCGTGTTAATGTAAACAAATGTGAGTTTATAGGAGAGGCCGAATAAGATTTTTACATTATTGAAGCAGCTGGAGCCTGCCACGTCAAGGGAAAGGTCACAAACGTGAAAAGGCGATGCTCAATTTAGTTTGATTGAGTATCTATGCAGAAATTCGCACATACCAAGCGTTGGATAAGCCTTTCTTATCGTTTCTTAGAATTCGAGAATTGCTGGTTCAGCGTGTGGAGCAGTACTCGATCGCGGTGTTTAATTTTAACACAACTACAATTGTGAAAATTGCTGCTCCAGCGTCGGAAACTGTTCGCAAAATCACCAAATTCGATGAGGCGACGCATTAGTGTTCGAAGGTCTACCGCTATCAAATAAAGTATTTTAATTTAACATTTGATTCTCGCGTTAACCAAATCTGCCTCCAATCAATTTTCGAAAAATTACCAGCGTCGAACCGGACTCCACTTATATTTGTACGCTAATTTTTACTTTCAGTTAATGGTAGTGGTGTATCTCAGCCCCGGCTGAGATCCGAAATTTTCACCGTTGTATGTACCAGAGATCACTGACATTCATACCCTTAATAATTATGTGCTTATACACGTTTTACACTATTTATTTTACGTACACTGTGTTTATTATTGCTTTACATCATTTATAACTAAGATGGAGAAGTTTGAAAATATAGCGATGTACAAATACCACACCGTATTATGAAAGGTGATGGAAATTGTCTTTTTTTATATCTATGGTATTGGTATTGATATTTTAATACTGGAACGGAAACTGAAGAGGTTGGCACTTTAATTGTTCAACAAGTGTGTGTAATGTAAACAGGTGTGAGTCCGTCGGAGAGACCGAATAAGATTTTTACATCCACCATATTCCTGTCAAAATATTTATTTATTTTAGAATGTTAATTTTGCCGTTAACAAAATTTGTTCCCAATCACCATCGTCGTACCGGACGACCGTTCAGTTAATGATAATGGTGTATTTATTTTTCACCAAATCTGCCTCGGCTGAAATCCAAAATTTACAGCGTTGGACCAGACATTACTGACATTGATACTCGTTTTACACTGTTTATTTTACGTAAATACATTGTGTTCATTATTTCTTTACATCATTTATAACTAAGATGGACAAGTTTGAAAATCTAGCGATGCACAAATACCATAAAATACCACATTTTGCCACATACCAAAATTTTAATACTGGAAAGGGAGCTCAAAAGGTTCGCACTTTAATTGTCCAACCAGTGAGGGCCAGGTTTTAAAAATTTTTGTGCAGTTCAGAAGGAGATAAGTGTTTGTTTATTCCGGAGATAAGTCAAAATCATCTACATACTGTTCTGTTTGTGAGTTGACTGCAGCAAGAGGAATTGTTCCATTGTGTTTTCAATTTTATCATAACACTAGCTGAATGTACCCGGCGTTGCCCGGACGTAGATTAAATAAACTCAGTGTTGACTAAAGTGGTGATGTTGACTAATCGACATTATAATACAATTAAACAGGAATGTTCTACTTTTCCAATCACAAAATAAACAAATATTCTGAAACTAGCTGAATGTACCCGGCGTTGCCCGGACGTAGATTAAATAAACGCAGTGTTGACAAAAGTGGTGTATTTGTGATGTAGACTAATCGTCATTATAATACAATTAAACAGGAATGCTCTACTTTTCCAATCACAAAATAAACAAATTTGCTGAAATTAACCTGCATTGCCAGGACCGGGTACTTCAATATGATTTGGAAAATGACGATAATTTCGTTTCTGGGTGCAAGCTCCTTTTTTTTCACTCTTTTTCACTCTTCAAGAGAAGGAGAGTTGACAGAGAAGCTGAATTATTCCAAATTATTCCCATTTAGTTCTCTAAAAACGTTAAAGATTGTCGTCGAAGAATGTTGAAATATATATGGTGTTTATTTAAAGTTAATGATAAATACAGAATATAGATAAATAAAAGCGAATGCGAATAATTGAATTGAACAATCTTTCGTGCGGAGACGAGCGGTACACACCTCGGCGTTTCGAGTACGACTAGTGACTGGCTTCGTGCATGTCCGCGCTTCTCTCGATTCCTACATTTCGGCCATCCGACTCTTCATCCGCCCCGGATGAACTCTCGTACTGGACCCACGGTTTGAGGTATTCGGCGCAGGTCGTAGTAGTTCTCGGACCTTCATGATGCCCCTCCTTTTCGACATCATATGTGTTGCCGGCTTTGGCTTTCGTTATTCGATAGGGCCCCAAAAATTTCGCTTTTAATTTTAAGGCAGGACCGAATTGAGACCTCTTTATCGCGACTAATTCACCTATGCGATATCCTCGGGCTGGTTTTCTTCGCAGGTTATAGTATCGGCGATTCTCTTGTTGGACTTCCAGTATCTTCTTCTTCGCTTCTCGTCGGAGAGCGTCGCGAGTATCTTGAAAGTCACCGATTTGCTCAGACTCGATGAGTTCCTTGATTTTCAAGTCAGTCTTGTCCCTCATTTTGGTTCCGATCAGCAGTTCAAATGGCGTACAGTCAATGCTTCGGTGATACGTTCCATTTATCACCTTTTGTACTCTTGAAACGTGCTGATACCATTTAGTCGGGTCGTTCATCGCTAATTTCGAGATCACAGAAATGATTGATCGGTTCAGGCGTTCTACTTGCCCATTCGCTCTTGGTAACCCGGTGGTTATGGTCAAGTGAGTGATGTCTTCTTCATGGCAATAGTCTTGAAATTCTTTGGATGTGAACGCTGTACCCTTGTCCGATATTATTCGTTGTGGATTCCCGAAGATCGCTTGCTGCAGGTTCAACTTGGTGATTACTTCTTTAGTCGTCGTCGATTTGGTCGGGTACAACCATACGAATTTCGTGAATGCGTCGATTACGCACAGGATGTGATTGTATCGTTTATTTGTAGAATCCAAAGGGCCAAGATGGTCAATGTGATACGTGTGTAGTGGCGTATCTTCTTTTGGAATCGGATGCAGGTAACCTTCGTTCTTTCCGGCTTTTCTGTTCGTTAGTATGCAGGCTAGACAGTTGTTTATGCACTTTACAATCTTCGACTTTAACTTTGGAATGTAGAATTCTTGTTTGATGTTCTCCTCGGTTCGCTTCACGGCGAAGTGACCTTTTTCGTGAGCGTTCCTTATGATTTCTGTCTGCATCGCTTTTGGTACCACCAACAGGTTTCTTCCGTTTTCGAATTTGTAGATGATGTTGTTGCTGATCATGTAGTCCTCATATGCGCCGTATTGCAAAGCAGTTCGAATCGCTCTTATTTCATCATCTTCTTCCTGTAGCCTTCGAATCCTTGGAATTATCGAATCGCCTTGTATCGTCATGACGGGGTAGCGACTTAAAGCATCTACATGTCTCATTCTTAAACCGGATCGATGTTCAATTTCGTAATCAAACTCTTGTAGTAGTAGTGCCCATCGTGCTACTCGCGTTGTCAGGTCTTTCTTATGCATTGTCTTCTTTTGCATAAACACTTCTTTCGTTTTCTGTTTAGTTATCTCTTCGGCTTTTCTCTCATATTCTTGCTGTTCTTTTAATTCCGATTCTTCTTTTCTCTTGTTATCAATTTCCTCTCTTGCTTTCTTGATTTGTTGCTCCGCATCCTCTTTAGTCTTGTTTTCAGCTTCCTCCTTAGTTCGGCTATCCACTTCTTTTTTAGCTTGTTTTTCATCTTCATTTTTAGCCTTCATTTCTTTGGCATTCTCTTCTTCGACTTTTTGGTCTTCGTCTTTCCTCTGTACCTCAACTTCTTCCTTGGATTTTCTTTCTGCTTCTTGTTTTTCCAGCGTAGCGTCTTTATCGATGAGTATTCCGTCAGAACAATCAACTTTTACATGCATTAAGGCTGCAATTGTCGTTTTCTTAATCGTAACTCCGTGTTGATTTATGATCATTTCAGCTTGATTTAGAATCTCGGAACCTATGACAGCTTCCATTTTCATGACATCTTTGGTTACGACGTAGGCAGTCAATGGGAATGTTTCATTATCGGTCTCAATTTCACATTTAAAATATCCCAATGGCTTTACTTGATTACTCCCAAACCCTGACAGGATTATGGTTGTCTGATGCAACGTAGGAGATCCTAATCTTCTGTGTACGTCCTCTCGAATGATGTTTACCTGACTTCCAGTGTCCATTAGAGCATTGATTTGGCAGTCAGCTATTTTGATTATCTTATACATCGCATTTGCCGTGTTGATTTCAAAACTTTGTACGTCGGCTGACGCTTTCGACGGTTCTTCTTTCTCGATCTTAACTTTGCATTCGGTTGAGCGATGACCAAACTGATTACATCTGAAGCATTTAGCACCTCTGCTTTTCTGTCGGCACTCAGCTGATTTGTGGCCAATGACTCCACAATTAAAGCAACGTACATTTACTGGTTTTGCCTTTGGTTCAGTTTTCAACGTGACATCTGTTTTAGTCTTTGTTTTGTCGCTTTTCTGAACTTGCGTCGCTTTTCTTACATCTGCGTAAACTTTAATTTTTTCTTTAAACTGCGCAAAATTTCGAGCTCCGTACAACATTATTTTGTTATTCGTGTCGTCCCGTATTCCTTGAATGATGTAATGAATAACTGCGTCGTCCTCGATTTTACCGCGACTAGCCAACTCGCGCATGTGTAGGTAGTACTCTTGAACGCTTTCATCTTTCATCATTTCGCGATCGGCTAACATTTTATGTAACTGTGCGCTGTTAATTTTAGAAGAAAACTCACACTTTAGCGCTTTCCTTAGTTTACTCCACGTTGTTACATTTCTCTCGCCCTGGACGAATAATTTAGCCAGCCCTCTTAGTGATTTCTTCGCAAAGATCAATTGCTGTAATTCGTCCCAATTCATCATCGCAGAAGTTTCTTCGAAGTCCTCAATCCATCTCTTGATCGGGTAATCATCGTCTCCGCTGAATGGTCTTAGTGAATCTTCAACGTCCTTGAATGTTATTGCGAATCGGTTTCTCTTCGCCCTCGACTGCGACTGAGTTGATGCCTTGTCGTCGGATTCAGCACGTTCGTCATTTTCTTCATAGTCTTGATGTCTTTTATGTCCGTCGTCTTCATCTTTGTATTCTCGTTCATTTTGGTCGTCTTCACTTTCGTCGTCTTCGTCTTGATGGAAATCCAGATCGATCAAACTTTGAATTATTCGCCGTCTTAATTCTTCGTCTGTTCCGGAATAATCGATGCCCAATATGCCACAAATTGCCGTCAAATCGCCTAACGACAAATTGTTTTTCATATAGTCGTCTTTATCGATAAATCCTCGTGAACCATCTTCAAATTTAAAGCCTGAGAATTGCCTTATTCGCTGTCGATTTTTTCTGTCACCGTCTTGTTCGAAAATACATTTATGTAGTGCTTTAATCGCAGGTACCGATGCACCTTTGATTTTGCCAAAAATCCTTTGGTTTGATCCAAGAGTTTCCATTATTTTGACGTCCTCCTCTTTTGCTGAGTCGTATCTCGTTTTTAGGTACTTCACTTCAAGTTGTAGCGTCTGGCTTGCTCGTGATGGCGCCGTTTGCTACGAATGCGTCTTCTTTTCTCACTCGCACTTTCACTCGATTTATCTCGATCGACTTATCGCGGCTGATTCATCGCGGACGAGCCCCCAAAAATTATGGTGTTTATTTAAAGTTAATGATAAATACAGAATATAGATAAATAAAAGCGAATGCGAATAATTGAATTGAACAATCTTTCGTGCGGAGACGAGCGGTACACACCTCGGCGGTTCGAGTACGACTAGTGACTGGCTTCGTGCATGTCCGCGCTTCTCTCGATTCCTACATATATAAATACATAATTTCACACCATAAAAACGATGTATTTGGTGTAGTTTCGGTTGATAAGGGTTTTTTTGGGGATTGTTTTGAATGGTTATTGATGGTTGGCGGGGTTTAGCTTTGGCGGATTAAACGAAACTTTTGGTAATTTTAATGTGATTGGGTTTAGTTTGGCTTGGTAAGAAGTAGTTGGGGTGATATAGCGGAAGTCGAAGTAATTTATGAGAGTTTAGCGTAGTTTGCTTGGAATTCGTAATTTTTTTACATTTTAGGTTGATGTGGGGTAGTTTGGAATGGCAAGTGTATGATTTTTGAGGGTAGTTTGGAATGGTACATTATGTTTAGGGGTGTTTAACGTATTCAGGTAAAATATACAGAAAATTTGGTAATTTTAAAATGAACAATTATAGTGCGAACCCCTTGAGCTCTATTTTCGATAATGAAATGCAATAGGAAAGATAGTAAAAAAGACTATTTCCATCACTTTTCAGAGGAATTATACGTGGTGGTATTTGTACCCCACTTACTATTCCTCCATCTTAGTTATAAATAATGCAGAACAATAATGAACGCAATGTACATAAAATAAATAGTGTAAATCGTGTATAAGCACACATTACTTATGATGTCAGTGAAATCCGGTAAAACTGCAAATTTCGGATTTTGGCCGGAGCAGGTTTGGTGAAGATCAAATACACCACTATCATTAAATAAACGTAAAAATTAGCGTACGGTATATAAGTGGAGTCCGGTACGACGATGGTAATTTTTCGAAAATCGATTGGGGAGATATTTACTTAACGTCAAGAACAAATCGGGAATATTATATTAAAAAAAAATATTTAATAGCGATAGAACTTCGAATACTGATGCGTCGCCTCGACCTTGGCGACGTTAATTACCAGCGTTCCAGACGCTGAAGCAGCAATTTTAACAATTATATTAGGTGCACGTGCCTAGTGCGTATTAAAAGAATTTGGATTACCAAATAATACTCGCGCAGGTGTACTCGTATGGCCCGTCATAATTTGCACAAAATGAATTGACATACTAAAGTAAATAAATATTTTGACGGGAATGTGGTGGATGTAAAAATCTTATTCGGCCTCTCCGACAAACTAACACTTGTTTACATTAACATGCATGCCTTCATGGACCTGTGACGAATTACAAACAAATATCTAAATTTCAAGTGTTCCATTTGATTTCGTTTCTGGATGCAAGCGGTTTTTTTCACTCTAGTCAGTCTGAACTTATTACATAGTGATATTTTCACATCCAGGTGCCCTAAATTTATTTTGCCGCTGTTTTCAAAAATTTTTCTGGAAGGAAAGTAGTCAGCAGTGGGGCTCCTCAGGGGTGGCAGGGTTGGCAGTGCCACTCCAAGTATAAATTTACTATCGAACGCAAAATTAGTTCTGTAATTCAGTTGCAGAATAATGAATTTTTCAGATATTTTCACGAAAATCTAGCGCTTACCGCTACTGCTATGAATGTCAGTGATATCTGGTACAACCGTGGACAGTCAAGAATAACACTTTAGCCGGCGGATGTGATGCAAATACCGACTCAATGACAATATCTCATAGAGTCGGTATTTGCATGACACGGGTGTTATTCTTGACTGTCCATGGCTGTACATACAACGGTAAAAATTTCGGGGCAAATTTGGTGAAAAACAAATACACCACTATCATTAACTAAACGTAAAAATTAGCGTACAAATATAAGTGGAGTCCGGTCCGATGCTGATAATTTTTCGAAAATTGATTGGGGGCAGATTTGGTTAACGCGAGGATCAAATGTTAAATTAAAATACTTTATTTGATAGCGGTAGACCTTCGAACACTGATGCGTCGCCTCATCGAATTTGGCGACTTTGCGAACAGTTTCCGACGCTGGAGCAGCAATTTTCACAATTGTAGTTGTGTTAAAATTAAACACCGCGATCGAGTACTGCTCCACACGCTGAACCAGCAATTTTCGAATTCTAAGAAACGATAAGAAAGGCTTATCCAACGCTTGGTATGTGCGAATTGCTGCATAGACACTCAATCAAACTAAATCGAGCATCGCCTTTTCACGTTTGTGACCTTGCCCTTGACGTGTCAGGCTCCAGCTGCTTCAATAATGTAAAAATCTTATTCGGCCTCTCCAATAAACTCACATTTGTTTACATTAACACGCATTCCCTCATGGACTTGTGACGAATTACAAACAAATATTGCAACTTCAAGTGTTCCATTTAATTTCGTTTCTGGGTGCAAGTTCCTTTCTTTTCACTCTAGTCAGTCTAAATTATTACACAGCGTTATATTTTCAAATCGATCGGTCGGCGCAGCGGCTTAGCAAACCGACTTGCGCCGGCAAGGTCCTGGGTTCGAATCCCGGCCCGGTCATGGATGTTTGTATTTGTCCAAACTCTCTCCCTGTAATTGGTGCAACCTGTTGGGGGGGAGTATAAACAACAAATAAAAAAAAATCCAGGCGCCGTAAAGAATTTTGTCGTTGTTTTCAAAAGTTTCAAGAGAAGGAGAGTTGACATAGAAGCTAAATTATTTCAAATTATTCCCATTTAGTTCTCTGACAACGTTAAAGACAATGTTGAAATATATAAATACAAAATTTTACACCATAAAAACGAAGTATTTAGGAATTATGTATAAAAAAAGTCGAAGTTATTCTTCGCTCTTGAGCTCTATTTCCGGTATTAAAAATGCAATAGGAAAGATAGTAAGAAAGACTATTTCCATCACTTTTCACGAAAATTATACGTGGTGGTATTTGTTCTCCGCTTACTATTAGATTTTCAAACTCCTCCATCTTAGTTATAAATAATGCAGAACAATAATGAACGCAATGTACGTAAAATAAATAGTGTAAATAAATCGTGTATAAGCATACAATACTTAAGCGTATGATGTCAGTGAAAATTTCGGATTTCAGCCGGAGAAGGTTTGGTGAAGAACAAATACACCACTATCATTAACTGAACGTAAAAATTAGCGTACGAAAATAAGTGAAGTCCGGTCCGACGCTGGAAATTTTTCGAAAATCGATTGGGGAGAGTTTTGGTTAACGGCAAGAACAAATCGGGAATAGTATATTAAAATAATTTATTTAATAGCGATAGAACTTCGAACACCGATGCGTCGCCTCGACCTTGGCGACGTTGATACCAGCGTTCCAGACGCTGAAGCAGCAATTTTCACAATTATATGAGGTGCACGTGCCTAGTGCGTATAAAAACAATTTGTAAAATTAGATTTTCCCGAAAATTTTCTAACATTAATTTCGATTTCCTGGAATCGGTTATAGAACACCTCCAAACTGCGTCTTTGCCTAAAGAGCATATTCAAGGTTTTTATCTCAAATATCAACCAAGGTATCCTCTTTGTCCAAATCATATTGAAGTACCCGGTCCTGGCAACGCAGGTTAATTTCAGCATATTTGTTTATTTTGTGATTGAAAAAGTGGAGCATTCCTGTTTAATTGTATTATAATGTCGATTAGTCAACATCAGCACTTTAGACAACACTGAGTTTATTTAATCTACGTCCGGGCAACGCCGGGTACATTCAGCTAGTTAATAATAAAGGATGAGCACGAGCGACAACTTCACGCGGGCCCCCAGGCCACATTAGCGGCACTGCGCCAACGGTATTGGATCGTTTCCGGTCGCAACGCAATCAGACATGTATTGCACCATTGTCATAATTGTTTTAAAACCAAACCATTTGCGGCCAAAATCAAAATGGGCAACTTACCCACTCATAGAATGCAAGCCGCGCGTGCATTTACAACAACAGGTGTAGATTACGCTGGTCCAGTATATGTACGGGAACATAAGGGACGCGGGAAAAAATTAAACAAGGCGTACATAGCACTATTCATATGTTTCGCAACTAAGGCGGTACACATAGAATTAGTCCACGACCTAACAACTCAGGAATTTCTTGGTGTTTTAAGACGATTCATCAGCAGACGCGGTCATCCATGTAACTTATATAGTGACAATGGCAGTAATTTCGTCGGGGCTCATTCAGCTAGTAGCAAACTATGCCAAACTCACCTAAATTACTGTGGCTACCATAAATCACTCCCAACTTCCCCTTACCACAACAAAATAAATCCAATTACTTTAAAATTACAAGAAATGCTACAAACCATAGCAAACTATGCCAAACTCACCTACATTAGTTCGGCTATCAAAAATCACCCCCAACTATCCCTTACCACGACAAAATAAGCACAATCACTTTAAAATTACAAAAAATGCTACAAACAGTAGCAAACTATGCCAAAATAACCTACATTACTTCGGCTATCAAAAATCTCCCCCAACTACCCCTTACCGAAATAAAATATACCCAATCACTTTAAAATTACAAAAAAATGCTACAAACCATAGCAATCTATGCCAAACACACCTAAATTGCTTCGGCTAACATAAATCACACCCAACTACCCCTTACCACAAAAAACTAAGCCCAATCATTTTAAAATTACAAAAAAATGCTACAAACCATAGCAAACTATGCCAAACTCACCTAAATTATTTAGGCTACCATAAATCACTCCCAACTACCCCTTACCACAACAAACTAAACCCAATCATTTTAAAATTACAAAAAATGCTACAAACCATAGCAAATTCATCCAAATTATTTCGTCTATCAATCATCACCCGCAACTACCCCTTACCACAACAAACTAAACCCAATCATTTTAATTTCCACAAAAAATGCTACAAACCATAGCAAACTATGCCAAACACACATTAATTAATACGGCTACCATAAATCACCCCCAAGTACCCCATACCACAACAAACTAAGCCCAATCACTTTAAAATTACAAAAAAATGTAACAAACCATAGCAAACTATGCCAAACTCACCTAAATTACTTCGTCTACCATAAATCGCCCCCAAGTACACCTTACCACAACAAACTAAGCCCAATCACTTTAAAACTACAAAAAAATGCTACAAACCAAAGCAAACTATGCCAAACTCACCTAAATTACTTCGGCTACCATAAATCACTCCCAACTACCCCTTACCAGAACAAACTAAACTCAATCACTTTAAAATTAAAAAAAATGCTACAAACCATAGCAAACTATGCCAAACTCACCTAAATTACGTCGGCTACCATAAATCAACCCCAACTATCCCTTACCACAACAAACTAAACCCAATCATTTTAAAATTACAAACAAATGCTACAAACCATAGCAAACTATGCCAAACTCACCTGAATTACTTCGGCTAACATAAATCTCTCCCAACTACCCCTTACTACAACAAACTAATCTCAATCTTTTTAAAATTACAAAAAATGCTACAAACCATAGCAAACTATGCCAAACTCACCTAAATTACTTCGGCTATCAAAAATCGCCCCCAAGTACCCCTTACCACAACAAACTAAGCCTAATCACTTTAAAATCACAAAAAAATGCTACAAACCATAGCAAACTATGCCAAACTCACCTAAATTACTTCGGATACCATGAATCACTCCCAACTACCCCTTACCACAACGAACTAAACCCAATCACTTTAAAATTACAAAAAATGCTACAAACCATAGCAACTTATGCCAAACTCACCTAAATTACTTCGGCTACCATAAATCACTCCCAACTACCCCTTACCACAACAAACTAAGCCCAATCACTTTAAAATTACAAAAAAAATGCCACTAACCATAGCAAACTATGCCAAACACACCTAAATTACTTCGGCTACCATAAATCACTCCCAACTACCCCTTTCCACAACAAACTAAACCCACCCAGTAAACACACAAAACGCATTTAACGTTTTTTAAACGTTGAGGTAACGTTTAGTCGGTTGAAAAACGGTTTTACGTTGAATTTTAAACGTTTATTTTCAGTTGATTTTAAAACGTTTCCGATTTAACATTTTTTAAACGTTTATTCAACGTAAATTAGAAAGGTTTTTTAAACTGAAATTATAAACGTTACTTCAACGTTTTATTGACGTTTATTTAACGTTTTAATATCCCTGGATTTAACGTTATTAGAAACCAAATATTCAAGGTTTTTTTAACGATTATTCAACGTAAATTAGAAACGTTTTTTTAACTAAAATTATAAACGTTACTTCAACGTTTTATTGACGTTTATTTAACGTTTTAATGTCCCGCGATTTAACTTTATTTGAAACCACAATTCAACGTTTTTTTAACGTTTAATCAACGTAAATTAGAAAGGTTTTTTTAACCAAAATTAAAAACGTTTAATCAACGTTTTATTTGACGTCTATTTAACGTTTTAATGTCCCACGATTTAACGTTATTTGAAACCACAATTCAACGTTTTTTTAACGTTTATTCAACGTAAATTAGAAACGTTTTTTTAACCAAAATTGAAAACGTTTATTCAACGTTTATATTGACGTCTATTTAACGTTTTACTGTCCCGCGATTTAATGTTATTAGAAACCAATAATTCAACGTTTTTTTAACGTTTATTCAACGTCAATTAGAAGCGTTTTTTTAACTAACATTAAATACGTTTATTCAACGTTTTATTTTAGAAGATTTAAGACCGTCGGATAAACCCACAATTAAATGGTACTTTCGGCCCTTTCAATCCATTTCGGACGGATATAAAATCATAAATTAAACAATGCAACCGTTAGAACCATGGGAGAAACCCACCACAAATTGCACTTTTTCCAGGATGGCAACTTATTACAGTACGTTTCGGCGAATGAACGGTCATAAACTTCAGCAATAGGACCGACCCGATACGGAGAAGGATTATGACTCAAATCAAATGGCCTAATGGCGGAGAAATTGCGGCATTTCTTACTATATAGTACTGACAGCATTTTGAACATAAAATCCCCCAGTTAGAAAAAAGCGATCTACATGTAGAGGTGGTGGTCAAAGACTGTTTAAAGTATTCCAATCTATATATATAAAGCGAAGTGTCCTCACTGACACACTCATGTATACATTCACTGATTGATAATCACAAATACAGCCCAAACCGTGAGGGCTGGCGACTTGAAATTTTAGACACGGGTGTATCATGTGCCGAAACGAAGTAATATAAGGAGATTTTGCAAAATTCGGTCCGGTTCCTTTGTATTTAAATAAAAACCGAATAAAAACCGGTTAAAATCGGCTCGCGGAGACCGTGTTTTTGTTAGAAGCACGTGTCTAGCCAAAACAACTTCGACGTCGGGCGACCGGTTTACACTTTCACTTTCTGCTTTCCTGATCATACTTTTGCCGTAAATACCTAGCGAGGCGCAGATATTTAATTATAATTTTCAACTCACCTAAATTACTTCGGCTACCATAAATCACCCCCAACTACCCCTTACCGCCCCAAACTCAGCCCAATCACTTTAAAATTTCAAAAAATGTTACATACCTTAGCAAACTATGTCAAACTCACTTAAATTACTTCGGCTACCATCAATCACCCCCAACTACCCCTTACCACCCCAAAATAAGTTTAATCACTTTAAAATTACAAAAAATGTTACATACCTTAGCAAACTATGTCAAACTCACTTAAATTACTTCGGCTACCATCAATCACGCCCAACTACCCCTTACCACCCCAAACTAAGCCCAATCACTTTAAAATTACAAAAAATGTTACAAACCATACCAAACTATGTCAAACTCACTTAAATTATTTCGGCTACCACAAATCACCCCCAACTACCCCTTACCACCCCAAACTAAGCCCAATCACTTTAAAATTACAAAAAATGTTACAAACCATACCAAACTATGTCAAACTCACTTAAATTATTTCGGCTACCACAAATCACCCCCAACTACCCCTTACCTCCCCAAACTAAGCCCAATCACTTTAAAATTACAAAAAATGCTGCAAACGATAGCAAACTATTCCAAACTCACCTAAATTACTTCGGCTACCATAAATCACCCCCCACTACCCCTTACCACCCCAAAATAAGTCCAATCACTTTAAAATTACAAAAAATGTTACATACCATAGCAAACTATGTCAAACTCACTTAAATTACTTCGGCTACCATCAATCACCCCCAACTACCCCTTACCACCCCAAAATAAGTCCAATCACTTTAAAATTACAAAAAATGTTACATACCTTAGCAAACTATGTCAAACTCACTTAAATTACTTCGGCTACCATCAATCACCCCCAACTACCCCTTACCACCCCAAAATAAGTCCAATCACTTTAAAATTACAAAAAATGTTACAAACCATACCAAATTATGTCAAACTCACTTAAATTATTTCGGCTACCACAAATCACCCCCCACTACCCCTTACCATCCCAAAATAAGTCCAATCACTTTAAAATTACGAAAAATGTTACATACCATAGCAAACTATGTCAAACTCAGTTAAATTACTTCGGCTACCATCAATCACCCCCAACTACCCCTTACCACCCCAAAATAAGTCCAATCACTTTAAAATTACAAAAAATGTTACATACCTTAGCAAACTATGTCAAACTCACTTAAATTACTTCGGCTACCATAAATCACCCCCAACTACCCCTTACCACCCCAAAATAAGTCCAATCACTTTAAAATTACAAAAAATGTTACATACCTTAGCAAACTATGTCAAACTCACTTAAATTACTTCGGCTACCATAAATCACCCCCAACTACCCCTTACCAACCATAAACTAAACCCAATCACTTTAAAATTACAAAAAATGTTACAAACCATACCAAACTATGTCAAACTCACTTAAATTACTTCGGCTACCATAAATCACCCCCAACTACCCCTTACCACCCCAAAATAAACTCGATCGCTTTAAAATTGCAAAAAATGCTACAAACCATAGCAAACCATGTCAAACTCACCTAAATGACTTCGGCTACCATAAATCACCCTTAACTACCCCTTACCACCCCAAACTAAGCCCAATCACTTTAAAATTACAAAAAATGTTACAAACCATACCAAATTATGTCAAACTCACTTAAATTATTTCGGCTACCACAAATCACCCCCCCCCACCCCTTACCATCCCAAAATAAGTCCAATCACTTTAAAATTACAAAAAATGTTACATACCATAGCAAACTATGTCAAACTCAGTTAAATTACTTCGGCTACCATCAATCACCCCCAACTACCCCTTACCACCCCAAAATAAGTCCAATCACTTTAAAATTACAAAAAATGTTACATACCTTAGCAAACTATGTCAAACTCACTTAAATTACTTCGGCTACCATAAATCACCCCCAACTACCCCTTACCAACCATAAACTAAACCCAATCACTTTAAAATTACAAAAAATGTTACAAACCATACCAAACTATGTCAAACTCACTTAAATTACTTCGGCTACCATAAATCACCCCCAACTACCCCTTACCACCCCAAAATAAACTCGATCGCCTTAAAATTACAAAAAATGCTACAAACCATAGCAAACCATGTCAAACTCACCTAAATGACTTCGGCTACCATAAATCACCCTTAACTACCCCTTACCAACCACAAACTAAACCCAATCACTTTAAAATTACAAAAAATGTTACAAACCATACCAAACTATGTCAAACTCACTTAAATTACTTCGGCTACCATAAATCACCCCCAACTATCCCTTACCAACCATAAACTAAACCCAATCACTTTAAAATTACAAAAAATGTTACAAACCATACCAAACTATGTCAAACTCACTTAAATTACTTCGGCTACCATAAATCACCCCCAACTACCCCTTACCACCCCAAAATAAACTCGATCGCTTTAAAATTACAAAAAATGCTACAAACCATAGCAAACCATGTCAAACTCACCTAAATGACTTCGGCTACCATAAATCACCCTTAACTACCCCTTACCACCCCAAACTAAGCCCAATCACTTTAAAATTACAAAAAATGTTACAAACCATACCAAATTATGTCAAACTCACTTAAATTATTTCGGCTACCACAAATCACCCCCCACTACCCCTTACCATCCCAAAATAAGTCCAATCACTTTAAAATTACAAAAAATGTTACATACCATAGCAAACTATGTCAAACTCAGTTAAATTACTTCGGCTACCATCAATCACCCCCAACTACCCCTTACCACCCCAAAATAAGTCCAATCACTTTAAAATTACAAAAAATGTTACATACCTTAGCAAACTATGTCAAACTCACTTAAATTACTTCGGCTACCATAAATCACCCCCAACTACCCCTTACCAACCATAAACTAAACCCAATCACTTTAAAATTACAAAAAATGTTACAAACCATACCAAACTATGTCAAACTCACTTAAATTACTTCGGCTACCATAAATCACCCCCAACTACCCCTTACCACCCCAAAATAAACTCGATCGCCTTAAAATTACAAAAAATGCTACAAACCATAGCAAACCATGTCAAACTCACCTAAATGACTTCGGCTACCATAAATCACCCTTAACTACCCCTTACCAACCACAAACTAAACCCAATCACTTTAAAATTACAAAAAATGTTACAAACCATACCAAACTATGTCAAACTCACTTAAATTACTTCGGCTACCATAAATCACCCCCAACTATCCCTTACCAACCATAAACTAAACCCAATCACTTTAAAATTACAAAAAATGTTACAAACCATACCAAACTATGTCAAACTTACTTAAATTACTTCGGCTACCATAAATCACCCCCAACTACCCCTTACCATCCCAAAATAAGCTCAATCGCTTTAAAATTACAAAAATGCTACAAACCATAGCAAACCATGTCAAACTCACCTAAATGACTTCGGCTACCATAAATCACCCCCAACTACCCCTTACCACCCCAAACTAAGCCCAATCACTTTAAAATTACAAAAATTATACAAACCATAGCAAACTATGTCAAACTCACCTAAATTACTTCGGCTACCATAAATCGCCCCCAACTACCCCTTACCGCCCCAAAATTAGCCTAATCACTTTAAAATTACAAAAAATGCTACAAAACATAGCAAGCTATGCCAAACTCACTTAAATTACTTCGGCTACCATAAATTAATAATCATTTTCAATCAAAATCTACTATTTGGTTGTCATTTATAAATTCCTTATCGTATTAAATCATAAAATATTAATAAATATCTGCACATAAAATATATTGTTTCGACTAATAGACGTTATTCTGAATATTAAATATGCTGATACCTATTTTGATTCTCTTCCACCTTCCAATAAATATTTGTTCCAGTTGAGATGCAAACATAAAGGTATTTCTGAATTGCAACACGCTGACGGGGCAAGCCCTACCTTTTCAACATGCGTGCATTTGTATAAATAGCTCTATGGTTTTTAACTTTAAAGAGGTATAAAGGCGGTGTAAGCGCTAGATTTTCGTAAAAATATCTAAAAAATTCGAAATTCTGCAGTTGAATTACAGAACTATTTTTGTGTTCGATAGTAAATTTATATTTGGAGTGGCACTGCCAACCCTGCCGCACCTGACGAGCCCCCTGCTGACTACTCTCCTTCCAGGGAAACTTTATAAATCAACGGCAAAATAATTTAGGGCGCCTGAATGTGAAAATATCACTGTGTAATAAGTTCAGACTGACATGGAACACTTGAAATTTAGATATTTGTTTGTAATTCGTCACAGGTCCATGAAGGAATGCATGTTAATGTAAACAAGTGTTAGTTTGTCGGAGAGGCCGAATAAGATTTTTAACATTGCCGTCAAAATATTTATTTACTTTAGAATGTTAATTTCTTAAATTGATTTTGTGAAAATTATGACGGGCCATACGAGTACACCTGTGCGAGTATTATTTGGTTCATACAAATTAATCTCTTTTGTTATCCAAATTGTTTTTATACGCACTTGGCACGTGCACCTCATATAATTGTGAAAATTGCTGCTTCAGCGTCTGGAACGCTGGTACTCAACGTCGCCAAGGTCGAGGCGACGCATCGGTATTCAAAGTTCTATCGCTATTAAATAAATTATTTTAATATAATATTCCCGATTTGTTCTTGCCGTTAACCAAAACTCTCCCCAATCGATTTTCGAAAAATTTCCAGCGTCGGACCGGACTTCACTTATTTTCGTACGTTAATTTTTACGTTCAGTTAATGATAGTGGTGTATTTGTTCTTCACCAAACCTGCTCCGACCGAAATCCGAAATTTTCACTGACATCATACGCTTAAGTATTGTATGCTTATACACGATTTATTTACACTATTTATTTTGCGTACATTGCGTTCATTATTGTTCTGCATTATTTATAACTAAGATGGAGCAGTTTGAAAATCTAATAGTAAGCGGAGAACAAATACCACCACGTATAATTCCCGTGAAAAGTGATGGAAATAGTCTTTCTTACTATCTTTCCTATTGCATTTTTAATACCGGAAATAGAGCTCAAGAGCGAAGAATAACTTCGACTTTTTTTATACATAATTCCTAAATACTTCGTTTTTATGGTGTAAAATTTTGTATTTATATATTTCAACATTGTCTTTATTGTTGTCAGAGAACTAAATCGGAATAATTTAGCATCTCTGTTAACTCTCCTTCTCTTGAAACTTTTGAAATCAACGACAAAATTATTTAGGGCGCCTGGATTTGAAAATATCACTCTGTGTAATAAAATCAGACTGACTAGAGTGAAAAAAAGGAGCTTGCACCCAGAAACGAAATTAAATGGAACACTTGAAATTGCAATATCTGTTTGTAATTCGTCACAAGTCCATGAAGGAATGCGTGTTAATGTAAACAAGTGTGAGTTTATTGGAGAGGCCAAATAAGATTTTTACATTATTGAAGCTAAAGCCTGCCACGTCAAGGGCAAGGTCACAAACGTGAAAAGGCGATGCTTGATTTGGTTTGATTTAATATCTATGCAGAAATTCGCACATACCAAGCATTGGATAAGTTTTTCTTATCGTTTCTTAGAATTCGAGAATTGCTGGTTCAGCGTGCGGACCAGTACTCGATCGCGGTATTTAATTTTAACACATTTACAATTGTGAAAATTGCTGATCCAGCGTCGGAAACTGTTCGCAAAGTCGCCAAATTCGATGACGCGACGTAAATTTAAATTTTCCCGAACGTTAATTTCGATTTCCTGGAATTGCTTATAGGAAGAACATTTCCAAACTGCGTCTTTGCCTAAAGAGTCTATTCAAGATTTTTCATCTGATATCAACCAAGATATCCTCTTTTTCCAAATCACATTGAAGTACCCGGTCCTGGCAACGCAGGTTAATTTCAGCAAATTTGTTCATTGTGTGATTGGCAAGGTAGAGCATTTCTGTTTAATTGTATTATAATGTCGATTAGTCAACATCGCCAATACTACATCGACAATCACTTTTGTCAACACTGAGTTTATTTAATCTACGTCCGGGCAACGCCGGGTACATTCAGCTATCTATATATATAAAGCGAATATTTAATAAAACTTATATCGAACATTCCCATAAGAGGCTGTGTGCGGAAAGAGTTTCCATAAAAGAGAGTAGGATATATAGGCTTGAACTCTTCCGAGACGTGCATTCGACCATATGCGCATGATCAACTTTGATGACAGTGGGCGTCCTCAAACCAATACACACAGCTGACTTTTAAAAGTTAGGTTATATTTTTGTTAAGACGTGATATTACTCGAAATAATTATTGCTTTTTAAGTCCGTGTTTCAAGTTTCTGCACGATACATAACAGATAATGTGCTAATTAATTAAATCCCCAACTTAACATAGATCAAAGTTACAGTGTTCCTGTTTTATTTCCAGGTTAAACAAGGGTTTCTGCTAATTAGGAAAATATATCAAAGTGGTTGAACATCCGTCATTTGGAAATTCTTGACAATTACGACAGCATATTGTGGCAATCTATGTATTTGGCAAAAAACACATTTCGTTAACTATGGCCACAACCACAAAATGCAATCCTAGCTGATCCATCGTTGAACATCTATGCTAGAAATCGCGAAACAAATATGACAAACGTTTGTATCAACTGTAATGTCATAATGACCACCTTATAGTTGTCACTCACATTGTTTCTAGGTAAATGCAAACTAAATGGTTGTAGAATATTGGGTGGTATAAAAACAAGTTCATATCCATCTTTATTATTTATTTGTTATCAATAACTTATTTATTACTTATAATAACTTACTTAACTTAACAATAACTTACTTAACTTAACAATAACTTACTTAACTTAACAATATATATTTATGATAGTACCGCGGCCGCGGCGCCGCCAATTTTGACGGTCCCGGCTGCCACCACGGCCCCGGCCCCGGTTGCCGCCACGGCCCCGGCCCCGGTTGCCGCCACGGCCCCGGCCCCGATTGCCGCCACGGCCCCGGCCCCGGTTGCCGCCACGGCCCCGGCCCCGGTTGCCGCCACGTCCCCGGCTGCCGCCACGGCCCACGCCGCCCCGGCCCACGCCGCCACGTCCCTAGCCCCGGCTACCGCCACGTCCCCAGCCCCGGCTACCGCCACGGCCTCGATCGGCGGCCGGCTGGACCACGTCATCTGTCCCCGGAGTCCAGGGGACTGTGTTTCCAGGGTCTCCCTCCTCCATGGGAGACTCTGGGGGTAGTGACTGTGGTGGCGGTGGACTTGGTTCAGACATCTCAAATCAAAAAAAAATTAGTTTGTTATAAGATAATTTCTACATACTTTCGTTTTTATGATTTGAAATTTTGTATTTTGAATGGGACATATTTCAAGGTTGGGTTTCACATTGTCAGAAAGCCAAAATTGAATAGGATTTGCAACAATTAGCTCTTAGAAAACTCTCCGTCCCGGCAAACTTTAGAAATCATAACAACAAAATTATTTAGGGGGCGGCTGTATTTAAAAATATAATAATATCATGTGTAATAAGTTTAAACTCACTTACGGTGGAAAAACACATCCGCAGCATCCGAGGTGGAGAAACGAAATGAAGCTGAACACTTGAAGTTGCGATATTTGTTTTTATTTCGTCACAGGTTCATGAAGGAATACGTGTTACTGTAAACAAGTGTGAGTCCGTCCCAGAGGCCAAATCAATTTTTTTCATTATTGAAACAGCTGGAGCTTGCGAGAGCAAGGGCAAAGTTACAAAGGCAAAAAGGCGATGTTCCAATAGTTTTGATTCAAAATCTAATGCAAAAACTCGCACATACTAAGCATAGGATATCGCTATTTCTTATTGCTTTTCGAGTATACGAAAATTGCTGGTTCAGCATAGCTATGTTAATTAATACTAAATTTTGTCGCTTTAAATAAAAATAATGATTCGTCAAATTCAAAATATATTTCATAGACGATGTATACAATTGGAGGTCTCGATTTGTCGAATATATTCGTTTCCGTCTGGGCCGATCGTCGACAATCCACTTGAAATCCCAAGTGGTCGTCGCCCTTTTGTTGAAATGATGAAATATGATAAATATTATTTTTCACGAGGCGAGACGGATTGAATCTGGCCAAAACAACGTAACTAACATTCGGTTGCAATATATAATATTATCTTCCTCATTGGACTTCTTGGATGTCATGTCATCATGCATCAATTGACGTTTACGTTTACGTTGGTACATACAAATGAATCTGTTTTGCTACCCAGATTGTTACATTTACCAATAGAAGTTACGTACACGTAATAAAATTGTGAAAATTGCTGCTTCAGTGGCTGGAACAGTACTACCGTCGCACGGTCAATCTTTCCAAGATCGACAGCGCTTCAGTATTCGAAGTTGTATCGGTATCAAATAAAACATTTTAATTTAACATTTCTCACGTTAACCAAATCTGCGCGAAACCGATTGTAGAAACATTTTCAGCGTTGGACCCCCGACTCCACTAACATTCTTACACTTATTTTTACGTTCAGTTAATTATAGTGGTGTATTTGTTTTCTTGAATTCATACGCATAAGTATTTTGTGCTTATACACGTGTACACTATTTATTTTACGTACATTGTGTTCATTGTTGTTCTATATTATTTATAACTAACAGGGAGCAGTTTGAAAATCTAATAGTAAGCGGATTACAAATACCACACAGTATAATTTCCGTGAAAAATGATGGACTTTAATTGTTCATTTTTAATTACCAAAATTTCTGTAAATTTTACCTGTCTACGTTAAACACTCCCAAACATAACGTATAAAACCACCCCAAATCAACCCAAAATTTAAAAAAAAATGTACGAACTCCAAGCAAACTATGCCAAACTCACATAAATTACTTCAGCTTCCCTTGAATCACCCCAATCACCTCTTACCAACCCAAAATGATCCCAATCATATTAAAATTTTACCCATTAAAAATTACTCAAGTTTAACTCGCAAAAGCTAAACACCGCCAACCATCAATAACGATTCCAAATAATCCCTAAAGAAACTCTTAACAACCAAACCTATCTATATATATAAAGCGAAGTGTCCTCATCCTAAATAAACATAATATTACAAACAAATGCCACGAACCCTAACAAATCACGCCAAATTCACATAAATAATTTTTTTTACATAATTCCTAAATACTTCCGTATTATAATGTGAAATTTTGTATCTATATATTTCAATGTTGTCTTTAACGTTGTCAGAGAACTAAATGGGAAGAATTTGGAATAATTTTGCTTCTCTCCTTCTCTTGAAACTTTTGAAATCAACGACAAAATTATTTAGGGCGCCTGGATTTGAAAATATCACTCTGTGTAATAAGTTCAGATTGACTAGAGTGAAAAAAAGCAGCTTGCACCCAGAAACGAATTTAAATGGAACACTTGAAGTTGCGATCTTTGTTTGTAATTCGTCACAGGTCCACGAAAAAAATGCGTGTTAATGTAAACAAGTGTGAGTTCGTCGGAGAGGCCAAATAAGATTTTTACTTTATTGAAGCAGCTGGAGCCTGCCAGGTCAAGGGCAAAGTAACAAAAGTAAAAAGGCGATGATCCATTTGTTTTGATTCAATATATATGCAGAACTTCGCACATACCACGCCTTTCTTATCGTTTCTTAGAATTCGAGAATTGTTGGTTCAGCGTCTGGAGCAGTACTCGACCGGGGTAATAAATATTAACACATCTAACTATAGTAGAACAACCGCGAAAATTGTGACTGGCTATACGAGTACACATTTCAGAGTATCATTTGGTACATACAATTAATCTCTTTTGTTATCCAAATTGTTTTAATACGCAATCGAAAGCACCTAATAAAATTGTGAAAATTGCTGCTTCAGCGTCTAAAACGATTTTTAATTATAAAGGGTACAGCGTGTGGAGCATTATTGGATAGCGGTTCTTAAAAATAAAACAACTACTATGTGAATTAATGACGTAATGATATTAGAAGCAAACAACAATATGTATTATCCCTAAATATTGGAGCTTAAAATAAAAATAATGATTCGTAAAATCTATATATATAAAGCGAAGTGTCCTCACTGACACACTCATTCATTCACTCATTCATCTACACATCTACACACTGATTCATAATCAACCCACAGCCCAAACCGTGAGGGCTGGAGACATGAAATTTTAGACACGGGTGTATCATGTGCCGAAACTGAACACTAAGAAGGGATTTTGCGAAATTCGGCCCGGTTCCTTTGTAATTCAATAAAAACCGGCTAAAATAAACAAAAAATGATCGGATCGCGGAGACCGTGTTTATGTTAGAAGCACGTATCTAGCCAAAACAACTTCGACGACGGGCGACCGGTTTACATTAAAAGCACTTATTTAACCTAAACAATTTCAACGTCGAGTTTCTGCTTTCGTGATCATACTTTTGCCGTACCTAGCGAGGCCGCAGATATTTCAATTATAATTTTGATTTCAATTATAATGTCGATCCGTGACTCAATTAAAAATTACCAAATCACTCCAAATTTAATCCGTCAACATTAAACATCCTCAAATATCTCTTACCACTGCAAACTTTACCAAATCAACCCCAAAAAATTCCCGAACTATGCCAAACTGACATAAACTAGATCCGTTATTTTAAATCATCCCTTACCACCCCTTAGCAACCCCAAGTAACTCCAATCACTTTAAAATAAAACAAAATGACACAAATCATGGCAGATTATGTCCAACTCACACATATTATTTCGTCTACCAAAAATCACCCCCAACTACCCCTTACCACCCCAAAATAAGCCCAATCACTTTAAAATTACAAAAAAATTCTACAAACCGTAGCAAACTATGCCAAACTCATCTAAATTACTTTGACTTCCATAAATCACCCCAAACTACCCCTTACCACCCCAAAATAAGCCCAATCACTTTAAAATTACAAAAAAATTCTACAAACCGTAGCAAACTATGCCAAACTCATCTAAATTACTTTGACTTCCATAAATCACCCCAAACTACCCCTTACCACCCCTAACTCATCCCAATCACTTTAAAATTACAAAAAATGCTACAAACCATAGCAAACTATGCCTAACTCACCTAAATTACTTCGGCTAACATAAATCACCCCCAACAACCCCTTACTACCCCAAAATAAGCCCAATCACTTTAAAATTACAAAAAATGCTACAAACCATAGCAAACTATGCCTAACTCACCTAAATTACTTCGGCTAACATAAATCACCCCCAACAACCCCTTACTACCCCAAAATAAGCCCAATCACTTTAAAATTACAAAAAAATGCTACAAACCATAGCAAACTATGCCTAACTCACCTAAATTACTTCGGCTACCATAAATCAGCCCCAACTACCCCTTACCACCCCAAAATAAGCCCAATCACTTTAAAATTACAAAAAATGCTACAAACCATAGCAAACTATGCCAAACTCACTTAAATTACTTCGGCTAACATAAATCACCCCCAACAACCCCTTACTACCCCAAAATAAGCCCAATCACTTTAAAATTACAAAAAAATGCTACAAACCATAGCAAACTATGCCAAACTCACTTAAATTACTTCGGCTAACATAAATCACCCCCAACAACCCCTTACTACCCCAAAATAAGCCCAATCACTTTAAAATTACAAAAAAATGCTACAAACCATAGCAAACTATGCCTAACTCACCTAAATTACTTCGGCTAACATAAATCACCCCCAACAACCCCTTACTACCCCAAAATAAGCCCAATCACTTTAAAATTACAAAAAATGCTACAAACCATAGCAAACTATGCCTAACTCACCTAAATTACTTCGGCTAACATAAATCACCCCCAACAACCCCTTACTACCCCAAAATAAGCCCAATCACTTTAAAATTACAAAAAATGCTACAAACCATAGCAAACTATGCCAAACTCACTTAAATTACTTCGGCTATCATAAATCACCCCCAACTACCCCTTACTACCCCAAAATAAGCCCAATCACTTTAAAATTACAAAAAATGCTACAAACCATAGCAAACTATGCCAAACTCACTTAAATTACTTCGGCTATCATAAATCACCCCCAACTACCCCTTACCACCCCAAACTCATCCCAATCACTTTAAAATTACAAAAAATGCTACAAACCATAGCAAACTATGCCTAACTCACTTAAATTACTTCGGCTAACATAAATCACCCCCAACTACCCCTTACCACCCCTAACTCATCCCAATCACTTTAAAATTACAAAAAATGCTACAAACCATAGCAAACTATGCCTAACTCACCTAAATTACTTCGGCTAACATAAATCACCCCCAACAACCCCTTACTACCCCAAAATAAGCCCAATCACTTTAAAATTACAAAAAATGCTACAAACCATAGCAAACTATGCCTAACTCACCTAAATTACTTCGGCTAACATAAATCACCCCCAACAACCCCTTACTACCCCAAAATAAGCCCAATCACTTTAAAATTACAAAAAAATGCTACAAACCATAGCAAACTATGCCTAACTCACCTAAATTACTTCGGCTACCATAAATCAGCCCCAACTACCCCTTACCACCCCAAAATAAGCCCAATCACTTTAAAATTACAAAAAATGCTACAAACCATAGCAAACTATGCCTAACTCACCTAAATTACTTCGGCTAACATAAATCACCCTCAACAACCCCTTACTACCCCAAAATAAGCCCAATCACTTTAAAATTACAAAAAAATGCTACAAACCATAGCAAACTATGCCTAACTCACCTAAATTACTTCGGCTACCATAAATCAGCCCCAACTACCCCTTACCACCCCAAAATAAGCCCAATCACTTTAAAATTACAAAAAATGCTACAAACCATAGCAAACTATGCCAAACTCACTTAAATTACTTCGGCTAACATAAATCACCCCCAACAACCCCTTACTACCCCAAAATAAGCCCAATCACTTTAAAATTACAAAAAAATGCTACAAACCATAGCAAACTATGCCTAACTCACCTAAATTACTTCGGCTAACATAAATCACCCCCAACAACCCCTTACTACCCCAAAATAAGCCCAATCACTTTAAAATTACAAAAAATGCTACAAACCATAGCAAACTATGCCAAACTCACTTAAATTACTTCGGCTATCATAAATCACCCCCAACTACCCCTTACCACCCCAAACTCAGCCCAATCACTTTAAAATTACAAAAAATGTTACAAGCCTTATCAAACTATGCCAAACTCATCTAAATTACATTGGCTTCCATAAATCACCCCCAACTACCCCTTACCACCCCAAAATAGGCTCAATCACTTTAAAATTACAAAAAAATTCTACAAACCGTAACAAACTATGCCAAACTCCCCTAAATTACTTCGGCTACCATAAATCACCCCGAACTACCCCTTACAACCCTAAAATAAACCCAATCATTTTAAAATTACAAAATATTCAACAAACCATAGCAAACTATGCCTAACTCACCTAAATTACTTCGGCTACCATAAATCACCCCCAACTACCCCTTACCACCCCAAAATAAGCCCAATCACTTTAAAATTACAAAAAATGCTACAAACCATAGCAAACTATGCCTAACTTACCTAATTTCCTTCGGCTACCATAAATCACCCCCAACTACCCCTTACCACCCCAAAATAAGCCCAATCACTTTAAAACTACAAAAAATGCTACAAACCATAGCAAACTATGCCGAACCCACTTAAATTACTGCGGCTACCATAAATCACCCCCAACTACCCCTTACCAACCACAAACTAAACCCAATCACTTTAAAATTACAAAAAATGCTACAAACCATAGCAAACTATGCCAAACTCACTTAAATTACTTCGGCTATCATAAATCACCCCCAACTACCCCTTACCACCCCAAACTCAGCCCAATCACTTTAAAATTACAAAAAATGTTACAAGCCATATCAAACTATGCCAAACTCATCTAAATTACTTTGGCTTCCATAAATCACCCCCAACTACCCCTTACCACCCCAAAATAGGCTCAATCACTTTAAAATTACAAAAAAATTCTACAAACCGTAGCAAACTATGCCAAACTCCCCTAAATTACTTCGGCTAACATAAATCACCCCCAACAACCCCTAACTACCCCAAAATAAGCCCAATCACTTTAAAATTACAAAAAATGCTACAAACCATAGCAAACTATGCCTAACTTACCTAATTTCCTTCGGCTACCATAAATCACCCCCAACAACCCCTTACTACCCCAAAATAAGCCCAATCACTTTAAAATTACAAAAAAATGCTACAAACCATAGCAAACTATGCCTAACTCACCTAAATTACTTCGGCTACTATAAATCAGCCCCAACTACCCCTTACCACCCCAAAATAAGCCCAATCACTTTAAAATTACAAAAAATGCTACAAACCATAGCAAACTATGCCAAACTCACTTAAATTACTTCGGCTAACATAAATCAACCCCAACAACCCCTTACTACCCCAAAATAAGCCCAATCACTTTAAAATTACAAAAAAATGCTACAAACCATAGCAAACTATGCCTAACTCACCTAAATTACTTCGGCTAACATAAATCACCCCCAACAACCCCTAACTACCCCAAAATAAGCCCAATCACTTTAAAATTACAAAAAATGCTACAAACCATAGCAAACTATGCCAAACTCACTTAAATTACTTCGGCTATCATAAATCACCCCCAACTACCCCTTACCACCCCAAACTCAGCCCAATCACTTTAAAATTACAAAAAATGTTACAAGCCTTATCAAACTATGCCAAACTCATCTAAATTACTTTGGCTTCCATAAATCACCCCCAACTACCCCTTACCACCCCAAAATAGGCTCAATCACTTTAAAATTACAAAAAAATTCTACAAACCGTAACAAACTATGCCAAACTCCCCTAAATTACTTCGGCTACCTTAATCACCCCGAACTACCCCTTACAACCCCAAAATAAACCCAATCATTTTAAAATTACAAAATATTCAACAAATCATAGCAAACTATGCCTAACTCACCTAAATTACTTCGGCTACCATAAATCACCCCCAACTACCCCTTACCACCCCAAAATAAGCCCAATCACTTTAAAATTACAAAAAATGCTACAAACCATAGCAAACTATGCCTAACTTACCTAATTTCCTTCGGCTACCATAAATCACCCCCAACTACCCCTTACCACCCCAAAATAAGCCCAATCACTTTAAAATTACAAAAAATGCTACAAACCATAGCAAACTATGCCGAACCCACTTAAATTACTGCGGCTACCATAAATCACCCCCAACTACCCCTTACCAACCACAAACTAAACCCAATCACTTTAAAATTACAAAAAATGCTACAAACCATAGCAAACTATGCCAAACTCACTTAAATTACTTCGGCTATCATAAATCACCCCCAACTACCCCTTACCACCCCAAACTCAGCCCAATCACTTTAAAATTACAAAAAATGTTACAAGCCATATCAAACTATGCCAAACTCATCTAAATTACTTTGGCTTCCATAAATCACCCCCAACTACCCCTTACCACCCCAAAATAGGCTCAATCACTTTAAAATTACAAAAAAATTCTACAAACCGTAGCAAACTATGCCAAACTCCCCTAAATTACTTCGGCTACCATAAATCACCCCGAACTACCCCTTACAACCCCAAAATAAACCCAATCATTTTAAAATTACAAAATATTCAACAAATCATAGCAAACTATGCCTAACTCACCTAAATTACTTCGGCTACCATAAATCACCCCCAACTACACCTTACCACCCCAAAATAAGCCCAATCACTTTAAAATTACAAAAAATGCTACAAACCATAGCAAACTATACCTAACTTACCTAATTTCCTTCGGCTACCATAAATCACCCCCAACTACCCCTTACCACCCCAAAATAAGCCCAATCACTTTAAAATTACAAAAAATGCTACAAACCATAGCAAACTATGCCAAACTCACTTAAATTACTTCGGCTATCATAAATCACCCCCAACTACCCCTTACCACCCCAAACTCAGCCCAATCACTTAAAAATTACAAAAAATGTTACAAGCCATATCAAACTATGCCAAACTCATCTAAATTACTTTGGCTTCCATAAATCACCCCCAACTACCCCTTACCACCCCAAAATAGGCTCAATCACTTTAAAATTAAAAAACAATTCTACAAACCGTAGCAAACTATCTCAAACTCACCTGAATTACTTCGGCTACCATAAATCACCCCCAACTACCCCTTACCAACCACAAACTAAACCCAATCACTTTAAAATTACAAAAAATGCTACAAACCATAGCAAACTATGCCGAACCCACTTAAATTACTGCGGCTACCATAAATCACCCCCAACTACCCCTTACCAACCACAAACTAAACCCAATCACTTTAAAATTACAAAAAATGCTACAAACCATAGCAAACTATGCCAAACTCACTTAAATTACTTCGGCTATCATAAATCACCCCCAACTACCCCTTACCACCCCAAACTCAGCCCAATCACTTTAAAATTACAAAAAATGTTACAAGCCATATCAAACTATGCCAAACTCATCTAAATTACTTTGGCTTCCATAAATCACCCCCAACTACCCCTTACCACCCCAAAATAGGCTCAATCACTTTAAAATTACAAAAAAATGCTACAAACCATAGCAAACTATGCCTAACTCACCTAAATTACTTCGGCTAACATAAATCACCCCCAACAACCCCTTACTACCCCAAAATAAGCCCAATCACTTTAAAATTACAAAAAAATGCTACAAACCATAGCAAACTATGCCTAACTCACCTAAATTACTTCGGCTACCATAAATCAGCCCCAACTACCCCTTACCACCCCAAAATAAGCCCAATCACTTTAAAATTACAAAAAATGCTACAAACCATAGCAAACTATGCCAAACTCACTTAAATTACTTCGGCTAACATAAATCACCCCCAACAACCCCTTACTACCCCAAAATAAGCCCAATCACTTTAAAATTACAAAAAAATGCTACAAACCATAGCAAACTATGCCTAACTCACCTAAATTACTTCGGCTAACATAAATCACCCCCAACAACCCCTTACTACCCCAAAATAAGCCCAATCACTTTAAAATTACAAAAAATGCTACAAACCATAGCAAACTATGCCTAACTCACCTAAATTACTTCGGCTAACATAAATCACCCCCAACAACCCCTTACTACCCCAAAATAAGCCCAATCACTTTAAAATTACAAAAAATGCTACAAACCATAGCAAACTATGCCAAACTCACTTAAATTACTTCGGCTATCATAAATCACCCCCAACTACCCCTTACTACCCCAAAATAAGCCCAATCACTTTAAAATTACAAAAAATGCTACAAACCATAGCAAACTATGCCAAACTCACTTAAATTACTTCGGCTATCATAAATCACCCCCAACTACCCCTTACCACCCCAAACTCATCCCAATCACTTTAAAATTACAAAAAATGCTACAAACCATAGCAAACTATGCCTAACTCACTTAAATTACTTCGGCTAACATAAATCACCCCCAACTACCCCTTACCACCCCTAACTCATCCCAATCACTTTAAAATTACAAAAAATGCTACAAACCATAGCAAACTATGCCTAACTCACCTAAATTACTTCGGCTAACATAAATCACCCCCAACAACCCCTTACTACCCCAAAATAAGCCCAATCACTTTAAAATTACAAAAAATGCTACAAACCATAGCAAACTATGCCTAACTCACCTAAATTACTTCGGCTAACATAAATCACCCCCAACAACCCCTTACTACCCCAAAATAAGCCCAATCACTTTAAAATTACAAAAAAATGCTACAAACCATAGCAAACTATGCCTAACTCACCTAAATTACTTCGGCTACCATAAATCAGCCCCAACTACCCCTTACCACCCCAAAATAAGCCCAATCACTTTAAAATTACAAAAAATGCTACAAACCATAGCAAACTATGCCTAACTCACCTAAATTACTTCGGCTAACATAAATCACCCCCAACAACCCCTTACTACCCCAAAATAAGCCCAATCACTTTAAAATTACAAAAAAATGCTACAAACCATAGCAAACTATGCCTAACTCACCTAAATTACTTCGGCTACCATAAATCAGCCCCAACTACCCCTTACCACCCCAAAATAAGCCCAATCACTTTAAAATTACAAAAAATGCTACAAACCATAGCAAACTATGCCAAACTCACTTAAATTACTTCGGCTAACATAAATCACCCCCAACAACCCCTTACTACCCCAAAATAAGCCCAATCACTTTAAAATTACAAAAAAATGCTACAAACCATAGCAAACTATGCCTAACTCACCTAAATTACTTCGGCTAACATAAATCACCCCCAACAACCCCTTACTACCCCAAAATAAGCCCAATCACTTTAAAATTACAAAAAATGCTACAAACCATAGCAAACTATGCCAAACTCACTTAAATTACTTCGGCTATCATAAATCACCCCCAACTACCCCTTACCACCCCAAACTCAGCCCAATCACTTTAAAATTACAAAAAATGTTACAAGCCTTATCAAACTACGCCAAACTCATCTAAATTACTTTGGCTTCCATAAATCACCCCCAACTACCCCTTACCACCCCAAAATAGGCTCAATCACTTTAAAATTACAAAAAAATTCTACAAACCGTAACAAACTATGCCAAACTCCCCTAAATTACTTCGGCTACCATAAATCACCCCGAACTACCCCTTACAACCCCAAAATAAACCCAATCATTTTAAAATTACAAAATATTCAACAAATCATAGCAAACTATGCCTAACTCACCTAAATTACTTCGGCTACCATAAATCACCCCCAACTACCCCTTACCACCCCAAAATAAGCCCAATCACTTTAAAATTACAAAAAATGCTACAAACCATAGCAAACTATGCCTAACTTACCTAATTTCCTTCGGCTACCATAAATCACCCCCAACTACCCGTTACCACCCCAAAATAAGCCCAATCACTTTAAAATTACAAAAAATGCTACAAACCATAGCAAACTATGCCGAACCCACTTAAATTACTGCGGCTACCATAAATCACCCCCAACTACCCCTTACCAACCACAAACTAAACCCAATCACTTTAAAATTACAAAAAATGCTACAAACCATAGCAAACTATGCCAAACTCACTTAAATTACTTCGGCTATCATAAATCACCCCCAACTACCCCTTACCACCCCAAACTCAGCCCAATCACTTTAAAATTACAAAAAATGTTACAAGCCATATCAAACTATGCCAAACTCATCTAAATTACTTTGGCTTCCATAAATCACCCCCAACTACCCCTTACCACCCCAAAATAGGCTCAATCACTTTAAAATTACAAAAAAATTCTACAAACCGTAGCAAACTATGCCAAACTCCCCTAAATTACTTCGGCTACCATAAATCACCCCGAACTACCCCTTACAACCCCAAAATAAACCCAATCATTTTAAAATTACAAAATATTCAACAAATCATAGCAAACTATGCCTAACTCACCTAAATTACTTCGGCTACCATAAATCACCCCGAACTACACCTTACCACCCCAAAATAAGCCCAATCACTTTAAAATTACAAAAAATGCTACAAACCATAGCAAACTATACCTAACTTACCTAATTTCCTTCGGCTACCATAAATCACCCCCAACTACCCCTTACCACCCCAAAATAAGCCCAATCACTTTAAAATTACAAAAAATGCTACAAACCATAGCAAACTATGCCAAACTCACTTAAATTACTTCGGCTATCATAAATCACCCCCAACTACCCCTTACCACCCCAAACTCAGCCCAATCACTTAAAAATTACAAAAAATGTTACAAGCCATATCAAACTATGCCAAACTCATCTAAATTACTTTGGCTTCCATAAATCACCCCCAACTACCCCTTACCACCCCAAAATAGGCTCAATCACTTTAAAATTAAAAAACAATTCTACAAACCGTAGCAAACTATCTCAAACTCACCTGAATTACTTCGGCTACCATAAATCACCCCCAACTACCCCTTACCAACCACAAACTAAACCCAATCACTTTAAAATAAAAAAAAATGCTACAAACCATAGCAAACTATGCCTAACTCACCTAAATTACTTCGGCTACCATAAATCACCCCCAACTACCCCTTACCACCCCAAAATAAGCCCAATCACTTTAAAATTACGAAAAATGCTACAAGCCATAGCAAACTATCTCAAACTCACCTGAATTACTTCGGCTACCATAAATCACCCCCAACTACCCCTTACCACCCCAAACAAAGCCCAATCACTTTAAAATTACAAAAAATGCTACAAAACATAGCAAGCTATGCCAAACTCACTTAAATTACTTCGGCTACCATAAATTAATAATCGTTTTCAATCAAAATCTTCTATTTGGTTGTGTTATTTATAAATGCCTTATCGTATTAAATCATAAAATATTAATAAATATCTGCACATAAAATATATTGTTCCGACTAATAGTCGTTATTCTGAATATTAAATAGGCTGATACCTATTTCGATTCTCTTCCACCTTCCAATAAATATTTGTTCCAGTTGAGATGCAAACATAAACGTATTTATGAATTGCAACACGCTGACGGGGCAAGCCCTACCTTTTCAACATGCGTGCATTTGTATAAACAGCTCTATGGTTTTTAACTTTAAAGAGGTATAAAGGCCGTGTAAGCGCTAGAGTTTCGTAAAAATATCTGAAAAATTCGAAATTCTGCAATTGAATCAGAACTATCTTTGTGTTCGATAGTGAATTTATACTTGGAGTGGCACTGCCAACCCTGCCACCCCTGACGAGGCACCTGCTGACTACTCTCCTTCCAGGGAAACTTTATAAATCAACGTCAAAATAATTTAGGGCGCCTGAATGTAAAAATATCACTGTGTAATAAGTTCAGACGGACATGGAACACTTGAAATTTCGATATTTGTTTGTAATTCGTCACAGGTCCATGAAGAATTGCATGTTAATGTAAACAAGTGTTAGATTGTCGGAGAGACCGAATAAGATTTTTAACATTCCTGTCAAAATATTTATTTACATTAGAATGTTAATTTCTTAAATTGATTTTGTGAAAATTATGACGGGCCATACGAGTACACCTGTGCGAGTATTATTTGGTACATACAAATTAATCTCTTTTGTTATCCAAATTGTTTTTATACGCACTAGGCACGTGCACCTCATATAATTGTGAAAATTGCTGCTTCAGCGTCTGGAACGCTGGTACTCAACGTCGCCAAGGTCGAGGCGACGCATCGGTATTCAAAGTTCTATCGCTATTAAATAAATTATTTTAATATAATATTCCCGATTTGTTCTTGCCGTTAACCAAAACTCTCCCCAATCGATTTTCGAAAAATTTCCAGCGTCGGACCGGACTTCACTTATTTTCGTACGCTAATTTTTACCGTTCAGTTAATGATAGTGGTGTATTTGTTCTTCACCAAACCTGCTCCGGCCGAAATCCGAAATTTTCACTGACATCATACGCTTAAGTATTGTATGCTTAGACACGATTTATTTACACTATTTATTTTACGTACATTGCGTTCATTATTGTTCTGCATTATTTATAAGATGGAGCAGTTTGAAAATCTAATAGTAAGCGGAGAACAAACACCACCACGTATAATTCCCGTGCAAAGTGATGGAAATAGTCTTTCTTACTATCTTTCCTATTGCATTTTTAATACCGGAAATAGAGCTCAAGAGCGAAGGATAACTTCGACTTTTTTTATACATAATTCCTAAATACTTCGTTTTTATGGTGTAAAATTTTGTATTTATATATTTCAACATTGTCTTTAACGTTGTCAGAGAACTAAATGGGAATAATTTGGAATAATTTAGCTTCTATGTCAACTCTCCTTCTCTTGGAACTTTTGAAAACAACGACAAAATTCTTTAGGGCGCCTGGATTTGAAAATATAACTCTGTGTAATAAGTTTAGACTGACTAGAGTGAAAATAAAGGAGCTTGCACCCAGAAACGAAATTAGATGGAACACTTGAAGTTGAAATATTTGTTTGTAATTCGTCACAAGTCCATGAGGGAATGCGTGTTAATGTAAACAAATGTGAGTTTATTGGAGAGGCCGAATAAGATTTTTACATTATTTAAGCAGCTGGAGCCTGCCACGTCAAGGGCAAGGTCAGAAACGTGAAAAGGCCATGCTCGATTTAGTTTGATTGAGTGTCTATGCAGAAATTCGCACATACCAAGCGTTGGATAAGCATTTCTTATCGTTTCTTAGAATTCGAGAATTGCTGGTTCAGCGTGTGGAGCAGTACTCGATCGCGGTGTTTAATTTTAACACAACTACAATTGTGAAAATTGCTGCTCCAGTGTCGGAAACTGTTCGCAAAGTCGCCAAATTCGCTGAGGCGACGCAACAGTGTTCGAAGGTCTACCGCTATCAAATAAAGTATTTTAATTTAACATTTGATCCTCGCGTTAACCAAATCTGCCCCCAATCAATTTTCGAAAAATTATCAGCATCGGACCGGACTCCACTTATATTTGTACGCTAATTTTTACGTTTAGTTAATGATAGTGGTGTATTTGTTTTTTACCAAATTTGCCCCGAAATTTTCACCGTTGTATGTACCAGATATCACTGACATTCATACCAGTGGCGGTGTAAGCGCTAAATTTTTGTGAAAATATCTGAAAAATTCATAATTCTGCAACTGAATTACAGAACTAATTTTGTGTTCGATAGTAAATTTATACTTGGAGTGGCACTGCCAACCCTGCCACCCCTGACGAGCCCCACTGCTGACTACTTTCCTTCCAGAAAAATTTTTGAAATCAGCGGCAAAATAAATTTAGGGCACCTGGATATGAAAATATCAATATGTAATAAGTTCAGACTGACAAGAGTGAAAAAAACCGCTTGCATCCAGAAACGAAATCAAATGGAACACTTGAAATTTAGATATTTGTTTGTAATTCGTCACAGGTCCATGAAGGCATGCATGTTAATGTAAACAAGTGTTAGTTTGTCGGAGAGGCCGAATAAGATTTTTACACTCACCACATTCCCGTCAAAATATTTATATACTTTAGTATGTTAATTTATTTTGTGCAAATTATGACGGGCCAGTCGAGTACACCTGCGCGAGTATTATTTGGTAATCCAAATTTTTTTAATACGCACTAGGCACGTGCACCTAATATAATTGTTAAAATTGCTGCTTCAGCGTCTGGAACGCTGGTACTCAACGTCGCCAAGGTCGAGGCGATGCATCAGTATTCGAAGTTCTATCGCTATGAAATAAATTTTTTTAATATAATATTCCCGATTTGTTCTTGACGTTAAGTAAATATCTCCCCAATCGATTTTCGAAAAATTACCATCGTCGTACCGGACTCCACTTATATACCGTACGCTAATTTTTACGTTCATTTAATGATAGTGGTGTATTTGATCTTCACCAAACCTGCTCCGGCCAAAATCCGAAATTTGCAGTTTTACCGGATTTCACTGACATCATAAGTAATGTGTGCTTATACACGATTTACACTATTTATTTTATGTACATTGTGTTCATTATTGTTCTGCATTATTTATAACTAAGATGGAGGAATAGTAAGCGGGGTACAAATACCACCACGTATAATTCCTCTGAAAAGTGATGGAAATAGTCTTTTTTACTATCTTTCCTATTGCATTTTATTACCGAAAATAGAGCTCAAGAGGTTCGCACTATAATTGTTCATTTTAAAATTACCAAATTTTCTGTATATTTTACCTGAATACGTTAAAAACCCCTAAACATAATGTACCATTCCAAACTACTCTCAAAAATCATACACTTGCCATTCCAAACTACCCCACATCAACCTAAAATGTAAAAAAATTACGAATTACAAGCAAACTACGCTAAACTCGCATAAATTACTTCGACTTCCGCTATATCACCCCAACCACTTCTTACCAAGCCAAACTAAACCCAATCGCATTAAAATTACCAAAAGTTTCGTTTAATCCGCCAAAGCTAAACCCCGCCAACCATCAATAACCATTCAAAACAATCCCCAAAAAAAACCTAATCATCCGAAACTACACCAAATACATCGTTTTTATGGTGTGAAATTATTTATTTATATATTTCAACATTCTTCGACGACATTCTTTAATGTTGTTAGAGAACTAAAAGGGAATAATTTGGAATAGTTCAGCTTCTCTGTCAACTCTCCTTCTCTTGAAGAGTGAAAAAGAGTGAAAAAAAAGGAGCTTGCACCCAGAAACGAAATTATCGTCATTTTCCAAATCATATTGAAGTACCCGGTCCTGGCAATGCAGGTTAATTTCAGCAAATTTGTTTATTTTGTGATTGGAAAAGTAGAGCATTCCTGTTTAATTGTATTATAATGTCGATTAGTCTACATCACAAATACACCACTTTTGTCAACACTGCGTTTATTTAATCTACGTCCGGGCAACGCCGGGTACATTCAGCTAGTATAATATAAAATATATTTAATGGTCGATGTGTACAGTAATTAGAGGTCTCGGTTATAAGTACTTCCGCCTGGGCCGATCGTCAACATCGACAATCCACTTGAAATTTCAAGTGGTTGCGTATTCGTCGCCTTTTGCTGAATTAGCCGTTTTCTGGAAATCGTGGCAGATACTTAATGCCGTATAATATGTATGATTAAATATTATAATTATATTCTTCATTAAATATTATAATTATATTCTTCATGGGACGAGACGGGCCGAAACTTACAAAGACAACCTAACCTGACAGCCTTGCAACTATCATTGCAATAAATGACATGATACATAATCTCACATCAATCGACATTATCCGAAATTTATGTATGACGGGTATGTTACATAGAAATAAATCTGTTTTGCTACAAGAATTGTTCCGTTTTAATACGTAATTAATACGAAATAGAAGGCACGTGCAACTAATAAAATTGCTGCTTCAGCGCCTGAAACAGTAAGTACTCCATCCCATGGTCAACGTCGCCAGATCGACAGCGCGTCAGTATTCGAAGTTGTATCGGTATCGAATAAAGCATTTTAATTTAACGTTGTTCGCGTTAACCAAATCTGCCCGAAACCGATTTTCGAAACATTTTCACTGTCGGACCAGACTCTTTTTTACTTATCTTTCGCTTATTTTTAAGTTCCGCTGGTGAGAGTGATAGTGTTAGTGATTTGTTCTTCATCAAATTTGCCCCGGCTGAAATCAGAAAATTTGTAACGTTGGACCGGACTTCACTCGCACTTCACACGCTTAAGTATTCTGTTCATATAAACATTTTACACCATTTATTTTTGGAATTTTTAGTTTTTCAGTTTTTTTTTACATTGCGTTCATTATTGCTCGAATCTATTGTTTATAAGTAAGATGGAGCAGTTTCAAATTCTAATAGTAAACGGAGTACAAATACCACACCGTGTAATTCCCGTGAAAGGTGATGGAAATTGTCTTTTTTACTCTCTTTCCTATTGCATTTTTAACACCGTAAATAGAGCTCAAGAGGTTCGCACATTAATTGTTCAACACGTTGCGGCCAATTGGGCCAGGTTTCAATTATTATCGTGCAACCGAGAAGGGAATAATTATGCTGACCAGTTTGTTTATTCTGAAGATATGTCAAAATTATCTACATATGGTTCTGTTTGTGAGTTGACTGCAGCAGGAGAAATGTTTCCATTTTGTTTTCAAGTATATCATAACGGTAGTTTTTATGCGCAATTTGGTGAACATAATCAGTCAATTCGTAAACTTAGATTTTCCGGAAGTTTATCTAACGGTCATTTCGATGTCCTTGAATCACTTCCTGAGCCACGACTTATAGAACATTCCCAAATTGCGTCTTCGACTAAAGAGTCTGTTCAAGATAATTCTTCTCAGACATCACATAAAAGGAAGCGCCGTGCGCGTTTTTCAAACAGAACTAGAAACACCCAACTAAAAATTTCTGCCGTAAAAAATGCATCAAAAAATAAAGAGCACAAGAAGGCTGCTTCAGTGAAATACGCAAAAAAAAATCCAGAAGTTCATAGAGCTGCTGTAGCGAAATATGCCCAAAAACATCCCGAAGTTAATAGAGCTGCTGTTGCGAAATATGCGCAACAACATCCGGAAGTTAATAGAGCTGCTGTTGCGAAATATGCGCAAAAACATCCGGAAGTTAAAAGAGCTGCTGTTGCGAAATATGCGCAACAACATCCGGAAGTTAATAAAGCTGCTGTTGTGAAATATGCGCAAGAACATCCGGAAGTTAAAAGAGCTGCTGTTGCGAAATATGCGCAACAACATCCGGAAGTTAATAGAGCTGCTGTTGCGAAATATGCGCAAGAACATCCGGAAGTTAACAGAGCTGCTGTTGCGAAACATGCGCAAGAACATCCCGAAGGTCATAGAGCTGCCGTTCGTAGATATACACAACAGCTCCCAGAGGTTAACAGAAACGCTGTTGCGCGTTATGATCCACGCAACGAAAAAAGAATTCAACGAAGGACACTTTCTTGGACGCAAAAGGCTAATTCTGCATTCCGATATGACCCATGTATTGCATACGACGCAGAAAAAACTATACAATTGGGTGAAATGAGCATAATATGCCAATGGTGCAAAGCCCTCAAGTGGAAGGGGGAGACACCTGGCATGTGTTGCAACAATGGAAAGGTGCAATTAATACCATTCGAACAACAACCTGAACCTATAAGGAGCCTTTTGTCCTTTTTACATCCGAAATCAAAACATTTTCTAAATTCTATTAGGAAATATAACGGCTGTTTTCAAATGACATCCTTTGCGGCTAAAGAGGTTTCTGAAGGTAGCTTTAGGCCCACATTTAAAGTTCAAGGTCAGGTGTACCATTTAGCTGGGAGTTTGTTGCCACCTAATGCTAACGAAGAACCTAAATTCCTTCAGATATATTTTGTGGGAGAAGACGAGAAAGAGACTACTCTTAGGTGTCGGAATTTTACAGATGTAAATAATGCTTTGGTGGCGCAACTACAAAAGATGCTTCACGAGAATAACAAATACGTTAGAGATTTTAAAGCTACCATTGAAAATATTCCACAAAATACAGAAGATTTCCGTGTAGTCATACATGCCGAAAGAAAACCCATAAACGCTCATCGAGGTCGTTACAATAATCCTATCGCCAATGAAATTGCTATAGTAATGGAAGGTCAAATATTTGAAAAAAGAGACATTGTGTTGCACAGTCGCGATGACAAGTTACAACGAATAAGTGAGTTGAACAGAGCATACGACGCGTTGCAATATCCCTTAATGTTTTGTAGAGGTGAGGATGGTTATTCCATAACAGTACCTCAAACTGACCCTGTTTCAAAGATGCCTTTAAATAAAACCGTTTCGGCAGCAAATTTCTATGCTTATCGCATTATGATTAGACAGCACGAAATTAATCATCTTCTCTGTTACCGAAGCTTACTAAGTCAATTTTTAGTTGACATGTATGCAAAAATCGAAACAGAAAGATTAAATTTTATCAAGAATAATCAAACAAAATTAAGGGCGGAAAATTACGTTCATTTACAAGATGCAATTAAAAAGGCTGATGCCAATGCTGCAGAGTTAGGTCGATTGGTAATTCTCCCGTCAACATTCACTGGCGGACCCAGGTATATGCATGAACGTACCCAAGACGCGTTGACATATGTACGCCACTACGGCCGTCCAGATTTATTTATTACTTTTACGTGCAACCCAAAGTGGAAAGATATTACAGATGTATTATTGTTCGATCAACAGCCGCATGATCGACATGACGTCATTAGCCGCGTCTTTCGTCTGAAAGTGAGAACAATGATGAACCTATTGACCAAGGCTCAAATATTTGGACCCGTTCGCTGTTACATGTATTCGGTAGAATGGCAGAAACGAGGACTTCCGCATGTACATATTTTGCTATGGTTGGAAAACCGAATTTGTGCTGATAAAATAGATGACGTGATCTGTGCAGAAATTCCATCTCCCGCAGAAGATCCGATTCTTCACGAAATAATTAAATCCAATATGATTCATGGACCGTGCGGTAACATAAATAGAGATTCTCCGTGTATGATTGATGGAATCTGTTCAAAGAAGTATCCTCGACAATTAATAAGAGATACACAGACAGGTGAGGATGGTTATCCTAAGTACCGACGAAGATCACCGCAAGATGGTGGGTTCACTGTTGAAATTAAAGGCAAACAACTCGACAACCGGTGGGTTGTACCGTTTAATCCGGTCCTGTCTCGCACTTTTAATGCACACATTAACGTAGAGTACTGCAATTCTGTCAAATCTATCAAATATATCTGCAAATACGTTAATAAAGGCAGCGATCAGGCGGCCTTTGCACTACAAAATGAACTAGATGAGGTGGCAATCTATAAAACGGGAAGGTATATAAGCACTTCGGAAGCTGTTTGGCGCATTCTATGTTTTCCCATTCACGAAAGGTTTCCTCCTGTTGTTCATCTTTCCGTCCATTTGGAAAATGGACAGAGAATCTATTTTAATGAAGACAATCTTTTGGATAGGGTCAATAACCCTCCAAAAACCACATTAATGGCCTTTTTTGATTTATGCACAAACGACGATTTTGCCAAAACACTTTTTTACCACGAAGTGCCTTCATATTATACGTGGAACAAGAATAAATTTCAACGTAGAAAGCTAGGAAAAAATATTGATGAATATCCGGGTGTAAAAAAAGATAACGTCCTTGGAAGGGTTTATACAGTACATCCCAACAATGCCGAGTGTTACTACCTTCGCCTACTATTGCATGAGGTTCGTGGACCTACTTCTTTCTTAAGTATTAGGACGGTTAATGGCGTAGTACATTCTACTTTTAAATCCGCATGTAAAGCCCTGGGATTGTTGGAAGATGACAAACATTGGGACAACACACTAGAAGATGCTACTATCTCAGAATCACCGATTAAACTGAGAGAATTGTTTGCAATAATGTTAGTGTTTTGTCATGTATCCGACCCATTGCAGCTTTGGGAGAAATACAAAGACAGTATGTCCGAGGATATTCTCAGAAGGGTGGCAAGAGAGCTGGCAGTTGAAGAATTACATGCCAAAACGGAGGTACAACAAGGCATTGTTTCTTCTAGAAGATGTTATTCTAACAATCGGTGATCAACCCTTAACACATTTTGGATTGCCGCAACCGAAACGCAATACCAACGAGATTACGGAAAATTTGGTTTATATTAGAGAAAAGAACTACGATATTGAAGTTTTATTACAAATGGTCGAAGAAAACGAACCGTTACTTACAAGTGAACAGAAAGAGGTTTACTTAGAAATTTTAGAAAACTTAGACTACGGCAAAGTTTTCTTTTTAGATGCACCTGGGGGTACAGGAAAAACATTCCTTATAAATTTGTTATTATCGAAAATACGCAGTTCCAATAAAATTGCTATCGCGGTGGCCTCTTCGGGAATTGCAGCAACTTTGCTACAGGGTGGTAGAACTGCCCATTCTGTTTTTAAATTGCCCCTAAATTTAAACTCCACAGATAATCCGTTATGCAACATATCAAAACAAAGCGACGTGGCTCGATTGCTTTATGACTGCAGTCTAATTGTGTGGGACGAATGTACCATGGCGCACAAAAAAGCGGTTGAGGCTCTTGACCGTACATTAAGAGACATTAGAAATAATGATTCGATTATGGGAAAAGTTACCGTTGTATTAGCAGGAGATTTCAGACAAACGCTGCCTGTTGTACCGAGAGGAACTCGGGCTGATGAAGTTAATGCTTGCTTGAAATCGTCCTATTTGTGGCCCAAAATACAAAAAATTTCATTATCTAAAAACATGCGAGTATACCTAAGAGGTGATACTGGAGCTGGTGAATATGCGCAACTTTTATTAAATTTAGGTGAGGGTCGTACGCCAGAAATAGATGGGAAAATTGAAATTTCGTCAAGCCTGGCAACGGTGGTTCAAAATGTTGCCGATTTAATAGATAAAATTTATCCGGATATTCGAAATTTGAAATATAAATCTATGTCCTGGTTGCGAGAACGAGCCATTTTATCACCGAAAAATGATAGTGCTAATGAATTAAATAACATTATCCTTGATGGCTTTGAGAGTGAAGAGTTGACATACAAATCTGTCGACTCGGTATTGAATACTGATGAAGCCGTCAATTATCCGGTGGAATTTTTGAATTCATTAAATCCTCCTGGAATGCCTGTCCATAAACTCAAATTGAAGATTGGCGCTCCAATAATGTTGCTGCGTAACTTGAAACCGCCCAAACTTTGCAATGGTACAAGGCTTCAGATCACGAAACTGTACCAAAACGTAATTGAAGCAAGTATATTTACTGGTTGTGCGCAGGGCGAGTCTGTATTCATCCCCCGAATCCCGCTCATTCTATCGGATTACCCCTTTGAATTTAAAAGATTGCAATTCCCTGTGAAGGTATGTTTTGCAATGACGATAAATAAATCTCAGGGACAGTCTTTAAAAGAAGCAGGGATCGATCTGAGGGGGGATTGTTTTTCGCATGGGCAGTTGTATGTGGCATGCTCAAGAGTCAGTAATCCATCTTCTTTGGTTATATTGGCACCGGATAATAAAGCTGCCAATATTGTTTACAAAGAAGCGATCTCAAAATGAGAACAGAATAATAAATACAGAATAAAAGTGGCGTTTCATTTTTAGATTAAACGTCATTTTCGATGTCCTATAATCGCTTCTGAGTGTTTAGAGCTTTGGATATTTCTTTGGGCTGGTTGAGTTGGATTTTACATATTATATTATTCTTGAAAAAAAATTTTTTTGGGATAGGACACCGCCTATTTCCATTGGATTTTTACTGTGCGCAGGCATACGCCTGATATTTGATGCATATAAAAATATTGTGGGGTTCATGTTATGGTATGTTATGCTTTATAAGGTTTATTTGGATCATTTACATTCATATTTGCAATGCAAAAACTAGAATGTAAAAAAACACACGATAACCAAAAACCAAATCTGTGAAGATTTAATATGTGCTGTGAACTTGGCCCCACTTATTTTTATTTTAGTCTGACATAACATTTCATGTAATTGAAGAGTTCATTGATGTGAACAGTAATGTAAAATACTGCTCTGCTCTGGCCGGAATCCAAAGAAAATATTCAAGTGATGTCTAATGTAAAAATCCTAGAATTTACAAACTTTCAAATATTAAATAGTGAAAGAAACAATTGCTGTTTCTTCAGTACTTTCTAATTAATCGACACTCTCCCTTACTGATACACAATTTTTCCTTATCAATCCACAAGTTTCTTTATCAATCCATAATTTTTACTTATGACTTATCGTTATCCTTTTTCCTTCCTTCTATCCCTATCCTGGCAAGAAAGCTCTACACCTTCCCGTTGGTTCTTGCTGAACAATTGCAAATTTTTTATCATGCGATTGACTAAGTAGAGCATTCCTGTTTCATTGTATTATAATGTCGATTGGTCAACTTCGTTAATGCAACACCTTTGTCAACAGAGCATTTATTTAATCTACGTCCGGGCAACGCCGGGTACATTCAGCTAGTTTAAGAATAAAACAACAAAAAACGGGCAATACTAAATGTAATTAAATGTAAATATAATAAAGGAAGTTTGGTAAAAATGCATGAATCATCAGTAGTTATTTTAATTATCCTGTTCGATTGTTTTAAATGTTTAACTATTATTACTATTGAATATTTATGTTAATAAATAATAATAAGAGATAGATAGACGTATTATTTGTTAAACACATTTCTATTACGTATTTTTGATTAATAAATTGATTAATAGATTAATATGTAATTTGTAATTAAACAGCCATTCTAGTCTGATCTAATTAGATACTAGCATACCAGCGAACCTTTTATAAACGTTGATAAACACCTGAAACCATCATAGGTTATTTATGCATTATTTTCATTCATTTATTAGTTCCAAAAATGAACGTCAGAGGCCGAGCCTTGGTAAAACTTACTAATGGACTACGGAAGTACAGGGAATATAATGGTGGAACTATTTCTTGTCACAGCAATCACATCTATTCTGCAGCCGATTACGTCACTCAAATGTTATAGGTCACCGCTTTTTTCACAATAGCTCTGATCTTTGCGGAGAAAGCACCTCCAAGTGCAAAATTACTGGACTTGTTTCATTGTTGATTTCTGGCGTTTCTTTCTTTCTTTTTTGGTATTGTAATTATATCTATTTGTAAATTAATACTTACAGCTCGACGTTTTTAATTTCCGTTTAAAAAACGTTAAATAAAGGTATAAAAGTAAGGTGGAAATAACGTTTATAATTTCGGTTAAAAAAACGTTTATAATTTCCGTTGAATAAACGTCTTTAATTTCCGTTTAAAAAACGTTGAATAAAGGTATAAAAAAAAATTAGGTATAAATAACGTTTATTATTTCGGTTAAAAAAACGTTTATTATTTCGGTTAAAAAAACGTTTATAATTTTCGTTGAATAAACGTTTTTAATTTTAGTTAAAAAAACGTTTCTAATTTACGTTGAATAAACGTTTTTAATGTTAGTTAAAAAAACGTTTCTAATTGACGTTGAATAAACGTTAAAAAAACGCTGAATATTGGTTTCAAATAACGTTATATCGCGGGACATTAAAACGTTAAATAAACGTCAAATAAAACGTTGAAGTAACGTTTATAATGTCAGTTAAAAAAAACGTTTCTAATTAACGTTGAGTAAACGTTAAAAAAACGTTGAAGAGTGGTTTTAAAAAACGTTAAATCGAGGGACATTAAAACGTTAAATCAACGTCAAATATAAACGTTTAATAAACGTTTGTGTGTTTACGAACTCACACACATTATTTCGGCTACCAAAAATCATCCCAAACTACCCCTTACCTCTCCAAACTAAGCCCAATCACTTTAAAATTACAAAAAATGCTACAAAACATAGCAAACTATGCCAAACTCACCTACATTACTTCGGCTACTATAAATCACCCCCAACTACCCCTTGCCACCCCAAACTAAACCCAATCACTTTAAAATTACAAAAAATGCTACAAAACCTAGCAAACTATGCCAAACTCACTTAAATTATTTCAGCTACAACATTTCAGCCCCAACTAACACTTACCACCCCAAAATAAGCCCAATCACTTTAAAATTACAAAAAATGCTAGAAACGCCTACCATAAATCACCCCCAACTACCTCTTACCACCCCAAACTAAACCCAATCACTTTAAAATTACAAAAAAAGCTACAAACCATAGCAACCTCTGTCAAACTCACCTAAATTACTTCGGCTACCATAAATCAACCCTAACTATCCCTTACCACAACAAACTATGCCAGACTCGCCTAAATTACTTCGGCTACTCTAAATCATCACCAACTAACCCTTACCACAACAAACTAAACCCAATCACTTTTAAATTACAAAAAAATGCTAGTAACCATAGCGAACTATGCCAAACTCACCTAAATCACTTCGGCTACCATAAATCATCACCAACTAACCCTTACCACAACAAACTAAACCAAATCACTTTTAAATTACAAAAAAATGCTACTAACCATAGCAAACTATGCCAAACTCACCTAAATTACTTCGGCTATCAAAAATTACCCCCAACTACACTTTACAGCAACAAACTAAGCCCAATCACTTTAAAATTACAAAAAAATGCTAAAAATCATAACAAACTATACCAGAATTACCTAAATTAGTTTGGCTACCGTAAATCGCCCCCAACTATCCCTTACCACAACAAACCCAACCATATCATCTTAAAATTACAAAAAAAGGTGTACAAATCATAACAAACTATGCCAGACTCACCTAAATTACTTCGGCTACTCTAAATCATCACCAACTAACCCTTACCACAACAAACTAAACCCAATCACTTTTAAATTACAAAAAAATGCTAGTAACCATAGCAATCTATGCCAAACTCACCTAAATTACTTCGGCTATCAAAAATCACCCCCAACTACACTTTACAGCAACAAACTAAACCCAATCACTTTAAAATTACAAAAAAATGCTAAAAATCATAACAAACTATACCAGAATCACCTAAATTACTTCGGCTACCGTAAATCACCCCCAACTATCCCTTACCACAACAAAGCAAACCATATCATCTTAAAATTACAAAAAAAGGTGTACAAATCATAACAAACTATGCCAGACTCACCTAAATTACTTCGGCTACTCTAAATCATCACCAACTAACCCTTACCACAACAAACTAAACCCAATCATTTTTAAATTACAAAAAAATGCTAGTAACCATAGCAAACTATGCCAAACTCATCTAAATTACTTCGGCTACCATAAATCATCACCAACTAACCCTTACCACAACAAACTAAACCCAATCACTTTTAAATTACAAAAAAATGCTACTAACCATAGCAAACTATGCCAAACTCACCTAAATTACTTCGGCTATCAAAAATCACCCCCAACTACACTTTACAGCAACAAACTAAGCCCAATCACTTTAAAATTACAAAAAAATGCTAAAAATCATAACAAACTATAAAAGAATCACCTAAATTACTTCGGCTACCGTAAATCACCCCCAACTACCCCTTACCACAACAAACCAAACCATATCATCTTAAAATTACAAAAAAAGGTGTACAAATCATAACAAACTATGCAAGACTCACCAAAATTACTTCGGCTACTCTAAATCATCACCAACTAACCCTTACCACAACAAACTAAACCCAATCACTTTTAAATTACAAAAAAATGCTACTAACCGTAGCAAACTATGCCAAACTCACCTAAATTACTTCGGCTACCATAAATCATCACTAACTATCCCTTACCTCCACAAACTAAATCCAATCACTTTTAAATTACAAAAAAATGCTACTAACCATAGCAAACTATGCCAAACTCACCTAAATTACTTCGGCTATCAAGAATCACCCCCAACTACACTTTACAGCAACAAACTAAGCCCAATCACTTTAAAATTACAAAAAAATGCTAAAAATTATAACAAACTATACCAGAATCACCTAGATTACTTCGGCTATCGTAAATCACCCCCAACTATCCCTTACCACAACAAACCAAACCATATCATCTTAAAATTACAAACAAAGGTGTACAAATCATAACAAACTATGCCAGACTCACCTAAATTACTTCGGCTACTCTAAATCATCACCAACTAACCCTTACCACAACAAACTAAACCCACTCACTTTTAAATTACAAAAAAATGCTAGTAACCATAGCAAACTATGCCAAACTCACCTAAATTACTTCGGCTACCATAAATCATCACCAACTAACCCTTACCACAACAAACTAAACCCAATCACTTTTAAATTACAAAAAAATGCTACTAACCATAGCAAACTATGCCAAACTCACCTAAATTACTTCGGCTATTAAAAATCACCCCCAACTACACTTTACAGCAACAAACTAAGCCCAATCACTTTAAAATTACAAAAAAATGCTAAAAATCATAACAAACTATACCAGAATCACCTAAATTACTTCGGCTACCGTAAATCACCCCCAACTATCCCTTACCACAACAAACCAAACCATATCATCTTAAAATTACAAAAAAAGGTGTACAAATCATAACAAACTATGCCAGACTCACCTAAATTACTTCGGCTACTCTAAATCATCACCAACTAACCCTTACCACAACAAACTAAACCCAATCACTTTTAAATTACAAAAAAAATGCTACTAACCATAGCAAACTATGCCAAACTCACCTAAATTACTTCGGCTATCAAAAATCACCCCCAACTACACTTTACAGCAACAAACTAAGCCCAATCACTTTAAAATTACAAAAAAATGTTAAAAATCATAACAAACTATACCAGAATCACCTAAATTACTTCGGCTACCGTAAATCACCCCCAACTATCCCTTACCACAACAAACCAAACCATATCATCTTAAAATTACAAAAAAAGGTGTACAAATCGTAACAAACTATGCCAGACTCACCTAAATTACTTCGGCTACTCTAAATCATCACCAACTAACCCTTACCACAACAAACTAAACCCAATCACTTTTAAATTACAAAAAAAATGCTACTTACCATAGCAAACTATGCCAAACTCACCTAAATTACTTCGGCTATCAAAAATCACCCCCAACTACACTTTACAGCAACAAACTAAGCCCAATCACTTTAAAATTACAAAAAAATGATAAAAATCATAACAAACTATACCAGAATCACCTAAATTACTTCGGCTACCGTAAATCACCCCCAACTATCCCTTACCACAACAAACCAAACCATATCATCTTAAAATTACAAAAAAAGGTGTACAAATCATAACAAACTATGCAAGACTCACCAAAATTACTTCGGCTACTCTAAATCATCACCAACTAACCCTTACCACAACAAACTAAACCCAACCTAACCATAGCAAACTATGCCAAACTCACCTAAATTACTTCGGCTACCATAAATCATCACTAACTAACCCTTACCGCAACAATCTAAACCCAATCACTTTTAAATTACAAAAAAATGCTAGTAACCATAGCAAACTATGCCAAACTCACCTAAATTACTTCGGCTACCATAAATCATCACCAACTAACCCTTACCACAACAAACTAAACCCAATCACTTTTAAATTACAAAAAAATACTACTAACCATAGCAAACTATTCCAAACTCACCTAAATTACTTCGGCTATCAAAAATCACCCCCAACTACACTTTACAGCAACAAACTAAGCCCAATCACTTTAAAATTACAAAAAAATGCTAAAAAGCATAACAAACTATACCAGAATCACCTAAATTACTTCGGGTACCGTAAATCACCCCCAACTATCCCTTACCACAACAAAGCAAACCATATCATCTTAAAATTACAAAAAAAGGTGTACAAATCATAACAAACTATGCCAGACTCACCTAAATTACTTCGGCTACTCTAAATCATCACCAACTAACCCTTACCACAACAAACTAAACCCAATCACTTTTAAATTACAAAAAAATGCTAGTAACCATAGCAAACTATGCCAAACTCACCTAAATTACTTCGGCTACCATGAATCATCACCAACTAACCCTTACCACAACAAACTAAACCCAATCACTTTTAAATTACAAAAAATGCTACTAACCATAGCAAACTATGCCAAACTCTCTTAAATTACTTCGGCTATCAAAAATCACCCCCAACTACACTTTACAACAACAAACTAAACCCAATCACTTTAAAATTAGAAAAAAATGCTAAAAATCATAACAAACTATACCAGTATCACCTAAATTACTTCGGCTACCGTAAATCACCCCCAACTATCCCTTACCACAACAAACCAAACCATATCATCTTAAAATTACAAAAAAAGGTGTACAAATCGTAACAAACTATGCCAGACTCACCTAAATTACTTCGGCTACTCTAAATCATCACCAACTAACCCTTACCACAACAAACTAAACCCAATCACTTTTAAATTACAAAAAAAATGCTACTTACCATAGCAAACTATGCCAAACTCACCTAAATTACTTCGGCTATCAAAAATCACCCCCAACTACACTTTACAGCAACAAACTAAGCCCAATCACTTTAAAATTACAAAAAAATGTTAAAAATCATAACAAACTATACCAGAATCACCTAAATTACTTCGGCTACCGTAAATCACCCCCAACTATCCCTTACCACAACAAACCAAACCATATCATCTTAAAATTACAAAAAAAGGTGTACAAATCATAACAAACTATGCAAGACTCACCAAAATTACTTCGGCTACTCTAAATCATCACCAACTAACCCTTACCACAACAAACTAAACCCAACCTAACCATAGCAAACTATGCCAAACTCACCTAAATTACTTCGGCTACCATAAATCATCACTAACTAACCCTTACCGCAACAATCTAAACCCAATCACTTTTAAATTACAAAAAAATGCTAGTAACCATAGCAAACTATGCCAAACTCACCTAAATTACTTCGGCTACCATAAATCATCACCAACTAACCCTTACCACAACAAACTAAACCCAATCACTTTTAAATTACAAAAAAATACTACTAACCATAGCAAACTATTCCAAACTCACCTAAATTACTTCGGCTATCAAAAATCACCCCCAACTACACTTTACAGCAACAAACTAAGCCCAATCACTTTAAAATTACAAAAAAATGCTAAAAAGCATAACAAACTATACCAGAATCACCTAAATTACTTCGGGTACCGTAAATCACCCCCAACTATCCCTTACCACAACAAAGCAAACCATATCATCTTAAAATTACAAAAAAAGGTGTACAAATCATAACAAACTATGCCAGACTCACCTAAATTACTTCGGCTACTCTAAATCATCACCAACTAACCCTTACCACAACAAACTAAACCCAATCACTTTTAAATTACAAAAAAATGCTAGTAACCATAGCAAACTATGCCAAACTCACCTAAATTACTTCGGCTACCATGAATCATCACCAACTAACCCTTACCACAACAAACTAAACCCAATCACTTTTAAATTACAAAAAAATGCTACTAACCATAGCAAACTATGCCAAACTCTCTTAAATTACTTCGGCTATCAAAAATCACCCCCAACTACACTTTACAACAACAAACTAAACCCAATCACTTTAAAATTAGAAAAAAATGCTAAAAATCATAACAAACTATACCAGTATCACCTAAATTACTTCGGCTACCGTAAATCACCCCCAACTATCCCTTACCACAACAAACCAAACCATATCATCTTAAAATTACAAATAAAGGTGTACAAATCATAACAAACTATGCCAGACTCACCTAAATTACTTCGGCTACTCTAAATCATCACCAACTAACCCTTACCACAACAAACTAAACCCAATCACTTTTAAATTACAAAAAAATGCTACTAACCATAGAAAGCTATGCCAAACTCACCTAAATTACTTCGGCTACCATAAATCATCACCAACTAACCCTTACCACAACAAACTAAACCCAATCACTTTTAAATTACAAAAAAATGCTACTAACCATAGCAAACTATGCCAAACTCACCTAAATTACTTCGGCTATCAAAAATCACCCCCAACTACACTTTACAGCAACAAACTAAGCCCAATCACTTTAAAATTACAAAAAAATGCTAAAAATCATAACAAACTATACCAGAATCACCTAAATTACTTCGGCTACCGTAAATCACCCCCAACTATCCCTTACCACAACAAACCAAACCATATCATCTTAAAATTACAAAAAAAGGTGTACAAATCATAACAAATTATGCCAGACTCACCTAAATTACTTCGGCTACTCTAAATCATCACCAACTATACCTTCCCACAACAAACTAAACCCAATCACTTTTAAATTACAAAAAAATGCTAGTAACCATAGCAAACTATGCCAAACTCACCTAAATTACTTCGGCTATCATAAATCATCACCAACTAACCCTTACCACAACAAACTAAACCCAATCACTTTTAAATTACAAAAAAATGCTACTAACCATAGCAAACTATGCCAAACTCACCTAAATTACTTCGGCTATCAAAAATCACCCCCAACTACACTTTACAGCAACAAACTAAGCCCAATCACTTTAAAATTACAAAAAAATGCTAAAAATCATAACAAACTATACCAGAATCACCTAAATTACTTCGGCTACCGTAAATCACCCCCAACTATCCCTTACCACAACAAACCAAACCATATCATCTTAAAATTACAAAAAAAGGTGTACAAATCATAACAAACTATGCCAGACTCACCTAAATTACTTCGGCTACTCTAAATCATCACCAACTAACCCTTACCACAACAAACTAAACCCAATCACTTTTAAATTACAAAAAAAATGCTACTAACCATAGCAAACTATGCCAAACTCACCTAAATTACTTCGGCTATCAAAAATCACCCCCAACTACACTTTACAGCAACAAACTAAGCCCAATCACTTTAAAATTACAAAAAAAAAAAAATCATAACAAACTATACCAGAATCACCTAAATTACTTCGGCTACCGTAAATCACCCCCAACTATCCCTTACCACAACAAACCAAACCATATCATCTTAAAATTACAAAAAAAGGTGTACAAATCGTAACAAACTATGCCAGACTCACCTAAATTACTTTGGCTACTCTAAATCATCACCAACTAACCCTTACCACAACAAACTAAACCCAATCACTTTTAAATTACAAAAAAAATGCTACTTACCATAGCAAACTATGCCAAACTCACCTAAATTACTTCGGCTATCAAAAATCACCCCCAACTACACTTTACAGCAACAAACTAAGCCCAATCACTTTAAAATTACAAAAAAATGTTAAAAATCATAACAAACTATACCAGAATCACCTAAATTACTTCGGCTACCGTAAATCACCCCCAACTATCCCTTACCACAACAAACCAAACCATATCATCTTAAAATTACAAAAAAGGTGTACAAATCATAACAAACTATGCAAGACTCACCAAAATTACTTCGGCTACTCTAAATCATCACCAACTAACCCTTACCACAACAAACTAAACCCAACCTAACCATAGCAAACTATGCCAAACTCACCTAAATTACTTCGGCTACCATAAATCATCACTAACTAACCCTTACCACAACAAACTAAACCCAATCACTTTTAAATTACAAAAAAATACTACTAACCATAGCAAACTATGCCAAACTCACCTAAATTACTTCGGCTATCAAAAATCACCCCCAACTACACTTTACAGCAACAAACTAAGCCCAATCACTTTAAAATTACAAAAAAATGCTAAAAAGCATAACAAACTATACCAGAATCACCTAAATTACTTCGGAAACCGTAAATCACCCCCAACTATCCCTTACCACAACAAAGCAAACCATATCATCTTAAAATTACAAAAAAAGGTGTACAAATCATAACAAACTATGCCAGATTCACCTAAATTACTTCGGCTACTCTAAATCATCACCAACTAACCCTTACCACAACAAACTAAACCCAATCACTTTTAAATTACAAAAAAATGCTAGTAACCATAGCAAACTATGCCAAACTCACCTAAATTACTTCGGCTACCATGAATCATCACCAACTAACCCTTACCACAACAAACTAAACCCAATCACTTTTAAATTACAAAAAAATGCTAGTAACCATAGCAAACTATGCCAAACTCACCTAAATTACTTCGGCTACCATAAATCATCACCAACTAACCCTTACCACAACAAACTAAACCCAATCACTTTTAAATTACAAAAAAATACTACTAACCATAGCAAACTATGCCAAACTCACCTAAATTACTTCGGCTATCAAAAATCACCCCCAACTACACTTTACAGCAACAAACTAAGCCCAATCACTTTAAAATTACAAAAAAATGCTAAAAAGCATAACAAACTATACCAGAATCACCTAAATTACTTCGGGTACCGTAAATCACCCCCAACTATCCCTTACCACAACAAAGCAAACCATATCATCTTAAAATTACAAAAAAAGGTGTACAAATCATAACAAACTATGCCAGACTCACCTAAATTACTTCGGCTACTCTAAATCATCACCAACTAACCCTTACCACAACAAACTAAACCCAATCACTTTTAAATTACAAAAAAATGCCAGTAACCATAGCAAACTATGCCAAACTCACTTAAATTACTTCGGCTACCATGAATCATCACCAACTAACCCTTACCACAACAAACTAAACCCAATCACTTTTAAATTACAAAAAAATGCTACTAACCATAGAACACTATGCCAAACTCTCTTAAATTACTTCGGCTATCAAAAATCACCCCCAACTACACTTTACAGCAACAAACTAAGCCCAATCACTTTAAAATTACAAAAAAATGCTAAAAATCATAACAAACTATACCAGAATCACCTAAATTACTTCGGCTACCGTAAATCACCCCCAACTATCCCTTACTACAACATCGCAAACCATATCATCTTAAAATTACAAAAAAAGTGTACAAATCATAACAAACTATGCCAGACTCACCTAAATTACTTCGGCTACTCTAAATCATCACCAACTAACCCTTACCACAACAAACTAAACCCAATCTCTTTTAAATTACAAAAAAATGCTAGTAACCATAGCAAACTATGCCAAACTCACCTAAATTACTTCGGCTATCATAAATCATCACCAACTAACCCTTACCACAACAAACTAAACCCAATCACTTTGAAATTACAAAAAAATGCTACTAACCATAGCAAACTATGCCAAACTCACCTAAATTACTTCGGCTATCAAAAATCACCCTTAAATACACTTTACAGCAACAAACTAAGCCCAATCACTTTAAAATTACAAAAAATGCTAAAAATCATAACAAACTATACCAGAATCACCTAAATTACTTCGGCTACCGTAAATCACCCCCAACTATCCCTTACCACAACAAACCAAACCATATCATCTTAAAATTACAAAAAAAGGTGTACAAATCATAACAAACTATGCCAGACTCACCTAAATTACTTTGGCTACTCTAAATCATCACCAACTAACCCTTACCACAACAAACTAAACCCAATCACTTTTAAATTACAAAAAAAATGCTACTTACCATAGCAAACTATGCCAAACTCACCTAAATTACTTCGGCTATCAAAAATCACCCCCAACTACACTTTACAGCAACAAACTAAGCCCAATCACTTTAAAATTACAAAAAAATGTTAAAAATCATAACAAACTATACCAGAATCACCTAAATTACTTCGGCTACCGTAAATCACCCCCAACTATCCCTTACCACAACAAACCAAACCATATCATCTTAAAATTACAAAAAAGGTGTACAAATCATAACAAACTATGCAAGACTCACCAAAATTACTTCGGCTACTCTAAATCATCACCAACTAACCCTTACCACAACAAACTAAACCCAACCTAACCATAGCAAACTATGCCAAACTCACCTAAATTACTTCGGCTACCATAAATCATCACTAACTAACCCTTACCACAACAAACTAAACCCAATCAATTTTAAATTACAAAAAAATACTACTAACCATAGCAAACTATGCCAAACTCACCTAAATTACTTCGGCTATCAAAAATCACCCCCAACTACACTTTACAGCAACAAACTAAGCCCAATCACTTTAAAATTACAAAAAAATGCTAAAAAGCATAACAAACTATACCAGAATCACCTAAATTACTTCGGGAACCGTAAATCACCCCCAACTATCCCTTACCACAACAAAGCAAACCATATCATCTTAAAATTACAAAAAAAGGTGTACAAATCATAACAAACTATGCCAGATTCACCTAAATTACTTCGGCTACTCTAAATCATCACCAACTAACCCTTACCACAACAAACTAAACCCAATCACTTTTAAATTACAAAAAAATGCTAGTAACCATAGCAAACTATGCCAAACTCACCTAAATTACTTCGGCTACCATGAATCATCACCAACTAACCCTTACCACAACAAACTAAACCCAATCACTTTTAAATTACAAAAAAATGCTAGTAACCATAGCAAACTATGCCAAACTCACCTAAATTACTTCGGCTACCATAAATCATCACCAACTAACCCTTACCACAACAAACTAAACCCAATCACTTTTAAATTACAAAAAAATACTACTAACCATAGCAAACTATGCCAAACTCACCTAAATTACTTCGGCTATCAAAAATCACCCCCAACTACACTTTACAGCAACAAACTAAGCCCAATCACTTTAAAATTACAAAAAAATGCTAAAAAGCATAACAAACTATACCAGAATCACCTAAATTACTTCGGGTACCGTAAATCACCCCCAACTATCCCTTACCACAACAAAGCAAACCATATCATCTTAAAATTACAAAAAAAGGTGTACAAATCATAACAAACTATGCCAGACTCACCTAAATTACTTCGGCTACTCTAAATCATCACCAACTAACCCTTACCACAACAAACTAAACCCAATCACTTTTAAATTACAAAAAAATGCCAGTAACCATAGCAAACTATGCCAAACTCACCTAAATTACTTCGGCTACCATGAATCATCACCAACTAACCCTTACCACAACAAACTAAACCCAATCACTTTTAAATTACAAAAAAATGCTACTAACCATAGAACACTATGCCAAACTCTCTTAAATTACTTCGGCTATCAAAAATCACCCCCAACTACACTTTACAGCAACAAACTAAGCCCAATCACTTTAAAATTACAAAAAAATGCTAAAAATCATAACAAACTATACCAGAATCACCTAAATTACTTCGGCTACCGTAAATCACCCCCAACTATCCCTTACTACAACATCCCAAACCATATCATCTTAAAATTACAAAAAAAGTGTACAAATCATAACAAACTATGCCAGACTCACCTAAATTACTTCGGCTACTCTAAATCATCACCAACTAACCCTTACCACAACAAACTAAACCCAATCTCTTTTAAATTACAAAAAAATGCTAGTAACCATAGCAAACTATGCCAAACTCACCTAAATTACTTCGGCTATCATAAATCATCACCAACTAACCCTTACCACAACAAACTAAACCCAATCACTTTGAAATTACAAAAAAATGCTACTAACCATAGCAAACTATGCCAAACTCACCTAAATTACTTCGGCTATCAAAAATCACCCTTAAATACACTTTACAGCAACAAACTAAGCCCAATCACTTTAAAATTACAAAAAATGCTAAAAATCATAACAAACTATACCAGAATCACCTAAATTACTTCGGCTACCGTAAATCACCCCCAACTATCCCTTACCACAACAAACCAAACCATATCATCTTAAAATTACAAAAAAAGGTGTACAAATCATAACAAACTATGCCAGACTCACCTAAATTACTTCGGCTACTCTAAATCATCACCAACTAACCCTTACCACAACAAACTAAACCCAATCATTTTTAAATTACAAAAAAATGCTACTAACCATAGAACACTATGCCAAACTCTCTTAAATTACTTCGGCTATCAAAAATCACCCCCAACTACACTTTACAGCAACAAACTAAGCCCAATCACTTTAAAATTACAAAAAAATGCTAAAAATCATAACAAACTATACCAGAATCACCTAAATTACTTCGGCTACCGTAAATCACCCCCAACTATCCCTTACCACAACAAACCAAACCATATCATCTTAAAATTACAAAAAAAGGTGTACAAATCATAACAAATTATGCCAGATTCACCTAAATTACTTCGGCTACTCTAAATCATCACCAACTAACCCTTACCACAACAAACTAAACCCAATCACTTTTAAATTACAAAAAAATGCTAGTAACCATAGCAAACTATGCCAAACTCACCTAAATTACTTCGGCTATCATAAATCATCACCAACTAACCCTTACCACAACAAACTAAACCCAATCACTTTTAAATTACAAAAAAAAATGCTACTAACCATAGCAAACTATGCCAAACTCACCTAAATTACTTCGGCTATCAAAAATCACCCCCAACTACACTTTACAGCAACAAACTAAGCCCAATCACTTTAAAATTACAAAAAAATGCTGTTAACATAAATTAGTGCGTGATCATAAAGGCTGTGATTGCAAGTGTTCCTTTTATGATCGTAACTAAGCAACAGAATATAACAAGTTGTTGATTATTGATTTTGTAAGATTTTGAAGTTTGTATGAATTTTCAAAAATATATATCTTGTACTCGTGCGGCGTATTTCACAAAAATCCACGATACTCAAAACATTGGTCCTTCGAGCCGGATTTAAAAGAATAACAACAACAAGAAGAAGCCGATCCATTACAACATATCGTCCAGCATTTTGCCTCGCGGTACAAGGTCAATCAGATCATTGCATCATATCAAATCGTTCCATCCTCGAGTTACAATTAAAATCGCATCCACCGTATTGATCAATCGTCAAAATATACATATTTTGCGCAAGAGGTGGTAAATTAATTGTAAACTAACATATCAATTTCAATAAATATAAATGGATATCGATCAATTAGTCGCACAACGTGGTTTCTTAAAAGCTAAACTAACAAGGTTTGTCAAGTTTTTAAAGGATTTAGAACATGACAACTCAAAGTCAGATCAATTACAGTTGCGTTTTGACATGCTACAGCAAGTCTGGAAGCAATTCGACGATGTACAATCACAAATTGAAATCATTGACAGTAGCGATGTTCAATGCTGCGAGCGCGAATCATTTGAGGACAAATATTTTGATGCAGCAACGCAGACAACTCAATTGTTGAGGTCAACTACCCCAAGGACAAGCTCGATTCTAATCCATCCTCCAATGGACGCAATCTCAAATTCGAATACGAACAATCAATTTAACATAAAATTTCCTCAAATTAACTTGCCATCATTCAGTGGTGGTTATAATGACTGGATGCATTTTCATGACACATTCAATTCGTTAATTCACAATAATCCATGTTTGACAACTATTCAGAAATTTTATTATTTACAATCGTCACTCAAGGGCGAAGCTGCTCAAATCGTAGCATCACTTCAAATTACCGAAGACAACTACGTGTTAGCATGGGATTTGTTGAAACGACGTTTTGAAGACAAAAAAGTAATAACTCGCGCACACGTTAAGGAAATTGTTGATATTTCTCCTGTTAAACCCAATGCTCCCGCGTTAAGGAATTTTGTAAACACAATTGTCAAAAATTATCGATCACTTGCCAACCTTGGTGAATGTGTTGAGCAATGGGACACTATATTGCTATATATATTAACGTCAAAGTTAGATTTTGAATTCAAGAAAAATTGGGAAATCTATATGAAAGACATCGCGAAACCTACATTTACAATCTTCACAGAATTTTTGACACAACAGTGCAAATTGCTAGAAGCTATTGATGAAAGGCCCGCAAAACAAACATTGTTCAAAAAACCGCCTGAACAGAAGACATTTTCGCATTTAGCAATGAATCGAATAAAATGTCCGATATGTCAAGAAAATCATCTCATTTATCATTGTAAACAATTTTTGGGTTTGCCAATCAGCAACCGGTTAGCGAACGTCCGCAGATTGAATCTGTGCACAAATTGTCTTCGGTCAGGACACACAAATTCAGAGTGCAGATCAAGTGCCTGTCGCAAATGCCAGAAAAAACACAATTCACTTTTGCATTTTCCATCAGCCACACAGCAAATTTCAACAGATGCAATGGCAAGCGTTTCAAATGAGAAAGAGTCAACTTCGATCGAAGTAAAACCTACAACTACGGCTTTAGCATCGCTCTATAATAGCAGTTTGTCTCCGGAGCCATTCGTCTTGTTAGCTACAGCGCAAATAATAATTTACGATTCAAATAATCAACCCGTTCTTTGTCGCGCTATTCTGGACAGTGGTTCACAATCTAATTTCATGACCAAGTGGTTGTCGGAAAGACTAGATCTCAAATCATCAAAAATAAGTGTTCCCGTATGCGGTATTAACCAAGCAGCATTGCGCATCAAAGCAAAAACAAAGGCAAGAATACAATCACGTCAAAATCAGTACTCTGCCGAGTTGACATTTTTAATTTTGGATCAAATTACTGGTCTCACTCCACAAAAAATGTTAAAACGTCATAAGCTGTGCATTCCGCCTGATATTCAAGATTGCTTAGCAGATCCTGAGTTTGATCAACCTGGGCGCATCGATGCACTTTTAGGAGCAAACATATTCTTTGACTTACTTTGCGTCGGACAAGTAAAGTTGGGACAGAATGAAATCATATTAAACAAAACAAATTTAGGATGGATTGTATCGGGACAAACATTTCAGTGCGAACCACTGGAAACGAAATCATGTCTTTTAATCGCAAATTCAGATGTTCAGGACCAACTTCAACAGTTTTGGCAACTGGAAAGCCACTATGCGACTCCCAAATACTCAAGGGAGGAAGTCGAGTGTGAGGAACATTTTTTAAAAACCGTGCGTCGAGACGAAACTGGTCGTTTCTCGGTTCAATTGCCTTTAAAAGCGAATTATACAGATTTAGGCGATTCCAGAGAAATGGCAATCACGCGTTTCGCTTCAATTGAACGTAAACTCCTCGCGAATCCAAAACTACGAGCAGACTATAATGAATTTATGGCAGAATATGAATCACTCGGTCATATTTCACGAGTAACTGTTGATCAATCACGTTCTGAGGTACCCATATTTTATCTACCACATCATGGAGTACTGAAGGAGCAAAGCACCACCACTCGCTTACGCGTTGTTTTTGACGCCTCTGCAAAAAGCACTTCCGGCTTATCACTAAATTATGTATTAAAAATCGGTCCAACGACCTATTCACTACCCTCATACGATTTCGGCAGCATTCCGTAGTTTTAATTGCAGACATAGGGAAGATGTATAGGCAAATTAACATTGAACCAGCTCAACGTGACCTTCAGCGCATTGTTTGGCGATCGGATCCAAGAGGTGAGCTTGAGCATTATCGGCTCAACACGGTGACATACGCCACAGCTTCCGCGTCATTTCTATCAACTCGATGCCTAAAGCAATTGGCAATTGAAAATAGTTCAACTTACCCTCGAGAAGCAGCAATAATACAAAACGATTTTTACGTGGATGATCTTTTGACAGGATCTAATGATTCACGTGATTTAAGTACAATTTCACAAAACTTAATCACGATTTTCAAAAGTGCCGGGTTTGAATTAAGAAAATTCTTATCAAATGATTCATCAGTACTTGATAATTTGACCAGGGCACCAGACAATGCATCGAGATTTTTAATTGCAGATGATCAATCTAAAACTTTAGGAATTTCATGGCACGCGTCATCGGACAATTTTGAATATAAGATACGCGAATATGGCAATCATTGTCATGTCACAAAAAGAAAAATCCTGTCAATTATAGCTAAGATATTCGATCCTTTGGGCCTCCTTGGGCCAATCACGGTGCAAGCCAAGATCATATTACAAAAACTATGGCAATTAAACGTAACATGGGACGAATCAGTGCCTATCAGTTTGCACACGGCATGGATACAGTTTTGCAAACGGCTCGAGGATTCGCAAACCGTTCGCGTACCTCGGCATACAATTTTACCCAACGCAAGAATCGTGCAACTCCATGGCTTCTGTGACTCAAGCGAGTTGGCTTATGGAGCCTGTGTATACATCCGATCACAAGCGTCCCGCGAACGCGTCCAGGTGAGTCTTCTCTGCGCAAAGTCGCGTGTCGCGCCGCTTAAGGCAATCTCTCTTCCGCGTCTCGAATTGTGTGGTGGCTTACTTCTCGCACAACTTATGAAAAGGGTTAAAAACGCTCTAGACATTCACATCAGCGATATTTTTTATTGGACGGACTCTACTATATTACTTTCTTGGCTAGCTGCTGAGCCTAACACCTGGAAGACATTCGTGTCAAATCGCGTATCGGAAATCCAAACCTTAACAGATGTTAAACATTGGCGGCATGTAAAATCAGCAGATAATCCCGCAGACATAATCTCCCGCGGGATATTCCCGGGCGAGTTTGCAGAGACCAAATTGTGGTGGGGTGGCCCGTCATTTTTAAGCAAGGATTTCACGGTGTGGGAAGCCCAAACACGAGACAATCTATTGTTAAAACATCAAGAAGCTCCAGAACGTAAAATCATAAGTTTGCCCTGTTTATTGGAATTAGATTTTGTAACCAAATTCTCAAGTATCAAAACGTTACAACGAATAATCGCATATTGCTTGAGATTTATTTCAAATGCTCAATTATCATCAAACTTCCGTATCTCGGGTAATCTAAGTACACAGGAAATCGAAAGGGCTACAACAGTGCTTCTAAAATATGTTCAGAAAAGGCATTTCACGTCGGAAATCGCGGCGCTTCGCCGTACGGGCTCTGTTAAACCGAGCAGTCGATTAAGAACTCTTAATGTATTTTTGGATCCAGAAGGATTGATTCGCGTCGGTGGTAGGTTAAAAAATTCAAATTTGGAATACCATCAAAAACATCCTATCGTTTTGCCAAGTCAATATCATGTGACCAAACTCATCATCGAAGATTATCATCGCAAAAATTTGCATTCCGGGACTCAAGCCACACTCGCGTCAGTTCGACAAAACTATTGGCCACTCAAAGGCAATCAAACAGTGAAAGGAGTGTTAAGACGATGCGTAGTCTGCTTTAGAGCTAATCCAATTTCAGTGATTCCCCAAATGGGTGACTTACCAAAACAAAGAGTCACGCCTGCGCGTCCATTCTACCATTGTGGGGTAGATTACGCAGGGCCATATGCATTGAAGGGAGGTCAAACACGCAACAGCAAAATAGTAAAGTCGTATTTATGCATTTTCGTCTGTCTTGCTACGAAGGCTGTACACATTGAGCTCGCAACTGACTTGACCACACAATGTTTTTTAAACGCGTTTAAGAGATTTGCTTCTAGGCGTGGAGCAGCGCGTCAAATGTTTTCTGATAATGCCACCAATTTTACTGGGGCTGATAACTATCTTCAGAAAATTTCTAAGTTGTTGCAAACTAACGATTTTCAAAATTATTTTTCGTATTCCAGTATTGAATGGAAATTCATTCCTCCTCGCAGTCCGCACTTTGGCGGACTGTGGGAAGCATCAGTAAAATCTATAAAATATAATCTCAAACGTATTTTGACCAACATTAACTTAACTTACGAGGAGTTTTACACTCTCCTCACTCAGGTGGAAGCGGTTTTAAACTCGCGGCCCTTAATTCCCCTTTCCGAGGATCCCAATGATCTGACAGCGTTGACCCCGGGACATTTCTTGATAGGGGAGCCGCTAAATGCAATTCCGCAGCCACATCTAACAGACCAGCCGATCAACTTTGTACATCGATTCAAACACATACAATTGATGAGCCAACACTTCTGGACCCGCTGGTCCAAAGACTATTTACATCGGTTGCAGCAGCGTACCAAGTCCCACTTCAACAAGTCTCCTTCTCTCCTCGTCGGTTCACTTGTACTTTTGAAGGAAGACAACGCACCTCCCCTACATTGGCTGCTAGGACGCATTACAGCAGTTCATCCAGGAGCGGATGGCGTTGTGCGTGTCGTCACCGTGAAAACGAGAGGCGGCGAAGTTAAGCGTGCCAGTGCCAAAGTGTGCCTGCTACCAATCATGGACAATATGGACGCTTAAGAGTGCTTATTATTGAAGTTCTTTAGATAATTTGTTAGTTGTCTTTGAAGCAATCACGTGAATTTTCGTTGAAAGGGAGCCTTTCAAGGGCGGCGGTATGTTAACATAAATTAGTGCGTGATCATAAAGTCTGTGATTGCAAGTGTTCCTTTTATGATCGTAACTAAGCAACAGAATATAACAAGTTGTTGATTATTGATTTTGTAAGATTTTGAAGTTTGTATGAATTTTCAAAAATATATATCTTGTACTCGTGCGGCGTATTTCACAAAAATCCACGATACTCAAAACAAATGCTAAAAATCATAACAAACTATACCAGAATCACCTAAATTACTTCGGCTACCGTAAATCACCCCCAACTATCCCTTACCACAACAAACCAAACCATATCATCTTAAAATTACAAAAAAAGGTGTACAAATCATAACAAACTATGCCAGACTCACCAAAATTACTTCGGCTACTCTAAATCATCACCAACTAAACCTTACCACAACAAACTAAACCCAATCACTTTTAAATTACAAAAAAATGCTAGTAACCCTAACAAACTATGCCAAACTCACCTAAATTACTTCGGCTAACATAAATCATCACCAACTAACCCTTACCACAACAAACTAAACCAAATCACTTTTAAATTACAAAAAAATGCTACTAACCATACCAAACTATGCCAAACTCACCTAAATTACTTCGGCTATCAAAAATCACCCCCAACTACACTTTACAGCAACAAACTAAGCCCAATCACTTTAAAATTACAAAAAAATGCTAAAAATCATAACAAACTATACCAGAATCACCTAAATTACTTTGGCTACTCTAAATCATCACCAACTAACCCTTACCACAACAAACTAAACCCAATCACTTTTAAATTACAAAAAAATGCTACTAACCATAGAACACTATGCCAAACTCTCTTAAATTACTTCGGCTATCAAAAATCACCCCCAACTACACTTTACAGCAACAAACTAAGCCCAATCACTTTAAAATTACAAAAAAATGCTAAAAATCATAACAAACTATACCAGAATCACCTAAATTACTTCGGCTACCGTAAATCACCCCCAACTATCCCTTACCACAACAAACCAAACCATATCATCTTAAAATTACAAAAAAAGATGTACAAATCATAACAAACTATGCAAGACTCACCAAAATTACTTCGGCTACTCTAAATCATCACCAACTAACCCTTACCACAACAAACTAAACCCAATCACTTTTAAATTACAAAAAAATGCTACTAACCATAGCAAACTATGCCAAACTCACCTAAATTACGTCGGCAACTATAAATCATCACTAACTAACCCTTACCACAACAAACTAAACCCAATCACTTTGAAATTACAAAAAAATGCTACTAACCATAGCAAACTATGCCAAACTCACCTAAATTACTTCGGCTATCAAAAATCACCCTTAACTACACTTTACAGCAACAAACTAAGCTCAATCACTTTAAAATTACAAAAAAATGCTAAAAATCATAACAAACTATACCAGAATCACCTAAATTACTTCGGCTACCGTAAATCACCCCCAACTATCCCTTACCACAGCAAACCAAATCATATCATCTTAAAATTACAAAAAAAGGTGTACAAATCATAACAAACTATGCCAGACTCACCTAAATTACTTCGGCTACTCTAAATCATCACCAACTAAACCTTACCACAACAAACTAAACCCAATCACTTTTAAATTACAAAAAAATGCTAGTAACCCTAACAAACTATGCCAAACTCACCTAAATTACTTCGGCTAACATAAATCATCACCAACTAACCCTTACCACAACAAACTAAACCAAATCACTTTTAAATTACAAAAAAATGCTACTAACCATACCAAACTATGCCAAACTCACCTAAATTACTTCGGCTATCAAAAATCACCCCCAACTTCACTTTACAGCAACAAACTAAGCCCAATCACTTTAAAATTACAAAAAAATGCTAAAAATCATAACAAACTATACCAGAATCACCTAAATTACTTTGGCTACTCTAAATCATCACCAACTAACCCTTACCACAACAAACTAAACCCAATCACTTTTAAATTACAAAAAAATGCTACTAACCATAGAACACTATGCCAAACTCTCTTAAATTACTTCGGCTATCAAAAATCACCCCCAACTACACTTTACAGCAACAAACTAAGCCCAATCACTTTAAAATTACAAAAAAATGCTAAAAATCATAACAAACTATACCAGAATCACCTAAATTACTTCGGCTACCGTAAATCACCCCCAACTATCCCTTACCACAACAAACCAAACCATATCATCTTAAAATTACAAAAAAAGTTGTACAAATCATAACAAAATATGCAAGACTCACCAAAATTACTTCGGCTACTCTAAATCATCACCAACTAAACCTTACCACAACAAACTAAACCCAATCACTTTTAAATTACAAAAAAATGCTAGTAACCATAGCAAACTATGCCAAACTCACCTAAATTACTTCGGCTAACATAAATCATCACCAACTAACCCTTACCACAACAAACTAAACCAAATCACTTTTAAATTACAAAAAAATGCTACTAACCATACCAAACTATGCCAAACTCACCTAAATTACTTCGGCTATCAAAAATCACCCCCAACTACACTTTACAGCAACAAACTAAGCCCAATCACTTTAAAATTACAAAAAAATGCTAAAAATCATAACAAACTATACCAGAATCACCTAAATTACTTTAGCTACTCTAAATCATCACCAACTAACCCTTACCACAACAAACTAAACCCAATCACTTTTAAATTACAAAAAAATGCTACTAACCATAGAACACTATGCCAAACTCTCTTAAATTACTTCGGCTATCAAAAATCACCCCCAACTACACTTTACAGCAACAAACTAAGCCCAATCACTTTAAAATTACAAAAAAATGCTAAAAATCATAACAAACTATACCAGAATCACCTAAATTACTTCGGCTACCGTAAATCACCCCCAACTATCCCTTACCACAACAAACCAAACCATATCATCTTAAAATTACAAAAAAAGATGTACAAATCATAACAAACTATGCAAGACTCACCAAAATTACTTCGGCTACTCTAAATCATCACCAACTAACCCTTACCACAACAAACTAAACCAAATCACTTTTAAATTACAAAAAAATGCTACTAACCATACCAAACTATGCCAAACTCACCTAAATTACTTCGGCTATCAAAAATCACCCCCAACTTCACTTTACAGCAACAAACTAAGCCCAATCACTTTAAAATTACAAAAAAATGCTAAAAATCATAACAAGCTATACCAGAATCACCTAAATTACTTTGGCTACTCTAAATCATCACCAACTAACCCTTACCACAACAAACTAAACCCAATCACTTTTAAATTACAAAAAAATGCTACTAACCATAGAACACTATGCCAAACTCTCTTAAATTACTTCGGCTATCAAAAATCACCCCCAACTACACTTTACAGCAACAAACTAAGCCCAATCACTTTAAAATTACAAAAAAATGCTAAAAATCATAACAAACTATACCAGAATCACCTAAATTACTTCGGCTACCGTAAATCACCCCCAACTATCCCTTACCACAACAAACCAAACCATATCATCTTAAAATTACAAAAAAAGGTGTACAAATCATAACAAAATATGCAAGACTCACCAAAATTACTTCGGCTACTCTAAATCATCACCAACTAACCCTTACCACAACAAACTAAACCCAATCACTTTTAAATTACAAAAAAATGCTACTAACCATAGCAAACTATGCCAAACTCACCTAAATTACGTCGGCTACCATAAATCATCACTAACTAACCCTTACCACAACAAACTAAACCCAATCACTTTGAAATTACAAAAAAATGCTACTAACCATAGCAAACTATGCCAAACTCACCTAAATTACTTCGGCTATCAAAAATCACCCTTAACTACACTTTACAGCAACAAACTAAGCCCAATCACTTTAAAATTACAAAAAAATGCTAAAAATCATAACAAACTATACCAGAATCACCTAAATTACTTCGGCTACCGTAAATCACCCCCAACTATCCCTTACCACAGCAAACCAAACCATATCATCTTAAAATTACAAAAAAAGGTGTACAAATCATAATAAACTATGCCAGACTCACCTAAATTACTTCGGCTACTCTAAATCATCACCAACTAACCCTTACCACAACAAACTAAACCCAATCACTATTAAATTACAAAAAAATGCTAGTAACCATAGCAAACTATGCCAAACTCACCTAAATTACTTCGGCTACCATAAATCATCACCAACTAACCCTTACCGCAACAAACTAAACCCAATCACTTTTAAATTACAAAAAAATGCTACTAACCATAGCAAACTATGCCAAACTCACCTAAATTACTTCGGCTATCAAAAATCACCCCCAACTACACTTTACAGCAACAAACTAAGCCCAATCACTTTAAAATTACAAAAAAATGCTAAAAATCATAACAAACTATACCAGAATCACCTAAATTACTTCGGCTACCGTAAATCACCCCCAACTATCCCTTACCACAACAAACCAAACTATATCATCTTAAAATTACAAAAAAAGGTGTACAAATCATAACAAACTATGCCAGACTCACCTAAATTACTTCGGCTACTCTAAATCATCACCAACTAACCCTTACCACAACAAACTAAACCCAATCACTTTTAAATTACAAAAAAATGCTAGTAACCATAGCAAACTATGCCAAACTCACCTAAATTACTTCGGCTACCATGAATCATCACCAACTAACCCTTACCACAACAAACTAAACCCAATCACTTTTAAATTACAAAAAAAAATGCTACTAACCATAGCAAACTATGCCAAACTCACCTAAATTACTTCGGCTATCAAAAATCACCCCCAACTACACTTTACAGCAACAAACTAAGCCCAATCACTTTAAAATTACAAAAAAATGCTAAAAATCATAACAAACTATACCAGAATCACCTAAATTACTTCGGCTACCGTAAATCACCCCCAACTATCCCTTACCACAACAAACCAAACCATATCATCTTAAAATTACAAAAAAAGGTGTACAAATCATAACAAACTATGCCAGACTCACCTAAATTACTTCGGCTACTCTAAATCATCACCAACTAACCCTTACCACAACAAACTAAACCCAATCACTTTTAAATTACAAAAAAATGCTAGTAACCATAGCAAACTATGCCAAACTCACCTAAATTACTTCGGCTAACATAAATCATCACCAACTAACCCTTACCACAACAAACTAAACCCAATCACTTTTAAATTACAAAAAAATGCTACTAACCATACCAAACTATGCCAAACTCACCTAAATTACTTCGGCTTTCAAAAATCACCCCCAAAATCACTTTACAGCAACAAACTAAGCCCAATCACTTTAAAATTACAAAAAAATGCTAAAAATCATAACAAACTATACCAGAATCACCTAAATTACTTCGGCTACCGTAAATCACCCCCAACTATCCCTTACCACAACAAACCAAACCATATCATCTTAAAATTACAAAAAAAGGTGTACAAATCATAACAAACTATGCCAGACTCACCTAAATTACTTCGGCTACTCTAAATCACCAACTAACCCTTACCACAACAAACTAAGCCCAATCACTTTAAAATTACAAAAAAATGCTAAAAATCATAACAAAATATACCAGAATCACCTAAATTACTTCGGCTACCGTAAATCACCCCCACTATCCCTTGCCACAACAAACCAAACCATATCATCTTAAAATTACAAAAAAAGGTGTACAAATCATAACAAACTATGCCAGACTCACCTAAATTACTTCGGCTACTCTATATCATCACCAACTAACCCTTACCACAACAAACTAAACCCAATCACTTATAAATTACAAAAAAATGCTAGTAACCATAGCAAACTATGCCAAACTCACCTAAATTACTTCGGCTATCAAAAATCACCCCCAACTACACTTTACAGCAACAAACTAAGCCCAATCACTTTAAAATTACAAAAAAATGCTAAAAATCATAACAAACTATACCAGAATCACCTAAATTACTTCGGCTACCGTAAATCACCCCCAACTATCCTTTACCACAACAAACCAAACCATATCATCTTAAAATTACAAAAAAAGGTGTACAAATCATAACAAACTATGCCAGACTCACCTAAATTACTTCGGCTACTCTAAATCATCACCAACTAACCCTTACCACAACAAACTAAACCCAATCATTTTTAAATTACAAAAAAATGCTAGTAACCATAGCAAACTATGTCAAACTCACCTAAATTACATCGGCTACCATAAATCATCACCAACTAACCCTTACCACAACAAACTAAACCCAATCACTTTTAAATTACAAAAAAATGCTACTAACCATAGCAAACTATGCCAAACTCACCTAAATTACTTCGGCTATCAAAAATCACCCCCAACTACACTTTACAGCAATAAACTAAGCCCAATCACTTTAAAATTACAAAAAAATGCTAAAAATCATAACAAACTATACCAGAATCACCTAAATTACTTCGGCTACCGTAAATCACCCCCAACTATCCCTTACCACAACAAACCAAACCATATCATCTTAAAATTACAAAAAAAGGTGTACAAATCATAACAAACTATGCAAGACTCACCAAAATTACTTCGGCTACTCTAAATCATCACCAACTAACCCTTACCATAACAAACTAAACCCAATCACTTTTAAATTACAAAAAAATGCTACTAACCATAGCAAACTATGCCAAACTCACCTAAATTACTTCGGCTATCAAAAATCACCCCAACTACACTTTACAACAACAAACTAAGCCCAATCACTTTAAAATTACAAAAAAATGCTAAAAATCATAACAAACTATACCAGAATCACCTAAATTACTTCGGCTACCGTAAATCACCCCCAACTATCCCTTACCACAACAAACCAAACCATATCATCTTAAAATTACAAAAAAAGGTGTACAAATCATAACAAACTATGCCAGACTCACCTAAATTACTTCGGCTACTCTAAATCATCACCAACTAACCCTTACCACAACAAACTAAACCCAATCATTTTTAAATTACAAAAAAATGCTAGTAACCATAGCAAACTATGTCAAACTCACCTAAATTACATCGGCTACCATAAATCATCACCAACTAACCCTTACCACAACAAACTAAACCCAATCACTTTTAAATTACAAAAAAATGCTACTAACCATAGCAAACTATGCCAAACTCACCTAAATTACTTCGGCTATCAAAAATCACCCCCAACTACACTTTACAGCAATAAACTAAGCCCAATCACTTTAAAATTACGAAAAAATGCTAAAAATCATAACAAACTATACCAGAATCACCTAAATTACTTCGGCTACCGTAAATCACCCCCAACTATCCCCTACCACAACAAACCAAACCATATCATCTTAAAATTACAAAAAAAGGTGTACAAATCATAACAAACTATGCAAGACTCACCAAAATTACTTCGGCTACTCTAAATCATCACCAACTAACCCTTACCATAACAAACTAAACCCAATCACTTTTAAATTACAAAAAAATGCTACTAACCATAGCAAACTATGCCAAACTCACCTAAATTACTTCGGCTACCGTAAATCACCCCCAACTATCCCTTACCACAACAAACCAAACCATATCATCTTAAAATTACAAAAAAAGGTGTACAAATCATAACAAACTATGCCAGACTCACCTAAATTACTTCGGCTACTCTAAATCATCACCAACTAACCCTTACCACAACAAACTAAACCCAATCACTTTTAAATTACAAAAAAAATGCTACTAACCATAGAAAACTATGCCAAACTCACCTAAATTACTTCGGCTATCAAAAATCACCCCCAACTACACTTTACAGCAACAAACTAAGCCCAATCACTTTAAAATTACAAAAAAATGCTAAAAATCATAACAAACTATACCAGAATCACCTAAATTACTTCGGCTACCGTAAATCACCCGCAACTATCCCTTACCACAACAAACCAAACCATATCATCTTAAAATTACAAAAAAAGGTGTACTAATCATAACAAATTATGCAAGACTCACCAAAATTACTTCGGCTACTCTAAATCATCACCAACTAACCCTTACGACAACAAACTAAACCCAATCACTTTTAAATTACAAAAAAATGGTACTAACTATAGCAAACTATGCCAAACTCACCTAAATCACTTCGGCTACCATAAATCATCACTAACTAACCCTTGCCACAACAAACTAAACCCAATCACTTTTAAATTACAAAAAAATGCTACTAACCATAGCAAACTATGCCAAACTCACCTAAATTACTTCGGCTACCGTAAATCACCCCCAACTATCCCTTACCACAACAAACCAAACCATATCATCTTAAAATTACAAAAAAAGGTGTACAAATCATAACAAACTATGCCAGACTCACCTAAATTACTTCGGCTTCTCTAAATCATCACCAACTAACCCTTACCACAACAAACTAAACCCAATCACTTTTAAATTATAAAAAAATGCTAGTAACCATAGCAAACTATGCCAAACTCTCCTAAATTACTTCGGCTACCACAAATCATCACCAACTAACCCTTACCACAACAAACTAAACCCAATCACTTTTAAATTACAAAAAAATGCTACTAACCATAGCAAACTATGCCAAACTCACCTAAATTACTTCGGCTATCAAAAATCACCCCCAACTACACTTTACAGCAACAAACTAAGCCCAATCGCTTTAAAATTACAAAAAACTGCTAAAAATCATAACAAACTATACCAGAATCACCTAAATTACTTCGGCTACCGTAAATCACCCCCAACTATTCCTTACCACAACAAACCAAACCATATCATCTAAAAATTACAAAAAAAGGTGTACAAATCATAACAAATTATGCAAGACTCACCAAAATTACTTCGGCTACTCTAAATCATCACCAACTAACCCTTACCACAACAAACTAAACCCAATCACTTTTAAATTACAAAAAAATGCTACTAACCATAGCAAACTATGCCAAACTCACCTAAATTACTTCGGCTACTATAAATCATCACTAACTAACCCTTTCCACAACAAACTAAACCCAATCACTTTGAAATTACAAAAAAATGCTACTAACCATAGCAAACTATGCCAAACTCACCTAAATTACTTCGGCTATCAAAAATCACCCCCAACTACACTTTTCAGCAACAAACTAAGCCCAATCACTTTAAAATTACAAAAAAATGCTAAAAATCATAACAAACTATAACAGAATCACCTAAATTACTTCAGCTACCGTAAATCACCCCCAACTATCCCTTACCACAACAAACCAAACCATATCATCTTAAAATTACAAAAAAAGGTGTACAAATCATAACAAACTATGCCAGACTCACCTAAATTACTTCGGCTACTCTAAATCATCACCAACTAACCCTTACCACAACAAACTAAACCCAATCACTATTAAATTACAAAAAAATGCTAGTAACCATAGCAAACTATGCCAAACTCACCTAAATTACTTCGGCTACCATAAATCATCACCAACTAACCCTTACCACAACAAACTAAACCCAATCACTTTTAAATTCCAAAAAAATGCTGCTAACCATAGCAAACTATGCCAAACTCACCTAAATTACTTCGACTATCAAAAATCACCCCCAACTACACTTTACAGCAACAAACTAAGCCCAATCACTTTAAAATTACAAAAAAATGCTAAAAATCATAACAAACTATACCAGAATCACCTAAATTACTTCGGCTACCGTAAATCACCCCCAACTATCCCTTACCACAACAAACCAAACCATATCATCTTAAAATTACAAAAAAAGGTGTACAAATCATAACAAACTATGCCAGACTCACCTAAATTACTTCGGCTACTCTAAATCATCACCAACTAACCCTTACCACAACAAGCTAAACCCAATCACTTTTAAATTACAAAAAAATGCTAGTAACCATAGCAAACTATGCCAAACTCACCTAAATTACTTCGGCTACCATAAATCATCACTAACTATCCCTTACCACCACAAACTAAACCCAATCACTTTTAAATTACAAAAAAATGCTACTAACCATAGCCAACTATGCCAAACTCACCTAAATTACTTCGGCTATCAAGAATCACCCCCAACTACACTTTACAGCAACAAACTAAGCCCAATCACTTTAAAATTACAAAAAAATGCTAAAAATTATAACAAACTATACCAGAATCACCTAAATTACTTCGGCTATCGTAAATCACCCCCAACTATCCGTTACCACAACAAACCAAACCATATCATCTTAAAATTACAAAAAAAGGTGTACAAATCATAACAAACTATGCCAGACTCACCTAAATTACTTCGGCTACTCTAAATCATCACCAATTAACCCTTACCACAACAAACTAAACCCAATCACTTTTAAATTACAAAAAAATGCTAGTAACCATAGCAAACTATGCTAAACTCACCTAAATTACTTCGGCTACCATAAATCATCACCAACTAACCCTTACCACAACAAACTAAACCCAATCACTTTTAAATTACAAAAAAATGCTACTAACCATAGCAAACTATGCCAAACTCACCTAAATTACTTCGGCTATCAAAAATCACCCCCAACTACACTTTACAGCAACAAACTAAGCCCAATCACTTTAAAATTACAAAAAAATGCTAAAAATCATAACAAACTATACCAGAATTACCTAAATTACTTCGGCTACCGTAAATCACCCCCAACTATCCCTTACCACAACAAACCAAACCATATCATCTTAAAATTACAAAAAAAGGTGTACAAATCATAACAAACTATGCCAGACTCACCTAAATTACTTCGGCTACTCTAAATCATCACCAACTGACCCTTACCACAACAAACTAAACCCAATCACTTTTAAATTACAAAAAAAATGCTACTAACCATAGCAAACTATGCCAAACTCACCTAAATTACTTTGGCTATCAAAAATCACCCCCAACTACACTTTACAGCAACAAACTAAGCCCAATCACTTTAAAATTACAAAAAAATGCTAAAAATCATAACAAACTATACCAGAATCACCTAAATTACTTCGGCTACCGTAAATCACCCCCAACTATCCCTTACCACAACAAACCAAACCATATCATCTTAAAATTACAAAAAAAGGTGTACTAATCATAACAAATTATGCAAGACTCACCAAAATTACTTCGGCTAATCTAAATCATCACCAACTAACCCTTACCACAACAAACTAAACCCAATCACTTTTATATTACAAAAAAATGCTACTAACCATAGCAAACTATGCCAAACTCACCTAAATTACTTCGGCTACCATAAATCATCACTAACTATCCCTTACCACAACAAACTAAACCCAATCACTTTTAAATTACAAAAAAATGCTACTAACCATAGCAAACTATGCCAAACTCACCTAAATTACTTCGGCTATCAAGAATCACCCTCAACTACACTTTACAGCAACAAACTAAGCCCAATCACTTTAAATTTACAAAAAAATGCTAAAAATCATAACAAACTATACCAGAATCACCTAAATTACTTCGGCTATCGTAAATCACCCCCAACTATCCCTTACCACAACAAACCAAACCATATCATCTTAAAATTACAAAAAAAGGTGTACAAATCATAACAAACTATGCCAGACTCACCTAAATTACTTCGGCTATTCTAAATCATCACCAACTAACCCTTACCACAACAAACTAAACCCAATCACTTTTAAATTACAAAAAAATGCTAGTAACCATGGCAAACTATGCCAAACTCACCTAAATTACTTCGGCTACCATAAATCATCACCAGCTAACCTTTACCACAACAAACTAAACCCAATCACTTTTAAATTACAAAAAAATGCTACTAACCATAGCAAACTATGCCAAACTCACCTAAATTACTTCGGCTATCAAAAATCACCCCCAACTACACTTTACAGAAACAAACTAAGCCCAATCACTTTAAAATTACAAAAAAATGCTAAAAATCATAACAAACTATACCAGAATCACCTAAATTACTTCGGCTACCGTAAATCACCCCCAACTATCCCTTACCACAACAAACCAAACCATATCATCTTAAAATTACAAAAAAAGGTGTACAAATCATAACAAACTATGCAAGACTCACCAAAATTACTTCGGCTACTCTAAATCATCACCAACTAACCCTTACCACAACAAACTAAACCCAATCACTTTTAAATTACAAAAAAATGCTACTAACCATAGCAAACTATGCCAAACTCACCTAAATTGCTTCGGCTACCTTAAATCATCACTAACTAACCCTTACCACAACAAACTAAACCCAATCACTTTGAAATTACAAAAAAATGCTACTAACCATAGCAAACTATGCCCAACTCACCTAAATTACTTCGGCTATCAAAAATCACCCCCAACTACACTTTACAGCAAGAAACTAAGCCCAATCACTTGAAAATTACAAAAAAATGCTAAAAATCATAACAAACTATACCAGAATCACCTAAATTACTTCGGCTACCGTAAATCACCCCCAACTATCCCTTACCACAACAAACCAAACCATATCATCTTAAAATTACAAAAAAAGGTATACAAATTATAACAAATTATGCCAGATTTACCTAAATTACTTCGGCTACTCTAAATCATCACCAACTAACCCTTACCACAACAAACTAAACCCAATCACTTTTAAATTACAAAAAAATGCTACTAACCATAGCAAACTATGCCAAACTCACCTAAATTACTTCGGCTACCATAAATCATCACCAGCTAACCTTTACCACAACAAACTAAACCCAATCACTTTTAAATTACAAAAAAATGCTACTAACCATAGCAAACTATGCCAAACTCACCTAAATTACTTCGGCTATCAAAAATCACCCCCAACTACACTTTACAGCAACAAACTAAGCCCAATCACTTTAAAATTACAAAAAAATGCTAAAAATCATAACAAACTATACCAGAATTACCTAAATTACTTCGGCTACCGTAAATCACCCCCAACTATCCCTTACCACAACAAACCAAACCATATCATCTTAAAATTACAAAAAAAGGTGTACAAATCATAACAAACTATGCCAGACTCACCTAAATTACTTCGGCTACTCTAAATCATCACCAACTGACCCTTACCACAACAAACTAAACCCAATCACTTTTAAATTACAAAAAAAATGCTACTAACCATAGCAAACTATGCCAAACTCACCTAAATTACTTTGGCTATCAAAAATCACCCCCAACTACACTTTACAGCAACAAACTAAGCCCAATCACTTTAAAATTACAAAAAAATGCTAAAAATCATAACAAACTATACCAGAATCACCTAAATTACTTCGGCTACCGTAAATCACCCCCAACTATCCCTTACCACAACAAACCAAACCATATCATCTTAAAATTACAAAAAAAGGTGTACTAATCATAACAAATTATGCAAGACTCACCAAAATTACTTCGGCTAATCTAAATCATCACCAACTAACCCTTACCACAACAAACTAAACCCAATCACTTTTATATTACAAAAAAATGCTACTAACCATAGCAAACTATGCCAAACTCACCTAAATTACTTCGGCTACCATAAATCATCACTAACTATCCCTTACCACCCTGAGGGTTGAGATACCTACCGGGGGCGTCCCCAGGTGGTGGATAGGGGAACGGTGGATGCCTTTACGGGCTGAAACTAGTGGGAGTAAGTAGGGAAGCCTCAGGAGTAAAACCCTGCATGGTGGAACGAAAACAACCGCCGCCAACCATCTCCCACGTGTTTGTGCCGTGCGTGGCGTCCCGTGACGGAGGATGAAAGGATCCTGGTGGTTGAGTTGGGCCCAGGTACGCCTGGAGTCCCAGCAACACACCACTTTGGCCTGGATTTCTCCTAGACGGGCGGTCGGAACTAACCCACTCCGATCAACCGGCTGTGTCGTCCCGTCAGAGGGCCGATAGGGTGAGACTTCTGGAGGCAGAGGGGCGCGTGGGAGACTGCGAAGCTGGGCACCGGTGGCTCCGGTGTACAGCGACGCACAACCTCCTCTCTGCGTTGCTCGCCTCTGGGGTCTATATCCAAACAGTAGCCCTGACGTCCACATGGGCTTGCCATGTGGCGTCCCCGTATGGGACTCCGTGGTGGGTGGGGAGCTGGGAGGATGAAACCTCAAACTCAGGTATGGACAATACAAAAGCCAACCAAAAAACAGTGGCTGAGCGCCAACGCTCGCCACAACCACCAACAGTGGCAGAGCAGCCATGCTCGCCACAAAAAACATCTGTTTCCTCGCAGGAACGGAAAGAAGGCCGACGCAGAGGGAAGCGACTCTGTGGGGCGGAGGTCAAGAGGAGGAAGAAGGCAAAAATGCAGGCTGCTGCCCAAGCACAGCTGCCCTCTACCTCTGGCGGACCAAAACAAGCGCAGGTAGTGCCTCCCAAAGGTGTGCCGCCTCCGAAAAGGGGACAACATCCCCCCAAGGAGGCTAGGAACCCTAGTGGAGTGCCGCCGGCGTCGACAAAAACCAGGGGAGCAAACCCACCCTCGAAAAAACGCAGCCGGTCGGATAATTCGTCGGAGGTGACGCCGAGACGTCACAAAAGGACCAGAACGGCCCCTCCACCGACCAGTTATAAAGAAGCAGCCACGAGCCACCTCAAAGTTGCAATAATAGATAGGAGCAACCCCCTCGGCAAAATAACCGCAGAGAGGGCCGCTCTTGTCAAACGAGCCATGACGGAGGCCCTCGACAAAACAATACTGTCGCCTTCGTCAAGCTCGCAAACTCCAACGTTCAAGTCGTGGACATACTCTGGTGAGATAATCAGGGTTGTCTGCGACAACGACAAAGGAATACAGTGGCTTAAGGCCACTGTAAACACCCTAAAGCCCTGGAAGGACGCCGAGCTAGCCGTCATCCGTTCGGACCAGCTTCCTAGGCTGACGAAGGCATCGCTCTGGATCCCTGAGGAGGAGGAAACTCCCCTCGCCGAGAAGGAGCTTGTCATCCGTCGCCTAGCGAGTCAGAACGCGGAGGTGACGGTGGGCAAATGGTGCGTCTTCCACCATGAGGCGAAGACCAACCCGCGAGGGCATCTCCTCGTCTTCGGCATCGGAGATGAGGACATGAAGACCCTAAAAGAGGAAGGCATGAAGATTTCTTATCTCTTCCGCCACCTCACCCTGAGGGTCAAACGGGAAGAACCAGGAAAGGAGGAAGCAGCAACACACGAAGCTGCACCTCCAGACCTGGAAACAACAGCGGCCAAGGCAGCCTCCCCACAAGGGATGGAAACCGAGGCCACCAACTAAAAAAAAAACAACCACCAGGCAGCCCAATGGGCACTGCAAACAAGGAGGTAAAAATAGTCCAGTGCAATCTGCACCATAGCAGGGCTGCAACGGCAACTTTATGCCGGCACCTGGATATGGATCAGAATGCACTGGCACTAATTCAGGAACCCTGGATAGTCAAATCCAAGATTTCAGGGTTATCAAAACTAACTGGACGCACTTTTAGCACGCCCACTACAGAGAAGCCGAGAACAGCGGTCTACGTCCCTCGGCATATAAAAACCGAACCACTCCAACACCTGTCAACATCTGACCTAACGGCCGTAAAGGTGGAATGGGTAGTGGCCGGCAAACCGACCGTTTTAGTCCTAGCTTCAGCGTACCTCCCAATAGACGCGACCATCCCACCACCAACAAGGGAACTGGAGGACCTGATAGCGTACTGTCACTCCCAGAAATGGGAAGTCATCGTGGGATGCGACGCAAACGCACACCACGTGACCTGGGGCAGTAAGGACAACAACGCAAGGGGTGAGTCTCTTTTCGATTACATAAGCGGAAACAGCCTCTGCATCACCAACAGAGGCTGCGTTCCGACATTTGTCAACGCTAAGAGTCAAACTGTAATAGATATAACGATCGCTACGGCGCACATATCGAGAACAATCCGCAACTGGCGCGTATCAGATTCGATTACGATGTCTGACCACCAGTGGATAAAATTCGAAATCGACCTCACGAGGACACCCGCGAGATTGTTTAGGGACCCCCGAAGGACAGACAGAGATAAATATCTCAGTCAACTCCGGGAGGGACTTAAGCATACACAATGTCGCGCACCAAGCAGCTGCGTCGAAATAGAACAATATGTCAAGGACATACAAAATAAGATTAAAAAAGCTTTTGAAACATCCTGCCCCCTGAGGACATCGGCTCAACCTGGAGAAGCTACCAAATGGTGGACCCAGGAATTGAGCGACCTCAAAATTAGAACTCGGGCAGCTTTCAACAAAGCCAAACGAAAGGGACCCGGCTCAGACTGGGACCAATACAAAACACTCCTAAGAGAGTTTAAAAAAACAGTCAGGAAAAGACAAAGAGCAGCGTGGAGAGCCTACTGCGAGGAGATCGAAAATCACTCGCAGGTGGCAAGACTTTATAAGATCCTCGCAAAAGATAAGGAGCATGACTTGGGTCTCCTAACCAAGGAAGATGGTACACGAACCACCGACCTACAAGAAAGCCTAGAGCTGCTTATGCAGACTCACTTCCCGGACTCGGTTCCAACCGAACGGGAAGAATGGCCAGATGAACCTGACACCAACCCTTCGGATCCGGAATGGGAAATTTCAGAACGAATTGTTGGAGAAGAAAGAATAAGATGGGCACTACAGAGCTTCTCCCCATTCAAATCACCAGGAAGCGACGGCATACATCCAGCACTACTCCAGTGGGGCCTGGAAGAACTGCTGCCGCACCTGGTGGGACTGTTCAGGTCGTGCCTTGCACACCAGTACATCCCAAAAGACTGGAGAGAGGTAAAAGCCGTGCTCATCCCAAAAGCGGGGAGAATGGATTACACCACCCCCAAAGCATACCGGTCCATAAGCCTGACCTCGTTCTTACTAAAGACGATGGAAAGACTGTGCGAACGCCACCTGAGAGAAACAATTGCTGACACATTGCATCCCAACCAACAGGCATACACTCCAGGCAGATCCACTGACAGTGCCCTACACTTGGTCACTAGTCGGATTGAAAGATCATTGGACAACAAAGAGTCCACCCTGGGTATATTTCTAGACATAGAAGGTGCATTTGATAAAACCACCTTCCAAAAGATTGATGCAGCCCTGACGGAAAGGAACGTACACCCCACCATCCGGGGCTGGATAGCAAACATGCTCTCAAACAGAGCAGTAAAAATCAGTGTGGGAGACAAGATGGTGAGATGTAAAGTCGCGAGAGGCTGTCCGCAGGGCGGAGTTTTATCTCCGCTGCTGTGGAACTTGGTTCTCGACAGCCTTTTGCGTCGACTCAACTCCCAAGGCTTCTACACCATTGCATACGCAGACGATTTAACAATCCTGCTTAGTGGTAAGTTCGAAAGCATCCTGTGCGACAGAGCACAGGAGGCGCTGAGAATAACTGAAAAATGGTGCAGAGAACACACTCTGTCTGCAAACCCCAGGAAGACAGAGATGGTTCTCTTCACGAAAAAAAGAAAGACGGAGAAGCTAAAAGCACCAAGCTTTCTAAACACAAAACTAAGCTTTGCGACCGAAGTGAAATACCTTGGAGTAACCTTTGATAGCAAGCTAACATGGAACCTTCACATCGACAGAAGGATAAAAAAGGCGTACATCTTCTACGAGCAGTGCCGCAGGACCGTGGGGAAAACCTGGGGAATGAAACCCAAGGTCCTGATGTGGGTATACACTGCAATTGTGAGACCGATGATTGCCTATGGTAGCGTCGTCTGGTGGCCAAAAAGTCAACAGACAACAGCCAAACACAAAGTTAGCCGACCACAGAGAACCGCATGTCTGTGCATAACCGGCGCTATGCGGACAACACCGACACGAGCGATGGAAGTGATGTTGTGCTTGCCACCACTTGATATCTATCTCGAGGAAACGGCACTGACAACGATGGCACGCCTCAAGAGTCTCGGTGTACAGTCCAGCGTAGGATGTGGCGAGATAAGGCGCCGACTGTGGGATGAGGCGGTCAAGAAGATACCTCAACTACAGGCAGGCACCAACGATATCTCCCCCCAGTTTGTCTTTAACAAACCCTACGCAATCGACATAAAACCAAACGAAACATCCGATGAAGAGACCATAAAGGTCTTCACGGATGGATCGAAAAAGAAAGAAGGAGCGGGCTGTGGAATATTTTCAAGAAGCCTGCGAATTCGAAGCAGCTGGACTATGGATAAATACGCCAGCGTAACGGATACCGAGCTGGCAGGTATATCCATAGCCGCAAAAGAAATTGCACGCAGACAGGCCAGCGGCAAAAAGATACGAATCTACACAGATAGTAGACAAGCACTACTGTCCCTTCAAAGATACAAAACTGTATCGAGGGCAGTATTAGAAACCCATAAAGCGCTCGCGGAGATCGCCACAGCGAACACAATTTCTGTTTGCTGGGTTAGAGGCCACGCGGAAAACATGGGTAACATAAAAGCTGACGAGTTGGCGGCGAGGGCAGCCAAAAGAAAGATCTTAGGCCCCTCAAATACGCTATCAACCTCAGCAAGAACAAAACTTATAAAGGAAAACACCCACTCTCAATTCAAAGAGAGATGGGATGACACAACCAGCTGTCGCCATGCCAAGGAATTACTAATGTATCCTAGCAAGGACGCAGCAAACAAATTTTTGACAATGACCAAGAAGAACCTGCGCCTCGCGACTGGCATTCTGACCGGGCACTGTCATTTAAGAAAACACCTTCACCAAATGAAGCTAGAACACACACCACTTTGTAGAGGATGTGAACAAGAAGATGAAACAGTGCAGCACGTACTTTGCGAATGCACTGCGCTTTCGTCCATCAGAGAATCCATACTTGGGGACAAATGGCCATCAATGGCCAACATAAGGGAGATCCCCCTGGGCACGGTGGTCAACTATTTCAACCAAATAGGATGGCTATCGACCCAGCTGGAGTGATCCCCTAACGGAGGCAGGACAAGGGGCCCGCTGGGGCCTAAGTACAGTGGTCGCACAGACTACCCTCCACTAATTTACATACATACATACATACATCCCTTACCACAACAAACTAAACCCAATCACTTTTAAATTACAAAAAAATGCTACTAACCATAGCAAACTATGCCAAACTCACCTAAATTACTTCGGCTATCAAGAATCACCCTCAACTACACTTTACAGCAACAAACTAAGCCCAATCACTTTAAATTTACAAAAAAATGCTAAAAATCATAACAAACTATACCAGAATCACCTAAATTACTTCGGCTATCGTAAATCACCCCCAACTATCCCTTACCACAACAAACCAAACCATATCATCTTAAAATTACAAAAAAAGGTGTACAAATCATAACAAACTATGACAGACTCACCTAAATTACTTCGGCTATTCTAAATCATCACCAACTAACCCTTACCACAACAAACTAAACCCAATCACTTTTAAATTACAAAAAAATGCTAGTAACCATAGCAAACTATGCCAAACTCACCTAAATTACTTCGGCTATCATAAATCATCACCAACTAACCCTTACCACAACAAACTAAACCCAATCACTTTTAAATTACAAAAAAAATGCTACTAACCATAGCAAACTATGCCAAACTCACCTAAATTACTTCGGCTATCAAAAATCACCCCCAACTACACTTTACAGCAAGAAACTAAGCCCAATCACTTTAAAATTACAAAAAAATGCTAAAAATCATAACAAACTATACCAGAATTACCTAAATTACTTCGGCTACCGTAAATCACCCCCAACTATCCCTTACCACAACAAACCAAACCATATCATCTTAAAATTACAAAAAAAGGTATACAAATTATAACAAATTATGCCAGATTCACCTAAATTACTTCGGCTACTCTAAATCATCACCAACTAACCCTTACCACAACAAACTAAACCCAATCACTTTTAAATTACAAAAAAATGCTAGTAACCATAGCAAACTATGCCAAACTCACCTAAATTACTTCGGCTATCATAAATCATCACCAACTAACCCTTACCACAACAAACTAAACCCAATCACTTTTAAATTACAAAAAAAATGCTACTAACCATAGCAAACTATGCCAAACTCACCTAAATTACTTCGGCTATCAAAAATCACCCCCAACTACACTTTACAGCAACAAACTAAGCCCAATCACTTTAAAATTACAAAAAAATGCTAAAAATCATAACAAACTATACCAGAATCACCTAAATTACTTCGGCTACCGTAAATCACCCCCAACTATCCCTTACCACAACAAACCAAACCATATCATCTTAAAATTACAAAAAAAGGTGTACTAATCATAACAAATTATGCAAGACTCACCAAAATTACTTCGGCTACTCTAAATCATCACCAACTAACCCTTACCACAACAAACTAAACCCAATCACTTTTATATTACAAAAAAATGCTACTAACCATAGCAAACTATGCCAAACTCACCTAAATTACTTCGGCTATCAAGAATCACCCCCAACTACACTTTACAGCAACAAACTAAGCCCAATCACTTTAAATTTTCAAAAAAATGCTAAAAATCATAACAAACTATAGCAGAATCACCTAAATTACTTCGGCTATTGTAAATCACCCCCAACTATCCCTTACCACAACAAACCAAACCATATCATCTTAAAATTACAAAAAAAGGTGTACAAATCATAACAAACTATGCCAGACTCACCTAAATTACTTCGGCTATTCTAAATCATCACCAACTAACCCTTACCACAACAAACTAAACCCAATCACTTTTAAATTACAAAAAAATGCTACTAACCATAGCAAACTATGCCAAACTCACCTAAATTACTTCGGCTATCAAAAATCACCCCCAACTACACTTTACAGCAAGAAACTAAGCCCAATCACTTTAAAATTACAAAAAAATGCTAAAAATCATAACAAACTATACCAGAATCACCTAAATTACTTCGGCTACCGTAAATCACCCCCAACTATCCCTTACCACAACAAACCAAACCATATCATCTTAAAATTACAAAGAAAGGTATACAAATTATAACAAATTATGCCAGATTCACCTAAATTACTTCGGCTACTCTAAATCATCACCAACTAACCGTTACCACAACAAACTAAACCCAATCACTTTTAAATTACAAAAAAATGCTAGTAACCATAGCAAACTATGCCAAACTCACCTAAATTACTTCGGCTATCATAAATCATCACCAACTAACCCTTACCACAACAAACTAAACCCAATCACTTTTAAATTACAAAAAAAATGCTACAAACCATAGCAAACTATGCCAAACTCACCTAAATTACTTCGGCTATCAAAAATCACCCCCAACTACACTTTACAGCAACAAACTAAGCCCAATCACTTTAAAATTACAAAAAATGCTAAAAATCATAACAAACTATACCAGAATCACCTAAATTACTTCGGCTACCGTAAATCACCCCCAACAATCCCTTACCACAACAAACCAAACCATATCATCTTAAAATTACAAAAAAAGGTGTACAGATCATAACAAACTATGCCAGACTCACCTAAATTACTTCGGCTACTCTAAATCATCACCAACTAACGCTTACCACAACAAACTAAACCCAATCACTTTTAAATTTAAAAAAAATGCTACTAACCATAGCAAACTATGCCAAACTCACCTAAATTACTTCGGCTATCAAAAATCACCCCCAACTACACTTTACAGCAACAAAGTAAGCCCAATCACTTTAAAATTACAAAAATGCTAAAAATCATAACAAACTATACCAGAATCACCTAAATTACTTCGGCTACCGTAAATCACCCCCAACTATCCCTTACCACAACAAACCAAACCATATCATCTTAAAATTACAAAAAAAGGTGTACAAATCATAACAAACTATGCCAGACTCACCTAAATTACTTCGGCTACTCTAAATCATCACCAACTAACCCTTACCACAACAAACTAAACCCAATCACTATTAAATTACAAAAAAATGCTAGTAACCATAGCAAACTATGCCAAACCCACCTTAATTACTGAGGCTACCATAAATCATCACCAACTAACCCTTACCACAACAAACTAAACCCAATCACTTTTAAATTACAAAAAAATGCAACTAACCATAGAAAACTATGCCAAACTCACCTAAATTACTTCGGCTATCAAAAATCACCCCCAACTACACTTTACAGCAACAAACTATGCCCAATCACTTTAAAATTACAAAAAAATGCTAAAAATCATAACAAACTATACCAGAATCACCTAAATTACTTCGGCTACCGTAAATCACCCCCAACTATCCCTTACCTCAACAAACCAAACCATATCATCTTAAAATTACAAAAAAAGGTGTACAAATCATAACAAATTATGCCAGATTCACCTAAATTACTTCGGCTACTCTAAATCATCACCAACTAACCCTTACCAGAACAAACTAAACCCAATCACTTTTAAATTACAAAAAAATGCTAGTAACCATAGCAAACTATGCCAAACTCACCTAAATTACTTCGGCTATCATAAATCATCACCAACTAACCCTTACCACAACAAACTAAACCCAATCACTTTTAAATTACAAAAAAAATGCTACTAACCATAGCAAACTATGCCAAACTCACCAAAATTACTTTGGCTATCAAAAATCACCCCCAACTACACTTTACAGCAACAAACTAAGCCCAATCACTTTAAAATTACAAAAAAATGCTAAAAATCCTAACAAACTATACCAGAATCACCTAAATTACTTCGGCTACCGTAAATCACCCCCAACTATCCCTTACCACAACAAACCAAACCATATCATCTTAAAATTACAAAAAAAGGTGTACAAATCATAACAAACTATGCCAGACTCACCTAAATTACTTCGGCTACTCTAAATCATCACCAACTAACCCTTACCACAACAAACTAAACCCAATCACTTTTAAATTACAAAAAAATGCTAGTAACCATAGCAAACTATGCCAAACTCACCTAAATTACTTCGGCTACCATAAATCATCACCAGCTAACCTTTACCACAACAAACTAAACCCAATCACTTTTAAATTACAAAAAAATGCTACTAACCATAGCAAACTATGCCAAACTCACCTAAATTACTTCGGCTATCAAAAATCACCCCCAACTACACTTTACAGCAACAAACTAAGCCCAATCACTTTAAAATTACAAAAAAATGCTAAAAATCATAACAAACTATACCAGAATCACCTAAATTACTTCGGCTACCGTAAATCACCCCCAACTATCCCTTACCACAACAAACCAAACCATATCATCTTAAAATTACAAAAAAAGGTGTACAAATCATAACAAACTATGCAAGACTCACCAAAATTACTTCGGCTACTCTAAATCATCACCAACTAACCCTTACCACAACAAACTAAACCCAATCACTTTTAAATTACAAAAAAATGCTACTAACCATAGCAAACTATGCCAAACTCACCTAAATTGCTTCGGCTACCTTAAATCATCACTAACTAACCCTTACCACAACAAACTAAACCCAATCACTTTGAAATTACAAAAAAATGCTACTAACTATAGCAAACTATGCCAAACTCACCTAAATTACTTCGGCTATCAAAAATCACCCCCAACTACACTTTACAGCAAGAAACTAAGCCCAATCACTTTAAAATTACAAAAAAATGCTAAAAATCATAACAAACTATACCAGAATCACCTAAATTACTTCGGCTACCGTAAATCACCCCCAACTATCCTTTACCACAACAAACCAAACCATATCATCTTAAAATTACAAAAAAAGGTGTACAAATCATAACAAATTATGCCAGATTCACCTAAATTACTTCGGCTACTCTAAATCATCACCAACTAACCCTTACCACAACAAACTAAACCCAATCACTTTTAAATTACAAAAAAATGCTAGTAACCATAGCAAACTATGCCAAACTCACCAAAATTACTTCGGCTACCATAAATCATCACCAACTAACGCTTACCACAACAAACTAAACCCAATCACTTTTAAATTTAAAAAAAATGCTTCTAACCATAGCAAACTATGCCAAACTCACCTAAATTACTTCGGCTATCAAAAATCACCCCCAACTACACTTTACAGCAACAAAGTAAGCCCAATCACTTTAAAATTACAAAAATGCTAAAAATCATAACAAACTATACCAGAATCACCTAAATTACTTCGGCTACCGTAAATCACCCCCAACTATCCCTTACCACAACAAACCAAACCATATCATCTTAAAATTACAAAAAAAGGTGTACAAATCATAACAAACTATGCCAGACTCACCTAAATTACTTCGGCTACTCTAAATCATCACCAACTAACCCTTACCACAACAAACTAAACCCAATCACTTTTAAATTACAAAAAAATGCTAGTAACCATAGCAAACTATGCCAAACTCACCAAAATTACTTCGGCTACCATAAATCATCACCAACTAACGCTTACCACAACAAACTAAACCCAATCACTTTTAAATTTAAAAAAAATGCTTCTAACCATAGCAAACTATGCCAAACTCACCTAAATTACTTCGGCTATCAAAAATCACCCCCAACTACACTTTACAGCAACAAAGTAAGCCCAATCACTTTAAAATTACAAAAATGCTAAAAATCATAACAAACTATACCAGAATCACCTAAATTACTTCGGCTACCGTAAATCACCCCCAACTATCCCTTACCACAACAAACCAAACCATATCATCTTAAAATTACAAAAAAAGGTGTACAAATCATAACAAACTATGCCAGACTCACCTAAATTACTTCGGCTACTCTAAATCATCACCAACTAACCCTTACCACAACAAACTAAACCCAATCACTTTTAAATTACAAAAAAATGCTAGTAACCATAGCAAACTATGCCAAACTCACCAAAATTACTGCGGCTACCATAAATCATCACCATCTAACGCTTACCACAACAAACTAAACCCAATCAATTTTAAATTAAAAAAAAATGCTACTAACCATAGCAAACTATGCCAAACTCACCTAAATTACTTCGGCTATCAAAAATCACCCCCAACTACACTTTACAGCAACAAAGTAAGCCCAATCACTTTAAAATTACAAAAATGCTAAAAATCATAACAAACTATACCAGAATCACCTAAATTACTTCGGCTACCGTAAATCACCCCCAACTATCCCTTACCACAACAAACCAAACCATATCATCTTAAAATTACAAAAAAAGGTGTACAAATCATAACAAACTATGCCAGACTCACCTAAATTACTTCGGCTACTCTAAATCATCACCAACTAACCCTTACCACAACAAACTAAACCCAATCACTTTTAAATTACAAAAAAATGCTAGTAACCATAGCAAACTATGCCAAACTCACCTAAATTGCTTCGGCTACCTTAAATCATCACTAACTAACCCTTACCACAACAAACTAAACCCAATCACTTTGAAATTACAAAAAAATGCTTCTAACCATAGCAAACTATGCCAAACTCACCTAAATTACTTCGGCTATCAAAAATCACCCCCAACTACACTTTACAGCAACAAAGTAAGCCCAATCACTTTAAAATTACAAAAATGCTAAAAATCATAACAAACTATACCAGAATCACCTAAATTACTTCGGCTACCGTAAATCACCCCCAACTATCCCTTACCACAACAAACCAAACCATATCATCTTAAAATTACAAAAAAAGGTGTACAAATCATAACAAACTATGCCAGACTCACCTAAATTACTTCGGCTACTCTAAATCATCACCAACTAACCCTTACCACAACAAACTAAACCCAATCACTTTTAAATTACAAAAAAATGCTAGTAACCATAGCAAACTATGCCAAACTCACCAAAATTACTGCGGCTACCATAAATCATCACCATCTAACGCTTACCACAACAAACTAAACCCAATCAATTTTAAATTTAAAAAAAATGCTACTAACCATAGCAAACAATGCCAAACTCACCTAAATTACTTCGGCTATCAAAAATCACCCCCAACTACACTTTACAGCAACAAAGTAAGCCCAATCACTTTAAAATTACAAAAATGCTAAAAATCATAACAAACTATACCAGAATCACCTAAATTACTTCGGCTACCGTAAATCACCCCCAACTATCCCTTACCACAACAAACCAAACCATATCATCTTAAAATTACAAAAAAAGGTGTACAAATCATAACAAACTATGCCAGACTCACCTAAATTACTTCGGCTACTCTAAATCATCACCAACTAACCCTTACCACAACAAACTAAACCCAATCACTTTTAAATTACAAAAAAATGCTACTAACCATAGCAAACTATGCCAAACTCACCTAAATTGCTTCGGCTACCTTAAATCATCACTAACTAACCCTTACCACAACAAACTAAACCCAATCACTTTGAAATTACAAAAAAATGCTACTAACCATAGCAAACTATGCCAAACTCACCTAAATTACTTCGGCTATCAAAAATCACCCCCAACTACACTTTACAGCAAGAAACTAAGCCCAATCACTTTAAAATTACAAAAAAATGCTAAAAATCATAACAAACTATACCAGAATCACCTAAATTACTTCGGCTACCGTAAATCACCCCCAACTATCCCTTACCACAACAAACCAAACCATATCATCTTAAAATTACAAAAAAAGGTGTACAAATCATAACAAACTATGCCAGACTCACCTAAATTACTTCGGCTACTCTAAATCATCACCAACTAACCCTTACCACAACAAACTAAACCCAATCACTTTTAAATTACAAAAAAATGCTAGTAACCATAGCAAACTATGCCAAACTCACCTAAATTACTTTGGCTACCATAAATCATCACCAACTAACCCTTACCACAACAAACTAAACTCAATCACTTTGAAATTACAAAAAAATGCTACTAACCCTAGCAAACTATGCCAAACTCACCTAAATTACTTCGGCTATCAAAAATCACCCCCAACTACACTTTACAGCAACAAACTAAGCCCAATCATTTTAAAATTACAAAAAAATTTACAGAAGTTGCAATTTAGCAACCTTCGTTATAGCATTGAAAATGAACTTGACTATTTTTTAAACTTGGCAAAATTTCGCAATATCTAAAAATTTAACAACAGGCAAATTTATGTTTTGTGGAAAAATAAACTTTTATTACATACAAATATGCTTTTCGCGCCAAACCCGACTTGACCCGAATTGCACTAGAGCATTCGTATACTAACTTCGGTTTAAGCCCTCTTCGTAATTTAAAATTTGCACAATAGTTACGCATCCGCTCACAAACATCAGATATTATGGAAGGTGTGAAATACAATAATTATAAAATTGTTCATGAAAAGCAATTTAGAAAGGGCAAGAGATATTTAAACAACTTGTAGTCTCCCAAAAGTAAAAATAAAATATAGATAAAATTAATAAACGCACAAATGCAGAATGAGGAGTTCCGTTGGCATTTCAATTTAAAATCTCAACCCTGTCACAAACATAAGCTGTCTGAACGCCCATTGGACGGTCATGTCCACTGAGCGCCTGCATTTAGTTTGCGTAGTTCATGTAATCTTCGACGTATTTACGACTTCTGCGCTGACTCAAAAGATTTTTCAGTAACTTTAACAAAAAATTTGCAACCTTCTACTTATATTTTCTTGTTCTCCGTCTACGAAAAATCCATGACCACGAATGACACTGACATGAATATATTTCAAGAGATAACAGAGATATATTCAACACTAGCTGAATCTACCCGGCGTTGCCCGGACGTAGATTAAATAAACTCAGTGTTGACTAAAGTGGTGATGTTGACTAATCGACATTATAATACAATTAAACAGGAATGCTCTACTTTTCCAATCCCAAAATCAACAAATATGCTGAAATTAACCTGCGTTGCCAGGACCGGGTACTTCAATATGATTTGGACAAAGAGGATACCTTGGTTGATATCTGAGATGAAAAATTTTGAATAGACTCTTTAGGCAGTTGTTCTATAAGCGATTCCAGGAAATCGAAATTAACTTTATATAATTTTAGGGGAAATCGAAGTTTACAAATTAGCTGATCATGTTATGATAAAATTGAAAACACAATGGAACAATGCCTCTTGCAGCAGTCAACTCACAAACAGAACAGTATGTAGATGATTTTGACTTATCTCCGGAATAAACAAACACTTATCTCCTTCTGAACTGCACAAAAATTATTACAACCTGGCCCTAACTGGTTGGACAATTAAAGTGCGAACCTTTTGAGCTCCCTTTCCAGTATTAAAATTTTGGTATGTGGTAAAATGTGGTATTTTATGGTATTTGTGCATCGCTAGATTTTCAAACTTGTCCATCTTAGTTATAAATGATGTAAAGCAATAATGAACACAATGTATTTACGTAAAATAAACAGTGTAAAACGCGTATCAATGTCAGTAATGTCTGGTCCAACGCTGTAAATTTTGGATTTCAGCCGAGGCAGATTTGGTGAAAAATAAATACACCATTATCATTAACTGAACGGTCGTCCGGTACGACGAAGGTGATTGGGAACAAATTTTGTTAACGGCAAAATTAAAATTCTAAAATAAATAAATATTTTGACGGGAATATGGTGAATGTAAAAATCTTATTCGGTCTCTCCGACGGACTCACACCTGTTTACATTAACACACACTTGTTGAACAATTAAAGTGCCAACCTATTGAGCTTACGTTCCAGTATTAAAATATCAATACCAATACCATAGATATAAAAAAAGACAATTTCCATCACCTTTCATAATACGGTGTGGTATTTGTACATCGCTAGATTTTCAAACTTCTCCATCTTAGTTATAAATGATGTAAAGCAATAATAAATACAGTGAACGTAAAATAAATAGTGTAAAACGTGTATAAGCACATAATTATTAAGGGTATGAATGTCAGTGATCTCTGGTACATACATACAACGGTGAAAATTTCGGATTTCAGCCGGGGCAAATTTGGTGAAAAACAAATACACCACTACCATTAACTGAAAGAAAAAATTAGCGTACAAATATAAGTGGAATCCGGTTCGTCGCTGGTAATTTTTCGAAAATTGATTGGGGGCAGATTTGGTTAACGCGAGGATCAAATGTTAAATTAAAATACTTTATTTGATAGCGGTAGACCTTCGAACACTGATGCGTCGCCTCATCGAATTTGGCGACTTTGCGAACAGTTTCAGACGCTGGAGCAGCAATTTTCACAATTGTAGTTGTGTTAAAATTAAACACCGCGATCGAGTACTGCTCCACACGCTGAACCAGCAATTCTCGAATTCTAAGAAACGATAAGAAATACTTATCCAACGCTTGGTATGTGCGAATTTCTGCATAGATACTCAATCAAACTAAATCGAGCATTGCCTTTTCACGTTTGTGACCTTGCCCTTGACGTGGCAAGCTCCAGCTGCTTCAATAATGTAAAAATCTTATTCGGCGTCTCCAATAAACTCACATTTGTTTACATTAACACGCATTGCCTCATGGACTTCTGACGAATTACAAACAAATATTGCAACTTCAAGTGTTCCATTTAATTTCGTTTCTGGGTGCAAGCTCCTTTCTTTTCACTCTAGTCAGTCTAAACTTATTATACAAAGTTATATTTTCAAATCCAGGCGCCCTAAAGAATTTTGTCGTTGTTTTCCAAAGTTTCAAGAGAAGGAGAGTTGACATAGAAGCTAAATTATTCCAAATTATTCCCATTTAGTTCTCTGACAACGTTAAAGACAATGTTGAAATATATAGATACAAAATTTTACACCATAAAAACGAAGTATTTAGGAATTATGTATAAAAAAAGTCGAAGTTATTCTTCGCCCTTGAGCTCTATTTCCGGTATTAAAAATGTAATAGGTAAGATAGTAAGAAAGACTATTTCCATCACTTTTCACGGGAATTATGCATGGTGGTATTTATTCTCCGCTTACTATTAGATTTTCAAACTGCTCCATCTTAGTTATAAATAATGCAGAACCATAATGAACGCAATGTACGTAAAATAAATAGTGTAAATCGTGTATAAGCACACAATACTTAAGCGTATGATGTCAGTGAAAATTTCGGATTTTGGCCGGAGCAGGTTTGGTGAAGAACAAATACACCACTATGATTAACTGAACGTAAAAATTAGCGTACGATAATAAGTGACGTCCGGTCCGACGCTGGAAATTTTTCGAAAATCGATTGGGGAGAGTTTTGGTTAACGGCAAGAACAAATCGGGAATATCGGGAATAAAATAATTTATTTAATAGCGATAGAACTTCGAATACCGATGCGTCGCCTCGACCTTGGCGACGTTGAGTACCAGCGTTTCAGACGCTGAAGCAGCAATTTTCACAATTATATGAGGTGCACGTGCCTAGTGCGTATGTAAACAATTTGGATAACAAAAGAGATTAATTTGTATGTACCAAATAATACTCGCACAGGTGTACTCGTATGGCCCGTCATAATTTTCACGAAATGAATTTAAAAAATTAACATTCTAAAGTAAATAAATATTTTGACAGGAATGTTAAAAATCTTATTCGGTCTCTCCAACAAACTAACACTTGTTTACATTAACATGCATTCCTTCATGGACCTGTGACGAATTACAAACAAATATCGAAATTTCAAGTGTTCCATGTCAGTCTGAACTTATTACACAGTGATATTTTCACATTCAGGCGCCCTAAATTATTTTGACGTTGATTTATAAAGTTTCCCTGAAAGGAGAGTAGTCAGCAGGTGCCTCGTCAGGGGTGGCAGGGTTGGCAGTGCCACTCCAAGTATAAATTTACTATCGAACACAAAGATAGTTCTGATTCAATTGCAGAATTTCGAATTTTTCAGATATTTTACGAAACTCTAGCGCTTACACCGCCTTTATACCTCTTTAAAGTTAAAAACCATAGAGCTGTTTATACAAATGCACGCATGTTGAAAAGGTAGGGCTTGCCCCGTCAGCGTGTTGCAATTCAGAAATACGTTTATGTTTGCATCTCAACTGGAACAAATATTTATTGGAAGGTGGAAGAGAATCGAAATAGGTATCAGCCTATTTAATATTCAGAATAACGACTATTAGTCGGAACAATATATTTTATGTGCAGATATTTATTAATATTTTATGATTTAATACGATAAGGCATTTATAAATAACACAACCAAATAGAAGATTTTGATTGAAAACGATTATTTATTTATGGTAGCCGAAGTAATTTAAGTGAGTTTGGCATAGCTTGCTATGTTTTGTAGCATTTTTGTAATTTTAAAGTGATTAGGCTAATTTTGGGGCGGTAAGGGGTAGTTGGGGGTGATTTATGGTAGACGAAGTAATTTAGGTGAGTTTGGAATAGTTTGCTATGGTTTGTATAATTTTTTGTAATTTTAAAGTAATAGGGCTTATTTTGGGGTGGTAAGGGGTAGTTGGGGGTGATTTATGATAGCCGAAGTAATTTAAGTGAGTTTGGCATAGTTTGCTATGGTTTGTAGAATATTTTGTAATTTTAAAGTGATTGGGTTTAGTTTGTGGTTGGTAAGGGGTAGTTGGGGGTGACTTATGGTAGCCGAAGTAATTTAGGTGAGTTTGGAAGAGTTTGCTATGGTTTGTAGCATTTTTTTTAATTTTAAAGCGATTGGGCTTAGTTTCGGGTGGTAAGGGGTAGTTGGGGGTGATTTATGGTAGCCAAAGTAATTCAGGTGAGTTTGAGATAGTTTGCTATGGTTTGTAGCATTTTTCGTAATTTTAAAGTGATTGGGCTAATTTTAGGGTTGTAAGGGGTAGTTGGGGGTGATTTATGGTAGCCGAAGTAATTTAGGTGAGTTAGGCATAATTTGCTATGATTTGTTGAATATTTTGTAATTTTAAAGTGATTGGGCTTATTTTGGGGTTGTAAGGGGTAGTTCGGGGTGATTTATGGTAGCCGAAGTAATTTAGGGGAGTTTGGTATAGTTTGCTACGGTTTGTAGAATTTTTTTGTAATTTTAAAGTGATTGAGCCTATTTTGGGGTGGTAAGGGGTAGTTGGGGGTGATTTATAGAAGCCAAAGTAATTTAAGTGAGTTTGGCATAGTTTGCTATGGTTTGTAGCATTTTTTGTAATTTTAAAGTGATTGGGTTTATTTTGTGGTTGTAAGGGGTAGTTCGGGGTGATTTATGGTAGCCGAAGTAATTTAGGGGAGTTTGGCATAGTTTGCTACGATTTGTAGAATTTTTTTGTAATTTTAAAGTGATTGAGCCTATTTTGGGGTGGTAAGGGGAAGTTGGGGGTGATTTATGGAAGCCAAAGTAATTTAGATGAGTTTGGCATAGTTTGATATGGCTTGTAACATTTTTTGTAATTTTAAAGTGATATGGCTGAGTTTGGGGTGGTAAGGGGTGGTTGGGGGTGATTTATGATAGCCGATGTAATTTAAGTGAGTTTGGCATAGTTTGCTATGGTTTGTAGCATTTTTTGTAATTTTAAAGTGATTGGGTTTAGTTTGTGGTTGGTAAGGGGTAGTTGGGGGTGATTTATGGTAGCCGCAGTAATTTAAGTGAGTTTGGCATAGTTTGCTATGGTTTGTAGCATTTTTTGTAATTTTAAAGTGATTGGGCTTATTTTGGGGTGGTAAGGGGTAGTTGGGGGTGATTTATGGTAGCCGAAGTAATTTAGGTGAGTTAGGCATAGTTTGCTATGGTTTGTAGCATTTTTTTGTAATTTTAAAGTGATTGGGCTTATTTTGGGGTAGTAAGGGGTTGTTGGGGGTGATTTATGTTAGCCGAAGTAATTTAGGTGAGTTAGGCATAGTTTGCTATGGTTTGTAGCATTTTTTGTAATTTTAAAGTGATTGGGATGAGTTAGGGGTGGTAAGGGGTAGTTGGGGGTGATTTATGATAGCCGAAGTAATTTAAGTGAGTTTGGCATAGTTTGCTATGGTTTGTAGCATTTTTTGTAATTTTAAGGTGATTGGGCTTATTTTGGGTAGTAAGGGGTTGTAGGGGGTGATTTATGTTAGCCGAAGTAATTTAGGTGAGTTAGGCATAGTTTGCTATGGTTTGTAGCATTTTTTGTAATTTTAAAGTGATTGGGATGAGTTAGGGGTGGTAAGGGGTAGTTGGGGGTGATTTATGGAAGCCAAAGTAATTTAGATGAGTTTGGCATAGTTTGATAAGGCTTGTAACATTTTTTGTAATTTTAAAGTGATTGTGCTGAGTTTGGGGTGGTAAGGGGTAGTTGGGGGTGATTTATGATAGCCGAAGTAATTTAAGTGAGTTTGGCATAGTTTGCTATGGTTTGTAGCATTTTTTGTAATTTTAAAGTGATTGGGCTTATTTTGGGGTGGTAAGGGGTAGTTGGGGCTGATTTATGGTAGCCGAAGTAATTTAGGTGAGTTAGGCATAGTTTGCTATGGTTTGTAGCATTTTTTTGTAATTTTAAAGTGATTGGGCTTATTTTGGGGTAGTAAGGGGTTGTTGGGGGTGATTTATGTTAGCCGAAGTAATTTAAGTGAGTTTGGCATAGTTTGCTATGGTTTGTAGCATTTTTTGTAATTTTAAAGTGATTGGGCTTATTTTGGGGTGGTAAGGGGTAGTTGGGGCTGATTTATGGTAGCCGAAGTAATTTAGGTGAGTTAGGCATAGTTTGCTATGGTTTGTAGCATTTTTTTGTAATTTTAAAGTGATTGGGCTTATTTTGGGGTAGTAAGGGGTTGTTGGGGGTGATTTATGTTAGCCGAAGTAATTTAGGTGAGTTAGGCATAGTTTGCTATGGTTTGTAGCATTTTTTGTAATTTTAAAGTGATTGGGCTTATTTTGGGGTAGTAAGGGGTTGTTGGGGGTGATTTATGTTAGCCGAAGTAATTTAGGTGAGTTAGGCATAGTTTGCTATGGTTTGTAGCATTTTTTGTAATTTTAAAGTGATTGGGATGAGTTAGGGGTGGTAAGGGGTAGTTGGGGGTGATTTATGTTAGCCGAAGTAATTTAAGTGAGTTAGGCATAGTTTGCTATGGTTTGTAGCATTTTTTGTAATTTTAAAGTGATTGGGATGAGTTAGGGGCGGTAAGGGGTAGTTGGGGGTGATTTATGATAGCCGAAGTAATTTAAGTGAGTTTGGCATAGTTTGCTATGGTTTGTAGCATTTTTTGTAATTTAAAAGTGATTGGGCTTATTTTGGGGTAGTAAGGGGTTGTTGGGGGTGATTTATGTTAGCCGAAGTAATTTAGGTGAGTTAGGCATAGTTTGCTATGGTTTGTAGCATTTTTTGTAATTTTAAAGTGATTGGGATGAGTTAGGGGTGGTAAGGGGTAGTTGGGGGTGATTTATGATAGCCGAAGTAATTTAAGTGAGTTTGGCATAGTTTGCTATGGTTTGTAGCATTTTTTGTAATTTTAAAGTGATTGGGCATATTTTGGGGTAGTAAGGGGTTGTTGGGGGTGATTTATGTTAGCCGAAGTAATTTAGGTGAGTTAGGCACAGTTTGCTATGGTTTGTAGCATTTTTTATAATTTTAAAGTGATTGGGCTTATTTTGGGGTGGTAAGGGGTAGTTGGGGGTGATTTTTGGTAGACGAAATAATATGTGTGAGTTCGAAATAGTCTGCTATGGTTTGTGTCATTTTGTTTTATTTTAAACTGATTGGAGTTACTTGGGGTTGCTAAGGGGTGGTAAGGGATGATTTAAAATAACGGATCTAGTTTATGTCAGTTTGGCATAGTTCGGGAATTTTTTGGGGTTGATTTGGTAAAGTTTGCAGTGGTAAGAGATATTTGAGGATGTTTAATGTTGACGGATTAAATTTGGAGTGGTTTGGTAATTTTTAATTGAGTCACGGATCGACATTATAATTGAAATCAAAATTATAATTGAAATATCTGCGGCCTCGCTAGGTACGGCAAAAGTATGATCACGAAAGCAGAAACTCGACGTTGAAATTGTTTAGGTTAAATAAGTGCTTTTAATGTAAACCGGTCGCCCGTCGTCGAAGTTGTTTTGGCTAGATACGTGCTTCTAACATAAACACGGTCTCCGCGATCCGATCATTTTTTGTTTATTTTAGCCGGTTTTTATTGAATTACAAAGGAACCGGGCCGAATTTCGCAAAATCCTGACACACTCATTCATTCACTCATTCATCTACACATCTACACACTGATTCATAATCAACCCACAGCCCAAACCGTGAGGGCTGGAGACTTGAAATTTTAGACACGGGTGTATCATGTGCCGAAAGTGAACACTAAGAAGGGCCGGGCCGAATTTCGCAAAATCCCTTCTTAGTGTTCACTTTCGGCACATGATACACCCGTGTCTAAAATTTCAAGTCTCCAGCCCTCACGGTTTGGGCTGTGGGTTGATTATGAATCAGTGTGTAGATGTGTAGATGAATGAGTGAATGAATGAGTGTGTCAGGATTTTGCGAAATTCGGCCCGGTTCCTTTGTAATTCAATAAAAACCGGCTAAAATAAACAAAAAATGATCGGATCGCGGAGACCGTGTTTATGTTAGAAGCACGTATCTAGCCAAAACAACTTCGACGACGGGCGACCTGTTTACATTAAAAGCACTTATTTAACCTAAACAATTTCAACGTCGAGTTTCTGCTTTTGTGATCAAATTTTTACCGTACCTAGCGAGGCCGCGGATATTTTTATTATAATCTTGATTTCAATTATAATGTCGATCCGTGACTCAATTAAAAATTACAAAACCACTGCAAATTTAATCCGTCTACATTAAACATCCTCAAATATCTCTTACAATTGCAAACTTTATCAAATCAACCCCAAAAAATTCCCGAACTACGCCAAACTGACATAAATTAGATCCGCCGTTATCTTAAATCAGCCCTTACCACCCTTTAGCAACCCCAAGTAACTCCAATCACTTTAAAATAAAACAAAATGACACAAATCATAGCAAACTATGCCTAACTCACCTAAATTACTTCGGCTACCATAAATCACCCCCAACTACCCCTTACCACCCCAAAATAAACCCAATTACTTTAAAATTACAAAAAATTCTACAAACCATAGCAAACTATGCCAAACTCCCATTAATTACTTCGGCTACCATAAATCACCCCCAACTACCCCTTACCACCCCAAAATAAGCCCAATCACTTTAAAATTACAAAAAATGCTACAAACCATAGCAAACTATGCCAAACTCACTTAAATTACTTCGGCTACCATAAATCACCCCCAACTACCCCTTACCACCCCAAAATAAACCCAATTACTTTAAAATTACAAAAAATTCTACAAACCATAGCAACCTATGCCAAACTCCCATAAATTACTTCGGCTACCATAAAACACCCCCAACTACCCCTTACAACCCCAAAATAAGCCCAATCACTTTAAAATTACAAAAAATGTTACAAGCCATATCAAACTATGCCAAACTCATCTAAATTACTTCGGCTTCCATAAATCACCCCCAACTACCCCTTACCACCCCAAAATAGGCTCAATCACTTTAAAATTACAAAAAAAATCTACAAACCGTAGCAAACTATGCCAAACTCCCCTAAATTACTTCGGCTACCATAAATCACCCCGAACTACCCCTTACCACCCCAAAATAAGCCCAATCACTTTAAAATTACAAAAAATGTTACAAGCCATATCAAACTATGCCAAACTCATCTAAATTACTTCGGCTTCCATAAATCACCCCCAACTACCCCTTACCACCCCAAAATAGGCTCAATCACTTTAAAATTACAAAAAAAATCTACAAACCGTAGCAAACTATACCAAACTCCCCTAAATTACTTCGGCTACCATAAATCACCCCGAACTACCCCTTACCACCCCAAAATAAGCCCAATCACTTTAAAATTACAAAAAATGCTACAAACCATAGCAAACTATGCCAAACTCACTTAAATTACTTCGGCTACCATAAATCACCCCCAACTACCCCTTACCAACCACAAACTAAGCCCAATCACTTTAAAATTACAAAAAATGCAACAAACCATAGCAAACTATGCCAAACTCACTTAAATTACTTCGGCTACCATAAATCACCCCCAACAACCCCTTACCAACCACAAACTAAACCCAATTACTTTAAAATTACAAAAAATTATACAAACCATAGCAAACTATGTCAAACTCACCTAAATTACTTCGGCTACCATAAATCACCCCCAACTACCCCTTACCACCCCAAAATATGCCCAATCACTTTAAAATTACAGAAAATGTTACAAACCATAGCAAACTATGTCAAACTCACTTAAATTACTTCGGCTACCATAAATCACCCCCAACTACCGTTTACCACCCTAAAATAAGCCCAATCGCTTTAAAATTACAAAAAATGCTACAAACCATAGCAAACCATGTCAAACTCACCAAAATGACTTTGGCTACCATAAATCACCCCCAACTACCCCTTACCACCCCAAAATAAGCCCAATTACTTTAAAATTACAAAAATTATACAAACCATAGCAAACTATGTCAAACTCACCTAAATTACTTCGGCTACCATAAATCACCCCAATATCTGCACATAAAATATATTGTTTCGACTAATAGACGTTATTCTGCATATTAAATATGCTGATATCTATTTTGATTCTCTTCCACCTTCTAATAAATATTTGTTCCAGTTGAGATGCAAACATAAACGTATTTCTGAATTGCAACACGCTGACAGGGCAAGCCCTACCTTTTTAACATGCGTGCATTTGTATAAACAGCTCTATGGTTTTTAACTTTAAATAGGTATAAAGGCAGTGTAAGCCCTAGATTTTCGTAAAAATATCTGAAAAATTCGAAATTCTGCAATAGAATTACAGAACTATCTTTGTGTTCGATAGTAAATTTATACTTGGAGTGGTTTCCCTTCCAGGGAAACTTTATAAATCAACGGCAAAATAATTTAGGGCGCCTGAATGTGAAAATATCACTGTGTAATAAGTCAGACTGACATGGAACACTTGAAATTTCGATATTTGTTTGTAATTCGTCACAGGTCCATGAAGGAATGCATGTTAATGTAAACAAGTGTTTGTTTGTTGGAGAGACCGAATAAGATTTTTAACATTCCCGTGAAAATATTTATTTACTTTAGAATGTTAATTTTTTAAATTCATTTCTTGAAAATTATGACGGGCCTTACGAGTACACCTGTGCGAGTATTATTTGAAACCTTGGAAAACAACGACAAAATTCTTTAGGGCGCCTGGATTTGAAAATATAACCCTTTGTAATAAGTTTAGACTGACTAGAGTGAAAAGAAAGGAGCTTGCACCCAGAAACGAAATTAAATGGAACACTTGAAGTTGCAATATTTGTTTGTAATTCGTCACAAGTCCATGAAGGAATGTGTATTATGTAAACAAATGTGAGTTTATTGGAGAGGCCGAATAAGATTTTTACATTATTGAAGCAGCTGGAGCCTGCCACGTCAAGGGCAAGGTCACAAACGTGAAAAGGCGATGCTCTATTTGGTTTGATTGAGTATCTATGCAGAAATTCGCACATACCAAGCGTTGGATAAGCTTTTCTTATCGTTTCCCAATCAATTTTCGAAAAATTATCAGCATCGGACCGGACTCTACTTATATTTGTACGCTAATTTTTACGTTTAGTTAATGATAGTGGTGTATTTGTTTTTCACCAAATTTGCCCCGAAATTTTCACCGTTGTATGTACCAGATATCACTGAAATTCATACCAGTGGCGGTGTAAGCGCTAGATTTTCGTGAAAATATCTGAAAAATTCATAATTCTGCAACTGAATTACAGAACTAATTTTGTGTTCGATAGTAAATTTATACTTGGAGTGGCACTGCCAACCCTGCCGCCTCTGACGAGCCCCACTGCTGACTACTTTCTTTCCAGAAAAATTTTTGAAATCAGCGGCAAAATAAATTTAGGGCACCTGGATGTGAAAATATCACTGTGTAATAAGTTCAGACTAACAAGAGTGAAAAAAACCGCTTGCATCAAGAAACGAAATCAAATGGAACACTTGAAATTTAGATATTTGTTTGTAATTCGTCACAGGTCCATGAAGGCATGCATGTTAATGTAAACAACTGTTTACATTAGTTTGTCGGAGAGGCCGAATAAGATTTTTACATCCACCACATTCCCGTCAAAATATTTATTTACTTTAGTATGTTGATTCATTTTGTGCAAATTATGACGGGCCATACGAGTACACCTGCGCGAGTATTATTTGGTAATCCAAATTCTTTTAATACGCACTAGGCACGTGCACCTAATATAATTGTTAAAATTGCTGCTTCAGCGTCTGGAACGCTGGTACTCAACGTCGCCAAGGTCGAGGCAACGCATCAGTATTCGAAGTTCTATCGCTATTAAATAAATTTTTTAAATATAATATTCCCGATTTGTTCTTGACGTTAAGTAAATATCTCCCCAATCGATTTTCGAAAAATTACCATCGTCGTACCGGACTCCACTTATATACCGTACGCTAATTTTTACGTTCATTTAATGATAGTGATGTATTTGATCTTCACCAAACCTGCTCCGGCCAAAATTCGAAATTTGCAGTTTTACCGGATTTCACTGACATCATAAGTAATGTGTGCTTATACACGATTTACACTATTTATTTTATGTACATTGTGTTCATTATTGTTCTGCATTATTTATAACTAAGATGGAGGAATAGTAAGCGGGGTACAAATACCACCACGTATAATTCCCCTGAAAAGTGATGGAAATAGTCTTTTTTACTATCTTTCCTATTGCATTTTATTACCGAAAACAGAGCTCAAGAGGTTCGCACTATAATTGTTCATTTTATAATTACCAAATTTTCTGTATATTTTACCTGAATACGTTAAACACCCCTAAACATAATGTACCATGCCAAACTACCCTCAAAAATCATACACTTGCCATTCAAAACTACCCCAGATCAACCTAAAATGTAAAAAAATTACGAATTCCAAGCAAACTACGCTAAACTCGCATAAATTACTTCCATTTCCGCTATATCACCCCAACCACTTCTTACCAAGCCAAAATAAACCCAATCACATTAAAATTACCAAAAGTTTAGTTTAATCCGCCAAAGCTAAACCCCGCCAACCATCAATAACCATTCAAAACAATCCCCAAAAAAACCCTTATCATCCGAAACTACACCAAATACATCGTTTTTATGGTGTGAAATTATGTATTTATATATTTCAGCTTCTCTGTCAACTCTGTCAACAAAGGAGCTTGCACCCAGAAACGAAATTATCGTCATTTTCCAAATCATATTGAAGTACCCGGTCCTGGCAATGCAGGTTAATTTCAGCAAATTTGTTTATTTTGTGATTGGAAAAGTAGAGCATTCCTGTTTAATTGTATTATAATGTCGATTAGTCTACATCACAAATACACCACTTTTGTCAACACTGCGTTTATTCAATCTACGTCCGGGCAACGCCGGGTACATTCAGCTAGTCAACGAATATAACGCTACTTACCAGAGAATACTCCTTGAATATATACAGGTTGTCAGAAAAAGGGCGGACCACCCAAAAAACGAATTGCCCTATTCTTTTAAGTTATTAAAAAAATAGCATGCTCAATTTGGCAACTCTGTAATTAATAAATCGTTTTATTTGCCTTTCGGCCTTAAGACTCCTACAAAATCTTACATAGGTATAACATCAACTTAATATAAATTTCTTCTAACACAGATCAATCCCATCTTCTTTCCTTCTTTTACGCACTCCCCCCTCTTTCTCTCTCTCACAACGCTTCTCATCCATTCTACTTCTCTTCCATTCTCATTCAGTACCTCATACCTCCTTCTTTCTTCCTGTCTTAAACTCTCGCATTCATTCATTAGGTGTTCTGTCTCTCGTTCTTCTCCACATATTCTGCATCCTCTCTGCTTCTCTCCCATCCAGAACTTGCATGCTCTCTCTTCATTCCCGGCACCTGAATCTTGCAATCATTCTTCTCACTTTCACATTTTCTCTGTACAGATATTTCAGTACTTCTTCGGTTATTATTTCCTTATACTTGCTATTATACCTGGACTCTTTTCTCTCTTTCTCTATTTCTCTCAGTCTTTCTCTTAATCTCACCCCTCGTTCTCTCATTCTCTTCGCTTCTCCTGAGCTGTACCCATTCCTTTCATTGTACTTTGCCCTTTCACTCGTCCTATCATTTTCTCCTTCTCTCTTTTTCTTTCTCAGACATTCCTGCAACATTTGGCACCAAGTCCTTTTGCTTATTCTCTCCTCAAATGTTGTCGCCTTCATTCTTGTTACCACTCTTAACTTTTTCCTTTTCGCCCTATTCCTTTTAGTTATTAGCAAAAAATTCCATGTTCAATTTGGCACATCTGTAATTCTATGCTGTTGATGCGTTCCATTAGGTAATTGTTTGCACCAGCCAAGGCAGATTTAATTTCATCGCACTTTTCTTTTTTAATGCTACAGTAAATTTTGGCAATATTTTTTTTATTTCTTAAGAAAAGAAAATCACTTTTTGATTTGGAGTACTTTTATTGTTAGCGTCAGAGGTCGCGGGGTTTTTATAAGCCATACACACGATTGTATGTATGACAGACACACGCGTCGTCTTGATTTTTTCATTGCTTAAATTACTCTATCATTTATTCTTTAAAATACTGCATAATGTAGAAGATACAATTTTGGGTTCAACCGTTTAGATATATTACTCTAAAGAATTTTTGAACTATTTTTCCTGACTTCATGAAGACTCCCCAACAACGTACAGCACAGGTGGTCCGCTTTTTCTGGGACACCTGTATATATACATAAAATATACAAGTGTATACTCCAGTCAGGCTGGTCGATCTATACGAACCGGGAACACTGGCACAAAATGGTGACAGGGTTGCTTTAAATATACAACACAGGGTTCAAACACAACAATAAAGTGACTGCTCTCATTAAAAGTAAATATTGGAATGAAGCAAATGCATGTAAGACGTGATCAGACTCTGATGATTTTGCGTGAACAAAACCAATGCAACACTTGAGTTTGCTATGTTAAGATTCCACTTATGCGACAGCCGCATTGTCGTCGTTGTAATTGATGCTTTCAACCGAAGAGCAAAGCTACAGTTCTCACAAACGACAAAATTTTATTGCTAACAGCCCAATACTAATTCTGCAAATTTACATATTTGAGCGTGACAAGGACCCTTACACTGTCTCTTACTACAACAATATTACCAACACATAATAAACTATGCGAATGTAATAAATTCAAATAATAATGTAAAAGTTCGATTTAAATGGATAACAACTTTATTTCTCAAGACAAATACAAGACAACCGTCCGCATCGAGGCCAGACCCCGAATGCCCTTATTATGATTTAAAAAACTTATGATCGTCGTTCCTAGAGAGTGTTGAATTTGGAGACGGCCGATACGTGCTTAATCACTCGTCATGGTACTCCTACCGCCGTTAAGAGTCGCTCAACTTGACGAAATTTACGTTTCCTTACAAATGTGTGATGAGACACGGATTGATATTATTGAAGTAGCTGGACCGACCTAAATACGGCAAGGGCAAGGTCACGAATGCAAAGACGCAATGTTCGCATTGTTTAGATTAAGAACCTGATTTATATACGTTCGAGTATCAGCACTTAACATTGGCATACGACGCATATTTTTCGACTTCGTCGTCGAGAAAAATTGAACGAACATCCCAAGTCGCCAAATATTACTGTTTCGGTGATCGGATGTGGTTTTATTGTTTGTCTTTTATGTAATATATGTATTAATTATTTATGGCACGATTGCATTACCATTAAAAAAATACAAGTATTCTTTACTTTCACTAGCGCAAATATAAAGGTATCTACAATTTTACAGATTCCTGTTTTACCAAATGCGCATGTGAGCGTTGCATTTACGCATGGCTGACTTGACTCGCTGGCTAAATCTTCTACTTTTACAACTATTTATATAATTACTAGCTGAATGTACCCGGCGTTGCCCGGACGTAGATTAAATAAACACAGTGTTGACAAAAGTGGTGTATTGGTGATGTAGACTAATCGACATTATAATACAATTAAACAGGAATGCTCTACTTTTCCAATCACAAAATAAACAAATTTGCCGAAATTAACCTGCATTGCCAGGACCGGGTACTTGACCGGGTATATGATTTGGAAAAAGAGGATATCTTGGTTGATATCAGATGAAAAATCTTGTATAGACTCTTTAGGCAAAGACGCAGTTTGGAGGTGTTCTATAAGCGATTCCAGGAAATCGAAATTAATGTTAGAAAATTTTCGGGAAAATCGAAGTTTACAAATTAGCAGATAATGTTATGATAAAGTTGAAAAGACAATGGAAACATTTCTCTTGCTACAGTCATCTCACAGCAGAACAGTATGTAGATGATTTTGACTTATCTTCAGAATAAACAAACTCTTCAGCATAATTATCTCCTTCTGAACTGCACAAAAATTATTAAAACCTGGCCGCAACTTGTTGAACAATTAAAGTGCGAACCTTTTGAGCTCCCTTTCCAGTATTAAAATTTCAATACCATTACCACAGTAAAAAAGACTATTTTCATCAGCTTTTACGAAAATTATACGGTGTGGTATTTGTACTCTGCTAGATTTTCAAACTGCTCCATCTTAGTTTTAAATGATGCAATAATGAACACAATGTATTTACGTAAAATAAATAGTGTAAAACGCGTATCAAAGTCAGTAAAGTCTGGTCCAACGCTGCAAATTTCGGATTTCAGCCGGGGCAGGTTTGGTGAAAAACAAATACACCACTATCATTAACAGAACGTAAAAATTTGCGTACGAATATAAGTGGGGTCCGGTACGACGATGGTAATTTTTGGTTAACGGCAAGAACAAATCGGGAATATTATATTAAAATAATTTATTTAATAGCGATAGAACTTTTAATACTGATGCGTCGCCTCGACCTTGGCGACATTGAGTACCAGCGTTTCTGCCGCTGAAGCAGCAATTTTCACAATTATATTAGGTGCACGTGCCTAGTGCGTGTTAAAACAATTTGGCTAACAAAAGAGATTAATTTGTATATACCAAATAATACTCGCAAAGGTGTACTCGTATGGCCCGTCATTATTTTCACGAAATGAATTAGAAAAATGAACATGCATTCCTTCATGGACCTGTGACGAATTACAAACAAATATCGAAATTTCAAGTGTTCCATATGATTTCGTTTCTGTATGAAAGCGGTTTTTTTCACTCGTCAGTCTGAACTTACTACACAGTGATATTTTCACATCCAGGCGACTTAAATTATTTTGCCGTTTATTTCAAGAATTTCCCTGAAAGGAGAGTAGTCAACAGTGGGGCTCATCAGGGGTGGCAGGGTTAGCAGTGCCACTCCAAGTATAAATTTACTATCGAACACAAAATCAGTTCTGCAATTCAATTGCAAAATTATGAATTTTTAGATATTTTAACGAAAATCTAGCGCTTACACCGCTTTAAAATTAAAAACCATAGAGCTCTTTATACAATGGAGAAAAAGTCCTTATTATTTGCGAAGTAAATGCACGCATGTTAAGAAGATAGGGCTTGCCCTGTCAGCGTGTTGCAATTCAGAACATAAGTTTATGTTTGCATCTCAACTGGAATAATTATTTATTGGAAGGTGGAAGAGAATCAAAATTTTTATCAGCATATTTAATATTCAGAATAACGTCTATTAGTCGAAACAATATATTTTAGATGCAGATATTTCTTAATATTTTATGATTTTTGGCCTACAAAGTCTGCAACAGTACGTTTTTTCCATCTTAAAAAGAATTAAAACATTTAGTCGAACTTGTACTTGCAAATCTCGCTTAATCAACTTGTCAACGATGCAATAGAGGAACAATTAATGAAGACTTTGCTTAATAGTAAGGAATTTTATTACATAATTAGTGGGCTTAGTTTGGGTTGTAAGGGGTATTTGGGGGTGATTTATGGTAGCCGAAGTAATTTGGGTGAATTTGGCATAGTTTGCTATGGTTTGTAGCATTTTTTGTAATTTTAAAGTGATTGGGCTTAGTTTGGGGTCGTAAGGGGTAGTTGGGGTTGATTTATGGTAGCCGAAGTAATTTGGGTAAGTTTGGCATAGTTTTGCTTTGGTTTGTGGAATTTTTTCTAATTTTACAGTAATGGGTCTTAGTTTGGGTTGGTAAGGGGTAGTTGGGGGTGATTTATGGTAGCCAAAGTAAGTTAGGTGAGTTTGGCATAGTTTTGCTATGGTTTGTAACATTTTTTCTAATTTTAAAGTGATTGGGCTTAGTTTCGGGTGGTAAGGGGTAGTTGGGGGTGATTTATGGTAGCCGAAGTAATTTGTGTGAGTTTGGCATAGTTTGCTATGGTTTGTGGCATTTTTTTGTAATTTTAAAGTGATTGGGCTTAGTTTGGGGTGGTAAGGGGTAGTTGGGGGTGATTTATGGTAGCCAAAGTAATTTGTGTGAGTTTGGCATAGTTTGCTATGGTTTGTGGCATTTTTTGTAATTTTAAAGTGATTGGGCTTAGTTTGGGGTGGTAAGGGGTAATTGGGCTTGATTTATGGTAGCCGAAGTAATTTGGGTGAGTTTGGCATAGTTTTGCTATGGTTTGTAACATTTTTTCTAATTTTAAAGTGATTGGGCTTAGTTTCGGGTGGTAAGGGGTAGTTGGGGGTGATTTATGGTAGCCGAAGTAATTTGTGTGAGTTTGGCATAGTTTGCTATGGTTTGTGGCATTTTTTTGTAATTTTAAAGTGATTGGGCTTAGTTTGGGGTAGTAAGGGGTAATTGGGGTTGATTTATGGTAGCCGAAGTAATTTGGGTGAGTTTGGCATAGTTTGTTATGATTTGTAGCATTTTTTGTAATTTTAAAGTGATTGGGCTTAGTTTGGGGTGGTAAGGGGTAGTTGGGGGTGATTTATGGTAGCCGAAGTAATTTGGGTGAGTTTGGCATAGTTTGCTAAGGTTTGTAAATTTTTTTCTAATTTTAAAGTGATGGGTCTTAGTTTGGGGTGGTAAGGGGTAGTTGGGGGTGATTTAAGGTAGCCGAAGTAATTTGTGTCAGTTTGGCATAGTTTGCTATGGTTTGTGGCATTTTTTCTAATTTTAAAGTGATTGGGCATAGTTTGGGGTGGTAAGGGGTAGTTGGGGGTGATTTATGGTAGCCGAAGTAATTTGTGTGAGTTTGGCATAGTTTGCTATGGTTTGTATCACTTTTTGTAATTTTAAAGTGATTTGGCTTAGTTTGGGCTGGTAAGGGGTAGTTGGGGGTGATTTATGGTAGCCGAAGTAATTTGCGTGAGTTTGGCATAGTTTGCTATGGTTTGTATCATTTTTTGTAATTTTAAAGTGATTTGGCTTAGTTTGGGGTGGTAAGGGGTAGTTGGGGGTGATTTATGGTAGCCGAAGTAATTTAGGTGAGTTTGGCATAGTTTGCTATTATTTGTAGCATTTTTTGTAATTTTAAAGTGATTTGGTTTAGTTTGGGGTGGTAAGGGGGTAGTTGGGGGTGATTTATGGTAGCCGAAGTAATTTAAGTGAGTTTGACATAGTTTGCTATGGTTTGTAGCATTTTTTGTAATTTTAAAGTGATTGGGCTTAGTTTGGGGTGGTAAGGGGTAGTTGGGGGTGATTTATGGTGGCCGAAGTAATTTGGGTGAGTTTGGCATAGTTTGCTATGATTTGTAAAATTTTTTGTAATTTTAAAGTGATTGTTCTTAGTTTGGGGTGGTAAGGGGTAGTTGGGGGTGATTTATGGTAGCCATAGTAATTTAGGTGATTTTGGCATAGTTTGTTATGGTTTATAGCATTTTTTGTAATTTTAAAGTGATTGTTCTTAGTTTGGGGTGGTAAGAGGTAGTTGGGGGTGATTTATGGTAGCCGAAGTAATTTAAGTGAGTTTGAGATAGTTTGCTATGGTTTGTAGCATTTTTTGTAATTTTAAAGTGATTGGGCTTAGGTTGGGGTGGTAAGGGGTAGTTGGGGGTGATTTATGGTGGCCGAAGTAATTTGGGTGAGTTTGGCATAGTTTGCTATGATTTGTAAAATTTTTTGTAATTTTAAAGTGATTGTTCTTAGTTTGAGGTGGTAAGTGGTAGTTGGGGGTGATTTATGGTAGCCGTAGTAATTTAGGTGATTTTGGCATAGTTTGTTATGATTTATAGCATTTTTTGTAATTTTAAAGTGATTGTTCTTAGTTTGGGGTGGTAAGAAGTAGTTGGGGGTGATTTATGGTAGCCGAAGTAATTTGGGTGAGTTTGGCATAGTTTGCTATGATTTGTAACATTTTTTGTAATTTTAAAGTGATTGGGCTTATTTTGGGGGGTAAGGGGTAGTTGGGGGTGATTTATGGTAGTCGAAGTAATTTAGGTGATTTTGGCATAGTTTGCTATGGTTTGTAGCATTTTTTGTAATTTTAAAGTGATTGGGCTTAGTTTGGGGTGGTAAGGGGTAGTTGGGGGTGAATTTTGGTAGCCGAAATAATGTGTGCGAGTTCGAAATAGTCTGCTGTGGTTTGTGTCATTTTGTTTTATTTTAAAGTGATTGGAGTTACTTGGGGTTACTAAGGGGTGGTAAGGGATGATTTAAGATAACGTATCTAATTTATGTCAGTTTGGCGTAGTTCGGGAAATTTTTGGGGTTGCTTTGGTGAAGTTTGCAATGGTAAGAGATATTTGAGGATGTTTAATGTAGACGGATTAAATTTGGAGTGGTTTGGTAATTTTTAAATGAGTCACGGATCGACATTATAATTGAAATCAAAATTATAATTGAAATATCTGCGCCTCGCTAGGTACGGCAAAAGTATGATCAGGAAAGCAGAAACTCGACCTTGAAACTGCTTTTGTCGCTGTCGTGTGGTTCGGGAGTGGTCCGTCTGAATTCAGCCTAATGTAAACCGGTCGCCCGACGTCGAAGTTGTTTCGTCTAGACACGTGCTTCTAACAAAAAAAAACACGGTCTCCGCGAGCCGATCATTTTTTGTTTATTTTAACCGGTTTTTATCCGGTTTTAATTTAAATACAAAGGAACCGGGCCGAATTTCGCAAAATCCCTTCTTATTACTTCGTTTCGGCACATGATACACCCGTGTCTAAAATTTCAAGTCTCCGGCCCTCACGGTTTGGGCTGTGGGTTGATTATGAATCAGTGAATGTGTACATGAGTAGATGTGTACATGAGTAGATGAGTGTGTCAGTGAGGACACTTCGCTTTATATATATAGATTTCGCTAATCGTTAAAGATATCAAAAAAAGTTTCAAGTAAAAAACCTTGTACATTCATCAAGGAACATTTCATTCGCTTATACTATACGATTTAATTTGATAATAAACAAGTTATGGTCCGTACAAACTTACTCTGCAAATTCAAAACGCTTCCTCAACTTTACACGCTTGTAACTCCACCCCCGTAGATTATTGCCACCCCTAACTCACCCTTCAAATGAGCGCTCATTAATCCTCTTTCTAAGAAGACCAAACTATATTTGGGTGTTTCGAAAAATACGTACGCGTAACTCGTTCAAACCCATTGATGTTCAATAAATCGTTTTAACCTTTGTATTTCCGCCCCCACACGGCTTACATCTTACTGAAAACTCCCAAAATATAGCATTTGACGAAATCTTTAAAATGACACCAAAAACATCCAGCTAGCTTACGTAGAACTTACACAAAGTTTCAAAAACCGCGAAATTTCCCACTGTCACCTAAAATCTTAAAATGCCATCCTACTCAACCGTTAAACATTTTCAATGTTAAAATGTTAAAAATCATAACAAACTATACCAGAATCGCCTAAATTAATTCGGCTACCGTAAATCACCCCCAACTATCCCTTACCACAACAAACCAAACCATATCATCTTAAAATTACAAAAAAAGGTGTACAAATCATAACAAACTATGCCAGACTAACCTAAATTACTTCGGTTACTCTAAATCATCACCAACTAACCCCTACCACAACAAACTAAACCCAATCACTTTTAAATTTAAAAAAATGCTAGTAACCATAGCAAACTAAGCCAAACTCACCTAAATTACTTCGGCAACCATAAATCATCACCAACTAACCCTTACCACAACAAACTAAACCCAATCACTTTTAAATTTAAAAAAATGCTACTAAACATAGCAAACAATGCCAAACTCACCTAAATTACTTCTGCTATCAAAAATCACCCCCAACTACACTTTACAGCAACAAACCAAGCCCAATCACTTTAAAATTACAAAAAAATGCTAAAAATCATAACAAACTATACCAGAATCACCTAAATTACTTCGGCTACCGTAAATCACACCCAACTGTCCCTTACCACAACAAACCAAACCATATCATCTTAAAATTACAAAAAAAGGTGTACAAATCATAACAAACTATGCCAGACTCACCTAAATTACTTCGGCTACTCTAAATCATCACCAACTAACCCTTACCACAACAAACTAAACCCAATCATTTTAAATTACAAAAAAATGCTAGTAACCATAGCAAACTATGCCAAACTCACCTAAATTACTTCGGCTACCATAAATCATCACCAACTAACCGTTACCACAGCAAACTAAACCCAATCACATTTAAATTACAAAAAAATGCTACTAACCATAGCAAACTATGCCAAACTCACCTAAATTACTTCGGCTATCAAAAATCACCCCCAACTACACTTTACAGCAACAAACTAAGCCCAATCACTTTAAAATTACAAAAAAATGCTAAAAATCATCACAAACTATACCAGAATCACCTAAATTACTTGGGCTACCGTAAGTCACCCTCAACTATCCCTTACCACAACCAACCAAACCATTTCATCTTAAAATTACAAAAAAAGGTGTACAAATCATAACAAACTATGCCAGACTCACCTAAATTACTTCGGCTACTCTAAATCATCACTAACTAACCCTTACCACAACAAACTAAACCCAATCACTTTTAAATTACAAAAAAATGCTAGTAACCATAGCAAACTATGCCAAGCTCACCTAAATTACTTCGGCTACCATAAATCATCACCAACTAACCCTTACCACTACAAACTAAACCCAATCACTTTTAAATTACAAAAAAATGCTACTAACCATAGCAAACTATGCCAAACTCACCTAAATTACTTCGGCTATCAAAAATCACCCCCAACTACACTTTACAGCAACAAACTAAGCCCAATCACTTTAAAATTACAAAAAAATGCTAAAAATCATAACAAACTATACCAGAATCACCTAAATTACTTCGGCTACCATAAATCACCCCCAACTATCCCTTACCACAACAAACCAAACCATATCATCTTAAAATTACAACAAAAGGTGTACAAATCTTAACAAACTATGCCAGACTCACCTAAATTACTTCGGCTACTCTAAATCATCACCAACTAACCCTTACCACAACGAACTAAACCCAATCACTTTTAAATTACAAAAAAATGCTAGTAACCTTAGCAAACTATGCCAAACTCACCTAAATTACTTCGGCTATCAAAAATCACCCCCAACTACACTTTACAGCATCAAACTAAGCCCAATCACTTTAAAATAACAAAAAAATGCTAAAAATCATAACAAACTATACCAGAACCACCTAAATTACTTCGGCTACCGTAAATCACCCCCAACTATCCCTTACCACAACAAACCAAACCATATCATCTTAAAATTACAAAAAAAGGTGTACACATCATAACAAACTATGCCAGACTCACCTAAATTACTTCGGCTACACTAAATCATCACCAACTAACCCTTACCACAACAAACTAAACCCAATCACTTTTAAATTACAAAAAAATGCTACTAACCATAGCAAACTATGCCAAACTCACCTAAATTACTTCGGCTATCAAAAATCACCCCCAACTACACTTTACAGCAACAAACTAAGCCCAATAACTTTAAAATTACAAAAAAATGCTAAAAATCATAACAAACTACACCAGAATCACCTAAATTACTTCGGCTACCGTAAATCACCCCCAACTATCCCTTACCACAACAAACTAAACCTAATCACTTTTAAATTACAAAAAAATGCTAGTAACCATAGCAAACTATGCCAAACTCACCTAAATTACTTCGGCTACTCTAAATAATCACCAACTAACCCTTACCACAACAAACTAAACCCAATCACTTTTAAATTACAAAAAAATGCTACTAACCATAGCAAACTATGCCAAACTCACCTAAATTACTTCGGCTACCATAAATCATCACTAACTAACCCTTACCACAACAAACTAAACCCTATCACTTTTAAATTACATAAAAATGCTACTAACCATAGCAAACTATGCCAAACTCACCTAAATTACTTCGGCTATCAAAAATCACCCCCAAATACACTTTACAGCAACAAACTAAGTCCAATCACTTTAAAATTACAAAAAAATGCTAAAAATCATAACAAACTATACCAGAATCACCTACATTACTTCGGCTATCGTAAATCACCCCCCAACTATCCCTTACCACAACAAACCAAACCATATCATCTTAAAATTACAAAAAAAGGTGTACAAATCATAACAAACTATGCAAGACTCACCAAAATTACTTCGGCTACTCTAAATCATCACCAACTAACCCTTACCACAACAAACTAAACCCAATCACTTTTAAATTACAAAAAAATGCTACTAACCATAGCAAACTATGCCAAACTCACCTAAATTACTTCGGCTATCAAAAATCACCCCCAACTACACTTTACAGCAACAAACTAAGCCCAATCATTTTAAAATTACAAAAAAATGTTAAAAATCATAACAAACTATACCAGAATCACCTAAATTACTTCGGTTAACGTAAATCACCCCCAACTATCCCTTACCACAACAAACCAAACCATATCATCTTAAAATTACAAAAAAAGGTGTACAAATCATAACAAACTATGCCAGACTCACCTAAATTACTTCGGCTACTCTAAATCATCACCAACTAACCCTTACCACAACAAACTAAACCCAATCACTTTTAAATTTAAAAAAAATGCTACTAAACATAGCAAACAATGCCAAACTCACCTAAATTACTTCTGCTATCAAAAATCACCCCCAACTACACTTTACAGCAACAAACTAAGCCCAATCACTTTAAAATTACAAAAAAATGCTAAAAATCATAACAAACTATACCAGAATCACCTAAATTACTTCGGCTACCGTAAATCACCCCCAACTACCCTATCCCTTAGGCTACTCTAAATCATCACCAACTAACCCTTACCACAACAAACTAAACCCAATCACTTTTAAATTACAAAAAAATGCTAGTAACCATAGCAAACTATGCCAAACTCACCTAAATTACTTCGGCTACCATAAATCATCACCAACTAACCCTTACCACAACAAACTAAACCCAATCACTTTTAAATTACAAAAAAATGCTATTAACTATAGCAAACTATGCCAAACTCACCTAAATTACTTCGGCTATCAAAAATCACCCCCAACTACACTTTACAGCAACAAACTAAGCCCAATCACTTTAAAATTACAAAAAAATGCTAAAAATCATAACAAACTATACCAGAATCACCTAAATTACTTCGGCTACCATAAATCACCCCCAACTATCCCTTACCACAACAAACCAAACCATATCATCTTAAAATTACAACAAAAGGTGTACAAATCGTAACAAACTATGCCAGACTCACCTAAATTACTTCGGCTACTCTAAATCATCACCAACTAACCCTTACCACAACTAACTAAACCCAATCACTTTTAAATTACAAAAAAATGCTAGTAACCTTAGCAAACTATGCCAAACTCACCTAAATTACTTCGGCTATCAAAAATCACCCCCAACTACACTTTACAGCAACAAACTAAGCCCAATCACTTTAAAATAACAAAAAAATGCTAAAAATCATAACAAACTATACCAGAATCACCTAAATTACTTCGGCTACCGTAAATCACCCCCAACTATCCCTTACCACAACAAACCAAACCATGTCATCTTAAAATTACAAAAAAAGGTGTACACATCATAACAAACTATGCCAGACTCACCTAAATTACTTCGGCTACACTAAATCATCACCAACTAACCCTTACCACAACAAACTAAACCTAATCACTTTTAAATTACAAAAAAATGCTAGTAACCATAGAAAACTATGCCAAACTCACCTAAATTACTTCGGCTAACTTAAATCATCACCAACTAACGCTTACCACAACAAACTAAACCCAATCACTTTTAAATTACAAAAAAATGCTACTAACCTTAGCAAACTATGCCAAACTCACCTAAATTACTTCGGCTATCAAAAATCACCCCCAACTACACTTTACAGCAACAAACTAAGCCCAATAACTTTAAAATTACAAAAAAATGCTAAAAATCATAACAAACTACACCAGAATCACCTAAATTACTTCGGCTACCGTAAATCACCCCCAACTATCCCTTACCACAACAAACTAAACCCAATCACTTTTAAATTACAAAAAAATGCTAGTAACCATAGCAAACTATGCCAAACTCACCTAAATTACTTCGGCTACTCTAAATCATCACCAACTAACCCTTACCACAACAAACTAACCCAATCACTTTTAAATTACAAAAAATGCTAGTAACCATAGCAAGCTCTGCCAAACTCACCTAAATTACTTCGGCTACCATAAATCATCACCAACTAACCCTTACCACAACAAACTAAACCCAATCACTTTTAAATTACAAAAAAATGCTACTAACCATGGCAAACTATGCCAAACTCACCTAAATTACTTCGGCTATCAAAAATCACCCCCAACTATACTTTACAGCAACAAACTAAGCCCAATCATTTTAAAATTACAAAAAAATGCTAAAAATCATAACAAACTATACCAGAATCACCTAAATTACTTCGGCTAACGTAAATCACTCCCAACTATCCCTTACCACAACAAACCAAACCATATCATCTTAAAATTACAAAAAAAGGTGTACAAATCATAACAAACTATGCCAGACTCACCTAAATTACTTCGGCTACTCTAAATCATCACCAACTAACCCTTACCACAACAAACTAAACTCAATCACTTTTAAATTAAAAAAAATGCTACTAAACATAGCAAACAATGCCAAACTCACCTAAATTACTTCTGCTGTCAAAAATCACCCCCAACTACACTTTACAGCAACAAACTAAGCCCAATCACTTTAAAATTACAAAAAATGCTAAAAATCATAACAAACTATACCAGAATCACCTAAATTACTTCGGCTACCGTAAATCACCCCCAACTATCCCTTACCACAACAAACTAAACCCAATCACTTTTAAATTACAAAAAAATGCTAGTAACCATAGCAAACTATGCCAAACTCACCTAAATTACTTCGGCTACTCTAAATCATCACCAACTAACCCTTACCACAACAAACTAACCCAATCACTTTTAAATTACAAAAAAATGCTACTAACCATAGTAAACTATGCCAAACTCACCTAAATTACTTCGGCTACCATAAATCATCACTAACTAACCCTTACCACAACAAACTAAACCCAATCACTTTTAAATTACATAAAAATGCTACTAACCATAGCAAACTATGCCAAACTCACCTAAATTACTTCGGCTATCAAAAATCACCCCCAAATACACTTTACAGCAGCAAACTAAGTCCAATCACTTTAAAATTACAAAAAAATGCTAAAAATCATAACAAACTATACCAGAATCACCTAAATTACTTCGGCTATCGTAAATCACCCCCAACTATCCCTTACCACAACAAACCAAACCATATCATCTTAAAATTACAAAAAAAGGTGTACAAATCATAACAAACTATGCAAGACTCACCAAAATTACTTCGGCTACTCTAAATCATCACCAACTAACCCTTACCACAACAAACTAAACCCAATCACTTTTAAATTACAAAAAAATGCTAGTAACCATAGCAAACTATGCCAAACTCACCTAAATTACTTCGGCTACCATAAATCATCACCAACTAACCCTTACCACAACAAACTAAACCCAATCACTTTTAAATTACAAAAAAATGCTACTAACCATAGCAAACTATGCCAAACTCACCTAAATTACTTCGGCTATCAAAAATCACCCCCAACTACACTTTACAGCAACAAACTAAGCCCAATCATTTTAAAATTACAAAAAAATGTTAAAAATCATAACAAACTATACCAGAATCACCTAAATTACTTCGGCTACCGTAAATCACCCCCAACTACCCTATCCCTTAGGCTACTCTAAATCATCACCAACTAACCCTTACCACAACAAACTAAACCCAATCACTTTTAAATTACAAAAAAATGCTAGTAACCATAGCAAACTATGCCAAACTCACCTAAATTACTTCGGCTACCATAAATCATCACCAACTAACCCTTACCACAACAAACTAAACCCAATCACTTTTAAATTACAAAAAAATGCTATTAACCATAGCAAACTATACCAAACTCACCTAAATTACTTCGGCTATCAAAAATCACCCCCAACTACACTTTACAGCAACAAACAAAGCCCAATCACTTTAAAATTACAAAAAAATGCTAAAAATCATAACAAACTATACCAGAATCACCTAAATTACTTCGGCTACCATAAATCACCCCCAACTATCCCTTACCACAACAAACCAAACTATATCATCTTAAAATTACAAAAAAAGGTGTACAAATCATAACAAACTATGCCAGTCTCACCTAAATTACTTCGGCTACTCTAAATCATCACCAACTAACCCTAAAAATGCTAGTAACCATAGCAAACTATGCCAAACTCACCTAAATTACTTCGGCTACCATAAATCATCACCAACTATCCCTTATTACAACAAACTAAACCCAATCACTTTTAAATTACAAAAAAATGCTACTAACCGTAGCAAACTATGACAAACTCACCAAAATTACTTCGGCTATCAAAAATCACACCCAACTACACTTTACAGCAACAAACTAAGCCCAATCACTTTCAAATTACAAAAAAATGCTAAAAATCATAACAAACTATACCAGAATCACCTAAATTACTTCGGCTACCGTAAATCACCCCCAACTATCCCTTACCACAACAAACCAAACCATATCATCTTAAAATTACAAAAAAAGGTGTCCAAATCATAACAAACTATGCCAGACTCACCTAAATTACTTCGGCTACTCTAAATCATCACCAACTAACCCTTAGCACAATAAACTAAACTCAATCACTTTTAAATTACAAAAAAATGCTACTAACCATAGCAAATTATGCCAAACTAACCTAAATTACTTCGGCTACTCTAAATCATCACCAACTAACCCTTCCCACAACAAACTAAACCCAATCACTTTTAAATTACAAAAAAATGTTAGTAACCATAGAAAACTATGCCAAACTCACCTAAATTACTTCGGCTATCAAAAATCACCACCAACTACACTTTACAGCAACAAACTAAGCCCAATCACTTTAAAATTACAAAAAAATGCTAAAAAGCATAACAAACTATACCAGAATTACCTAAATTACTTCGGCTACCGTAAATCACCCCCAACTATCCCTTACCACAACAAACCAAACCATATCATCTTAAAATTACAAAAAAAGGTGTACAAATCATAACAAACTATGCCAGACTCACCTAAATTACTTCGGCTACTCTAAATCATCACCAACTAACCCTTACCACAACAAACTAAACCCAATCACTTTTAAATTACAAAAAAATGCTAGTAACCATAGCAAACTATGCCAAACTCACCTAAATTATTTCGGCTACCATAAATCATCACCAACTAACCCTTACCACAACAAACTAAACCAAATCAATTTTAAATTACAAAAAAATACTACTAACCATAGCAAACTATGCCAAACTCACCTAAATTACTTCGGCTATCAAAAATCACGCCCAACTACACTTTACAGCAACAAACTAAGCCCAATCACTTTAAAATTACAAAAAAATGCTAAAAATTATAACAAACTATACCAGAATCACCTAAATTACTTCGGCTACCGTAAATCACCCCAACTATCCCTTACCACAACAAACCAAACCATATCGTCTTAAAATTACAAAAAAAATATGTACAAATCATAACAAACTATGCCAGACTCACCTAAATTACTTCGGCTACCGTAAATCACCCCCAACTATTCCTTACCACAACAAACCAAACCATATCATCTTAAAATTACAAAAAAAGGTGTACAAATCATAACAAACTATGCCAGACTCACCTAAATTACTTCGGCTACTCTAAATCATCACCAACTAACCCTTACCACAACAAACTAAACCCAATCACTTTTAAATTACAAAAAAATGCTAGTTACAATAGCAAACTATGCCAAACTCACCTAAATTACTTCGGCTACCATAAATCATCACCAACTAACCCTTACCACAACAAACTAAACCCAATCACTTTTAAATTACAAAAAAATGCTACTACTCATAGAAAACTATGCCAAACTCACCTAAATTACTTCGGCTATCAAAAATCACCCCCAACTACACTTTACAGCAACAAACTAAGCCCAGTCACTTTAAAATTACAAAAAAATGCTAAAAATCATAACAAACTACACCAGAATCACCTAAATTACTTCGGCTACCGTAAATCACCCCCAAGTATTCCTTACCACAACAAACCAAACAATATCATCTTAAAATTACAAAAAAAGGTGTACAAATCCTAACAAACTATGCCAGACTCACCTAAATTACTTCGGCTACTCTAAATCATCACCAACTAACCCTTACCACAACAAACTAAACCCAATCACTTTTAAATTACAAAAAAATGCAAGTAACCATAGCAAACTACTATTCCAAACTCACCTAAATTACTTCGGCTACCATAAATCATCACCAACTAACCCTTACCACAACAAACTATACCCAATCATTTTTAAATTACAAAAAAATGCTACTAACCATTGCAAACTATGCCAAACTCACCTAAATTACTTCGGCTATCAAAAATCACCCCCAACTACACTTTACAGCAACAAACTAAGCCCAATCACTTTAAAATTACAAAAAAGTGCTAAAAAGCATAACAAACTATACCAGAATCACCTAAATTACTTCGGCTACCGTAAATCACCCCCAACTATTCCTTACCACAACAAACCAAACCATATCATCTTAAAATTACAAAAAAAGGTGTACAAATCATAACAAACTATGCCAGACTCACCTAAATTACTTCGGCTACTCTAAATCATCACCAACTAACCCTTACCACAACAAACTAAACCCAATCACATTTAAATTACAAAAAAATGCTAGTAACCATAGCAAACTATGCCAAACTCACCTAAATTACTTCGGCTACCATAAATCATCACCAACTAACCCTTACCACAACAAACTAAACCCAATCACTTTTAAATTACAAAAAAATGCTACTAACCATAGCAAACTATGCCAAACTCACCTAAATTACTTCGGCTATCAAAAATCACCCCCAACTACACTTTAGAGCAACTAACTAAGCCCAATCACTTTAAAATTACACAAAAATGCTAAAAATCATAACAAACTATACCAGAATCACCTAAATAACTTCGGCTACCGTAAATCACCCTCAACTCTCCCTTACAACAACAAACCATATCATCTTAAAATTACAAAAAAAAGTGTACAAATCACAACAAACTATGCCAGACTCACCTAAATTACTTCGGCTACTCTAAATCATCACCAACTAACCCTTACCACAACAAACTAAACCCAATCACTTTTAAATTACAAAAAAATGCTAGTAACCATAGCAAACTATGCCAAACTCACCTAAATTATTTCGGCTACCATAAATCATCACCAACTAACCCTTACCACAACAAACTAAACCAAATCAATTTTAAATTACAAAAAAATGCTACTAACCATAGCAAACTATGCCAAACTTACCTAAATTACTTCGGCTATCAAAAATCACGCCCAACTACACTTTACAGCAACAAACTAAGCCCAATCACTTTAAAATTACAAAAAAATGCTAAAAATTATAACAAACTATACCAGAATCACCTAAATTACTTCGGCTACCGTAAATCACCCCCAACTATACCTTACCACAACAAACCAAACCATATCGTCTTAAAATTACAAAAAAAATATGTACAAATCATAACAAACTATGCCAGACTCACCTAAATTACTTCGGCTACTCTAAATCATCACCAACTAATCCTTACCACAACAAACTAAACCCAATCACTTTTAAATTACAAAAAAATGCTAGTTACCATAGCAAACTATGCCAAACTCACCTAAATTACTTCGGCTACCATAAATCATCACCAACTAACCCTTACCACAACAAACTAAACCCAATCACTTTTAAATTACAAAAAAATGCTACTACCCATAGAAAACTATGCCAAACTCACCTAAATTACTTCGGCTATCAAAAATCACCCCCAACTACACTTTACAGCAACAAACTAAGCCCAATCACTTTAAAATTACAAAAAAATGCTAAAAAGCATAACAAACTATACCAGAATTACCTAAATTACTTCGGCTACCGTAAATCACCCCCAACTATCCCTTACCACAACAAACCAAACCATATCATCTTAAAATTACAAAAAAAGGTGTACAAATCATAACAAACTATGCCAGACTCACCTAAATTACTTCGGCTACTCTAAATCATCACCAACTAACCCTCACCACAACAAACTAAACCCAATCACTTTTAAATTACAAAAAAATGCTAGTAACCATAGCAAACTATGCCAAACTCACCTAAATTATTTCGGCTACCATAAATCATCACCAACTAACCCTTACCACAACAAACTAAACCAAATCAATTTTAAATTACAAAAAAATACTACTAACCATAGCAAACTATGCCAAACTCACCTAAATTACTTCGGCTATCAAAAATCACGCCCAACTACACTTTACAGCAACAAACTAAGCCCAATCACTTTAAAATTACAAAAAAATGCTAAAAATTATAACAAACTATACCAGAATCACCTAAATTACTTCGGCTACCGTAAATCACCCCAACTATCCCTTACCACAACAAACCAAACCATATCGTCTTAAAATTACAAAAAAAATATGTACAAATCATAACAAACTATGCCAGACTCACCTAAATTACTTCGGCTACTCTAAATCATCACCAACTAATCCTTACCACAACAAACTAAACCCAATCACTTTTAAATTACAAAAAAATGCTAGTTACCATAGCAAACTATGCCAAACTCACCTAAATTACTTCGGCTACCATAAATCATCACCAACTAACCCTTACCACAACAAACTAAACCCAATCACTTTTAAATTACAAAAAATGCTACTACTCATAGAAAACTATGCCAAACTCACCTAAATTACTTCGGCTATCAAAAATCACCCCCAACTACACTTTACAGCAACAAACTAAGCCCAGTCACTTTAAAATTACAAAAAAATGCTAAAAATCATAACAAACTACACCAGAATCACCTAAATTACTTCGGCTACCGTAAATCACCCCCAACTATTCCTTACCACAACAAACCAAACAATATCATCTTAAAATTACAAAAAAAGGTGTACAAATCCTAACAAACTATGCCAGACTCACCTAAATTACTTCGGCTACTCTAAATCATCACCAACTAACCCTTACCACAACAAACTAAACCCAATCACTTTTAAATTACAAAAAAATGCAAGTAACCATAGCAAACTACTATTCCAAACTCACCTAAATTACTTCGGCTACCATAAATCATCACCAACTAACCCTTACCACAACAAACTAAACCCAATCACTTTTAAATTACAAAAAAATGCTACTAACCATAGCAAACTATGCCAAACTCACCTAAATTACTTCGGCTATCAAAAATCACCCCCAACTACACTTTACAGCAACTAACTAAGCCCAATCACTTTAAAATTACACAAAAATGCTAAAAATCATAACAAACTATACCAGAATCACCTAAATAACTTCGGCTACCGTAAATCACCCTCAACTCTCCCTTACAACAACAAACCATATCATCTTAAAATTACAAAAAAAAGTGTACAAATCATAACAAACTATGCCAGATTCACCTAAATTACTTCGGCTACTCTAAATCATCACCAACTAACCCTTACCACAACAAACTAAACCCAATCACTTTTAAATTACAAAAAAATGCTAGTAACCATAGCAAACTATGCCAAACTCACCTAAATTATTTCGGCTACCATAAATCATCACCAACTACACTTTACAGCAACAAACTAAGCCCAATCACTTTAAAATTACAAAAAAATGCTAAAAATTATAACAAACTATACCAGAATCACCTAAATTACTTCGGCTACCGTAAATCACCCCCAACTATACCTTACCACAACAAACCAAACCATATCGTCTTAAAATTACAAAAAAAATATGTACAAATCATAACAAACTATGCCAGACTCACCTAAATTACTTCGGCTGCTCTAAATCATCACCAACTAATCCTTACCACAACAAACTAAACCCAATCACTTTTAAACTACAAAAAAATGCTAGTTACCATAGCAAACTATGCCAAACTCACCTAAATTACTTCGGCTACCATAAATCATCACCAACTAACCCTTACCACAACAAACTAAACCCAATCACTTTTAAATTACAAAAAAATGCTACTACCCATAGAAAACTATGCCAAACTCACCTAAATTACTTCGGCTATCAAAAATCACCCCCAACTACACTTTACAGCAACAAACTAAGCCCAGTCACTTTAAAATTACAAAAAAATGCTAAAAATCATAACAAACTACACCAGAATCACCTAAATTACTTCGGCTACCGTAAATCACCCCCAACTATCCCTTACCACAACAAACCAAACTATATCATCTTAAAATTACAAAAAAAAATGTACAAATCCTAACAAACTATGCCAGACTCACCTAAATTACTTCGGCTACTCTAAATCATCACCAACTAACCCTTACCACAACAAACTAAACCCAATCACTTTTAAATTACAAAAAAATGCAAGTAACCATAGCAAACTATTCCAAACTCACCTAAATTGCTTCGGCTACCATAAATCATCACCAACTAACCCTTACCGCAACAAACTATACCCAATCATTTTTAAATTACAAAAAAATGCTACTAACCATTGCAAACTATGCCAAACTCACCTAAATTACTTCGGCTATCAAAAATCACCCCCAACTACACTTTACAGCAACAAACTAAGCCCAGTCACTTTAAAATTACAAAAAAATGCTAAAAATCATAACAAACTACACCAGAATCACCTAAATTACTTCGGCTACCGTAAATCACCCCCAACTATCCCTTACCACAACAAACCAAACCATATCATCTTAAAATTACAAAAAAAGGTGTACAAATCATAACAAACTATGCCAGACTCACCTAAATTACTTCGGCTACTCTAAATCATCACCAACTAACCCTTACCACAACAAACTAAACCCAATCACTTTTAAATTACAAAAAAATGCTAGTAACCATAGCAAACTATGCCAAACTCACCTAAATTACTTCGGCTACCATAAATCATCACCAACTAACCCTTACCACAACAAACTAAACCCAATCACTTTTAAATTACAAAAAAATGCCACTAACCATAGCAAACTATGCCAAACTCACCTAAATTACTTCGGCTATCAAAAATCACCCCCAACTACACTTTACAGCAACAAACTAAGCCCAATCACTTTAAAATTACAAAAAAATGCTAAAAATTATAACAAACTATACCAGAATCACCTAAATTACTTCGGCTACCGTAAATCACCCCCAACTATCCCTTACCACAACAAACCAAACCATATCGTCTTAAAATTACAAAAAAATGTGTACAAATCATAACAAACTATGCCAAACTCACCTAAATTATTTCGGCTACCATAAATCATCACCAACTAACCCTTACCACAACAAACTAAACCAAATCAATTTTAAATTACAAAAAAATGCTACTAACCATAGCAAACTATGCCAAACTCACCTAAATTACTTCGGCTATCAAAAATCACGCCCAACTACACTTTACAGCAACAAACTAAGCCCAATCACTTTAAAATTACAAAAAAATGCTAAAAATTATAACAAACTATACCTGAATCACCTAAATTACTTCGGCTACCGTAAATCACCCCCAACTATACCTTACCACAACAAACCAAACCATATCGTCTTAAAATTACAAAAAAAATATGTACAAATCATAACAAACTATGCCAGACTCACCTAAATTACTTCGGCTGCTCTAAATCATCACCAACTAATCCTTACCACAACAAACTAAACCCAATCACTTTTAAATTACAAAAAAATGCTAGTTACCATAGCAAACTATGCCAAACTCACCTAAATTACTTCGGCTACCATAAATCATCACCAACTAACCCTTACCACAACAAACTAAACCCAATCACTTTTAAATTACAAAAAAATGCTACTACCCATTGAAAACTATGCCAAACTCACCTAAATTACTTCGGCTATCAAAAATCACCCCCAACTACACTTTACAGCAACAAACTAAGCCCAGTCACTTTAAAATTACAAAAAAATGCTAAAAATCATAACAAACTACACCAGAATCACCTAAATTACTTCGGCTACCGTAAATCACCCCCAACTATCCCTTACCACAACAAACCAAACTATATCATCTTAAAATTACAAAAAAAAATGTACAAATCCTAACAAACTATGCCAGACTCACCTAAATTACTTCGGCTACTCTAAATCATCACCAACTAACCCTTACCACAACAAACTAAACCCAATCACTTTTAAATTACAAAAAAATGCAAGTAACCATAGCAAACTATTCCAAACTCACCTAAATTACTTCGGCTACCATAAATTATCACCAACTAACCCTTACCACAACAAACTATACCCAATAATTTTTAAATTACAAAAAAATGCTACTAACCATTGCAAACTATGCCAAACTCACCTAAATTACTTCGGCTATCAAAAATCACCCCCAACTACACTTTACAGCAACAAACTAAGCCCAATCACTTTAAAATTACAAAAAAGTGCTAAAAAGCATAACAAACTATACCAGAATCACCTAAATTACTTCGGCTACCGTAAATCACCCCCAACTATTCCTTACCACAACAAACCAAACCATATTATCTTAAAATTACAAAAAAAGGTGTACAAATCATAACAAACTATGCCAGACTCACCTAAATTACTTCGGCTACTCTAAATCATCACCAACTAATCCTTACCACAACAAACTAAACCCAATCACATTTAAATTACAAAAAAATGCTAGTAACCATAGCAAACTATGCCAAACTCACCTAAATTACTTCGGCTATCAAAAATCACCCCCAACTACACTTTACAGCAACTAACTAAGCCCAATCACTTTAAAATTACACAAAAATGCTAAAAATCATAACAAACTATACCAGAATCACCTAAATAACTTCGGCTACCGTAAATCACCCTCAACTCTCCCTTACAACAACAAACCATATCATCTTAAAATTACAAAAAAAAGTGTACAAATCATAACAAACTATGCCAGACTCACCTAAATTATTTCGGCTACTCTAAATCATCACCAACTAACCCTTACCACAACAAACTAAACCCAATCACTTTTAAATTACAAAAAAATGCTAGTAACCATAGCAAACTATGACAAACTCACCTAAATTACTTCGACTACCATAAATCATCACCAACTAACCCTTACCACAACAAACTAAACCCAATCACTTTTAAATTACAAAAAAATGCTACTAACCATAGCAAACTATGCCAAACTCACCTAAATTACTTCGGCTATCAAAAATCACCCCCAACTACACTTTACAGCAACTAACTAAGCCCAATCACTTTAAAATTACACAAAAATGCTAAAAATCATAACAAACTATACCAGAATCACCTAAATAACTTCGGCTACCGTAAATCACCCTCAACTCTCCCTTACAACAACAAACCATATCATCTTAAAATTACAAAAAAAAGTGTACAAATCATAACAAACTATGCCAGACTCACCTAAATTACTTCGGCTACTCTAAATCATCACCAACTAACCGTTACCACAACAAACTAAACCCAATCACTTTTAAATTACAAAAAAATGCTAGTAACCATAGCAAACTATGACAAACTCACCTAAATTACTTCGGCTACCATAAATCATCACCAACTAACCCTTACCACAACAAACTAAACCCAATCACTTTTAAATTACAAAAAAATGCTACTTACCATAGCAAACTATGCCAAACTCACCTAAATTACTTCGGCTATCAAAAATCACCCCCAACTACACTTTACAGCAACAAACTAAGCCCAATCACTTTAAAATTACAAAAAAATGCTAAAAATCATAACAAACTATACCAGAATGACCTAAATTACTTCGGCTACCGTAAATCACCCCCAATTCTCCCTTACCACAACAAACCAAACCATATCATCTTAAAATTACAAAAAAAGGTGTACAAATTATAACAAACTATGCCAGACTCACCTAAATTACATCGGCTACTCTAAATCATTACCAACTAACCCTTACCACAACAAACTAAACCCAATCACTTTTAAATTACAAAAAAATGCTAGAAACCATAGCAAACTATGCCAAACTCACCTAAATTACTTCGGCTACCATAAATCATCACCAACTAACCCTTACCACAACAAACTAAACCCAATCACTTTTAAATTACAAAAAAGAGCTACTAACCATAGCAAACTATGCCAAACTCACCTAAATTACTTCGGCTATCAAAAATCACCCCCAACTATACTTTACAACAACAAACTAAGCCCAATCACTTTAAAATTACAAAAAAATGCTAAAAATCATAAACTATACCAGAATCACCTAAATTACTTCGGCTACCGTAAATCACCCCCAACTATTCCTTACCACAACAAACCAAACCATATCATCTTAAAATTACAAAAAAAGGTGTACAAATCATAACAAACTATGCCAGACTCACCTAAATTACTTCGGCTACTCTAAATCATCACCAACTAACCCTTACCACAACAAACTAAACCCAATCACTTTTAAATTACAAAAAAATGCTAGTAACCATAGCAAACTATGCCAAACTCACCTAAATTACTTCGGCTACCATAAATCATCACCAACTAACCCTTACCACAACAAACTAAACCCAAACACTGTTAAATTACAAAAAAATGCTACTAACCATAGCAAACTATGCCAAACTCACCTAAATTACTTCGGCTATCAAAAATCACACCCAACTACACTGTACAGCAACAAACTAAGCCCAATCACTTTAAAATTACAAAAAAATGCTAAAAATCATAACAAACTATACCAGAATCACCTAAATTACTTCGGCTACCGTAAATCACCCCCAACTATCCCTTACCAAAACAAACCAAACCATATCATCTTAAAATTACAAAAAAAGGTGTACAAATCATAACAAATTATGCCAGACTCACCTAAATTACTTCGGCTACTCTAAATCATCACCAACTAACCCTTACCACAACAAACTAAACCCAATCACTTTTAAATTACAAAAAAATGCTAGTAACCATAGCAAACTATGCCAAACTCACCTAAATTATTTCGGCTACCATCAATCATCACCAACTAACCCTTACCACAACAAACTAAACCCAATCACTTTTAAATTACAAAAAAATGCTAAAAATCATAACAAACTATACTAGAATCACCTAAATTACTTCGGCTACCGTAAATCACCCCCAATTATCCCTTACCACAACAAACCAAACCATCTCATCTTAAAATTACAAAAAAAGGTGTACAAATCATAACAAACTATGCCAGACTCACCTAAATTACTTCGGCTACTCTAAATCATCACCAACTAACCCTTACCACAACAAACTAAACCCAATCACTTTTAAATTACAAAAAAATGCTACTAACCATAGCAAACTATGTCAAACTCACCTAAATTACTTCGGCTACTCTAAATTATCACCAACTAACCCTTACCACAACAAACTAAACCCAATCACTTTTAAATTACAAAAAAATGCAAGTAACCATAGCAAACTATGCCAAACTCACCTAAATTACTTCGGCTACCATAAATCATCACCAACTAACCCTCACCACAACAAACTAAACTCAATCACTTTTAAATTACAAAAAAATGCTACTAACCATAGCAAACTATGCCAAACTCACCTAAATTACTTCGGCTATGAAAAATCACCCCCAACTACACTTTATAGCAACAATCTAAGCCTAATCATTTTAAAATTACAAAAAAATGCTAAAAATTATAACAAACTATACCAGAATCACCTAAATTACTTCGGCTACCGTAAATCACCCCCAACTATCCCTTACCACAACAAACCAAACCATATCATCTTAAAATTACAAAAAAAGTTGTACAAATCATAACAAACTATGCCAGACTCACCTAAATTGCTTCGGCTACTCTAAATCATCACCAACTAACCCTTACCACAACAAACTAAACCCCGTCACTTTTAAATTACAAAAAAATGCTAGTAACCATAGCAAACTATGCCAAACTCACCTAAATTACTTCGGCTACCATAAATCATCACCAACTAACCCTTACCACCACAAACTAAACCCAATCACTTTTAAATTACAAAAAAATGCTACTAACCATAGCAAACTATGCCAAACTCACCTAAATTACTTCGGCTATCAAAAATCACCCCCAACTACACTTTACAGCAACAAACTAAGCCCAATCACTTTAAAATTACAAAAAAATGCTAAAAATCATAACAAACTATACCAGAATCACCTAAATTACTTCGGCTACCGTAAATCACCCCCAACTATCCCTTACCACAACAAACCAAACCATATCATCTTAAAATTACAAAAAAAGGTGTACAAATCATAACAAACTATGCCAGACTCACCTAAATTACTTCGGCTACTCTAAATCATTACCAACCAACCCTTACCACAACAAACTAAACCCAATCACTTTTAAATTACAAAAAAATGCTAAAAATCATAACAAACTATACCAGAATCACCTAAATTACCAAACCATATCATCTTAAAATTACTAAAAAAGGTGTACAAATTATAACAAACTATGCCAGACTCACCTAAATTACATCGGCTACTCTAAATCATCACCAACTAACCCTTACCACCACAAACTAAACCCAATCACTTTTAAATTACAAAAAAATGCTACTAACCATAGCAAACTATGCCAAACTCACCTAAATTACTTCGGCTATCAAAAATCACCCCCAACTACACTTTACAGCAACAAACTAAGCCCAATCACTTTAAAATTACAAAAAAATGCTAAAAATCATAACAAACTATACCAGAATCACCTAAATTACTTCGGCTACCGTAAATCACCCCCAACTATCCCTTACCACAACAAACCAAACCATATCATCTTAAAATTACAAAAAAAGGTGTACAAATCATAACAAACTATGCCAGACTCACCTAAATTACTTCGGCTACTCTAAATCATCACCAACTAACCCTTACCACAACAAACTAAACCCAATCACTTTTAAATTACAAAAAAATGCTAGTAACCATAGCAAACTATGCCAAACTCACCTAAATTACTTAGGCTACCATAAATCATCACCAACTAACCCTTACCACAACAAACTAAACACAATCACTTTTAAATTACAAAAAAATGCTACTAACCATAGCAATCTATGCCAAACTCACCTAAATTACTTCGGCTATCGAAAATCACCCCCAACTACACTTTACTGCAACAAACTAAGCCCAATCACTTTAAAATTACAAAAAAATGTTAAAAATCATAACAAACTATACCAGAATCACCTAAATTACTTCGGCTATCGTAAATCACCCCCAACTATCCCTTACCACAACAAACCAAACCATATCATCTTAAAATTACTAAAAAAGGTGTACAAATAATAACAAACTATGCCAGACTCACCTAAATTACTTCGGCTGCTCTAAATCATCACCAACTAACCCTTACCACAACAAACTAAACCCAATCACTTTTAAATTACAAAAAAATGCTACTAACCATAGCAAACTATGCCAAACTCACATAAATTACTTCGGCTATCAAAAATCACCCCCAACTACACTTTACAGCAACAAACTAAGCCCAATCACTTTAAAATTACAAAAAAATGCTAAAAATCATAACAAACTATACCAGAATCACCTAAATTACTTCAGCTACCGTAAATCACCCCCAACTATCCCTTACCACAACAAATTACTTTAAAATTACAAAAAAATATTAAAAATTATAACAAACTATATCAGAATCACCTAAATTACTTCGGCTATCGTAAATCACCCCCAACTATCCCTTACCATAACAAACCAAACCATATCATCTTAAAATTACTAAAAAAGGTGTACAAATCATAACAAACTATGCCAGACTCACCTAAATTACTTCGGCTACTCTAAATCATCTCCAACTAACCCTTACCACAACAAACTAAACCCAATCACTTTTAAATTACAAGAAAATGCTAGTAACCATAGCAAACTATGCCAAACTCACCTAAATTACTTCGGCTACCATAAATCATCACCAACTATCCCTTACCACAACAAACTAAACCCAATCACTTTTAAATTACAAAAAAATGCTAAAAAAAATAACAAACTATACCAGAATCACCTAAATTACTTCGGCTACCGTAAATCAACCCCAACTATCCCTTACCACAACAAACCAAACCATATCATCTTAAAATTACTAAAAAAGGTGTACAAATCATAACAAACTATGCCAGACTCACCTAAATTACTTCGGCTACTCTAAATCATCACCAACTAACCCTTACCACAACAAACTAAACCCAATCACTTTTAAATTACAAAAAAATGCTAGTAACCATAGCAAACTATGCCAAACTCACCTAAATTACTTCGGCTATCAAAAATCACCCCCAACTACACTTTACAGCAACAAACTAAGCCCAGTCACTTTAAAATTACAAAAAAATGCTAAAAATCATAACAAACTATACTAGAATCACCTAAATTACTTCGGCTACCGTAAATCACCCCCAACTATCCCTTACCACAACAAACCAAACCATATCATCTTAAAATTACTAAAAAAAGGTGTACAAATCATAACAAACTATGCCAGACTCACTTAAATTACTTCGGCTACTCTAAATCATCACCAACTAACCCTTACCACAACAAACTAAACCCAATCACTTTTAAATTACAAAAAAATGCTAGTAACCATAGCAAACTATGCCAAACTCACCTAAATTACTTCGGCTACCATAAATCATCACCAACTAACCCTTACCACAACAAACTAAACCCAATCACTTTTAAATTACAAAAAAATGCTACTAACCATAGCAAACTATGCCAAACTCACCTAAATTACTTCGGCTATCAAAAATCACCCCCAACTACACTTTACAGCAACAAACTAAGCCCAATCACTTTAAAATTACAAAAAAATGCTAAAAATCATAACAAACTATACCAGAATCACCTAAATTACTTCGGGTACCGTAAATCACCCCCAACTATCCCTTACCACAACAAACCAAACCATATCATCTTAAAATTACAAAAAAAGGTGTACAAATCATAACAAACTATGCCAGACTCACCTAAATTACTTCGGCTACTCTAAATCATCACCAACTAAACCTTACCACAACAAACTAACCCAATCACTTTTAAATTACAAAAAATGCTAGTAACCATAGCAAACTATGCCAAACTCACCTAAATTACTTTGGCTACCATAAATCATCACCAACTAACCCTTACCACAACAAACTAAACCCAATCATTTTTAAATTACAAAAAAATGCTACTAACCATAGCAAACTATGCCAAACTCACCTAAATTACTTCGGCTATCAAAAATCACCCCCAACTACACTTTACAGCAACAAACTAAACCCAATCACTTTAAAATTACAAAAAAATGCTAAAAATCATAACAAACTATACCAGAATCACCTAAATTACTTCGGGTACCGTAAATCACCCCCAACTACCCCTTACCACAACAAACCAAACCATATCATCTTAAAATTACAAAAAAAGGTGTACAAATCATAACAAACTATGCCAGACTCACCTAAATTACTTCGGCTACTCTAAATCATCACCAACTAAACCTTACCACAACAAACTAACCCAATCACTTTTAAATTACAAAAAATGCTAGTAACCATAGCAAACTATGCCAAACTCACCTAAATTACATCGGCTACCATAAATCATCACCAACTAACCCTTACCACAACAAACTAAACCCAATCATTTTTAAATTACAAAAAAATGCTACTAACCATAGCAAACTATGCCAAACTTACCTAAATTACTTCGGCTATCAAAAATCACCCCCAACTACACTTTACAGCAACAAACTAAGCCCAATCACTTTAAAATTACAAAAAAATGCTAAAAATCATAACAAACTATACCAGAATCACCTAAATAACTTCGGCTACCGCTAATCACCCCCAACTATCCCTTACCACAACAAACCAAACCATATCATCTTAAAATTACAAAAAAAGGTGTACAAATCATAACAAACTATGCCAGACTCACCTAAATTACTTCGGCTACTCTAAATCATCACCAACCAACCCTTATAACAACAAACTAAACCCAATCACTTTTAAATTACAAAAAAATGCTAGTAACTATTGCAAACTATGCCAAACTCACCTAAATTACTTCGGCTACCATAAATCATCACCAACTAACCCTTACCACAACAAACTAAACCCAATCAATTTAAATAAAAAAAAAATGCTACTAACCATAGCAAACTATGCCAAACTCACCCAAATTACTTCGGCTATCAAAAATGACCCCCAGCTACACTTTACAGCAACAATCTAAGCCCAATCACTTTAAAATTACAAAAAAATGCTAAAAATCATAACAAACTATACCAGAATCATCTAAATTACTTCGGCTACCGTAAATCACCCCCAACTATCCCTTACCACAACAAACCAAACCCAATCACTTTTAAATTTCAAAAAAATGCTAAAAATCATAACAAACTATACCAGAATCACCTAAATTACCAAACCATATCATCTTAAAATTACTAAAAAAGGTGTACAAATCATAACAAACTATGCCAGACTCACCTAAATTACTTCGGCTACTCTAAATCATCACCAACTAACCCTTACCACAACAAACTAAACCCAATCATTTTTAAATTACAAAAAAATGCTAGTAACCATAGCAAACTATGCCAAACTCACCTAAATTATTTCGGCTACCATAAATCATCACCAGCTAACCCTTACCACAACAAATTAAACCCAATCACTTTTAAATTACAAAAAAATGCTAAAAATCATAACAAACTATACCAGAATCACCTAAATTACTTCGGCTACCGTAAATCACCCCCAACTATCCCTTACCACAACAAACCAAACCATATCATCTTAAAATTACTAAAAAAGGTGTACAAATCATAACAAACTATGCCAGACTCACCTAAATTACTTCGGCTATTCTAAATCATCACCAACTAACCCTTACCACAACAAACTAAATCCAATCACTTTTAAATTACAAAAAAATGCTAGTAACCTTAGCAAACTAGGCCAAACTCACCTAAATTACTTCGGCTACCATAAATCATCACCAACTAACCCTTACCACAACAAACTAAACCCAATCACTTTTAAATTACAAAAAAATGCTACTAATTATAGCAAACTATGCCAAACTCACCTAAATTACTTCGGCTATCAAAAATCACCCCCAACTACACTTTACAGCAACAAACTAAGCCTAATCACTTTAAAATTACAAAAAAATGCTAAAAATCATAACAAACTATACTAGAATCACCTAAATTACTTCGGCTACCGTAAATCACCCCCAACTATCCCTTACCACAACAAACCAAACCATATCATCTTAAAATTACAAAAAAAGGTGTACAAATCATAACAAACTATGCCAGACTCACCTAAATTACTTCGGCTACTCTAAATCATCACCAACTAACCCTTACCACAACAAACTAAACCCAATCACTTTTAAATTACAAAAAAATGCTAGTAACCATAGCAAACTATGCCAAACTCACCTAAATTATTTCGGCTACCATAAATCATCACCAACTAACCCTTACCACAACAATCTAAACCCAATCACTTTTAAATTACAAAAAAATGCTACTAACCATAGCAAACTATGCCAAACTCACCTAAATTACTTCGGCTGTCGAAAATCACCCCCAACTACACTTTACTGCAACAAACTAAGCCCAATCACTTTCAAATTACAAAAAAATGTTAAAAATCATAACAAACTATACCAGAATCACCTAAATTTTTTCGGCTATCGTAAATCACCCCCAACTACACTTTACAGCAACAAACTAAGCCCAGTCACTTTAAAATTACAACAAAATGCTAAAAATCATAACAAACTATACTAGAATCACCTAAATTACTTCGGCTACCGTAAATCACCCCCAACTATCTCTTACCACAACACACCAAACCATATCATCTTAAAATTACAAAAAAAGGTGTACAAATCATAACAAACTATACCAGAATCACCTAAATTACTTCGGCTATCGTAAATCACCCCCAACTTTCCCTTACCACAACAAACCAAACCATATCATCTTAAAATTACTAAAAAAAGGTGTACAAATCATAACAAACTATGCCAGACTCACTTAAATTACTTCGGCTACTCTAAATCATCACCAACTAACCCTTACCACAACAAACTAAACCCAATCACTTTTAAATTACAAAAAAATGCTAGTAACCATAGCAAACTATGCCAAACTCACCTAAATTACTTCGGCTACCATAAATCATCACCAACTAACCCTTACCACAACAAACTAAACCCAATCACTTTTAAATTACAAAAAAATGCTACTAACCATAGCAAACTATGCCAAACTCACCTAAATTACTTCGGCTATCAAAAATCACCCCCAACTACACTTTACAGCAACAAACTAAGCCTAATCACTTTAAAATTACAAAAAAATGCTAAAAATCATAACAAACTATACCAGAATCACCTAAATAACTTCGGCTACCGTAAATCACCCCCAACTATCCCTTACCACAACAAACCAAACCATATCATCTTAAAATTTCAAAAAAAGGTGTACAAATCATAACAAACTATGCCAGACTCGCCTAAATTACTTCGGCTACTCTAAATCATCACCAACCAACCCTTACCACAACAAACTAAACCCAATCACTTTTAAATTACAAAAAAATGCTAGTAACTATAGCAAACTATGCCAAACTCACCTAAATTACTTCGGCTACCATAAATCATCACCAACTAACCCTTACCACAACAAACTAAACCCAATCAATTTAAATTACAAAAATATGCTACTAACCATAGCAAACTATGCCAAACTCACCCAAATTACTTCGGCTATCAAAAATGACCCCCAACTACACTTTACAGCAATAATCTAAGCCCAATCACTTTAAAATTACAAAAAAATGCTAAAAATCATAACAAACTATACCAGAATCATCTAAATTACTTCGGCTACCGTAAATCACCCCCAACTATCCCTTACCACAACAAACCAAACCATATCATCTTAAAATTTCAAAAAAAGGTGTACAAATCATAACAAACTATGCCAGACTCACCTAAATTACTTCGGCTACTCTAAATCATCACCAACTAACCCTTACCACAACAAACTAAACCCAATCACTTTTAAATTACAAAAAAATGCTAGTAACCATAGCAAACTATGCCAAACTCACCTAAATTACTTCGGCTATCAAAAATCACCCCCAACTACACTTTACAGCAACAAACTAAGCCTAATCACTATAAAATTACAAAAAAATGCTAAAAATCATAACAAACTATACCATAATCACCTAAATTACTTCGGCTACCGTAAATCACCCCCAACTATCCCTTACCACAACAAACCAAACCATATCATCTTAAAATTACAAAAAAGGGTGTACAAATCATAACAAACTATGCCAGACTCACCTAAATTACTTCGGCTACTCTAAATCATCACCAACCAACCCTTACCACAACAAACTAAACCCAATCACTTTTAAATTACAAAAAAATGCTAGTAACTATAGCAAACTATGCCAAACTCACCTAAATTACTTCGGCTACCATTAATCATCACCAACTAACCCTTACCACAACAAACTAAACGCAATCACTTTTAAATTACAAAAAAATGCTACTAACCATAGCAAACTATGCCAAACTCACCTAAATTACTTCGGCTATCAAAAATCACCCCCAACTACACTTTACAGCAACAAACTAAGCCCAATCACTTTAAAATTACAAAAAAATGCTAAAAATCATAACAAACTATACCAGAATCACCTAAATTACTTCGGCTACCGTAAATCAACCCCAACAATCCCTTACCACAACAAACCAAACCATATCATCTTAAAATTACAGAAAAAGGTGTACAAATCATAACAAACTGTGCCAGACTCACCTAAATTACTTCTGCTACTCTAAGTAATCACCAAATAACCCTTACCACAACAAACTAAACCCAATCACTTTTAAATTACAAAAAAATGCTAATAACCATAGCAAACTATGCAAAACTCACCTAAATTACTTCGGCTACCATAAATCATCACCAACTAACCCTTACCACAACAAACTAAACCCAATCACTTTTAAATTACAAAAAAATACTACTAACTATAGCAAACTATGCCAAACACACCTAAATTACTTCGGCTATCAAAAATCACCCCCAACTACACTTTACAGCAACAAACTGAGTCCAATCACTTTAAAATTACAAAAAAATGCTAAAAATCATAACAAACTATACCAGAATCACCTAAATTACTTCGGCTACCGTAAATCACCTCCAACTATCCCTTACCACAACAAACCAAACCATATCATCTTAAAATTACAAAAAAAGGTGTACAAATCATAACAAAGTATGCCAGACTCACCTAAATTACTTCGGCTACTCTAAATCATCACCAACTAACCCTTACCACAACAAACTAAACCCAATCACTTTTAAATTACAAAAAAATGCTAGTAACCATAGCAAACTATGCCAAACTCACCTAAATTACTTCGGCTACCATAAATCATCACCAACTAACCCTTACCACAACAAACTAAACCCAATCACTTTTAAATTACAAAAAAATGCTACTAACCATAGCAAACTATGCCAAACTCACCTAAATTACTTCGGCTATCAAAAATCACCCCCAACTACACTTTACAGCAACAAACTAAGCCCAATCACTTTAAAATTACAAAAAAATGCTAAAAATCATAACAAACTATACCAGAATCACCTAAATTACTTCGGCTACCGTAAATCACCCCCAACTATCCCTTACCACAACAAACCAAACCATATCATCTTAAAATTACAAAAAAAGGTGTACAAATCATAACAAACTATGCCAGACTCACCTAAATTACTTCGGCTACTCTAAATCATCACCAACCAACCCTTACCACAACAAACTAAACACAATCACTTTTAAATTCCAAAAAAATGCTAGTAACCATAGCAAACTATGCCAAACTCACCTAAATTACTTCGGCTACCATAAATCATCACCAACTAACCCTTACCACAACAAACTAAATCCAATCACTTTTAAATTACAAAAAAATTCTACTAACCATAGCAAACTATGCCAAACTCACCTAAATTATTTCGGCTACCATAAATCATCACCAACTAACCCTTACCACAACAAACTAAACCCAATCACTTTTAAATTACAAAAAAATGCTACTAACCATAGCAAACTATGCCAAACTCACCTAAATTACTTCGGCTACCATAAATCATCACCAACTAACCCTTACCACAACAAACTAAACCCAATCACTTTTAAATTACAAAAAAATGCTAGTAACCATAGCAAACTATGCCAAACTCACCTAAATTACTTCGGCTACCATAAATCATCACCAACTAACCCTTACCACAACAAACTAAACCCAATCACTTTTAAATTACAAAAAAATGCTACTAACCATAGCAAACTATGCCAAACTCACCTAAATTACTTCGGCTATCAAAAATCACCCCCAACTACACTTTACAGCAACAAACTAAGCCCAATCACTTTAAAATTACAAAAAAATGCTAAAAATCATAACAAACTATACCAGAATCACCTAAATTACTTCGGCTACCGTAAATCACCCCCAACTATCCCTTACCACAACAAACCAAACCATATCATCTTAAAATTACAAAAAAAGGTGTACAAATCATAACAAACTATGCCAGACTCACCTAAATTACTTCGGCTACTCTAAATCATCACCAACCAACCCTTACCACAACAAACTAAACCCAATCACTTTTAAATTACAAAAAAATGCTAGTAACCATAGCAAACTATGCCAAACTCACCTAAATTATTTCGGCTACCATAAAACATCACCAACTAACCCTTACCACAACAATCTAAACCCAATCACTTTTAAATTACAAAAAAATGCTACTAACCATAGCAAACTATGCCAAACTCACCTAAATTACTTCGGCTGTCGAAAATCACCCCCAACTACACTTTACTGCAACAAACTAAGCCCAATCACTTTCAAATTACAAAAAAATGTTAAAAATCATAACAAACTATACCAGAATCACCTAAATTTTTTCGGCTATCGTAAATCACCCCCAACTACACTTTACAGCAACAAACTAAGCCCAGTCACTTTAAAATTACAACAAAATGCTAAAAATCATAACAAACTATACTAGAATCACCTAAATTACTTCGGCTACCGTAAATCACCCCCAACTATCTCTTACCACAACACACCAAACCATATCATCTTAAAATTACAAAAAAAGGTGTACAAATCATAACAAACTATACCAGAATCACCTAAATTACTTCGGCTATCGTAAATCACCCCCAACTTTCCCTTACCACAACAAACCAAACCATATCATCTTAAAATTACTAAAAAAAGGTGTACAAATCATAACAAACTATGCCAGACTCACTTAAATTACTTCGGCTACTCTAAATCATCACCAACTAACCCTTACCACAACAAACTAAACCCAATCACTTTTAAATTACAAAAAAATGCTAGTAACCATAGCAAACTATGCCAAACTCACCTAAATTACTTCGGCTACCGTAAATCACCCCCAACTATCCCTTACCACAACAAACCAAACCATATCATCTTAAAATTACAAAAAAAGGTGTACAAATCATAACAAACTATGCCAGACTCACCTAAATTACTTCGGCTACTCTAAATCATTACCAACCAACCCTTACCACAACAAACTAAACCCAATCACTTTTAAATTACAAAAAAATGCTAAAAATCATAACAAACTATACCAGAATCACCTAAATTACCAAACCATATCATCTTAAAATTACTAAAAAAGGTGTACAAATCATAACAAACTATGCCAGACTCACCTAAATTACATCGGCTACTCTAAATCATCACCAACTAACCCTTACCACCACAAACTAAACCCAATCACTTTTAAATTACAAAAAAATGCTACTAACCATAGCAAACTATGCCAAACTCACCTAAATTACTTCGGCTATCAAAAATCACCCCCAACTACACTTTACAGCAACAAACTAAGCCCAATCACTTTAAAATTACAAAAAAATGCTAAAAATCATAACAAACTATACCAGAATCACCTAAATTACTTCGGCTACCGTAAATCACCCCCAACTATCCCTTACCACAACAAACCAAACCATATCATCTTAAAATTACAAAAAAAGGTGTACAAATCATAACAAACTATGCCAGACTCACCTAAATTACTTCGGCTACTCTAAATCATCACCAACTAACCCTTACCACAACAAACTAAACCCAATCACTTTTAAATTACAAAAAAATGCTAGTAACCATAGCAAACTATGCCAAACTCACCTAAATTACTTCGGCTACCATAAATCATCACCAACTAATCCTTACCACAACAAACTAAACACAATCACTTTTAAATTACAAAAAAATGCTACTAACCATAGCAATCTATGCCAAACTCACCTAAATTACTTCGGCTATCGAAAATCACCCCCAACTACACTTTACTGCAACAAACTAAGCCCAATCACTTTAAAATTACAAAAAAATGTTAAAAATCATAACAAACTATACCAGAATCACCTAAATTACTTCGGCTATCGTAAATCACCCCCAACTATCCCTTACCACAACAAACCAAACCATATCATCTTAAAATTACTAAAAAAGGTGTACAAATAATAACAAACTATGCCAGACTCACCTAAATTACTTCGGCTGCTCTAAATCATCACCAACTAACCCTTACCACAACAAACTAAACCCAATCACTTTTAAATTACAAAAAAATGCTACTAACCATAGCAAACTATGCCAAACTCACATAAATTACTTCGGCTATCAAAAATCACCCCCAACTACACTTTACAGCAACAAACTAAGCCCAATCACTTTAAAATTACAAAAAAATGCTAAAAATCATAACAAACTATACCAGAATCACCTAAATTACTTCAGCTACCGTAAATCACCCCCAACTATCCCTTACCACAACAAATTACTTTAAAATTACAAAAAAATATTAAAAATTATAACAAACTATATCAGAATCACCTAAATTACTTCGGCTATCGTAAATCACCCCCAACTATCCCTTACCATAACAAACCAAACCATATCATCTTAAAATTACTAAAAAAGGTGTACAAATCATAACAAACTATGCCAGACTCACCTAAATTACTTCGGCTACTCTAAATCATCTCCAACTAACCCTTACCACAACAAACTAAACCCAATCACTTTTAAATTACAAGAAAATGCTAGTAACCATAGCAAACTATGCCAAACTCACCTAAATTACTTCGGCTACCATAAATCATCACCAACTATCCCTTACCACAACAAACTAAACCCAATCACTTTTAAATTACAAAAAAATGCTAAAAAAAATAACAAACTATACCAGAATCACCTAAATTACTTCGGCTACCGTAAATCAACCCCAACTATCCCTTACCACAACAAACCAAACCATATCATCTTAAAATTACTAAAAAAGGTGTACAAATCATAACAAACTATGCCAGACTCACCTAAATTACTTCGGCTACTCTAAATCATCACCAACTAACCCTTACCACAACAAACTAAACCCAATCACTTTTAAATTACAAAAAAATGCTAGTAACCATAGCAAACTATGCCAAACTCACCTAAATTACTTCGGCTATCAAAAATCACCCCCAACTACACTTTACAGCAACAAACTAAGCCCAGTCACTTTAAAATTACAAAAAAATGCTAAAAATCATAACAAACTATACTAGAATCACCTAAATTACTTCGGCTACCGTAAATCACCCCCAACTATCCCTTACCACAACAAACCAAACCATATCATCTTAAAATTACTAAAAAAAGGTGTACAAATCATAACAAACTATGCCAGACTCACTTAAATTACTTCGGCTACTCTAAATCATCACCAACTAACCCTTACCACAACAAACTAAACCCAATCACTTTTAAATTACAAAAAAATGCTAGTAACCATAGCAAACTATGCCAAACTCACCTAAATTACTTCGGCTACCATAAATCATCACCAACTAACCCTTACCACAACAAACTAAACCCAATCACTTTTAAATTACAAAAAAATGCTACTAACCATAGCAAACTATGCCAAACTCACCTAAATTACTTCGGCTATCAAAAATCACCCCCAACTACACTTTACAGCAACAAACTAAGCCCAATCACTTTAAAATTACAAAAAAATGCTAAAAATCATAACAAACTATACCAGAATCACCTAAATTACTTCGGGTACCGTAAATCACCCCCAACTATCCCTTACCACAACAAACCAAACCATATCATCTTAAAATTACAAAAAAAGGTGTACAAATCATAACAAACTATGCCAGACTCACCTAAATTACTTCGGCTACTCTAAATCATCACCAACTAAACCTTACCACAACAAACTAACCCAATCACTTTTAAATTACAAAAAATGCTAGTAACCATAGCAAACTATGCCAAACTCACCTAAATTACTTTGGCTACCATAAATCATCACCAACTAACCCTTACCACAACAAACTAAACCCAATCATTTTTAAATTACAAAAAAATGCTACTAACCATAGCAAACTATGCCAAACTCACCTAAATTACTTCGGCTATCAAAAATCACCCCCAACTACACTTTACAGCAACAAACTAAACCCAATCACTTTAAAATTACAAAAAAATGCTAAAAATCATAACAAACTATACCAGAATCACCTAAATTACTTCGGGTACCGTAAATCACCCCCAACTACCCCTTACCACAACAAACCAAACCATATCATCTTAAAATTACAAAAAAAGGTGTACAAATCATAACAAACTATGCCAGACTCACCTAAATTACTTCGGCTACTCTAAATCATCACCAACTAAACCTTACCACAACAAACTAACCCAATCACTTTTAAATTACAAAAAATGCTAGTAACCATAGCAAACTATGCCAAACTCACCTAAATTACATCGGCTACCATAAATCATCACCAACTAACCCTTACCACAACAAACTAAACCCAATCATTTTTAAATTACAAAAAAATGCTACTAACCATAGCAAACTATGCCAAACTTACCTAATTTACTTCGGCTATCAAAAATCACCCCCAACTACACTTTACAGCAACAAACTAAGCCCAATCACTTTAAAATTACAAAAAAATGCTAAAAATCATAACAAACTATACCAGAATCACCTAAATAACTTCGGCTACCGCTAATCACCCCCAACTATCCCTTACCACAACAAACCAAACCATATCATCTTAAAATTACAAAAAAAGGTGTACAAATCATAACAAACTATGCCAGACTCACCTAAATTACTTCGGCTACTCTAAATCATCACCAACCAACCCTTATAACAACAAACTAAACCCAATCACTTTTAAATTACAAAAAAATGCTAGTAACTATTGCAAACTATGCCAAACTCACCTAAATTACTTCGGCTACCATAAATCATCACCAACTAACCCTTACCACAACAAACTAAACCCAATCAATTTAAATAAAAAAAAAATGCTACTAACCATAGCAAACTATGCCAAACTCACCCAAATTACTTCGGCTATCAAAAATGACCCCCAGCTACACTTTACAGCAACAATCTAAGCCCAATCACTTTAAAATTACAAAAAAATGCTAAAAATCATAACAAACTATACCAGAATCATCTAAATTACTTCGGCTACCGTAAATCACCCCCAACTATCCCTTACCACAACAAACCAAACCATATCATCTTAAAATTACAAAAAAAGGTGTACAAATCATAACAAACTATGCCAGACTCACCTAAATTACTTCGGCTACTCTAAATCATCACCAACCAACCCTTACCACAACAAACTAAACCCAATCACTTTTAAATTACAAAAAAATGCTAGTAACTATAGCAAACTATGCCAAACTCACCTAAATTACTTCGGCTACCATAAATCATCACCAACTAACCCTTACCACAACAAACTAAACCCAATCACTTTTAAATTTCAAAAAAATGCTAAAAATCATAACAAACTATACCAGAATCACCTAAATTACCAAACCATATCATCTTAAAATTACTAAAAAAGGTGTACAAATCATAACAAACTATGCCAGACTCACCTAAATTACTTCGGCTACTCTAAATCATCACCAACTAACCCTTACCACAACAAACTAAACCCAATCATTTTTAAATTACAAAAAAATGCTAGTAACCATAGCAAACTATGCCAAACTCACCTAAATTATTTCGGCTACCATAAATCATCACCAGCTAACCCTTACCACAACAAATTAAACCCAATCACTTTTAAATTACAAAAAAATGCTAAAAATCATAACAAACTATACCAGAATCACCTAAATTACTTCGGCTACCGTAAATCACCCCCAACTATCCCTTACCACAACAAACCAAACCATATCATCTTAAAATTACTAAAAAAGGTGTACAAATCATAACAAACTATGCCAGACTCACCTAAATTACTTCGGCTATTCTAAATCATCACCAACTAACCCTTACCACAACAAACTAAATCCAATCACTTTTAAATTACAAAAAAATGCTAGTAACCTTAGCAAACTAGGCCAAACTCACCTAAATTACTTCGGCTACCATAAATCATCACCAACTAACCCTTACCACAACAAACTAAACCCAATCACTTTTAAATTACAAAAAAATGCTACTAATTATAGCAAACTATGCCAAACTCACCTAAATTACTTCGGCTATCAAAAATCACCCCCAACTACACTTTACAGCAACAAACTAAGCCTAATCACTTTAAAATTACAAAAAAATGCTAAAAATCATAACAAACTATACTAGAATCACCTAAATTACTTCGGCTACCGTAAATCACCCCCAACTATCCCTTACCACAACAAACCAAACCATATCATCTTAAAATTACAAAAAAAGGTGTACAAATCATAACAAACTATGCCAGACTCACCTAAATTACTTCGGCTACTCTAAATCATCACCAACTAACCCTTACCACAACAAACTAAACCCAATCACTTTTAAATTACAAAAAAATGCTAGTAACCATAGCAAACTATGCCAAACTCACCTAAATTATTTCGGCTACCATAAATCATCACCAACTAACCCTTACCACAACAATCTAAACCCAATCACTTTTAAATTACAAAAAAATGCTACTAACCATAGCAAACTATGCCAAACTCACCTAAATTACTTCGGCTGTCGAAAATCACCCCCAACTACACTTTACTGCAACAAACTAAGCCCAATCACTTTCAAATTACAAAAAAATGTTAAAAATCATAACAAACTATACCAGAATCACCTAAATTTTTTCGGCTATCGTAAATCACCCCCAACTACACTTTACAGCAACAAACTAAGCCCAGTCACTTTAAAATTACAACAAAATGCTAAAAATCATAACAAACTATACTAGAATCACCTAAATTACTTCGGCTACCGTAAATCACCCCCAACTATCTCTTACCACAACACACCAAACCATATCATCTTAAAATTACAAAAAAAGGTGTACAAATCATAACAAACTATACCAGAATCACCTAAATTACTTCGGCTATCGTAAATCACCCCCAACTTTCCCTTACCACAACAAACCAAACCATATCATCTTAAAATTACTAAAAAAAGGTGTACAAATCATAACAAACTATGCCAGACTCACTTAAATTACTTCGGCTACTCTAAATCATCACCAACTAACCCTTACCACAACAAACTAAACCCAATCACTTTTAAATTACAAAAAAATGCTAGTAACCATAGCAAACTATGCCAAACTCACCTAAATTACTTCGGCTACCATAAATCATCACCAACTAACCCTTACCACAACAAACTAAACCCAATCAATTTAAATTACAAAAATATGCTACTAACCATAGCAAACTATGCCAAACTCACCCAAATTACTTCGGCTATCAAAAATGACCCCCAACTACACTTTACAGCAATAATCTAAGCCCAATCACTTTAAAATTACAAAAAAATGCTAAAAATCATAACAAACTATACCAGAATCATCTAAATTACTTCGGCTACCGTAAATCACCCCCAACTATCCCTTACCACAACAAACCAAACCATATCATCTTAAAATTTCAAAAAAAGGTGTACAAATCATAACAAACTATGCCAGACTCACCTAAATTACTTCGGCTACTCTAAATCATCACCAACTAACCCTTACCACAACAAACTAAACCCAATCACTTTTAAATTACAAAAAAATGCTAGTAACCATAGCAAACTATGCCAAACTCACCTAAATTACTTCGGCTATCAAAAATCACCCCCAACTACACTTTACAGCAACAAACTAAGCCTAATCACTATAAAATTACAAAAAAATGCTAAAAATCATAACAAACTATACCATAATCACCTAAATTACTTCGGCTACCGTAAATCACCCCCAACTATCCCTTACCACAACAAACCAAACCATATCATCTTAAAATTACAAAAAAGGGTGTACAAATCATAACAAACTATGCCAGACTCACCTAAATTACTTCGGCTACTCTAAATCATCACCAACCAACCCTTACCACAACAAACTAAACCCAATCACTTTTAAATTACAAAAAAATGCTAGTAACTATAGCAAACTATGCCAAACTCACCTAAATTACTTCGGCTACCATTAATCATCACCAACTAACCCTTACCACAACAAACTAAACGCAATCACTTTTAAATTACAAAAAAATGCTACTAACCATAGCAAACTATGCCAAACTCACCTAAATTACTTCGGCTATCAAAAATCACCCCCAACTACACTTTACAGCAACAAACTAAGCCCAATCACTTTAAAATTACAAAAAAATGCTAAAAATCATAACAAACTATACCAGAATCACCTAAATTACTTCGGCTACCGTAAATCACCCCCAACAATCCCTTACCACAACAAACCAAACCATATCATCTTAAAATTACAGAAAAAGGTGTACAAATCATAACAAACTGTGCCAGACTCACCTAAATTACTTCTGCTACTCTAAGTCATCACCAAATAACCCTTACCACAACAAACTAAACCCAATCACTTTTAAATTACAAAAAAATGCTAATAACCATAGCAAACTATGCAAAACTCACCTAAATTACTTCGGCTACCATAAATCATCACCAACTAACCCTTACCACAACAAACTAAACCCAATCACTTTTAAATTACAAAAAAATACTACTAACTATAGCAAACTATGCCAAACACACCTAAATTACTTCGGCTATCAAAAATCACCCCCAACTACACTTTACAGCAACAAACTGAGTCCAATCACTTTAAAATTACAAAAAAATGCTAAAAATCATAACAAACTATACCAGAATCACCTAAATTACTTCGGCTACCGTAAATCACCTCCAACTATCCCTTACCACAACAAACCAAACCATATCATCTTAAAATTACAAAAAAAGGTGTACAAATCATAACAAAGTATGCCAGACTCACCTAAATTACTTCGGCTACTCTAAATCATCACCAACTAACCCTTACCACAACAAACTAAACCCAATCACTTTTAAATTACAAAAAAATGCTAGTAACCATAGCAAACTATGCCAAACTCACCTAAATTACTTCGGCTACCATAAATCATCACCAACTAACCCTTACCACAACAAACTAAACCCAATCACTTTTAAATTACAAAAAAATGCTACTAACCATAGCAAACTATGCCAAACTCACCTAAATTACTTCGGCTATCAAAAATCACCCCCAACTACACTTTACAGCAACAAACTAAGCCCAATCACTTTAAAATTACAAAAAAATGCTAAAAATCATAACAAACTATACCAGAATCACCTAAATTACTTCGGCTACCGTAAATCACCCCCAACTATCCCTTACCACAACAAACCAAACCATATCATCTTAAAATTACAAAAAAAGGTGTACAAATCATAACAAACTATGCCAGACTCACCTAAATTACTTCGGCTACTCTAAATCATCACCAACCAACCCTTACCACAACAAACTAAACACAATCACTTTTAAATTCCAAAAAAATGCTAGTAACCATAGCAAACTATGCCAAACTCACCTAAATTACTTCGGCTACCATAAATCATCACCAACTAACCCTTACCACAACAAACTAAATCCAATCACTTTTAAATTACAAAAAAATTCTACTAACCATAGCAAACTATGCCAAACTCACCTAAATTATTTCGGCTACCATAAATCATCACCAACTAACCCTTACCACAACAAACTAAACCCAATCACTTTTAAATTACAAAAAAATGCTACTAACCATAGCAAACTATGCCAAACTCACCTAAATTACTTCGGCTGTCGAAAATCACCCCCAACTACACTTTACTGCAACAAACTAAGCCCAAACACTTTAAAATTACAAAAAAATGTTAAAAATCATAACAAACTATACCAGAATCACCTAAATTACTTCGGCTATCGTAAATCACCCCCAACTTTCCCTTACCACAACAAACCAAACCATATCATCTTAAAATTACTAAAAAAAGGTGTACTAATCATAACAAACTATGCCAGACTCACTTAAATTACTTCGGCTACTCTAAATCATCACCAACTAACCCTTACCACAACAAACTAAACCCAATCACTTTTAAATTACAAAAAAATGCTAGTAACCATAGCAAACTATGCCAAACTCACCTAAATTACTTCGGCTACCATAAATCATCACCAACTAACCCTTACCACAACAAACTAAACCCAATCACTTTTAAATTACAAAAAAATGCTACTAAACATAGCAAACTATGCCAAACTCACCTAAATTACTTCGGCTATCAAAAATCACCCCCAACTACACTTTACAGCAACAAACTAAGCCCAATCACTTTAAAATTACAAAAAAATGCTAAAAATCATAACAAACTATACCAGAATCACCTAAGTTACTTCGGGTACCGTAAATCACCCCCAACTATCCCTTACCACAACAAACCAAACCATATCATCTTAAAATTACAAAAAAAGGTGTACAAATCATAACAAACTATGCCAGACTCACCTAAATTACTTCGGCTACTCTAAATCATCACCAACTAAACCTTACCACAACAAATTAACCCAATCACTTTTAAATTACAAAAAATGCTAGTAACCATAGCAAACTATGCCAAACTCACCTAAATTACTTTGGCTACCATAAATCATCACCAACTAACCCTTACCACAACAAACTAAACCCAATCATTTTTAAATTACAAAAAAATGCTACTAACCATAGCAAACTATGCCAAACTCACCTAAATTACTTCGGCTATCAAAAATCACCCCCAACTACACTTTACAGCAACAAACTAAGCCCAATCACTTTAAAATTACAAAAAAAGGTGTACAAATCATAACAAACTATGCCAAACTCAAATAAATTACTTCGACTATTCTAAATCATCACCAACTAACCCTTAGCACAACAAACTAAACCCAATCACTTTTATATTACAAAAAAATGCTAGTAACCATAGCAAACTATGCCAAACTCACCTAAATTACTTCGGCTACCATAAATCATCACCAACTAACCCTTACCACAACAAACTAAACCCAATCACTTTTAAATTACAAAAAAATGCTAGTAACCATAGCAAACTATGCCAAACTCACCTAAATTACTTCGGCTACCATAAATCATCACCAACTAACCCTTACCAGAACAAACTAAACCCAATCACTTTTAAATTACAAAAAAATGCTAAAAATCATAACAAACTATACCAGAATCACCTAAATTACTTCGGCTACCGTAAATCACCCCCAACTATCCCTTACCGCAACAAACCAAACCATATCATCTTAAAATTACAAAAAAAGGTGTACAAATCATAACAAACTATGCCAGACTCACCTAAATTACTTCGGCTACTCTAAATCATCACCAACTAACCCTAACAACAAACTAAACCCAATCACTTTTAAATTACAAAAAAATGCTAGTAACCATAGCAAACTATGCCAAACTGACCTAAATTACTTCGGCTATCAAAAATCACCCCCAACTACACTTTACAGCAACAAACTAAGCCCAATCACTTTAAAATTACAAAAAAATGCTAAAAATCATAACAAACTATACCAGAATCACCTAAATTACTTCGGCTACTCTAAATCATCACCAACCAACCCTTACCACAACAAACTAAACCCAATCACTTTTAAATTAAAAAAAATGTTACTAAACATAGCAAACAATGCTAAACTCACCTAAATTACTTCTGCTATCAAAAATCACCCCCAACTACACTTTACAGCAACAAACTAAGCCCAATCACTTTAAAATTACAAAAAAATGCTAAAAATCATAACAAACTATACCAGAATCACCTAAATTACTTCGGCTACCGTAAATCACACCCAACTGTCCCTTACCACAACAAACCAAACCATATCATCTTAAAATTACAAAAAAAGTTGTACAAATCATAACAAACTATGCCAGACTCACCTAAATTACTTCGGCTACTCTAAATCATCACCAACTAACCCTTACCACAACAAACTAAACCCAATCATTTTAAATTACAAAAAAATGCTAGTAACCATAGCAAACTATGCCAAACTCACCTAAATTACTTCGGCTACTATAAATCATCACCAACTAACCCTTACTACAACAAACTAAACCCAATCACTTTTAAATTACAAAAAAATGCTACTAACCATAGCAAACTATGCCAAACTCACTTAAATTACTTCGGCTATCAAAAATCACCCCCAACTACACTTTACAGCAACAAACTAAGCCCAATCACTTTAAAATTACAAAAAAATGCTAAAAATCATAACAAACTATACCAGAATCACCTAAATTACTTCGGCTACCGTAAATCACCCCCAACTACCCTATCCCTTAGGCTACTCTAAATCATCACCAACTAACCCTTACCACAACAAACTAAACCCAATCACTTTTAAATTACAAAAAAATGCTAGTAACCACAGCAAACTATGCCAAACTCACCTAAATTACTTCGGCTACCATAAATCATCACCAACTAACCCTTACCACAACAAACTAAACCCAATCATTTTTAAATTACAAAAAAATGCTATTAACCATAGCAAACTATGCCAAACTCACCTAAATTACTTCGGCTATCAAAAATCACCCCCAACTACACTTTACAGCAACAAACTAAGCCCAATCACTTTAAAATTACAAAAAAATGCTAAAAATCATAACAAACTCTACCAGAATCACCTAAATTACTTCGGCTACCGTAAATCACCCCCAACTCTCCCTTACCACAACAAACCAAACCATATCATCTTAAAATTACAAAAGAAGGTGTACAAATCATAACAAACTATGCCTGACTCACCTAAATTACTTCGGCTACTCTAAATCATCACCAACCAACCCTTACCACAACAAACTAAACCCAATCACTTTTAAATTACAAAAAAATGCTACTAACCATAACAAACTATACCAAAATCACCTAAATTACTTCGGCTACCGTAAATCACCTCCAACTATCCCTTACCACAACAAACCAAACCATATCATCTAAAAATTACAAAAAAAGGTGTACAAATCATAACAAACTATGCCAGACTCACCTAAATTACTTCGGCTACTCTAAATCATCACCAACTAACCCTTACCACAACAAACTAAACCCAATCACTTTTAAATTACAAAAAAATGCTAATAACCATAGCAAACTATGCAAAACTCACCTAAATTACTTCGGCTACCATAAATCATCACCAACTAACCCTTACCACAACAAACTAAACCCAATCACTTTTAAATTACAAAAAAATACTACTAACTATAGCAAACTATGCCAAACACACCTAAATTACTTCGGCTATCAAAAATCACCCCCAACTACACTTTACAGCAACAAACTGAGTCCAATCACTTTAAAATTACAAAAAAATGCTAAAAATCATAACAAACTATACCAGAATCACCTAAATTACTTCGGCTACCGTAAATCACCCCCAACTATCCCTTACCGCAACAAACCAAACCATATCAGCTTAAAATTACAAAAAAGGTGTACAAATCATAACAAACTATGCCAGACTCACCTAAATTACTTCGGCTACTCTAAATCATCACCAACTAACCCTAACAACAAAGTAAACCCAATCACTTTTAAATTACAAAAAAATGCTAGTAACCATAGCAAACTATGCCAAACTGACCTAAATTACTTCGGCTATCAAAAATCACCCCCAACTACACTTTACAGCAACAAACTAAGCCCAATCACTTTAAAATTACAAAAAAATGCTAAAAATCATAACAAACTATACCAGAATCACCTAAATTACTTCGGCTACTCTAAATCATCACCAACCAACCCTTACCACAACAAACTAAACCCAATCACTTTTAAATTAAAAAAAATGTTACTAAACATAGCAAACAATGCTAAACTCACCTAAATTACTTCTGCTATCAAAAATCACCCCCAACTACACTTTACAGCAACAAACTAAGCCCAATCACTTTAAAATTACAAAAAAATGCTAAAAATCATAACAAACTATACCAGAATCACCTAAATTACTTCGGCTACCGTAAATCACACCCAACTGTCCCTTACCACAACAAACCAAACCATATCATCTTAAAATTACAAAAAAAGTTGTACAAATCATAACAAACTATGCCAGACTCACCTAAATTACTTCGGCTACTCTAAATCATCACCAACTAACCCTTACCACAATAAACTAAACCCAATCATTTTAAATTACAAAAAAATGCTAGTAACCATAGCAAACTATGCCAAACTCACCTAAATTACTTCGGCTACTATAAATCATCACCAACTAACCCTTACTACAACAAACTAAACCCAATCACTTTTAAATTACAAAAAAATGCTACTAACCATAGCAAACTATGCCAAACTCACTTAAATTACTTCGGCTATCAAAAATCACCCCCAACTACACTTTACAGCAACAAACTAAGCCCAATCACTTTAAAATTACAAAAAAATGCTAAAAATCATAACAAACTATACCAGAATCACCTAAATTACTTCGGCTACCGTAAATCACCCCCAACTACCCTATCCCTTAGGCTACTCTAAATCATCACCAACTAACCCTTACCACAACAAACTAAACCCAATCACTTTTAAATTACAAAAAAATGCTAGTAACCACAGCAAACTATGCCAAACTCACCTAAATTACTTCGGCTACCATAAATCATCACCAACTAACCCTTACCACAACAAACTAAACCCAATCATTTTTAAATTACAAAAAAATGCTATTAACCATAGCAAACTATGCCAAACTCACCTAAATTACTTCGGCTATCAAAAATCACCCCCAACTACACTTTACAGCAACAAACTAAGCCCAATCACTTTAAAATTACAAAAAAATGCTAAAAATCATAACAAACTCTACCAGAATCACCTAAATTACTTCGGCTACCGTAAATCACCCCCAACTCTCCCTTACCACAACAAACCAAACCATATCATCTTAAAATTACAAAAGAAGGTGTACAAATCATAACAAACTATGCCTGACTCACCTAAATTACTTCGGCTACTCAAAATCATCACCAACTAACCCTTACCACAACAAACTAAACCCAATCACTTTTAAATTACAAAAAAATGCCAGTAACTATAGCAAACTATGCCAAACTCACATAAATTACTTCGGCTACAATAAATCATCACCAACTAAACCTTACCACAACAAACTAAACCCAATCACTTTTAAACTACAAAAAAATGCTACTAACCATAGCAAACTATGCCAAACTCACCTAAATTACTTCGGCTATCAAAAATCACCCCCAACTACACTTTACAGCAACAAACTAAGCCCAATCACTTTAAAATGACAAAAAAATGCTAAAAATCATAACAAACTATTCCAGAATTACCTATATTACTTCGGCTACCGTAAATACCCCCAACTATCCCTTACAACACCAAACCAAACCATATCATCTTAAAATTACAAAAAAAGGTGTACAAATCATAACAAACTATGCCAGACTCACCTAAATTACTTCGGCTACTCAAAATCATCACCAACTAACCCTTACCACAACAAACTAAACCCAATCACTTTTAAATTACAAAAAAATGCTAGTAACCATAGCAAACTATGCCAAACTCACCTAAATTACTTCGGCTACCATAAATCATCACCAACTAACCCTTACCACAACAAACTAAACCCAATCACTTTTAAATTACAAAAAAATGCTACTAACCATAGCAAACTATGCCAAACTCACCTAAATTACTTCGGCTATCAAAAATCACCACCAACTACACTTTACAGCAACAAACTAAGCCCAATCACTTTAAAATTACAAAAAAATGCTAAAAATCATAACAAACTATTCGAGAATCACCTAAATTACTTCGGCTACCGTAAATCACCCCCAACTATCCCTTACCACAACAAACCAAACCATATCATCTTAAAATTGCAAAAAAATTGTACAAATCATAACAAACTATGCCAGACTCACCTAAATTACTTCGGCTACTCTATATCATCACCAACTAACCCTTACCACAACAAACTAAACCCAATCACTTTTAAATTACAAAAAAATGCTACTAACCATAGCAAACTATGCCAAACTCACCTAAATTACTTAGGCTATCAAAAATCACGCCCAACTACACTTTACAGCAACAAACTAAGCCCAATCACTTTAAAATTACAAAAAAATGCTAAAAATCATAACAAACTATACCAGAATCTCCTAAATTACTTCGGCTACCGTAAATCACCCCCAACTATCCACAACTTAACACGCCAAACCAAACCATATCATCTTAAAATTACAAAAAAATGTGTACAAATCATAACAAACTATGCCAGACTCACCTAAATTACTTCGGCTACTCAAAATCATCACCAACTAACCCTTACCACAACAAACTAAACCCAATCACTTTTAAATTACAAAAAAATACTAGTAACAATAGCAAACTATGCCAAACTCACATAAATTACTTCGACTACAATAAATCATCACCAACTAACCCTTACCACAACAAAATAAACCCAATCACTTTTAAATTACAAAAAAATGCTACTAACTACAGCAAACTATGCCAAACTCACCTAAATTACTTCGGCTATCAAAAATCACCCCCAACTACACTTTACAGCAACAAACTAAGCCCAATCACTTTAAAATTACAAAAAAATGATAAAAATCATAACAAACTATACCAGAATCACCTAAATTACTTCGGCTACCGTAAATCACCCCCAACTATCCCTTATCACAACAAACCAAACCATATCATCTTAAAATTACAAAAAAAGGTGTACAAATCATAACAAACTATGCCAGACTCACCTAAATTACTTCGGCTACTCTAAATCATCACCAACTAACCCTTACCACAACAAACTAAACCCAATCATTTTAAATTACAAAAAAATGCTAGTAACCATAGCAAACTATGCCAAACTCACCTAAATTACTTCGGCTACTATAAATCATCACCAACTAACCCTTACTACAACAAACTAAACCCAATCACTTTTAAATTACAAAAAAATGCTACTAACCATAGCAAACTATGCCAAACTCACTTAAATTACTTCGGCTATCAAAAATCACCCCCAACTACACTTTACAGCAACAAACTAAGCCCAATCACTTTAAAATTACAAAAAAATGCTAAAAATCATAACAAACTATACCAGAATCACCTAAATTACTTCGGCTACCGTAAATCACCCCCAACTACCCTATCCCTTAGGCTACTCTAAATCATCACCAACTAACCCTTACCACAACAAACTAAACCCAATCACTTTTAAATTACAAAAAAATGCTAGTAACCACAGCAAACTATGCCAAACTCACCTAAATTACTTCGGCTACCATAAATCATCACCAACTAACCCTTACCACAACAAACTAAACCCAATCATTTTTAAATTACAAAAAAATGCTATTAACCATAGCAAACTATGCCAAACTCACCTAAATTACTTCGGCTATCAAAAATCACCCCCAACTACACTTTACAGCAACAAACTAAGCCCAATCACTTTAAAATTACAAAAAAATGCTAAAAATCATAACAAACTATACCAGAATCACCTAAATTACTTCGGCTACCGTAAATCACCCCCAACTACCCTATCCCTTAGGCTACTCTAAATCATCACCAACTAACCCTTACCACAACAAACTAAACCCAATCACTTTTAAATTACAAAAAAATGCTAGTAACCACAGCAAACTATGCCAAACTCACCTAAATTACTTCGGCTACCATAAATCATCACCAACTAACCCTTACCACAACAAACTAAACCCAATCATTTTTAAATTACAAAAAAATGCTATTAACCATAGCAAACTATGCCAAACTCACCTAAATTACTTCGGCTATCAAAAATCACCCCCAACTACACTTTACAGCAACAAACTAAGCCCAATCACTTTAAAATTACAAAAAAATGCTAAAAATCATAACAAACTCTACCAGAATCACCTAAATTACTTCGGCTACCGTAAATCACCCCCAACTCTCCCTTACCACAACAAACCAAACCATATCATCTTAAAATTACAAAAGAAGGTGTACAAATCATAACAAACTATGCCTGACTCACCTAAATTACTTCGGCTACTCTAAATCATCACCAACCAACCCTTACCACAACAAACTAAACCCAATCACTTTTAAATTACAAAAAAATGCTACTAACCATAACAAACTATACCAAAATCACCTAAATTACTTCGGCTACCGTAAATCACCTCCAACTATCCCTTACCACAACAAACCAAACCATATCATCTAAAAATTACAAAAAAAGGTGTACAAATCATAACAAACTATGCCAGACTCACCTAAATTACTTCGGCTACTCTAAATCATCACCAACTAACCCTTACCACAACAAACTAAACCCAATCACTTTTAAATTACAAAAAAATGCTAATAACCATAGCAAACTATGCAAAACTCACCTAAATTACTTCGGCTACCATAAATCATCACCAACTAACCCTTACCACAACAAACTAAACCCAATCACTTTTAAATTACAAAAAAATGCTACTAACCATAGCAAACTATGCCAAACTCACTTAAATTACTTCGGCTATCAAAAATCACCCCCAACTACACTTTACAGCAACAAACTAAGCCCAATCACTTTAAAATTACAAAAAAATGCTTAAAATCATAACAAACTATACCAGAATCACCTAAATTACTTCGGCTACCGTAAATCACACCCAACTGTCCCTTACCACAACAAACCAAACCATATCATCTTAAAATTACAAAAAAAGTTGTACAAATCATAACAAACTATGCCAGACTCACCTAAATTACTTCGGCTACTCTAAATCATCACCAACTAACCCTTACCACAACAAACTAAACCCAATCATTTTAAATTACAAAAAAATGCTAGTAACCATAGCAAACTATGCCAAACTCACCTAAATTACTTCGGCTACTATAAATCATCACCAACTAACCCTTACCACAACAAACTAAACCCAATCACTTTTAAATTACAAAAAAATGCTACTAACCATAGCAAACTATGCCAAACTCACTTAAATTACTTCGGCTATCAAAAATCACCCCCAACTACACTTTACAGCAACAAACTAAGCCCAATCACTTTAAAATTACAAAAAAATGCTTAAAATCATAACAAACTATACCAGAATCACCTAAATTACTTCGGCTACCGTAAATCACCCCCAACTACCCTATACCTTAGGCTACTCGAAATCATCACCAACTAACCCTTACCACAACAAACTAAACCCAATCACTTTTAAATTACAAAAAAATGCTGGTAACCACAGCAAACTATGCCAAACTCACCTAAATTACTTCGGCTACCATAAATCATCACCAACTAACCCTTACCAGAACAAACTAAACCCAATCACTTTTAAATTACAAAAAAATGCTATTAACCATAGCAAACTATGCCAAACTCACCTAAATTACTTCGGCTATCAAAAATCACCCCCAACTACACTTTTTAGCAACAAACTAAGCCCAATCACTTTAAAATTACAAAAAAATGCTAAAAATTATAACAAACTATACCAGAATCACCTAAATTACTTCGGCTACCGTAAATCACCCCCAACTATCCCTTACCACAACAAACCAAACCATATCATCTTAAAATTACAAAAAAGGTGTACAAATCATAACAAACTATGCCTGACTCACCTAAATTACTTCGGCTACTCTAAATCATCACCAACTAACCCTTACCACAACAAACTAAACCCAATCACTTTTAAATTACAAAAAAATGCTAGTAACCATAGCAAACTATGCCAAACTCACCTAAATTACTTCGGCTTCCATAAATCATCACCAACTAACCCTTACCACAACAAACTAAACCCAATCACTTTTAAATTACAAAAAAATGCTATTAACCATAGCAAACTATGGCAAACTCACCTAAATTACTTCGGCTATCAAAAATCACCCCCAACTACACTTTACAGCAACAAACTAAGCCCAATCACTTTAAAATTACAAAAAAATGCTAAAAATTATAACAAACTATACCAGAATCACCTAAATTACTTCGGCTACCGTAAATCACCCCCAACTATCCCTTACCACAACAAACCAAACCATATCATCTTAAAATTACAAAAAAAGGTGTACAAATCATAACAAACTATGCCTGACTCACCTAAATTACTTCGGCTACTCTAAATCATCACCAACTAACCCTTACCACAACAAACTAAACCCAATCAATTTTAAATTACAAAAAAATGCTAGTAACCATAGCAAACTATGCCAAACTCACCTAAATTACTTCGGCTTCCATAAATCATCACCAACTAACCCTTACCACAACAAACTAAACCCAATCACTTTTAAATTACAAAAAAATGCTACTAACCATAGCAAACTATGCCAAACTCACCTAAATTACTTCGGCTATCAAAAATCACCCCCAACTACACTTTACAGCAACAAACTAAGCCCAATCATTTTAAAATTACAAAAAAATGTTAAAAATCATAACAAACTATACCAGAATCACCTAAATTACTTCGGCTACCGTAAATCACCCCCAACTATCCCTTACCACAACAAACCAAACCATATCATCTTAAAATTACAAAAAAGGTGTACAAATCATAACAAACTATGCCAGACTCACCTAAATTACTTCGGCTACTCTAAATCATCACCAACTAACCCCTACCACAACAAACTAAACCCAATCACTTTTAAATTAAAAAAAATGCTAGTAACCATAGCAAACTAAGCCAAACTCACCTAAATTACTTCGGCAACTATAAATCATTACCAACTAACCCTTACCACAACAAACTAAACCCAATCACTTTTAAATTAAAAAAAATGCTACTAAACATAGCAAACAATGCCAAACTCACCTAAATTACTTCTGCTATCAAAAATCACCCCCAACTACACTTTACAGCAACAAACTAAGCCCAATCACTTTAAAATTACAAAAAAATGCTAAAAATCATAACAAACTATACCAGATTCACCTAAATTACTTCGGCTACCGTAAATCACACCCAACTGTCCCTTACCACAACAAACCAAACTATATCATCTTAAAATTACAAAAAAAGGTGTACAAATCATAACAAACTATGCCAGACTCACCTAAATTACTTCGGCTACTCTAAATCATCACCAACTAACCCTTACCACAACAAACTAAACCCAATCATTTTAAATTACAAAAAAATGCTAGTAACCATAGCAAACTGTGCCAAACTCACCTAAATTACTTCGGCTACTATAAATCATCTCCAACTAACCCTTACCACAACAAACTAAACCCAATCACTTTTAAATTACAAAAAAATGCTACTAACCATAGCAAACTATGCCAAACTCACCTAAATTACTTCGGCTATCAAAAATCACCCCCAACTACACTTTACTGCAACAAACTAAGCCCAATCACTTTAAAATTACAAAAAAATGCTAAAAATCATAACAAACTATACCAGAATCACCTAAATTACTTCGGCTACCGTTAATCACCCCCAACTACCCTATCCCTTAGGCTACTCTAAATCATCACCAACTAACCCTTACCACAACAAACTAAACCCAATCACTTTTAAATTACAAAAAAATGCTAGTAACCATAGCAAACTATGCCAAACTCACCTAAATTACTTCGGCTACCATAAATCATCACCAACTAAGCCTTACCACAACAAACTAAACCCAATCAATTTTAAATTACAAAAAAATGCTACTAATCATAGCAAACTATGCCAAATTCACTTAAATTACTTCGGCTATCAAAAATCACCCTCAACTACACTTTACAGTAACAAACTAAGCCCAAGCACTTTAAAATTACAAAAAAATGCTAAAAATCATAACAAACAATACCAGAATCACCTAAATTACTTCGGCTACCGTAAGTCACCCCCAACTATCTCTTACCACAACAAACCAAACCATATCATCTTAAAATTACAAAAAAAGGTGTACAAATCATAACAAACTATGCCAGACTCACCTAAATTACTTCGGCTAATCTAAATCATCACCAACTAACCCTTACCACAACAAACTAAACCCAATCACTTTTAAATTACAAAAAAATGCTAGTAACCATAGCAAACTATGCCAAACTCACCTAAATTACTTCGGCTACCATAAATCATCACCAACTAACCCTTACCACAACAAACTAAACCCAATCACATTTAAATTACAAAAAAATGCTACTAACCATAGCAAACTATGCCAAACTCACCTAAATTACTTCGGCTAACAAAAATCACCCCCAACTACACTTTACAGCAACAAACTAAGCCCAATCACTTTAAAATTACAAAAAAATGCTAAAAATCATAACAAACTATACCAGAATCACCTAAATTACTTCGGCTACCGTAAATCACCCTCAACTATCCCTTACCACAACAAACCAAACCATATCATCTTAAAATTACAAAAAAAGGTGTACAAATCATAACAAACTATGCCAGACTCACCTAAATTACTTCGGCTACTCTAAATCATCACCAACTAACCCTTACCACAACAAACTAAACCCAATCACTTTTAAATTACAAAAAAATGCTAGTAACCATAGCAAACTATGCCAAACTCACCTAAATTACTTCGGCTACCATAAATCATCACCAACTAACCCTTACCACAACAAACTAAACCCAATCACATTTAAATTACAAAAAAATGCTACTAACCATAGCAAACTATGACAAACTCACCTAAATTACTTCGGCTATCAAAAATCACCCCCAACTACACTTTACAGCAACAAACTAAGCCCAATCACTTTAAAATTACAAAAAAATGCTAAAAATCATAACAAACTATACCAGAATCACCTAAATTACTTCGGCTACCGTAAATCACCCTCAACTATCCCTTACCACAACAAACCAAACAATATCATCTTAAAATTACAAAAAAAGGTGTACAAATCATAACAAACTATGCCAGACTCACCTAAATTACTTCGGCTACTCTAAATCATCACCAACTAACCCTTACCACAACAAACTAAACCCAATCACTTTTAAATTACAAAAAAATGCTAGTAACCATAGCAAACTATGCCAAACTCACCTAAATTACTTCGGCTACCATAAATCATCACCAACTAACCCTTACCACAACAATCTAAACCCAATCACATTTAAATTACAAAAAAATGCTACTAACCATAGCAAACTATGCCAAACTCACCTAAATTACTTCGGCTATCAAAAATCACCCCCAACTACACTTTACAGCAACAAACTAAGCCCAATCACTTTAAAATTACAAAAAAATGCTAAAAATCATAACAAACTATTCCAGAATCACCTAAATTACTTCGGCTACCGTAAATCACCCCCAACTATCCCTTACCGCAACAAACTAAACCCAATCACTTTTAAATTACAAAAAATGCTAGTAACCATAGCAAACTATGCCAAACTCACCTAAATTACTTCGGCTACCATAAATCATTACCAACTAACCCTTACCACAACAAACTAAACCCAATCACTTTTAAATTACAAAAAAATGCTACTAACCATAGCAAACTATGCCAAACTCACCTAAATTACTTCGGCTATCAAAAATCACACTCAACTACACTTTACAGCAACAAACTAAGCCCAATCACTTTAAAATTACAAAAAAATGCTAAAAATCATAACAAATTATACCAGAATCACCTAAATTACTTCGGCTACCGTAAATCACCCCCAACTATCCCTTACCACAACAAACCAAACCATATTATCTTAAAATTACAAAAAAAGGTGTACAAATCATAACAAACTATGCAAGACTCACCAAAATTACTTTGGCTACTCTAAATCATCACCAACTAACCCTTACCACAACAAACTAATCCCAATCACTTTTAAATTACAAAAAAATGCTAGTAACCATAGAAAACTAAGCCAAACTCACCTAAATTACTTCGGCTAACTTAAATCATCACCAACTAACCCTTACCACAACAAACTAAACCCAATCACTTTTAAATTACAAAAAAATGCAAACTAACCATAGCAAACTATGCCAAACTCACCTAAATTACTTCGGCTATCAAAAATCACCCCCAACTACACTTTACAGCAACAAACTAAGCCCAATAACTTTAAAATTACAAAAAAATGCTAAAAATCATAACAAACTATGCCAGACTCACCTAAATTACTTCGGCTACTCTAAATCATCACCAACTAACCCTTACCACAACAAACTAAACCCAATCACTTTTAAATTACAAAAAAATGCTAGTAACCATAGCAAACTATGCCAAACTCACCTAAATTACTTCGGCTACCATAAATCATCACCAACTAACCCTTACCACAACAAACTAAACCCAATCACATTTAAATTACAAAAAAATGCTACTAACTATAGCAAACTATACCAAACTCACTTAAATTACTTCGGCTATCAAAAATCACCCCCAACTACACTTTACAGCAACAAACTAAGCCCAATCACTTTAAAATTACAAAAAAATGCTAAAAATCATAACAAACTATACCAGAATCACCTAAATTACTTCGGCTACCGTAAATCACCCTCAACTATCCCTTACCACAACAAACCAAACCATATCATCTTAAAATTACAAAAAATGTGTACAAATCATAACAAACTATGCCAGACTCACCTAAATTACTTCGGCTACTCTAAATCATCACCAACTAACCCTTACCACAACAAACTAAACCCAATCACTTTTAAATTACAAAAAATTGCTAGTAACCATAGCAAACTATGCCAAACTCACCTAAATTACTTCGGCTATCATAAATCATCACCAACTAACCCTTACCACAACAAACCAAACCCAATCACATTTAAATTACAAAAAAATGCTACTAACCATAGCAAACTATGCCAAACTCACCTAAATTACTTCGGCTATCAAAAATCACCCCCAACTACACTTTACAGCAACAAACTAAGCTCAATCACTTTAAAATTACAAAAAAATGCTAAAAATCATAACAAACTATACCAGAATCACCTAAATTACTTCGGCTACCGTAAATCACCCCCAACTATCCCTTACCACAACAAAGCAAACCATATCATCTTAAAATTACAAAAAAAGGTGTACAAATCATAACATACTATGCAAGACTCACCAAAATTACTTCGGCTACTCTAAATCATCACCAACTAACCCTTACCACAACAAACTAAACCCAATCACTTTTAAATTACAAAAAAATTCTACTAACCATAGCAAACTATGCCAAACTCACCTAAATTACTTCGGCTACCATAAATCATCACTAACTAACCCTTAACACAACAAACTAAACCCAATCACTTTTAAATTACATAAAAATGCTACTAACCATAGCAAACTATGCCAAACTCACCTAAATTACTTCGGCTATCAAAAATCACCCCCAAATACACTTTACAGCAACAAACTAAGCCCAATCACTTTAAAATTACAAAAAAATGCTAAAAATCATAACAAACTATACCAGAATCACCTAAATTACTTCGGCTACCGTAAATCACCCCCAACTATCCCTTACCACAACAAAGCAAACCATATCATCTTAAAATTACAAAAAAAGGTGTACAAATCATAACAAACTTTGCAAGACTCACCAAAATTACTTCGGCTACTCTAAATCATCACCAACTAACCCTTACCACAACAAACTAAACCCAATCACTTTTAAATTACAAAAAAATGCTACTAACCATAGCAAACTATGCCAAACTCACCTAAATTACTTCGTCTACCATAAATCATCACTAACTAACCCTTACCACAACAAACTAAACCCAATCACTTTTAAATTACATAAAAATGCTACTAACAATAGCAAACTATGCCAAACTTACCTAAATTACTTCGGCTATCAAAAATCACCCCCAAATACACTTTACAGCAACAAACTAAGCCCAATCACTTTAAAATTACAAAAAAATGCTAAAAATCATAACAAACTATACCAGAATCACCTAAATTACTTCGGCTATCGTAAATCACCCCCAACTATCCCTTACCACAACAAACCAATCCATATCATCTTAAAATTACAAAAAAAGGTGTACAAATCATAACAAACTATGCAAGACTCACCAAAATTACTTCGGCTACTCTAAATCATCACCAACTAACCCTTACCACAACAAACTAAACCCAATCACTTTTAAATTACAAAAAAATGCTAGTAACCATAGCAAACTATGCCAAGCTCACCTAAATTACTTCGGCTACCATAAATCATCACCAACTAACCCTTACCACAACAAACTAAACCCAATCACTTTTAAATTACAACAAAATGCTACTAACTATAGCAAACTATGCCAAACTCACCTAAATTACTTCGGCTAACAAAAATCACCCCCAACTACACTTTACAGCAACAAACTAAGCCCAATCACTTTAAAATTACAAAAAAATGCTAAAAATCATAACAAACTATACCAGAATCACCTAAATTACTTCGGCTACCATAAATCACCCCCAACTATCCCTTACCACAACAAACCAAACCTTATCATCTTAAAATTACAACAAAAGGTGTACAAATCATAACAAACTATGCCAAACTCACCTAAATTACTTCGGCTACTCTAAATCATCACCAGCTAACCCTTACCACAACTAACTAAACCCAATCACTTTTAAATTACAAAAAATGCTAGTAACCTTAGCAAACTATGCCAAACTCACCTAAATTACTTCGGCTATCAAAAATCACCCCCAACTACACTTTACAGCAACAAACTAAGCCCAATTACTTTAAAATAACAAAAAAATGCTAAAAATCATAACAAACTATACCAGAATCACCTAAATTACTTCGGCTACCGTAAATCACCCCCAACAATCCCTTACCACAACAAACCAAACCATATCATCTTAAAATTACAAAAAAAGGTGTACACATCATAACAAACTATGCCAGACTCACCTAAATTACTTCGGCTACACTAAATCATCACCAACTAACCCTTACCACAACAAACTAAACCCAATCACTTTTAAATTACAAAAAAATGCTAGTAACCATAGAAAACTATGCCAAACTCACCTAAATTACTTCGGCTAACTTAAATCATCACCAACTAACCCTTACCACAACAAACTAAATCCAATCACTTTCAAATTACAAAAAAATGCTTCTAACCATAGCAAACTATGCCAAACTCACCTAAATTACTTCGGCTATCAAAAATCACACCCAACTACACTTTACAGCAACAAACTAAGCCCAATCACTTTAAAATAACAAAAAAATGCTAAAAATCATAACAAATTATACCAGAATCACCTAAATTACTTCGGCTACCGTAAATCACCCCCAACTATGCCTTACCACAACAAACCAAACCATGTCATCTTAAAATTACAAAAAAAGGTGTACAAATCATAACAAACTCTGCCAGACTCACCTAAATTACTTCGGCTACTCTAAATCATCACCAACTAACCCTTACCACAACAAACTAAACCCAATCACTTTTAAATTACAAAAAAATGCTAGTAACCATAGCAAACTATGCCAAACTCACCTAAATTACTTCGGCTACCATAAATCATCACCAACTAAGCCTTACCACAACAAACTAAACCCAATCAATTTTAAATTACAAAAAAATGCTACTAACCATAGCAAACTATGCCAAACTCACTTAAATTACTTCGGCTATCAAAAATCACCCCCAACTACACTTTACAGTAACAAACTAAGCCCAAGCACTTTAAAATTACAAAAAAATGCTAAAAATCATAACAAACAATACCAGAATCACCTAAATTACTTCGGCTACCGTAAGTCACCCCCAACTATCTCTTACCACAACAAACCAAACCATATCATCTTAAAATTACAAAAAAAGGTGTACAAATCATAACAAACTATGCCAGACTCACCTAAATTACTTCGGCTAATCTAAATCATCACCAACTAACCCTTACCACAACAAACTAAACCCAATCACTTTTAAATTACAAAAAAATGCTAGTAACCATAGCAAACTATGCCAAACTCACCTAAATTACTTCGGCTACCATAAATAATCACCAACTAACCCTTACCACAACAAACTAAACCCAATCACATTTAAATTACAAAAAAATGCTACTAACCATAGCAAACTATGCCAAACTCACCTAAATTACTTCGGCTATCAAAAATCATCCCCAACTACACTTTACAGCAACAAACTAAGCCCAATCACTTTAAAATTACAAAAAAATGCTAAAAATCATAACAAACTATACCAGAATCACCTAAATTACTTCGGCTACCGTAAATCACCATCAACTATCCCTTACCACAACAAACCAAACCATATCATCTTAAAATTACAAAAAAAGGTGTACAAATCATAACAAACTATGCCAGACTCACCTAAATTACTTCGGCAACTCTAAATCATCACCAACTAACCCTTACCACAACAAACTAAACCCAATCACTTTTAAATTACAAAAAATTGCTAGTAACCATAGCAAACTATGCCAAACTCACCTAAATTACTTCGGCTATCAAAAATCACCCCCAACTACACTTTACAGCAACAAACTAAGCTCAATCACTTTAAAATTACAAAAAAATGCTAAAAATCATAACAAACTATACCAGAATCACCTAAATTACTTCGGCTACCGTAAATCACCCCCAACTATCCCTTACCACAACAAACTAAACCCAATCACTTTTAAATTACAAAAAAATGCTAGTAACCATAGCAAACTATGCCAAACTCACCTAAATTACTTCGGCTACCATAAATCATTACCAACTAACCCTTACCACAACAAACTAAACACAATCACTTTTAAATTAAAAAAAAATGCTAAAAATCATAACAAATTATACGAGAATGACCTAAATTACTTCGGCTACCGTAAATCACCCCCAACTATCCCTTACCACAACAAAGCAAACCATATCATCTTAAAATTACAAAAAAAGGTGTACAAATCATAACATACTATGCAAGACTCACCAAAATTACTTCGGCTACTCTAAATCATCACCAACTAACCCTTACCACAACAAACTAAACCCAATCACTTTTAAATTACAAAAAAATGCTACTAACCATAGCAAACTATGCCAAACTCACCTAAATTACTTCGGCTACCATAAATCATCACTAACTAACCCTTAACACAACAAACTAAACCCAATCACTTTTAAATTACATAAAAATGCTACTAACCATAGCAAACTATGCCAAACTCACCTAAATTACTTCGGCTATCAAAAATCACCCCCAAATACACTTTACAGCAACAAACGAAGCCCAATCACTTTAAAATTACAAAAAAATGCTAAAAATCTTAACAAACTATACCAGAATCACCTAAATTACTTCGGCTATCGTAAATCACCCCCAACTATCCCTTACCACAACAAACCAAACCATGTCATCTTAAAATTACAAAAAAAGGTGTACAAATCATAACAAACTATGCAAGACTCACCAAAATTACTTCGGCTACTCTAAATCATCACCAACTAACCCTTACCACAACAAACTAATCCCAATCACTTTTAAATTACAAAAAAATGCTAGTAACCATAGAAAACTATGCCAAACTCACCTAAATTACTTCAGCTAACTTAAATCATCACCAACTAACCCTTACCACAACAAACTAAACCCAATCACTTTTAAATTACAAAAAAATGCTACTAACCATAGCAAACTATGCCAAACTCACCTAAATTACTTCGGCTATCAAAAATCACCCCCAACTACACTTTACAGCAACAAACTAAGCCCAATAACTTTAAAATTACAAAAAAATGCTAAAAATCATAACAAACTATATCAGAATCACCTAAATTACTTCGGCTACCGTAAATCACCCCCAACTATCCCTTACCACAACAAACTAAACCCAATCACTTTTAAATTACAAAAAAATGCTAGTAATCATAGCAAACTATGCCAAACTCACCTAAATTACTTCGGCTACCATAAATCATTACCAACTAACCCTTACCACAACAAACTAAACCCAATCACTTTTAAATTACAAAAAATGCTAGTAACCTTAGCAAACTATGCCAAACTCACCTAAATTACTTCGGCTATCAAAAATCACCCCCAACTACACTTTACAGCAACAAACTAAGCCCAATCACTTTAAAATAACAAAAAAATGCTAAAAATCATAACAAACTATACCAGAATCACCTAAATTACTTCGGCTACCGTAAATCACCCCCAACAATCCCTTACCACAACAAACAAAACCATATCATCTTAAAATTACAAAAAAAGGTGTACACATCATAACAAACTATGCCAGACTCACCTAAATTACTTCGGCTACACTAAATCATCACCAACTAACCCTTACCACAACAAACTAAACCCAATCACTTTTAAATTACAAAAAAATGCTAGTAACCATAGAAAACTATGCCAAACTCACCTAAATTACTTCGGCTAACTCAAATCATCACCAACTAACCCTTACCACAACAAACTAAATCCAATCACTTTTAAATTACAAAAAAATGCTACTAACCATAGCAAACTATGCCAAACTCACCTAAATTACTTCGGCTATCAAAAATCACCCCCAACTAAACTTTACAGCAACAAACTAAGCCCAATCACTTTAAAATAACAAAAAAATGCTAAAAATCATAACAAACTATACCAGAATCACCTAAATTACTTCGGCTACCGTAAATCACCCCCAACAATCCCTTACCACAACAAACCAAACCATATCATCTTAAAATTACAAAAAAAGGTGTACACATCATAACAAACTATGCCAGACTCACCTAAATTACTTCGGCTACTCTAAATCATCACCAACTAACCCTTACCACAACTAACTAAACCCAATTACTTTTAAATTACAAAAAATGCTAGTAACCTTAGCAAACTATACCAAACTCACCTAAATTACTTCGGCTATCAAAAATCACCCCCAACTACACTTTACAGCAACAAACTAAGCCCAATCACTTTAAAATAACAAAAAAATGCTAAAAATCATAACAAACTATACCAGAATCACCTAAATTACTTCGGCTACCGTAAATCACCCCCAACAATCCCTTACCACAACAAACCAAACCATATCATCTTAAAATTACAAAAAAAGGTGTACAAATCATAACAAACTCTGCCAGACTCACCTAAATTACTTCGGCTACTCTAAATCATCACCAACTAACCCTTACCACAACAAACTAAACCCAATCACTTTTAAATTACAAAAAAATGCTAGTAACCATAGCAAACTATGCCAAACTCACCTAAATTACTTCGGCTACCATAAATCATCACCAACTAAGCCTTACCACAACAAACTAAACCCAATCAATTTTAAATTACAAAAAAATGCTACTAACCATAGCAAACTATGCCAAACTCACTTAAATTACTTCGGCTATCAAAAATCACCCCCAACTACACTTTACAGTAACAAACTAAGCCCAAGCACTTTAAAATTACAAAAAAATGCTAAAAATCATAACAAACAATACCAGAATCACCTAAATTACTTCGGCTACCGTAAGTCACCCCCAACTATCTCTTACCACAACAAACCAAACCATATCATCTTAAAATTACAAAAAAAGGTGTACAAATCATAACAAACTATGCCAGACTCACCTAAATTACTTCGGCTAATCTAAATCATCACCAACTAACCCTTACCACAACAAACTAAACCCAATCACTTTTAAATTACAAAAAAATGCTAGTAACCATAGCAAACTATGCCAAACTCACCTAAATTACTTCGGCTACCATAAATCATCACCAACTAACCCTTACCACAACAAACTAAACCCAATCACATTTAAATTACAAAAAAATGCTACTAACCATAGCAAACTATGCCAAACTCACCTAAATTACTTCGGCTATCAAAAATCATCCCCAACTACACTTTACAGCAACAAACTAAGCCCAATCACTTTAAAATTACAAAAAAATGCTAAAAATCATAACAAACTATACCAGAATCACCTAAATTACTTCGGCTACCGTAAATCACCCTCAACTATCCCTTACCACAACAAACCAAACCATATCATCTTAAAATTACAAAAAAAGGTGTACAAATCATAACAAACTATGCCAGACTCACCTAAATTACTTCGGCTACTCTAAATCATCACCAACTAAACCTTACCACAACAAACTAAGCCCAATCACTTTAAAATTACAAAAAAATGCTAAAAATCATAACAAATTATACCAGAATCACCTAAATTACTTCGGCTACCGTAAATCACCCCCAACTATCCCTTACCACAACAAACCAAACCATATTATCTTAAAATTACAAAAAAAGGTGTACAAATCATAACAAACTATGCAAGACTCACCAAAATTACTTCGGCTACTCTAAATCATCACCAACTAACCCTTACCACAACAAACTAATCCCAATCACTTTTAAATTACAAAAAAATGCTAGTAACCATAGAAAACTAAGCCAAACTCACCTAAATTACTTCGGCTAACTTAAATCATCACCAACTAACCCTTACCACAACAAACTAAACCCAATCACTTTTAAATTACAAAAAAATGCTACTAACCATAGCAAACTATGCCAAACTCACCTAAATTACTTCGGCTATCAAAAATCACCCCCAACTACACTTTACAGCAACAAACTAAGCCCAATAACTTTAAAATTACAAAAAAATGCTAAAAATCATAACAAACTATGCCAGACTCACCTAAATTACTTCGGCTACTCTAAATCATCACCAACTAACCCTTACCACAACAAACTAAACCCAATCACTTTTAAATTACAAAAAAATGCTAGTAACCATAGCAAACTATGCCAAACTCACCTAAATTACTTCGGCTACCATAAATCATCACCAACTAACCCTTACCACAACAAACTAAACCCAATCACATTTAAATTACAAAAAAATGCTACTAACCATAGCAAACTATACCAAACTCACTTAAATTACTTCGGCTATCAAAAATCACCCCCAACTACACTTTACAGCAACAAACTAAGCCCAATCACTTTAAAATTACAAAAAAATGCTAAAAATCATAACAAACTATACCAGAATCACCTAAATTACTTCGGCTACCGTAAATCACCCTCAACTATCCCTTACCACAACAAACCAAACCATATCATCTTAAAATTACAAAAAAAGGTGTACAAATCATAACAAACTATGCCAGACTCACCTAAATTACTTCGGCAACTCTAAATCATCACCAACTAACCCTTACCACAACAAACTAAACCCAATCACTTTTAAATTACAAAAAATTGCTAGTAACCATAGCAAACTATGCCAAACTCACCTAAATTACTTCGGCTATCAAAAATCACCCCCAACTACACTTTACAGCAACAAACTAAGCTCAATCACTTTAAAATTACAAAAAAATGCTAAAAATCATAACAAACTATACCAGAATCACCTAAATTACTTCGGCTACCGTAAATCACCCCCAACTATCCCTTACCACAACAAACTAAACCCAATCACTTTTAAATTACAAAAAAATGCTAGTAACCATAGCAAACTATGCCAAACTCACCTAAATTACTTCGGCTACCATAAATCATTACCAACTAACCCTTACCACAACAAACTAAACCCAATCACTTTTAAATTAAAAAAAAATCCTAAAAATCATAACAAATTATACGAGAATCACCTAAATTACTTCGGCTACCGTAAATCACCCCCAACTATCCCTTACCACAACAAAGCAAACCATATCATCTTAAAATAACAAAAAAAGGTGTACAAATCATAACATACTATGCAAGACTCACCAAAATTACTTCGGCTACTCTAAATCATCACCAACTAACCCTTACCACAACAAACTAAACCCAATCACTTTTAAATTACAAAAAAATGCTACTAACCATAGCAAACTATGCCAAACTCACCTAAATTACTTCGGCTACCATAAATCATCACTAACTAACCCTTAACACAACAAACTAAACCCAATCACTTTTAAATTACATAAAAATGCTACTAACCATAGCAAACTATGCCAAACTCACCTAAATTACTTCGGCTATCAAAAATCACCCCCAAATACACTTTACAGCAACAAACTAAGCCCAATCACTTTAAAATTACAAAAAAATGCTAAAAATCTTAACAAACTATACCAGAATCACCTAAATTACTTCGGCTATCGTAAATCACCCCCAACTATCCCTTACCACAACAAACCAAACCATGTCATCTTAAAATTACAAAAAAAGGTGTACAAATCATAACAAACTATGCAAGACTCACCAAAATTACTTCGGCTACTCTAAATCATCACCAACTAACCCTTACCACAACAAACTAATCCCAATCACTTTTAAATTACAAAAAAATGCTAGTAACCATAGAAAACTATGCCAAACTCACCTAAATTACTTCGGCTAACTTAAATCATCACCAACTAACCCTTACCACAACAAACTAAACCCAATCACTTTTAAATTACAAAAAAATGCTACTAACCATAGCAAACTATGCCAAACTCACCTAAATTACTTCGGCTATCAAAAATCACCCCCAACTACACTTTACAGCAACAAACTAAACCCAATAACTTTAAAATTACAAAAAAATGCTAAAAATCATAACAAACTATATCAGAATCACCTAAATTACTTCGGCTACCGTAAATCACCCCCAACTATCCCTTACCACAACAAACTAAACCCAATCACTTTTAAATTACAAAAAAATGCTAGTAATCATAGCAAACTATGCCAAACTCACCTAAATTACTTCGGCTACCATAAATCATTACCAACTAACCCTTACCACAACAAACTAAACCCAATCACTTTTAAATTACAAAAAATGCTAGTAACCTTAGCAAACTATGCCAAACTCACCTAAATTACTTCGGCTATCAAAAATCACCCCCAACTACACTTTACAGCAACAAACTAAGCCCAATCACTTTAAAATAACAAAAAAATGCTAAAAATCATAACAAACTATACCAGAATCACCTAAATTACTTCGGCTACATTAAATCATCACCAACTAACCCTTACCACAACAAACTAAACCCAATCACTTTTAAATTACAAAAAAATGCTAGTAACCATAGAAAACTATGCCAAACTCACCTAAATTACTTCGGCTAACTTAAATCATCACCAACTAACCCTTACCACAACAAACTAAATCCAATCACTTTTAAATTACAAAAAAATGCTACTAACCATAGCAAACTATGCCAAACTCACCTAAATTACTTCGGCTATCAAAAATCACCCCCAACTACACTTTACAGCAACAAACTAAGCCCAATCACTTTAAAATAACAAAAAAATGCTAAAAATCATAACAAACTATACCAGAATCACCTAAATTACTTCGGCTACCGTAAATCACCCCCAACAATCCCTTACCACAACAAACCAAACCATATCATCTTAAAATTACAAAAAAAGGTGTACACATCATAACAAACTATGCCAGACTCACCTAAATTACTTCGGCTACTCTAAATCATCACCAACTAACCCTTACCACAACTAACTAAACCCAATTACTTTTAAATTACAAAAAATGCTAGTAACCTTAGCAAACTATGCCAAACTCACCTAAATTACTTCGGCTATCAAAAATCACCCCCAACTACACTTTACAGCAACAAACTAAGCCCAATCACTTTAAAATAACAAAAAAATGCTAAAAATCATAACAAACTATACCAGAATCACCTAAATTACTTCGGCTACCGTAAATCACGCCCAACAATCCCTTACCACAACAAACCAAACCATATCATCTTAAAATTACAAAAAAAGGTGTACACATCATAACAAACTATGCCAGACTCACCTAAATTACTTCGGCTACATTAAATCATCACCAACTAACCCTTACCACAACAAACTAAACCCAATCACTTTTAAATTACAAAAAAATGCTAGTAACCATAGAAAACTATGCCAAACTCACCTAAATTACTTCGGCTAACTTAAATCATCACCAACTAACCCTTACCACAACAAACTAAATCCAATCACTTTTAAATTACAAAAAAATGCTACTAACCATAGCAAACTATGCCAAACTCACCTAAATTACTTCGGCTATCAAAAATCACCCCCAACTACACTTTACAGCAACAAACTAAGCCCAATAACTTTAAAATTACAAAAAAATGCTAAAAATCATAACAAACTATACCAGAATCACCTAAATTACTTCGGCTACCGTAAATCACCCCCAACTATCCCTTACCACAACAAAGCAAACCATATCATCTTAAAATTACAAAAAAGGTGTACAAATCATAACAAACTATGCAAGACTCACCAAAATTACTTCGGCTACTCTAAATCATCACCAACTAACCCTTACCACATCAAACTAAACCCAATCACTTTTAAATTACAAAAAAATGCTACTAACCATAGCAAACTATGCCAAACTCACCTAAATTACTTCGGCTATCAAAAATCACCCCCAACTACACTTTACAGCAACAAACTAAGCCCAATCATTTTAAAATTACAAAAAAATGTTAAAAATCATAACAAACTATACCAGAATCACCTAAATTACTTCGGCTACCGTAAATCACCCCCAACTATCCCTTACCACAACAAACCAAACCATATCATCTTAGAATTACAAAAAAAGGTGTACAAATCATAACAAACTATGCCAGACTCACCTAAATTACTTCGGCTACTCTAAATCATCACCAACTAACCCCTACCACAACAAACTAAACCCAATCACTTTTAAATTTAAAAAAATGCTAGTAACCATAGCAAACTAAGCCAAACTCACCTAAATTACTTCGGCTACCATAAATCATCACCAACTAACCCTTACCACAACAAACTAAACCCAATCACATTTAAATTAAAAAAAAATGCTACTAAACATAGCAAACAATGCCAAACTCACCTAAATTACTTCTGCTATCAAAAATCACCCCCAACTACACTTTACAGCAACAAACTAAGCCCAATCATTTTAAAATTACAAAAAAATGCTAAAAATCATAACAAACTATACCAGAATCACATAAATTACTTCGGCTACCGTAAATCACACCCAACTGTCCCTTACCACAACAAACCTAACCATATCATCTTAAAATTACAAAAAAAGGTGTACAAATCATAACAAACTATGCCAGACTCACCTAAATTACTTCGGCTACTCTAAATCATCACCAACTAACCCTTACCACAACAAACTAAACCCAATCATTTTAAATTACAAAAAAATGCTAGTAACCATAGCAAACTATGCCAAACTCACCTAAATTACTTCGGCTACTATAAATCATCACCAACTAACCCTTACCACAACAAACTAAACCCAATCACTTTTAAATTACAAAAAAATGCTACTAACCATAGCAAACTATGCCAAACTCACCTAAATTACTTCGGCTACCATAAATCATCACCAACTAACCCTTACCACAACAAACTAAACCCAATCACTTTTAAATTAAAAAAAAATGCTACTAAACATAGCAAACAATGCCAAACTCACCTAAATTACTTCTGCTATCAAAAATCACCCCCAACTACACTTTACAGCAACAAACTAAGCCCAATCACTTTAAAATTACAAAAAATTGCTAAAAATCATAACAAACTATACCAGAATGACATAAATTACTTCGGCTACCGTAAATCACACCCAACTGTCCCTTACCACAACAAACCAAACCATATCATCTTAAAATTACAAAAAAAGGTGTACAAATCATAACAAACTATGCCAGACTCACCTAAATTACTTCGGCTATCAAAAATCACCCCCAAACTACACTTTACAGCAACAAACTAAGCCCAATCAATTTAAAATTACAAAAAAATGCTAAAAATCATAACAAACTACACCAGAATCACCTAAATTACTTCGGCTACCGTAAATCACCCCCAACTAACCCTTACCACAACAAACTAAACCCAATCACATTTAAATTACAAAAAAATGCTACTAACCATAGCAAACTATGCCAAACTAACCTAAATTACTTCGGCTATCAAAAATCACCCCCAACTACACTTTACAGCAACAAACTAAGCCCAATCACTTTAAAATTACAAAAAAATGCTAAAAATCATAACAAACTATACCAGAATCACCTAAATTATTTCGGCTACCGTAAATCACCCTCAACTATCCCTTACCACAACAAACCAAACCATATCATCTTAAAATTACAAAAAAAGGTGTACAAATCATAACAAACTATGCCAGACTCACCTAAATTACTTCGGCTACTCTAAATTATCACCAACTAACCCTTACCACAACAAACTAAACCCAATCACTTTTAAATTACAAAAAAATGCTAGTAACCATAGCAAACTATGCCAAGCTTACCTAAATTACTTCGGCTACCATAAATCATCACCAACTAACCCTTACCACAACAAACTAAACCCAATCACTTTTAAATTACAAAAAAATGCTACTAACCATAGCAAACTATGCCAAACTCACCTGAATTACTTCGGCTAACAAAAATCACCCCCAACTACACTTTACAGCAACAAACTAAGCCCAATCACTTTAAAATTACAAAAAAATGCTAAAAATCATAACAAACTATACCAGAATCACCTAAATTACTTCGGCTACCATAAATCACCCCCAACTATCCCTTACCACAACAAACCAAACCATATCATCTTAAAATTACAACAAAAGGTGTACAAATCATAACAAACTATGCCAGACTCACCTAAATTACTTCGGCTACTCTAAATCATCACCAACTAACCCTTACCACAACAAACTAAACCCAATCACTTTTAAATTACAAAAAAATGCAAGTAACCATAGCAAACTATTCCAAACTCACCTAAATTACTTCGGCTACCATAAATCATCACCAACTAACTCTTACCACAACAAACTAAACCCAATCACTTTTAAATTACAAAAAAATGCTAGTAACCTTAGCAAACTATGCCAAACTCACCTAAATTACTTCGGCTATCAAAAATCACCCCCAACTACACTTTACAGCAACAAACTAAGCCCAATCACTTTTAAATTACAAAAAAATGCTACTAACCATAGCAAATTATGCCAAACTCACCTAAATTACTTCGGCTACTCTAAATCATCACCAACTAACCCTTACCACAACAAACTAAACCCAATCACTTTTAAATTACAAAAAAATGCTAGTAACCATAGAAAACTATGCCAAACTCACCTAAATTACTTCGGCTACCATAAATTATCACCAACTAACCCTTACCACAACAAACTATACCCAATCATTTTTAAATTACAAAAAAATGCTACTAACCATAGCAAACTATGCCAAACTCACCTAAATTACTTCGGCTATCAAAAATCACCCCCAACTACACTTTACAGCAACAAACTAAGCCCAATCACTTTAAAATTACAAAAAAATGCTAAAAATCTTAACAAACTATACCAGAATCACCTAAATTACTTCGGCTACCGTAAATCACCCCCAACTATCCCTTACCACAACAAACCAAACCATATCATCTTAAAATTACAAAAAAAGGTGTACAAATCATAACAAACTATGACAGACTCACCTAAATTACTTCGGCTACTCTAAATCATCACCAACTAACCCTTACCACAACAAACTAAACCCAATCACTTTTAAATTACAAAAAAATGCAAGTAACCATAGCAAACTATTCCAAACTCACCTAAATTACTTCGGCTACCATAAATCATCACCAACTAACTCTTACCACAACAAACTAAACCCAATCACTTTTAAATTACAAAAAAATGCTACTAACCATAGCAAACTATGCCAAACTCACCTAAATTACTTCGGCTATCAAAAATCACCCCCAACTACACTTTACAGCAACAAACTAAGCCCAATCACTTTAAAATTACAAAAAAATGCTAAAAATCATAACAAACTATACCAGAATCACCTAAATTACTTCGGCTACCGTAAATCACCCCCAACTATCCCTTACCACAACAAACCAAACCATATCATCTTAAAACTACAAAAAAAGGTGTACAAACCATAACAAACTATGACAGACTCACCTAAATTACTTCGGCTACTCTAAATCATCACCAACTAACCCTTACCACAACAAACTAAACCGAATCACTTTTAAATTACAAAAAAATGCTAGTAACCATGGCAAACTATGCCAAACTCATCTAAATTACTTCGGCTACCATAAATCATCACCAACTAACCCTTACCACAACAAACTATACCCAATCATTTTTAAATTACAAAAAAATGCTACTAACCATAGCAAACTATGCCAAACTCACCTAAATTACTTCGGCTATCAAAAATCACCCCCAACTACACTTTACAGCAACAAACTAAGCCCAATCACTTTATAATTACAAAAAAATGCTAAAAATTATAACAAACTATACCAGAATCACCTAAATTACTTCGGCTACCGTAAATCACCCCCAACTATCCCTTACCACAACAAACCAAACCATATCGTCTTAAAATTACAAAAAAATGTGTACAAATCATAACAAACTATGCCAGACTCACCTAAATTACTTCGGCTACTCTAAATCATCACCAACTAAACCTTACCACAACAAACTAAACCCAATCACTTTTAAATTACAAAAAAATGCTAGTTACCATAGCAAACTATGCCAAACTCATCTAAATTACTTCGGCTACCATAAATCATCACCAACTAACCCTTACCACAACAAACTATACCCAATCATTTTTAAATTACAAAAAAATGCTACTAACCATAGCAAACTATGCCAAACTCACCTAAATTACTTCGGCTATTAAAAATCACCCCCAATTACACTTTACAGCAACAAACTAAGCCCAGTCACTTTAAAATTACAAAAAAATGCTAAAAATCATAACAAACTACACCAGAATCACTTAAATTACTTCGGCTACCGTAAATCACCCCCAACTATCCCTTACCACAACAAACCAAACCATATCATCTTAAAATTACAAAAAAAGGTGTACAAATCATAACAAACTGTGACAAACTCACCTAAATTACTTCGGCTACTCTAAATCATCACCAACTAACCCTTACCACAACAAACTAAACCGAATCACTTTTAAATTACAAAAAAATGCTAGTAACCATAGCAAACTATGCCAAACTCACCTAAATTATTTCGGCTACCATAAATCATCACCAACTAACCCTTACCACAACAAACTAAACCCATTTACTTTTAAATTACAAAAAAATGCTACTAACCATAGCAAACTATGCCAAACTCACCTAAATTACTTCGGCTATCAAAAATCACCCCCAACTACACTTTACAGCAACAAACTAAGCCCAATCACTTTAAAATTACAAAAAAATGCTAAAAATCATAACAAACTATACCAGAATCACCTAAATTACTTCGCCTACCGTAAGTCACCCGCAACTATCCCTTACCACAACAAACCAAACCATATCATCTTAAAATTACAAAAAAAGGTGTATAAATCATAACAAACTATGCCAGACTCACCTAAATTACTTCGGCTACTCTAAATCATCACCAAATAACCCTTACCACAACAAACTAAACCCAATCACTTTTAAATTACAAAAAAATGCTAGTAACCATAGAAAACTATGCCAAACTCACCTAAATTACTTCGGCTACCATAAATCATCACCAACTAACCCTTACCACAACAAACTAAACCCAATCATTTTTAAATTACAAAAAAATGCTACTAACCATAGCAAACTAAGCCAAACTCACCTAAATTACTTCGTCTATCAAAAATCACCCCCAACTACACTTTACAGCAACAAACTAAGCCCAATCACTTTAAAATTACAAAAAAATGCTAAAAAGCATAACAAACTATACCAGAATCACCTAAATTACTTCGGCTACCGTAAATCACCCCCAACTATCCCTTACCACAACAAACCAAACCATATCATCTTAAAATTACAAAAAAAGGTGTACAAATCATAACAAACTATGCCAGACTCACCTAAATTACTTCGGCTACTCTAAGTCATCACCAACTAACCCTAAAAATGCTAGTAACCATAGCAAACTATGCCAAACTTACCTAAATTACTTCGGCTACCATAAATCATCACCAACTAACCCTTACCACAACAAACTAAACCCAATCATTTTTAAATTACAAAAAAATGCTACTAACCATAGCAAACTATGCCAAACTCACCTAAATTACTTCGGCTATCAAAAATCACCCCCAACTACACTTTACAGCAACAAACTAAGCCCAATCACATTAAAATTACAAAAAAATGGTAAAAATCATAACAAGCTATACCAGAATCACCTAAATTACTTCGGCAACCGTAAATCACCCCCAACTATCCCTTACAACAACAAACCAAACTATATCATCTTAAAATTACAAAAAAAGGTGTGCAAATCATAACAAACTATGCCAGACTCACCTAAATTACTTCGGCTACTCTAAGTCATCACCAACTAACCCTAAAAATGCTAGTAGCCATAGCAAAGTATGCCAAACTCACCTAAATTACTTCGGCTACCATAAATCATCACCAACTATCCCTTATTACAACAAACTAAACCCAATCACTTTTAAATTACAAAAAAATGCTATTAACCGTAGCAAACTATGCCAAACTCACCAAAATTACTTCGGCTATTAAAAATCACCCCCAACTACACTTTACAGCAACAAACTAAGCCCAATCACTTTAAAATTACAAAAAAATGCTAAAAATCATAACAAAATATACCAGAATCACCTAAATTACTTCGGCTACCGTAAATCACCCCCAACTATCCCTTACCACAACAAACCAAACCATATCATCTTAAAATTACAAAAAAAGGTGTCCAAATCATAACAAATTATGCCAGACTCACCTAAATTACTTCGGCTTCCATAAATCATCACGAACTAACCCTTACCTCAACAAACTAAACCCAATCACTTTTAAATTACAAAAAAATGCTACTAACCATAGCAAATTATGCCAAACTCACCTAAATTACTTCGGCTACTCTAAATCATCACCAACTAACCCTTAGCAGAATAAACTAAACCCAATCACTTTTAAATTACAAAAAAATGCTAGTAACCATAGCAAACTATGCCAAACTCACCTAAATTACTTCGGCTACCATAAATCATCACGAACTAACCCTTACCACAACAAACTAAATCCAATCACTTTTAAATTACAAAAAAATGCTACTAACCATAGCAAATTATGCCAAACTCACCTAAATTACTTCGGCTACTCTAAATCATCACCAACTAACCCTTACCACAACAAACTAAACCCAATCACTTTTAAATTACAAAAAAATGCTAGTAACCATAGAAAACTATGCCAAACTCACCTAAATTACTTCGGCTACAATAAATCATCACCAACTAACCTTTACCACAACAAACTATACCCAATCATTTTTAAAATACAAAAATTGCTACTAACCATAGCAAACTATGCCAAACTCACCTAAATTACTTCGGCTATCAAAAATCACCCCCAACTACACTTTGTAGCAACAAACTAAGCCCAATCACTTTAAAATTACAAAAAAATGCTAAAAAGCATAACAAACTATACCAGAATCACCTAAATTACTTCGGCTACCGTAGATCACCCCCAACTATCCCTTACCACAACAAACCAAACCATATCATCTTAAAATTACAAAAAAAGGTGTACAAATCATAACAAACTATGCCAGGCTCACCTAAATTACTTCGGCTACTCTAAATCATCACCAACTAACCCTTACCACAATAAACTAAACCCAATCACTTTTAAATTACAAAAAAATGCTAGTAACCATAGCAAACTATGCCAAACTCACCTAAATTACTTCGGCTACCATAAATCATCACGAACTAACCCTTACCACAACAAACTAAACCCAATCACTTTTAAATTACAAAAAAATGCTACTAACCATAGCAAATTATGCCAAACTCACCTAAATTACTTCGGCTACTCTAAATCATCACCAACTAACCCTTACCGCAACAAACTAAACCCAATCACTTTTAAATTACAAAAAAATGTTAGTAACCATAGAAAACTATGCCAAACTCACCTAAATTACTTCGGCTACCATAAATCATCACCAACTAACCCTTACCACAACAAACTAAACCCAATCACTTTTAAATTACAAAAAAATGCTACTAACCATAGCAAATTATGCCAAACTCACCTAAATTACTTCGGCTACTCTAAATCATCACCAACTAACCCTTACCGCAACAAACTAAACCCAATCACTTTTAAATTACAAAAAAATGTTAGTAACCATAGAAAACTATGCCAAACTCACCTAAATTTCTTCGGCTACCATAAATCATCACCAACTAACCCTTACCACAACAAACTAAACCCAATCACTTTTAAATTACAAAAAAATGCTACTAACCATAGCAAATTATGCCAAACTCACCTAAATTACTTCGGCTACCATAAATCATCACCAACTAACCCTTACCACAACAAACTATACCCAATCATTTTTAAATTACAAAAAAATACTACTAACCATAGCAAACAATGCCAAACTCACCTAAATTTCTTCGGCTATCAAAAATCACCCCCAACTACACTTTACAGCAACAAACTAAGCCCATCACTTTAAAATTACAAAAAAATGCTAAAAAGCATAACAAACTATACCAGAATCACCTAAATTACTTCGGCTACCGTAAATCACCCCCAACTATCCCTTACCACAACAAACCAAACCATATCATCTTAAAATTACAAAAAAAGGTGTACAAATCATAACAAACTATGCCAGACTCACCTAAATTACTTCGGCTAATCTAAATCATCACCAACTAACCCTTACCACAACAAACTAAACCCAATCACTTTTAAATTACAAAAAAAAGCTAGTAACCATAGAAAACTATGCCAAACTCACCTAAATTACTTCGGCTACCATAAATCATCACCAACTAACCCTTACCACAACAAACTAAACCTAATCACTTTTAAATTACAAAAAAATGCTACTAACCATAGCAAACTATGCCAAACTCACCTAAATTACTTCGGCTATCAAAAATCACCCCCAATTACACTTTACAGCAACAAACTAAGCCCAGTCACTTTAAAATTACAAAAAATGCTAAAAATCATAACAAACTACACCAGAATCACCTGAATTACTTCGGCTACCGTAAATCACCTCCAGCTATCCCTTACCACAACAAACCAAACCATATCATCTTAAAATTACAAAAAAAGGTGTACAAATCATAACAAACTATGCCAGACTCACCTAAATTACTTCGGCTACTCTAAATCATCACCAACTAACCCTTACCACAACAAACTAAACCCAATCACTTTTAAATTACAAAAAAATGCAAGTAACCATAGCAAACTATTCCAAACTCACCTAAATTACTTCGGCTACCATAAATCATCACCAACTAACTCTTACCACAACAAACTAATCCCAATCACTTTTAAATTACAAAAAAATGCTACTAACCATAGCAAACTATGCCAAACTCACCTAAATTACTTCGGCTATCAAAAATCACCCCCAACTACACTTTACAGCAACAAACTAAGCCCAATCACTTTAAAATTACAAAAAATGCTAAAAATCATAACAAACTACACCAGAATCACCTGAATTACTTCGGCTACCGTAAATCACCCCCAACTACCCCTTACCACAACAAACCAAACCATAGCATCTTAAAATTACAAAAAAATGTGTACAAATCATAACAAACTATGCCAGACTCACCTAAATTACTTCGGCTACTTTAAATCATCACCAACTAACCCTTACCACAACAAACTAAACCCAATCACATTTAAATTACAAAAAAATGCTAGTAACCATAGCAAACTATGCCAAACTCACCTAAATTACTTCGGCTACCATAAATAATCACCAACTAAACCTTACCACAACAAACTAAACCCAATCACTTTTAAATTACAAAAAAATGCTACTAACCATAGCAAACTATGCCAAACTCACCTAAATTACTTCGGCTATCAAAAATCACCCCCAACTACACTTTACAGCAACAAACTAAGCCCAATCACTTTAAAATTACACAAAAATGCTAAAAATCATAACAAACTATACCAGAATCACCTAAATTACTTCGGCTACCGTAAATCACCCCCAACTATCCCTTACCACAACAAACCAAACCATATCATCTTAAAATTACAAAAAAAGGTGTACAAATCATAACAAACTATGCCAGACTCACCTAAATTACTTCGGCTAATCTAAATCATCACCAACTAACCCTTACCACAACAAACTAAACCCAATCACTTTTAAATTACAAAAAAATGCAAGTATCCATAGCAAACTATTCCAAACTCACCTAAATTACTTCGGCTACCATAAATCATCACCAACTAACTCTTACCAAAACAAACTAAACCCAATCACTTTTAAATTACAAAAAAATGCTACTAACCATAGCAAACTATGCCAAACTCATCTAAATTACTTCGGCTATCAAAAATCACCCCCAACTACACTTTACAGCAACAAACTAAGCCCAATCACTTTAAAATTACAAAAAAATGCTAAAAATCATAACAAACTATACCAGAATCACCTAAATTACTTCGGCTACCGTAAATCACCCCCAACTATCCCTTACCACAACAAACCAAACCATATCATCTTAAAATTACAAAAAAAGGTGTACAAATCATAACAAACTATGACAGACTCACCTAAATTACTTCGGCTACTCTAAATCATCACCAACTAACCCTTACCACAACAAACTAAACCGAATCACTTTTAAATTACAAAAAAATGCTAGTAACCATGGCAAACTATGCCAAACTCATCTAAATTACTTCGGCTACCATAAATCATCACCAACTAACCCTTACCACAACAAACTAAACCCATTTACTTTTAAATTACAAAAAAATGCTACTAACCATAGCAAACTATGCCAAACTCACCTAAATTACTTCGGCTATCAAAAATCACCCCCAACTACACTTTACAGCAACAAACTAAGGCCAATCACTTTAAAATTACAAAAAAATGCTAAAAATCATAACAAACTATACCAGAATCACCTAAATTACTTCGCCTACCGTAAGTCACCCGCAACTATCCCTTACCACAACAAACCAAACCATATCATCTTAAAATTACAAAAAAAGGTGTACAAATCATAACAAACTATGCCAGACTCACCTAAATTACTTCGGCTACTCTAAATCATCACCAACTAACCCTTACCACAACAAACTAAACCCAATCACTTTTAAATTACAAAAAAATGCTACTAACCATAGCAAACTATGCCAACCTCACCTAAATTACTTCGGCTATCAAAAATCACCCCCAACTACACTTTACAGCAACAAACTAAGCCCAATCACTTTAAAATTACAAAAAAATGCTAAAAAGCATATCAAACTATACCAGAATCACCTAAATTACTTCGGCTACCGTAAATCACCCCCAACTCTCCCTTACAACAACAAACCAAACCATATCATCTTAAAATTACAAAAAAAAGTGTACAAATCATAACAAACTATGCCAGACTCACCTAAATTACTTCGGCTACTCTAAATCATCACCAACTAACCCTTACCACAACAAATTAAACCCAATCACTTTTAAATTACAAAAAAATGCTAGTAACCATAGAAAACTATGCCAAACTCACCTAAATTACTTCGGCTACCATAAATCATCACCAACTAACCCTTACCACAACAAACTAAACCCAATCACATTTAAATTACAAAAAAATGCTAGTAACCATAGAAAACTATGCCAAACTCACCTAAATTACTTCGGCTACCATAAATCATCACCAACTAACCCTTACCACAACAAACTATACCCAATCATTTTTAAATTACAAAAAAATGCTTCTAACCATAGCAAACTATGCCAAACTCACCTAAATTACTTCGGCTATCAAAAATCACCCCCAACTACACTTTACAGCAACAAACTAAGCCCAATCACTTTAAAATTACAAAAAAATGCTAAAAAGCATAACAAACTATACCAGAATCACCTAAATTACTTCGGCTACCGTAAATCACCCCCAACTATCCCTTACCACAACAAACCAAACCATATCATCTTAAAATTACAAAAAGAGGTGTACAAATCATAACAAACTATGCCAGACTCACCTAAATTACTTCGGCTACTCTAAATCATCACCAACTAACCCTCACCACAACAAACTAAACCCAATCACATTTAAATTACAAAAAAATGCTAGTAACCATAGCAAACTATGCCAAACTCACCTAAATTACTTCGGCTACTCTAAATCATCACCAACTAACCCTTACCACAACAAACTAAACCCAATCACTTTTAAATTACAAAAAAATGCTAGTAACCATAGAAAACTATGCCAAACTCACCTAAATTACTTCGGCTACCATAAATCATCACCAACTAACCCTTACCACAACAAACTAAACCCAATCACTTTTAAATTACAAAAAAATGCTACTAACCATAGCAAACTATGCCAAACTCACCTAAATTACTTCGGCTATTAAAAATCACCCCCAACTACACTTTACAGCAACAAACTAAGCCCAATCACTTTAAAATTACAAAAAATGCTAAAAAGCATAACAAACTATGCCAGAATCACCTAAATTACTTCGGCTACCGTAAATCACCCCCAACTATACCTTACCACAACAAACCAAGTCATATCATCTTAAAATTACAAAAAAAAGTGTACAAATCATAACAAACTATGCCAAACTCACCTAAATTACTTCGGCTACCATAAATCATCACCAACTAACCCTTACCACAACAAACTAAACCCAATCACTATTAAATTACAAAAAAATGCTACTTACCATAGCAAACTATGCCAAACTCACCTAAATTACTTCGGCTATCAAAAATCACCCCCAACTACACTTTACAGCAACAAAGTAACCCCAATCACTTTAAAATTACAAAAAAATGCTAAAAAGCATAACAAACTATACCAGAATCACCTAAATTACTTCGGCTACCGTAAATCATTCCCAACTATCCCTTACCACAACAAACCAAACCATATCATCTTAAAATTACAAAAAAAGGTGTACAAATCCTAACAAACTATGCCAGACTCACCTAAATTACTTCGGCTACTCTAAATCGTCACCAACTAACCCTTACCACAACAAACTAAACCCAATCACTTTTAAATTACAAAAAAATGCTAGTAACCATAGCAAACTATGCCAAACTCACCTAAATTACTTCGGCTACCATAAATCATCACCAACTAACCCTTACCACAACATACTAAACCCAATCACTTCTAAATTACAAAAAAAAGCTAATAACCATAGCAAATTATGCCAAACTCACCTAAATTACTTCGGCTACCATAAATCATCACCAACTAACCCTTACCACAACAAACTAAACCCAATCACTTTTCAATTACAACAAAATGCTACTAACCATAGCAAACTATGCCAAACTTACCTAAATTACTTCGGCTATCAAAAATCACCCCCAACTACACTTTACAGCAACAAACTAAGCCCAATCACTGTAAAATTACAAAAAAATGCTAAAACGCATAACAAACTATACCAGAATCACCTAAATTACTTCGGCTACCGTAAATCACCCCCAACTCTCCCTTACCACAACAAACCAAACCATATCATCTTAAAATTACAAAAAAAGGTGTACAAATCCTAACAAACTATGCCAGACTCACCTAAATTACTTCGGCTAATCTAAATCATCACCAACTAACCCTTACCACAACAAACTAAACCCAATCACTTTTAAATTACAAAAAAATGCTAGTAACCATAGCAAACTATGCCAAACTCACCTAAATTACTTCGGCTATCAAAAATCACCCCCAACTACACTTTACAGCAACAAACTAAGCCCAATCACTTTAAAATTACAAAAAAATGCTAAAAATCATAACAAACTATACCAGAATTACCTAAATTACTTCGGCTACCGTAAATCACCCCCAACTATCCCTTACCACAACAAACCAAACCATATCATCTTAAAATTACAAAAAAAGGTGTACAAATCCTAACAAACTATGCCAGACTCACCTAAATTACTTCGGCTAATCTAAATCATCACCAACTAACCCTTACCACAACAAACAAAACCCAATCACTTTTAAATTACAAAAAAATGCTAAAAATCATAACAAACTATACCAGAATCACCTAAATTACTTCGGCTACTTCGGCTACCGTAAATCACCCCCAACTATCCCTTACCACAACAAACCAAACCATATCATCTTAAAATTACAAAAAAAGGTGTACAAATCATAACAAACTATGCCAGACTCACCTAAATTACTTCGGCTACTCTAAATCATCACCAACTAACCCTTACCACAACAAACTAAACCCAATCACTTTTAAATTACAAAAAAATGCTAGTAACCATAGCAAACTATGCCAAACTCACCTAAATTACTTCGGCTACCATAAATCATCACCAACTAACCCTTACCACAACAAACTAAACCCAATCACTTTTAAATTACAAAAAAATGCTACTAACCATAGCAAACTATGCCAAACTCACCTAAATTACTTCGGCTATCAAAAATCACCCCCAACTACACTTTACAGCAACAAACTAAGCCCAATCACTTTAAAATTACAAAAAAATGCTAAAAATTATAACAAACTATACCAGAATCACCTAAATTACTTCGGCTACCGTAAATCACCCCCAACTATCCCTTACCACAACAAACCAAACCATATCGTCTTAAAATTACAAAAAAATGTGTACAAATCATAACAAACCATGCCAGATTCACCTAAATTACTTCGGCTACTCTAAATCATCACCAACTAAACCTTACCACAACAAACTAAACCCAATCACTTTTAAATTACAAAAAAATGTTAGTAACCATAGAAAACTATGCCAAACTCACCTAAATTACTTCGGCTACCATAAATCATCACCAACTAACCCTTACCACAACAAACTATACCCAATCATTTTTAAATTACAAAAAAATGCTTCTAACCATAGCAAACTATGCCAAACTCACCTAAATTACTTCGGCTATCAAAAATCACCCCCAACTACATTTTACAGCAACAAACTAAGCCCAATCACTTTAAAATTACAAAAAAATGCTAAAAAGCATAACAAACTATACCAGAATCACCTAAATTACTTCGGCTACCGTAAATCACCCCCAACTATCCCTTACCACAACAAACCAAACCATATCATCTTAAAATTACAAAAAAAGTTGTACAAATCATAACAAACTATGCCAGACTCACCTAAATTACTTCGGCTACTCTAAATCATCACCAACTAACCCTTACCACAACAAACTAAACCCAATCACATTTAAATTACAAAAAAAATGCTAGTAACCATAGCAAACTATGCCAAACTCACCTAAATTACTTCGGCTACCATAAATCATCACCAAATAACCCTTACCACAACAAACTAAACCCAATCACTTTTAAATTACAAAACAATGCTACTAACCATAGCAAACTATGCCAAACTCACCTAAATTACTTCGGCTATCAAAAATCACCCCCAACTACACTTTACAGCAACAAACTAAGCCCAATCACTTTAAAATTACACAAAAATGCTAAAAATCATAACAAACTATACCAGAATCACCTAAATTACTTCGGCTACCGTAAATCACCCCCAACTTTCCCTTACCACAACAAACCAAACCATATCATCTTAAAATTACAAAAAAAAGTGTACACATCATAACAAACTATGCCAGACTCACCTAAATTACTTCGGCTACTCTAAATCATCACCAACTAACCCTTACCACAACAAACTAAACCCAATCACTTTTAAATTACAAAAAAAAGCTAGTAACCATAGCAAACTATGCCAAGCTCACCTAAATTACTTCGGCTATCAAAAATCACCCCCAACTACACTTTACAGCAACAAACTAAGCCCAATCACTTTAAAATTACAAAAAAATGCTAAAAAGCATATCAAACTATACCAGAATCACATAAATTGCTTCGGCTACCGTAAATCACCCCCAACTCTCCCTTACAACAACAAACCAAACCATATCATCTTAAAATTACAAAAAAAAGTGTACAAATCATAACAAACTATGCCAAACTCACCTAAATTACTTCGGCTACCATAAATCATCACCAACTAACCCTTACCACAACAAACTATACCCAATCATTTTTAAATTACAAAAAAATGCTTCTAACCATAGCAAACTATGCCAAACTCACCTAAATTACTTCGGCTACCATAAATCATAACCAACTAACCCTTACCACAACAAACTAAACCCAATCACTTTTAAATTACAAAAAAATGCTACTAACCATAGCAAACTATGCCAAAATCACCTAAATTACTTCGGCTATCAAAAATCACCCCCAACTACACTTTACAGCAACAAACTAAGCCCAATCACTTTAAAATTACAAAAAAATGCTAAAAAGCATAACAAACTATACCAGAATCACCTAAATTACTTCGGCTACTGTTAATCACCCACAACTATGCCTTACCACAACAAACCAAACCATATCATCTTAAAATTACAAAAAAAGGTGAACAAATCATAACAAACTATGCCAGACTCACCTAAATTACTTCGGCTACTCTAAATCATCACCAACTAACCCTTACCACAACAAACTAAACCCAATCACTTTTAAATTACAAAAAAATGCTAGTAACCATAGCAAACTATGCCAAACTCACCTAAATTACTTCGGCTACCATAAATCATCACCAACTAACCCTTACCACAACAAACTAAACCCAATCACTTTTAAATTACAAAAAAATGCTTCTAACCATAGCAAACTATGCCAAACTCACCTAAATTACTTCGGCTATCAAAAATCACCCCCAACAACACTTTACAGCAACAAACTAAGCCCAATCACTTTAAAATTAAAAAAAAATGCCAAAAATGATAACAAACTATACCAGAATCACCTAAATTACTTCGGCTACCGTAAATCACCCCCAACTATCCCTTACCACAACAAACCAAGTCATATCATCTTAAAATTACAAAAAAAGGTGTACAAATCATAACAAAATATGCCAAACTCACCTAAATTACTTCGGCTACCATAAATCATCACCAACTAACCCTTACCACAACAAACTAAACCCAATCACTTTTAAATTACAAAAAAATGCTACTTACCATAGCAAACTATGCCAAACTCACATAAATTACTTCGGCTACCGTAAATCACCCCCAACTATCCCTTGCCACAACAAACCAAACCATATCATCTTAAAATTACAAAAAAAGGTGTACAAATCATAACAAACTATGCCAGACTCACCTAAATTACTTCGGCTACTCTAAATCATCACCAACTAACCCTCACAACAACAAACTAAACCCAATCACTTTTAAATTACAAAAAAAATGCAAGTAACCATAGCAAACTATTCCAAACTCACCTAAATTACTTCGGCTACCATAAATCATCACCAACTAACCCTTACCACAACAAACTATACCCAATCATTTTTAAATTACAAAAAAATGCTACTAACCATTGCAAACTATGCCAAACTCACCTAAATTACTTCGGCTATCAAAAATCACCCCCAACTACACTTTACAGCAACAAACTAAGCCCAATCAGTTTAAAATTACAAAAAAATGCTAAAAAGCATAACAAACTATACCAGAATCACCTAAATTACTTCGGCTACCGTAAATCACCCCCAACTATCCCTTACCACAACAAACCAAACCATATCATCTTAAAATTACAAAAAAAGGTGTACAAATCATAACAAACTATGCCAGACTCACCTAAATTACTTCGGCTACTCTAAATCATCACCAACTAACCCTTACCACAACAAACTAAACCCAATCACTTTTAAATTACAAAAAAAAGCTAGTAACCATAGAAAACTATGCCAAACTCACCTAAATTACTTCGGCTACCATAAATCATCACCAACTAACCCTTACCACAACAAACTAAACCCAATCACTTTTAAATTACAAAAAAATGCTACTAACCATAGCAAACTATGCCAAACTCACCTAAATTACTTCGGCTATCAAAAATCACCCCCAACTACACTTTACAGCAACAAACTAAGCCCAATCACTTTAAAATTACAAAAAAATGCTAAAAAGCATATCAAACTATACCAGAATCACCTAAATTACTTCGGCTACCGTAAATCACCCCCAACTATCCCTTGCCACAACAAACCAAACCATATCATCTTAAAATTACAAAAAAAGGTGTACAAATCATAACAAACTATGCCAGACTCATCTAAATTACTTCGGCTACTCTAAATCATCACCAACTAACCCTTACCACAACAAACTAAACCCAATCACATTTAAATTACAAAAAAATGCTAGTAACCATAGCAAACTATGCCAAACTCACCTAAATTACTTCGGCTACCATAAATCATCACCAGCTAACCCTTACCACAACAAACTAAACCCAATCACTTTTAAATTACAAAAAAATGCTACTAACCATAGCAAACTATGCCAAACTCACCTAAATTACTTCGGCTATCAAAAATCACCCCCAACTACACTTTACAGCAACAAACTAAGCCCAATCACTTTAAAATTACAAAAAAATGCTAAAAATCATAACAAACTATACCAGAATCACCTAAATTACTTCGGCTACCGTAAATCACCCCCAACTATCCCTTGCCACAACAAACCAAACCATATCATCTTAAAATTACAAAAAAAGGTGTACAAATCATAACAAACTATGCCAGACTCACCTAAATTACTTCGGCAACTCTAAATCATCACCAACTAACCCTTACCACAACAAACTAAACCCAATCACTTTTAAATTACAAAAAAAACTAGTAACCATAGAAAACTATGCCAAACTCACCTAAATTACTTCGGCTACCATAAATCATCACCAACTAACCCTTACCACAACAAACTAAACCCAATCACTTTTAAATTACAAAAAAATGCTACTAACCATAGCAAACTATGCCAAACTCACCTAAATTACTTCGGCCATCAAAAATCACCCCCAACTACACTTTACAGCAACAAACTAAGCCCAATCACTTTAAAATTACAAAAAAATGCTAAAAAGCATATCAAACTATACCAGAATCACCTAAATTACTTCGGCTACCGTAAATCATTCCCAACTATCCCTTACCACAACAAACCAAATCATATCATCTTAAAATTACAAAAAAAGGTGTACAAATCCTAACAAACTATGCCAGACTCACCTAAATTACTTCGGCTACTCTAAATCATCACCAACTAACCCTTACCACAACAAACTAAACCCAATCACTTTTAAATTACAAAAAAATGCTAGTAACCATAGCAAACTATGCCAAACTCACCTAAATTACTTCGGCTACCATAAATCATCACCAACTAACCCTTACCACAACAAACTAAACCCAATCACTTCTAAATTACAAAAAAAAGCTAATAACCATAGCAAATTATGCCAAACTCACCTAAATTACTTCGGCTACCATAAATCATCACCAACTAACCCTTACCACAACAAGCTAAACCCAATCACTTTTCAATTACAAAAAAATGCTACTAACCATAGCAAACTATGCCAAACTTACCTAAATTACTTCGGCTATCAAAAATCACCCCCAACTACACTTTACAGCAACAAACTAAGCCCAATCACTGTAAAATTACAAAAAAATGCTAAAACGCATAACAAACTATACCAGAATCACCTAAATTACTTCGGCTACCGTAAATCACCCCCAACTCTCCCTTACCACAACAAACCAAACCATATCATCTTAAAATTACAAAAAAAGGTGTACAAATCCTAACAAACTATGCCAGACTCACCTAAATTACTTCGGCTACTCTAAATCATCACCAACTAACCCTTACCACAACAAACTAAACCCAATCACTTTTAAATTACAAAAAAATGCTAGTAACCATAGCAAACTATGCCAAACTCACCTAAATTACTTCGGCTATCAAAAATCACCCCCAACTACACTTTACAGCAACAAACTAAGCCCAATCACTTTAAAATTACAAAAAAATGCTAAAAATCATAACAAACTATACCAGAATTACCTAAATTACTTCGGCTACCGTAAATCACCCCCAACTATCCCTTACCACAACAAACCAAACCATATCATCTTAAAATTACAAAAAAAGGTGTACAAATCCTAACAAACTATGCCAGACTCACCTAAATTACTTCGGCTACTCTAAATCATCACCAACTAACCCTTACCACAACAAACTAAACCCAATCTCTTTTAAATTACAAAAAAATGCTTGTAACCATAGCAAACTATGCCAAACTCACCTAAATTACTTCGGCTACCATAAATCATCACCAACTAACCCTTACCACAACAAACTAAACCCAATCACATTTAAATTACAAAAAAATGCTACTAACCATAGCAAACTATGCCAAACTCACCTAAATTACTTCGGCAATCAAAAATCACCCCCAACTACACTTTACAGCAACAAACTAAGCCCAATCACATTAAAATTACAAAAAAATGCTAAAAATCATAACAAACTATACCAGAATCACCTAAATTACTTCGGCTACTTCGGCTACCGTAAATCACCCCCAACTATCCCTTACCACAACAAACCAAACCATATCATCTTAAAATTACAAAAAAAGGTGTACAAATCATAACAAACTATGCCAGACTCACCTAAATTACTTCGGCTACTCTAAATCATCACCAACTAACCCTTACCACAACAAACTAAACCCAATCACTTTTAAATTACAAAAAAATGCTAGTAACCATAGCAAACTATGCCAAACTCACCTAAATTACTTCGGCTACCATAAATCATCACCTACTAACCCTTACCACAACAAACTAAACCCAATCACTTTTAAATTACAAAAAAATGCTACTAACCATAGCAAACTATGCCAAACTCACCTAAATTACTTCGGCTATCAAAAATCACCCCCAACTACACTTTACAGCAACAAACTAAGCCCAATAACTTTAAAATTACAAAAAAATGCTAAAAATTATAACAAACTATACCAGAATCACCTAAATTACTTCGGCTACCGTAAATCACCCCCAACTATCCCTTACCACAACAAACCAAACCATATCGTCTTAAAATTACAAAAAAATGTGTACAAATCATAACAAACCATGCCAGATTTACCTAAATTACTTCGGCTACTCTAAATCATCACCAACTAAACCTTACCACAACAAACTAAACCCAATCACTTTTAAATTACAAAAAAATGCTAGTAACCATAGAAAACTATGCCAAACTTACCTAAATTACTTCGGCTACCATAAATCATCACCAACTAACCCTTACCACAACAAACTATACCCAATCATTTTTAAATTACAAAAAAATGCTTCTAACCATAGCAAACTATGCCAAACTCACCTAAATTACTTCGGCTATCAAAAATCACCCCCAACTACATTTTACAGCAACAAACTAAGCCCAATCACTTTAAAATTACAAAAAAATGCTAAAAAGCATAACAAACTATACCAGAATCACCTAAATTACTTCGGCTACCGTAAATCACCCCCAACTATCCCTTACCACAACAAACCAAACCATATCATCTTAAAATTACAAAAAAAGGTGTACAAATCATAACAAACTATGCCAGACTCACCTAAATTATTTCGGCTACTCTAAATCATCACCAACTAACCCTTACCACAACAAACTAAACCCAATCACATTTAAATTACAAAAAAAATGCTAGTAACCATAGCAAACTATGCCAAACTCACCTAAATTACTTCGGCTACCATAAATCATCACCAAATAACCCTTACCACAACAAACTAAACCCAATCACTTTTAAATAACAAAAAAATGCTACTAACCATAGCAAACTATGCCAAACTCACCTAAATTACTTCGGCTATCAAAAATCACCCCCAACTACACTTTACAGCAACAAACTAAGCCCAATCACTTTAAAATTACACAAAAATGCTAAAAATCATAACAAACTATACCAGAATCACCTAAATTACTTCGGGTACCGTAAATCACCCCCAACTTTCCCTTACCACAACAAACCAAACCATATCATCTTAAAATTACAAAAAAAGGTGTACAAATCATAACAAACTATGCCAGACTCACCTAAATTACTTCGGCTACTCTAAATCATCACCAACTAACCCTTACCACAACAAACTAAACCCAATCACTTTTAAATTACAAAAAAAAGCTAGTAACCATAGCAAACTATGCCAAGCTCACCTAAATTACTTCGGCTATCAAAAATCACCCCCAACTACACTTTACAGCAACAAACTAAGCCCAATCACTTTAAAATTACAAAAAAATGCTAAAAAGCATATCAAACTATACCAGAATCACCTAAATTGCTTCGGCTACCGTAAATCACCCCCAACTCTCCCTTACAACAACAAACCAAACCATATCATCTTAAAATTACAAAAAAAAGTGTACAAATCATAACAAACTATGCCAAACTCACCTAAATTACTTCGGCTACCATAAATCATCACCAACTAACCCTTACCACAACAAACTATACCCAATCATTTTTAAATTACAAAAAAATGCTTCTAACCATAGCAAACTATGCCAAACTCACCTAAATTACTTCGGCTATCAAAAATCACCCCCAACTACATTTTACAGCAACAAACTAAGCCCAATCACTTTAAAATTACAAAAAAATGCTAAAAAGCATAACAAACTATACCAGAATCACCTAAATTACTTCGGCAAGCGTAAATCACCCCCAACTATCCCTTACCACAACAAACCAAACCATATCATCTTAAAATTACAAAAAAAGGTGTACAAATCATAACAAACTATGCCAGACTCACCTAAATTACTTCGGCTACTCTAAATCATCACCAACTAACCCTTACCACAACAAACTAAACCCAATCACATTTAAATTACAAAAAAAATACTAGTAACCATAGCAAACTATGCCAAACTCACCTAAATTACTTCGGCTACCATAAATCATCACCAACTAACCCTTACCACAACAAACTAAACCCAATCACTTTTAAATTACAAAAAAATGCTACTAACCATAGCAAACTATGCCAAACTCACCTAAATTACTTCGGCTATCAAAAATCACCCCCAACTACACTTTACAGCAACAAACTAAGCCCAATCACTTTAAAATTACAAAAAATGCTAAAAACCATAACAAACTATACCAGAATCACCTAAATTACTTCGGCTACCGTAAATCACCCCCAACTCTCCCTTACCACAACAAACCAAACCATATCATCTTAAAATTACAAAAAAAGGTGTACAAATTATAACAAACTATGCCAGACTCATCTAAATTATTTCGGCTACTCTAAATCATCACCAACTAACCCTTACCACAACAAACTAAACCCAATCACTTTTAAATTACAAAAAAATGCTAGTAACCATAGAAAACTATACCAAACTCACCTAAATTACTTCGGCTACCATAAATCATAACCAACTAACCCTTACCACAACAAACTAAACCCAATCACTTTTAAATTACAAAAAAATGCTACTAACCATAGCAAACTATGCCAAAATCACCTAAATTACTTCGGCTATCAAAAATCACCCCCAACTACACTTTACAGCAACAAACTAAGCCCATTCACTTTAAAATTACAAAAAAATGCTAAAAAGCATAACAAACTATACCAGAATCACCTAAATTACTTCGGCTACTGTTAATCACCCACAACTATCCCTTACCACAACAAACCAAACCATATCATCTTAAAATTACAAAAAAAGGTGTACAAATCATAACAAACTATGCCAGACTCACCTAAATTACTTCGGCTACTCTAAATCATCACCAACTAACCCTTACCACAACAAACTAAACCCAATCACTTTTAAATAAAAAAAAATGCTAGTAACCATAGCAAACTATGCCAAACTCACCTAAATTACTTCGGCTACCATAAATCATCACCAACTAACCCTTACCACAACAAACTAAACCCAATCACTTTTAAATTACAAAAAAATGCTTCTAACCATAGCAAACTATGCCAAACTCACCTAAATTACTTCGGCTATCAAAAATCACCCCCAACAACACTTTACAGCAACAAACTAAGCCCAATCACTTTAAAATTAAAAAAAAATGTTAAAAATGATAACAAACTATACCAGAATCACCTAAATTACTTCGGCTACCGTAAATCACCCCAACTATCCCTTACCACAACAAACCAAACCATATCATCTTAAAATTACAAAAAAAGGTGAACAAATCATAACAAACTATGCCAGATTCACCTAAATTACTTCGGCTACTCTAAATCATCACCAACTAACCCTTACCACAACAAACTAAACCCAATCACTTTTAAATTACAAAAAAATGCTAGTAACCATAGAAAACTATGCCAAACTCACCTAAATTACTTCGGCTACCATAAGTCATCACCAACTAACCCTTACCACAGCAAACTAAACCCAATCACTTTTAAATTACAAAAAAATGCTACTAACCATAGCAAACTATGCCAAACTCACCTAAATTACTTCGGCTATCAAAAATTACCCCCAACTACACTTTACAGCAACAAACTAAGCCCAATCACTTTAAAATTACAAAAAATGCTAAAAAGCATAACAAACTATGCCAGAATCACCTAAATTACTTCGGCTACCGTAAATCACCCCCAACTATCCCTTACCACAACAAACCAAGTCATATCATCTTAAAATTACAAAAAAAGGTGTACAAATCATAACAAAATATGCCAAACTCACCTAAATTACTTCGGCTACCATAAATCATCACCAACTAACCCTTACCACAACAAACTAAACCCAATCACTTTTAAATTACAAAAAAATGCTACTTACCATAGCAAACTATGCCAAACTCACCTAAATTACTTCGGCTACCGTAAATCACCCCCAACTATCCCTTGCCACAACAAACCAAACCATATCATCTTAAAATTACAAAAAAAGGTGTACAAATCATAACAAACTATGCCAGACTCACCTAAATTACTTCGGCTACTCTAAATCATCACCAACTAACCCTTACAACAACAAACTAAACCCAATCACTTTTAAATTACAAAAAAATGCAAGTAACCATAGCAAACTATTCCAAACTCACCTAAATTACTTCGGCTACCATAAATCATCACCAACTAACCCTTACCACAACAAACTATACCCAATCATTTTTAAATTACAAAAAAATGCTACTAACCATTGCAAACTATGCCAAACTCACCTAAATTACTTCGGCTATCAAAAATCACCCCCAACTACACTTTACAGCAACAAACTAAGCCCAATCAGTTTAAAATTACAAAAAAATGCTAAAAAGCATAACAAACTATACCAGAATCACCTAAATTACTTCGGCTACCGTAAATCACCCCCAACTATCCCTTACCACAACAAACCAAACCATATCATCTTAAAATTACAAAAAAAGGTGTACAAATCATAACAAACTATGCCAGACTCACCTAAATTACTTCGGCTACTCTAAATCATCACCAACTAACCCTTACCACAACAAACTAAACCCAATCACATTTAAATTACAAAAAAAAGCTAGTAACCATAGAAAACTATGCCAAACTCACCTAAATTACTTCGGCTACCATAAATCATCACCAACTAACCCTTACCACAACAAACTAAACCCAATCACTTTTAAATTACAAAAAAATGCTACTAACCATAGCAAACTATGCCAAACTCACCTAAATTACTTCGGCTATCAAAAATCACCCCCAACTACACTTTACAGCAACAAACTAAGCCCAATCACTTTAAAATTACAAAAAAATGCTAAAAAGCATATCAAACTATACCAGAATCACCTAAATTACTTCGGCTACCGTAAATCATTCCCAACTATCCCTTACCACAACAAACCAAACCATATCATCTTAAAATTACAAAAAAAGGTGTACAAATCCTAACAAATTATGCCAGACTCACCTAAATTACTTCGGCTACTCTAAATCATCACCAACTAACCCTTACCACAACAAACTAAACCCAATCACTTTTAAATTACAAAAAAATGCTAGTAACCATAGCAAACTATGCCAAACTCACCTAAATTACTTCGGCTACCATAAATCATCACCAACTAACCCTTACCACAACAAACTAAACCCAATCACTTCTAAATTACAAAAAAATGCTACTAACCATAGCAAACTATGCCAAACTCACCTAAATTACTTCGGCTATCAAAAATCACCCCCAACTACACTTTACAGCAACAAACTAAGCCCAATCACTTTAAAATTACAAAAAAATGCTAAAAATTATAACAAACTATACCAGAATCACCTAAATTACTTCGGCTACCGTAAATCACCCCCAACTATCCCTTACCACAACAAACCAAACCATATCGTCTTAAAATTACAAAAAAATGCGTACAAATCATAACAAACTATGCCAGATTCACCTAAATTACTTCGGCTACTCTAAATCATCACCAACTAAACCTTACCACAGCAAACTAAACCCAATCACTTTTAAATTACAAAAAAATGCTAGTAACCATAGAAAACTATGCCAAACTCACCTAAATTACTTCGGCTACCATAAATCATCACCAACTAACCCTTACCACAACAAACTATACCCAATCATTTTTAAATTACAAAAAAATGCTTCTAACCATAGCAAACTATGCCAAACTCACCTAAATTACTTCGGCAATCAAAAATCACCCCCAACTACATTTTACAGCAACAAACTAAGCCCAATCACTTTAAAATTACAAAAAAATGCTAAAAAGCATAACAAACTATACCAGAATCACCTAAATTACTTCGGCTACCGTAAATCACCCCCAACTATCCCTTACCACAACAAACCAAACCATATCATCTTAAAATTACAAAAAAAGGTGTACAAATCATAACAAACTATGCCAGACTCACCTAAATTACTTCGGCTACTCTAAATCATCACAAACTAACCCTTACCACAACAAACTAAACCCAATCTCTTTTAAATTACAAAAAAATGCTTGTAACCATAGCAAACTATGCCAAACTCACCTAAATTACTTCGGCTACCATAAATCATCACCAACTAACCCTTACCACAACAAACTAAACCCAATCACATTTAAATTACAAAAAAATGCTACTAACCATAGCAAACTATGCCAAACTCACCTAAATTACTTCGGCTATCAAAAATCACCCCCAACTGCACTTTACAGCAACAAACTAAGCCCAATCACTTTAAAATTACAAAAAAATGCTAAAAATCATAACAAACTATACCAGAATCACCTAAATTACTTCGGCTACTTCGGCTACCGTAAATCACCCCCAACTATCCCTTACCACAACAAACCAAACCATATCATCTTAAAATTACAAAAAAAGGTGTACAAATCATAACAAACTATGCCAGACTCACCTAAATTACTTCGGCTACTCTAAATCATCACCAACTAACCCTTACCACAACAAACTAAACCCAATCACTTTTAAATTACAAAAAAATGCTAGTAACCATAGCAAACTATGCCAAACTCACCTAAATTACTTCGGCTACCATAAATCATCACCAACTAACCCTTACCACAACAAACTAAACCCAATCACTTTTAAATTACAAAAAAATGCTACTAACCATAGCAAACTATGCCAAACTCACCTAAATTACTTCGGCTATCAAAAATCACCCCCAACTACACTTTACAGCAACAAACTAAGCCCAATCACTTTAAAATTACAAAAAAATGCTAAAAATTATAACAAACTATACCAGAATCACCTAAATTACTTCGGCTACCGTAAATCACCCCCAACTATCCCTTACCACAACAAACCAAACCATATCGTCTTAAAATTACAAAAAAATGTGTACAAATCATAACAAACTATGCCAGATTCACCTAAATTACTTCGGCTACTCTAAATCATCACCAACTAAACCTTACCACAACAAACTAAACCCAATCACTTTTAAATTACAAAAAAATGCTAGTAACCATAGAAAACTATGCCAAACTCACCTAAATTACTTCGGCTACCATAAATCATCACCAACTAACCCTTACCACAACAAACTATACCCAATCATTTTTAAATTACAAAAAAATGCTTCTAACCATAGCAAACTATGCCAAACTCACCTAAATTACTTCGGCTATCAAAAATCACCCCCAACTACATTTTACAGCAACAAACTAAGCCCAATCACTTTAAAATTACAAAAAAATGCTAAAAAGCATAACAAACTATACCAGAATCACCTAAATTACTTCGGCTACCGTAAATCACCCCCACCTATCCCTTACCACAACAAACCAAACCATATCATCTTAAAATTACAAAAAAAGGTGTACAAATCATAACAAACTATGCCAGACTCACCTAAATTACTTCGGCTACTCTAAATCATCACCAACTAACCCTTACCACAACAAACTAAACCCAATCACATTTAAATTACAAAAAAAATGCTAGTAACCATAGCAAACTATGCCAAACTCACCTAAATTACTTCGGCTACCATAAATCATCACCAAATAACCCTTACCACAACAAACTAAACCCAATCACTTTTAAATTACAAAAAAATGCTGCTAACCATAGCAAACTATGCCAAACTCACCTAAATTACTTCGGCTATCAAAAATCACCCCCAACTACACTTTACAGCAACAAACTAAGCCCAATCACTTTAAAATTACAAAAAAATGCTAAAAATCATAACAAACTATACCAGAATCACCTAAATTACTTCGGCTACCGTAAATCACCCCCAACTCTCCCTTACCACAACAAACCAAACCATATCATCTTAAAATTACAAAAAAAGGTGTACAAATTATAACAAACTATGCCAGACTCATCTAAATTATTTCGGCTACTCTAAATCATCACCAACTAACCCTTACCACAACAAACTAAACCCAATCACTTTTAAATTACAAAAAAATGCTAGTAACCATAGAAAACTATACCAAACTCACCTAAATTACTTCGGCTACCATAAATCATAACCAACTAACCCTTACCACAACAAACTAAACCCAATCACTTTTAAATTACAAAAAAATGCTACTAACCATAGCAAACTATGCCAAAATCACCTAAATTACTTCGGCTATCAAAAATCACCCCCAACTACACTTTACAGCAACAAACTAAGCCCAATCACTTTAAAATTACAAAAAAATGCTAAAAAGCATAACAAACTATACCAGAATCACCTAAATTACTTCGGCTACTGTTAATCACCCACAACTATCCCTTACCACAACAAACCAAACCATATCATCTTAAAATTACAAAAAAAGGTGTACAAATCATAACAAACTATGCCAGATTCACCTAAATTACTTCGGCTACTCTAAATCATCACCAACTAACCCTTACCACAACAAACTAAACCCAATCACTTTTAAATTACAAAAAAATGCTAGTAACCATAGAAAACTATGCCAAACTCACCTAAATTACTTCGGCTACCATAAATCATCACCAACTAACCCTTACCACAGCAAACTAAACCCAATCACTTTTAAATTACAAAAAAATGCTACTAACCATAGCAAACTATGCCAAACTCACCTAAATTACTTCGGCTATCAAAAATCACCCCCAACTACACTTTACAGCAACAAACTAAGCCCAATCACTTTAAAATTACAAAAAATGCTAAAAAGCATAACAAACTATGCCAGAATCACCTAAATTACTTCGGCTACCGTAAATCACCCCCAACTATCCCTTACCACAACAAACCAAGTCATATCATCTTAAAATTACAAAAAAAGGTGTACAAATCATAACAAAATATGCCAAACTCACCTAAATTACTTCGGCTACCATAAATCATCACCAACTAACCCTTACCACAACAAACTAAACCCAATCACTTTTAAATTACAAAAAAATGCTACTTACCATAGCAAACTATGCGAAACTCACCTAAATTACTTCGGCTACCGTAAATCACCCCCAACTATCCCTTGCCACAACAAACCAAACCATATCATCTTAAAATTACAAAAAAAGGTGTACAAATCATAACAAACTATGCCAGACTCACCTAAATTACTTCGGCTACTCTAAATCATCACCAACTAACCCTTACAACAACAAACTAAACCCAATCACTTTTAAATTACAAAAAAAATGCAAGTAACCATAGCAAACTATTCCAAACTCACCTAAATTACTTCGGCTACCATAAATCATCACCAACTAACCCTTACCACAACAAACTATACCCAATCATTTTTAAATTACAAAAAAATGCTACTAACCATTGCAAACTATGCCAAACTCACCTAAATTACTTCGGCTATCAAAAATCACCCCCAACTACACTTTACAGCAACAAACTAAGCCCAATCAGTTTAAAATTACAAAAAAATGCTAAAAAGCATAACAAACTATACCAGAATCACCTAAATTACTTCGGCTACCGTAAATCACCCCCAACTATCCCTTACCACAACAAACCAAACCATATCATCTTAAAATTACAAATAAAGGTGTACAAATCATAACAAACTATGCCAGACTCACCTAAATTACTTCGGCTACTCTAAATCATCACCAACTAACCCTTACCACAACAAACTAAACCCAATCACATTTAAATTACAAAAAAAAGCTAGTAACCATAGAAAACTATGCCAAACTCACCTAAATTACTTCGGCTACCATAAATCATTACCAACTAACCCTTACCACAACAAACTAAACCCAATCACTTTTAAATTACAAAAAAATGCTACTAACCATAGCAAACTATGCCACACTCACCTAAATTACTTCGGCTATCAAAAATCACCCCCAACTACACTTTACAGCAACAAACTAAGCCCAATCACTTTAAAATTACAAAAAAATGCTAAAAAGCATATCAAACTATACCAGAATCACCTAAATTACTTCGGCTACCGTAAATCATTCCCAACTATCCCTTACCACAACAAACCAAACCATATCATCTTAAAATTACAAAAAAAGGTGTACAAATCCTAACAAATTATGCCAGACTCACCTAAATTACTTCGGCTACTCTAAATCATCACCAACTAACCCTTACCACAACAAACTAAACCCAATCACTTTTAAATTACAAAAAAATGCTAGTAACCATAGCAAACTATGCCAAACTCACCTAAATTACTTCGGCTACCATAAATCATCACCAACTAACCCTTACCACAACAAACTAAACCCAATCACTTCTAAATTACAAAAAAATGCTACTAACCATAGCAAACTATGCCAAACTCACCTAAGTTACTTCGGCTATCAAAAATCACCCCCAACTACACTTTACAGCAACAAACTAAGCCCAATCACTTTAAAATTACAAAAAAATGCTAAAAATTATAACAAACTATACCAGAATCACCTAAATTACTTCGGCTACCGTAAATCACCCCCAACTATCCCTTACCACAACAAACCAAACCATATCGTCTTAAAATTACAAAAAAATGCGTACAAATCATAACAAACTATGCCAGATTCACCTAAATTACTTCCGCTCCTCTAAATCATCACCAACTAAACCTTACCACAACAAACTAAACCCAATCACTTTTAAATTACAAAAAAATGCTAGTAACCATAGAAAACTATGCCAAACTCACCTAAATTACTTCGGCTACCATAAATCATCACCAACTAACCCTTACCACAACAAACTATACCCAATCATTTTTAAATTACAAAAAAATGCTTCTAACCATAGCAAACTATGCCAAACTCACCTAAATTACTTCGGCTATCAAAAATCACCCCCAACTACATTTTACAGCAACAAACTAAGCCCAATCACTTTAAAATTACAAAAAAATGCTAAAAAGCATAACAAACTATACCAGAATCACCTAAATTACTTCGGCTACCGTAAATCACCCCCAACTATCCCTTACCACAACAAACCAAACCATATCATCTTAAAATTACAAAAAAAGGTGTACAAATCATAACAAACGATGCCAGACTCACCTAAATTACTTCAGCTACTCTAAATCATCACCAACTAACCCTTACCACAACAAACTAAACCCAATCTCTTTTAAATTACAAAAAAATGCTTGTAACCATAGCAAACTATGCCAAACTCACCTAAATTACTTCGGCTACCATAAATCATCACCAACTAACCCTTACCACAACAAACTAAACCCAATCACATTTAAATTACAAAAAAATGCTACTAACCATAGCAAACTATGCCAAACTCACCTAAATTACTTCGGCTATCAAAAATCACCCCCAACTACACTTTACAGCAACAAACTAAGCCCAATCACTTTAAAATTACAAAAAAATGCTAAAAATCATAACAAACTATACCAGAATCACCTAAATTACTTCGGCTACTTCGGCTACCGTAAATCACCCCCAACTATCCCTTACCACAACAAACCAAACCATATCATCTTAAAATTACAAAAAAAGGTGTACAAATCATAACAAACTATGCCAGACTCACCTAAATTACTTCGGCTACTCTAAATCATCACCAACTAACCCTTACCACAACAAACTAAACCCAATCACTTTTAAATTACAAAAAAATTCTACTAACCATAGCAAACTATGCCAAACTCACCTAAATTACTTCGGCTATCAAAAATCACCCCCAACTAACCCTTACCACAACAAACTAAACCCAATCACTTTTAAATTACAAAAAAATGCTACTAACCATAGCAAACTATGCCAAACTCACCTAAATTACTTCGGCTATCAAAAATCACCCCCAACTACACTTTACAGCAACAAACTAAGCCCAATCACTTTAAAATTACAAAAAAATGCTAAAAATTATAACAAACTATACCAGAATCACCTAAATTACTTCGGCTACCGTAAATCACCCCCAACTATCCCTTACCACAACAAACCAAACCATATCATCTTAAAATTACAAAAAAATGTGTACAAATCATAACAAACTATGCCAGATTCACCTAAATTACTTCGGCTACTCTAAATCATCACCAACTAAACCTTACCACAACAAACTAAACCCAATCACTTTTAAATTACAAAAAAATGCTAGTAACCATAGAAAACTATGCCAAACTCACCTAAATTACTTCGGCTACCATAAATCATCACCAACTAACCCTTACCACAACAAACTATACCCAATCATTTTTAAATTACAAAAAAATGCTTCTAACCATAGCAAACTATGCCAAACTCACCTAAATTACTTCGGCTATCAAAAATCACCCCCAACTACATTTTACAGCAACAAACTAAGCCCAATCACTTTAAAATTACAAAAAAATGCTAAAAAGCATAACAAACTATACCAGAATCACCTAAATTACTTCGGCTACCGTAAATCACCCCCACCTATCCCTTACCACAACAAACCAAACCATATCATCTTAAAATTACAAAAAAAGGTGTACAAATTATAACAAACTATGCCAGACTCACCTAAATTACTTCGGCTACTCTAAATCATCACCAACTAACCCTTACCACAACAAACTAAACCCAATCACATTTAAATTACAAAAAAAATGCTAGTAACCATAGCAAACTATGCCAAACTCACCTAAATTACTTCGGCTACCATAAATCATCACCAAATAATCCTTACCACAACAAACTAAACCCAATCACTTTTAAATTACAAAAAAATGCTACTAACCATAGCAAACTATGCCAAACTCACCTAAATTACTTCGGCTATCAAAAATCACCCCCAACTACACTTTACAGCAACAAACTAAGCCCAATCACTTTAAAATTACACAAAAATGCTAAAAATCATAACAAACTATACCAGAATCACCTAAATTACTTCGGCTACCGTAAATCACCCCCAACTTTCCCTTACCACAACAAACCAAACCATATCATCTTAAAATTACAAAAAAAGGTGTACAAATCATAACAAACTATGCCAGACTCACCTAAATTACTTCGGCTACTCTAAATCATCACCAACTAACCCTTACCACAACAAACTAAACCCAATCACTTTTAAATTACCAAAAAAAGCTAGTAACCATAGAAAACTATGCCAAACTCACCTAAATTACTTCGGCTACCATAAATCATCACCAACTAACCCTTACCACAACAAACTAAACCCAATCACTTTTAAATTACAAAAAAATGCTGCTAACCATAGCAAACTATGCCAAACTCACCTAAATTACTTCGGCTATCAAAAATCACCCCCAACTACACTTTACAGCAACAAACTAAGCCCAATCACTTTAAAATTTCAAAAAAATGCTAAAAATCATAACAAACTATACCAGAATCACCTAAATTACTTCGGCTACCGTAAATCACCCCCAACTCTCCCTTACCACAACAAACCAAACCATATCATCTTAAAATTACAAAAAAAGGTGTACAAATTATAACAAACTATGCCAGACTCATCTAAATTATTTCGGCTACTCTAAATCATCACCAACTAACCCTTACCACAACAAACTAAACCCAATCACTTTTAAATTACAAAAAAATGCTAGTAACCATAGAAAACTATGCCAAACTCACCTAAATTACTTCGGCTATCAAAAATCACCCCCAACTACACTTTACAGCAACAAACTAAGCTCAATCACTTTAAAATTACAAAAAAATGCTAAAAATCATAACAAACTATACCAGAATCACCTAAATTACTTCGGCTACCGTAAATCACCCCCAACTATCCCTTACCACAACAAACTAAACCCAATCACTTTTAAATTACAAAAAAATGCTAGTAACCATAGCAAACTATGCCAAACTCACCTAAATTACTTCGGCTACCATAAATCATTACCAACTAACCCTTACCACAACAAACTAAACCCAATCACTTTTAAATTAAAAAAAAATGCTAAAAATCATAACAAATTATACGAGAATCACCTAAATTACTTCGGCTACCGTAAATCACCCCCAACTATCCCTTACCACAACAAAGCAAACCATATCATCTTAAAATTACAAAAAAATGCTACTAACCATAGCAAACTATGCCAAAATCACCTAAATTACTTCGGCTATCAAAAATCACCCCCAACTACACTTTACAGCAACAAACTAAGCCCAATCACTTTAAAATTACAAAAAAATGCTAAAAAGCATAACAAACTATACCAGAATCACCTAAATTACTTCGGCTACTGTTAATCACCCACAACTATCCCTTACCACAACAAACCAAACCATATCATCTTAAAATTACAAAAAAAGGTGTACAAATCATAACAAACTATGGCAGACTCACCTAAATTACTTCGGCTACTCTAAATCATCACCAACTAATCCTTACCACAACAAACTAAACCCAATCACTTTTAAATTACAAAAAAATGCTAGTAACCATAGCAAACTATGCAAAACTCACCTAAATTACTTCGGCTACCATAAATCATCACCAACTAACCCTTACCACAACAAACTAAACCCAATCACTTTTAAATTACAAAAAAATGCTTCTAACCATAGCAAACTATGCAAAACTCACCTAAATTACTTCGGCTACCATAAATCATCACCAACTAACCCTTACCACAACAAACTAAACCCAATCACTTTTAAATTACAAAAAAATGCTTCTAACCATAGCAAACTATGCCAAACTCACCTAAATTACTTCGGCTATCAAAAATCACCCCCAACTACACTTTACAGCAACAAACAAAGCCCAATCACTTTAAAATTACAAAAAATGCTAAAAAGCATAACAAACTATGCCAGAATCACCTAAATTACTTCGGCTACCGTAAATCACCCCCAACTATCCCTTACCACAACAAACCAAGTCATATCATCTTAAAATTACAAAAAAGGTGTACAAATCATAACAAAATATGCCAAACTCACCTAAATTACTTCGGCTACCATAAATCATCACCAACTAACCCTTACCACAACAAACTAAACCCAATCACTTTTAAATTACAAAAAAATGCTACTTACCATAGCAAACTATGCCAAACTCACCTAAATTACTTCGGCTATCAAAAATCACCCCCAACTACACTTTACAGCAACAAACTAACCCCAATCACTTTAAAATTACAAAAAAATGCTAAAAAGCATAACAAACTATACCAGAATCACCTAAATTACTTCGGCTACCGTAAATCACCCCCAACTATCCCTTACCACATCAAACCAAACCATATCATCTTAAAATTACAAAAAAGGTGTACAAATCCTAACAAACTATGCCAGACTCACCTAAATTACTTCGGCTACTCTAAATCATCACCATCTAACCCTTACCACAACAAACTAAACCCAATCACTTTTAAATTACAAAAAAATGCTAGTAACCATAGCAAACTATGCCAAGCTCACCTAAATTACTTCGGCTATCAAAAATCTCCCCCAACTACACTTTACAGCAACAAACTAAGCCCAATCACTTTAAAATTACAAAAAAATGCTAAAAAGCATATCAAACTATACCAGAATCACCTAAATTGCTTCGGCTACCGTAAATCACCCCCAACTCTCCCTTACAACAACAAACCAAACCATATCATCTTAAAATTACAAAAAAAAGTGTACAAATCATAACAAACTATGCCAGACTCACCTAAATTACTTCGGCTACTCTAAATCATCACCAACTAACCCTTACCACAACAAACTAAACCCAATCACTTTTAAATTACAAAAAAATGCTAGTAACCATAGAAAACTATGCCAAACTCACCTAAATTACTTCGGCTACCATAAATCATCACCAACTAACCCTTACCACAACAAACTATACCCAATCATTTTTAAATTACAAAAAAATGCTTCTAACCATAGCAAACTATGCCAAACTCACCTAAATTACTTCGGCTATCAAAAATCACCCCCAACTACATTTTACAGCAACAAACTAAGCCCAATCACTTTAAAATTACAAAAAAATGCTAAAAAGCATAACAAACTATACCAGAATCACCTAAATTACTTCGGCTACCGTAAATCACCCCCAACTATCCCTTACCACAACAAACTAAACCATATCATCTTAAAATTACAAAAAAAGGTGTACAAATCATAACAAACTATGCCAGACTCACCTAAATTACTTCGGCTACTCTAAATCATCACCAACTAACCCTTACCACAACAAACTAAACCCAATCACATTTAAATTACAAAAAAAATGCTAGTAACCATAGCAAACTATGCCAAACTCACCTAAATTACTTCGGCTACCATAAATCATCACCAACTAACCCTTACCACAACAAACTAAACCCAATCACTTTTAAATTACAAAAAAATGCTACTAACCATAGCAAACTATGCCAAACTCACCTAAATTACTTCGGCTATCAAAAATCACCCCCAACTACACTTTACAGCAACAAACTAAGCCCAATCACTTTAAAATTACACAAAAATGCTAAAAATCATAACAAACTATACCAGAATCACCTAAATTACTTCGGCTATCAAAAATCACCCCCAACTACACTTTACAGCAACAAACTAAGCCCAATCACTTTAAAATTACAAAAAAATGCTAAAAAGCATAACAAACTATACCAGAATCACCTAAATTACTTCGGCTACTGTTAATCACCCACAACTATCCCTTACCACAACAAACCAAACCATATCATCTTAAAATTACAAAAAAAGGTGTACAAATCATAACAAACTATGCCAGACTCACCTAAATTACTTCGGCTACTCTAAATCATCACCATCTAACCCTTACCACAACAAACTAAACCCAATCACTTTTAAATTACAAAAAAATGCTAGTAACCATAGCAAACTATGCCAAGCTCACCTAAATTACTTCGGCTACCATAAATCATCACCAACTAACCCTTACCACAACAAACTAAACTCAATCACTTCTAAATTACAAAAAAAACTAATTACCATAGCAAACTATGCCAAACTCACCTAAATTACTTCGGCTACCATAAATCATCACCAACTAACCCTTACCACAACAAACTAAACCCAATCACTTTTCAATTACAAAAAAATGCTACTAACCATAGCAAACTATGCCAAACTCACCTAAATTACTTCGGCTATCAAAAATCACCCCCAACTACACTTTACAGCAACAAACTAAGCCCAATCACTTTAAAATTACAAAAAAATGCTAAAAAGCATAACAAACTATACCAGAATCACCCTGAGGGTTGAGATACCTACCGGGGGCGTCCCCAGGTGGTGGATAGGGGAACGGTGGATGCCTTTACGGGCTGAAACTAGTGGGAGTAAGTAGGGAAGCCTCAGGAGTAAAACCCTGCATGGTGGAACGAAAACAACCGCCGCCAACCATCTCCCACGTGTTTGTGCCGTGCGTGGCGTCCCGTGACGGAGGATGAAAGGATCCTGGTGGTTGAGTTGGGCCCAGGTACGCCTGGAGTCCCAGCAACACACCACTTTGGCCTGGATTTCTCCTAGACGGGCGGTCGGAACTAACCCACTCCGATCAACCGGCTGTGTCGTCCCGTCAGAGGGCCGATAGGGTGAGACTTCTGGAGGCAGAGGGGCGCGTGGGAGACTGCGAAGCTGGGCACCGGTGGCTCCGGTGTACAGCGACGCACAACCTCCTCTCTGCGTTGCTCGCCTCTGGGGTCTATATCCAAACAGTAGCCCTGACGTCCACATGGGCTTGCCATGTGGCGTCCCCGTATGGGACTCCGTGGTGGGTGGGGAGCTGGGAGGATGAAACCTCAAACTCAGGTATGGACAATACAAAAGCCAACCAAAAAACAGTGGCTGAGCGCCAACGCTCGCCACAACCACCAACAGTGGCAGAGCAGCCATGCTCGCCACAAAAAACATCCGTCTCCTCGCAGGAACGGAAAGAAGGCCGACGCAGAGGGAAGCGACTCTGTGGGGCGGAGGTCAAGAGGAGGAAGAAGGCAAAAATGCAGGCTGCTGCCCAAGCACAGCTGCCCTCTACCTCTGGCGGACCAAAACAAGCGCAGGTAGTGCCTCCCAAAGGTGTGCCGCCTCCGAAAAGGGGACAACATCCCCCCAAGGAGGCTAGGAACCCTAGTGGAGTGCCGCCGGCGTCGACAAAAACCAGGGGAGCAAACCCCCCCTCGAAAAAACGCAGCCGGTCGGATAATTCGTCGGAGGTGACGCCGAGACGTCACAAAAGGACCAGAACGGCCCCTCCACCGACCAGTTATAAAGAAGCAGCCACGAGCCACCTCAAAGTTGCAATAATAGATAGGAGCAACCCCCTCGGCAAAATAACCGCAGAGAGGGCCGCTCTTGTCAAACGAGCCATGACGGAGGCCCTCGACAAAACAATACTGTCGCCTTCGTCAAGCTCGCAAACTCCAACGTTCAAGTCGTGGACATACTCTGGTGAGATAATCAGGGTTGTCTGCGACAACGACAAAGGAATACAGTGGCTTAAGGCCACTGTAAACACCCTAAAGCCCTGGAAGGACGCGGAGCTTGCCGTCATCCGTTCGGACCAGCTTCCTAGGCTGACGAAGGCATCGCTCTGGATCCCTGAGGAGGAGGAAACTCCCCTCGCCGAGAAGGAGCTTGTCATCCGTCGCCTAGCGAGTCAGAACGTGGAGGTGACGGTGAGCAAATGGTGCGTCTTCCACCATGAGGCGAAGACCAACCCGCGAGGGCATCTCCTCGTCTTCGGCATCGGAGATGAGGACATGAAGACCCTAAGAGAGGAAGGCATGAAAATTTCTTATCTCTTCCGCCACCTCACCCTTAGGGTCAAAAAGGAAGAACCAGGAAAGGAGGAAGCAGCAACACACGAAGCTGCACCTCCAGACCTGGAAACAACAGCGGCCAAGGCAGCCTCCCCACAAGGGATGGAAACCGAGGCCACCAACTAAAAACAACCACCAGGCAGCCCAATGGGCACTGCAAATAAGGAGGTAAAAATAGTCCAGTGCAATCTGCACCATAGCAGGGCTGCAACGGCAACTTTATGCCGGCACCTGGACATGGATCAGAATGCACTGGCACTAATTCAGGAACCCTGGATAGTCAAATCCAAGATTTCAGGGTTATCAAAACTAACTGGACGTACTTTTAGCACGCCCACTACAGAGAAGCCGAGGACAGCGGTCTACGTCCCTCGGCATATAAAAACCGAACCACTCCAACACCTGTCAACATCTGACCTAACGGCCGTAAAGGTGGAATGGGTAGTGGCCGGCAAACCGACCGTTTTAGTCCTAGCTTCAGCGTACCTCCCAATAGACGCGACCATCCCACCACCAACAAGGGAACTGGAGGACCTGATAGCGTACTGTCACTCCCAGAAATGGGAAGTCATCGTGGGATGCGACGCAAACGCACACCACGTGACCTGGGGCAGTAAGGACAACAACGCAAGGGGTGAGTCTCTTTTCGATTACATAAGCGGAAACAGCCTCTGCATCACCAACAGAGGCTGCGTTCCGACATTTGTCAACGCTAAGAGTCAAACTGTAATAGATATAACGATCGCTACGGCGCACATATCGAGAACAATCCGCAACTGGCGCGTATCAGATTCGATTACGATGTCTGACCACCAATGGATAAAATTCGAAATCGACCTCACTAGGACACCCGCGAGATTGTTTAGGGACCCCCGAAGGACAGACAGAGATAAATATCTTAGTCAACTCCGGGAGGGACTTAAGCATACACAATGTCGCGCACCTAACAGCTGCGTCGAAATAGAACAATATGTCAAGGACATACAAAATAAGATTAAAAAAGCTTTTGAAACATCCTGCCCCCTGAGGACATCGGCTCAACCTGGAGAAGCTACCAAATGGTGGACCCAGGAATTGAGCGACCTCAAAATTAGAACTCGGGCAGCTTTCAACAAAGCCAAACGAAAGGGACCCGGCTCAGACTGGGACCAATACAAAACACTTCTAAGAGAGTTTAAAAAAACAGTCAGGAAAAGACAAAGAGCAGCGTGGAGAGCCTACTGCGAAGAGATCGAAAATCACTCGCAGGTGGCAAGACTTTATAAGATCCTCGCAAAAGATAAGGAGCACGACTTGGGTCTCCTAACCAAGGAGGATGGTACACGAACCACCGACCTACAAGAAAGCCTAGAGCTGCTTATGCAGACTCACTTCCCGGACTCGGTTCCAACCGAACGGGAAGAATGGCCAGATGAACCTGACACCAACCCTTCGGATCCGGAATGGGAATTTTCAGAACGAATTATTGGAGAAGATAGAATAAGATGGGCACTACAGAGCTTCTCCCCATTCAAATCACCAGGAAGCGACGGCATACATCCAGCACTACTCCAATGGGGCCTGGAAGAACTGCTGCCGCACCTGGTGGGACTGTTCAGGTCGTGCCTTGCACACCAGTACATCCCAAAAGACTGGAGAGAGGTAAAAGCCGTGCTCATCCCAAAAGCGGGGAGAATGGATTACACCACCCCCAAAGCATACCGGTCCATAAGCCTGACCTCGTTCTTACTAAAGACGATGGAAAGACTGTGCGAACGCCACCTGAGGGAAACAATTGCTGACACATTGCATCCCAACCAACAGGCATACACTCCAGGCAGATCCACCGACAGTGCCCTACACTTGGTCACCAGTCGGATTGAAAGATCGTTGGACAACAAAGAGTCCACCCTGGGTATATTTCTAGACATAGAAGGTGCATTTGATAAAACCACCTTCCAAAAGATTGATGCAGCCCTGACGGAAAGGAACGTACACCCCACCATCCGGGGCTGGATAGCAAACATGCTCTCAAACAGAGCAGTAAAAATCAGTGTGGGAGACAAGATGGTGAGATGTAAAGTCGCGAGAGGCTGTCCGCAGGGCGGAGTTTTATCTCCGCTGCTGTGGAACTTAGTTCTCGACAGTCTTTTGCGTCGACTCAACTCCCAAGGCTTCTACACCATTGCATACGCAGACGATTTAACAATCCTGCTTAGTGGTAAGTTCGAAAGCATCCTGTGCGACAGAGCACAGGAGGCGCTGAGAATAACTGAAAAATGGTGCAGAGAACACACTCTGTCTGCAAACCCCAGGAAGACAGAGATGGTTCTCTTCACGAAAAAAAGAAAGACGGAGAAGCTAAAAGCACCAAGCTTTCTAAACACAAAACTAAGCTTTGCGACCGAAGTGAAATACCTTGGAGTAACCTTTGATAGCAAGCTAACATGGAACCTTCACATCGACAGAAGGATAAAAAAGGCGTACATCTTCTACGAGCAGTGCCGCAGGACCGTGGGGAAAACCTGGGGAATGAAACCCAAGGTCCTGATGTGGGTATACACTGCAATTGTGAGACCGATGATTGCCTATGGTAGCGTCGTCTGGTGGCCAAAAAGTCAACAGACAACAGCCAAACACAAACTTAGCCGACCACAAAGAACCGCATGTCTGTGCATAACCGGCGCTATGCGGACAACACCGACACGAGCGATGGAAGTGATGTTGTGCTTGCCACCTCTTGATATCTATCTCGAGGAAACGGCACTGACAACGATGGCACGCCTCAAGAGTTTCGGTGTACAGTCCAGCGTAGGATGTGGCGAGATAAGGCGCCGACTGTGGGATGAGGCGGTCAAGAAGATACCTCAACTACAGGCAGGCACCAACGATATCTCCCCCCAGTTTGTCTTTAACAAACCCTACGCAATCGACATAAAACCAAACGAAACATCCGATGAAGAGACCATAAAGGTCTTCACGGATGGATCGAAAAAGAAAGAAGGAGCGGGCTGTGGAATATTTTCAAGAAGCCTGCGAATTCGAAGCAGCTGGACTATGGATAAATACGCCAGCGTAACGGATACCGAGCTGGCAGGTATATCCATAGCCGCAAAAGAAATTGCACGCAGACAGGCCAGCGGCAAAAAGATACGAATCTACACAGATAGTAGACAAGCACTACTGTCCCTTCAAAGATACAAAACTGTATCGAGGGCAGTATTAGAAACCCATAAAGCGCTCGCGGAGATCGCCACAGCGAACACAATTTCTGTTTGCTGGGTTAGAGGCCACGCGGAAAACATGGGTAACATAAAAGCTGACGAGTTGGCGGCGAGGGCAGCCAAAAGAAAGATCTTAGGCCCCTCAAATACGCTATCAACCTCAGCAAGAACAAAACTTATAAAGGAAAACACCCACTCTCAATTCAAAGAGAGATGGGATGACACAACCAGCTGTCGCCATGCCAAGGAATTACTAATGTATCCTAGCAAGGACGCAGCAAACAAATTTTTGACAATGACCAAGAAGAACCTGCGCCTCGCGACTGGCATTCTGACCGGGCACTGTCATTTAAGAAAACACCTTCACCAAATGAAGCTAGAACACACACCACTTTGTAGAGGATGTGAACAAGAAGACGAAACAGTGCAGCACGTACTTTGCGAATGCACTGCGCTTTCGTCCATCAGAGAATCCATACTTGGGGACAAATGGCCATCAATGGCCAACATAAGGGAGATCCCCCTGGGCACGGTGGTCAACTATTTCAACCAAATAGGATGGCTATCGACCCAGCTGGAGTGATCCCCTAACGGAGGCAGGACAAGGGGCCCGCTGGGGCCTAAGTCCAGTGGTCGCACAGACTACCCTCCACTAATTTACATACATACATACATACCAGAATCACCTAAATTACTTCGGCTACCGTAAATCACCCCCAACTCTTCCTTACCACAACAAACCAAACCATATCATCTTAAAATTACAAAAAAAGGTGTACAAATCCTAACAAACTATGCCAGACTCACCTAAATTACTTCGGCTACTCTAAATCATCACCAACTAACCCTTACCACAACAAACTAAACCCAATCACTTTTAAATTACAAAAAAATGCTGGTAACCATAGCAAACTATGCCAAACTCACCTAAATTACTTCGGCTATCAAAAATCACCCCCAACTACACTTTACAGCAACAAACTAAGCCCAATCACTTTAAAATTACAAAAAAATGCTAAAAAGCATAACAAACTATACCAGAATTACCTAAATTACTTCGGCTACCGTAAAGCACCCCCAACTATCCCTTACCACAACAAACCAAACCATATCATCTTAAAATTACAAAAAAAGGTGTACAAATCATAACAAACTATGCCAGACTCACCTAAATTACTTCGGCTACTCTAAATCATCACCAACTAACCCTTACCACAACAAACTAAACCCAATCACTTTTAAATTACAAAAAAATGCCAGTAACCATAGCAAACTATGCCAAACTCATCTAAATTACTTCAGCTACCATAAATCATCACCAACTAACCCTTACCACAACAAACTAAACCAAATCAATTTTAAATTACAAAAAAATGCTACTAACCATAGTAAACTATGCCAAACTCACCTAAATTACTTCGGCTATCAAAAATCACGCCCAACTACACTTTACAGCAACAAACTAAGCCCAATCACTTTAAAATTACAAAAAAATGCTAAAAATCATAACAAACTATACCAGAATCACCTAAATTACTTCGCCTACCGTAAGTCACCCGCAACTATCCCTTACCACAACAAACCAAACCATATCATCTTAAAATTACAAAAAAAGGTGTACAAATCATAACAAACTATGCCAGACTCACCTAAATTACTTCGGCTACTCTAAATCATCACCAACTAACCCTTACCACAACAAACTAAACCCAATCACTTTTAAATTCAAAAAAATGCTAGTAACCATAGAAAACTATGCCAAACTCACCTAAATTACATCGGCTACCATAAATCATCACCAACTAACCCTTACCACAACAAACTAAACCCAATCATTTTTAAATTACAAAAAAATGCTACTAACCATAGCAAACTATGCCAAACTCACCTAAATTACTTCGGCTATCAAAAATCACCCCCAACTACACTTTACAGCAACAAACTAAGCCCAATCACTTTAAAATTACAAAAAAATGCTAAAAAGCATAACAAACTATACCAGAATCACCTAAATTACTTCGGCTACCGTAAATCACCCCCAACTATCCCTTACCACAACAAACCAAACCATATCATCTTAAAATTACAAAAAAAGGTGTACAAATCATAACAAACTATGCCAGACTCACCTAAATTACTTCGGCTACTCTAAATCAACACCAACTAACCCTTACCACAACAAACTAAACCCAATCACTTTTAAATTACAAAAAAATTTTAGTAACCATAGCAAACTATGCCAAACTCACCTAAATTACTTCGGCTACCATAAATCATCACCAACTAACCCTTACCACAACAAACTAAACCCAATGACTTTTAAATTACAAAAAAATGCTAGTACCATAGCAAACTATGCCAAGCTCACCTAAATTACTTCGGCTACCATAAATCATCACCAACTAACCCTTACCACAACAAACTAAACCCAATCACTTTTAAATTACAAAAAAATGCTACTAACCATAGCAAACTATGCCAAACTCACCTAAATTACTTCGGCTATCAAAAATCACTTCCAACTACACTTTACAGCAACAAACTAAGCCCAATCACTTTGAAATTACAAAAAAATGCTAAAATTCATAACAAACTATACCAGAATCACCTAAATTACTTCGGCTACCGTAAATCACCCCCAACTATCCCTTACCACAACAAACCAAACCATATCATCTTAAAATTACAAAAAAAGGTGTACAAATCATAACAAACTATGCCAGACTCACCTAAATTACTTCGGCTACTCTAAATCATCACCAACTAACCCTTACCACAACAAACTAAACCCAATCACTTTTAAATTACAAAAAAATGCTAGTAACCATAGCAAACTATGCCAAACTCACTTAAATTACTTCGGCTACCATAAATTATCACCAACTATCCCTTACCACAACAAACCAAACCATATCATCTTAAAATTACAAAAAAGGTGTACAAATCATAACAAACTATGCCAGACTCACCTAAATTACTTCGGCTACTCTAAATCATCACCAACTAACCCTTACCACAACAAACTAAACCCAATCACTTTTAAATTACAAAAAAATGCTAGTAACCATAGAAAACTATGCCAAACTCACCTAAATTACTTCGGCTACCATAAATCATCACCAACTAACACTTACCACAACAAACTAAACCCAAGCACTTTTAAATTACAAAAAAATGCTAGTAACCATAGCAAACTATGCCAAACTCACCTAAATTACTTCGGCTACCATAAATCATCACCAACTAACCCTTACCACAACAAACTAAACCCAATCACTTTTAAATTACAAAAAAATGCTACTAATCATAGCAAACTATGCCAAACTTACCTAAATTACTTTGGCTATCAAAAATCACCCCCAACTACACTTTACAGCAACAAACTAAGCCCAATCACTTTAAAATTACAAAAAAATGATAAAAATCATAACAAACTATACCAGAATCATCTAAATTACTTCGGCTACCGTAAATCACCCCCAACTATCCTTAACCACAACAAACCAAACCATATCATCTTAAAATTACAAAAAAAGGTGTACAAATCATAACAAACTATGCCAGAATCGCCTAAATTACTTCGGCTACTCTAAATCATCACCAACTAACCCTTACCACAACAAACTAAACCCAATCTCATTTAAATTACAAAAAAATGCTAGTAACCATAGCAAACTATGCCTAACTCACCTAAATTACTTCGGCTACCATGAATCATCACCAACTAACCCTTACCACAACAAACTAAACCCAATCACTTTTAAATTACAAAAAAATGCTACTAACCATAGCAAACTATGCCAAACTCACCTAAATTACTTCGGCTATCAAAAATCACCCCCAACTACACTTTACAGCAACAAACTAAGCCCAATCACTTTAAAATTACAAAAAAATGCTAAAAATCATAACAAACTATACCAGAATCACCTAAATTACTTCGGCTACCGTAAATCACCCCCAACTATCCCTTACCACAACAAACCAAACCATATCATCTTAAAATTACAAAAAAAGATGTACAAATCATAACAAAATATGCCAGACTCACCTAAATTACTTCGGCTAATCTAAATCATCACCAACTAACCCTTACCACAACAAACTAAACCCAATCACTTTTAAATTACAAAAAAATGCTAGTAACCATAGCAAACTATGCCAAACTCACCTAAATTACTTCGGCTACCCTAAATCATCAACAACTAACCCTTACCACAACAAACTAAACCCAATCACTTTTAAATTACATAAAAATGCTAGTAACCATATCAAACTATGCCAAACTCACCTAAATTACTTCGGCTACCGTAAATCATCACCAACTAACCCTTACCACAACAAACTAAACCCAATCACTTTTAAATTACAAAAAAATGCTACTAACCATAGCAAACTATGCCAAACCCACCTAAATTACTTCGGCTATCAAAAATCACCCCCAACTACACTTTACAGCAACAAACTAAGCCCAATCACTTTAAAATTACAAAAAAATGCTAAAAATCATAACAAACTATACCAGAATCACCTAAATTACTTCGGCTACTTCGGCTACCGTAAATCACCCCCAACTATCCCTTACCACAACAAACCAAACCATATCATCTTAAAATTACAAAAAAAAGTGTACAAATGATAACAAACTATGCCAGACTCACCCAAATTACTTCGGCTACTCTAAATCATCACCAACTAACCCTTACCACAACAAACTAACCCCATCACGTTTAAATTACAAAAAAATGCTAGTAACCATAGCAAACTATGTCAAACTCACCTAAATTACTTCGGCTACCATAAATCATCACCAACTAACCCTTACCACAACAAACTAAACCCAATCACTTTTACATTACAAAAAAATGCTACTAACCATAGCAAACTATGCCAAACCCACCTAAATTACTTCGGCTATCAAAAATCACCCCCAACTACGCTTTACAGCAACAAACTAAGCCCAATCACTTTAAAATTACAAAAAAATGCTAAAAATTATAACAAACTATACCAGAATAACCTAAATTACTTCGGCTACCGTAAATCACCCCCAACTATCACTTACCACAACAAACCAAACCATATCATCTTAAAATTACAAAAAAAGATGTACAAATCATAACAAACTATGCCAGACTCACCTAAATTACTTCGGCTACTCTAAATCATCACCAACTAACCCTTACCACAACAAACTAAACCCAATCACTTTTAAATTACAAAAAAATGCTAGAAACCATAGCAAACTATGCCAAACTCACCTAAATTACTTCGGCTACCATAAATCATCACCAACTAACCCTTACCACAACAAACTAATCCCAATCACTTTTAAATTACAAAAAAATGCTACTAACCATAGCAAACTATGCCAAACTCACCTAAATTACTTCGGCTATCAAAAATCACCCCCAACTACACTTTACAGCAACAAACTAAGCCCAATCACTTTAAAATTACAAAAAAATGCTAAAAATCATAACAAACTATACCAGAATCACCTAAATTACTTCGGCTACCGTAAATCACCCCCAACTATTCCTTACCACAACAAACCAAACCATATCATCTTAAAATTACAAAAAAAGGTGTACAAATCATAACAAACTATGCCAGACTCACCTAAATTACTTCTGCTACTCTAAATCATCACCAACTAATCCTTACCACAACAAACTAAACCCAATCACTTTTAAATTACAAAAAAATGCTAGTAACCATAGCAAACTATGCCAAACTCACTTAAATTACTTCGGCTACCATAAATTATCACCAACTATCCCTTACCACAACAAACCAAACCATATCATCTTAAAATTACAAAAAAGGTGTACAAATCATAACAAACTATGCCAGACTCACCTAAATTACTTCGGCTACTCTAAATCATCACCAACTAACCCTTACCACAACAAACTAAACCCAATCACTTTTAAATTACAAAAAAATGCTAGTAACCATAGAAAACTATGCCAAACTCACCTAAATTACTTCGGCTACTCTAAATCATCACCAACTAACCCTTACCACAACAAACTAAACCCAATCACTTTTAAATTACAAAAAAATGCTAGTAACCATAGCAAACTATGCCAAACTCACCTAAATTACTTCGGCTACCATAAATCATCACCAACTAACCCTTACCACAACAAACTAAACCCAATCACTTTTAAATTACAAAAAAATGCTACTAACCATAGCAAACTATGTCAAACTCACCTAAATTACTTCGGCTATCAAAAATCACCCCCAACTACACTGTACAGCAACAAACTAAGCCCAATCACTTTAAAATTACAAAAAAATGCTAAAAATCATAACAAACTATACCAGAATCACCTAAATTACTTCGGCTACCGTAAATCACCCCCAACTATCCCTTACCACAACAAACCAAACCATATCATCTTAAAATTACAAAAAAAGGTGTACAAATCATAACAAACTATGCCAGACTCACCTAAATTATTACGGCTACTCTAAATCATCACCAACTAACCCTTACCACAACAAACTAAACCCAATCACTTTTAAATTACATAAAAATGCTAGTAACCATATCAAACTATGCCAAACTCACCTAAATTACTGCGGCTACCGTAAATCATCACCAACTAACCCTTACCACAACAAACTAAACCCAATCACTTTTAAATTACAAAAAAATGCTACTAATCATAGCAAACTATGCCAAACTTACCTAAATTACTTTGGCTATCAAAAATCACCCCCAACTACAATTTACAGCAACAAACTAAGCCCAATCACTTTAAAATTACAAAAAAATGATAAAAATCATAACAAACTATACCAGAATCATCTAAATTACTTCGGCTACCGTAAATCACCCCCAACTATCCTTAACCACAATAAACCAAACCATATCATCTTAAAATTACAAAAAAAGGTGTACAAATCATAACAAACTATGCCAGAATCGCCTAAATTACTTCGGCTACTCTAAATCATCACCAACTAACCCTTACCACAACCAACTAAACCCAACCAATTTAAATTACAAAAAATTGCTAGTAACCATAGCAAACTATGCCAAACTTACCTAAATTACTTCGGCTACCATAAATCATCACCAACTAACCCTTACCACAACAAACTAAACCAAATCACTTTTAAATTACAAAAAAATGCTACTAACTATAGCAAACTATGCCAAACTCACCTAAATTACTTCGGCTATCAAAAATCACCCCCAACTACACTTTACAGCAACAAACTAAGCCCAATCACTTTAAAATTACAAAAAAATGCTAAAAATCATAACAAACTATACCAGAATCACCTAAATTACTTCGGCTACCGTAAATCACCCCCAACTATCCCTTACCACAACAAACCAAACCATATGATCTTAAAATTACAAAAAAAGATGTACAAATCATAACAAACTATGCCATACTCACCTAAATTACTTCTTCTACTCTAAATCAACACCAACTAACCCTTACCACAACAAACTAAACCCAATCTCATTTAAATTACAAAAAATGCTTGTAACCATAGCAAACTATGCCTAACTCACCTAAATTACTTCGGCTACCATGAATCATCACCAACTAACCCTTACCACAACAAACTAAACCCAATCACTTTTAAATTACAAAAAAATGCTACTAACCATAGCAAACTATGCCAAACTCACCTAAATTACTTCGGCTATCAAAAATCACCCCCAACTACACTTTACAGCAACAAACTAAGCCCAATCACTTTAAAATTACAAAAAAATGCTAAAAATCATAACAAACTATACCAGAATCACCTAAATTACTTCGGCTACCGTAAATCACCCCCAACTATCCCTTACCACAACAAACCAAACCTTATCATCTTAAAATTACTAAAAAAGATGTACAAATCATAACAAACTATGCCAGACTCACCTAAATTACTTCGGCTACTCTAAATCATCACCACCTAACCCTTACCACAACAAACTAAACCCAATCACTTTCAAATTACAAAAAAATGCTAGAAACCATAGCAAACTATGCCAAACTCACCTAAATTACTTCGGCTACCATAAATCATCACCAACTAACCCTTACCACAACAAACTAAACCCAATCACTTTTAAATTACATAAAAATGCTACTAAGTATAGCAAACTATGCCAAACTCACCTAAATTACTTCGGCTTTCAAAAATCACCCCCAACTACACTTTACAGCAACAAACTAAGCCCAATCACTTTAAAATTACAAAAAATGCTAAAAATCATAACAAACTATACCAGAATTACCTAAATTACTTCGGCTACTTCGGCTACCGTAAATCACCCCCAATTATCCCTTACCACAACAAACCAAACCATATCATCTTAAAATTACAAAAAAAGGTGTACAAATCATAACAAACTATGCCAGACTCACCTAAATTACTTCGGCTACTCTAAATCATCACCAACTAACCCTTACCACAACAAACTAAACCCATTCACTTTTAAGTTACAAAAAAATGCTAGTAACCATAGAAAACTATGCCAAACTCACCTAAATTACTTCGGCTACCATAAATCATCACCAACTAACCCTTACCACAACAAACTAAACCCAATCACTTTTAAATTACAAAAAAATGCTACTAACCATAGCAAACTATGCCAAACTCACCTAAATTACTTCGGCTATCAAAAATCACCCCCAACTACACTTTACAGCAACAAACTAAGCCCAATCACTTTAAAATTACAAAAAAATGCTAAAAATTATAACAAACTATACCAGAATCACCTAAATTACATCGGCTACCGTAAATCACCCCCAACTATCCCTTACCACAACAAACCAAACCTTATCATCTTAAAATTACTAAAAAAGATGTACAAATCATAACAAACTATGCCAGACTCACCTAAATTACTTCGGCTACTCTAAATCATCACCACCTAACCCTTACCACAACAAACTAAACCCAATCACTTTCAAATTACAAAAAAATGCTAGAAACCATAGCAAACTATGCCAAACTCACCTAAATTACTTCGGCTACCATAAATCATCACCAACTAACCCTTACCACAACAAACTAAACCCAATCACTTTTACATTACAAAAAAATGCTACTAACCATAGCAAACTATGCCAAACCCACCTAAATTACTTCGGCTATCAAAAATCACCCCCAACTACGCTTTACAGCAACAAACTAAGCCCAATCACTTTAAAATTACAAAAAAATGCTAAAAATTATAACAAACTATACCAGAATAACCTAAATTACTTCGGCTACCGTAAATCACCCCCAACTATCACTTACCACAACAAACCAAACCATATCATCTTAAAATTACAAAAAAAGATGTACAAATCATAACAAACTATGCCAGACTCACCTAAATTACATCGGCTACTCTAAATCATCACCAACTAACCCTTACCACAACAAACTAAACCCAATCACTTTTAAATTACAAAAAAATGCTAGAAACCATAGCAAACTATGCCAAACTCACCTAAATTACTTCGGCTACCATAAATCATCACCAACTATCCCTTACCACAACAAACTAATCCCAATCACTTTTAAATTACAAAAAAATGCTACTAACCATACCAAACTATGCCAAACTCACCTAAATTACTTCGGCTATCAAAAATCACCCCCAACTACACTTTACAGCAACAAACTAAGCCCAATGACTTTAAAATTACAAAAAAATGCTAAAAATCATAACAAACTATACCAGAATCACCTAAATTACTTCGGCTACCGTAAATCACCCCCAACTATTCCTTACCACAACAAACCAAACCATATCATCTTAAAATTACAAAAAAAGGTGTACAAATCATAACAAACTATGCCAGACTCACCTAAATTACTTCGGCTACTCTAAATCATCACCAACTAATCCTTACCACAACAAACTAAACCCAATCACTTTTAAATTACAAAAAAATGCTAGTAACCATAGCAAACTATGCCAAACTCACCTAAATTACTTTGGGTACCATAAATCATCACCAACTAACTCTTACCAGAACAAACTAAACCCAATCACTTTTAAATTACAAAAAGATGCTAGTAACCATAGCAAACTATGCCAAACTCACCTAAATTACTTCGGCTACCATAAATCATCACCAACTAACCCTTACCACAACAAACTAAACCCAATCACTTTTAAATTACAAAAAAATGCTACTAACCATAGCAAACTATGCCAAACTCACTTAAATTACTTCGACTATCAAAAATCACCCCCAAGTACACTTTACAGCAACAAACTAAGCCCAATCACTTTAAAATTACAAAAAATTTTAAAAATCATAACAAACTATACCAGAATCACCTAAATTACTTCGGCTACTTCGGCTACCGTAAATCACCCCCAACTATCCCTTACCACAACAAACCAAACCATATCATCTTAAAATTACAAAAAAAGGTGTTCAAATCATAACAAACTATGCCAGACTGACCTAAATTACTTCGGCTACTCTAAATCATCACCAACTAACCCTTACCACAACAAACTAAACCCAATCACATTTAAATTACAAAAAAATGCTAGTAACCATAGCAAACTATGCCAAACTCACCTAAATTACTTCGGCTACCATAAATCATCACCAACTAACCCTTACCACAACAAACTAAACCCAATCACTTTTAAATTACAAAAAAATGCTACTAACCATAGCAAACTATGCCAAACTCACCTAAATTACTTCGGCTATCAAAAATAACCCCCAACTACACTGTACAGCAACAAACTAAGCCCAATCACTTTAAAATTACAAAAAAATGCTAAAAATCATAACAAACTATACCAGAATCACCTAAATTACTTCGGCTACCGTAAATCACCCCCAACTATCCCTTACCACAACAAACCAAACCATATCATCTTAAAATTACAAAAAAAGGTGTACAAATCATAACAAACTATGCCAGACTCACCTAAATTATTACGGCTACTCTAAATCATCACCAACTAACCCTTACCACAACAAACTAAACCCAATCACTTTTAAATTACAAAAAAATGCTAGTAACCATAGCAAACTATGCCAAACTCACCTAAATTATTTCGGCTACCATAAATCATCACAAACTAACCCTTACCACAACAAACTAAACCCAATCAATTTTAAATTACAAAAAAATGCTAAAAATTATAACAAACTATACCAGAATCACCTAAATTACTTCGGCTACCGTAAATCACCCCCAACTATCCCTTACCACAACAAACCAAACCATATCATCTTAAAATTACAAAAAAAGGTGTACAAATCATAACAAACTATGCCAGACTCACCTAAATTACTTCGGCTACCCTAAATCATCACCAACTAACCCTTACCACAACAAACTAAACCCAATCACTTTTAAATTACAAAAAAATGCTAGTAACCATAGCAAACTATGCCAAACTCACCTAAATTATTTCGGCTACCATAAATCATCACCAACTAACCCTTACCACAACAAACTAAACCCAATCACTTTTAAATTACAAAAAAATGCTAAAAATCATAACAAACTATACCAGAATCACCTAAATTACTTCGGCTACCGTAAATCACCCCCAACTATCCCTTACCACAACAAACCAAACCATATCATCTTAAAATTACTAAAAAAGGTGTACAAATCATAACAAACTATGCCATACTCACCTAAATTACTTCGGCTACTCTAAATCATCACCAACTAACCCTTACCACAACAAACTAAACCCAATCACTTTTAAATTACAAAAAAATGCTAGTAACCATAGCAAACTATGCCAAACTCACCTAAATTATTTCGGCTACCATAAATCATCACCAACTAACCCTTACCACAACAAACTAAACCCAATCACTTTTAAATTACAAAAAAATGCTACTAACCATAGCAAACTATGCCAAACTCACCTAAATTACTTCGGCTATCAAAAATCACACCCAACTACACTTTACAGCAACAAACTAAGCCCAATCACTTTAAAATTACAAAAAAATGCTAAAAATCATAACAAACTATACCAGAATCACCTAAATTACTTCGGCTACCGTAAATCACCCCCAACTATCCCTTACCACAACAAACCAAACCATATCATCTTAAAATTACAAAAAAAGGTGTACAAATCATAACAAACTATGCCAGACTCACCTAAATTACTTCGGCTACTCTAAATCATCACCAACTAACCCTTACCACAACAAACTAAACCCAATCTCTTTTAAATTACAAAAAAATGCTAGTAACCATAGCAAACTATGCCAAATTCACCTAAATTACTTCGGCTACCATAAATCATCACCAACTAACCCTTACCACAACAAACTAAACCCAATCACTTTTAAATTACAAAAAAATGCTACTAACCATAGCAAACTATGCCAAACTCACCTAAATTACTTCGGCTATCAAAAATCACCCCCAACTACACTTTACAGCAACAAACTAAGCAAAATCATTTTAAAATTACAAAAAAATGCTAAAAATCATAACAAACTATACCAGAATCACCTAAATTACCAAACCATATTATCTTAAAATTACAAAAAAAGGTGTACAAATCATAACAAACTATGCCAGACTCACCTAAATTACTTCGGCTACTCTAAATCATCACCAACTAACCCTTACCACAACAAACTAAACCCAATCACTTTTAAATTACAAAAAAATGCTAAAAAAAATAACAAACTATACCAGAATCACCTAAATTACTTCGGCTACCGTAAATCAACCCCAACTATCCCTTACCACAACAAATCACTTTAAAATTACAAAAAAATATTAAAAATCATAACAAACTATACCAGAATCACCTAAATTACTTCGGCTATCGTAAATCACCCCCAACTATCTCTTACCATAACAAACCAAACCATATCATCTTAAAATTACTAAAAAAGGTGTACAAATCATAACAAACTATGCCAGACTTACCTAAATTACTTCGGCTACTCTAAATCATCTCCAACTAACCCTTACCACAACAAACTAAACCCAATCACTTTTAAATTACAAAAAAATGCTAGTAACCTTAGCAAACTATGCCAAACTCACGTAAATTACTTCGGTTACCATAAATCATCACCAACTAACCCTTACCACAACAAACTAAACCCAATCACTTTTAAATTACAAACAAATACTACTAATGATAGCAAACTATGCCAAACTCACTTAAATTACTTCGGCTATCAAAAATCACCCCCAACTACACTTTACAGCAACAAACTAAGCCCAATCACTTTAAAATTACAAAAAAATGCTAAAAATCATAACAATCTATACCAGAATCACCTAAATTACTTCGGCTACCGTAAATCACCCCCAACTATCCCTTACCACAACAAACCAAACCATATCATCTTAAAATTACAAAAAAAGGTGTACAAATCATAACAAACTATGCCAGACTCACCTAAATTACTTCGGCTACTCTAAATCATCACCAACTAACCCTTACCACAACAAACTAAACCCAATCACTTTTAAATTACAAAAAAATGCTAGTAGCCATAGCAAACTATGCCAAACTCACCTAAATTACTTCGGCTACCATACATCATCACCAACTAACCCTTACCACAACAAACTAAACCCAATCACTTTTAAATTACAAAAAAATGCTACTAACCATAGCAAACTATGCCAAACTCACCTAAATTACTTCGGCTATCAAAAAACACCCCCAACTACACTTCACAGCAACAAACTAAGTTCAATCACTTTAAAATTACAAAAAAATGCTAAAAATCATAACAAACTATACCAGAATCACCTAAATTACCAAACCATATTATCTTAAAATTACAAAAAAAGGTGTACAAATCATAACAAACTATGCCAGACTCACCTAAATTACTTCGGCTACTCTAAATCATCACCAACTAACCCTTACCACAACAAACTAAACCCAATCACTTTTAAATTACAAAAAAATGCTAGTAACCATAGCAAACTATGCCAAACTCACCTAAATTACTTCGGCTACCATAAATCATCACCAACTAACCCTTACCACAACAAACTAAACCCAATCACTTTTAAATTACAAAAAAATGCTAAAAAAAATAACAAACTATACCAGAATCACCTAAATTACTTCGGCTACCGTAAATCAACCCCAACTATCCCTTACCACAACAAATCACTTTAAAATTACAAAAAAATATTAAAAATCATAACAAACTATACCAGAATAACCTAAATTACTTCGGCTATCGTAAATCACCCCCAACTATCCCTTACCATAACAAACCAAACCATATCATCTTAAAATTACTAAAAAAGGTGTACAAATCATAACAAACTATGCCAGACTTACCTAAATTACTTCGGCTACTCTAAATCATCTCCAACTAACCCTTACTACAACAAACTAAACCCAATCACTTTTAAATTACAAAAAAATGCTAGTAACCATAGCAAATTATGCCAAACTCACCTAAATTACTTCGGCTACCATAAATCATCACCAACTAACCCTTACCACAACAAACTAAACCCAATCACTTTTAAATTACAAAAAAATGCTAAAAAAAATAACAAACTATACCAGAATCACCTAAATTACTTCGGCTACCGTAAATCAACCCCAACTATCCCTTACCACAACAAACCAAACCATATCATCTTAAAATTACTAAAAAAGGTGTACAAATCATAACAAACTATGCCAGACTCACCTAAATTACTTCGGCTACTCTAAATCATCACCAACTAACCCTTACCACAACAAACTAAACCCAATCACTTTTAAATTACAAAAAAATGCTAGTAACCATAGCAAACTATGCCAAACTCACCTAAATTACTTCGGCTACCATAAATCATCACCAACTATCCCTTACCACAACAAACTAAACCCAATCACTTTTAAATTACAAAAAAATGCTACTAACCATAGCAAACTATGCCAAACTCACCTAAATTACTTCGGCTATCAAAAATCACCCCCAACTACACTTTACAGCAACATATTAAGCCCAATCACTTTAAAATTACAAAAAAATGCTAAAAATCATAACAAACTATACCAGAATCACCTAAATTACTTCGGGTACCGTAAATCACCCCCAACTATCCCTTACCACAACAAACCAAACCATATCATCTTAAAATTACAAAAAAAGGTGTACAAATCATAACAAACTATGCCAGACTCACCTAAATTACATCGGCTACTCTAAATCATCACCAACTAACCCTTACCACAACAAACTAAACCCAACCACTTTTAAATTAAAAAAAATGCTTGTAACCATAGCAAACTATGCCAAACTCACCTAAATTACTTCGGCTATCACAAATCACCCCCAGCTACACTTTACAGCAACAAACTAAGCCCAATCACTTTAAAATAACAAAAAAATGCTAAAAATCATAACAAACTATACCAGAATCACCTAAATTACTTCGGCTACCGTAAATCACCCCCAACTATCCCTTACCACAACAAACCAAACCATATCATCTTAAAATTACAAAAAAAGGTGTACAAACCATAACAAACTATGCCAGACTCACCTAAATTACTTCGGCTACTCTAAATCATCACCAACCAACCCTTACCACAACAAACTAAACCCAATCACTTTTAAATTACAAAAAAATGCTAGTAACTATAGCAAACTATGCCAAACTCACCTAAATGACTTCGGCTACCATAAATCATCACCAACTAACCCTTACCACAACAAACTAAACCCAATCACTTTTAAATTACAAAAAAATGCTAGTAACCATAGCAAACTATGCCAAACTCACCTAAATTACTTCGGCTACTCTAAATCATCACCAAATAACCCATACCACAACAAACTAAACCCAATCACTTTTAAATTACAAAAAAATGCTACTAACCTTAGCAAACTATGCCAAACTCACCTAAATTACTTCGGCTATCAAAAATCACCCCCAACTACACTTTACAGCAACAAACTAAGCCCAATCACTTTAAAATTACAAAAAAATGTTAAAAATCATAACAAACTATACCAGAATCACCAAAATTACTTCGGCTACCGTAAATCACCCCAACTATCCCTTACCACAACAAACCAAACCATATCATCTTAAAATTACAAAAAAAGGTGTACAAATCATAACAAACTATGCCAAACTCACCTAAATTCCTTCGGCTACCATAAATCATCACCAACTAACCCTTACCACAACAAACTAAACCCAATCACTTTTAAATTACAAAAAAATCCTACAAACCATAGCAAATTGTGCCAAACACACCTAAATTACTTCGGCTATCAAAAATCACCCCCAACTACACTTTATAGCAACAAACTAAGCCCAATCACTTTAAAATTACAAAAAAATGCTAAAAATCATAACAAACTATACCAGAATCACCTAAATTACTTCGGCTACCGTAAATCACCCCCAACTATCCCTTACCACAACAAACCAAACCATATCATCTTAAAATTACAAAAAAAGGTGTACAAATCATAACAAACTATGCCAGACTCACCTAAATTACTTCGGCTACTCTAAATCATCACCAAATAACCCATACCACAACAAACTAAACCCAATCACTTTTAAATTACAAAAAAATGCTAGTAACCATAGCAAACTATGCCAAACTCACCTAAATTACTTCGGCTACTATAAATCATTACCAACTAACCCTTACCACAACAAACTAAACCCAATCACTTTTAAATTACAAAAAAATGCTACAAACCTTAGCAAACTATGCCAAACTCACCTAAATTACTTCGGCTATCAAAAATCACCCTCAACTACACTTTACAGCAACAAACTAAGCCCAATCACTTTAAAATTACAAAAAAATGTTAAAAATCATAACAAACTATACCAGAATTACCTAAATTACTTCAGCTACCGTAAGTCACCCCCAACTATCCCTTACCACAACAAACCAAACCATATCACCTTAAAATTACAAAAAAAGGTGTACAAATCATAACAAGCTATGCCAGACTCACCTAAATTACTTCGGCTACTCTAAATCATCACCAACTAACCCTTACCACAACAAACTTAACCCAATCACTTTTAAATTACAAAAAAATGCTAGTAACCATAGCAAACTATGCCAAACTCACCTAAATTACTTCGGCTACCATAAATCATCACCAACTAACCCTTACCACAACAAACTTAACCCAATCACTTTTAAATTAAAAAAAAATACTAGTAACCATAGCAAACTATGCCAAACTCACCTAAATTACTTCGGCTACCATAAATCATCATTAACTAACCCTTACCATAACAAACTAAACCCAATCACTTTTAAATTACAAAAAAATGCTACTAACCATAGCAAACTATGCCAAACTCACCTAAATTACTTCGGCTATCAAAAATCACCCCCAACTACACTTTACAGCAACAAACTAAGCCCAATCACTTTAAAATTACAAAAAAATGCTAAAAATCATAACAAACTATACCAGAATCACCTAAATTACTTCGGCTACCGTACATCACCCTCAACTATCCCTTACCACAACAAACCAAACCATATCATCTTAAAATTACAAAAAAAGGTGTACAAATCATAACAAACTATGCCAGACTCACCTAAATTACTTCGGCTACTCTAAATCATCACCAACTAACCCTTACCACAACAAACTAAACCCAATCACTTTTAAATTACAAAAAAATGCTAGTAACCATAGCAAACTATGCCAAACTCACCTAAATTACTTCGGCTATCAAAAATCACCCCCAACTACACTTTACAGCAACAAACTAAGCCCAATCACTTTAAAATTACAAAAAAATGCTAAAAATCATAACAAACTATACCAGAATCACCTAAATTACTTCGGCTACCGTAAATCATCCTCAACTATCCCTTACCACAACAAACCAAACCATATCATCTTAAAATTACAAAAAAAGGTGTACAAATCATAACAAACTATGCCAGACTCACCTTAATTACTTCGGCTACTCTAAATCATCACCAACTAACCCTTACCACAACAAACTAAACCCAATCACTTTTAAATTACAAAAAAATGCTAGTAACCATAGCAAACTATGCCAAACTCACCTAAATTACTTCGGCTACCATAAATCATCACCAACTAACCCTTACCACAACAAACTAAACCCAATCACTTTTAAATTACAAAAAAATGCTACTAACCATAGCAAACTATGCCAAACTCACCTAAATTACTTCGGCTATCCAAAATCACCCCCGACTACACTTTACAGCAACAAACTAAGCCCAATCACTTTAAAATTACAAAAAAATGCTAAAAATCATAACAAACTATACCAGAATCACCTAAATTACTTCGGCTACCGTAAATCACCCCCAACTATCCCTTACCACAACAAACCAAACCATATCATCTTAAAATTACAAAAAAAGGTGTACAAATCATAACAAACTATGCCAGACTCACCTAAATTTCTTCGGCTACTCTAAATCATCACCAAATAACCCATACCACAACAAACTAAACCCAATCACTTTTAAATTACAAAAAAATGCTAGTAACCATAGCAAACTATGCCAAACTCACCTAAATTACTTCGGCTACTATAAATCATTACCAACTAACCCTTACCACAACAAACTAAACCCAATCACTTTTAAATTACAAAAAAATGCTACAAACCTTAGCAAACTATGCCAAACTCACCTAAATTACTTCGGCTATCAAAAATCACCCTCAACTACACTTTACAGCAACAAACTAAGCCCAATCACTTTAAAATTACAAAAAAATGTTAAAAATCATAACAAAGTATACCAGAATTACCTAAATTACTTCAGCTACCGTAAGTCACCCCCAACTATCCCTTACCACAACAAACCAAACCATATCACCTTAAAATTACAAAAAAAGGTGTACAAATCATAACAAGCTATGCCAGACTCACCTAAATTACTTCGGCTACTCTAAATCATCACCAACTAACCCTTACCACAACAAACTTAACCCAATCACTTTTAAATTACAAAAAAATGCTAGTAACCATAGCAAACTATGCCAAACTCACCTAAATTACTTCGGCTACCATAAATCATCACCAACTAACCCTTACCACAACAAACTTAACCCAATCACTTTTAAATTAAAAAAAAATACTAGTAACCATAGCAAACTATGCCAAACTCACCTAAATTACTTCGGCTACCATAAATCATCATTAACTAACCCTTACCATAACAAACTAAACCCAATCACTTTTAAATTACAAAAAAATGCTACTAACCATAGCAAACTATGCCAAACTCACCTAAATTACTTCGGCTATCAAAAATCACCCCCAACTACACTTTACAGCAACAAACTAAGCCCAATCACTTTAAAATTACAAAAAAATGCTAAAAATCATAACAAACTATACCAGAATCACCTAAATTACTTCGGCTACCGTACATCACCCTCAACTATCCCTTACCACAACAAACCAAACCATATCATCTTAAAATTACAAAAAAAGGTGTACAAATCATAACAAACTATGCCAGACTCACCTAAATTACTTCGGCTACTCTAAATCATCACCAACTAACCCTTACCACAACAAACTAAACCCAATCACTTTTAAATTACAAAAAAATGCTAGTAACCATAGCAAACTATGCCAAACTCACCTAAATTACTTCGGCTATCAAAAATCACCCCCAACTACACTTTACAGCAACAAACTAAGCCCAATCACTTTAAAATTACAAAAAAATGCTAAAAATCATAACAAACTATACCAGAATCACCTAAATTACTTCGGCTACCGTAAATCATCCTCAACTATCCCTTACCACAACAAACCAAACCATATCATCTTAAAATTACAAAAAAAGGTGTACAAATCATAACAAACTATGCCAGACTCACCTTAATTACTTCGGCTACTCTAAATCATCACCAACTAACCCTTACCACAACAAACTAAACCCAATCACTTTTAAATTACAAAAAAATGCTAGTAACCATAGCAAACTATGCCAAACTCACCTAAATTACTTCGGCTACCATAAATCATCACCAACTAACCCTTACCACAACAAACTAAACCCAATCACTTTTAAATTACAAAAAAATGCTACTAACCATAGCAAACTATGCCAAACTCACCTAAATTACTTCGGCTATCCAAAATCACCCCCGACTACACTTTACAGCAACAAACTAAGCCCAATCACTTTAAAATTACAAAAAAATGCTAAAAATCATAACAAACTATACCAGAATCACCTAAATTACTTCGGCTACCGTAAATCACCCCCAACTATCCCTTACCACAACAAACCAAACCATATCATCTTAAAATTACAAAAAAAGGTGTACAAATCATAACAAACTATGCCAGACTCACCTAAATTTCTTCGGCTACTCTAAATCATCACCAACTAACCCTTACCACAACAAACTAAATCCAATCACTTTTAAATTACAAAAAAATGCTAGTAACCATAGCAAACTATGCCAAACTCACCTAAATTACTTCGGCTACCATAAATCATCACCAACTAACCGTTACCAAAACAAACTAAACCCAATCACTTTTAAATTACAAAAAAATGCTACTAACCATAGCAAACTATGCCAAACTCACCTAAATTACTTCGGCTATCAAAAATCACCCTTAACTACACTTTACAGCAACAAACTAAGCCCAATCACTTTAAAATTACAAAAAAATGCTAAAAATCATAACAAACTATACCAGAATCACCTAAATTACTTCGGCTACCGTAAATCACCCCCAACTATCCCTTACCACAACAAACCAAACTATATTATTTTAAAATTACAAAAAAAGGTGTACAAATCATAACAAACTATGCCAAACTCACCTAAATTACTTCGGCTACCATAAATCATCACCAACTAACCCTTACCACAACAAACTAAACCCAATCACTTTTAAATTACAAAAAAATGCTACTAATTATAGCAAACTATGCCAAACTCACCTAAATTACTTCGGCTATCAAAAATCACCCTCAACTACACTTTACAGCAACAAACAAAGCCCAATCACTTTAAAATTACAAAAAAATGCTAAAAATCATAACAAACTTTACCAGAATCACCTAAATTACTTCGGCTACCGTAAATCACCCCCAACTATCCCTTACCACAACAAACCAAACCATATCATCTTAAAATTACAAAAAAAGGTGTACAAATCATAATAAACTATGCCAGACTAACCTAAATTACTTCGGCTACTCTAAATCATCACCAACTAACCCTTACCACAACAAACTAAACCCAATCATTTTTAAATTACAAAAAAATGTTAGTAACCATAGCAAACTATGCCAAACTCACCTAAATTACTCCGGCAACCAGAAATCATCACCAACTAACCCTTACCACAACAAACTAAACCCAATCACTTTTAAATTACAAAAATATGCTACTAACCATAGCAAACTATGACAAACTCACCTAAATTACTTTGGCTATCAAAAATCACCCCCAACTACACTTTACAGCAACAAACTAAACCCAATCACTTTAAAATTACAAAAAAATGCTAAAAATCATAACAAACTATACCAGAATCACCTAAATTACTTCGGCTACCGTAAATCACCCCCAACTATCCCTTACCACAACAAACCAAACCATATCATCTTAAAATTACAAAAAAGGTGTACAAATCATAACAAACTATGCCAAACTCACCTAAATTACTTCGGCTATCAAAAATCACCCCCAACTACACTTTACAGCAACAAACTAAGCCCAATCACTTTAAAATTAAAAAAAAATGCTAAAATCATAACAAACTATACCAGAATCATCTAAATTACTTCGGCTACCGTAAATCACCCCCAACTATCCCTTACCACAACAAACTAAACCATATCATCTTAAAATTACAAAAAAAGGTGTACAAATCATAACAAACTGTGCCAGACTCACCTAAATTACTTCGGTTACTCTAAATCATCACCAACCAACCCTTACCACAACAAACTAAACCCAATCACTTTTAAATTACAAAAAAATACTAGTAACCATAGCAAACTATGCCAAACTCACCTAAATTACTCCGGCAACCATAAATCATCACCAACTAACCCTTACCACAACAAACTAAACCCAATCACTTTTAAATTACAAAAAAATGCTACTAACCATAGTAAACTATGACAAACTCACCTAAATTACTTCGGCTATCAAAAATCACCCCCAACTACACTTTACAGCAACAAACTAAACCCAATCACTTTAAAATTACAAAAAATGCTAAAAATCATAACAAACTATTCCAGAATTACCTAAATTACTTCGGCTACCGTAAATCACCCCTAACTATCCCTTACCACAACAAACCAAACCATATAATCTTAAAATTACAAAAAAGGTGTACAAATCATAACAAACTATGCCAGACTCACCTAAATTACTTCGGCTACTCTAAATCATCACCAACTAACCCTTACAACAACAAACTAAACCCAATCACTTTTAAATTACAAAAAAATGCTTGTAACCATAGCAAACTATGCCAAACTCACCTAAATTACTTCGGCTACCATAAATCATCACCAACTAACCCTTACCACAACAAACTAAACCCAATCACTTTTAAATTACAAAAAAATGCTACTAACCATAGCAAACTATGCTAAACTCACCTAAATTACTTCGGCTATCAAAAATCACCCCCAACTACACTTTACATCAACAAACTAAGCCCAATCACTTTAAAATTACAAAAAAATGCTAAAATCATAACAAACTATACCAGAATCACCTAAATTACTTTGGCTACCGTAAATCACCCCCAACTATCCCTTACCACAACAAACCAAACCATATCATCTTAAAATTACAAAAAAAGGTGTACAAATCATAACAAACTAGGCCAGACTCACCTAAATTACTTCGGTTACTCTAAATCATCACCAACTAACCCTTACCACAACAAACTAAACCCAATCACTTTTAAATTACAAAAAAATGCTAGTAACCACAGCAAACTATGCCAAACTCACCTAAATTACTTCGGCTACCATAAATCATAACCAACTACTAACCCTTACCAAAACAAACTAATCCCAATCATTTTTAAATTACAAAAAAATGCTACTAACCATAGCAAACTATGCCAAACTCACCTAAACTACTTCGGCTATCAAAAATCACCCCCAAATACACTTTACAGCAACAAACTAAGCCCAATCACTTTAAAATTACAAAAAAATGCTAAAAATCATAACAAACTATACCAGAATCACCTAAATTACTTCGGCTACCGTAAATCACCCCCAACTATCCCTTACCACAACAAACCAAACCATATCATCTTAAAATTACAAAAAAGGTGTTCAAATCATAACAAACTATGCCAGACTCACCTAAATTACTTCGGCTACTCTTAATCATCACCAACTAACCCTTACCACAACAAACTAAACCCAATGACTTTTAAATTACAAAAAAATGCTAGTAACCATAGCAAACTATGCCAAACTCACCTAAATTACTTCGGCTACCATAAATCATCACCAACTAACCCTTACCACAACAAACTAAACCCAATCACTTTTAAATTACAAAAAAATGCTACTAACCATTGCAAACTATGCCAAACTCACCTAAATTACTTCGGCTATCAAAAATCACCCCCAACTACACTTTACAGCAACAAACTAAGCCCAATCACTTTAAAATTACAAAAAAATGCTAAAAATCATAACAAACTATACCAGAATCACCTAAATTACTTCGGCTACCGTAAATCACCCCCAACTAACCCTTACCACAACAAACCAAACCATATCATCGTAAAATTACAAAAAAAGGTGTACAAATCATAACAAACTATGCCAGACTCACCTAAATTACATAGGCTACTCTAAATCATCACCAACTAACCCTTACCACAACAAACTAAACCCAATTATTTTTAAATTACAAAAAAATACTAGTAACCATAGCAAACTATGCCAAACTCACCTAAATTACTTCGGCTACCATAAATCATCACCAACTAACCCTTACCACAACAAACTAAACCAAATCACTTTTAAATTACAAAAAAATGCTACTAACCATAGCAAACTATGCCAAACTCACCTAAATTACTTCGGTTATCAAAAATCACCCCCAACTACACTTTACAGCAACAAACTAAGCCCAATCACTTTCAAATTACAAAAAAATGCTAAAAATCATAACAAACTATACCAGAATCACCTAAATTACTTCGGCTACCGTAAATCACCCCCAACTATCCCTTACCATAACAAACCAAACCATATCATTTTAAAATTACAAAAAAAGGTGTACAAATCATAACAAACTATGCCAGACTCACCTAAATTACTACGGCTACTCTAAATCATCACCAACTAACCCTTACCACAACAAACTAAACCCAATCACTTTTAAATTACAAAAAAATGCTACTAACCATAGCAAACTATGCCAAACTCACCTAAATTACTTCGGCTACCATAAATCATCACCAACTAACCCTTACCACAACAAACTAAACCCAATCACTTTTAAATTAGAAAAAAATGCTACTAACCATAGCAAACTATGCCAAACTCACTTAAATTACTTCGGCTGTCAAAAATCACCCCCAACTACACTTTACAGCAACAAACTAAGCCCAATCACTTTAAAATTACAAAAAAATGCTAAAAATCATAACAAACTATACTATACTATACCAGAATCACCTAAATTACTTCGGCTACCGTAAATCACCCCCAACATCCCTTACCACAACAAACCAAACCATATCATCTTAAAATTACAAAAAAAGGTGTACAAATCATAACAAACTATGCCAGACTCACCTAAATTACTTCGGTTACTCTAAATCATCACCAACTAACTCTTACCACAACAAACTAAACCCAATCACTTTTAAATTACAAAAAAATGCTACTAACCATAGCAAATTATGACAAACTCACCTAAATTACTTCGGCTATCAAAAATCACCCCCAACTACACTTTACAGCAACAAACTAAACCCAATCACTTTAAAATTACAAAAAAATGCTAAAAATCATAACAAACTATTCCAGAATCACCTAATTACTTCGACTACCGTAAATCACCCCCATCTATCCCTTACCACAACAAACCAAACCATATCATCTTAAAATTACAAAAAAGGTGTACAAATCATAACAAACTATGCCAGACACACCTAAATTACTTCGGCTACTCTATATCATCACCAACTAACCCTTACCACAACAAACTAAACCCAATCACTTTTAAATTACAAAAAAATGCTAGTAACCATAGCAAACTATGCCAAACTCACCTAAATTACTTCGGCTACCATAAATCATCACCAACTAACCCTTACCACAACAAACTAAACCCAATCACTTTTAAATTACAAAAAAATGCTACTAACCATAGCAAACTATGCCAAACTCACCTAAATTACTTCGGCTATCAAAAATCACCCCCAACTACACTTTACATCAACAAACTAAGCCAAATCACTTTAAAATTACAAAAAAATGCTAAAAATCATAACAAACTATACCAGAATCACCTAAATTACTTCGGCTACCGTAAATCACCCCCAACTATCCCTTACCACAACAAGCCAAACCATATCATCTTAAAATTACAAAAAAAGGTGTACAAATCATAACAAACTAGGCCAGACTCACCTAAATTACTTCGGTTACTCTAAATCATCACCAACTAACCCTTACCACAACAAACTAAACCCAATCACTTTTAAATTACAAAAAAATGCTAGTAACCATAGCAAACTATGCCAAACTAACCTAAATTACTTCGGCTACCATAAATCATCACCAACTAACCCTTACCACAACAAACTAAACCCAATCAATTTTAAATTACAAAAAAATGCTACTAACCATAGCAAACTATGCCAAACTCACCTAAATTACTTCGGTTATCAAAAATCACCCCCAACTACACTTTACAGCAACAAACTAAGCCCAATCACTTTAAAATTACAAAAAAATGCTAAAAATCATAACAAACTATACCAGAATCACCTAAATTACTTCGGCTACCGTAAATCACCCCCAACTATCCCTTACCACAACAAACCAAACCATATCATCTTAAAATTACAAAAACAGGTGTACAAATCATAACAAACTAGGCCAGACTCACCTAAATTACTTCGGCTACTCTAAATCATCACCAACTAACCCTTACCACAACAAACTAAACCCAATCACTTTTAAATTACAAAAAAATGCTAGTAACCATAGCAAACTATGCCAAACTCACCTAAATTACTTCGGCTACCATAAATCATCACCAACTAACCCTTACCACAACAAACTAATCCCAAACATTTTTAAATTACAAATAAATGCTACTAACCATAGCAAACTATGCCAAACTCACCTAAATTACTTCGGCTATCAAAAATCACCCCCAAATACACTTTACAGCAATAAACTAAGCCCAATCACTTTAAAATTACAAAAAAATGCTAAAAATCATAACAAACTATACCAGTATCACCTAAATTACTTCGGCTACCGTAAATCACCCCCAACTATCCCTTACCACAACAAACCAAACCATATCATCTTAAAATTACAAAAAAAGGTGTACAAATCATAACAAACTATGCCAGACTCACCTAAATTACTTCGGCTACTCTAAATCATCACCAACTAACCCTTACCACAACAAACTAAACCCAATCACTTTTAAATTACAAAAAAATGCTAGTAACCATAACAAACTATGCCAAACACACATAAATTACTTCGGCTACCATAAATCATCACCAACTAACCCTTACCACAACAAACTAAACCCAATCACTTTTAAATTACCAAAAAATGCTACTAACCATAGCGAACTATGCCAAACTCACCTAAATTACTTCGGCTATCAAAAATCACCCCCAACTACACTTTACAGCAACAAACTAAGCCCAGTCACTTTAAAATTACAAAAAAATGCTAAAAATTATAACAAACTATACCAGAATCACCTAAATTACTTCGGCTACCGTAAATCACCCCCAACTATCCCTTACCACAACAAACCAAACCATATCATTTAAAAATTACAAAAAAAGGTGTACAAATCATAACAGACTATGCCAGACTCACCTAAATTACTTCGGCTACTCTAAATCATCACCAACTAATTCTTACCAAAACAAACTAAGCCCAATCGCTTTAAAATTACAAAAAAATGCTAAAAGTCATAACAAACTATACCAGAATCACCTAAATTACTTCGGCTACCGTAAATCACCCCCAACTATCCCTTACCACAACAAACCAAACCATATCATTTTAAAATTACAAAAAAAGGTGTACAAATCATAACAAACTATGCCAGACTTACCTAAATTACTTCGGCTACTCTAAATCATCACCAACTAATCCTTACCACAACAAACTAAACCCAATCACTTTTAAATTACAAAAAAATGCTAGTAACCATCGCAAACTATGCCAAACTCACCTAAATTACTTCGGCTATCAAAAATCACCCCCAACTACACTTTACAGCAACAAACTAAGCCCAGTCACTTTAAAATTACAAAAAAATGCTAAAAATCATAACAAACTATACCAGAATCACCTAAATTACTTCGGCTACCGTAAATCACCCCCAACTATTCCTTACCACAACAAACCAAACCATATCATCTTAAAATTACAAAAAAAGGTGTACAAATCATAACAAAGTATGCCAGACTCACCTAAATTACTTCGGCTACTCTAAATCATCACCAACTAACCCTTACCACAACAAACTAAACCCAATCACTTTTAAATATCAAAAAAATGCTACTAACCTTAGCAAACTATGCCAAACTCACCTAATTTACTTCGGCTATCAAAAATCACCCCCAACTACACTTTACAGCAACAAACTAAACCCAATCACTTTAAAATTACAAAAAAATGCTAAAAATCATAACAAACTATACCAGTATCACCTAAATTACTTCGGCTACCGTAAATCACCCCCAACTATCCCTTACCACAACAAACCAAACCATATCATCTTAAAATTACAAAAAAAGGTGTACAAATCATAACAAACTATGCCAGACTCACCTAAATTACTTCGGCTACTCTAAATCATCACCAACTAACCCTTACCACAACAAACTAAACCCAATCACTTTTAAATTACAAAAAAATGCTAGTAACCATAACAAACTATGCCAAACACACATAAATTACTTCGGCTACCATAAATCATCACCAACTAACCCTTACCACAACAAACTAAACCCAATCACTTTTAAATTACCAAAAAATGCTACTAACCATAGCGAACTATGCCAAACTCACCTAAATTACTTCGGCTATCAAAAATCACCCCCAACTACACTTTACAGCAACAAACTAAGCCCAGTCACTTTAAAATTACAAAAAAATGCTAAAAATTATAACAAACTATACCAGAATCACCTAAATTACTTCGGCTACCGTAAATCACCCCCAACTATCCCTTACCACAACAAACCAAACCATATCATTTAAAAATTACAAAAAAAGGTGTACAAATCATAACAGACTATGCCAGACTCACCTAAATTACTTCGGCTACTCTAAATCATCACCAACTAATTCTTACCAAAACAAACTAAGCCCAATCGCTTTAAAATTACAAAAAAATGCTAAAAGTCATAACAAACTATACCAGAATCACCTAAATTACTTCGGCTACCGTAAATCACCCCCAACTATCCCTTACCACAACAAACCAAACCATATCATTTTAAAATTACAAAAAAAGGTGTACAAATCATAACAAACTATGCCAGACTTACCTAAATTACTTCGGCTACTCTAAATCATCACCAACTAATCCTTACCACAACAAACTAAACCCAATCACTTTTAAATTACAAAAAAATGCTAGTAACCATCGCAAACTATGCCAAACTCACCTAAATTACTTCGGCTATCAAAAATCACCCCCAACTACACTTTACAGCAACAAACTAAGCCCAGTCACTTTAAAATTACAAAAAAATGCTAAAAATCATAACAAACTATACCAGAATCACCTAAATTACTTCGGCTACCGTAAATCACCCCCAACTATTCCTTACCACAACAAACCAAACCATATCATCTTAAAATTACAAAAAAAGGTGTACAAATCATAACAAAGTATGCCAGACTCACCTAAATTACTTCGGCTACTCTAAATCATCACCAACTAACCCTTACCACAACAAACTAAACCCAATCACTTTTAAATATCAAAAAAATGCTACTAACCTTAGCAAACTATGCCAAACTCACCTAATTTACTTCGGCTATCAAAAATCACCCCCAACTACACTTTACAGCAACAAACTAAACCCAATCACTTTAAAATTACAAAAAAATGCTAAAAATCATAACAAACTACACCAGAATCACCTAAATTACTTCGGCCACCGTAAATTACCCCCAACTATCCCTTACCACAAAAAACCAAACCATATCATCTTAAAATTACAAAAAAAGTGTACAAATCATAACAAACTATGCCAGACTCACCTAAATTACTTCGGCTACTCTAAATCATCACCAACTAACCCTTACCACAACAAACTAAACCCAATCACTTTTAAATTACAAAAAAATGCTACTAACCATAGCAAACTATGCCAAACTCACCTAAATTACTTCGGCTACCATAAATCATCACCAACTAACCCTTACCACAACAAACTAAACCCAATCACTTTTAAATTACAAAAAAATGCTACTAACCATAGCAAACTATGCCAAACTCACCTAAATTACTTCGGCTATCAAAAATCACCCCCAACTACACTTTACAGCAACAAACTAAGCGCAATCATTTTAAAATTACAAAAAAATGCTAAAAATCATAACAAACTATTCCAGAATCACCTAAATTACTTCGGCTAACGTAAATCACCCCCAACTATCCCTTACCACAACAAACCAAACCATATCATCTTAAAATTACAAAAAAAGGTGTACAAATCATAACAAACTATGCCAGACTCACCTAAATTACTTCGGCTACTCTAAATCATCACCAACTAACCCTTACCACAACAAACTAAACCCAAGCACTTTTAAATAAACAAAAAAATGCTAGTAACCATAGCAAATTATGCCAAACTCACCTAAATTACTTCGGCTACCATAAATCATCACCAACTAACCCTTACCACAACAAACTAAACCCAATCACTTTTAAATTACAAAAAAATGCTACTAACCATAGCAAACTATGCCAAACTCACCTAAATTACTTCGGCTATCAAAAATCACCCCCAACTACACTTTACAGCAACAAACTAAGCCCAATCACTTTAAAATTACAAAAAAATGCTAAAAATCATAACAAACTATACCAGAATCACCTAAATTACTTCGGCTACCGTAAATCACCCCCAACTATTCCTTACCACAACAAACCAAACCATATCATCTTAAAATTACAAAAAAAGGTGTACAAATCATAACAAACTCTGCCAGACTCACCTAAATTACTTCGGCTACTCTAAATCATCACCAACTAACCCCTACCACAACAAACTAAACCCAATCACTTTTAAATTACAAAAAAATGCTACTAACCATAGCAAACTATGCCAAACTCACCTAAATTACTTCGGCTATCAAAAATCACTCCCAACTACACTTTACAGCAACAAACTAAGCCCAATCACTTTAAAATTACGAAAAAATGCTAAAAATCATAACAAACTATACCAGAATCACCTAAATTACTTCGGCTACCGTAAATCACCCCCAACTATCTCTTACCACAACAAACCAAACCATATCATCTTAAAATTACAAAAAAAGGTGTACAAATCATAACAAACTATGCCAGACTCACCTAAATTACTTCGGCTACTCTAAATCATCACCAACTAACCCTTACCACAACAAACTAAACCCAATCACTTTTAAATTACAAAAAAAATGCTAGTAACCATAGCAAACTATGCCAAACTCACCTAAATTACTTCGGCTACCATAAATCATCACCAACTAACCCTTACCACAACAAACTAAACCCAATCACTTTTAAATTACAAAAAAATGCTACTAACCATAGAAAACTATGCCAAACTCACCTAAATTATTTCGGCTATCAAAAATCACCCCCAACTACACTTTACAGCAACAAACTAAGCCCAATTACTTTAAAATTCCAAAAAAATGCTAAAAATCATAACAAACTATACCAGAATCACCTAAATTACTTCGGCTACCGTAAATCACCCCCAACTATCCCTTACCACAACAAACCAAACCATATCATCTTAAAATTACAAAAAAAGGTGTACAAATCATAACAAACTATGCCAGACTCACCTAAATTACTTCGGCTACTCTAAATCATCACCAACTAACCCTTACCACAACAAACTAAACCCAATCACTTTTAAATTACAAAAAAATGCTAGTAACCATAGCAAACTATGCCAAACTCACCTAAATTACTTCGGCTACCATAAATCATCACCAACTAACCCTTACCACAACAAACTAATCCCAATCATATTTAAATTACAAAAAAATACTAGTAACCATAGCAAACTATGCCAAACTCACCTAAATTACTTCGGCTACCATAAATCATCACCAACTAACCCTTACCACAACAAACTAATCCCAATCATTTTTAAATTACAAAAAAATGCTACTTACAATAGCAAACTATGCCAAACTCACCTAAATTACTTCGGCTATCAAAAATCACCCCCAAATACACTTTACAGCAACAAACTAAGCCCAATCACTTTAAAATTACAAAAAAATGCTAAAAACCATAACAAACTATACCAGAATCACCTAAATTACTTCGGCTACCGTAAATCACCCCCAACTATCCCTTACCACAACAAACCAAACCATATCATCTTAAATTACAAAAAAAGGTGTATAAATCATAACAAACTATGCCAGACTCACCTAAATTACTTCGGCTACTCTAAATCATCACCAACTAACCCTTACCACACAAACTAAACCCAATCACTTTTAAATTACAAAAAAATGCTAGTAACCATAGCAAACTATGCCAAACTCACCTAAATTACTTCGGCTATCAAAAATCACCCCCAACTACACTTTACAGCAACAAACTAAGCCTTTAAAATTACAAAAAAATGCTAAAAATCATAACAAACTATACCAGAATCACCTAAATTACTTCGGCTACCGTAAATCACCCCCAACTATCCCTTACCACAACAAACCAAACCATATCATCTTAAAATTACAAAAAAAGGTGTACAAATCATAACAAACTATGCCAGACTCACCTAAATTACTTCGGCTACTCTAAATCATCACCAACTAACCCTTACCACAACAAACTAAACCCAATCACTTTTAAATTACAAAAAAATGCTAGTAACCATAGCAAACTATGCCAAACTCACCTAAATTACTTCGGCTACCATAAATCATCACCAACTAACCCTTACCACAACAAACTAATCCCAATCATATTTAAATTACAAAAAAATGCTAGTAACCATAGCAAACTATGCCAAACTCACCTAAATTACTTCGGCTACCATAAATCATCACCAACTAACCCTTACCACAACAAACTAATCCCAATCATTTATAAATTACAAAAAAATGCTACTAACCATAGCAAACTATGCCAAACTCACCTAAATTACTTCGGCTATCAAAAATCACCCCCAACTACACTTTACAGCAACAAACTAAGCCCAATCACTTTAAAATTACAAACAAAATGCTAAAAATCATAACAAACTATACCAGAATCACCTAAATTACTTCGGCTACCGTAAATCACCCCCAACTATCCCTTACCACAACAAACCAAACCATATCATCTTAAAATTACAAAAAAAAGTGTACAAATCATAACAAACTATGCCAGACTCACCTAAATTACTTCGGCTACTCTAAATCATCACCAACTAACCCTTACCACAACAAACTAAACCCAATCACTTTTAAATTACAAAAAAATGCTAGTAACCATAGCAAACTATGCCAAACTCACCTAAATTACTTCGCCTACCATAAATCATCACCAACTAACACCACAACAAACTAAACCCAATCACTTTTAAATTACAAAAAAATGCTACTAACCATAGCAAACTATGCCAAACTCACCTAAATTACTTCGGCTATCAAAAATCACCCCCAACTACACTATACAGCAACAAACTAAGCCCAATCACTTTAAAATTACAAAAAAATGCTAAAAATCATAACAAACTATACCAGAATCACCTAAATTACTTCGGCTACCGTAAATCACCCCCAACTATTCCTTACCACAACAAACCAGACCATATCATCTTAAAATTACAAAAAAAGGTGTACAAATCATACCAAACTCTGCCAGACTCACCTAAATTACTTCGGCTACTCTAAATCATCACCAACTAACCCTTACCACAACAAACTAAACCCAATCACTTTTAAATTACAAAAAAATGCTACTAACCATAGCAAACTATGCCAAACTCACCTAAATTACTTCGGCTATCAAAAATCACTCCCAACTACACTTTACAGCAACAAACTAAGCGCAATCATTTTGAAATTACAAAAAAATGCTAAAAATCATAACAAACTATTCCAGAATCACCTAAATTACTTCGGCTACCGTAAATCACCCCCAACTATCCCTTACCACAACAAACCAAACCATATCATCTTAAAATTACAAAAAAAGGTGTACAAATCATAACAAACTATGCCAGACTCACCTAAATTACTTCGGCTACTCTAAATCATCACCAACTAACCCTTACCACAACAAACTAAACCCAATCACATTTAAATTACAAAAAAATGCTAGTAACCATAGCAAATTATGCCAAACTCACCTAAATTACTTCGGCTACCATAAATCATCACCAACTAACCCTTACCACAACAAACTAAACCCAATCACTTTTAAATTACAAAAAAATGCTACTAACCATAGCAAACTATGCCAAACTCACCTAAATTACTTCGGCTATCAAAAATCACCCCCAACTACACTTTACAGCAACAAACTAAGCCCAATCACTTTAAAATTACAAAAAAATGCTAAAAATCATAACAAACTATACCAGAATCACCTAAATTACTTCGGCTACCGTAAATCACCCCCAACTATTCCTTACCACAACAAACCAAACCATATCATCTTAAAATTACAAAAAAAGGTGTACAAATCATAACAAACTCTGCCAGACTCACCTAAATTACTTCGGCTACTCTAAATCATCACCAACTAACCCTTACCACAACAAACTAAACCCAATCACTTTTAAATTACAAAAAAATGCTACTAACCATAGCAAACTATGCCAAACTCACCTAAATTACTTCGGCTATCAAAAATCACCCCCAACTACACTTTACAGCAACAAACTAAGCCCAATCACTTTAAAATTACGAAAAAATGCTAAAACTCATAACAAACTATACCAGAATCACCTAAATTACTTCGGCTACCGTAAATCACCCCCAACTATCCCTTACCACAACAAACCAAACAATATCATCTTAAAATTACAAAAAAAGGTGTACAGATCATAACAAACTATGCCAGACTCACCTAAATTACTTCGGCTACTCTAATTCATCACCAACTAACCCTTGCCACAACAAACTAAACCCAATCACTTTTAAATTACAAAAAAATGCTAGTAACCATAGCAAACTATGCCAAACTCACCTAAATTACTTCGGCTACCATAAATCATCACCAACTAACCCTTACCACAACAAACTAAACCCAATCACTTTTAAATTACCAAAAAATGCTACTAACCATAGCAAACTATGCAAAACTCACCTAAATTACTTCGGCAATCAAAAATCACCCCCAACTACACTTTACAGCAACAAACTAAGCCCAATCACTTTAAAATTACAAAAAAAAGCTAAAAATCATAACAAACTATACCAGAATCACCTACATTACTTCGGCTACCGTAAATCACCCCCAACTATCCCTTACCACAAAAAACCAAACCATATCATCTTAAAATTACAAAAAAAGTGTACAAATCATAACAAACTATGCCAGACTCACCTAAATTACTTCGGCTACTCTAAATCATCACCAACTAACCCTTACCACAACAAACTAAACCCAATCACTTTTAAATTACAAAAAAATGCTAGTAACCATAGCAAACTATGCCAAACTCACCTAAATTACTTCGGCTACCATAAATCATCACCAACTAACCCTTACCACAACAAACTAAACCCAATCACTTTTAAATTACAAAAAAATGCTAGTAACCAGAGCAAACTATGCCAAACTCACCTAAATTACTTCGGCTATCAAAAATCACCCCCAACTACACTTTACAGCAACAAACTAAGCGCAATCATTTTGAAATTACAAAAAAATGCTAAAAATCATAACAAACTATTCCAGAATCACCTAAATTACTTCGGCTACCGTAAATCACCCCCAACTATCCCTTACCACAACAAACCAAACCATATCATCTTAAAATTACAAAAAAAGGTGTACAATTCATAGCAAACTATGCCAGACTCACCTAAATTACTTCGGCTACTCTAAGTCATCACCAACTAACCCTTACCACAACAAACTAAGCCCAATCGCTTTAAAATTACAAAGAAATGCTAAAAATCATAACAAACTATACCAGAATCACCTAAATTACTTCGGCTACCGTAAATCACCCCCAACTATCCCTTACCACAACAAACCAAACCATATCATCTTAAAATTACAAAAAAAGGTGTACAAATCATAACAAACTATGCCAGACTTACCTAAATTACTTCGGCTACTCTAAATCATCACCAACTAACCCTTACCACAACAAACTAAACCCAATCACTATTAAATTACAAAAAAATGCTAGTAACCATAGCAAACTATGCCAAACTCACCTAAATTACTTCGGCTATCAAAAGTCACCCCCAACTACACTTTACAGCAACAAACTAAGCCCAATCACTTTAAAATTACAAAAAAATGCTAAAAATCATAACAAACTATACCAGAATCACCTAAATTACTTCGGCTACCGTAAATCACCCCCAACTATCCCTTACCACAACAAACCAAACCATATCATCTTAAAATTACAAAAAAAGGTGTACAAATCATAACAAACTATGCCAGACTCACCTAAATTACTTCGGCTACTCTAAATCATCACCAACTAACCCTTACCACAACAAACTAAACCCAATCACTTTTAAATTACAAAAAAATGCTAGTAACCATAGCAAACTATGCCAAACTCACCTAAATTACTTCGGCTACCATAAATCATCACCAACTAACCCTTACCACAACAAACTAATCCCAATCATATTTAAATTACAAAAAAATGCTAGTAACCATAGCAAACTATGCCAAACTCACCTAAATTACTTCGGCTACCATAAATCATCACCAACTAACCCTTACCACAACAAACTAATCCCAATCATTTTTAAATTACAAAAAAATGCTACTAACCATAGCAAACTATGCCAAACTCACCTAAATTACGTCGGCTATAAAAATTACCCCCAACTACACTTTACAGCAACAAACTAAGCCCAATCACTTTAAAATTACAAACAAAATGCTAAAAATCATAACAAACTATACCAGAATCACCTAAATTACTTCGGCTACCGTAAATCACCCCCAACTATCCCTTACCACAACAAACCAAACCATATCATCTTAAAATTACAAAAAAAGGTGTACAAATCATAACAAACTATGCCAGACTCACCTAAATTACTTCGGCTACTCTAAATCATCACCAACTAACCCTTACCACAACAAACTAAACCCAATCACTTTTAAATTACAAAAAAATGCTAGTAACCATAGCAAACTATGCCAAACTCACCTAAATTACTTCGCCTACCATAAATCATCACCAACTAACACTACAACAAACTAAACCCAACCACTTTTAAATTACAAAAAAATGCTACTAACCATAGCAAACTATGCCAAACTCACCTAAATTACTTCGGCTATCAAAAATCACCCCCAACTACACTTTACAGCAACAAACTAAGCCCAATCACTTTAAAATTACAAAAAAATGCTAAAAATCATAACAAACTATACCAGAATCACCTAAATTACTTCGGCTACCGTAAATCACCCCCAACTATTCCTTACCACAACAAACCAAACCATATCATCTTAAAATTACAAAAAAAGGTGTACAAATCATAACAAACTCTGCCAGACTCACCTAAATTACTTCGGCTACTCTAAATCATCACCAACTAACCCTTACCACAACAAACTAAACCCAATCACTTTTAAATTACAAAAAAATGCTACTAACCATAGCAAACTATGCCAAACTCACCTAAATTACTTCGGCTATCAAAAATCACTCCCAACTACACTTTACAGCAACAAACTAAGCGCAATCATTTTGAAATTACAAACAAATGCTAAAAATCATAACAAACTATTCCAGAATCACCTAAATTACTTCGGCTACCGTAAATCACCCCCAACTATCCCTTACCACAACAAACCAAACCATATCATCTTAAAATTACAAAAAAAGGTGTACAAATCATAACAAACTATGCCAGACTCACCTAAATTACTTCGGCTACTCTAAATCATCACCAACTAACCCTTACCACAACAAACTAAACCCAATCACTTTTAAATTACAAAAAAATGCTAGTAACCATAGCAAACTATGCCAAACTCACCTAAATTACTTCGGCTACCATAAATCATCACCAACTAACCCTTACCACAACAAACTAAACCCAATCACTTTTAAATTACAAAAAAATGCTACTAACCATAGCAAACTATGCCAAACTCACCTAAATTACTTCGGCTATCAAAAATCACCCCCAACTACACTTTACATCAACAAACTAAGCCAAATCACTTTAAAATTACAAAAAAATGCTAAAAATCATAACAAACTATACCAGAATCACCTAAATTACTTCGGCTACCGTAAATCACCCCCAACTATCCCTTACCACAACAAGCCAAACCATATCATCTTAAAATTACAAAAAAAGGTGTACAAATCATAACAAACTAGGCCAGACTCACCTAAATTACTTCGGTTACTCTAAATCATCACCAACTAACCCTTACCACAACAAACTAAACCCAATCACTTTTAAATTACAAAAAAATGCTAGTAACCATAGCAAACTATGCCAAACTAACCTAAATTACTTCGGCTACCATAAATCATCACCAACTAACCCTTACCACAACAAACTAAACCCAATCAATTTTAAATTACAAAAAAATGCTACTAACCATAGCAAACTATGCCAAACTCACCTAAATTACTTCGGTTATCAAAAATCACCCCCAACTACACTTTACAGCAACAAACTAAGCCCAATCACTTTAAAATTACCAAAAAATGCTAAAAATCATAACAAACTATACCAGAATCACCTAAATTACTTCGGCTACCGTAAATCACCCCCAACTATCCCTTACCACAACAAACCAAACCATATCATCTTAAAATTACAAAAACAGGTGTACAAATCATAACAAACTAGGCCAGACTCACCTAAATTACTTCGGCTACTCTAAATCATCACCAACTAACCCTTACCACAACAAACTAAACCCAATCACTTTTAAATTACAAAAAAATGCTAGTAACCATAGCAAACTATGCCAAACTCACCTAAATTACTTCGGCTACCATAAATCATCACCAACTAACCCTTACCACAACAAACTAATCCCAAACATTTTTAAATTACAAATAAATGCTACTAACCATAGCAAACTATGCCAAACTCACCTAAATTACTTTGGCTATCAAAAATCACCCCCAAATACACTTTACAGCAATAAACTAAGCCCAATCACTTTAAAATTACAAAAAAATGCTAAAAATCATAACAAACTATACCAGTATCACCTAAATTACTTCGGCTACCGTAAATCACCCCCAACTATCCCTTACCACAACAAACCAAACCATATCATCTTAAAATTACAAAAAAAGGTGTACAAATCATAACAAACTATGCCAGACTCACCTAAATTACTTCGGCTACTCTAAATCATCACCAACTAACCCTTACCACAACAAACTAAACCCAATCACTTTTAAATTACAAAAAAATGCTAGTAACCATAGCAAACTATGCCAAACACACATAAATTACTTCGGCTACCATAAATCATCACCAACTAACCCTTACCACAACAAACTAAACCCAATCACTTTTAAATTACAAAAAAATGCTACTAACCATAGCGAACTATGCCAAACTCACCTAAATTACTTCGGCTATCAAAAATCACCCCCAACTACACTTTACAGCAACAAACTAAGCCCAGTCACTTTAAAATTACAAAAAAATGCTAAAAATTATAACAAACTATACCAGAATCACCTAAATTACTTCGGCTACCGTAAATCACCCCCAACTATCTCTTACCACAACAAACCAAACCATATCATTTTAAAATTACAAAAAAAGGTGTACAAATCATAACAGACTATGCCAGACTCACCTAAATTACTTCGGCTACTCTAAATCATCACCAACTAATTCTTACCAAAACAAACTAAGCCCAATCGCTTTAAAATTACAAAAAAATGCTAAAAGTCATAACAAACTATACCAGAATCACCTAAATTACTTCGGCTACCGTAAATCACCCCCAACTATCCCTTACCACAGCAAACCAAACCATATCATTTTAAAATTACAAAAAAAGGTGTACAAATCATAACAAACTATGCCAGACTTACCTAAATTACTTCGGCTACTCTAAATCATCACCAACTAATCCTTACCACAACAAACTAAACCCAATCACTTTTAAATTACAAAAAAATGCTAGTAACCATAGCAAACTATGCCAAACTCACCTAAATTACTTCGGCTATCAAAAATCACCCCCAACTACACTTTACAGCAACAAACTAAGCCCAGTCACTTTAAAATTACAAAAAAATGCTAAAAATCATAACAAACTATACCAGAATCACCTAAATTACTTCGGCTACCGTAAATCACCCCCAACTATTCCTTACCACAACAAACCAAACCATATCATCTTAAAATTACAAAAAAAGGTGTACAAATCATAACAAAGTATGCCAGACTCACCTAAATTACTTCGGCTACTCTAAATCATCACCAACTAACCCTTACCACAACAAACTAAACCCAATCACTTTTAAATATCAAAAAAATGCTACTAACCTTAGCAAACTATGCCAAACTCACCTAATTTACTTCGGCTATCAAAAATCACCCCCAACTACACTTTACAGCAACAAACTAAACCCAATCACTTTAAAATTACAAAAAAATGCTAAAAATCATAACAAACTACACCAGAATCACCTAAATTACTTCGGCCACCGTAAATTACCCCCAACTATCCCTTACCACAAAAAACCAAACCATATCATCTTAAAATTACAAAAAAAGTGTACAAATCATAACAAACTATGCCAGACTCACCTAAATTACTTCGGCTACTCTAAATCATCACCAACTAACCCTTACCACAACAAACTAAACCCAATCACTTTTAAATTACAAAAAAATGCTACTAACCATAGCAAACTATGCCAAACTCACCTAAATTACTTCGGCTACCATAAATCATCACCAACTAACCCTTACCACAACAAACTAAACCCAATCACTTTTAAATTACAAAAAAATGCTACTAACCATAGCAAACTATGCCAAACTCACCTAAATTACTTCGGCTATCAAAAATCACCCCCAACTACACTTTACAGCAACAAACTAAGCGCAATCATTTTAAAATTACAAAAAAATGCTAAAAATCATAACAAACTATTCCAGAATCACCTAAATTACTTCGGCTAACGTAAATCACCCCCAACTATCCCTTACCACAACAAACCAAACCATATCATCTTAAAATTACAAAAAAAGGTGTACAAATCATAACAAACTATGCCAGACTCACCTAAATTACTTCGGCTACTCTAAATCATCACCAACTAACCCTTACCACAACAAACTAAACCCAAGCACTTTTAAATAAACAAAAAAATGCTAGTAACCATAGCAAATTATGCCAAACTCACCTAAATTACTTCGGCTACCATAAATCATCACCAACTAACCCTTACCACAACAAACTAAACCCAATCACTTTTAAATTACAAAAAAATGCTACTAACCATAGCAAACTATGCCAAACTCACCTAAATTACTTCGGCTATCAAAAATCACCCCCAACTACACTTTACAGCAACAAACTAAGCCCAATCACTTTAAAATTACAAAAAAATGCTAAAAATCATAACAAACTATACCAGAATCACCTAAATTACTTCGGCTACCGTAAATCACCCCCAACTATCTCTTACCACAACAAACCAAACCATATCATCTTAAAATTACAAAAAAAGGTGTACAAATCATAACAAACTCTGCCAGACTCACCTAAATTACTTCGGCTACTCTAAATCATCACCAACTAACCCCTACCACAACAAACTAAACCCAATCACTTTTAAATTACAAAAAAATGCTACTAACCATAGCAAACTATGCCAAACTCACCTAAATTACTTCGGCTATCAAAAATCACTCCCAACTACACTTTACAGCAACAAACTAAGCCCAATCACTTTAAAATTACGAAAAAATGCTAAAAATCATAACAAACTATACCAGAATCACCTAAATTACTTCGGCTACCGTAAATCACCCCCAACTATCTCTTACCACAACAAACCAAACCATATCATCTTAAAATTACAAAAAAAGGTGTACAAATCATAACAAACTATGCCAGACTCACCTAAATTACTTCGGCTACTCTAAATCATCACCAACTAACCCTTACCACAACAAACTAAACCCAATCACTTTTAAATTACAAAAAAATGCTAGTAACCATAGCAAACTATGCCAAACTCACCTAAATTACTTCGGCTACCATAAATCATCACCAACTAACCCTTACCACAACAAACTAAACCCAATCACTTTTAAATTACAAAAAAATGCTACTAACCATAGAAAACTATGCCAAACTCACCTAAATTATTTCGGCTATCAAAAATCACCCCCAACTACACTTTACAGCAACAAACTAAGCCCAATTACTTTAAAATTCCAAAAAAATGCTAAAAATCATAACAAACTATACCAGAATCACCTAAATTACTTCGGCTACCGTAAATCACCCCCAACTATCCCTTACCACAACAAACCAAACCATATCATCTTAAAATTACAAAAAAAGGTGTACAAATCATAACAAACTATGCCAGACTCACCTAAATTACTTCGGCTACTCTAAATCATCACCAACTAACCCTTACCACAACAAACTAAACCCAATCACTTTTAAATTACAAAAAAATGCTAGTAACCATAGCAAACTATGCCAAACTCACCTAAATTACTTCGGCTACCATAAATCATCACCAACTAACCCTTACCACAACAAACTAATCCCAATCATATTTAAATTACAAAAAAATACTAGTAACCATAGCAAACTATGCCAAACTCACCTAAATTACTTCGGCTACCATAAATCATCACCAACTAACCCTTACCACAACAAACTAATCCCAATCATTTTTAAATTACAAAAAAATGCTACTTACAATAGCAAACTATGCCAAACTCACCTAAATTACTTCGGCTATCAAAAATCACCCCCAAATACACTTTACAGCAACAAACTAAGCCCAATCACTTTAAAATTACAAAAAAATGCTAAAAACCATAACAAACTATACCAGAATCACCTAAATTACTTCGGCTACCGTAAATCACCCCCAACTATCCCTTACCACAACAAACCAAACCATATCATCTTAAAATTACAAAAAAAGGTGTACAAATCATAACAAACTATGCCAGACTCACCTAAATTACTTCGGCTACTCTAAATCATCACCAACTAACCCTTACCACACAAACTAAACCCAATCACTTTTAAATTACAAAAAATGCTAGTAACCATAGCAAACTATGCCAAACTCACCTAAATTACTTCGGCTATCAAAAATCACCCCCAACTACACTTTACAGCAACAAACTAAGCCTTTAAAATTACAAAAAAATGCTAAAAATCATAACAAACTATACCAGAATCACCTAAATTACTTCGGCTACCGTAAATCACCCCCAACTATCCCTTACCACAACAAACCAAACCATATCACCTTAAAATTACAAAAAAAGGTGTACAAATCATAACAAACTATGCCAGACTCACCTAAATTACTTCGGCTACTCTAAATCATCACCAACTAACCCTTACCACAACAAACTAAACCCAATCACTTTTAAATTACAAAAAAATGCTAGTAACCCTAGCAAACTATGCCAAACTCACCTAAATTACTTCGGCTACCATAAATCATCACCAACTAACCCTTACCACAACAAACTAATCCCAATCATATTTAAATTACAAAAAAATGCTAGTAACCATAGCAAACTATGCCAAACTCACCTAAATTACTTCGGCTACCATAAATCATCACCAACTAACCCTTACCACAACAAACTAATCCCAATCATTTATAAATTACAAAAAAATGCTACTAACCATAGCAAACTATGCCAACCTCACCTAAATTACTTCGGCTATCAAAAATCACCCCCAACTACACTTTACAGCAACAAACTAAGCCCAATCACTTTAAAATTACAAACAAAATACTAAAAATCATAACAAACTATACCAGAATCACCTAAATTACTTCGGCTACCGTAAATCACCCCCAACTATCCCTTACCACAACAAACCAAACCATATCATCTTAAAATTACAAAAAAAAGTGTACAAATCATAACAAGCTATGCCAGACTCACCTAAATTACTTCGGCTACTCTAAATCATCACCAACTAACCCTTACCACAACAAACTAAACCCAATCACTTTTAAATTACAAAAAAATGCTAGTAACCATAGCAAACTATGCCAAACTCACCTAAATTACTTCGCCTACCATAAATCATCACCAACTAACACCACAACAAACTAAACCCAATCACTTTTAAATTACAAAAAAATGCTACTAACCATAGCAAACTATGCCAAACTCACCTAAATTACTTCGGCTATCAAAAATCACCCCCAACTACACTATACAGCAACAAACTAAGCCCAATCATTTTAAAATTACAAAAAAATGCTAAAAATCATAACAAACTATACCAGAATCACCTAAATTACTTCGGCTACCGTAAATCACCCCCAACTATTCCTTACCACAACAAACCAGACCATATCATCTTAAAATTACAAAAAAAGGTGTACAAATCATACCAAACTCTGCCAGACTCACCTAAATTACTTCGGCTACTCTAAATCATCACCAACTAACCCTTACCACAACAAACTAAACCCAATCACTTTTAAATTACAAAAAAATGCTACTAACCATAGCAAACTATGCCAAACTCACCTAAATTACTTCGGCTATCAAAAATCACTCCCAACTACACTTTACAGCAACAAACTAAGCGCAATCATTTTGAAATTACAAAAAAATGCTAAAAATCATAACAAACTATTCCAGAATCACCTAAATTACTTCGGCTACCGTAAATCACCCCCAACTATCCCTTACCACAACAAACCAAACCATATCATCTTAAAATTACAAAAAAAGGTGTACAAATCATAACAAACTATGCCAGACTCACCTAAATTACTTCGGCTACTCTAAATCATCACCAACTAACCCTTACCACAACAAACTAAACCCAATCACCTTTAAATTACAAAAAAATGCTAGTAACCATAGCAAATTATGCCAAACTCACCTAAATTACTTCGGCTACCATAAATCATCACCAACTATCCTTTACCACAACAAACTAAACCCAATCACTTTTAAATTACAAAAAAATGCTACTAACCATAGCAAACTATGCCAAACTCACCTAAATTACTTCGGCTATCAAAAATCACCCCCAACTACACTTTACAGCAACAAACTAAGCCCAATCACTTTAAAATTACAAAAAAATGGTAAAAATCATAACAAACTATACCAGAATCACCTAAATTACTTCGGCTACCGTAAATCACCCCCAACTATTCCTTACCACAACAAACCAAACCATATCATCTTAAAATTACAAAAAAAGGTGTACAAATCATAACAAACTCTGCCAGACTCACCTAAATTACTTCGGCTACTCTAAATCATCACCAACTAACCCTTACCACAACAAACTAAACCCAATCACTTTTAAATTACAAAAAAATGCTACTAACCATAGCAAACTATGCCAAACTCACCTAAATTACTTCGGCTATCAAAAATCACTCCCAACTACACTTTACAGCAACAAACTAAGCCCAATCACTTTAAAATTACGAAAAAATGCTAAAACTCATAACAAACTATACCAGAATCACCTAAATTACTTCGGCTACCGTAAATCACCCCCAACTATCCCTTACCATAACAAACCAAACAATATCATCTTAAAATTACAAAAAAAGGTGTACAGATCATAACAAACTATGCCAGACTCACCTAAATTACTTCGGCTACTCTAGTTCATCACCAACTAACCCTTGCCACAACAAACTAAACCCAATCACTTTTAAATTACAAAAAAATGCTAGTAACCATAGCAAACTATGCCAAACTCACCTAAATTACTTCGGCTACCATAAATCATCACCAACTAACCCTTACCACAACAAACTAAACCCAATCACTTTTAAATTACCAAAAAATGCTACTAACCATAGCAAACTATGCAAAACTCACCTAAATTACTTCGGCAATCAAAAATCACCCCCAACTACACTTTACAGCAACAAACTAAGCCCAATCACTTTAAAATTACAAAAAAAGCTAAAAATCATAACAAACTATACCAGAATCACCTACATTACTTCGGCTACCGTAAATCACCCCCAACTATCCCTTACCACAAAAAACCAAACCATATCATCTTAAAATTACAAAAAAAGTGTACAAATCATAACAAACTATGCCAGACTCACCTAAATTACTTCGGCTACTCTAAATCATCACCAACTAACCCTTACCACAACAAACTAAACCCAATCACTTTTAAATTACAAAAAAATGCTAGTAACCATAGCAAACTATGCCAAACTCACCTAAATTACTTCGGCTACCATAAATCATCACCAACTAACCCTTACCACAACAAACTAAACCCAATCACTTTTAAATTACAAAAAAATGCTAGTAACCAGAGCAAACTATGCCAAACTCACCTAAATTACTTCGGCTATCAAAAATCACCCCCAACTACACTTTACAGCAACAAACTAAGCGCAATCATTTTGAAATTACAAAAAAATGCTAAAAATCATAACAAACTATTCCAGAATCACCTAAATTACTTCGGCTACCGTAAATCACCCCCAACTATCCCTTACCACAACAAACCAAACCATATCATCTTAAAATTACAAAAAAAGGTGTACAAATCATAACAAACTATGCCAGACTCACCTAAATTACTTCGGCTACTCTAAGTCATCACCAACTAACCCTTACCACAACAAACTAAGCCCAATCGCTTTAAAATTACAAAGAAATGCTAAAAATCATAACAAACTATACCAGAATCACCTAAATTACTTCGGCTACCGTAAATCACCCCCAACTATCCCTTACCACAACAAACCAAACCATATCATCTTAAAATTACAAAAAAAGGTGTACAAATCATAACAAACTATGCCAGACTTACCTAAATTACTTCGGCTACTCTAAATCATCACCAACTAACCCTTACCACAACAAACTAAACCCAATCACTATTAAATTACAAAAAAATGCTAGTAACCATAGCAAACTATGCCAAACTCACCTAAATTACTTCGGCTATCAAAAATCACCCCCAACTACACTTTACAGCAACAAACTAAGCCCAATCACTTTAACATTACAAAAAAATGCTAAAAATCATAACAAACTATACCAGAATCACCTAAATTACTTCGGCTACCGTAAATCACCCCCAACTATCCCTTACCACAACAAACCAAACCATATCATCTTAAAATTACAAAAAAAGGTGTACAAATCATAACAAACTATGCCAGACTCACCTAAATTACTTCGGCTACTCTAAATCATCACCAACTAACCCTTACCACAACAAACTAAACCCAATCACTTTTAAATTACAAAAAAATGCTAGTAACCATAGCAAACTATGCCAAACTCACCTAAATTACTTCGGCTACCATAAATCATCACCAACTAACCCTTACCACAACAAACTAATCCCAATCATATTTAAATTACAAAAAAATGCTAGTAACCATAGCAAACTATGCCAAACTCACCTAAATTACTTCGGCTACCATAAATCATCACCAACTAACCCTTACCACAACAAACTAATCCCAATCATTTTTAAATTACAAAAAAATGCTACTAACCATAGCAAACTATGCCAAACTCACCTAAATTACGTCGGCTATCAAAAATTACCCCCAACTACACTTTACAGCAACAAACTAAGCCCAATCACTTTAAAATTACAAACAAAATGCTAAAAATCATAACAAACTATACCAGAATCACCTAAATTACTTCGGCTACCGTAAATCACCCCCAACTATCCCTTACCACAACAAACCAAACCATATCATCTTAAAATTACAAAAAAGGTGTACAAATCATAACAAACTATGCCAGACTCACCTAAATTACTTCGGCTACTCTAAATCATCACCAACTAACCCTTACCACAACAAACTAAACCCAATCACTTTTAAATTACAAAAAAATGCTAGTAACCATAGCAAACTATGCCAAACTCACCTAAATTACTTCGCCTACCATAAATCATCACCAACTAACACTACAACAAACTAAACCCAACCACTTTTAAATTACAAAAAAATGCTACTAACCATAGCAAACTATGCCAAACTCACCTAAATTACTTCGGCTATCAAAAATCACCCCCAACTACACTTTACAGCAACAAACTAAGCCCAATCACTTTAAAATTACAAAAAAATGCTATAAATCATAACAAACTATACCAGAATCACCTAAATTACTTCGGCTACCGTAAATCACCCCCAACTATTCCTTACCACAACAAACCAAACCATATCATCTTAAAATTACAAAAAAAGGTGTACAAATCATAACAAACTCTGCCAGACTCACCTAAATTACTTCGGCTACTCTAAATCATCACCAACTAACCCTTACCACAACAAACTAAATCCAATCACTTTTAAATTACAAAAAAATGCTACTAACCATAGCAAACTATGCCAAACTCACCTAAATTACTTCGGCTATCAAAAATCACTCCCAACTACACTTTACAGCAACAAACTAAGCGCAATCATTTTGAAATTACAAACAAATGCTAAAAATCATAACAAACTATTCCAGAATCACCTAAATTACTTCGGCTACCGTAAATCACCCCCAACTATCCCTTACCACAACAAACCAAACCATATCATCTTAAAATTACAAAAAAAGGTGTACAAATCATAACAAACTATGCCAGACTCACCTAAATTACTTCGGCTACTCTAAATCATCACCAACTAACCCTTACCACAACAAACTAAACCCAATCACTTTTAAATTACAAAAAAATGCTAGTAACCATAGCAAACTATGCCAAACTCACCTAAATTACTTCGGCTACCATAAATCATCACCAACTAACCCTTACCACAACAAACTAATCCCAATCATATTTAAATTACAAAAAAATGCTAGTAACCATAGCAAACTATGCCAAACTCACCTAAATTACTTCGGCTACCATAAATCATCACCAACTAACCCTTACCACAACAAACTAAACCCAATCACTTTTAAATTACAAAAAAATGCTACTAACCATAGCAAACTATGCCAAACTCACCTAAATTACTTCGGCTACCATAAATCATCACCAACTAACCCTTACCACAACAAACTAATCCCAATCATATTTAAATTACAAAAAAATGCTAGTAACCATAGCAAATTATGCCAAACTCACCTAAATTACTTCGGCTACCATAAATCATCACCAACTAACCCTTACCACAACAAACTAAACCCAATCACTTTTAAATTACAAAAAAATGCTACTAACCATAGCAAACTATGCCAAACTCACCTAAATTACTTCGGCTATCAAAAATCACCCCCAACTACACTTTACAGCAACAAACTAAGCCCAATCACTTTAAAATTACAAAAAAATGCTAAAAATCATAACAAACTATACCAGAATCACCTAAATTACTTCGGCTACCGTAAATCACCCCCAACTATTCCTTACCACAACAAACCAAACCATATCATCTTAAAATTACAAAAAAAGGTGTACAAATCATAACAAACTCTGCCAGACTTACCTAAATTACTTCGGCTACTCTAAATCATCACCAACTAACCCTTACCACAACAAACTAAACCCAATCACTTTTAAATTACAAAAAAATGCTACTAACCATAGCAAACTATGCCAAACTCACCTAAATTACTTCGGCTATCAAAAATCACTCCCAACTACACTTTACAGCAACAAACTAAGCCCAATCACTTTAAAATTACGAAAAAATGCTAAAAATCATAACAAACTATACCAGAATCATCTAAATTACTTCGGCTACCGTAAATCACCCCCAACTATCCCTTACCACAACAAACCAAACAATATCATCTTAAAATTACAAAAAAAGGTGTACAGATCATAACAAACTATGCCAGACTCACCTAAATTACTTCGGCTACTCTAATTCATCACCAACTAAGCCTTGCCACAACAAACTAAACCCAATCACTTTTAAATTACAAAAAAATGCTAGTAACCATAGCAAACTATGCCAAACTCACCTAAATTACTTCGGCTACCATAAATCATCACCAACTAACCCTTACCACAACAAACTAAACCCAATAACTTTTAAATTACCAAAAAATGCTACTAACTATAGCAAACTATGCAAAACTCACCTAAATTACTTCGGCTATCAAAAATCACCCCCAACTACACTTTACAGCAACAAACTAAGCCCAATCACTTTAAAATTACAAAAAAAAGCTAAAAATCATAACAAACTATACCAGAATCACCTACATTACTTCGGCTACCGTAAATCACCCCCAACTATCCCTTACCACAAAAAACCAAACCATATCATCTTAAAGTTACATAAAAAGTGTACAAATCATAACAAACTATGCCAGACTCACCTAAATTACTTCGGCTACTCTAAATCATCACCAACTAACCCTTACCACAACAAACTAAACCCAATCACTTTTAAATTACAAAAAAATGCTAGTAACCATAGCAAACTATGCCAAACTCACCTAAATTACTTCGGCTACCATAAATCATCACCAACTAACCCTTACCACAACAAACTAAACCCAATCACTTTTAAATTACAAAAAAATGCTAGTAACCAGAGCAAACTATGCCAAACTCACCTAAATTACTTCGGCTATCAAAAATCACCCCCAACTACACTTTACAGCAACAAACTAAACCCAATCACTTTAAAATTACAAAAAAATTCTAAAAATCATAACAAACTACACCAGAATCACCTAAATTACTTTGGCTACCGTAAATCACCCCCAACTATCCCTTACCACAAAAAACCAAACCATATCATCTTAAAATTACAAAAAAAGTGTACAAATCATAACAAACTATGCCAGACTCACCTAAATTACTTCGGCTACTCTAAATCATCACCAACTAACCCTTACCACAACAAACTAAACCCAATCACTTTTAAATTACAAAAAAATGCTAGTAACCAAAGCAAACTATGCCAAACTCACCTAAATTACTTCGGCTACCATAAATCATCACCAACTAACCCTTACCACAACAAACTAAACCCAATCACTATTAAATTACAAAAAAATGCTACTAACCTTAGCAAACTATGCCAAACTCACCTAATTTACTTCGGCTATCAAAAATCACCCCCAACTACACTTTACAGCAACAAATTAAACCCAATCACTTTAAAATTACAAAAAAATGCTAAAAATCATAACAAACTACACCAGAATCACCTAAATTACTTCGGCTACCGTAAATCACCCCCAACTATCCCTTACCACAAAAAACCAAACCATATCATCTTAAAATTACAAAAAAAGTGTACAAATCATAACAAACTATGCCAGACTCACCTAAATTACTTCGGCTACTCTAAATCATCACCAACTAACCCTTACCACACAAACTAAACCCAATCACTTTTAAATTACAAAAAAATGCTAGTAACCATAGCAAACTATGCCAAACTCACCTAAATTACTTCGGCTACCATAAATCATCACCAACTAACCCTTACCACAACAAACTAAACCCAATCACTTTTAAATTACAAAAAAATGCTACTAACCATAGCAAACTATGCCAAACTCACCTAAATTATTTCGGCTATCAAAAATCACCCCCAACTACACTTTACAGCAACAAACTAAGCGCAATCATTTTGAAATTACAAAAAAATGCTAAAAATCATAACAAACTATTCCAGAATCACCTAAATTACTTCGGCTACCGTAAATCACCCCCAACTATCCCTTACCACAACAAACCAAACCATATCATCTTAAAATTACAAAAAAAGGTGTACAAATCTTAACAAACTATGCCAGACTCACCTAAATTACTTCGGCTACTCTAAATCATCACCAACTAACCCTTACCACAACAAACTAAACCCAATCACTTTTAAATTACAAAAAAATGCTAGTAACCATTGCAAACTATGCCAAACTCACCTAAATTACTACGGCTACCATAAATCATCACCAACTAACCCTTACCACAACAAACTAAACCCAATCACTTTTAAATTACAAAAAAATGCTACTAACCATAGCAAACTATGCCAAATTCACCTAAATTACTTCGGCTATCAAAAATCACTCCCAACTACACTTTACAGCAACAAACTAAGCCCAATCACTTTAAAATTACAAAAAAATGCTAAAAATCATAACAAACTATACCAGAATCACCTAAATTACTTCGGCTACCGTAAATCACCCCCAACTATTCCTTACCACAACAAACCAAACCATATCATCTTAAAATTACAAAAAAAGGTGTACAAATCATAACAAACTCTGCCAGACTCACCTAAATTACTTCGGCTACTCTAAATCATCACCAACTAACCCTTACCACAACAAACTAAACCCAATCACTTTTAAATTACAAAAAAATGCTACTAACCATAGCAAACTATGCCAAACTCACCTAAATTACTTCGGCTATCAAAAATCACTCCCAACTACACTTTACAGCAACAAACTAAGCCCAATCACCTTAAAATTACGAACAAATGCTAAAAATCATAATAAGCTATACCAGAATCACCTAAATTACTTCGGCTACCGTAAATCACCCCCAACTATCCCTTACCACAACAAACCAAACAATATCATCTTAAAATTACACAAAAAGGTGTACAGATCATAACAAACTATGCCAGACTCACCTAAATTACTTCGGCTACTCTAATTCATCACCAACTAATCCTTGCCACAACAAACTAAACCCAATCACTTTTAAATTACAAAAAAATGCTAGTAACCATAGCAAACTATGCCAAACTCACCTAAATTACTTCGGCTACCATAAATCATCACCAACTAACCCTTACCACAACAAACTAAACCCAATCACTTTTCAATTACCAAAAAATGCTACTAACCATAGCAAACTATGCAAAACTCACCTAAATTACTTCGGCTATCAAAAATCACCCCCAACTACACTTTACAGCAACAAACTAAGCCCAATCACTTTAAAATTACAAAAAAAGCTAAAAATCATAACAAACTATACCAGAATCACCTACGTTACTTCGGCTACCGTAAATCACCCCCAACTATCCCTTACCACAACAAACCAAACCATATCATCTTAAAATTACAAAAAAAGGTGTAAAAATCATAACAAACTATGCCAGACTCACCTAAATTACTTCGGCTACTCTAAATCATCAACAACTAACACTTACCACAACAAACTAAACCCAATCACTTTTAAATTACAAAAAAATTCTAGTAACCATAGCAAACTATGCCAAACTCACCTAAATTACTTCGGCTACCATAAATCATCACCAACTAACCCTTACCACAACAAACTAATCCCAATCACTTTTAAATTACAAAAAAATGCTACTAACCATAGCAAACTATGCCAAACACACCTAAATTACTTCGGCTATCAAAAATCACTCCCAACTACACTTTACAGCAACAAACTAAGCCCAATCACTTTAAAATTACAAAAAAATGCTAAAAATCATAACAAACTATACCAGAATCACCTAAATTACTTCGGCTAACGTAAATCACCCCCAACTATCCCTTACCACAACAAGCGAAACCATATCATTTTAAAATTACAAAAAAAGGTGTACAAATCATAACAAACTATGCCAGACTCACCTAAATTACTTCGGCTACTCTAAATCATTACCAACTAACCCTTACCACAACAAACTAAACCCAATCACTTTTAAATTACAAAAAATGCTAGTAACCATAGCAAACTATGCCAAACTCCCCTAAATTATTTCGGCTACCATAAATCATCACCAACTAACCCTTACCTCAACAAACTAATCCCAATCACTTTTAAATTACAAAAAAATGCTATTAACCATAGCAAACTATGCCAAACTCACCTAAATTACTTCGGCTATCAAAAATCACGCCCAATTACACTTTACAGCAACAAACTAAGCCTAATCACTTTAAAATTATAAAAAAATGTTAAAAATCATAACAAACTATACCAGAATCACCTAAATTACTTCGGCTACCGTAAATCACCCCCAACTATCCCTTACCACAACAAACCAAACCATATCATCTTAAAATTACAAAAAAAGGTGTACAAAACATAACAAACCTTGCCAGACTCACCTAAATTACTTCGGCTACTCTAAATCATCACCAACTAACCCTTACCACAACAAACTAAACCCAATCACTTTTAAATTACAAAAAAATGCTAGTAACCATAGCAAACTATGCCAAACTCACCTAAATTATTTCGCCGACCATAAATCATCACCAACTAACACCACAACAAACTAAACCCAATCACTTTTAAATTACAAAAAAATGCTACTAACCATAGCAAACTATGCCAAACTCACCTAAATTACTTCGGCTATCAAAAATCACCCCCAACTACACTTTACAGCAACAAACTAAGCCCAATCACTTTAAAATTACAAAAAAATTCTAAAAATCATAACAAACTATACCAGAATCACCTAAATTACTTCGGCTAACGTAAATCACCCCCAACTATTCCTTACCACAACAAACCAACCCATATCATCTTAAAATTACAAAAAAAGGTGTACAAATCATAACAAACTATGCCAGACTCACCTAAATTACTTCGGCTACTCTAAATCAGCACCAACTAACCCTTACCACAACAAACTAAACCCAATCACTTTTAAATTACAAAAAAATGCTAGTAACCATAGCAAACTATGCCAAATTCACCTAAATTACTTCGGCTACCATAAATCATCACCAACTAACCCTTACCACAACAAAATAAACCCAATCACTTTTAAATTACAAAAAAATGCTACTAACCATAGCAAACTATGCCAAACTCACCTAAATTACTTCGGCTATCAAAAATCACCCCCAACTACACTTTACAGCAACAAACTAAGCGCAATCATTTCGAAATTACAAAAAAATGCTAAAAATCATAACAAACTATTCCAGAATCACCTAAATTACTTCGGCTACCGTAAATCACCCCCAACTATCCCTTACCACAACAAACCAAACCATATCATCTTAAAATTACAAAAAAAGGTGTACAAATCATAACAAACTATGCCAGACTCACCTAAATTACTTCGGCTACTCTAAATCATCACCAACTAACCCTTACCACAACAAACTAAACCCAATCACTTTTAAATTACAAAAAAATGCTAGTAACCATAGCAAACTATGCCAAACTCACCTAAATTACTTCGGCTACCATAAATCATCACCAACTAACCCTTACCACAACAAACTAAACCCAATCACTTTTAAATTACAAAAAAATGCTACTAACCATAGCAAACTATGCCAAACTCACCTAAATTACTTCGGCTATCAAAAATCACCCCCAACTAAACTTTACAGCAACAAACTAAGCCCAATCATTTTAAAATTACAAAAAAATGCTAAAAATCATAACAAACTATACCAGAATCACCTAAATTACTTCGGCTACCGTAAATCACCCCCAACTATTCCTTATCACAACAAACCAAACCATATCATCTTAAAATTACAAAAAAAGGTGTACAAATCATAACAAACTCTGCCAGACTCACCTAAATTACTTCGGCTACTCTACATCATCACCAACTAACCCTTACCACAACAAACTAAACCCAATCACTTTTAAATTACAAAAAAATGCTACTAACCATAGCAAACTATGCCAAACTCACCTAAATTACTTCGGCTATCAAAAATCACTCCCAACTACACTTTACAGCAACAAACTAAGCCCAATCACTTTAAAATTACGAAAAAATGCTAAAAATCATAACAAACTATACCAGAATCACCTAAATTACTTCGGCTACCGTAAATCACCCCCAACTATCCCTTACCACAACAAACCAAACAATATAATCTTAAAATTACAAAAAAAGGTGTACAGATCATAACAAACTATGCCAGACTCACCTAAATTACTTCGGCTACTCTAATTCATCACCAACTAACCTTAGCCACAACAAACTAAACCCAATCACTTTTAAATTACAAAAAAATGCTAGTAACCATAGCAAACTATGCCAAACTCACCTAAATTACTTCGGCTACCATAAATCATCACCAACTAACCCTTACCACAACAAACTAAACCCAATCACTTTTAAATTACCAAAAAATGCTACTAACCATAGCAAACTATGCAAAACTCACCTAAATTACTTCGGCTATCAAAAATCACCCCCAACTACACTTTACAGCAACAAACTAAGCCCAATCACTTTAAAATTACAAAAAAAAGCTAAAAATCATAACAAACTATACCAGAATCACCTACATTACTTCGGCTACCGTAAATCACCCCCAACTATCCCTTACCACAACAAACCAAACCCAATCACTTTTAAATTACAAAAAAATGCTAGTAACCATAGCAAATTATGCCAAACTCACCTAAATTACTTCGCCTACCATAAATCATCACCAACTAACACCACAACAAACTAAACCCAATCACTTTTAAATTACAAAAAAATGCTACTAACCCTAGCAAACTATGCCAAACTCACCTAAATTACTTCGGCTATCAAAAATCACCCCCAACTACACTTTACAGCAACAAACTAAGCCCAATCACTTTAAAATTACAAAAAAATGCTAAAAATCATAACAAACAATACCAGAATCATATAAATTACTTCGGCTACCGTAAATCACCCCCAACTAACCCTTACCACAACAAACCAAACCATATCATTTTAAAATTACAAAAAAAGTTGTACAAATCATAACAAACTATGCCAGACTCACCTAAATTACTTCGGCTTCTCTAAATCATCACCAACTAACCCTTACCACAACAAACTAAACCCAATCACTTTTAAATTACAAAAAAATGCTACTAACCATAGCAAACTATGCCAAACTCACCTAAATTACTTCGGCTATCAAAAATCACTCCCAACTATACTTTACAGCAACAAACTAAGCCCAATCACTTTAAAATTACAAAAAAATGCTAAAAATCATAACAAACTATACCAGAATCACCTAAATTACTTCGGCTACCGTAAATCACCCCCAACTATCCCTTACCACAACAAACCAAACCATATAATCCTAAAATTACAAAAAAAGGTGTACAAATCATAACAAACTATGCCAGACTCACCTAAATTACTTCGGCTTCTCTAAATCATCTCCAACTAACCCTTACCACAACAAACTAAACCCAATCACTTTTAAACTACAAAAAAATGCTAGTAACCATAGCCAACTATGCCAAACTCCCCTAAATTACTTCGGCTATCAAAAATCACCCCCAACTACACTTTACAGCAACAAACTAAGCCCAATCACTTTAAAATTACAAAAAAATGTTAAAAATCATAACAAACTATACCAGAATCATATAAATTACTTCGGCTACCGTAAATCACCCCCAACTATCCCTTACCACAACAAACCAAACCATATCATTTTAAAATTACAAAAAAAGGTGTACAAATCATAACAAACTATGCCAGACTCACCTAAATTACTTCGGCTTCTCTAAATCATCACCAACTAACCCTTACCACAACAAACTAAACCCAATCACTTTTAAACTACAAAAAAATGCTAGTAACCATAGCCAACTATGCCAAACTCCCCTAAATTACTTCGGCTACCATAAATCATCACCAACTAACCCTTACCACAACAAACAAATCCCAATCACATTTAAATTACAAAAAAATGCTACTTACCATAGCAAACTATGCCAAACTCACCTAAATTACTTCGGCTATCAAAAATCACCCCCAATTACACTTTACAGCAACAAACTAAGCCCAATCACTTTAAAATTACAAAAAAAAGTTAAAAATCATAACAAACTATACCAGAATCACCTAAATTACTTCGGCTACCGTAAATCACCCCCAACTATCCCTTACCACAACAAACCAAACCATATCATCTTAAAATTACAAAAAAAGGTGTACAAATCATAACAAACTATGCCAGACTCACCCAAATTACTTCGGCTACTCTAAAACATCACCAACTAACCCTTACCACAACAAACTAAACCCAGTCACTTTTAAATTACAAAAAAATGCTAGTAACCATAGCAAATTATGCCAAACTCAACTAAATTACTTCGCCTACCATAAATCATCACCAACTAACACCACAACAAACTAAACCCAATCACTTTTAAATTACAAAAAAATGCTACTAACCATAGCAAACTATGCCAAACTCACCTAAATTACTTCGGCTATCAAAAATCACCCCCAACTACACTTTCCAGCAACAAACTAAGCCCAATCACTTTAAAATTACAAAAAAATGCTAAAAATCATAACAAACTATACCAGAATCACCTAAATTACTTCGGCTACCGTAAATCACCCCCAACTATCCCTTACCACAACAAACCAAACCATATCATCTTAAAATTACAAAAAAAGGTGTACAAATCATAACAAACTATGCCAGACTCACCTAAATTACTTCGGCTACTCTAAATCATCACCAACTAACCCTTACCACAACAAACTAAACCCAATCACTTTTAAATTACAAAAAAAATGCTAGTAACCATAGCAAACTATGCCAAACTCACCTAAATTACTTCGGCTACCATAAATCATCACCAACTAACGCTTACCACAACAAACTAAACCCAATCACTTTTAAATTACAAAAAAATGCTACTAACCATAGCAAACTATGCCAAACTCACCTAAATTACTTCGGCTATCAAAAATCGCCCCCAACTACACTTTAAAGAAACAAACTAAGCCCAATCACTTTAAAATTACAAAAAAATGCTAAAAATCATAACAAACTATACCAGAATCACCTAAATTACTTCGGCTACCGTAAATCACCCCCAACTATGCCTTACCACAACAAACCAAACCATATCATCTTAAAATTACAAAAAAAGATGTACAAATCATAACAAACTATGCCAGACTCACCTAAATTACTTCGGCTATCAAAAATCACCCCCAACTATACTTTACAGGAACAAACTAAGCCCAATCACTTTAAAATTACAAAAAAATGCTAAAAATCATAACAAACTACACCAGAATCACCTAAATTACTTCGGCTACCGTAAATCACCCCCAACTATCCCTTACCACAACAAACCAAACCATATTATCTTAAAATTACAAAAAAAGGTGTACAAATCATAGCAAACTATGCCAAACTCACCTAAATTACTTCGGCTATCAAAAATCACCCCCAACTACACTTTACAGCAACAAACTAAGCCCAATCACTTTAAAATTACAAAAAAATGCTAAAAATCATAACAAACTATACCAGAATCACCTAAATTACTTCGGCTACCGTAAATCACCCCCAACTATTCCTTACCACAACAAACCAAACCATATCATCTTAAAATTACAAAAAAAGGTGTACAAATCATAACAAACTATGCAAGACTCACCTAAATTACTTCGGATACTCTAAATCATCACCAACTAACCCTTACCACAACAAACTAAACCCAATCACTTTTACATTACAAAAAAATGCTAGTAACCATAGCAAACTATGTCAAACTCACCTAAATTACTTCGGCTTCTATAAATCATCACCAACTAACCCTTACCACAACAAACTAAACCCAATTACTTTTAAATTACAAAAAAATGCTACTAACCATAGCAAACTATGCCAAACTCACCTAAATTACTTCGGCTATCAAAAATCACCCCCAACTATACTTTACAGGAACAAACTAAGCCCAATCACTTTAAAATTACAAAAAAATGCTAAAAATCATAACAAACTACACCAGAATCACCTAAATTACTTCGGCTACCGTAAATCACCCCCAACTATCCCTTACCACAACAAACCAAACCATATTATCTTAAAATTACAAAAAAAGGTGTACAAATCATAACAAACTATGCCAGACTCACCTAAATTACTTTGGCTATCAAAAATCACCCCCAATTACACTTTACAGCAACAAACTAAGCCCAATCACTTTAAAATTACAAAAAAATGTTAAAAATCATAACAAACTATACCAGAATCACCTAAATTACTTCGGCTACCGTAAATCACCCCCAACTATCCCTTACCACAACAAACCAAACCATATCATCTTAAAATTACAAAAAAAGGTGTACAAATCATAACAAACTATGCCAGACTCACCTAAATTAGTTCGGCTACTCTAAATCATTACCAACTAACCCTTACCACAACAAACTAAACCCAATCACTTTTAAATTACAAAAAATGCTAGTAACCATAGCAAACTATGCCAAACTCACCTAAATTACTTCGGCTATCAAAAATCACCCCCAATTACACTTTACAGCAACAAACTAAGCCCAATCACTTTAAAATTATAAAAAAATGTTAAAAATCATAACAAACTATACCAGAATCACCTAAATTACTTCGGCTACCGTAAATCACCCCCAACTATCCCTTACCACAACAAACCAAACCATATCATCTTAAAATTACAAAAAAAGGTGTACAAAACATAACAAACCTTGCCAGACTTACCTAAATTACTTCGGCTACTCTAAATCATCACCAACTAACCCTTACCACAACAAACTAAACCCAATTACTTTTAAATTACAAAGAAATGCTAGTAACCATAGCAAACTATGCCAAACTCACCTAAATTACTTCGCCGACCATAAATCATCACCAACTAACACCACAACAAACTAAACCCAATCACTTTTAAATTACAAAAAAATGCTACTAACCATAGCAAACTATGCCAAACTCACCTAAATTACTTCGGCTATCAAAAATCACCCCCAACTACACTTTACAGCAACAAACTAAGCCCAATCACTTTAAAATTACAAAAAAATGCTAAAAATCATAACAAACTATACCAGAATCACCTAAATTACTTCGGCTACCGTAAATCACCCCCAACTATTCCTTACCACAACAAACCAAACCATATCATCTTAAAATTACAAAAAAAGGTGTACAAATCATAACAAACTATGCAAGACTCACCTAAATTACTTCGGATACTCTAAATCATCACCAACTAACCCTTACCACAACAAACTAAACCCAATCACTTTTAAATTACAAAAAAATGCTACTAACCATAGCAAACTAGGCCAAACTCACCTAAATTACTTCGGCTACCATAAATCATCACCAACTAACCCTTACCACAACAAACTAAACCCAATCACTTTTAAATTACAAAAAAATGCTACTAACCATAGCAAACTATGCCAAACTCTCCTAAATTACTTCGCCTACCATAAATCATCACCAACTAACACCACAACAAACTAAACCCAATCACTTTTAAATTACAAAAAAATGCTACTAACCGCTATTACTTCGGCTATGAAAAATCACCCCCAACTATGCCTTACCACAACAAACCAAACCATATCATCTTAAAATTACAAAAAAAGGTGTACAAATCATAACAAATTATGCCAGACTCACCTAAATTACTTCGGCTACTCTAAATCATCACCAACTAACCCTTATCACAACAAACTAAACCCAATCAATTTTAAATTACAAAAAAATGCTACTAACCATAGTTTGCCATGTGGCGTCCCCGTATGGGACTCCGTGGTGGGTGGGGAGCTGGGAGAATAAAACCCCAAACTCAGGTATGGACAATACAAAAGCCAACCAAAAAACAGTGGCTGAGCGCCAACGCTCGCCACAACCACCAACAGTGGCAGAACAGCCATGCTCGCCACAAAAAACATCCATTCCTTCACAGGAATGGAAAGAGGCCCGACGCAGAGGAAAGCGACTCTGCGGGGCGGAGGTCATGAGGAGGAAGAGAGCAAAAATGCAAGCTGCTGCCCAAACACAGCCTTCACCGCTGCCCTCTACCTCTGGCGGAACAAAACAAGCGCAGGCAGTGCCTCCCAAAGGTGTGCCGCCTCCGAAAAGGGGACAACGTCCCCCCAAGGAGGCTAGGAACCCTAGCGGTGTGCCGCCGGCGACAACAAAAACCAGGAGAGCAAACCCCCCCTCGAAAATACGCAGCCGGTCGGATAATTCGGCGGAGGTGACGCCGAGACGTCACAAAAGGACCAGAACGGCCCCTCCACCGACCAGCTATAAAGAAGCAGCCACGAGCCACCTCAAGGTTGCAATAGTAGATAGGAGCAACCATCTCGGCAAAATAACTGCAGAGAGGGCCGCTCTTGTCAAACGAGCCATGACGGAGGCCCTCGACAGAACAATACTGTCGCATTCGTCAGACTCGCAAATTCCAACGTTTAAGTCGTGGACATACTCTGGTGAGATAATCAGAGTTGTCTGCGACAGCGACAAAGGAATACAGTGGCTTAAGGCCAGCTTCCTAGGCTGACAAATGCATCACTCTGGATCCCCGAGGAGGAGGAGACTCCCCTCGCCGAGAAAGGGCTTGTCATCCGTCGCCTAGCGGGTCAGAACGCGGAGGTGACGGTGGGCAAATGGTGCGTCTTCCACCATGAGGCGAAGACCAACCCGCGAGGGCATCTCCTTATCTTAGGCATCGGAGATGAGAACATGAAGACCCTAAGGGAGGAAGGCATGGAGATTTCCTATCTCTTCCGCCACCTCACCCTTAGAGTCAAAAAAGAAGAACCAGGAAAGGAGGACGCAGCAACACACAAAGCTGCACCTCCAGACTTGGAAACAACAGTGGCTAAGGCCGCCTCCCCACAAGGGATGGAAGTCGAGGCCACAAACTAAAAGACAACCACCAAAGCAGCCCAATGGGCACTGAAAAAAAGGAGGTAAAGATAGTCCAGTGCAATCTGCACCATAGCAGGGCTGCAACGGCAACTTTATGCCGGCACCTGGATATGAATCAGAATGCACTGGCACTAATTCAGGAACCCTGGATAGTCAAATCCAAGATTTCAGTGTTATCGAAACTAACTGGACGCACTTTTAGCACGCCCACTACAGAGAAGCCGAGGACAGCGGTTTATGTCCCTCAGCATATAAAAACCGAACCACTCCAACACCTGTCAACATCTGACTTAACGGCCGTAAAGGTGGAATGGGTAGTGGCCGGCAAACCGACCGTTTTAGTCCTAGCTTCAGCGTACCTCCCAATAGACGCGACCATCCCACCACCAACAAGGGAACTGGAGGACCTGATAGCGTACTGTCACTCCCAGAAATGGGAAGTTATCGTGGGATGCGACGCAAACGCACACCACGTGACCTGGGGCAGTAAGGACAACAACGCAAGGGGTGAGTCTCTTTTCGATTACATAAGCGGAAACAGTCTCTGCATCATCAACAGAGGCTGCGTTCCAACATTTGTCAACGCTAAGAGTCAAACTGTAATAGATATAACGATCGATACGGCGCACATATCGAGAACAATCCGCAACTGGCGCGTATCAGATTCGATTACGATGTCTGACCACCAATGGATAAAATTCGAAACCGACCTCACTAGGACACCCGCGAGATTGTTTAGGGACCCCCGAAGGACAGACAGAGATAAATATCTCAGTCAACTCCGCGAGGGACTTAAGCATACACAATGTCGCGCACCTAACAGCTGCGTCGAAATAGAACAATATGTCAAGGACATACAAAATAAGATTAAAAAAGCTTTTGAAACATCCTGCCTCCTGAGGACATCGGCTCAACCTGGAGAAGCTACCAAATGGTGGACCCAGGAATTGAGCGACCTCAAAATTAGAACTCGGGCAGCTTTCAACAAAGCCAAACGAAAGGAACCCGGCTCAGACAGGGACCAATACAAAACACTCCTAAGAGAGTTTAAAAAAACAGTCAGGAAAAGACAAAGAGCAGCGTGGAGAGCCTACTACCAGGAGATCGAAAATCACTCGCAGGTGGCAAGACTTTATAAGATCCTCGCAAAAGATAAGAAGCATGACTTGGGTCTCCTAACCAAGGAAGATGGTACACGAACCACCGACCTACAAGAAAGCCTAGAGCTGCTTATGCAGACTCACTTCCCGGACTCGGTTCCAACCGAACGGGAAGAATGGCCAGATGAACCTAACACCAACCCTTCGGATCCGGAATGGGAAATTTCAGAACGAATTGTTGGAGAAGAAAGAATAAGATGGGCACTACAGAGCTTCTCCCCATTCAAATCACCAGGAAGCGACGGCATACATCCAGCACTACTCCAGTGGGGATTGGAAGAACTGCTGCCGCACCTGGTGGGACTGTTCAGGTCGTGTCTAGGACACCAGTACATCCCAAAAGACTGGAGAGAGGTAAAAGCCGTGCTCATCCCAAAAGCGGGGAGAATGGATTACACCACCCCCAAAGCATACCGGTCCATAAGCTTGACCTCGTTCTTTCTAAAAACGATGGAAAGACTGTGCGAACGCCACCTGAGGGAAACAATTGCTGTTACATTGCATCCCAATCAACAGGCATACACTCCGGGCAGATCCACCGACAGTGCCCTACACTTGGTCACTAGTCGGATTGAAAGATCATTGGACAACAAAGAGTCCACCCTGGGTATATTTCAAGACATAGAAGGTGCATTTGATAAAACCACCTCTTAAAAGATTGATGCAGCCCTGTCGGAAAGGAACGTACACCCCACCATCCGGGGCTGGATAGCAAACATGCTCTCAAACAGAGCAGTAAAAATCAGTGTGGGAGACAAGATGGTGAGATGTAAAGTCGCGAGAGGCTGTCCGCAGGGCGGAGTTTTATCTTCGCTGCTGTGGAACTTGGTTCTCGACAGCCTTTTGCGTCGACTCAACTCCCAAGGCTTCTACACCATTGCATACGCAGACGATTTAACAATCCTGCTTAGTGGTAAGTTCGAAAGCATCCTGTGCGACAGAGCACAGGAGGCGCTGAGAATAACTGAAAAATGGTGCAGAGAACACACTCTGTCTGCAAACCCCAGGAAGACAGAGATGGTTCTCTTCACGAAAAAAAGAAAGACGGAGAAGCTAAAAGCACCAAGCTTTCTAAACACAAAACTAAGCTTTGCGACCGAAGTGAAATACCTTGGAGTAACCTTTGATAGCAAGCTAACATGGAACCTTCACATCGACTGAAGAATAAAAAAGGCGTACATCTTCTACGAGCAGTGCCGCAGGACCGTGGGGAAAACCTGGGGAATGAAACCCAAGGTCCTGATGTGGGTATACACTGCAATTGTGAGACCGATGATTGCCTATGGCAGCGTCGTCTGGTGGCCAAAGAGTCAACAGACAACACCTAAACACAAACTTAGCCGACCACAGAGAACCGCATGTCTGTGCATAACCGGCGCTATGCGGACAACACCGACACGAGCGATGGAAGTGATGTTGTGCTTGCCACCTCTTGATATCTATCTCGAGGAAACGGCACTGACAACGATGGCACGCCTCAGAAGTCTCGGTGTACAGTCCAGCGTAGGATGTGGCGAGATAAGGCGCCGACCTTGGGATGAGGCGGTCAAGAAGATACCTCAACTACAGGCAGGCACCAACGATATCTCCCCCCAGTTTGTATTTAACAAACCCTACGCAATCCACATAAAACCAAACGAAACATCCGATGAAGAGACCATAAAGGTCTTCACGGATGGATCGAAAAAGAAAGAAGGAGCGGGCTGTGGAATATTTTCAAGAAGCCTGCGAATTCGAAGCAGCTGGACTATGGATAAATACGCCAGCGTAACGGATACCGAGCTGGCAGGTATATCCATAGCCGCAAAAGAAATTGCACGCAGACAGACCAGCGGCAAAAAGATACGAATCTACACAGATAGTAGACAAGCACTACTGTCCCTTCAAAGATACAAAACTATATCGAGGGAAGTATTAGAAACCCATAAAGCGCTCGCGGAGATCGCCACAGCGAACACAATTTCTGCTTGCTGGGTTAGAGTTCACGCGGAAAATATGGGAAACATAAAAGCTGACGAGTTGGCGGCGAGGGCAGCCAAAAGAAAGATCTTAGGCCCCTCAAACATGCTATCAACCCCAGCAAGAACAAAACTCATAAAGGAAAACACCCACTCTCAATTCAAAGAGAGATGGGATGACACAACCAGCTGTCGCCATGCCAAGGAATTACTAATGTATCCTAGCAAGGACGCAGCGAACAAATTTTTGACAATGACCAAGAAGAACCTGCGCCTCACGTCAGGCATTCTGACCGGGCACTGTCATTTAAAAAAACACCTTCACCAAATGAAGCTAGAACACACACCACTTTGCAGAGGATGTGAACAAGAAGACCAAACAGTGCAGCACGTACTTTGCGAATGCACTGAGCTTTCGTCTATCAGAGAATCCATACTTTGCGACAAATGGCCATCAATGGCCAACATAAGGGAGATTCTCCTGGGCACGGTGGTCAACTATTTCAACCAAATAAGATGGCTATCGACCCAGCTGGAGTGATCCCCTAACGGAGGCAGGACAAGGGGCCCGCTGGGGCCTAAGTCCAGTGGTCGCACAGACTACCCTCTACTGATTTACATACATACATACTAACCATAGCAAACCATGCCAAACTCACCTAAATTACTTCGGCTATCAAAAATCACCCCCAACTACACTTTACAGCAACAAACTAAGCCCAATCACTATAAAATTACAAAAAAATGCTAAAAATCATAAAAAACTATACCAGAATCACCTAAATTACTTCGGCTACCGTAAATCACCCCCAACTATCCCTTACCACAACAAACCAAACCATATCATCTTAAAATTACAAAAAAAGGTGTACAAATCATAACAAACTATGCCAGACTCACCTAAATTACTTCGGCTACTCTAAATCCTCACCAACTAACCCTTACCACAACAAACTAAACCCAATCAATTTTAAATTACAAAAAAATGCTAGTAACCATAGCAAATTATGCCAAACTCACCTAAATTACTTCGGCTATCAAAAATCACCCCCAACTACACTTTACAGCAACAAACTAAACCCAATCACCTTTAAATTACAAAAAAATGCTACTAACCATAGCAAACTATGCCAAACTCACCTAAATTACTTCGGCTATCAAAAATCACCCCCAACTACACTTTAATGCAACAAACTAAGCCCAATCACTTTAAAATTACAAAAAAATGTTAAAAATCATAACAAACTATACCAGAATCACCTAAATTACTTCGGCTACCCTAAATCACCCCCAACTATTCCTTACCACAACAAACCAAACCATATCATCTTAAAATTACAAAAAAAGGTGTACAAATCATAACAAACTATGCCAGACTCACCTAAATTACTTCGGCTACTCTAAATCATCACCAACTAACCCTTACCACATCAAACTAAACCCAATCACTTTTAAATTACACAAAAATGCTAGTAACCATAGCAAACTATGCCAAATTCACCTAAATTACTTCTGCTACCATAAATCATCACCAACTAACGCTTACCACAACAAACTAAACCCAATCATTTTTAAATTACAAAAAAATGCTACTAACCATAGCAAACTATGCCAAACTCACCTAAATTATTTCGGCTATCAAAAATCACCCCAACTACACTTTACAGCAACAAACTAAGCCCAATCACTTTAAAATTACAAAAAAATGCTAAAAATCATAACAAACTATACCAGAATCACCTAAATTACTTCGGCAACCGTAAATCACCCCCAACTATCCCTTACCACAACAAACCAAACCATATCATCTTAAAATTACAAAAAAAAGGTGTACAAATCATAACAAACCATGCCAGATTCACCTAAATTACATCGGCTACTCTAAACCATCACCAATTAACCTTTACCACAACAAACTAAACCCAATCACTTTTAAATTACAAAAAAATGCTAGTAACCATAGCAAATTATGCCAAACTCACCTAAATTACTTCGGCTATCAAAAATCACCCCCAACTACACTTTACAGCAACAAACTAAACCCAATCACCTTTAAATTACAAAAAAATGCTACTAACCATAGCAAACTATGCCAAACTCACCTAAATTACTTCGGCTATCAAAAATCACCCCCAACTACACTTTAATGCAACAAACTAAGCCCAATCACTTTAAAATTACAAAAAAATGTTAAAAATCATAACAAACTATACCAGAATCACCTAAATTACTTCGGCTACCCTAAATCACCCCCAACTATTCCTTACCACAACAAACCAAACCATATCATCTTAAAATTACAAAAAAAGGTGTACAAATCATAACAAACTATGCCAGACTCACCTAAATTACTTCGGCTACTCTAAATCATCACCAACTAACCCTTACCACATCAAACTAAACCCAATCACTTTTAAATTACAAAAAAATGCTAGTAACCACAGCAAACTATGCCAAACTCACCTAAATTACTTCGGCTACCATAAATCATCACCAACTAACCCTTACCAAAACAAACTAAACCCAATCACTTTTAAATTACAAAAAAATGCTACTAACCATAGCAAACTATGCCAAACTCACCTAAATTACTTCGGCTATCAAAAATCACCCCCAACTACACTTTACAGCAACAAACTAAGCCCAATCACTTTAAAATTACAAAAAAATGCTATAAATTATAACAAACTATGCCAAACTCACCTAAATTACTTCGGCTACATAAATCATCACCAACTAACCCTTACCACAACAAACTAAACCCAATCATTTTTAAATTACAAAAAAATGCTACTAACCATAGCAAACTATGCCAAACTCACCTAAATTACTTCGGCTATCAAAAATCACCCCCAACTACACTTTGCAGCAACAAACTAAGCCCAATCACTTTAAAATTACAAAAAAATGCTAAAAATCATAACAAACTATACCAGAATCACCTAAATTACTTCGGCTACCGTAAATCACCCCCAACTATCCCTTACCACAACAAACCAAACCATATCATCTTAAAATTACAAAAAAAGGTGTACAAATCATAACAAACTATGCCAGACTCACCTAAATTACTTCGGCTACTCTAAACCATCACCAACTAACCCTTACCACAATAAACTAAACCCAATCACTTTTAAATTACAAAAAAATGCTAGTAACCATAGCAAACTATGCCAAACTCACCTAAATTACTTCTGCTACCATAAATCATCACCAACTAACCCTTACCACAACAAACTTAACCCAATCACTTTTAAATTACAAAAAAATGCTACTAACCATAGCAAACTATTCCAAACTCACCTAAATTACTTCGGCTATCAAAAATCACCCCCAACTACACTTTACAGCAACAAACTAAGCCCAATCACTTTAAAATTACAAAAAAATGCTAAAAATCATAACAAACTATACCAGAATCACCTAAATTACTTCGGCTACCGTAAATCACCCCCAACCATCCCTTACCACAACAAACCAAACCATATCATCTTAAAATTACAAAAAAAGGTGTACAAATCATAACAAACTATGCCAGACTCACCTAAATTACTTCGGCTACTCTAAACCATCACCAACTAACCCTTACCACAACAAACTAAACCCAATCACTTTTAAATTACAAAAAAATGCTAGTAACCATAGCAAACTATGCCAAACTCACCTAAATTACTTCTGCTACCATAAATCATCAGCAACTAACGCTTACCACAACAAACTAAACCCAATCATTTTTAAATTACAAAAAAATGCTACTAACCATAGCAAACTATGCCAAACTCACCTAAATTATTTCGGCTGTCAAAAATCACCCCAACTACACTTTACAGCAACAAACTAAGCCCAATCACTTTAAAATTACAAAAAAATGCTATAAATCATAACAAACTATGCCAAACTCACCTAAATTACTTCGGCTACATAAATCATCACCAACTAACCCTTACCACAACAAACTAAACCCAATCATTTTTAAATTACAAAAAAATGCTACTAACCATAGCAAACTATGCCAAACTCACCTAAATTACTTCGGCTATCAAAAATCACCCCCAACTACACTTTGCAGCAACAAACTAAGCCCAATCACTTTAAAATTACAAAAAAATGCTAAAAATCATAACAAACTATACCAGAATCACCTAAATTACTTCGGCTACCGTAAATCACCCCCAACTATCCCTTACCACAACAAACCAAACCATATCATCTTAAAATTACAAAAAAAGGTGTACAAATCATAACAAACTATGCCAGACTCACCTAAATTACTTCGGCTATTCTAAACCATCACCAACTAACCCTTACCACAACAAACTAAACCCAATCACTTTTAAATTACAAAAAAATGCTAGTAACCATACCAAACTATGCCAAACTCACCTAAATTACTTCGGCTACCATAAATCATCACCAACTAACCCTTACCACAACAAACTAAACCCAATCACTTTTAGATTACAAAAAAATGCTACTAACCATAGCAAACTATGCCAAACTCACCTAAATTACTTCGGCTATCAAAAATCACCCCCAACTACACTTTACAGCAACAAACTAAGCCCAATCACTTTAAAATTACAAAAAAATGCTAAAAATCATAACAAACTATTCCAGATTCAGCTAAATTATTTCGGCTACCGTAAATCACCCCCAACTATCCCTTACCACAACAAACCAAACCATATCATCTTAAAATTACAAAAAAAGGTGTACAAATCATAACAAACTATGCCAGACTCACCTAAATTACTTCGGATACTCTAAATCATCACCAACTAACCCTTACCACAACAAACTAAACCCAATCACTTTTAAATTACAAAAAAATGCTAGTAACCATAGCAAACTATGCCAAACTCACCTAAATTACTTCGGCTACATAAATCATCACCAACTAACCCTTACCACAACAAACTAAACCCAATCATTTTTAAATTACAAAAAAATGCTACTAACCATAGCAAACTATGCCAAACTCACCTAAATTACTTCGGCTATCAAAAATCACCCCCAACTACACTTTACAGCAACAAACTAAGCCCAATCACTTTAAAATTACAAAAAAATGCTAAAAATCATAACAAACTATACCAGAATCACCTAAATTATTTCGGCTACCGTAAATCACCCCCAACTATCCCTTCCCACAACAAACCAAACCATATCATCTTAAAATTACAAAAAAAGGTGTACAAATCATAACAAACTATGCCAGACTCACTTAAATTACTTCGGCTAATTTAAATCATCACCAACTAAGCCTTACCACAACAAACTAAACCCAATCACTTTTAAATTACAAAAAAATGCTAGTAACCATAGCAAACTATGCCAAACTCACCTAAATTACTTCGGCTACCATAAATCATCACCAACTAACCCTTACCACAACAAACTAAACCCAATCACTTTTAAATTACAAAAAAATGCTACTAACCATAGCAAACTATGCCAAACTCACCTAAATTAATTCGGCTATAAAAAATCACACCCAACTACACTTTACAGCAACAAACTTAGCCCAATCACTTTAAAATTACAAAAAAATGCTAAAAATCTTAACAAACTATACCAGAATCACCTAAATTACTTCATCTACCGTAAATCACACCCAACTATCCCTTACCACAACAAACCAAACCATATCATATTAAAATTACAAAAAAAGGTGTTCAAATCATAACAAACTATGCCAGATTCACCTAAATTACTTCCGCTACTCTAAATCATCACCAACTAACCCTTACCACAACAAACTAAACCCAATCACTTTTAAATTTCAAAAAAATGCTAGTAACCATAGCAAACTATGCCAAACTCACCTAAATTACTTCGGCTACCATAAATCATCACCAACTAACCCTTACCACAACAAACTAAACCCAATCACTTTTAAATTAGAAAAAAGTGCTACTAACCATAGCAAACTATGCCAAACTCACCTAAATTACTTCGGCTATCAAAAATCACCCCCAACTACACTTTACAGCAACAAACTAAGCCCAATCACTTTAAAATTACAAAAAAATGCTAAAAATCATAACAAACTATACCAGAATCACCTAAATTACTTCGGCTACCGTAAATCACCCCCAACTATCCCTTACCACAACAAACCAAACCATATCATCTTAAAATTACAAAAAAAGGTGTACAAATCATAACAAACTATGCCAGACTCACCTAAATTACTTCGGCTACTCTAAACCATCACCAACTAACCCTTGCCACAACAAACTAAACCCAATCACTTTTAAATTACAAAAAAATGCTAGTAACCATAGCAAACTATGCCAAACTCACCTAAATTACTTCGGCTTCCATAAATCATCACCAACTAACCCTTACCACAACAAACTAAACCCAATCACTTTTAAATTACAAAAAAATGCTACTAACCATAGCAAACTATGCCAAACTCACCTAAATTACTTCGGCTATCAAAAATCACCCCCAACTACACTTTACAGCAACAAACTAAGCTCAATCATTTTAAAATTACAAAAAAATGCTAAAAATCATAACAAACTATACCAGAATCACCTAAATTACTTCGGCTACCGTAAATCACCCCGAACTATCCCTTACCACAACAAACCAAACCATATCATCTTAAAATTACAAAAAAAGGTGTACAAATCATAACAAACTATGCCAGACTCACCTAAATTACTTCGGCTACTCTAAACCATCACCAACTAACCCTTACCACAACAAACTAAACCCAATCACTTTTAAATTACAAAAAAATGCTAGTAACCATAGCAAACTATGCCAAACTCACCTAAATTACTTCGGCTACCATAAATCATCACCAACTAACCCTTACCACAACAAACTAAACCCAATCACTTTTAAATTACAAAAAAGTGCTACTAACCATAGCAAACTATGCCAAACTCACCTAAATTACTTCGGCTATCAAAAATCACCCCCAACTACACTTTACAGCAACAAACTAAGCCCAATCACTTTAAAATTACAAAAAAATGCTAAAAATCATAACAAACTATACCAGAATCACCTAAATTACTTCGGCTACCGTAAATCACCCCCAACTATCCCTTACCACAACAAACCAAACCATATCATCTTAAAATTACAAAAAAAGGTGTACAAATCATAACAAACTATGCCAGACTCACCTAAATTACTTCGGCTACTCTAAACCATCACCAACTAACCCTTACCACAACAAACTAAACCCAATCACTTTTAAATTTAAAAAAAATGCTAGTAACCATAGCAAACTATGCCAAACTCACCTAAATTACTTCGGCTACCATAAATCATCACCAACTAACCCTTACCACAACAAACTAAACCCAATCACTTTTAAATTACAAAAAAATGCTACTAACCATAGCAAACTATGCCAAACTCTCCTAAATTACTTCGCCTACCATAAATCATCACCAACTAACACCACAACAAACTAAACCCAATCACTTTTAAATTACAAAAAAATGCTACTAACCGCTATTACTTCGGCTATGAAAAATCACCCCCAACTATGCCTTACCACAACAAACCAAACCATATCATCTTAAAATTACAAAAAAAGGTGTACAAATCATAACAAATTATGCCAGACTCACCTAAATTACTTCGGCTACTCTAAATCATCACCAACTAACCCTTATCACAACAAACTAAACCCAATCAATTTTAAATTACAAAAAAATGCTACTAACCATAGTTTGCCATGTGGCGTCCCCGTATGGGACTCCGTGGTGGGTGGGGAGCTGGGAGAATAAAACCCCAAACTCAGGTATGGACAATACAAAAGCCAACCAAAAAACAGTGGCTGAGCGCCAACGCTCGCCACAACCACCAACAGTGGCAGAACAGCCATGCTCGCCACAAAAAACATCCATTCCTTCACAGGAATGGAAAGAGGCCCGACGCAGAGGAAAGCGACTCTGCGGGGCGGAGGTCATGAGGAGGAAGAGAGCAAAAATGCAAGCTGCTGCCCAAACACAGCCTTCACCGCTGCCCTCTACCTCTGGCGGAACAAAACAAGCGCAGGCAGTGCCTCCCAAAGGTGTGCCGCCTCCGAAAAGGGGACAACGTCTCCCCAAGGAGGCTAGGAACCCTAGCGGTGTGCCGCCGGCGACAACAAAAACCAGGAGAGCAAACCCCCCCTCGAAAATACGCAGCCGGTCGGATAATTCGGCGGAGGTGACGCCGAGACGTCACAAAAGGACCAGAACGGCCCCTCCACCGACCAGCTATAAAGAAGCAGCCACGAGCCACCTCAAGGTTGCAATAGTAGATAGGAGCAACCATCTCGGCAAAATAACTGCAGAGAGGGCCGCTCTTGTCAAACGAGCCATGACGGAGGCCCTCGACAGAACAATACTGTCGCATTCGTCAGACTCGCAAATTCCAACGTTTAAGTCGTGGACATACTCTGGTGAGATAATCAGAGTTGTCTGCGACAGCGACAAAGGAATACAGTGGCTTAAGGCCAGCTTCCTAGGCTGACAAATGCATCACTCTGGATCCCCGAGGAGGAGGAGACTCCCCTCGCCGAGAAAGGGCTTGTCATCCGTCGCCTAGCGGGTCAGAACGCGGAGGTGACGGTGGGCAAATGGTGCGTCTTCCACCATGAGGCGAAGACCAACCCGCGAGGGCATCTCCTTATCTTAGGCATCGGAGATGAGAACATGAAGACCCTAAGGGAGGAAGGCATGGAGATTTCCTATCTCTTCCGCCACCTCACCCTTAGAGTCAAAAAAGAAGAACCAGGAAAGGAGGACGCAGCAACACACAAAGCTGCACCTCCAGACTTGGAAACAACAGTGGCTAAGGCCGCCTCCCCACAAGGGATGGAAGTCGAGGCCACAAACTAAAAGACAACCACCAAAGCAGCCCAATGGGCACTGAAAAAAAGGAGGTAAAGATAGTCCAGTGCAATCTGCACCATAGCAGGGCTGCAACGGCAACTTTATGCCGGCACCTGGATATGAATCAGAATGCACTGGCACTAATTCAGGAACCCTGGATAGTCAAATCCAAGATTTCAGTGTTATCGAAACTAACTGGACGCACTTTTAGCACGCCCACTACAGAGAAGCCGAGGACAGCGGTTTATGTCCCTCAGCATATAAAAACCGAACCACTCCAACACCTGTCAACATCTGACTTAACGGCCGTAAAGGTGGAATGGGTAGTGGCCGGCAAACCGACCGTTTTAGTCCTAGCTTCAGCGTACCTCCCAATAGACGCGACCATCCCACCACCAACAAGGGAACTGGAGGACCTGATAGCGTACTGTCACTCCCAGAAATGGGAAGTTATCGTGGGATGCGACGCAAACGCACACCACGTGACCTGGGGCAGTAAGGACAACAACGCAAGGGGTGAGTCTCTTTTCGATTACATAAGCGGAAACAGTCTCTGCATCATCAACAGAGGCTGCGTTCCAACATTTGTCAACGCTAAGAGTCAAACTGTAATAGATATAACGATCGATACGGCGCACATATCGAGAACAATCCGCAACTGGCGCGTATCAGATTCGATTACGATGTCTGACCACCAATGGATAAAATTCGAAACCGACCTCACTAGGACACCCGCGAGATTGTTTAGGGACCCCCGAAGGACAGACAGAGATAAATATCTCAGTCAACTCCGCGAGGGACTTAAGCATACACAATGTCGCGCACCTAACAGCTGCGTCGAAATAGAACAATATGTCAAGGACATACAAAATAAGATTAAAAAAGCTTTTGAAACATCCTGCCTCCTGAGGACATCGGCTCAACCTGGAGAAGCTACCAAATGGTGGACCCAGGAATTGAGCGACCTCAAAATTAGAACTCGGGCAGCTTTCAACAAAGCCAAACGAAAGGAACCCGGCTCAGACAGGGACCAATACAAAACACTCCTAAGAGAGTTTAAAAAAACAGTCAGGAAAAGACAAAGAGCAGCGTGGAGAGCCTACTACCAGGAGATCGAAAATCACTCGCAGGTGGCAAGACTTTATAAGATCCTCGCAAAAGATAAGAAGCATGACTTGGGTCTCCTAACCAAGGAAGATGGTACACGAACCACCGACCTACAAGAAAGCCTAGAGCTGCTTATGCAGACTCACTTCCCGGACTCGGTTCCAACCGAACGGGAAGAATGGCCAGATGAACCTAACACCAACCCTTCGGATCCGGAATGGGAAATTTCAGAACGAATTGTTGGAGAAGAAAGAATAAGATGGGCACTACAGAGCTTCTCCCCATTCAAATCACCAGGAAGCGACGGCATACATCCAGCACTACTCCAGTGGGGATTGGAAGAACTGCTGCCGCACCTGGTGGGACTGTTCAGGTCGTGTCTAGGACACCAGTACATCCCAAAAGACTGGAGAGAGGTAAAAGCCGTGCTCATCCCAAAAGCGGGGAGAATGGATTACACCACCCCCAAAGCATACCGGTCCATAAGCTTGACCTCGTTCTTTCTAAAAACGATGGAAAGACTGTGCGAACGCCACCTGAGGGAAACAATTGCTGTTACATTGCATCCCAATCAACAGGCATACACTCCGGGCAGATCCACCGACAGTGCCCTACACTTGGTCACTAGTCGGATTGAAAGATCATTGGACAACAAAGAGTCCACCCTGGGTATATTTCAAGACATAGAAGGTGCATTTGATAAAACCACCTCTTAAAAGATTGATGCAGCCCTGTCGGAAAGGAACGTACACCCCACCATCCGGGGCTGGATAGCAAACATGCTCTCAAACAGAGCAGTAAAAATCAGTGTGGGAGACAAGATGGTGAGATGTAAAGTCGCGAGAGGCTGTCCGCAGGGCGGAGTTTTATCTTCGCTGCTGTGGAACTTGGTTCTCGACAGCCTTTTGCGTCGACTCAACTCCCAAGGCTTCTACACCATTGCATACGCAGACGATTTAACAATCCTGCTTAGTGGTAAGTTCGAAAGCATCCTGTGCGACAGAGCACAGGAGGCGCTGAGAATAACTGAAAAATGGTGCAGAGAACACACTCTGTCTGCAAACCCCAGGAAGACAGAGATGGTTCTCTTCACGAAAAAAAGAAAGACGGAGAAGCTAAAAGCACCAAGCTTTCTAAACACAAAACTAAGCTTTGCGACCGAAGTGAAATACCTTGGAGTAACCTTTGATAGCAAGCTAACATGGAACCTTCACATCGACTGAAGAATAAAAAAGGCGTACATCTTCTACGAGCAGTGCCGCAGGACCGTGGGGAAAACCTGGGGAATGAAACCCAAGGTCCTGATGTGGGTATACACTGCAATTGTGAGACCGATGATTGCCTATGGCAGCGTCGTCTGGTGGCCAAAGAGTCAACAGACAACACCTAAACACAAACTTAGCCGACCACAGAGAACCGCATGTCTGTGCATAACCGGCGCTATGCGGACAACACCGACACGAGCGATGGAAGTGATGTTGTGCTTGCCACCTCTTGATATCTATCTCGAGGAAACGGCACTGACAACGATGGCACGCCTCAGAAGTCTCGGTGTACAGTCCAGCGTAGGATGTGGCGAGATAAGGCGCCGACCTTGGGATGAGGCGGTCAAGAAGATACCTCAACTACAGGCAGGCACCAACGATCTCCCCCCAGTTTGTATTTAACAAACCCTACGCAATCCACATAAAACCAAACGAAACATCCGATGAAGAGACCATAAAGGTCTTCACGGATGGATCGAAAAAGAAAGAAGGAGCGGGCTGTGGAATATTTTCAAGAAGCCTGCGAATTCGAAGCAGCTGGACTATGGATAAATACGCCAGCGTAACGGATACCGAGCTGGCAGGTATATCCATAGCCGCAAAAGAAATTGCACGCAGACAGACCAGCGGCAAAAAGATACGAATCTACACAGATAGTAGACAAGCACTACTGTCCCTTCAAAGATACAAAACTATATCGAGGGAAGTATTAGAAACCCATAAAGCGCTCGCGGAGATCGCCACAGCGAACACAATTTCTGCTTGCTGGGTTAGAGTTCACGCGGAAAATATGGGAAACATAAAAGCTGACGAGTTGGCGGCGAGGGCAGCCAAAAGAAAGATCTTAGGCCCCTCAAACATGCTATCAACCCCAGCAAGAACAAAACTCATAAAGGAAAACACCCACTCTCAATTCAAAGAGAGATGGGATGACACAACCAGCTGTCGCCATGCCAAGGAATTACTAATGTATCCTAGCAAGGACGCAGCGAACAAATTTTTGACAATGACCAAGAAGAACCTGCGCCTCACGTCAGGCATTCTGACCGGGCACTGTCATTTAAAAAAACACCTTCACCAAATGAAGCTAGAACACACACCACTTTGCAGAGGATGTGAACAAGAAGACCAAACAGTGCAGCACGTACTTTGCGAATGCACTGAGCTTTCGTCTATCAGAGAATCCATACTTTGCGACAAATGGCCATCAATGGCCAACATAAGGGAGATTCTCCTGGGCACGGTGGTCAACTATTTCAACCAAATAAGATGGCTATCGACCCAGCTGGAGTGATCCCCTAACGGAGGCAGGACAAGGGGCCCGCTGGGGCCTAAGTCCAGTGGTCGCACAGACTACCCTCTACTGATTTACATACATACATACTAACCATAGCAAACCATGCCAAACTCACCTAAATTACTTCGGCTATCAAAAATCACCCCCAACTACACTTTACAGCAACAAACTAAGCCCAATCACTATAAAATTACAAAAAAATGCTAAAAATCATAAAAAACTATACCAGAATCACCTAAATTACTTCGGCTACCGTAAATCACCCCCAACTATCCCTTACCACAACAAACCAAACCATATCATCTTAAAATTACAAAAAAAGGTGTACAAATCATAACAAACTATGCCAGACTCACCTAAATTACTTCGGCTACTCTAAATCCTCACCAACTAACCCTTACCACAACAAACTAAACCCAATCAATTTTAAATTACAAAAAAATGCTAGTAACCATAGCAAATTATGCCAAACTCACCTAAATTACTTCGGCTATCAAAAATCACCCCCAACTACACTTTACAGCAACAAACTAAACCCAATCACCTTTAAATTACAAAAAAATGCTACTAACCATAGCAAACTATGCCAAACTCACCTAAATTACTTCGGCTATCAAAAATCACCCCCAACTACACTTTAATGCAACAAACTAAGCCCAATCACTTTAAAATTACAAAAAAATGTTAAAAATCATAACAAACTATACCAGAATCACCTAAATTACTTCGGCTACCCTAAATCACCCCCAACTATTCCTTACCACAACAAACCAAACCATATCATCTTAAAATTACAAAAAAAGGTGTACAAATCATAACAAACTATGCCAGACTCACCTAAATTACTTCGGCTACTCTAAATCATCACCAACTAACCCTTACCACATCAAACTAAACCCAATCACTTTTAAATTACACAAAAATGCTAGTAACCATAGCAAACTATGCCAAATTCACCTAAATTACTTCTGCTACCATAAATCATCACCAACTAACGCTTACCACAACAAACTAAACCCAATCATTTTTAAATTACAAAAAAATGCTACTAACCATAGCAAACTATGCCAAACTCACCTAAATTATTTCGGCTATCAAAAATCACCCCAACTACACTTTACAGCAACAAACTAAGCCCAATCACTTTAAAATTACAAAAAAATGCTAAAAATCATAACAAACTATACCAGAATCACCTAAATTACTTCGGCAACCGTAAATCACCCCCAACTATCCCTTACCACAACAAACCAAACCATATCATCTTAAAATTACAAAAAAAAGGTGTACAAATCATAACAAACCATGCCAGATTCACCTAAATTACATCGGCTACTCTAAACCATCACCAATTAACCTTTACCACAACAAACTAAACCCAATCACTTTTAAATTACAAAAAAATGCTAGTAACCACAGCAAACTATGCCAAACTCACCTAAATTACTTCGGCTACCATAAATCATCACCAACTAACCCTTACCAAAACAAACTAAACCCAATCACTTTTAAATTACAAAAAAATGCTACTAACCATAGCAAACTATGCCAAACTCACCTAAATTACTTCGGCTATCAAAAATCACCCCCAACTACACTTTACAGCAACAAACTAAGCCCAATCACTTTAAAATTACAAAAAAATGCTATAAATTATAACAAACTATGCCAAACTCACCTAAATTACTTCGGCTACATAAATCATCACCAACTAACCCTTACCACAACAAACTAAACCCAATCATTTTTAAATTACAAAAAAATGCTACTAACCATAGCAAACTATGCCAAACTCACCTAAATTACTTCGGCTATCAAAAATCACCCCCAACTACACTTTGCAGCAACAAACTAAGCCCAATCACTTTAAAATTACAAAAAAATGCTAAAAATCATAACAAACTATACCAGAATCACCTAAATTACTTCGGCTACCGTAAATCACCCCCAACTATCCCTTACCACAACAAACCAAACCATATCATCTTAAAATTACAAAAAAAGGTGTACAAATCATAACAAACTATGCCAGACTCACCTAAATTACTTCGGCTACTCTAAACCATCACCAACTAACCCTTACCACAATAAACTAAACCCAATCACTTTTAAATTACAAAAATATGCTAGTAACCATAGCAAACTATGCCAAACTCACCTAAATTACTTCTGCTACCATAAATCATCACCAACTAACCCTTACCACAACAAACTTAACCCAATCACTTTTAAATTACAAAAAAATGCTACTAACCATAGCAAACTATTCCAAACTCACCTAAATTACTTCGGCTATCAAAAATCACCCCCAACTACACTTTACAGCAACAAACTAAGCCCAATCACTTTAAAATTACAAAAAAATGCTAAAAATCATAACAAACTATACCAGAATCACCTAAATTACTTCGGCTACCGTAAATCACCCCCAACCATCCCTTACCACAACAAACCAAACCATATCATCTTAAAATTACAAAAAAAGGTGTACAAATCATAACAAACTATGCCAGACTCACCTAAATTACTTCGGCTACTCTAAACCATCACCAACTAACCCTTACCACAACAAACTAAACCCAATCACTTTTAAATTACAAAAAAATGCTAGTAACCATAGCAAACTATGCCAAACTCACCTAAATTACTTCTGCTACCATAAATCATCACCAACTAACGCTTACCACAACAAACTAAACCCAATCATTTTTAAATTACAAAAAAATGCTACTAACCATAGCAAACTATGCCAAACTCACCTAAATTATTTCGGCTAACAAAAATCACCCCAACTACACTTTACAGCAACAAACTAAGCCCAATCACTTTAAAATTACAAAAAAATGCTATAAATCATAACAAACTATGCCAAACTCACCTAAATTACTTCGGCTACATAAATCATCACCAACTAACCCTTACCACAACAAACTAAACCCAATCATTTTTAAATTACAAAAAAATGCTACTAACCATAGCAAACTATGCCAAACTCACCTAAATTACTTCGGCTATCAAAAATCACCCCCAACTACACTTTGCAGCAACAAACTAAGCCCAATCACTTTAAAATTACAAAAAAATGCTAAAAATCATAACAAACTATACCAGAATCACCTAAATTACTTCGGCTACCGTAAATCACCCCCAACTATCCCTTACCACAACAAACCAAACCATATCATCTTAAAATTACAAAAAAAGGTGTACAAATCATAACAAACTATGCCAGACTCACCTAAATTACTTCGGCTATTCTAAACCATCACCAACTAACCCTTACCACAACAAACTAAACCCAATCACTTTTAAATTACAAAAAAATGCTAGTAACCATACCAAACTATGCCAAACTCACCTAAATTACTTCGGCTACCATAAATCATCACCAACTAACCCTTACCACAACAAACTAAACCCAATCACTTTTAGATTACAAAAAAATGCTACTAACCATAGCAAACTATGCCAAACTCACCTAAATTACTTCGGCTATCAAAAATCACCCCCAACTACACTTTACAGCAACAAACTAAGCCCAATCACTTTAAAATTACAAAAAAATGCTAAAAATCATAACAAACTATTCCAGATTCACCTAAATTATTTCGGCTACCGTAAATCACCCCCAACTATCCCTTACCACAACAAACCAAACCATATCATCTTAAAATTACAAAAAAAGGTGTACAAATCATAACAAACTATGCCAGACTCACCTAAATTACTTCGGCTACTCTAAATCATCACCAACTAACCCTTACCACAACAAACTAAACCCAATCACTTTTAAATTACAAAAAAATGCTAGTAACCATAGCAAACTATGCCAAACTCACCTAAATTACTTCGGCTACATAAATCATCACCAACTAACCCTTACCACAACAAACTAAACCCAATCATTTTTAAATTACAAAAAAATGCTACTAACCATAGCAAACTATGCCAAACTCACCTAAATTACTTCGGCTATCAAAAATCACCCCCAACTACACTTTACAGCAACAAACTAAGCCCAATCACTTTAAAATTACAAAAAAATGCTAAAAATCATAACAAACTATACCAGAATCACCTAAATTATTTCGGCTACCGTAAATCACCCCCAACTATCCCTTCCCACAACAAACCAAACCATATCATCTTAAAATTACAAAAAAAGGTGTACAAATCATAACAAACTATGCCAGACTCACTTAAATTACTTCGGCTAATTTAAATCATCACCAACTAAGCCTTACCACAACAAACTAAACCCAATCACTTTTAAATTACAAAAAAATGCTAGTAACCATAGCAAACTATGCCAAACTCACCTAAATTACTTCGGCTACCATAAATCATCACCAACTAACCCTTACCACAACAAACTAAACCCAATCACTTTTAAATTACAAAAAAATGCTACTAACCATAGCAAACTATGCCAAACTCACCTAAATTAATTCGGCTATAAAAAATCACACCCAACTACACTTTACAGCAACAAACTTAGCCCAATCACTTTAAAATTACAAAAAAATGCTAAAAATCTTAACAAACTATACCAGAATCACCTAAATTACTTCATCTACCGTAAATCACACCCAACTATCCCTTACCACAACAAACCAAACCATATCATATTAAAATTACAAAAAAAGGTGTTCAAATCATAACAAACTATGCCAGATTCAACTAAATTACTTCGGCTACTCTAAATCATCACCAACTAACCCTTACCACAACAAACTAAACCCAATCACTTTTAAATTTCAAAAAAATGCTAGTAACCATAGCAAACTATGCCAAACTCACCTAAATTACTTCGGCTACCATAAATCATCACCAACTAACCCTTACCACAACAAACTAAACCCAATCACTTTTAAATTAGAAAAAAGTGCTACTAACCATAGCAAACTATGCCAAACTCACCTAAATTACTTCGGCTATCAAAAATCACACCCAACTACACTTTACAGCAACAAACTAAGCCCAATCACTTTAAAATTACAAAAAAATGCTAAAAATCATAACAAACTATACCAGAATCACCTAAATTACTTCGGCTACCGTAAATCACCCCCAACTATCCCTTACCACAACAAACCAAACCATATCATCTTAAAATTACAAAAAAAGGTGTACAAATCATAACAAACTATGCCAGACTCACCTAAATTACTTCGGCTACTCTAAACCATCACCAACTAACCCTTGCCACAACAAACTAAACCCAATCACTTTTAAATTACAAAAAAATGCTAGTAACCATAGCAAACTATGCCAAACTCACCTAAATTACTTCGGCTTCCATAAATCATCACCAACTAACCCTTACCACAACAAACTAAACCCAATCACTTTTAAATTACAAAAAAATGCTACTAACCATAGCAAACTATGCCAAACTCACCTAAATTACTTCGGCTATCAAAAATCACCCCCAACTACACTTTACAGCAACAAACTAAGCTCAATCATTTTAAAATTACAAAAAAATGCTAAAAATCATAACAAACTATACCAGAATCACCTAAATTACTTCGGCTACCGTAAATTACCCCGAACTATCCCTTACCACAACAAACCAAACCATATCATCTTAAAATTACAAAAAAAGGTGTACAAATCATAACAAACTATGCCAGACTCACCTAAATTACTTCGGCTACTCTAAACCATCACCAACTAACCCTTACCACAACAAACTAAACCCAATCACTTTTAAATTACAAAAAAATGCTAGTAACCATAGCAAACTATGCCAAACTCACCTAAATTACTTCGGCTACCATAAATCATCACCAACTAACCCTTACCACAACAAACTAAACCCAATCACTTTTAAATTACAAAAAAGTGCTACTAACCATAGCAAACTATGCCAAACTCACCTAAATTACTTCGGCTATCAAAAATCACCCCCAACTACACTTTACAGCAACAAACTAAGCCCAATCACTTTAAAATTACAAAAAAATGCTAAAAATCATAACAAACTATACCAGAATCACCTAAATTACTTCGGCTACCGTAAATCACCCCCAACTATCCCTTACCACAACAAACCAAACCATATCATCTTAAAATTACAAAAAAAGGTGTACAAATCATAACAAACTATGCCAGACTCACCTAAATTACTTCGGCTACTCTAAACCATCACCAACTAACCCTTACCACAACAAACTAAACCCAATCACTTTTAAATTTAAAAAAAATGCTAGTAACCATAGCAAACTATGCCAAACTCACCTAAATTACTTCGGCTACCATAAATCATCACCAACTAACCCTTACCACAACAAACTAAACCCAATCACTTTTAAATTACAAAAAAGTGCTATTAACCATAGCAAACTATGCCAAACTCACCTAAATTACTTCGGCTATCAAAAATCACCCCCAACTACACTTTACAGCAACAAACTAAGCCCAATCACTTTAAAATTACAAAAAAATGCTAAAAATCATAACAAACTATACCAGAATCACCTAAATTACTTCGGCTACCGTAAATCACCCCCAACTATCCCTTACCACAACAAACCAAACCATATCATCTTAAAATTACAAAAAAAGGTGTACAAATCATAACAAACTATGCCAGACTCACCTAAATTACTTCGGCTACTCTAAACCATCACCAACTAACCCTTGCCACAACAAACTAAACCCAATCACTTTTAAATTACAAAAAAATGCTAGTAACCATAGCAAACTATGCCAAACTCACCTAAATTACTTCGGCTTCCATAAATCATCACCAACTAACCCTTACCACAACAAACTAAACCCAATCACTTTTAAATTACAAAAAAATGCTACTAACCATGGCAAACTATGCCAAACTCACCTAAATTACTTCGGCTATCAAAAATCACCCCCAACTACACTTTACAGCAACAAACTAAGCTCAATCATTTTAAAATTACAAAAAAATGCTATAAATCATAACAAACTATACCAGAATCACCTAAATTACTTCGGCTACCGTAAATCACCCCCAACTATCCCTTACCACAACAAACCAAACCATATCATCTTAAAATTACAAAAAAAGGTGTACAAATCATAACAAACTATGCCAGACTCACCTAAATTACTTCGGCTACATAAATCATCACCAACTAACCCTTACCACAACAAACTAAACCCAATCACTTTTAAATTACAAAAAAATGCTAGTAACCATAGCAAACTATGCCAAACTCACCTAAATTACTTCTGCTACCATAAATCATCACCAACTAACCCTTACCACAACAAACTTAACCCAATCACTTTTAAATTACAAAAAAATGCTACTAACCATAGCAAACTATTCCAAACTCACCTAAATTACTTCGGATATCAAAAATCACCCCCAACTACACTTTACAGCAACAAACTAAGCCCAATCACTTTAAAATTACAAAAAAATGCTAAAAATCATAACAAACTATACCAGAATCACCTAAATTACTTCGGCTACCGTAAATCACCCCCAACTATCCCTTACCACAACAAACCAAACCATATCATCTTAAAATTACAAAAAAAGGTGTACAAATCATAACAAACTATGCCAGACTCACCTAAATTACTTCGGCTACTCTAAACCATCACCAACTAACCCTTACCACAACAAACTAAACCCAATCACTTTTAAATTACAAAAAAATGCTAGTAACCATAGCAAACTATGCCAAACTCACCTAAATTACTTCTGCTACCATAAATCATCACCAACTAACGCTTACCACAACAAACTAAACCCAATCATTTTTAAATTACAAAAAAATGCTACTAACCATAGCAAACTATGCCAAACTCACCTAAATTATTTCGGCTGTCAAAAATCACCCCAACTACACTTTACAGCAACAAACTAAGCCCAATCACTTTAAAATTACAAAAAAATGCTATAAATCATAACAAACTATGCCAAACTCACCTAAATTACTTCGGCTACATAAATCATCACCAACTAACCCTTACCACAACAAACTAAACCCAATCATTTTTAAATTACAAAAAAATGCTACTAACCATAGCAAACCAAACTATGCCAAACTCACCTAAATTACTTCGGCTATCAAAAATCACCCCCAACTACACTTTGCAGCAACAAACTAAGCCCAATCACTTTAAAATTACAAAAAAATGCTAAAAATCATAACAAACTATACCAGAATCACCTAAATTACTTCGGCTACCATAAATCACCCCCAACTATCCCTTACCACAACAAACCAAACCATATCATCCTAAAATTACAAAAAAAGGTGTACAAATCATAACAAACTATGCCAGACTCACCTAAATTACTTCGGCTACTCTAAATCATCACCAACTAACCCTTACCACAACAAACTAAACCCAATCACTTTTAAATTACAAAAAAATGCTAGTAACCATAGCAAACTATGCCAAACTCACCTCAATTACTTCGGCTACCATAAATCATAACCAACTAACCCTTACCACAACAAACTAAACCCAATCACTTTTAAATTACAAAAAAGTGCTACTAACCATAGCAAACTATGCCAAACTCACCTAAATTACTTCGGCTATCAAAAATCACTCCCAACTACACTTTACAGCAACAAACTAAGCCCAATCACTTTAAAATTACAAAAAAATGCTAAAAATCATAACAAACTATACCAGAATCACCTAAATTACTTCGGCTACCGTAAATCACCCCCAACTATCCCTTACCACAACAAACCAAACCATATCATCTTTAAATTACAAAAAAAGTGCACAAATCATAACAAACTATGCCAGACTCACCTAAATTACTTCGGCTACTCTAAACCATCACCAACTAACCCTTACCACAACAAACTAAACCCAATCACTTTTAAATTACAAAAAAATGCTAGTAACCATAGCAAACTATGCCAAACTCACCTAAATTACTTCGGCTACCATAAATCATCACCAACTAACCCTTACCACAACAAACTAAACCCAATCACTTTTAAATTACAAAAAAATGCTACTAACCATAGCAAACTATGCCAAACTCACCTAAATTAATTCGGCTATAAAAAATCACACCCAACTACACTTTACAGCAACAAACTTAGCCCAATCACTTTAAAATTACAAAAAAATGCTAAAAATCTTAACAAACTATACCAGATTCACCTAAATTACTTCATCTACCGTAAATCACACCCAACTATCCCTTGCCACAACAAACCAAACCATATCATATTAAAATTACAAAAAAAGGTGTTCAAATCATAACAAACTATGCCAGACTCACCTAAATTACTTCGGCTACTCTAAACCATCACCAACTAACCCTTACCACAACAAACTAAACCCAATCACTTTTAAATTACAAAAAACGCTTGTAACCATAGCAAACTATGCCAAACTCACCTAAATTACTTCTGCTACCATAAATCATCACCAACTAACCCTTACCACAACAAACTTAACCCAATCACTTTTAAATTACAAAAAAATGCTACTAACCATAGCAAACTATTCCAAACTCACCTAAATTACTTCGGCTATCAAAAATCACCCCCAACTACACTTTACAGCAACAAACTAAGCCCAATCACTTTAAAATTACAAAAAAATGCTAAAAATCATAACAAACTATACCAGAATCACCTAAATTACTTCGGCTACCGTAAATCACCCCCAACTATCCCTTCCCACAACAAACCAAACCATATCATCTTAAAATTACAAAAAAAGGTGTACAAATCATAACAAACTATGCCAGACTCACTTAAATTACTTCGGCTAATTTAAATCATCACCAACTAAGCCTTACCACAACAAACTAAACCCAATCACTTTTAAATTACAAAAAAATGCTAGTAACCATAGCAAACTATGCCAAACTCACCTAAATTACTTCGGCTACCATAAATCATCACCAACTAACCCTTACCACAACAAACTAAACCCAATCACATTTAAATTACAAAAAAATGCTACTAACCATAGCAAACTATGCCAAACTCACCTAAATTAATTCGGCTATCAAAAATCACACCCAACTACACTTTACAGCAACACACTTAGCCCAATCACTTTAAAATTGCAAAAAAATGCTAAAAATCTTAACAAACTATACCAGAATCACCTAAATTACTTCATCTACCGTAAATCACCCCCAACTATCCCTTACCACAACAAACCAAACCATATCATATTAAAATTACAAAAAAAGGTGTTCAAATCATAACAAACTATGCCAGATTCACCTAAATTACTTCGGCTACTCTAAATCATCACCAACTAACCCTCTACCACAACAAACTAAACCCAATCACTTATAAATTTCAAAAAAATGCTAGTAACTATAGCAAACTATGCCAAACTCACCTAAATTACTTCGGCTACCATAAATCATCACCAACTAACCCTTACCACAACAAACTAAACCCAATCACTTTTAAATTACAAAAAAGTGCTACTAACCATAGCAAACTATGCCAAACTCACCTAAATTACTTCGGCTATCAAAAATCACCCCCAACTACACTTTACAGCAACAAACTAAGCCCAATCACTTTAAAATTACAAAAAAATGCTAAAAATCATAACAAACTATACCAGAATCACCTAAATTACTTTGGCTACCGTAAATCACCCCCAACTATCCCTTACCACAACAAACCACACCATATCATCTTAAAATTACAAAAAAAGGTGTACAAATCATAACAAACTATGCCAGACTCACCTAAATTACTTCGGCTACTCTAAATCATCACCAACTAACCCTTACCACAACAAACTAAACCCAATCACTTTTAAATTGCACAAAAATGCTAGTAACCATAGCAAACTATGCCAAAATCATAACAAACTATACCAGAATCACCTAAATTACTTCGGCTACCGTAAATCACCCCCAACTATCCCTTACCACAACAAACGAAACCATATCATCTTAAAATTACAAAAAAAGGTGTACAAATCATAACAAACTATGCCAGACTCACCTAAATTACTTCGGCTACTCTAAACCATCACCAACTAACCCTTACCACAACAAACTAAACCCAATCACTTTTAAATAAAAAAAAAATGCTACTAACCATAGCAAACTATGCCAAACTCACCTAAATTACTTCGGCTATCAAAAATCACTCCCAACTACACTTTACAGCAACAAACTAAGTTCAATCATTTTAAAATTACAAAAAAATGCTAAAAATCATAACAAACTATACCAGAATCACCTAAATTACTTCGGCTATCGTAAATCACCCCCAACTATCCCTTATCACAACAAACCAAACCATATCATCTTAAAATTACAAAAAAAGGTGTACAAATCATTACAAACTATGCCAGACTCACCTAAATTACTTCGGCTACTCTAAATCATCACCAACTAACCCTTACCACAACAAACTAAACCCAATCACTTTTAAATTACAAAAAAATGCTAGTAACCATAGCAAACTATGCCAAACTCACCTAAATTACTTCGGTTACCATAAATCATCACCAACAAACCCTTACCACAACAAACTAAGCCCAATCACTTTAAAATTACAAAAAAATGCTAAAAATCATAACAAACTATACCAGAATCACCTAAATTACATCGGCTACCGTAAATCACCCCCAACTATCCCTTACCACAACAAACCAAACCATATCATCTTAAAATTACAAAAAAAGATGTACAAATCATAACAAACTATGCCAAACTCACCTAAACTACTTCGGCTACTTTAAATCATCACCAACTAACCCTTACCACAACAAACTAAACCCAATCACTTTTAAATTACAAAAAAATGCTAGTAACCATAGCAAACTATGCCAAACTCACCTAAATTACTTCGGCTACCATAAATCATCACCAACTAACCCTTACCACAACAAACTAAATCCAATCACTTTTAAATTACAAAAAAATGCTACTAACCATAGCAAACTATGCCAAATTCACCTAAATTACTTCGGCTATCAAAAATCACACCCAACTACACTTTACAGCAACAAACTAAGCCCAATCACTTTAAAATTACAAAAAAATGCTAAAAATCATAACAAACTATACCAGAATCACCTAAATTACTTCGGCTACCGTAAATCACCCCCAACTATCCCTTACCACAACAAACGAAACCATATCATCTTAAAATTACAAAAAAAGGTGTACAAATCATAACAAACTATGCCAGACTCACCTAAATTACTTCGCTACTCTAAATCATCACCAACTAACCCTTACCTCAACAAACTAAACCCAATCACTTTTAAATTACAAAAAAATGCTAGTAACCATAGCAAACTATGCCAAACTCACCTAAATTACTTCGGCTACTCTAAATCATCACCAACTAACCCTTACCACAACAAACTAAACCCAATCACTTTTAAATTACAAAAAAATGCTACTAATCATAGCAAACTATGCCAAACACACCTAAATTACTTCGGCTATCAAAAATCACACCCAACTACACTTTACAGCAACAAACTAAGCCCAATCACTTTAAAATTACAAAAAAATGCTAAAAATCATAACAAACTATACCAGAATCACCTAAATTACTTCGGCTACCGTAAATCACCCCCAACTATCCCTTACCACAACAAACGAAACCATATCATCTTAAAATTACAAAAAAAGGTGTACAAATCATAACAAACTATGCCAGACTCACCTAAATTACTTCGCTACTCTAAATCATCACCAACTAACCCTTACCTCAACAAACTAAACCCAATCACTTTTAAATTACAAAAAAATGCTAGTAACCATAGCAAACTATGCCAAACTCACCTAAATTACTTCGGCTACTCTAAATCATCACCAACTAACCCTTACCACAACAAACTAAACCCAATCACTTTTAAATTACAAAAAAATGCTACTAATCATAGCAAACTATGCCAAACACACCTAAATTACTTCGGCTATCAAAAATCACCCCCAACTACACTTTACCGCAACAAACTAAGCCCAATCACTTTAAAATTACAAAAAAATGCTAAAAATCATAACAAACTATACCAGAATCACCTAAATTACTTTGGCTACCGTAAATCACCCCCAACTATCCCTTACCACAACAAACCACACCATATCATCTTAAAATTACAAAAAAAGGTGTACAAATCATAACAAACTATGCCAGACTCACCTAAATTACTTCGGCTACTCTAAATCATCACCAACTAACCCTTACCACAACAAACTAAACCCAATCACTTTTAAATTGCACAAAAATGCTAGTAACCATAGCAAACTATGCCAAAATCATAACAAACTATACCAGAATCACCTAAATTACTTCGGCTACCGTAAATCACCCCCAACTATCCCTTACCACAACAAACGAAACCATATCATCTTAAAATTACAAAAAAAGGTGTACAAATCATAACAAACTATGCCAGACTCACCTAAATTACTTCGGCTACTCTAAACCATCACCAACTAACCCTTACCACAACAAACTAAACCCAATCACTTTTAAATAAAAAAAAAATGCTACTAACCATAGCAAACTATGCCAAACTCACCTAAATTACTTCGGCTATCAAAAATCACCCCCAACTACACTTTACAGCAACAAACTAAGTTCAATCATTTTAAAATTACAAAAAAATGCTAAAAATCATAACAAACTATACCAGAATCACCTAAATTACTTCGGCTATCGTAAATCACCCCCAACTATCCCTTATCACAACAAACCAAACCATATCATCTTAAAATTACAAAAAAAGGTGTACAAATCATTACAAACTATGCCAGACTCACCTAAATTACTTCGGCTACTCTAAATCATCACCAACTAACCCTTACCACAACAAACTAAACCCAATCACTTTTAAATTACAAAAAAATGCTAGTAACCATAGCAAACTATGCCAAACTCACCTAAATTACTTCGGTTACCATAAATCATCACCAACAAACCCTTACCACAACAAACTAAGCCCAATCACTTTAAAATTACAAAAAAATGCTAAAAATCATAACAAACTATACCAGAATCACCTAAATTACTTTGGCTACCGTAAATCACCCCCAACTATCCCTTACCACAACAAACCACACCATATCATCTTAAAATTACAAAAAAAGGTGTACAAATCATAACAAACTATGCCAGACTCACCTAAATTACTTCGGCTACTCTAAATCATCACCAACTAACCCTTACCACAACAAACTAAACCCAATCACTTTTAAATTGCACAAAAATGCTAGTAACCATAGCAAACTATGCCAAAATCATAACAAACTATACCAGAATCACCTAAATTACTTCGGCTACCGTAAATCACCCCCAACTATCCCTTACCACAACAAACGAAACCATATCATCTTAAAATTACAAAAAAAGGTGTACAAATCATAACAAACTATGCCAGACTCACCTAAATTACTTCGGCTACTCTAAACCATCACCAACTAACCCTTACCACAACAAACTAAACCCAATCACTTTTAAATAAAAAAAAAATGCTACTAACCATAGCAAACTATGCCAAACTCACCTAAATTACTTCGGCTATCAAAAATCACCCCCAACTACACTTTACAGCAACAAACTAAGTTCAATCATTTTAAAATTACAAAAAAATGCTAAAAATCATAACAAACTATACCAGAATCACCTAAATTACTTCGGCTATCGTAAATCACCCCCAACTATCCCTTATCACAACAAACCAAACCATATCATCTTAAAATTACAAAAAAAGGTGTACAAATCATTACAAACTATGCCAGACTCACCTAAATTACTTCGGCTACTCTAAATCATCACCAACTAACCCTTACCACAACAAACTAAACCCAATCACTTTTAAATTACAAAAAAATGCTAGTAACCATAGCAAACTATGCCAAACTCACCTAAATTACTTCGGTTACCATAAATCATCACCAACAAACCCTTACCACAACAAACTAAGCCCAATCACTTTAAAATTACAAAAAAATGCTAAAAATCATAACAAACTATACCAGAATCACCTAAATTACATCGGCTACCGTAAATCACCCCCAACTATCCCTTACCACAACAAACCAAACCATATCATCTTAAAATTACAAAAAAAGATGTACAAATCATAACAAACTATGCCAAACTCACCTAAACTACTTCGGCTACTTTAAATCATCACCAACTAACCCTTACCACAACAAACTAAACCCAATCACTTTTAAATTACAAAAAAATGCTAGTAACCATAGCAAACTATGCCAAACTCACCTAAATTACTTCGGCTACCATAAATCATCACCAACTAACCCTTACCACAACAAACTAAATCCAATCACTTTTAAATTACAAAAAAATGCTACTAACCATAGCAAACTATGCCAAATTCACCTAAATTACTTCGGCTATCAAAAATCACACCCAACTACACTTTACAGCAACAAACTAAGCCCAATCACTTTAAAATTACAAAAAAATGCTAAAAATCATAACAAACTATACCAGAATCACCTAAATTACTTCGGCTACCGTAAATCACCCCCAACTATCCCTTACCACAACAAACGAAACCATATCATCTTAAAATTACAAAAAAAGGTGTACAAATCATAACAAACTATGCCAGACTCACCTAAATTACTTCGCTACTCTAAATCATCACCAACTAACCCTTACCTCAACAAACTAAACCCAATCACTTTTAAATTACAAAAAAATGCTAGTAACCATAGCAAACTATGCCAAACTCACCTAAATTACTTCGGCTACTCTAAATCATCACCAACTAACCCTTACCACAACAAACTAAACCCAATCACTTTTAAATTACAAAAAAATGCTACTAATCATAGCAAACTATGCCAAACACACCTAAATTACTTCGGCTATCAAAAATCACCCCCAACTACACTTTACAGCAACAAACTAAGCCCAATCACTTTAAAATTACAAAAAAATGCTAAAAATCATAACAAAATATACCAGAATCACCTAAATTACTTCGGCTACCGTAAATCACCCCCAATTATCCCTTACAACAACAAACCAAACCATATCATCTTAAAATTACAAAAAAAGGTGTACAAATCATAACAAACTATGCCAGACTCACCTAAATTACTTCGGCTACTCTAAATCATCACCAACTAACCCTTACCACAACAAACTAAACCCAATCACTTTTAAATTACAAAAAAATGCTAGTAACCATAGCAAACTATGCCAAACTCACCTAAATTACTTCGGCTACTCTAAATCATCACCAACTAACCCTTACCACAACAAACTAAACCCAATCACTTTTAGATTACAAAAAAATGCTAGTAACCATAGCAAACTATGCCAAACTCACCTAAATTACTTCGGCTACCATAAATCATCACCAACTAACCCTTACCACAACAAACTAAACCCAATCACTTTTAAATTACAAAAAAATGCTACTAACCATAGCAAACTATGCCAAACTCACCTAAATTACTTCGGCTATCAAAAATCACCCCCAACTACACTTTACAGCAACAAACTAAGCCCAATCACTTTAAAATTACAAAAAAATGCTAAAAATTATAACAAACTATACCAGAATCACCTAAATTACTTCGGCTACGGTAAATCACCCCCAACGATCCCTTACCACAACAAACCAAACCATATCAGCATTAAATTACAAAAAAAGGTGTACAAATCATAACAAACTATGCCAGACTCCCCTAAATTACTTCGGCTACTCTAAATCAATACCAACTAACCCTTACCACAACAAACTAAACCCAATCACTTTTAAATTACAAAAAAATGCTAGTAACCATAGCAAACTATGCCAAACTCACCTAAATTACTTCGGCTATCAAAAATCACCCCCAACTACACTTTACAGCAACAAACTAAGCCCAATCACTTTAAAATTACAAAAAAATGCTAAAAACCACAACAAACTAAACCAGAGTCACCTAAATTACTTCGGCTACCGTAAATCACCCCCAACTATCCCTTACCACAACAAACCGAACCATGTCATCTTAAAATTACCAAAAAAAGGTGTACAAATCATAACAAACTATGCCAGACTCACCTAAATTACTTCGGCTACTCTAAATCATCACCAACTAAACCTTACCACAACAAACTAAACCCAATCACTTTTAAATTACAGAAAAATGCTAGTAACCATAGCAAACTATGCCAAACTCACCTAAATTACTTCGGCTACCATAAATCATCACCAACTAACCCTTACCACAACAAACTAAACCCAATCATTTTTAAATTACAAAAAAATGCTACTAACCATAGAAAACTATGCCAAACTCACCTAAATTTCTTCGGCTATCAAAAATCACTCCCAACTACACTTTACAGCAACAAACTAAGTCCAATCACTTTAAAACTACAAAAAATGCTAAAAATCATAACAAACTATACCAGAATCACCTAAATTACTTCGGCTACTCTAAATCATCACCAACTAACCCTTACCACAACAAACTAAACCCAATCACTTTTAAATTACAAAAAAGTGCTAGTAACCATAGCAAACTATACCAAACTCCCCTAAATTACTTTGGCTACCATAAATCATCACCAACTAACCCTTACCACAACAAACTAAACCCAATCAATTTTAAATTACAAAAAAATGCTACTAAGCATAGCAAACTATGCCAAACTCACCTAAATTACTTCGGCTATCAAAAATCACCCCCAACTACACTTTACAGCAACAAACTAAGCCCAATCACTTTAAAATGACAAAAAAATGCTAAAAATCATAACAAACTATACCTGAATCACCTAAACTACCTCGGCTAACGTAAATCACCCCCAACTATCCCTTACCACAACAAACCAAACCATATCATCTTAAAATTACAAAAAAAGGTTTACAAATCATAACAAACTATGCCAGACTCACCTAAATTACTTCGGCAACTCTAAATCATCACCAACTAACCCTTACCAAAACAAACTAAACCCAATCACTTTTAAATTACAAAAAAATGCTAGTAACCATAGCAAACTATGCCAAACTCACCTAAATTACTTCGGCTACCATAAATAATCACCAACTAACCCTTACCACAACAAACTAAACCCAATCACTTTTAAATTACAAAAAAATGCTACTAACCATAGCAAACTATGCCAAACTCACCTAAATTACTTCGGCTATCAAAAATCACCCCCAACTACACTTTACAGCAACAAACTAAGCCCAATCACTTTAAAATGACAAAAAAATGCTAAAAATCATAACAAACTATACCTGAATCACCTAAATTACTTCGGCTACCGTAAATCACCCCCAACTATCCCTTACCACAACCAACCAAACCATATCATTTTAAAATTACAAAAAAAGGTGTACAAATCATAACAAACTATGCCAGACTCACCTAAATTACTTCGGCTACTCTAAATCATCACCAACTAACCCTTACCACAACAAACAAACCCAATCAATTTTAAATTACAAAAAAAATGCTAGTAACCATAGCAAACTATGCCAAACTCACCTAAATTACTTCGGCTACCATAAATCATCACCAACTAACCCTTACCAAAACAAACTAAGCCCAATCACTTTAAAATTACAAAAAAATGCTAAAAATCATAACAAACTATACCAGAATCACCTAAATTACTTCGGCTACCGTAAATCACCCCCAACTATCCCTTACCACAACCAACCAAACCATATCATCTTAAAATTACAAAAAAAAATGTACAAATCATAACAAACTATGCCAGACCCTTACCAAAACAAACTAAACCCAATCACATTTAAAATACAAAAAAATGCTACTAACCATAGCAAACTATGCCAAACTCACCTAAATCACTTCGGCTATCAAAAATCACCCCCAACTACACTTTACAGCAACAAACTAAGCCCAATCACTTTAAAATTACAAAAAATGCTAAAAATCATAACAAACTATACCAGAATCACCTAAATTACTTCGGCTACCGTAAATCACCCCCAACTATCCCTTACCACAACAAACCAAACCATATCATCTTAAAATTACAAAAAAAGGTGTACAAATCATAACAAACTATGCCAGACTCACCTAAATTACTTCGGCTACTCTAAATCATCACCAAATAACCCTTACCACAACAAACTAAACCCAATCACTTTTAAATTACAAAAAAATGCTAGTAACCATAGCAAACTATGCCAAACTCACCTAAATTACTTCGGCTACCATAAATCATCACCAACTAACCCTTACCACAACAAACTAAACCCAATCACTTTTAAATTACAAAAAAATGCTACTAACCATAGCAAACTATGCCAAACACACCTAAATTACTTCGGCTATCAAAAATCACCCCCAACTACACTTTACAGCAACAAACTAAGCCCAATAACTTTAAAATTACAAAAAAATGCTAAAAATCATAACAAACTATACCAGAATCACCTAAATTACTTCGGCCACCGTAAATCACCCCCAACTATCCCTTACCACAACAAACCAAACCATATCATCTTAAAATTACAAAAAAAGGTGTACAAATCAAACAAACTATGCCAGACTCACCTAAATTACTTCGGCTACTCTAAATCATCACCAACTAACCCTTACCACAACAAACTAAACCCAATCACTTTTAAATTACAAAAAAATGCTAGTAACCATAGCAAACTTTGCCAAACTCACCTAAATTACTTCGGCTACCATAAATCATCACCAACTAACCCTTACCACAACAAACTAATCCCAATCACTTTTAAATTACAAAAAAATGCTACTAACCACAGCAAACTATGCCAAACTCACCTAAATTACTTCGGCTATCAAAAATCACCCCCAACTACACTTTACAGCAACAAACTAAGCCCAATCACTTTAAAATTACAAAAAAATGCTAAAAATCATAACAAACTATACCAGAATCACCTAATTTACTTCGACCACCGTAAATCACCCCCAACTATCCCTTACCACAACAACTAAATTACTTCGGCTACTCTAAATCATCACCAACTAACCCTTACCACAACAAACTAAACCCAATCACTTTTAAATTACAAAAAAGTGCTAGTAACCATAGCAAACTATGCCAAACTCACTTAAATTACTTCGGCTACCATAAATCAACACTAACTAACCCTTACCACAACAAACTAAACCCAATCACTTTTAAATTACAAAAAACTGCTACTAACCATAGCAAACTATGCCAAACTCACCTAAATTACTTCGGCTATCAAAAATCACCCCCAACTACACTTTACAGCAACAAACTAAGCCCAATCACTTTAAAATTACAAAAAAATGCTAAAAATCATAACAAACTATACCAGAATCACCTAGATTACTTCGGCTACCGTAAATCACCCCCAACTATCCCTTACCACAACAAACCAAACCATATCATCTTAAAATTACAAAAAAAGATGTACAAATCATAACAAACTATGCCAGAATCACCTAAATTACTTCGGCTACTCTAAACCATCACCAACTAACCCTTACCACAACAAACTAAACCCAATCACTTTTAAATTACAAAAAAATGCTAGTAACCATAGCAAACTATGCCAAACTCACCTAAATTACTTCGGCTACCATAAATCATCACTAACTAACCCTTACCACAACAAACTAAACCCAATCACTTTTAAATTACAAAAAACTGCTACTAACCATAGCAAACTATGCCAAACTCACCTGAATTACTTTGGCTATCAAAAATCACCCCCAACTACACTTTACAGCAACAAACTAAGCCCAATCACTTTAAAATTACAAAAAAATGCTAAAAATCATAACAAACTATACCAGAATCACCTAGATTACTTCGGCAACCGTAAATCACCCCCAACTATCCCTTACCACAACAAACCAAACCATATCATCTTAAAATTACAAAAAAAGATGTACAAATCATAACAAACTATGCCAGAATCACCTAAATTACTTTGGCTACTCTAAACCATCACCAACTAACCCTTACCACAACAAACTAAACCCAATCACTTTTAAATTACAAAAAAATGCTAGTAACCATAGCAAACTATGCCAAACTCACCTAAATTACTTCGGCTACCATAAATCATCACCAACTAACCCTTACCACAACAAACTAAACCCAATCACTTTTAAATTACAAAAAAATGCTACTAACCATAGCAAACTATGCCAAACTCACCTAAATTACTTCGGCTATCGAAAATCACCCCCAACTACACTTTACAGCAACAAACTAAGCCCAATCACTTTAAAATTACAAAAAATTGCTAAAAATCATAACAAACTATACCAGAATCACCTAAATTACTTCGGCTACCGTAAATCACCCCCAACTATCCCTTACCACAACAAACCAAACCATATCATCTTAAAATTACAAAAAAAGGTGTACAAATCATAACAAACTATGCCAGACTCACCTAAATTACTTCGGCTACTTTAGATCATCACCAACTAACCCTTACCACAACAAACTAAACCCAATCACTTTTAAATTACAAAAAAATGCTAGTAACCATAGCAAACTATGCGAAACTCACCTAAATTTCTTCGGCTATGAAAAATCACCCCCAACTACACTTTACAGCAACAAACTAAGTCCAATCACTTTAAAACTACAAAAAATGCTAAAAATCATAACAAACTATACCAGAATCACCTAAATTACTTCGGCTACCGTAAATCACCACCAACTATCCCTTACCACAACAAACCAAACCATATCATCTTAAAATTACAAAAAAAGGTGTACAAATCATAACAAACTATGCCAGACTCACCTAAATTACTTCGGCTACTCTAAATCATCATCAACTAACCCTTACCACAACAAACTAAACCCAATCACTTTTAAATTACAAAAAAGTGCTAACCATAGCAAACTATACCAAACTCACCTAAATTACTTTGGCTACCATAGCAAACTATACCAAACTCACCTAAATTACTTTGGCTACCATAAATCATCACCAACTAACCCTTACCACAACAAACTAAACCCAATCAATTTTGAATTACAAAAAAATGCTACTAACCATAGCAAACTATGCCAAACTCACCTAAATTACTTCGGCTACTATAAATCATCACCAACTAACCCTTACCACAACAAACTAAACCCAATCACTTTTAAATTACAAAAAAATGCTACTAACCATAGCAAACTATGCCAAACTCACCTAAATTACTTAGGCTATAAAAAATCACTCCCAACTACACATTACAGCAACAAACTAAGCCCAATCACTTTAAAATTACAAAAAAAGTCTAAAAATCATAACAAACTATACCAGAATCACCTAAATTACTTCGGCTACCGTAAATCACCCTTAATTATACCTAACCACAACAAACCAAACCATATCATATTAAAATTACAAAAAAAGGTGTACAAATCATAACAAACTATGCTAGACTTACCTAAATTACTTCGGCTACTCTAAATCATCACCTACTAACCCTTACCACAACAAACTAAACCCAATCACTTTTAAATTACAAAAAAATGCTAGTAACCATAGCAAACTAAGCCAAAATCACCTAAATTACTTCGGCTACCATAAATCATCACCAACTAACCCTTACCACAACAAACTAAACCCAATCACTTTTATATTGCAAAAAATGCTACTAACCATAGCAAACTATGCCAAACTCACCTAAATTACTTCGGCTATCAAAAATCACCCCTAACTACACTTTACAGCAACAAACTAAGCCCAATCACTTTAAAATTACAAAAAAATGCTAAAAATCATAACAAACTATACCAGAATCACCTAAATTACTTCGGCTAATTTATTGCTCTGTTTTCAGAGTATTTCGGCAAATGATGTTGGGGGGCCGTCCCCAATAAAAAATTTACACAACCCGAAAATTGAAAAAAAAATAAAAGGGGGTCAAGATTATGGCAGCCGGTGTCGACTGCCACGCGGTGGACCGAAACACAAGACAATAAGACTCTAAGGGTCAGTATTGGTGGTTACAGATTCTAAGTCCTGAATTTGACTCTGTAACTACCAGTAAAGACAACACAAGATGGAATTATAATAGTAGAGATTGATTGCTTAACTGCGAATCGGTCGACTGTCGCACACAAAATGGACGAGTTTGACACGATTCGCCGAGGAGAATGCATTTCGCGCATGTGTACATTTCGCGAATGTCTGTAAGGTTCGGAAATGTTGTGACGCTTTGATGTTTGTTCGAAACGAAATGCATTCGTAGTTGTTAACATTGGTGAGTATAGGCTAAGTTAAAGTTGTTAGAACTAGCAATTATTACTCAGCCGGTAACGGTGAACTCTGCCGTGTTTGGTTGGTAGATTGATCGGGGCGAAAAGGCGGTCATCGATCGTTTTATAAAAGTGAGGTTATGGAAACCAAAACATCACGATGACCTGGTTTGAACGGCAAAGTTCCCGATAGACTCGTAAGTACGCACATCCAACCGCACTAACAGGCCATGTATTAATCAAAGCACTTTCACAGGCGGCGGTCCCACACTCTAGTGCTGAACCTTCCGTGACATATCCAGCCTCCTTTGATTACATCGCACACCAGGGACTCCAAGCTGTTTTTACCGAGTCCGATGGTGTCGATGAATTGGTTGTTCAGAGGACACCAACCGCCGCGAGCTCCAATTATAGTTGGAAGGACCTGTATATCCTTATCCTTATGGAGGCGTTTTACTCCGGCAAGGAAGGAGTCGCTGCTGTAATGGGCCGCCTTGTTTCTGAATGCCACAATGCCTACCGTAAATCACCCCCAACTATCCCTTACCACAACAAACCAAACCATATCATATTAAAATTACAAAAAAAAATGTACAAATCATAACAAACTATGCCAGACTCACCTAAATTACTTCGGCTACTCTAAATCATCACCAACTAAGCCTTACCACAACAAACTAAACCCAATCACTTTTAAATTACAAAAAAATGCTAGTAACCATAGCAAACTATGCCAAACTCATCTAAATTACTTCGGCTACCATAAATCATCACTAACTAACCCTTACCACAACAAACTAAACCCAATCACTTTTAAATTACAAAAAACTGCTACTAACCATAGCAAACTATGCCAAACTCACCTAAATTACTTCGTCTATCAAAAATCACCCCCAACTACACTTTACAGCAACAAACTAAGCCCAATCACTTTAAAATTACAAAAAAATGCTAAAAATCATAACAAACTATACCAGAATCACCTAAATCATTTCGGCTACCGTAAATCACCCCCAACTATCCCTTACCACAACAAACCAAACCATATCATCTTAAAATTACAAAAAAAGGTGTACAAATCATAACAAACTATGCCAGACTCACCTAAATTACTTCGGCTACACTAAATCATCACCAACTAACCCTTACCACAACAAACTAAACTCAATCACTTTTAAATTACAAAAAAATGCTAGTATCCATAGCAAACTATGCCAAATTCACCTAAATTACTTCGGCTATCAAAAATCACTCCCAACTACACTTTACAGCAACAAACTAAGCCCAATCACTTTAAAATTACAAAAAAATGCTAAAAATCATAACAAACTATACCAGAATCACCTAAATTACTTAGGCTACCGTAAATCACCCCCAACTATCCCTTACCACAACAAAACAAACCATATTATCTTAAAATTACAAAACAAGGTGTAGAAATCATAACAAACTATGCCAGACTCACCTAAATTACTTCGGCTACTCTAAATCATCACCAACTAACCCTTACCACAACAAACTAAACCCAATCACTTTTAAATTACAAAAAAATGCTAGTAACCATAGCAAGCTATGCCAAACTCACCTAAATTACTTCGGCTACCATAAATCATCACCAACTAACCCTTACCACAACAAACTAAACCCAATCACTTTTAAATTACAAAAAAATGCTACTAACCATAGCAAACTATGCCAAACTCACCTAAATTACTTCGGCTATCAAAAACTACTCCCAACTACACTTTATAGCAACAAACTAAGCCCAATCACTTTAAAATTACAAAAAAATGCTAAAAATCATAACAAACTATACCAGATTCACCTAAATTACTTCGGCTACCGTAAATCACCCTCAACTATCCCTTACCACAACACACCAAACCATTTCATCTTAAAATTTCAAAAAAAGGTGTACAAATCATAACAAAGTATGCCAAACTCACCTAAATTACTTCGGCTACTCTAAATCATCACCAACTAACCCTTACCACAACAAACTAAACCCAATCACTTTTAAATTACAAAAAAATGCTAGTAACCATAGCAAACTATGCCAAACTCACCTAATTTACTTCGGCTACCATAAATCATCACCAACTAACACTTACCATAACAAACTAAACCCAATCACTTTTAAATTACAAAAAAATGCTACTAACCATAGCAAACTATGCCGAACTCAACTAAATTACTTCGGCTATCAAAAATCACCCCCAACTACACTTTACAGCAACAAACTAAGCCCAATCACTTTAAAATTACAAAAAAATGCTAAAAATCATAACAAACTATACCAGATTCACCTAAATTACTTCGGTTACCGTAAATCACCCCCAACTATCCCTTACCACAACAAACCAAAGCATATCATCTTAAAATTGCCAAAAAAGGTGTACAAATCAAAACAAACTATGCCAGACTCACCTAAATTACTTCGGCTACTCTAAATCATCACCAACTAACCCTTACCACAACAAACTAAACCCAATCACTTTTAAATTAAAAAAAATGCTAGTAACCATAGCAACCTATGCCAAACTCACCTAACTTACTTCGGCTAACATAAATCATCACCAACTAACCCTTACCACAACAAACTAAACCCAATCACTTTTAAATTACAAAAAAATGCTACTAACCATAGCAAACTATGCCAAACTCTCCTAAATTATATCGGCTATCAAAAATCACCCACAACTACACTTTACAGCAACAAACTAAGCCCAATCACTTTAAAATTACAAAAAAATGCTAAAAATCATAACAAACCATACCAGAATCACCTAAATTACTTCGGCTACCGTAAATCACCCTCAAGTATCCCTTACCACAACAAACCAAACCATATCATCTTAAAATTACAAAAAAAGGTGTACAAATCATAACAAACTATGCCAGACTCACCTAAATTACTTCGGCTACTCTAAATCATCACCAACTAACTATTACCACAACAAACTAAACCCAATCACTTTTAAATTACAAAAAAATGCTAATAACCCTAGCAAACTATGCCAAACTCACCTAAATTACTTCGGCTACCATAAATCATCACCAACTAACCCTTACCACAACAAACTAAACCCAATCACTTTTAAATTACAAAAAAATGCTACTAACCATAGCAAACTATGCCAAACTTACCTAAATTACTTCGGCTATCAAAAATCACCCCCAACTACAATTTACAGCAACAAACTAAGCCCAATCACTTTAAAATTACAAAAAAACACTATACCAGAATCACCTAAATTACTTCGGCTACCGAAAATCACCCCCAACTATCCCTTACCACAACAAACCAAACCATATCATATTAAAATTACAAACAAAAGTATACAAATCATAACAAACTATGCCAGACTCACCTAAATTACTTCGGCTACTCTAAATCATCACCAACTAACCCTTACCACAACAAACTAAATACAATTACTTTTAAATTACAAAAAAATGCTAGTAACCATAGCAAACTATGCCAAACTCACCTAAATTACTTCGGCTACCATAAATCATCACCAACAAACCCTTACCACAACAAACTAAACCCAATCACTTTTAATTACAAAAAAATGCTACTAACCATAGCAAACTATGCCAAACTCACCTAAATTACTTCGGCTATCAAAAATCACCATCAACTACACTTTACAGCAACAAACTAAGAACAATCACTTTAAAATTACAAAAAAATGCTAAAAATCATAATAAACTATACCAGAATCACCTAAATTACTTCGGCTACCGTAAATCACCCCAACTATCCCTTACCACAACAAACCAAACCATATCATCTTAAAATTACAAAAAAAGATGTACAAATCATAACAAACTATGCCAGACTCACCTAAATTACTTCGGCTACTCTAAATCATCACCAACTAACCCTTACCACAACAAACTAAACCCAATCACTTTTAAATTACAAAAAAATGCTAGTAACCATAGAAAACTATGCCAAATTCACCTAATTTACTTCGGCTACCATAAATCATCACAAACTAACACTTACCACAACAAACTAAACCCAATCACTTTTAAATTACAAAAAAATGCTACTAACCATAGCAAACTATGCCAAACTCACCTAAATTACTTAGGCTATCAAAAATTACCCCCAACTAAACTTTACAGCAACAAACTAAGCCCAATCACATTAAAATTACAAAAAAATGCTAAAAATTATAACAAACTACACCAGAATCACCTAAATTACTTCGGCTACCGTAAATCACCCCCAACTATCCCTTAGCACAACAAACCAAACCATATCATCTTAAAATTACAAAAAAAGGTGTACAAATCATAACAAACTATGCCAGACTCACCTAAATTACTTCAGCTACTCTAAATCATCACCAACTAACCCTTACCACAACAAACTAAACCCAATCACTTTTAAATTTCAAAAAAATGCTAGTAACCATAGCAAACTATGCCAAACTCACCTAAATTACTTCGGCTACCATAAATCATCACCATCTAACCCTTACCACAACAAACTAAACCCAATCACTTTTAAATTACAAAAAAATGCTACTAACCATAGCAAACTATGCCAAACTCACCTAAATTACTTCGGCTATCAAAAATCACCCCCAACTACACTTTACAGCAACAAACTAAGCCCAATCACTTTAAAATTACAAAAAATGCTACAAATCATAACAAACTATACCAGAATCACCTAAATTACTTCGGCTACCGTAAATCACCCCCAACTATCCCTTACCACAACAAACCAAACCATATCATCTTAAAATTACAAAAAAAGGTGTAAAAATCATAACAAACTATGCCAGACTCACCGAAATTACTTCGGCTACTCTAAATCATCACCAACTAACCCTTACCACAACAAACTAAACCCAATCACTTTTAAATTACAAAAAAATGCTACTAACCATAGCAAACTATGCCAAACTCACCTAAATTACGTCGGCTATCAAAAATCACCCCCAACTATACTTTACAGCAACAAACTAAGCCCAATCACTTTAAAATTACAAAAAAATGCTAAAAATCATAACAAACTATACCAGAATCACCTAAATTACTTCGACTACCGTAAATCACCCCCAACTATCCCTTACCACAACAAACCAAACTATATCATCTTAAAATTACAAAAAAAGGTGTACAAATCATAACAAACTATGCCAGAATCACCTAAATTACTTCGGCTACTCTAAATCATCACCAACTAACTATTACCACAACAAACTAAACCCAATCACTTTTAAATTAAAAAAAATGCTAATAACCCTAGCAAACTATGCCAAACTCACCTAAATTACTTCGGCTACCATAAATCATCACCAACTAACCCTTACCAAAACAAACTAAACCCAATCACTTTTAAATTACAAAAAAATGCTACTAACCATAGCAAACTAAGCCAAACTTACCTAAATTACTTCGGCTATCAAAAATCACCCCCAACTACACTTTACAGCAACAAACTAAGCCCAATAACTTTAAAATTACAAAAAAAAACTATACCAGAATCACCTAAATTACTTCGGCTACCGTAAATCACCCCCAACTATCCCTTACCACAACAAACCGAACCATATCATATTAAAATTACAAACAAAAGTGTACAAATCATAACAAACTATGCCAGACTCACCTAAATTACTTCGGCTACTCTAAATCATTACCAACTAACCCTTACCACAACAAACTAAACCCAATTACATTTAAATTACAAAAAAATGCTAGTAACCATATCAAACTATGCCAAACTCACCTAAATTACTTCGGCTATCAAAAATCACCATCAACTACACTTTACAGCAACATACTAAGCCCAATCACTTTAAAATTACAAAAAAATGCTAAAAATCATAACAAACTATACCAGAATCACCTAAATTACTTCGGCTACCGTAAATCACCCCCAACTATCCCTTACCACAACAAACCAAACCATATCATCTTAAAATTACAAAAAAAGGTGTACAAATCATAACAAACTATGCCAGACTCACCTAAATTACTTCGGCTACTCTAAATCATCACCAACTAACCCTTACCACAACAAACTAAACCCAATCACTTTTAATATACAAAAAAATGCTAGTAACCATAGCAAACTATGCCAAACTCACCTAAATTACTTCGGCTATCAAAAATCACCATCAACTACACTTTACAGCAACAAACTAAGCCCAATCACTTTAAAATTACAAAAAAATGCTAAAAATCATAATAAACTATACCAGAATCACCTAAATTACTTCGGCTACCGTAAATCACCCCCAACTATCCCTTACCACAACAAACCAAACCATATCATCTTAAAATTACAAAAAAAGGTGTACAAATCATAACAAACTATGCCAGACTCACCTAAATTACTTCGGCTACTCTAAATCATCACCAACTAACCCTTACCACAACAAACTAAACCCAATCACTTTTAAATTACAAAAAAATGCTAGTAACCATAGAAAACTATGCCAAACTCACCTAATTTACTTCGGCTACCATAAATCATCACAAACTAACACTTACCACAACAAACTAAACCCAATCATTTTTAAATTACAAAAAAATGCTACTAACCATAGCAAACTATGCCAAACTCACCTAAATTACTTAGGCTATCAAAAATTACCCCCAACTAAACTTTACAGCAACAAACTAAGCCCAATCACATTAAAAATACAAAAAAATGCTAAAAATTATAACAAACTATACCAGAATCACCTAAATTACTTCGGCTACCGTAAATCACCCCCAACTATCCCTTACCACAACAAACCAAACCATATCATCTTAAAATTACAAAAAAAGGTGTACAAATCATAACAAACTATGCCAGACTCACCTAAATTACTTCGGCTACTCTAAATCATCACCAACTAACCCTTACCACAACAAACTAAACCCAATCACTTTTAAATTTCAAAAAAATGCTAGTAACCATAGCAAACTATGCCAAACTCACCTAAGTTACTTCGGCTACCATAAATCATCACCAACTAACCCTTACCACAACAAACTAAACCCAATCACTTTTAAATTACAAAAAAATGCTACTAACCATAGCAAACTATGCCAAACTCACCTAAATTACTTCGGCTATCAAAAATCACCCCCAACTACACTTTACAGCAACAAACTAAGCCCAATCACTTTAAAATTACAAAAAAAAACTATACCAGAATCACCTAAATTACTTCGGCTACCGTAAATCACCCCCAACTATCCCTTACCACAACAAACCGAACCATATCATATTAAAATTACAAACAAAAGTGTACAAATCATTACAAACTATGCCAGACTCACCTAAATTACTTCGGCTACTCTAAATCATTACCAACTAACCCTTACCACAACAAACTAAACCCAATTACTTTTAAATTACAAAAAAATGCTACTAACCATAGCAAACTATGCCAAACTCACCTAAATTACTTCGGCTATCAAAAATTACCCCCAACTAAACTTTACAGCAACAAACTAAGCCCAATCACATTAAAATTACAAAAAAATGCTAAAAATTATAACAAACTACACCAGAATCACCTAAATTACTTCGGCTACCGTAAATCACCCCCAACTATCCCTTAGCACAACAAACCAAACCATATCATCTTAAAATTACAAAAAAAGGTGTACAAATCATAACAAACTATGCCAGACTCACCTAAATTACTTCAGCTACTCTAAATCATCACCAACTAACCCTTACCACAACAAACTAAACCCAATCACTTTTAAATTTCAAAAAAATGCTAGTAACCATAGCAAACTATGCCAAACTCACCTAAATTACTTCGGCTACCATAAATCATCACCATCTAACCCTTACCACAACAAACTAAACCCAATCACTTTTAAATTACAAAAAAATGCTACTAACCATAGCAAACTATGCCAAACTCACCTAAATTACTTCGGCTATCAAAAATCACCCCCAACTACACTTTACAGCAACAAACTAAGCCCAATCACTTTAAAATTACAAAAAATGCTACAAATCATAACAAACTATACCAGAATCACCTAAATTACTTCGGCTACCGTAAATCACCCCCAACTATCCCTTACCACAACAAACCAAACCATATCATCTTAAAATTACAAAAAATGGTGTAAAAATCATAACAAACTATGCCAGACTCACCGAAATTACTTCGGCTACTCTAAATCATCACCAACTAACCCTTACCACAACAAACTAAACCCAATCACTTTTAAATTACAAAAAAATGCTACTAACCATAGCAAACTATGCCAAACTCACCTAAATTACGTCGGCTATCAAAAATCACCCCCAACTATACTTTACAGCAACAAACTAAGCCCAATCACTTTAAAATTACAAAAAAATGCTAAAAATCATAACAAACTATACCAGAATCACCTAAATTACTTCGACTACCGTAAATCACCCCCAACTATCCCTTACCACAACAAACCAAACTATATCATCTTAAAATTACAAAAAAAGGTGTACAAATCATAACAAACTATGCCAGAATCACCTAAATTACTTCGGCTACTCTAAATCATCACCAACTAACTATTACCACAACAAACTAAACCCAATCACTTTTAAATTACAAAAAAATGCTAATAACCCTAGCAAACTATGCCAAACTCACCTAAATTACTTCGGCTACCATAAATCATCACCAACTAACCCTTACCAAAACAAACTAAACCCAATCACTTTTAAATTACAAAAAAATGCTACTAACCATAGCAAACTAAGCCAAACTTACCTAAATTACTTCGGCTATCAAAAATCACCCCCAACTACACTTTACAGCAACAAACTAAGCCCAATAACTTTAAAATTACAAAAAAAAACTATACCAGAATCACCTAAATTATTTCGGCTACCGTAAATCACCCCCAACTATCCCTTACCACAACAAACCGAACCATATCATATTAAAATTACAAACAAAAGTGTACAAATCATAACAAACTATGCCAGACTCACCTAAATTACTTCGGCTACTCTAAATCATTACCAACTAACCCTTACCACAACAAACTAAACCCAATTACTTTTAAATTACAAAAAAATGCTAGTAACCATATCAAACTATGCCAAACTCACCTAAATTACTTCGGCTATCAAAAATCACCATCAACTACACTTTACAGCAACAAACTAAGCCCAATCACTTTAAAATTACAAAAAAATGCTAAAAATCATAACAAACTATACCAGAATCACCTAAATTACTTCGGCTACCGTAAATCACCCCCAACTATCCCTTACCACAACAAACCAAACCATATCATCTTAAAATTACAAAAAAAGGTGTACAAATCATAACAAACTATGCCAGACTCACCTAAATTACTTCGGCTACTCTAAATCATCACCAACTAACCCTTACCACAACAAACTAAACCCAATCACTTTTAATATACAAAAAAATGCTAGTAACCATAGCAAACTATGCCAAACTCACCTAAATTACTTCGGCTATCAAAAATCACCATCAACTACACTTTACAGCAACAAACTAAGCCCAATCACTTTAAAATTACAAAAAAATGCTAAAAATCATAATAAACTATACCAGAATCACCTAAATTACTTCGGCTACCGTAAATCACCCCCAACTATCCCTTACCACAACAAACCAAACCATATCATCTTAAAATTACAAAAAAAGGTGTACAAATCATAACAAACTATGCCAGACTCACCTAAATTACTTCGGCTACTCTAAATCATCACCAACTAACCCTTACCACAACAAACTAAACCCAATCACTTTTAAATTACAAAAAAATGCTAGTAACCATAGAAAACTATGCCAAACTCACCTAATTTACTTCGGCTACCATAAATCATCACAAACTAACACTTACCACAACAAACTAAACCCAATCATTTTTAAATTACAAAAAAATGCTACTAACCATAGCAAACTATGCCAAACTCACCTAAATTACTTAGGCTATCAAAAATTACCCCCAACTAAACTTTACAGCAACAAACTAAGCCCAATCACATTAAAAATACAAAAAAATGCTAAAAATTATAACAAACTATACCAGAATCACCTAAATTACTTCGGCTACCGTAAATCACCCCCAACTATCCCTTACCACAACAAACCAAACCATATCATCTTAAAATTACAAAAAAAGGTGTACAAATCATAACAAACTATGCCAGACTCACCTAAATTACTTCGGCTACTCTAAATCATCACCAACTAACCCTTACCACAACAAACTAAACCCAATCACTTTTAAATTTCAAAAAAATGCTAGTAACCATAGCAAACTATGCCAAACTCACCTAAGTTACTTCGGCTACCATAAATCATCGCCAACTAACCCTTACCACAACAAACTAAACCCAATCACTTTTAAATTACAAAAAAATGCTACTAACCATAGCAAACTATGCCAAACTCACCTAAATTACTTCGGCTATCAAAAATCACCCCCAACTACACTTTACAGCAACAAACTAAGCCCAATCACTTTAAAATTACAAAAAAAAACTATACCAGAATCACCTAAATTACTTCGGCTACCGTAAATCACCCCCAACTATCCCTTACCACAACAAACCGAACCATATCATATTAAAATTACAAACAAAAGTGTACAAATCATTACAAACTATGCCAGACTCACCTAAATTACTTCGGCTACTCTAAATCATTACCAACTAACCCTTACCACAACAAACTAAACCCAATTACTTTTAAATTACAAAAAAATGCTACTAACCATAGCAAACTATGCCAAACTCACCTAAATTACTTCGGCTATCAAAAATCACCCCCAACTACACTTTACAGTAACAAACTAAGCCCAATCACTTTAAAATTACAAAAAAATGCTACAAATCATAACAAACTATACCAGAATCACCTAAATTACTTCGGCTACCGTAAATCACCCCCAACTATCCCTTACCACAACAAACCAAACCATATCATCTTAAAATTACAAAAAAAGATGTACAAATCATAACAAACTATGCCAGACTCACCGAAATTACTTCGGCTACTCTAAATCATCACCAACTAACCCTTACCACAACAAACTAAACCCAATCACTTTTAAATTACAAAAAAATGCTAGTAACCATAGCAAACTATGCCAAACTCACCTAAATTACTTCGGCTACCATAAATCATCACCAACTAACCCTTACCACAACAAACTAAACCCAATCACTTTTAAATTACAAAAAAATGCTACAAACCATAGCAAACTATGCCAAACTTACCTAAATTACTTCGGCTATCAAAAATCACTCCCAACTACACTTTACAGCAACAAACTAAGCCCAATCACTTTAAAATTACAAAAAAATGCTAAAAATCATAACAAACTATACCAGAATCACCTAAATTACTTCGGCTACCGTAAATCACCCCCAACTATCCCTTACCACAACAAACCAAACCATATCATTTTAAAATTACAAAAAAAGGTGTACAAATCATAACAAACTATGCCAGACTCACCTAAATTACTTCGGCTACTCTAAATCATCACCAACTAACACTTACCACAACAAACTAAACCCAATAACTTTTAAATTACAAAAAAATGCTAGTAACCATAGCAAACTATGCCAAACTCACCTAAATTACTTCGGCTACCATAAATCATCACCAACTAACCCTTACCACAACAAACTAAACCCAATCACTTTTAAATTATAAAAAAATGCTACTAACCATAGCAAACTATGCCAAACTCACCTGAATTACTTCGGCTATCAAAAATCACCCCCAACCACACTTTACAGCAACAAACTAAGCCCAATCACTTTAAAATTACAAAAAAATGCTAAAAATCATAACAAACTATACCAGAATCACCTAAATTACTTCTGCTACCGTAAATCACCCCCAACTATCCCTTACCACAACAAACCAAACCATATCATCTTAAAATTACAAAAAAAGGTATACAAATCATAACAAACTATGCCAGACTCACCTAAATTACTTCGGCTACTCTAAATCATCACCAACTAACCCTTACCACAACAAACTGAACCCAATAACTTTTAAATTACAAAAAAATGCTAGTAACCATAGCAAACTATGCCAAACTCACCTAAATTACTTCGGCTACCATAAATCATCACCAACTAACCCTTACCACAACAAACTAAACCCAATCACTTTTAAATTATAAAAAAATGCTACTAACCATAGCAAACTATGCCAAACTCACCTGAATTACTTCGGCTATCAAAAATCACCCCCAACTACGCTTTACAGCAACAAACTAAGCCCAATCACTTTAAAATTACAAAAAAATGCTAAAAATCATAACAAACTATACCAGAATCACCTAAATTACTTCGGCTACCGTAAATCACCCCCAACTATCCCTTACCACAACAAACCAAACCCAATCACTTTTAAATTACAAAAAAATGCTATTAACCATAGCAAATTATTCCAAACTCACCTAAATTACTTTGGCTACCATAAATCATCACCAACTAACCCTTACCACAACAAACTAAACCCAATCACTTTTAAATTACAAAAAAATGCTACTAAATATAGCAAACTATGCCAAACTCACCTAAATTACTTCGGCTATCAAAAATCACCCCCAACTACACTTTACAGCAACAAACTAAGCCCAATCAATTTAAAATTACAAAAAAATGCTAAAAATCATAACAAACTATACCAGAATCACCTAAATTACTTCGGCTACCGTAAATCACCCCCTACTATCCCTTACCACAATAAACCAAACCCAATCACTTTTAAATTACAAAAAAATGCTAGTAACCATAGCAAACTATTCCAAACTCACTTAAATTACTTTGGCTACCATAAATCATCACCAATTAACCCTTACCACAACAAACTAAACCCAATCACTTTTAAATTACAAAAAAATGCTACTAAATATAGCAAACTATGCCAAACTCACCTAAATTACTTCGGCTATCAAAAATCACCCCCAACTACACTTTACAGCAACAAACTAAGCCCAATCACTTTAAAATTACAAAAAAATGCTAAAAATCATAACAAACTATACCAGAATCACCTAAATTACTTCGGCTACCGTAAATCACCCCCAACTATCCCTTACCACAACAAACCAAACCATATCATTTTAAAATTACAAAAAAAGTTGTACAAATCATAACAAACTATGCCAGGCTCACCTAAATTACTTCAGCTACTCTAAATCATCACCAAGTAACCCTTACCACAACAAACTAAACCCCATCACTTTTAAATTACAAAAAAATGCTAGTAACTATAGCAAACTATGCCAAACTCACCTAAATTACTTCGGCTACCATAAATCATCACCAACTAACCCTTACCACAACAAACTAAACTCAATCAATTTTAAATTACAAAAAATTGCTACTAACCATAGCAAACCATGCCAAACTCACCTCAATTACTTCGGCTATCAAAAATCACCCCCAACTACACTTTACAGCAACAAACTAAGCCAAATCACTTTAAAATTACAAAAAAATGCTAAAAATCATAACAAACTATACCAGAATCACCTAAATTACTTCGGCTACCGTAATCACCCCCAACTATCCCTTACCACAACAAACCAAACTATATAATCTTAAAATTACAAAAAAGGTGTACAAATCATAACAAACTATGCCAGACTCACCTAAATTACTTCGGCTACTCTAAATCATCACCAACTAACCCTTACCACAACAAACTAAACCCAATCACTTTTGAATTACAAAAAAATGCTAGTAATCATAGCAAACTATGCCAAACTCACCTAAATTACTTCGGCTACCATAAATCATCACCAACTAACCCTTACCACAACAAACTAAACCCAATCAATTTTAAATTACAAAAAAATGCTACTAACCATAGCAAACTATGCCAAACTCACCTAAATTACTTCGGCTATCAAAAATCACCCCCAACTACTCTTTACAGCAACAAACTTAGCCCAATCATTTTAAAATTACAAAAAAATGCTAAAAATCATAACAAACTATACCAGAATCACCTAAATTACTTCGGCTACCGTAAATCACCCCCAACTATCCCTTACCACAACAAACCAAACCATATCATCTTAAAATTACAAAAAAAGGTATACAAATTATAACAAATTATGCCAGATTCACCTAAATTACTTCGGCTACTCTAAATCATCACCAACTAACCCTTACCACAACAAACTAAACCCAATCACTTTTAAATTACAAAAAAATGCTAGTAACCATAGCAAACTATGCCAAACTCACCTAAATTACTTCGGCTATCATAAATCATCACCAACTAACCCTTACCACAACAAACTAAACCCAATAACTTTTAAATTACAAAAAAATGCTAGTAACCATAGCAAACTATGCCAAACTCACCTAAATTACTTCGGCTACCATAAATCATCACCAACTAACCCTTACCACAACAAACTAAACCCAATCACTTTTAAATTATAAAAAAATGCTACTAACCATAGCAAACTATGCCAAACTCACCTGAATTACTTCGGCTATCAAAAATCACCCCCAACCACACTTTACAGCAACAAACTAAGCCCAATCACTTTAAAATTACAAAAAAATGCTAAAAATCATAACAAACTATACCAGAATCACCTAAATTACTTCTGCTACCGTAAATCACCCCCAACTATCCCTTACCACAACAAACCAAACCATATCATCTTAAAATTACAAAAAAAGGTATACAAATCATAACAAACTATGCCAGACTCACCTAAATTACTTTGGCTACTCTAAATCATCACCAACTAACCCTTACCACAAAAAACTAAACCCAATCACTTTTAAATCACAAAAAAATGCTAGTAACCATAGCAAACTATGCCAAACTCACCTAAATTACTTCGGCTACCGTAAATCATCACCAACTAACCCTTACCACAACAAACTAAACCCAATCACTTTTAAATTACAAAAAAATGCTACTAACCATAGCAAACTATGCCAAACTCACCTAAATTACTTCGGCTATCAAAAATCACCCCCAACTACTCTTTACAGCAACAAACTTAGCCCAATCATTTTAAAATTACAAAAAAATGCTAAAAATCATAACAAACTATACCAGAATCACCTAAATTACTTCGGCTACCGTAATCACCCCCAACTATCCCTTACCACAACAAACCAAACTATATCATCTTAAAATTACAAAAAAGGTGTACAAATCATAACAAACTATGCCAAACTCACCTAAATTACTTCGGCTATCAAAAATCACCCCCAACTACTCTTTACAGCAACAAACTTAGCCCAATCACTTTAAAATTACAAAAAAATGCTAAAAATCATAACAAACTATACCAGAATCACCTAAATTACTTCCGCTACCGTAAATCACCCCCAACTATCCCTTACCACAACAAACCTAACCATATCATCTTAAAATTACAAAAAAAGGTGTACAAATCATAACAAACTATGCCAGACTCACCTAAATTACTTCGGCTACTCTAAATCATCACCAACTAACCCTTACCACAACAAACTAAACCCAATCACTTTTAAATTACAAAAAATGCTAGTAACCATAGCAAACTATGCCAAACTCACCTAAATTACTTCGGCTACCATAAATCATCACCAACTAACCCTTACCACAACAAACTAAACCCAATCACTTTTAAATTACAAAAAAATGCTACTAACCATAGCAAACTATGCCAAACTCACTTAAATTACTTCGGCTATCAAAAATCACCCCCAACTACACTTTACAGCAACAAACTAAGCCCAATCACTTTAAAATTACAAAAAAATGCTAAAAATTATAACAAACTATACCAGAATCACCTAAATTACTTCGGCTACCGTAAATCACCCCCAACTATCCCTTACCACAACAAGCCAAACCATATCATCTTAAAATTACAAAAAAAGGTGTACAAATCATAACAAACTATGCCAGACTCACCTAAATTACTTCGGCTACTCTAAATCACCCCTAACTATCCCTTACCACAACAAACCAAACCCAATCACTTTTAAATTACAAAAACATGCTAGTAACCATAGCAAACTATTCCAAACTCACCTAAATTACTTTGGCTACCATAAATTATCACCAACTAACCCTTACCACAACAAACTAAACCCAATCACTTTTAAATTACAAAAAAATGCTACTAAATATAGCAAACTATGCCAAACTCACCTAAATTACTTCGGCTATCAAAAATCACCCCCAACTACACTTTACAGCAACAAACTAAGCCCAATCACTTTAAAATTACAAAAAAATGCTAAAAATCATAACAAACTATACCAGAATCACCTAAATTACTTCGGCTACCGTAAATCACCCCCAAATATCCCTTACCACAACAAACCAAACCATATCATTTTAAAATTACAAAAAAAGTTGTACAAATCATAACAAACTATGCCAGACTCACCTAAATTACTTCGGCTACTCTAAATCATCACCAACTAACCCTTACCACAACAAACTAAACCCAATCACTTTTAAATTACAAAAAAATGCTAGTAACCATAGCAAACTATGCCAAACTCACCTAAATTACTTCGGCTACCATAAATCATCACCAACTAACCCTTACCACAACAAACTTAACCCAATCACTCTTAAATTACAAAAAAATGCTACTAACCATAGCAAACTATGCCAAACTCACCTAAATTACTTCGGCTATCAAAAATCACCCCCAACTACACTTTACAGCAACAATCTAAGCCCAATCACTTTAAAATTACAAAAAAATGCTAAAAATCATTACAAACTAAACCAGAATCACCTAAATTACTTCGGCTACCGTAAATCACCCCCAACTATCCCTTACCACAACAAACCAAACCATATCATCTTAAAATTACAAAAAAGGTGTACAAATCATAACAAACTATGCCAGACTCACCTAAATTACTTCGGCTACTCTAAATCATCACCAACTAACCCTTACCACAACAAACTAAACCCAATCACTTTTAAATTACAAAAAAATGCTACTAACCGTAGCAAACTATGCCAAACTCACCTAAATTACTTCGGCTATAACAAATCACTCCCAACTACATTTTACAGCAACAAACTAAGCCCAATCACTTTAAAATTACAACAAAATGCTAAAAATCATAACAAACTATACCTGAATCACCTAAATTACTTCGGCTACCGTAAATCACTTCAACTATCCCTTACCACAACAAACCAAACCATATCATCTTAAAATTACAAAAAAAGGTGTACAAATCATAACAAATTATGCCAGACTCACCTAAATTACTTCGGCTACTCTAAATCATCACCAACTAACCCTTACCACAACAAACTAAACCCAATCACTTTTAAATTACAAAAAAATGCTACTAACCATAGCAAACTATGCCAAACTCACCTAAATTACTTCGACTATCAAAAATCACCCCCAACTAAACTTTACAGCAACAAACTAAGCCCAATCACTTTAAAATTACAAAAAAATGCTAAAAATCATAACAAACTATACCAGAATCACCTAAATTACTTCGGCTACCGTAAATCACCCACCACAACACTTTACAGCAACAAACTAAGCCCAATCACTTTAAAATTACAAAAAAATTCTAAAAATCATAACAAACTATACCAGAATCACCTAAATTACTTCGGCTACCGTAAATCACCCCCAACCATCCCTTACCACAACAAACCAAACCCAATCACTATTAAATTACAAAAAAATGCTAGTAACCATAGCAAACTACGCCAAACTCACCTAAATTACTTCGGCTACCCTAAATCATTACCAACTAACCCTTACCACAACAAACTAAACCCAATCACTTTTAAATTACAAAAAAATGCTACTAACCATAGCAAACTATGCCAAACTCACCTAAATTACTTCGGCTATCAAAAATCACCCCCAACTACTCTTTACAGCAACAAACTTAGCCCAATCACTTTAAAATTACAAAAAAATGCTAAAAATCATAACAAACTATACCAGAATCACCTAAATTACTTCCGCTACCGTAAATCACCCCCAACTATCCCTTACCACAACAAACCTAACCATATCATCTTAAAATTACAAAAAAAGGTGTACAAATCATAACAAACTATGCCAGACTCACCTAAATTACTTCGGCTACTCTAAATCATCACCAACTAACCCTTACCACAACAAACTAAACCCAATCACTTTTAAATTACAAAAAATGCTAGTAACCATAGCAAACTATGCCAAACTCACCTAAATTACTTCGGCTACCATAAATCATCACCAACTAACCCTTACCACAACAAACTAAACCCAATCACTTTTAAATTACAAAAAAATGCTACTAACCATAGCAAACTATGCCAAACTCACTTAAATTACTTCGGCTATCAAAAATCACCCCCAACTACACTTTACAGCAACAAACTAAGCCCAATCACTTTAAAATTACAAAAAAATGCTAAAAATTATAACAAACTATACCAGAATCACCTAAATTACTTCGGCTACCGTAAATCACCCCCAACTATCCCTTACCACAACAAGCCAAACCATATCATCTTAAAATTACAAAAAAAGGTGTACAAATCATAACAAACTATGCCAGACTCACCTAAATTACTTCGGCTACTCTAAATCACCCCTAACTATCCCTTACCACAACAAACCAAACCCAATCACTTTTAAATTACAAAAACATGCTAGTAACCATAGCAAACTATTCCAAACTCACCTAAATTACTTTGGCTACCATAAATTATCACCAACTAACCCTTACCACAACAAACTAAACCCAATCACTTTTAAATTACAAAAAAATGCTACTAAATATAGCAAACTATGCCAAACTCACCTAAATTACTTCGGCTATCAAAAATCACCCCCAACTACACTTTACAGCAACAAACTAAGCCCAATCACTTTAAAATTACAAAAAAATGCTAAAAATCATAACAAACTATACCAGAATCACCTAAATTACTTCGGCTACCGTAAATCACCCCCAAATATCCCTTACCACAACAAACCAAACCATATCATTTTAAAATTACAAAAAAAGTTGTACAAATCATAACAAACTATGCCAGACTCACCTAAATTACTTCGGCTACTCTAAATCATCACCAACTAACCCTTACCACAACAAACTAAACCCAATCACTTTTAAATTACAAAAAAATGCTAGTAACCATAGCAAACTATGCCAAACTCACCTAAATTACTTCGGCTACCATAAATCATCACCAACTAACCCTTACCACAACAAACTTAACCCAATCACTCTTAAATTACAAAAAAATGCTACTAACCATAGCAAACTATGCCAAACTCACCTAAATTACTTCGGCTATCAAAAATCACCCCCAACTACACTTTACAGCAACAATCTAAGCCCAATCACTTTAAAATTACAAAAAAATGCTAAAAATCATTACAAACTAAACCAGAATCACCTAAATTACTTCGGCTACCGTAAATCACCCCCAACTATCCCTTACCACAACAAACCAAACCATATCATCTTAAAATTACAAAAAAGGTGTACAAATCATAACAAACTATGCCAGACTCACCTAAATTACTTCGGCTACTCTAAATCATCACCAACTAACCCTTACCACAACAAACTAAACCCAATCACTTTTAAATTACAAAAAAATGCTACTAACCGTAGCAAACTATGCCAAACTCACCTAAATTACTTCGGCTATAACAAATCACTCCCAACTACATTTTACAGCAACAAACTAAGCCCAATCACTTTAAAATTACAACAAAATGCTAAAAATCATAACAAACTATACCTGAATCACCTAAATTACTTCGGCTACCGTAAATCACTTCAACTATCCCTTACCACAACAAACCAAACCATATCATCTTAAAATTACAAAAAAAGGTGTACAAATCATAACAAATTATGCCAGACTCACCTAAATTACTTCGGCTACTCTAAATCATCACCAACTAACCCTTACCACAACAAACTAAACCCAATCACTTTTAAATTACAAAAAAATGCTACTAACCATAGCAAACTATGCCAAACTCACCTAAATTACTTCGACTATCAAAAATCACCCCCAACTAAACTTTACAGCAACAAACTAAGCCCAATCACTTTAAAATTACAAAAAAATGCTAAAAATCATAACAAACTATACCAGAATCACCTAAATTACTTCGGCTACCGTAAATCACCCACCACAACACTTTACAGCAACAAACTAAGCCCAATCACTTTAAAATTACAAAAAAATTCTAAAAATCATAACAAACTATACCAGAATCACCTAAATTACTTCGGCTACCGTAAATCACCCCCAACCATCCCTTACCACAACAAACCAAACCCAATCACTATTAAATTACAAAAAAATGCTAGTAACCATAGCAAACTACGCCAAACTCACCTAAATTACTTCGGCTACCCTAAATCATTACCAACTAACCCTTACCACAACAAACTAAACCCAATCACTTTTAAATTACAAAAAAATGCTACTAACCATAGCAAACTATGCCAAACTCACTTAAATTACTTCGGCTATCAAAAATCACCCCCAACTACACTTTACAGCAGCAAACTAAGCCCAATCACTTTAAAATTACAAAAAAATGCTAAAAATTATAACAAACTATACCAGAATCACCTAAATTACTTCGGCTATTGTAAATCACCCCCAACTATCCCTTACCAATACAAGCCCAACCCTATCATCTTAAAATTACAAAAAAAGGTGTACACATCATAACAAACTATGCCAGACTCACCTAAATTACTTCGGCTACTCTAAATCATCACCAACTAACCCTTACCACAACAAACTAAACCCAATCACTTTTAAATTACAAAAAAATGCTACTAACCATAGCAAACTATGCCAAACTCACCTAAATTACTTCGACTATCAAAAATCACCCCCAACTAAACTTTACAGCAACAAACTAAGCCCAATCACTTTAAAATTACAAAAAAATGCTAAAAATCATAACAAACTATACCAGAATCACCTAAATTACTTCGGCTACCGTAAATCACCCACCACAACACTTTACAGCAACAAACTAAGCCCAATCACTTTAAAATTACAAAAAAATTTTAAAAATCATAACAAACTATACCAGAATCACCTAAATTACCTCGGCTACCGTAAATCACCCCCAACCATCCCTTACCACAACAAACCAAACCCAATCACTATTAAATTACAAAAAAATGCTAGTAACCATAGCAAACTACGCCAAACTCACCTAAATTACTTCGGCTACCCTAAATCATTACCAACTAACCCTTACCACAACAAACTAAACCCAATCACTTTTAAATTACAAAAAAATGCTACTAACCATAGCAAACTATGCCAAACTCACTTAAATTACTTCGGCTATCAAAAATCACCCCCAACTACACTTTACAGCAACAAACTAAGCCCAATCACTTTAAAATTACAAAAAAATGCTAAAAATTATAACAAACTATGCCAGAATCACCTAAATTACTTCGGCTACCGTAAATCACCCCCTACTATCCCTTACCACAACAAGCCCAACCCTATCATCTTAAAATTACAAAAAAAGGTGTACACATCATAACAAACTATGCCAGACTCACCTAAATTACTTCGGCTACTCTAAATCATCACCAACTAACCCTTACCACAACAAACTAAACCCAATCACTTTTAAATTACAAAAAAATGCTACTAACCATAGCAAACTATGCCAAACTCACTTAAATTACTTCGGCTATCAAAAATCACCCCCAACAACACTTTACAGAAACAAACTAAGCCCTTTAAAATTACAAAAAATTGCTAAAAATCATAACAAACTATACCAGAATCACCAAAATTACTTCGGCTACCGTAAATCACCCCAAACTATCCCTTACCACAACAAACCAAACCATATCATCTTAAAATTACAAAAAAAAGGTGTACAAATCATAACAAACTATGCCAGACTCACCTAAATTACTTCGGCTACCATAAATCATCACCAACTAACCCTTACCACAACAAACTAAACCCAATCACTTTTAAATTACAAAAAAATGCTACTAAACATAGCAAACTATGTCAAACTCACTTAAATTACTTCGGCTTTCAAAAATCACCCCCAACTACACTTTACAGCAACAAACTAAGCCCAATCATTTTAAAATTACAAAAAAATGCTAAAAATCATAACAAACTATACCAATTACTTTAAAATTACAAAAAAATGCTAAAAATCATAACAAACTATACCAGAATCACCTAAATTACTTCGGCTACCGTAAATCACCCCCAACTATCCCTTACCACAACAAACCAAACCATATCATCTTAAAATTACAAAAAAAGGTGTACAAATCATAACAAACTATGCCAGACTCACCTAAATTACTTCGGCTACTCTAAATCATCACCAACTAACCCTTACCACAACAAACTAAACCCAATCACTTTTAAATTACAAAAAAATGCTACTAAATATAGCAAACTATGCCAAACTCACCTAAATTACTTCGACTATCAAAAATCACCCCCAACTAAACTTTACAGCAACAAACTAAGCCCAATCACTTTAAAATTACAAAAAAATGCTAAAAATTATAACAAACTATACCAGAATTACCTAAATTACTTCGGCTACCGTAAATCACCCCCAACTATCCCTTACCACAACAAACCAAACCATATCACCTTAAAATTACAAAAAAGTGTACAAATCATAACAAACTATGCCAGACTCACCTAAATTACTTCGGCTACTCTAAACCATCACCAACTAACCCTTACCACAACAAACTAAACCCAATCACTTTTAAATTACAAAAAAATGCTAGTAACCATAGCAAACTATGCCAAACTCACCTAAATTACTTCGGCTACCATAAATCATCACCAACTAACCCTTACCACAACAAACTAAACCCAATCACTTTTAAATTACAAAAAAATGCTACTAACCATAGCAAACTATGCCAAACTCACCTAAATTACTTCGGCTATCAAAAATCACCCCCAACTACACTTTACAGCAACAAACTAAGCCCAATCACTTTAAAATTACAAAAAAATGCTAAAAATCATAACAAACTATACCAGAATCAATTAAATTACTTCAGCTACCGTAAATCACCCCCAACTATCCCTTACCACAACAAACCAAACCATATCATCTTAAAATTAAAAAAAAAGGTGTACAAATCATAACAAACTATGCCAGACTCACCAAAATTACTTCGGCTACTCTAAATCATCACCAAATAACCCTTACCACAACAAACTAAACCCAATCACTTTTAAATTACAAAAAAAAGGTAGTAACCATAGCAAACTATGCCAAACTCACCTAAATTACTTCGGCTATCAAAAATCACCCCCAACTACACTTTACAGCAACAAACTAAGCCCAATCACTTTAAAATTACAAAAAAATGCTAAAAATCATAACAAACTATACCAGAATCACCTAAATTACTTCGGCTACCGTAAATCACCCCCAACTATCCCTTACCACAACAAACCAAACCATATCATCTTAAAATTACAAAAAAAGGTGTACAAATCATAACAAACTATGCCAGACTCACCTAAATTACTTCGGCTACTCTAAATCATCACCAACTAACCCTTACCACAACAAACTAAACCCAATCACTTTTAAATTACAAAAAAATGCTACTAACCATAGCAAACTATGCCAAACTCACTTAAATTACTTCGGCTATCAAAAATCACCCCCAACTACACTTTACAGCAACAAACTAAGCCCAATCACTTTAAAATTACAAAAAAATGCTAAAAATTATAACAAACTATACCAGAATCACCTAAATTACTTCGGCTACCGTAAATCACCCCCAAATATCCATTACCACAACAAGCCAAACCATATCATCTTAAAATTACAAAAAAAGGTGTACAAATCATAACAAACTATGCCAGACTCACCTAAATTACTTCGGCTACTCTAAATCATCACCAACTAACCCTTACCACAACAAACTAAACCCAATCACTTTTAAATTACAAAAAAATGCTACTAACCATAGCAAACTATGCCAAACTCACTTAAATTACTTCGGCTATCAAAAATCACCCCCAACAACACTTTACAGCAACAAACTAAGCCCAATCACTTTAAAATTACAAAAAATTGCTAAAAATCATAACAAACTATACCAGAATCACCAAAATTACTTCGGCTACCGTAAATCACCCCCAACTATCCCTTACCACAACAAACCAAACTATATCATCTTAAAATTACAAAAAAAAGGTGTACAAATCATAACAAACTATGCCAGACTCACCTAAATTACTTCGGCTACTCTAAATCATCACCAAATAACCCTTACCACAACAAACTAAACCCAATCACTTTTAAATTACAAAAAAATGCTACTAACCATAGCAAACTATGTCAAACTCACCTAAATTACTTCGGCTTTCAAAAATCACCCCCAACTACACTTTACAGCAACAAACTAAGCCCAATCATTTTAAAATTACAAAAAAATGCTAAAAATCATAACAAACTATACCAGAATCACCAAAATTACTTCGGCTACCGTAAATCACCCCCAACTATCCCTTACCACAACAAACCAAACTATATCATCTTAAAATTACAAAAAAAAGGTGTACAAATCATAACAAACTATGCCAGACTCACCTAAATTACTTCGGCTACTCTAAATCATCACCAAATAACCCTTACCACAACAAACCAAACCCAATCACTTTTAAATTACAAAAACATGCTAGTAACCATAGCAAACTATTCCAAACTCACCTAAATTACTTTGGCTACTGTTCGGTCCCTTTGACCGGCACCGAATTGTGTCCGTATCCTCTCTAAAAGTTTATGAGGAGAAAGCAATTGAAAATATTAGAGCTTTTCAAATTTTGCTAAATTGTTGGGAATATGCTAATTCCTTTGTGTACGAATAAGACAAACTTCCTGTTCGTCCAATTTGATGGTGCCGACAATGACAACGGTCGTTTCACCCCGAAGCTGGGTAATTCCAAGTGGGTGGTGAGTTTCTCACCCCCGACCGTTGTCAGGTGACCAATATTGGACGGAGGGGGTTTGTTCTTAAAAGGCCTTAACATGGCCTATGATGTTGAGTTCGATTGTATTAGTGGCTGAGTTCGATTGCAGTAGTGGCAGAGTTTAATTGTGTAACCAAGTGATATTTTAAGTGTTGAAATATAAGTTATTTTTCGTTAAACCGAGTGCTACTTTTCTTTCGTCTCCGTGTTGCTGGTACACTAAAACCAGCTGGTCTGTCGTGTGTGTGGCATTTTGTGTTTTTGTTCTTCGACAAATTTCAACGAGTCCACGGGAGCCCGTCCGGGACTCGACATTTTTGGTCCTTCGAGCCGGATCACAGCGACAGCAGTTTACAAGAAGCGAAGCAAACGAGCTAGCAATTGGTGGGACGACTCCAAGAAGCCGTCAACCAAAAAGACGACTCCGAGTAGACGTCAAGCAACTGGTGGGACGACTCCAAGAAGCCGTCAACCAAAAAGACGACTCCGAGTAGACGTCAAGCAACTGGTGGGACAATTACAAGAAGTTGTCAACCAGCGAGGACAATTACAAAAAGTTGTCAAGCAACGAGGACAACTCCGAGAAGTCGTCCAGTCCAACTTCAGAGGTTCAAGCGACGGCAGTGTCCAACAGGGGTTCAGCGATCGACCGCAAAGGAACTCAAGCGACCACCGTCCATCAACAGGAAGTCAAGCGACCACAGCGTCCGACTTCAAAGGTTCAAGCGATCTACCGCAACGAACACAAGCGACCTCAGTGTCCATCTCCTGGGAGATCAGCGACGCCCACGCCGTCCGTTCTCCAGGAATCCAGAAGCTGTAAGCGACCGCAGCGTCCAGGCAGCAGAAGTTCCAGCAACGAGGAACAACCACGAAGACGGCTTAGAGAGGTTGTACAACAGCGAGGGACAACTCAAGGAAGTCGTCCAATTCAACAACAACGAGAGCAGCGAAAGGTCAGTCCTATTTTCATTTCCTTTCCCGAATTCAATCGCTTCGATTCGGCAATTTGCGGACGGTAGCAGTTACGAGAACTGGCCTACCAATTTCACGGAATCGGTGTTAAATCTCGTTCGGTTAACATTGCGATTCAAATTCAAAAGGATGACCGCGTTGACTTTTGACGATTTGCCCACGTTATGTCGGCGGCGCGCGATAGCTAAGGGCAAGGCCCGTCGTATACATGGGCGCATGGAAGAGCTTTTTAACGAGTTCGGCGAGATCGGTCTAGAAGAAGTACTCTCCGGACTGGAGGAAGCGATCACACAGTTTGACAACGCCCAATTCAAAATAGAAGCAATGCGTCGGGATCTAAGCGACGCGATTGAACGCGATGAGTTTAAGAAGCGTGTTAATCAAGTCCGCGACTTAAGCGCGAATCTATTGCAAGGGGGGACGCCACACCCCGCGACTTTAATGGCAACGTCGGTTCCACCGGGGAACACAAATGCGGCTTTCGGACCTGTCTTCGGTGATCAAGACGGCGGAATCGGTGGATCGCGCAAACCCGCGTCTGATCTAGTTAGCGAGATTCAGGTACCGGAAGCGCAAGTTTCGATCAATGTATCTCAAGAAGAGAAAACAGCGCGCACCTGGAGGTGCCAGAGTGAATGTGACGACAAAGTGGTCGAGTCACACACAGTGTCACACGAGATCGAGAAACGCGTAGAAAAAGATCTACCGAATCTGACAATCGACGAGACGTGTCGATTGAGCAATCTGGCGTGTGAACCGTTCAGCGAAAACGGTGAAACGCAAAGGGGCCGGTTGTCTACAGACCGCGAAAGGGTTGAAGGCGGTGCAACTGCCCGAATGAGTCCGAAGACGACCAGCATCGAGGGCAACGTGTTGACTGAGAAGAAAACTCATCAAATTGACCAGAGGGCAAGTACGGAAAGCGATTCCAACTTGCAGAATTCAAACATCCGCGGAATCACCGAGTTTGAAACGGCCGGCATCGCGAAAAACCGTGCGCGAGTGCCGCAATCGCAAGTCGGGCGATTCTTTCGGCAGGAACACCGTCTCACGCGAGTCGAGCGCGGCCGGAGCTCGGAGCTATACACACTCGCGAGACGGACGTCCGAAAGTACGACGAAACTTGTCGGATCGTCACCAAGCGCGGTCGGTTCAGCAGAATGCACGAGGCTGCTAACGACGCGCAAACATTTCATCATTCAAAAACCGCCAAAGTTGAAACGGTCACTGGACCAGGTGCCGCCCATGCGCGTTACGAACGCATGGTCGCAATTCTCCGACGTACTTGCGGAACCGGCCGCGGTACGGATCGGAATCGGAACTTCGGCGCGGTTGACAATAAAGGATCGAGCGTTGCATTCAGAGGCAGCGACTTCCCGTGTGAAGATCACACAAACCATTAGCTCGGGCGTATCGGCCAGCGAAGGTGACGTTGAATTAACGAATTTGACAATTCGCGTGGCACCCCGACTAATAAGTTCAAGTTCGAGATCGGAGCTCGGCACGTCTTTTCGATTAGCGACAGTAATCGGCGAGAGTGCGAGTTTTCTCAAACCTCACGTCACAAGAATGAGCGGTGTGACGTGGAACACCACCAAGACAGTTCTTTCAAGGGACTCATTCGCGTATCAGCACGGAGCAATTACGATTCGCGGATTCGACGTCCCAAATTTGCGCGCTTCGGTGAAACGGCGTGTAGTGAATTACGCGAGCGATCTGGCGACTCTCAATCGCAGAATCGGCAAATTCAAGCCTTCATCGAGGCCAATGACTTGGGCACGCGGCCCAAAGGTCTTCAACCATGCGAGAAACGAGAAACCGCGAAGCGAGGTGTGCTTGGAGCCTAAGAACGCGTCGAGAACGCTAAGGAAATCCAGGTTTCGCGGTTTAATTTCTGAAGGATCGAGTGATCGCAATCCAGTTGGGAGAGTTCGCGATTTGCAGCGAACCGTCAATTTCAATTCCCGATTGAAGCGTTTCGCAGTGGCGGCCGAACAAAAAGTCGCAAAGATGCAAACGTGTCGATTGTCGAGTCGGGGCCAGGTTGAAATCCTGTCCCACATTCCCTTTGTTTTTTCCATTTGTCGAGCTCCACCATCGATCCCTTGGCCATACATCGAGCAGGGACCTGGTGATTTCATGCAGCGAACGCAATTTGGAGCACATCCACTCGAGCAGGCGATTTCGATGTCTGCGAGGAGCGCGATTCAGTCCACAGGTGCTTCGCGAAGAAGCCCGCGAGCAAGCGGCAGAGCTGCGATCCTACTCGATCGGTCGTTCCAGACCTCGAGCTTTCTTTCAAGAATGTGGCCATCGTCTACGAGGATGATCGGCCAGCACTTCATCGGAGTCCGTGTCAAGTTTCCTTTCTGCTTCTCATCCTGGACTACAAGTGTGTGTAGTGGTAGTGCGTGTTGCCGTTGGTCTTGTGAAGCGGTGCGCGTTGTATAAGTGTTGCGGAAGAGATAGAGGAACTGTGAAGGAGACACCCAGAGCCACAACCTGGGGACGCAATCAATCCAATTTGTTCAATTGATTGGTTGTTTCAATTTTCGTTGATTTTTCTTTTGTTTGCACCGTGCAGGTGTATGTACCAATTCCTGTTGTTCGAAAGATTTTAATGAGCATTTCGGAACGTTCTTGTGTTGCCAATGTTGCATTGAAATCTTTCACGTTTCTGTTGTACCTTGTTATGCATGTGCATGTCTAATGTAAGGGTTGTGTAACTTGTCATTGTGTTGAACTCGATGAGTTCAAAGGGGGCGGTATGTTCGGTCCCTTTGACCGGCACCGAATTGTGTCCGTATCCTCTCTAAAAGTTTATGAGGAGAAAGCAATTGAAAATATTAGAGCTTTTCAAATTTTGCTAAATTGTTGGGAATATGCTAATTCCTTTGTGTACGAATAAGACAAACTTCCTGTTCGTCCAATTTGATGGTGCCGACAATGACAACGGTCGTTTCACCCCGAAGCTGGGTAATTCCAAGTGGGTGGTGAGTTTCTCACCCCCGACCGTTGTCAGGTGACCAATATTGGACGGAGGGGGTTTGTTCTTAAAAGGCCTTAACATGGCCTATGATGTTGAGTTCGATTGTATTAGTGGCTGAGTTCGATTGCAGTAGTGGCAGAGTTTAATTGTGTAACCAAGTGATATTTTAAGTGTTGAAATATAAGTTATTTTTCGTTAAACCGAGTGCTACTTGTCTTTCGTCTCCGTGTTGCTGGTACACTAAAACCAGCTGGTCTGTCGTGTGTGTGGCATTTTGTGTTTTTGTTCTTCGACAAATTTCAACGAGTCCACGGGAGCCCGTCCGGGACTCGACAGCTACCATAAATTATCACCAACTAACCCTTACCACAACAAACTAAACCCAATTACTTTTAAATTACAAAAAAATTCTACTAAATATAGAAAACTATGCCAAACTCACCAAAATTACTTCGGCTATCAAAAATCACCCCCAACTACACTTTACAGCAACAAACTAAGCCCAATCACTTTAAAATTACAAAAAAATGCTAAAAATTATAACAAACTATACCAGAATCACCTAAATTACTTCGGCTACCGTAAATCACCCCCAACTATCCCTTACCACAACAAACCAAACCATATCATTTTAAAATTACAAAAAAAGTTGTACAAATCATAACAAACTATGCCAGACTCACCTAAATTACTTCGGCTACTCTAAATCATCACCAACTAACCCTTACCACAACAAACTAAACCCAATCACTTTTAAATTACAAAAAAATGCTAGTAACCATAGCAAACTATGCCAAACTCACCTAAATTACTTCGGCTACCATAAATCATCACCAACTAACCCTTACCACAACAAACTTAACCCAATCACTCTTAAATTACAAAAAAATGCTACTAACCATAGCAAACTATGCCAAACTCACCTAAATTACTTCGGCTATCAAAAATCACCCCCAACTACACTTTACAGCAACAATCTAAGCCCAATCACTTTAAAATTACAAAAAAATGTTAAAAATCATTACAAACTAAACCAGAATCACCTAAATTACTTCGGCTACCGTAAATCACCCCCAACTATCCCTTACCACAACAAACCAAACCATATCATCTTAAAACTACAAAAAAAGGTGTACAAATCATAACAAACTATGCCAGACTCACCTAAATTACTTCGGCTACTCTAAATCATCACCAACTAACCCTTACCACAACAAACTAAACCCAATCACTTTTAAATTACAAAAAAATGCTACTAACCGTAGCAAACTATGCCAAACTCACCTAAATTACTTCGGCTATAACAAATCACTCCCAACTACATTTTACAGCAACAAACTAAGCCCAATCACTTTAAAATTACAACAAAATGCTAAAAATCATAACAAACTATACCAGAATCACCTAAATTACTTCGGTTACCGTAAATCACCCACCACAACACTTTACAGCAACAAACTAAGCCCAATCACTTTAAAATTACAAAAAAATTCTAAAAGTCATAACAAACTATACCAGAATCACCTAAATTACTTCGGCTACCGTAAATCACCCCCAACCATCCCATACCACAACAAACCAAACCCAATCACTATTAAATTACAAAAAAATGCTAGTAACCATAGCAAACTACGCCAAACTCACCTAAATTACTTCGGCTACCCTAAATCATTACCAACTAACGCTTACCACAACAAACTAAACCCAATCACTTTTAAATTACAAAAAAATGCTACTAACCATAGCAAACTATGCCAAACTCACTTAAATTACTTCGGCTATCAAAAATCACCCCCAACTACACTTTACAGCAACAAACTAAGCCCAATCACTTTAAAATTACAAAAAAATGCTAAAAATTATAACAAACTATACCAGAATCACCTAAATTACTTCGGCTACCGTAAATCACCGCCAACTATCCCTTACCACAACAAGCCCAACCCTATCATCTTAAAATTACAAAAAAATGTGTACACATCATAACAAACTATGCCAGACTCACCTAAATTACTTCGGCTACTCTAAATCATCACCAACTAACCCTTACCACAACAAACTAAACCCAATCACTTTTAAATTACAAAAAAATGCTACTAACCATAGCAAACTATGCCAAACTCACCTAAATTACTTCGGCTATCAAAAATCACCCCCAACTACACTTTACAGCAACAAACTAAGCCCAATCACTTTAAAATTACAAAAAAATGCTAAAAATTATAACAAACTATACCAGAATCACCTAAATTACTTCGGCTACCGTAAATCACCCCCAACTATCCCTTACCACAACAAACCAAACCATATCATTTTAAAATTACAAAAAAAGTTGTACAAATCATAACAAACTATGCCAGACTCACCTAAATTACTTCGGCTACTCTAAATCATCACCAACTAACCCTTACCACAACAAACTAAACCCAATCACTTTTAAATTATAAAAAAATGCTAGTAACCATAGCAAACTATGCCAAACTCACCTAAATTACTTCGGCTACCATAAATCATCACCAACTAACCCTTACCACAACAAACTTAACCCAATCACTCTTAAATTACAAAAAAATGCTACTAACCATAGCAAACTATGCCAAACTCACCTAAATTACTTCGGCTATCAAAAATCACCCCCAACTACACTTTACAGCAACAATCTAAGCCCAATCACTTTAAAATTACAAAAAAATGCTAAAAATCATTACAAACTAAACCAGAATCACCTAAATTACTTCGGCTACCGTAAATCACCCCCAACTATCCCTTACCACAACAAACCAAACCATATCATCTTAAAATTACAAAAAAAGGTGTACAAATCATAACAAACTATGCCAGACTCACCTAAATTACTTCGGCTACTCTAAATCATCACCAACTAACCCTTACCACAACAAACTAAACCCAATCACTTTTAAATTACAAAAAAATGCTACTAACCGTAGCAAACTATGCCAAACTCACCTAAATTACTTCGGCTATAACAAATCACTCCCAACTACATTTTACAGCAACAAACTAAGCCCAATCACTTTAAAATTACAACAAAATTCTAAAAATCATAACAAACTATACCAGAATCACCTAAATTACTTCGGCTACCGTAAATCACCCACCACAACACTTTACAGCAACAAACTAAGCCCAATCACTTTAAAATTACAAAAAAATTCTAAAAATCATAACAAACTATACCAGAATCACCTAAATTACTTCGGCTACCGTAAATCACCCCCAACCATCCCTTACCACAACAAACCAAACCCAATCACTATTAAATTACAAAAAAATGCTAGTAACCATAGCAAACTACGCCAAACTCACCTAAATTACTTCGGCTACCCTAAATCATTACCAACTAACCCTTACCACAACACACTAAACCCAATCACTTTTAAATTACAAAAAAATGCTACTAACCATAGCAAACTATGCCAAACTCACTTAAATTACTTCGGCTATCAAAAATCACCCCCAACTACACTTTACAGCAACAAACTAAGCCCAATCACTTTAAAATTACAAAAAAATGCTAAAAATTATAACAAACTATACCAGAATCACCTAAATTACTTCGGCTACCGTAAATCACCTCCAACTATCCCTTACCACAACAAGCCCAACCCTATCATCTTAAAATTACAAAAAAAGGTGTACACATCATAACAAACTATGCCAGACTCACCTAAATTACTTCGGCTACTCTAAATCATCACCAACTAATCCTTACCACAACAAACTAAACCCAATCACTTTTAAATTACAAAAAAATGCTACTAACCATTGCAAACTATGCCAAACTCACTTAAATTACTTCGGCTATCAAAAATCACCCCCAACAACACTTTACAGCAACAAACTAAGCCCAATCACTTTAAAATTACAAAAAATTGCTAAAAATCATAACAAACTATACCAGAATCACCAAAATTACTTCGGCTACCGTAAATCACCCCCAACTATCCCTTACCACAACAAACCAAACCATATCATCTTAAAATTACAAAAAAAAGGTGTACAAATCATAACAAACTATGCCAGACTCACCTAAATTACTTCGGCTACCATAAATCATCACCAACTAACCCTTACCACAACAAACTAAACCCAATCACTTTTAAATTACAAAAAAATGCTACTAAACATAGCAAACTATGTCAAACTCACTTAAATTACTTCGGCTTTCAAAAATCACCCCCAACTACACTTTACAGCAACAAACTAAGCCCAATCATTTTAAAATTACAAAAAAATGCTAAAAATCATAACAAACTATACCAGAATCACCTAAATTACTTCGGCTACCGTAAATCACCCCTAACTATCCCTTACCACAACAAACCAAACCCAATCACTTTTAAATTACAAAAACATGCTAGTAACCATAGCAAACTATTCCAAACTCACCTAAATTACTTTGGCTACCATAAATCATCACCAACTAACCCTTACCACAACAAACTAAACCCAATCACTTTTAAATTACAAAAAAATGCTACTAAATATAGCAAACTATGCCAAACTCACCTAAATTACTTCGGCTATCAAAAATCACCCCCAACTACACTTTACAGCAACACACTAAGCCCAATCACTTTAAAATTACAAAAAAATGCTAAAAATCATAACAAACTATACCAGAATCACCTAAATTACTTCGGCTACCGTAAATCACCCCCAACTATCCCTTACCACAACAAACCAAACCATATCATTTTAAAATTACAAAAATAGTTGTACAAATCATAACAAACTATGCCAGACTCACCTAAATTACTTCGGCTACTCTAAATCATCACCAACTAACCCTTACCACAACAAACTAAACCCAATCACTTTTAAATTACAAAAAAATGCTAGTAACCATAGCAAACTATGCCAAACTCACCTAAATTACTTCGGCTACCATAAATCATCACCAACTAACCCTTACCACAACAAACTTAACCCAATCACTCTTAAATTACAAAAAAATGCTACTAACCATAGCAAACTATGCCAAACTCACCTAAATTACTTCGGCTATCAAAAATCACCCCCAACTACACTTTACAGCAACAATCTAAGCCCAATCACTTTAAAATTACAAAAAAATGCTAAAAATCATTACAAACTAAACCAGAATCACCTAAATTACTTCGGCTACCGTAAATCACCCCCAACTATCCCTTACCACAACAAACCAAACCATATCATCTTAAAATTACAAAAAAAGGTGTACAAATCATAACAAACTATGCCAGACTCACCTAAATTACTTCGGCTACTCTAAATCATCACCAACTAACCCTTACCACAACAAACTAAACCCAATCACTTTTAAATTACAAAAAAATGCTACTAACCGTAGCAAACTATGCCAAACTCACCTAAATTACTTCGGCTATAACAAATCACTCCCAACTACATTTTACAGCAACAAACTAAGCCCAATCACTTTAAAATTACAACAAAATGCTAAAAATCATAACAAACTATACCAGAATCACCTAAATTACTTCGGCTACCGTAAATCACTTCAACTATCCCTTACCACAACAAACCAAACCATATCATCTTAAAATTACAAAAAAAGGTGTACAAATCATAACAAACTATGCCAGACTCACCTAAATTACTTCGGCTACTCTAAATCATCACCAACTAACCCTTACCACAACAAACTAAACCCAATCACTTTTAAATTACAAAAAAATGCTACTAACCATAGCAAACTATGCCAAACTCACCTAAATTACTTCGGCTATCAAAAATCACCCCCAACTAAACTTTACAGAAACAAACTAAGCCCAATCACTTTAAAATTACAAAAAAAATGCTAAAAATCATAACAAACTATACCAGAATCACCTAAATTACTTCGGCTACCGTAAATCACCCCCAACTATCCCTTACCACAACAAACCAAACCATATCACCTTAAAATTACAAAAAAAGGTGTACAAATCATAACAAACTATGCCAGACTCACCTAAATTACTTCGGCTACTCTAAACCATCACCAACTAACCCTTACCACAACAAACTAAACCCAATCACTTTTAAATTACAAAAAAAATGCTAGTAACCATAGCAAACTATGCCAAACTCACCTAAATTACTTCGGCTACCATAAATCATCACCAACTAACCCTTACCACAACAAACTAAACCCAATCACTTTTAAATTACAAAAAAATGCTACTAACCATAGCAAACTATGCCAAACTCACCTAAATTACTTCGGTTATCAAAAATCACCCCCAACTACACTTTACAGCAACAAACTAAGCCCAAACACTTTAAAATTACAAAAAAATGCTAAAAATCATAACAAACTATACCAGAATCAATTAAATTACTTCAGCTACCGTAAATCACCCCCAACTATCCCTTACCACAACAAACCAAACCATATCATCTTAAAATTAAAAAAAAGGTGTACAAATCATAACAAACTATGCCAGACTCACCAAAATTACTTCGGCTACTCTAAATCATCACCAACTAACCCTTACCACAACAAACTAAACCCAATCACTTTTAAATTACAAAAAAATGCTACTAACCATAGCAAACTATGCCAAACTCACCTAAATTACTTCGACTATCAAAAATCACCCCCAACTAAACTTTACAGCAACAAACTAAGCCCAATCACTTTAAAATTACAAAAAAATGCTAAAAATCATAACAAACTATACCAGAATCACCTAAATTACTTCGGCTACCGTAAATCACCCCCAACTATCCCTTACCACAACAAACCAAACCCAATCACTATTAAATTACAAAAAAATGCTAGTAACCATAGCAAACTACGCCAAACTCACCTAAATTACTTTGGCTAACATAAATCATCACCAACTAACCCTTACCACAACAAACTAAACCCAATCACTTTTAAATTACAAAAAAATGCTACTAAATATAGCAAACTATGCCAAACTCACCTAAGTTACTTCGGCTATCAAAAATCACCCCCAACTACACTTTACAGCAACAAACTAAGCCCAATCACTTTAAAATTACAAAAAAATGCTAAAAATCATAACAAACTATACCAGAATCACCTAGATTACTTCGGCTACCGTAAATCACCCCCAACTATCCCTTACCACAACAAACCAAACCATATCATCTTAAAATTACAAAAAAAGGTGTACAAATCATAACAAACTATGCCAGACTCACCTAAATTACTTCGGCTACTCTAAATCATCACCAACTAACCCTTACCACAACAAACTAAACCCAATCACTTTTAAATTACAAAAAAATGCTACTAACCGTAGCAAACTATTCCAAACTCACCTAAATTACTTCGGCTATAACAAATCACTCCCAACTACATTTTACAGCAACAAACTAAGCCCAATCACTTTAAAATTACAACAAAATGCTAAAAATCATAACAAACTATACCAGAATCACCTAAATTACTTCGGCTACCGTAAATCACCCACCACAACACTTTACAGCAACAAACTAAGCCCAATCACTTTAAAATTACAAAAAAATTCTAAAAATCATAACAAACTATACCAGAATCACCTAAATTACTTCGGCTACCGTAAATCACCCCCAACCATCCCTTACCACAACAAACCAAACCCAATCACTATTAAATTACAAAAAAATGCCAGTAGCCATAGCAAACTACGCCAAACTCACCTAAATTACTTCGGCTACCCTAAATCATTACCAACTAACCCTTACCACAACAAACCAAACCCATTCACTTTTAAATTACAAAAAACTGCTACTAACCATAGCAAACTATGCCAAACTCACTTAAATTACTTCGGCTATCAAAAATCACCCCCAACTACACTTTACAGCAACAAACTAAGCCCAATCATTTTAAAATTACAAAAAAATGCTAAAAATCATAACAAACTATACCAGAATCACCTAAATTACTTCGGCTACCGTAAATCACCCCTAACTATCCCTTACCACAACAAACCAAACCCAATCACTTTTAAATTACAAAAACATGCTAGTAACCATAGCAAACTATTCCAAACTCACCTAAATTACTTTGGCTACCATAAATCATCACCAACTAACCCTTACCACAACAAACTAAACCCAATCACTTTTAAATTACAAAAAAATGCTACTAAATATAGCAAACTATGCCAAACTCACCTAAATTACTTCGGCTATCAAAAATCACCCCCAACTACACTTTACAGCAACACACTAAGCCCAATCACTTTAAAATTACAAAAAAATGCTAAAAATCATAACAAACTATACCAGAATCACCTAAATTACTTCGGCTACCGTAAATCACCCCCAACTATCCCTTACCACAACAAACCAAACCATATCATTTTAAAATTACAAAAAAAGTTGTACAAATCATAACAAACTATGCCAGACTCACCTAAATTACTTCGGCTACTCTAAATCATCACCAACTAACCCTTACCACAACAAACTAAACCCAATCACTTTTAAATTACAAAAAAATGCTAGTAACCATAGCAAACTATGCCAAACTCACCTAAATTACTTCGGCTACCATAAATCATCACCAACTAACCCTTACCACAACAAACTTAACCCAATCACTCTTAAATTACAAAAAAATGCTACTAACCATAGCAAACTATGCCAAACTCACCTAAATTACTTCGGCTATCAAAAATCACCCCCAACTACACTTTACAGCAACAATCTAAGCCCAATCACTTTAAAATTACAAAAAAATGCTAAAAATCATTACAAACTAAACCAGAATCACCTAAATTACTTCGGCTACCGTAAATCACCCCCAACTATCCCTTACCACAACAAACCAAACCATATCATCTTAAAATTACAAAAAAAGGTGTACAAATCATAACAAACTATGCCAGACTCACCTAAATTACTTCGGCTACTCTAAATCATCACCAACTAACCCTTACCACAACAAACTAAACCCAATCACTTTTAAATTACAAAAAAATGCTACTAACCGTAGCAAACTATGCCAAATTCACCTAAATTACTTCGGCTATAACAAATCACTCCCAACTACATTTTACAGCAACAAACTAAGCCCAATCACTTTAAAATTACAACAAAATGCTAAAAATCATAACAAACTATACCAGAATCACCTAAATTACTTCGGCTACCGTAAATCACTTCAACTATCCCTTACCACAACAAACCAAACCATATCATCTTAAAATTACAAAAAAAGGTGTACAAATCATAACAAACTATGCCAGACTCACCTAAATTACTTCGGCTACTCTAAATCATCACCAACTAACCCTTACCACAACAAACTAAACCCAATCACTTTTAAATTACAAAAAAATGCTACTAACCATAGCAAACTATGCCAAACTCACCTAAATTACTTCGGCTATCAAAAATCACCCCCAACTAAACTTTACAGAAACAAACTAAGCCCAATCACTTTAAAATTACAACAAAATGCTAAAAATCATAACAAACTATACCAGAATCACCTAAATTACTTCGGCTACCGTAAATCACCCACCACAACACTTTACAGCAACAAACTAAGCCCAATCACTTTAAAATTACAAAAAAATTCTAAAAATCATAACAAACTATACCAGAATCACCTAAATTACTTCGGCTACCGTAAATCACCCCCAACCATCCCTTACCACAACAAACCAAACCCAATCACTATTAAATTACAAAAAAATGCCAGTAGCCATAGCAAACTACGCCAAACTCACCTAAATTACTTCGGCTACTCTAAATCATTACCAACTAACCCTTACCACAACAAACCAAACCCATTCACTTTTAAATTACAAAAAAATGCTACTAACCATAGCAAACTATGCCAAACTCACTTAAATTACTTCGGCTATCAAAAATCACCCCCAACTACACTTTACAGCAACAAACTAAGCCCAATCATTTTAAAATTACAAAAAAATGCTAAAAATCATAACAAACTATACCAGAATCACCTAAATTACTTCGGCTACCGTAAATCACCCCCAACCATCCCTTACCACAACAAACCAAACCCAATCACTATTAAATTACAAAAAAATGCTAGTAACCATAGCAAACTACGCCAAACTCACCTAAATTACTTCGGCTACCCTAAATCATTACCAACTAACCCTTACCACAACACACTAAACCCAATCACTTTTAAATTACAAAAAAATGCTACTAACCATAGCAAACTATGCCAAACTCACTTAAATTACTTCGGCTATCAAAAATTACCCCCAACTACACTTTACAGCAACAAACTAAGCCCAATCACTTTAAAATGACAAAAAAATGCTAAAAATTATAACAAACTATACCAGAATCACCTAAATTACTTCGGCTACCGTAAATCACCTCCAACTATCCCTTACCACAACAAGCCCAACCCTATCATCTTAAAATTACAAAAAAAGGTGTACACATCATAACAAACTATGCCAGACTCACCTAAATTACTTCGGCTACTCTAAATCATCACCAACTAATCCTTACCACAACAAACTAAACCCAATCACTTTTAAATTACAAAAAAATGCTACTAACCATTGCAAACTATGCCAAACTCACTTAAATTACTTCGGCTATCAAAAATCACCCCCAACAACACTTTACAGCAACAAACTAAGCCCAATCACTTTAAAATTACAAAAAATTGCTAAAAATCATAACAAACTATACCAGAATCACCAAAATTACTTCGGCTACCGTAAATCACCCCCAACTATCCCTTACCACAACAAACCATACCATATCATCTTAAAATTACAAAAAAAAGGTGTACAAATCATAACAAACTATGCCAGACTCACCTAAATTACTTCGGCTACCATAAATCATCACCAACTAACCCTTACCACAACAAACTAAACCCAATCACTTTTAAATTACAAAAAAATGCTACTAAACATAGCAAACTATGTCAAACTCACTTAAATTACTTCGGCTTTCAAAAATCACCCCCAACTACACTTTACAGCAACAAACTAAGCCCAATCATTTTAAAATTACAAAAAAATGCTAAAAATCATAACAAACTATACCAGAATCACCTAAATTACTTCGGCTACCGTAAATCACCCCTAACTATCCCTTACCACAACAAACCAAACCCAATCACTTTTAAATTACAAAAACATGCTAGTAACCATAGCAAACTATTCCAAACTCACCTAAATTACTTTGGCTACCATAAATCATCACCAACTAACCCTTACCACAACAAACTAAACCCAATCACTTTTAAATTACAAAAAAATGCTACTAAATATAGCAAACTATGCCAAACTCACCTAAATTACTTCGGCTATCAAAAATCACCCCCAACTACACTTTACAGCAACACACTAAGCCCAATCACTTTAAAATTACAAAAAAATGCTAAAAATCATAACAAACTATACCAGAATCACCTAAATTACTTCGGCTACCGTAAATCACCCCCAACTATCCCTTACCACAACAAACCAAACCATATCATTTTAAAATTACAAAAATAGTTGTACAAATCATAACAAACTATGCCAGACTCACCTAAATTACTTCGGCTACTCTAAATCATCACCAACTAACCCTTACCACAACAAACTAAACCCAATCACTTTTAAATTACAAAAAAATGCTAGTAACCATAGCAAACTATGCCAAACTCACCTAAATTACTTCGGCTACCATAAATCATCACCAACTAACCCTTACCACAACAAACTTAACCCAATCACTCTTAAATTACAAAAAAAATGCTACTAACCATAGCAAACTATGCCAAACTCACCTAAATTACTTCGGCTATCAAAAATCACCCCCAACTACACTTTACAGCAACAATCTAAGCCCAATCACTTTAAAATTACAAAAAAATGCTAAAAATCATTACAAACTAAACCAGAATCACCTAAATTACTTCGGCTACCGTAAATCACCCCCAACTATCCCTTACCACAACAAACCAAACCATATCATCTTAAAATTACAAAAAAAGGTGTACAAATCATAACAAACTATGCCAGACTCACCTAAATTACTTCGGCTACTCTAAATCATCACCAACTAACCCTTACCACAACAAACTAAACCCAATCACTTTTAAATTACAAAAAAATGCTACTAACCGTAGCAAACTATGCCAAACTCACCTAAATTACTTCGGCTATAACAAATCACTCCCAACTACATTTTACAGCAACAAACTAAGCCCAATCACTTTAAAATTACAACAAAATGCTAAAAATCATAACAAACTATACCAGAATCACCTAAATTACTTCGGCTACCGTAAATCACTTCAACTATCCCTTACCACAACAAACCAAACCATATCATCTTAAAATTACAAAAAAAGGTGTACAAATCATAACAAACTATGCCAGACTCACCTAAATTACTTCGGCTACTCTAAATCATCACCAACTAACCCTTACCACAACAAACTAAACCCAATCACTTTTAAATTACAAAAAAATGCTACTAACCATAGCAAACTATGCCAAACTCACCTAAATTACTTCGGCTATCAAAAATCACCCCCAACTAAACTTTACAGAAACAAACTAAGCCCAATCACTTTAAAATTACAAAAAAAATGCTAAAAATCATAACAAACTATACCAGAATCACCTAAATTACTTCGGCTACCGTAAATCACCCCCAACTATCCCTTACCACAACAAACCAAACCATATCACCTTAAAATTACAAAAAAAGGTGTACAAATCATAACAAACTATGCCAGACTCACCTAAATTACTTCGGCTACTCTAAACCATCACCAACTAACCCTTACCACAACAAACTAAACCCAATCACTTTTAAATTACAAAAAAATGCTAGTAACCATAGCAAACTATGCCAAACTCACCTAAATTACTTCGGCTACCATAAATCATCACCAACTAACCCTTACCACAACAAACTAAACCCAATCACTTTTAAATTACAAAAAAATGCTACTAACCATAGCAAACTAGGCCAAACTTACCTAAATTACTTCGGTTATCAAAAATCACCCCCAACTACACTTTACAGCAACAAACTAAGCCCAATCACTTTAAAATTACAAAAAAATGCTAAAAATCATAACAAACTATACCAGAATCAATTAAATTACTTCAGCTACCGTAAATCACCCCCAACTATCCCTTACCACAACAAACCAAACCATATCATCTTAAAATTAAAAAAAAAGGTGTACAAATCATAACAAACTATGCCAGACTCACCAAAATTACTTCGGCTACTCTAAATCATCACCAACTAACCCTTACCACAACAAACTAAACCCAATCACTTTTAAATTACAAAAAAATGCTACTAACCATAGCAAACTATGCCAAACTCACCTAAATTACTTCGACTATCAAAAATCACCCCCAACTAAACTTTACAGCAACAAACTAAGCCCAATCACTTTAAAATTACAAAAAAATGCTAAAAATCATAACAAACTATACCAGAATCACCTAAATTACTTCGGCTACCGTAAATCACCCCCAACTATCCCTTACCACAACAAACCAAACCCAATCACTATTAAATTACAAAAAAATGCTAGTAACCATAGCAAACTACGCCAAACTCACCTAAATTACTTTGGCTACCATAAATCATCACCAACTAACCCTTACCACAACAAACTAAACCCAATCACTTTTAAATTACAAAAAAATGCTACTAAATATAGCAAACTATGCCAAACTCACCTAAGTTACTTCGGCTATCAAAAATCACCCCCAACTACACTTTACAGCAACAAACTAAGCCCAATCACTTTAAAATTACAAAAAAATGCTAAAAATCATAACAAACTATACCAGAATCACCTAAATTACTTCGGCTACCGTAAATCACCCCCAACTATCCCTTACCACAACAAACCAAACCATATCATCTTAAAATTACAAAAAAAGGTGTACAAATCATAACAAACTATGCCAGACTCACCTAAATTACTTCGGCTACTCTAAATCATCACCAACTAACCCTTACCACAACAAACTAAACCCAATCACTTTTAAATTACAAAAAAATGCTACTAACCGTAGCAAACTATGCCAAACTCACCTAAATTACTTCGGGTATAACAAATCACTCCCAACTACATTTTACAGCAACAAACTAAGCCCAATCACTTTAAAATTACAACAAAATGCTAAAAATCATAACAAACTATACCAGAATCACCTAAATTACTTCGGCTACCGTAAATCACCCACCACAACACTTTACAGCAACAAACTAAGCCCAATCACTTTAAAATTACAAAAAAATTCTAAAAATCATAACAAACTATACCAGAATCACCTAAATTACTTCGGCTACCGTAAATCACCCCCAACCATCCCTTACCACAACAAACCAAACCCAATCACTATTAAATTACAAAAAAATGCCAGTAGCCATAGCAAACTACGCCAAACTCACCTAAATTACTTCGGCTACCCTAAATCATTACCAACTAACCCTTACCACAACAAACCAAACCCATTCACTTTTAAATTACAAAAAAATGCTACTAACCATAGCAAACTATGCCAAACTCACTTAAATTACTTCGGCTATCAAAAATCACCCCCAACTACACTTTACAGCAACAAACTAAGCCCAATCATTTTAAAATTACAAAAAAATGCTAAAAATCATAACAAACTATACCAGAATCACCTAAATTACTTCGGCTACCGTAAATCACCCCTAACTATCCCTTACCACAACAAACCAAACCCAATCACTTTTAAATTACAAAAACATGCTAGTAACCATAGCAAACTATTTCAAACTCACCTAAATTACTTTGGCTACCATAAATCATCACCAACTAACCCTTACCACAACAAACTAAACCCAATCACTTTTAAATTACAAAAAAATGCTACTAAATATAGCAAACTATGCCAAACTCACCTAAATTACTTCGGCTATCAAAAATCACCCCCAACTACACTTTACAGCAACACACTAAGCCCAATCACTTTAAAATTACAAAAAAATGCTAAAAATCATAACAAACTATACCAGAATCACCTAAATTACTTCGGCTACCGTAAATCACCCCCAACTATCCCTTACCACAACAAACCAAACCATATCATTTTAAAATTACAAAAAAAGTTGTACAAATCATAACAAACTATGCCAGACTCACCTAAATTACTTCGGCTACTCTAAATCATCACCAACTAACCCTTACCACAACAAACTAAACCCAATCACTTTTAAATTACAAAAAAATGCTAGTAACCATAGCAAACTATGCCAAACTCACCTAAATTACTTCGGCTACCATAAATCATCACCAACTAACCCTTACCACAACAAACTTAACCCAATCACTCTTAAATTACAAAAAAATGCTACTAACCATAGCAAACTATGCCAAACTCACCTAAATTACTTCGGCTATCAAAAATCACCCCCAACTACACTTTACAGCAACAATCTAAGCCCAATCACTTTAAAATTACAAAAAAATGCTAAAAATCATTACAAACTAAACCAGAATCACCTAAATTACTTCGGCTACCGTAAATCACCCCCAACTATCCCTTACCACAACAAACCAAACCATATCATCTTAAAATTACAAAAAAAGGTGTACAAATCATAACAAACTATGCCAGACTCACCTAAATTACTTCGGCTACTCTAAATCATCACCAACTAACCCTTACCACAACAAACTAAACCCAATCACTTTTAAATTACAAAAAAATGCTACTAACCGTAGCAAACTATGCCAAACTCACCTAAATTACTTCGGCTATAACAAATCACTCCCAACTACATTTTACAGCAACAAACTAAGCCCAATCACTTTAAAATTACAACAAAATGCTAAAAATCATAACAAACTATACCAGAATCACCTAAATTACTTCGGCTACCGTAAATCACTTCAACTATCCCTTACCACAACAAACCAAACCATATCATCTTAAAATTACAAAAAAAGGTGTACAAATCATAACAAACTATGCCAGACTCACCTAAATTACTTCGGCTACTCTAAATCATCACCAACTAACCCTTACCACAACAAACTAAACCCAATCACTTTTAAATTACAAAAAAATGCTACTAACCATAGCAAACTATGCCAAACTCACCTAAATTACTTCGGCTATCAAAAATCACCCCCAACTAAACTTTACAGAAACAAACTAAGCCCAATCACTTTAAAATTACAAAAAAATGCTAAAAATCATAACAAACTATACCAGAATCACCTAAATTACTTCGGCTACCGTAAATCACCCCCAACTATCCCTTACCACAACAAACCAAACCATATCACCTTAAAATTACAAAAAAAGGTGTACAAATCATAACAAACTATGCCAGACTCACCTAAATTACTTCGGCTACTCTAAACCATCACCAACTAACCCTTACCACAACAAACTAAACCCAATCACTTTTAAATTACAAAAAAATGCTAGTAACCATAGCAAACTATGCCAAACTCACCTAAATTACTTCGGCTACCATAAATCATCACCAACTAACCCTTACCACAACAAACTAAACCCAATCACTTTTAAATTACAAAAAAATGCTACTAACCATAGCAAACTATGCCAAACTCACCTAAATTACTTGGGCTATCAAAAATCACCCCCAACTACACTTTACAGCAACAAACTAAGCCCAATCACTTTAAAATTACAAAAAAATGCTAAAAATCATAACAAACTATACCAGAATCAATTAAATTACTTCAGCTACCGTAAATCACCCCCAACTATCCCTTACCACAACAAACCAAACCATATCATCTTAAAATTAAAAAAAAAGGTGTACAAATCATAACAAACTATGCCAGACTCACCAAAATTACTTCGGCTACTCTAAATCATCACCAACTAACCCTTACCACAACAAACTAAACCCAATCACTTTTAAATTACAAAAAAATGCTACTAACCATAGCAAACTATGCCAAACTCACCTAAATTACTTCGACTATCAAAAATCACCCCCAACTAAACTTTACAGCAACAAACTAAGCCCAATCACTTTAAAATTACAAAAAAATGCTAAAAATCATAACAAACTATACCAGAATCACCTAAATTACTTCGGCTACCGTAAATCACGCCCAACTATCCCTTACCACAACAAACCAAACCCAATCACTATTAAATTACAAAAAAATGCTAGTAACCATAGCAAACTACGCCAAACTCACCTAAATTACTTTGGCTACCATAAATCATCACCAACTAACCCTTACCACAACAAACTAAACCCAATCACTTTTAAATTACAAAAAAATGCTAATAAATATAGCAAACTATGCCAAACACACCTAAGATACTTCGGCTATCAAAAATCACCCCCAACTACACTTTACAGCAACAAACTAAGCCCAATCACTTTAAAATTACAAAAAAATGCTAAAAATCATAACAAACTATACCAGAATCACCTAAATTACTTCAGCTACCGTAAATCACCCCCAACTATCCCTTACCACACCAAACCAAACCATATCATCTTAAAATTAAAAAAAAAGGTGTACAAATCATAACAAACTATGCCAGACTCACCAAAATTACTTCGGCTACTCTAAATCATCACCAACTAACCCTTACCACAACAAACTAAACCCAATCACTTTTAAATTACAAAAAAATGCTACTAACCATAGCAAACTATGCCAAACTCACCTAAATTACTTCGACTATCAAAAATCACCCCCAACTAAACTTTACAGCAACAAACTAAGCCCAATCACTTTAAAATTACAAAAAAATGCTAAAAATCATAACAAACTATACCAGAATCACCTAAATTACTTCGGCTACCGTAAATCACCCCCAACTATCCCTTACCACAACAAACCAAACCCAATCACTATTAAATTACAAAAAAATGCTAGTAACCATAGCAAACTACGCCAAACTCACCTAAATTACTTTGGCTACCATAAATCATCACCGACTAACCCTTACCACAACAAACTAAACCCAATCACTTTTAAATTACAAAAAAATGCTACTAAATATAGCAAACTATGCCAAAATCACCTAAGTTACTTCGGCTATCAAAAATCACCCCTAACTACACTTTGCAGCAACAAACTAAGCCCAATCACTTTAAAATTACAAAAAAAGGTAAAAATCATAACAAACTATACCAGAATCACCTAAATTACTTCGGCTACCGTAAATCACCCCCAACTATCCCTTACCACAACAAACCAAACCATATCATCTTAAAATTACAAAAAAAGGTGTACAAATCATAACAAACTATGCCAGATTCACCTAAATTACTTCGGCTACTCTAAATCATCACCAACTAACCCTTACCACAACAAACTAAACCCAATCACTTTTAAATTAAAAAAAAATGCTAGTAACCATGGCAAACTATGCCAAACTCACCTAAATTTCTTCGGCTACCATAAATCATCACCAACTAACCCTTACCACAACAAACTTAACCCAATCACTTTTAAATTACAAAAAAATGCTACTAACCATAGCAAACTATGCCAAACTCACCTAAATTACTTCGGCTATCACAAATCACCCCCAACTACACTTTACAGCAACAAACTAAGCCCAATCACTTCAAAATTACAAAAAAATGCTTAAAATCATAACAAACTATACCAGAATCACCTAAATTACTTCGGCTACCGTAAATCACCCCCAACTATCCCTTACCACAACAAACCAAACCATATCATCTTAAAATTACAAAAAAAGGTGTACAAATGATAACAAACTATGCCAGACTCACCTAAATTACTTCGGCTACTCTAAATCATTACCAACTAACCCTTATCACAACAAACTAAACCCAATCACTTTTAAATTACAAAAAAATGCTAGTAACCATAGCAAACTATGCCAAACTCACGTAAATTACTTCGGCTAACATAAATTATCACCAACTAACCCTTACCACAACAAACTAAACCCAATCACTTTTAAATTACAAAAAAATGCTACAAACCATAGCAAACTATGTCAAACTCACCTAAATTACTTCGGCTATCAAAAATCACCCCCAACTACACTTTACAGCAACAAACTAAGCCCAATCACTTTAAAATTACAAAAAAATGCTAAAAATCATAACAAACTATACCAGAATCACCTAAATTACTTCGGCTACCGTAAATCACCCCCAACTATCCCTTACCACAACAAACCAAACCCAATCACTTTTAAATTACAAAAAAATGCTATTAACCACAGCAAATTACTCCAAACTCACCTAAATTACTTTGGCTACCATAAATCATCACCACCTAACCCTTACCACAACAAACTAAACCCAATCACTTTTAAATTACAAAAAAATGCTACTAAATATAGCAAACTATGCCAAACTCACCTAAATTACTTCGGCTATCAAAAATCACCCCCAACTACACTTTACAGCAACAAACTAAGCCCAATCACTTTAAAATTACAAAAAAAGCTAAAAATCATAACAAACTATACCAGAATCACCTAAATTACTTCGGCTACCGTAAATCACCCCCAACTATCCCTTACCACAACAAACCAAAGCATATCACTTTAAAATTACAAAAAAAGGTGTACAAATCATAACAAACTATGCCAGACTCACCTAAATTACTTCGGCTACTCTAAATCATCACCAACTAACCCTTACCACAACAAACTAAACCCAATCACTTTTAAATTACAAAAAAATGCTAGTAACCATAGCAAACTATGCCAAACTCACCTAAATTACTTCGGCTACCATAAATCATCACCAACTAACCCTTACCACAACAAACTTAACCCAATCACTTTTAAATTACAAAAAAATGCTACTAACCATAGCAAACTATGCCAAACTCACCTAAATTACTTCGGCTATCACAAATCACCCCCAACTACACTTTACAGCGACAAACTAAGCCCAATCACTTCAAAATTACAAAAAAATGCTTAAAATCATAACAAACTATACCAGAATCACCTAAATTACTTCGGCTACCGTAAATCACCCCCAACTATCCCTTACCACAACAAACCAAACCATATCATCTTAAAATTACAAAAAAAGGTGTACAAATCATAACAAACTATGCCAGACTCACCTAAATTACTTCGGCTACTCTAAATCATCACCAACTAACCCTTACCACAACAAACTAAACCCAATCACTTTTAAATTACAAAAAAATGCTAGTAACCATAGCAAACTATGCCAAACTCACCTAAATTACTTCGGCTACCATAAATCATCACCAACTAACCCATACCACAACAAACTAAACCCAACCACTTTTAAATTACAAAAAAATGCTACTAACCATAGCAAACTATGTCAAACTCACCTAAATTACTTCGGCTATCAAAAATCACCCCCAACTACACTTTACAGCAACAAACTAAGCCCAATCACTTTAAAATTACAAAAAAATGCTAAAAATCATAACAAACTATACCAGAATCACCTAAATTACTTCGGCTACCGTAAATCACCCCCAACTATCCCTTACCACAACAAACCAAACCCAATCACTTTTAAATTACAAAAAAATGCTATTAACCACAGCAAATTATTCCAAACTCACCTAAATTACTTTGGCTACCATAAATCATCACCAACTAACCCTTACCACAACAAACTAAACCCAATCACTTTTAAATTACATAAAAATGCTACTAAATATAGCAAACTATGCCAAACTCACCTAAATTACTTCGGCTATCAAAAATCACCCCCAACTACACTTTACAGCAACAAACTAAGCCCAATCACTTTAAAATTACAAAAAAAAGCTAAAAATCATAACAAACTATACCAGAATCACCTAAATTACTTCGGCTACCGTAAATCACCCCCAACTATCCCTTACCACAACAAACCAAACCATATCACCTTAAAATTACAAAAAAAGGTGTACAAATCATAACAAACTATGCCAGACTCACCTAAATTACTTCGGCTACTCTAAATCATCATCAACTAACCCTTACCACAACAAACTAAACCCAATCACTTTTAAATTACAAAAAAATGCTAGTAACCATAGCAAACTATGCCAAACTCACCTAAATTACTTCGGCTACCATAAATCATCACCAACTAACCCTTACCACAACAAACTTAACCCAATCACTTTTAAATTACAAAAAAATGGTACTAACCATAGCAAACTATGCCAAACTCACCTAAATTACTTCGGCTATCACAAATCACCCCCAACTACACTTTACAGCAACAAACTAAGCCCAATCACTTCAAAATTACAAAAAAATGCTTAAAATCATAACAAACTATACCAGAATCACCTAAATTACTTCGGCTACCGTAAATCACCCCCAACTATCCCTTACCACAACAAACCAAACCATATCATCTTAAAATTACAAAAAAAGGTGTACAAATCATAACAAACTATGCCAGACTCACCTAAATTACTTCGGCTACTCTAAATCATCACCAACTAACCCTTACCACAACAAACTAAACCCAATCACTTTTAAATTACAAAAAAATGCTAGTAACCATAGCAAACTATGCCAAACTCACCTAAATTACTTCGGCTACCATAAATCATCATCAACTAACCCTTACCACAACAAACTAAACCCAATCACTTTTAAATTACAAAAAAATGCTACTAACCATAGCAAACTATGTCAAACTCACCTAAATTACTTCGGCTATCAAAAATCACCCCCAACTACACTTTACAGCAACAAACTAAGCCCAATCACTTTAAAATTACAAAAAAATGCTAAAAATCATAACAAACTATACCAGAATCACCTAAATTACTTCGGCTACCGTAAATCACCCCCAACTATCCCTTACCACAACAAACCAAACCCAATCACTTTTAAATTACAAAAAAATGCTATTAACCACAGCAAATTATTCCAAACTCACCTAAATTACTTTGGCTACCATAAATCATCACCAACTAACCCTTACCACAACAAACTAAACCCAATCACATTTAAATTACAAAAAAATGCTACTAAATATAGCAAACTATGCCAAACTCACCTAAATTACTTCGGCTATCAAAAATCACCCCCAACTACACTTTACAGCAACAAACTAAGCCCAATCACTTTAAAATTACAAAAAAATGCTAAAAATCATAACAAACTATACCAGAATCACCTAAATTACTTCGGCTACCGTAAATCACCCCCAACTATCCCTTACCACAACAAACCAAACCCAATCACTTTTAAATTACAAAAAAATGCAAGTAACCATAGCAAACTATTCCAAACTCACCTAAATTACTTTGGCTACCATAAATCATCACCAACTAACCCTTACCACAACAAACTAAACCCAATCACTTTTAAATTACAAAAAAATGCTACTAAATATAGCAAACCATGCCAAACTCACCTAAATTACTTCGGCTATCAAAAATCACCCCCTACTACACTTTACAGCAACAAACTAAGCCCAATCACTTTAAAATTACAAAAAAATGCTAAAAATCATAACAAACTATACCAGAATCACCTAAATTACTTCGGCTAACGTAAATCACCCCCAACTATCCCTTATCACAACAAACCAAACCATATCATTTTAAAATTACAAAAAAAGTTGTACAAATCATAACAAACTATGCCAGACTCACCTAAATTACTTCGGCTACTCTAAATCATCACCAACTAACCCTTACCACAACAAACTAAACCCCATCACTTTTAAATTTCAAAAAAATGCTAGTAACCATAGCAAGCTATGCCAAACTCACCTAAATTACTTCGGCTACCATAAATCATCACCAACTAACCCTTACCACAACAAACTAAACCCAATTAATTTTAAATTTCAAAAAAATGCTACTAACCATAGCAAACCATGCCAAACTCACCTAAATTACTTTGGCTATCAAAAATCACCCCCAAGTACACTTTACAGCAACAAACTAAGCCAAATCACTTTAAAATTACAAAAAAATGCTAAAAATCATAACAAACTATACCAGAATCACCTAAATTACTTCGGCTACCGTAAATCACCCCCAACTATCCCTTACCACAACAAACCAAACCATATCATCTTAAAATTACAAAAAAGGTGTACAAATCATAACAAACTATGCCAGACTCAAATAAATTACTTCGGCTACTCTAAATCATCACCAACTAACCCTTACCACAACAAATTAATCCAATCACTTTTAAATTACAAAAAAAATGCTAGTAACCATAGCAAACTATGCCAAACTCACCTAAATTACTTCGGCTACCATAAATTATCACCAACTAACCCTTACCACAACAAACTAAACCCAATCACTTTTAAATTACAAAAAAATGCTACTAACCATAGAAAACAATGCCAAACTCACCTAAATTACTTCGGCTATCAAAAATCACCCCCAACTACACTTTACAGCAACAAACTAAGCCCAATCACTTTAAAATTACAAAAAAATGCTAAAAATCATAACAAACTATACCAGAATCACCTAAATTACTTTGGCTACCGTAAATCACCCCCAACTATCCCTTACCACAACAAACCTAACCATATCATCTTAAAATTACAAAAAAAGGTGTACAAATCATAACAAACTATGCCAGACTCACCTAAATTACTTTGGCTACTCTAAATCATCACCAAATAACCCTTACCACAACAAACTAAACCCAATCACTTTTAAATTACAAAAAAAATGCTAGTAACCATAGCAAACTATGCCAAACTCACCTAAATTACTTCGGCTACCATAAATTATCACCAACTAACCCTTACCACAACAAACTAAACCCAATCACTTTTAAATTACAAAAAAATGCTACTAACCATAGCAAACTATGCCAAACTCACCTAAATTACTTCGGCTATCAAAAATCACCCCCAACTACACTTTACAGCAACAAACTAAGCCCAATCACTTTAAAATTACAAAAAAATGCTAAAAATCATAACAAACTATACCAGAATCACCTAAATTACTTCGGCTACCGTAAATCACCCCCAACTATCCCTTACCACAACAAACCAAACCATATCATCTTAAAATTACAAAAAAAGGTGTACAAATCATAACAAACTATGCCAGACTCACCTAAATTACTTTGGCTACTCTAAATCATCACCAACTAACCCTTACCACAAAAAACTAAACCCAATCACTTTTAAATCACAAAAAAATGCTAGTAACCATAGCAAACTATGCCAAACTCACCTAAATTACTTCGGCTACCGTAAATCATCACCAACTAACCCTTACCACAACAAACTAAACCCAATCACTTTTAAATTACAAAAAAATGCTACTAACCATAGCAAACTATGCCAAACACACCTAAATTACTTCGGCTATCAAAAATCACCCCCAACTACACTTTACAGCAACAAACTAAGCCCAATCACTTTAAAATTACAAAAAAATGCTAAAAATCATAACAAACTATACCAGAATCACCTAAATTACTTCGGCTACCGTAAATCACCCCCAACTATACCTTACCACAACAAACCAAACCATATCATCTTAAAATTACAAAAAAAGGTGTACAAATCATAACAAACTATGCCAGACTCACCTAAATTACTTCGGCTACTCTAAATCATCACCAACTAACCCTTACCACAAAAAACTAAACCCAATCACTTTTAAATTACAAAAAAATGCTAGTAACCATAGCAAACTATGCCAAACTCACCTAAATTACTTCAGCTACCATAAATCATCACCAACTAACCATTACCACAACAAACTAAACCCAATCACTTTTAAATTACAAAAAAATGCTACTAACCATAGCACATTATGCCAAACACCTAAATTACTTCGGCTATCAAAAATCACCCCCAACTACACTTTACAGCAACAAACTAAGCCCAATCACTTTAAAATTACAAAAAAATGCTAAAAATTATAACAAACTATACCAGAATCACCTAAATTACTTCGGCTACCGTAAATCACCCCCAACTATCCCTTACCACAACAAACCAAACCATATCATCTTAAAATTACAAAAAAGGTGTACAAATCATAACAAACTATGCCAGACTCACCTAAATTATTTTGGCTACTCTAAATCATCACCAAATAACCCTTACCACAACAAACTAAACCCAATCACTTTTAAATTACAAAAAAATGCTAGTAACCATAGCAAACTATACCAAACTCACCTAAATTACTTCGGCTACCGTAAATCATCACCAACTAACCCTTACCACAACAAACTAAACCCAATCACTTTTAAATTACAAAAAAATGCTACTAACCATAGCAAACTATGCCAAACTCACCTAAATTACTTCGGCTATCAAAAATCACCCCCAACTACACTTTACAGCAACAAACTAAGCCCAATCACTTTAAAATTACAAAAAAATGCTAAAAATCATAACAAACTATACCAGAATCACCTAAATTACTTCGGCTACCGTAAATCACCCCCAACTATCCCTTACCACAACAAACCAAACCATATCATCTTAAAATTACAAAAAAAGGTGTACAAATCATAAAAACTATGCCAGACTCACCTAAATTACTTCGGTTACTCTAAATCATCACCAACTAACCCTTACCACAACAAACTAAACCCAATCACTTTTAAATTACAAAAAAATGCTACTAACCGTAGCAAACTATGCCAAACTCACCTAAATTACTTCGGCTATAACAAATCACTCCCAACTACATTTTACAGCAACCAACTAAGCCCAATCACTTTAAAATTACAACAAAATGCTAAAAATCATAACAAACTATACCAGAATCACCTAAATTACTTCGGCTACCGTAAATCACTTCAACTATCCCTTACCACAACAAACCAAACCATATCATCTTAAAATTACAAAAAAAGGTGTACAAATCATAACAAACTATGTCAGACTCACCTAAATTACTTCGGCTACTCTAAATCATCACCAACTAACCCTTACCACAACAAACTAAACCTAATCACTTTTAAATTACAAAAAAATGCTACTAACCATAACAAACTATGCCAAACTCACCTAAATTACTTCGACTATCAAAAATCACCCCCAACTAAACTTTACAGCAACAAACTAAGCCCAATCACTTTAAAATTACAAAAAAATGCTAAAAATCATAACAAACTATACCAGAATCACCTAAATTACTTCGGCTACCGTAAATCACCCCCAACTATCCCTTACCACAACAAACCAAACCATATCACCTTAAAATTACAAAAAAAGGTGTACAAATCATAACAAACTATGCCAGACTCACCTAAATTACTTCGGCTACTCTAAACCATCACCAACTAACCCTTACCACAACAAACTAAACCCAATCACTTTTAAATTACAAAAAAATGCTAGTAACCAGAGCAAACTATGCCAAACTCACCTAAATTACTTCGGCTACCATAAATCATCACCAACTAACCCTTACCACAACAAACTAAACCCAATCACTTTTAAATTACAAAAAAATGCTACTAACCATAGCAAACTATGCCAAACTCACCTAAATTACTTCGGCTATCAAAAATCACCCCCAATTACACTTTACAGCAACAAACTAAGCCCAATCACTTTAAAATTACAAAAAAATGCTAAAAATCATAACAAACTATACCAGAATCAATTAAATTACTTCAGCTACCGTAAATCACCCCCAACTATCCCTTACCACAACAAACCAAACCATATCATCTTAAAATTAAAAAAAAAATGTGTACAAATCATAACAAACTATGCCAGACTCACCAAAATTACTTCGGCTACTCTAAATCATCACCAAATATCCCTTACCACAACAAACTAAACCCAATCACTTTTAAATTACAAAAAAAAGATAGTAACCATAGCAAACTATGCCAAACTCACCTAAATTACTTCGGCTACCATAAGTCATCACCAACTAACCCTTACCACAACAAACTAAACCCAATCACTTTTAAATTACAAAAAAATGCTACTAACCGTAGCAAACTATGCCAAACTCACCTAAATTACTTCGGCTATCAAAAATCACCCCCAACTACACTTTACAGCAACAAACTAAGCCCAATCACTTTAAAATTACAAAAAAATTCTAAAAATCATAACAAACTATACCAGAATCACCTAAATTACTTCGGCTACCGTAAATCACCCCCAACTATCCCTTACCACAACAAACCAAACCCAATCACTATTAAATTACAAAAAAATGCTAGTAACCATAGCAAACTACGCCAAACTCACCTAAATTACTTCGGCTACCATAAATCATTACCAACTAACCCTTACCACAACAAACTAAACCCAATCACTTTTAAATTACAAAAAAATGCTACTAAATATAGCAAACTATGTCAAACTCACCTAAGTTACTTCGGCTTTCAAAAATCACCCCCAACTACACTTTACAGCAACAAACTAAGCCCAATCATTTTAAAATTCCAAAAAAATGCTAAAAATCATAACAAACTATACCAGAATCACCTAAATTACTTCGGCTACCGTAAATCACCCCTAACTATCCCTTACCACAACAAACCAAACCCAATCACTTTTAAATTACAAAAAAATGCTAGTAAGCATAGCAAACTATTCCAAACTCACCTAAATTACTTTGGCTACCATAAATCATCACCAACTAACCCTTACCACAACAAACTAAACCCAATCACTTTTAAATTACAAAAAAATGCTACTAAATATAGCAAACTATGCCAAACTCACCTAAATTACTTCGGCTATCAAAAATCACCCCCAATTACACTTTACAGCAACAAACTAAGCCCAATCACTTTAAAATTACAAAAAAATGCTAAAAATCATAACAAACTATACCAGAATCACCTAAATTACTTCGGCTAACGTAAATCACCCCCAACTATCCCTTATCACAACAAACCAAACCATATCATTTTAAAATTACAAAAAAAGTTGTACAAATCATAACAAACTATGCCAGACTCACCTAAATTACTTCGGCTACTCTAAATCATCACCAACTAACCCTTACCACAACAAACTAAACCCCATCACTTTTAAATTTCAAAAAAATGCTAGTAACCATAGCAAGCTATGCCAAACTCACCTAAATTACTTCGGCTACCATAAATCATCACCAACTAACCCTTACCACAACAAACTAAACCCAATTAATTTTAAATTTCAAAAAAATGCTACTAACCATAGCAAACCATGCCAAACTCACCTAAATTACTTTGGCTATCAAAAATCACCCCCAAGTACACTTTACAGCAACAAACTAAGCCAAATCACTTTAAAATTACAAAAAAATGCTAAAAATCATAACAAACTATACCAGAATCACCTAAATTACTTCGGCTACCGTAAATCACCCCCAACTATCCCTTACCACAACAAACCAAACCATATCATCTTAAAATTACAAAAAAGGTGTACAAATCATAACAAACTATGCCAGACTCAAATAAATTACTTCGGCTACTCTAAATCATCACCAACTAACCCTTACCACAACAAATTAATCCAATCACTTTTAAATTACAAAAAAAATGCTAGTAACCATAGCAAACTATGCCAAACTCACCTAAATTACTTCGGCTACCATAAATTATCACCAACTAACCCTTACCACAACAAACTAAACCCAATCACTTTTAAATTACAAAAAAATGCTACTAACCATAGAAAACAATGCCAAACTCACCTAAATTACTTCGGCTATCAAAAATCACCCCCAACTACACTTTACAGCAACAAACTAAGCCCAATCACTTTAAAATTACAAAAAAATGCTAAAAATCATAACAAACTATACCAGAATCACCTAAATTACTTTGGCTACCGTAAATCACCCCCAACTATCCCTTACCACAACAAACCTAACCATATCATCTTAAAATTACAAAAAAAGGTGTACAAATCATAACAAACTATGCCAGACTCACCTAAATTACTTTGGCTACTCTAAATCATCACCAAATAACCCTTACCACAACAAACTAAACCCAATCACTTTTAAATTACAAAAAAAATGCTAGTAACCATAGCAAACTATGCCAAACTCACCTAAATTACTTCGGCTACCATAAATTATCACCAACTAACCCTTACCACAACAAACTAAACCCAATCACTTTTAAATTACAAAAAAATGCTACTAACCATAGCAAACTATGCCAAACTCACCTAAATTACTTCGGCTATCAAAAATCACCCCCAACTACACTTTACAGCAACAAACTAAGCCCAATCACTTTAAAATTACAAAAAAATGCTAAAAATCATAACAAACTATACCAGAATCACCTAAATTACTTCGGCTACCGTAAATCACCCCCAACTATCCCTTACCACAACAAACCAAACCATATCATCTTAAAATTACAAAAAAAGGTGTACAAATCATAACAAACTATGCCAGACTCACCTAAATTACTTTGGCTACTCTAAATCATCACCAACTAACCCTTACCACAAAAAACTAAACCCAATCACTTTTAAATCACAAAAAAATGCTAGTAACCATAGCAAACTATGCCAAACTCACCTAAATTACTTCGGCTACCGTAAATCATCACCAACTAACCCTTACCACAACAAACTAAACCCAATCACTTTTAAATTACAAAAAAATGCTACTAACCATAGCAAACTATGCCAAACACACCTAAATTACTTCGGCTATCAAAAATCACCCCCAACTACACTTTACAGCAACAAACTAAGCCCAATCACTTTAAAATTACAAAAAAATGCTAAAAATCATAACAAACTATACCAGAATCACCTAAATTACTTCGGCTACCGTAAATCACCCCCAACTATCCCTTACCACAACAAACCAAACCATATCATCTTAAAATTACAAAAAAAGGTGTACAAATCATAACAAACTATGCCAGACTCACCTAAATTACTTCGGCTACTCTAAATCATCACCAACTAACCCTTACCACAAAAAACTAAACCCAATCACTTTTAAATTACAAAAAAATGCTAGTAACCATAGCAAACTATGCCAAACTCACCTAAATTACTTCAGCTACCATAAATCATCACCAACTAACCCTTACCACAACAAACTAAACCCAATCACTTTTAAATTACAAAAAAATGCTACTAACCATAGCAAACTATGCCAAACACCTAAATTACTTCGGCTATCAAAAATCACCCCCAACTACACTTTACAGCAACAAACTAAGCCCAATCACTTTAAAATTACAAAAAAATGCTAAAAATTATAACAAACTATACCAGAATCACCTAAATTACTTCGGCTACCGTAAATCACCCCCAACTATCCCTTACCACAACAAACCAAACCATATCATCTTAAAATTACAAAAAAGGTGTACAAATCATAACAAACTATGCCAGACTCACCTAAATTACTTTGGCTACTCTAAATCATCACCAAATAACCCTTACCACAACAAACTAAACCCAATCACTTTTAAATTACAAAAAAATGCTAGTAACCATAGCAAACTATACCAAACTCACCTAAATTACTTCGGCTACCGTAAATCATCACCAACTAACCCTTACCACAACAAACTAAACCCAATCACTTTTAAATTACAAAAAAATGCTACTAACCATAGCAAACTATGCCAAACTCACCTAAATTACTTCGGCTATCAAAAATCACCCCCAACTACACTTTACAGCAACAAACTAAGCCCAATCACTTTAAAATTACAAAAAAATGCTAAAAATCATAACAAACTATACCAGAATCACCTAAATTACTTCGGCTACCGTAAATCACCCCCAACTATCCCTTACCACAACAAACCAAACCATATCATCTTAAAATTACAAAAAAAGGTGTACAAATCATAAAAACTATGCCAGACTCACCTAAATTACTTCGGTTACTCTAAATCATCACCAACTAACCCTTACCACAACAAACTAAACCCAATCACTTTTAAATTACAAAAAAATGCTACTAACCGTAGCAAACTATGCCAAACTCACCTAAATTACTTCGGCTATAACAAATCACTCCCAACTACATTTTACAGCAACCAACTAAGCCCAATCACTTTAAAATTACAACAAAATGCTAAAAATCATAACAAACTATACCAGAATCACCTAAATTACTTCGGCTACCGTAAATCACTTCAACTATCCCTTACCACAACAAACCAAACCATATCATCTTAAAATTACAAAAAAAGGTGTACAAATCATAACAAACTATGTCAGACTCACCTAAATTACTTCGGCTACTCTAAATCATCACCAACTAACCCTTACCACAACAAACTAAACCTAATCACTTTTAAATTACAAAAAAATGCTACTAACCATAACAAACTATGCCAAACTCACCTAAATTACTTCGACTATCAAAAATCACCCCCAACTAAACTTTACAGCAACAAACTAAGCCCAATCACTTTAAAATTACAAAAAAATGCTAAAAATCATAACAAACTATACCAGAATCACCTAAATTACTTCGGCTACCGTAAATCACCCCCAACTATCCCTTACCACAACAAACCAAACCATATCACCTTAAAATTACAAAAAAAGGTGTACAAATCATAACAAACTATGCCAGACTCACCTAAATTACTTCGGCTACTCTAAACCATCACCAACTAACCCTTACCACAACAAACTAAACCCAATCACTTTTAAATTACAAAAAAATGCTAGTAACCAGAGCAAACTATGCCAAACTCACCTAAATTACTTCGGCTACCATAAATCATCACCAACTAACCCTTACCACAACAAACTAAACCCAATCACTTTTAAATTACAAAAAAATGCTACTAACCATAGCAAACTATGCCAAACTCACCTAAATTACTTCGGCTATCAAAAATCACCCCCAATTACACTTTACAGCAACAAACTAAGCCCAATCACTTTAAAATTACAAAAAAATGCTAAAAATCATAACAAACTATACCAGAATCAATTAAATTACTTCAGCTACCGTAAATCACCCCCAACTATCCCTTACCACAACAAACCAAACCATATCATCTTAAAATTAAAAAAAAAATGTGTACAAATCATAACAAACTATGCCAGACTCACCAAAATTACTTCGGCTACTCTAAATCATCACCAAATATCCCTTACCACAACAAACTAAACCCAATCACTTTTAAATTACAAAAAAAAGATAGTAACCATAGCAAACTATGCCAAACTCACCTAAATTACTTCGGCTACCATAAGTCATCACCAACTAACCCTTACCACAACAAACTAAACCCAATCACTTTTAAATTACAAAAAAATGCTACTAACCGTAGCAAACTATGCCAAACTCACCTAAATTACTTCGGCTATCAAAAATCACCCCCAACTACACTTTACAGCAACAAACTAAGCCCAATCACTTTAAAATTACAAAAAAATTCTAAAAATCATAACAAACTATACCAGAATCACCTAAATTACTTCGGCTACCGTAAATCACCCCCAACTATCCCTTACCACAACAAACCAAACCCAATCACTATTAAATTACAAAAAAATGCTAGTAACCATAGCAAACTACGCCAAACTCACCTAAATTACTTCGGCTACCATAAATCATTACCAACTAACCCTTACCACAACAAACTAAACCCAATCACTTTTAAATTACAAAAAAATGCTACTAAATATAGCAAACTATGTCAAACTCACCTAAGTTACTTCGGCTTTCAAAAATCACCCCCAACTACACTTTACAGCAACAAACTAAGCCCAATCATTTTAAAATTCCAAAAAAATGCTAAAAATCATAACAAACTATACCAGAATCACCTAAATTACTTCGGCTACCGTAAATCACCCCTAACTATCCCTTACCACAACAAACCAAACCCAATCACTTTTAAATTACAAAAAAATGCTAGTAAGCATAGCAAACTATTCCAAACTCACCTAAATTACTTTGGCTACCATAAATCATCACCAACTAACCCTTACCACAACAAACTAAACCCAATCACTTTTAAATTACAAAAAAATGCTACTAAATATAGCAAACTATGCCAAACTCACCTAAATTACTTCGGCTATCAAAAATCACCCCCAACTACACTTTACAGCAACAAACCAAGCCCAATCACTTTAAAATTACAAAAAAATGCTAAAAATCATAACAAACTATACCAGAATCACCTAAATTACTTCGGCTACCGTAAATCACCCCCAACTATCCCTTACCACAACAAACCAAACCATATCATCTTAAAATTACAAAAAAAGGTGTACAAATCATAACAAACTATGCCAGACTCACCTAAATTACTTCGGCTACTCTAAATCATCACCAACTAACCCTTACCACAACAAACTAAACCCAATCACTTTTAAATTACAAAAAAATGCTAGTAACCATAGCAAACTATGCCAAACTCACCTAAATTACTTCGGCTATCACAAATCACCCCCAACTACACTTTACAGCAACAAACTAAGCCCAATCACTTCAAAATTACAAAAAAATGCTTAAAATCATAACAAACTATACCAGAATCACCTAAATTACTTCGGCTACCGCAAATCACCCCCAACTATCCCTTACCACAACAAACCAAACCATATCATCTTAAAATTACAAAAAAAGGTGTACAAATCATAACAAACTATGCCAGACTCACCTAAATTACTTCGGCTACTCTAAATCATCACCAACTAACCCTTACCACAACAAACTAAACCCAATCACTTTTAAATTACAAAAAAATGCTAGTAACCATAGCAAACTATGCCAAACTCACCTAAATTACTTCGGCTACCATAAATCATCACCAACTAACCCTTACCACAACAAACTAAACCCAATCACTTTTAAATTACAAAAAAATGCTACTAACCATAGCAAACTATGTCAAACTCACCTAAATTACTTCGGCTATCAAAAATCACCCCCAACTACACTTTACAGCAACAAACAAAGCCCAATCACTTTAAAATTACAAAAAAATGCTAAAAATCATAACAAACTATACCAGAATCACCTAAATTACTTCGGCTACCGTAAATCACCCCCAACTATCCCTTACCACAACAAACCAAACCCAATCACTTTTAAATTACAAAAAAATGCTATTAACCACAGCAAATTATTCCAAACTCACCTAAATTACTTTGGCTACCATAAATCATCACCAACTAACCCTTACCACAACAAACTAAACCCAATCACTTTTAAATTACAAAAAAATGCTACTAAATATAGCAAACTATGCCAAACTCACCTAAATTACTTCGGCTATCAAAAATCACCCCCAACTACACTTTACAGCAACAAACTAAGCCCAATCACTTTAAAATTACAAAAAAATGCTAAAAATCATAACAAACTATACCAGAATCACCTAAATTACTTCGGCTACCGTAAATCACCCCCAACTATCCCTTACCACAACAAACCAAACCATATCATCTTAAAATTACAAAAAAAGGTGTACAAATCATAACAAACTATGCCAGACTCACCTAAATTACTTTGGCTACTCTAAATCATCACCAACTAACCCTTACCACAAAAAACTAAACCCAATCACTTTTAAATCACAAAAAAATGCTAGTAACCATAGCAAACTATGCCAAACTCACCTAAATTACTTCGGCTACCGTAAATCATCACCAACTAACCCTTACCACAACAAACTAAACCCAATCACTTTTAAATTACAAAAAAATGCTACTAACCATAGCAAACTATGCCAAACACACCTAAATTACTTCGGCTATCAAAAATCACCCCCAACTACACTTTACAGCAACAAACTAAGCCCAATCACTTTAAAATTACAAAAAAATGCTAAAAATCATAACAAACTATACCAGAATCACCTAAATTACTTCGGCTACCGTAAATCACCCCCAACTATCCCTTACCACAACAAACCAAACCATATCATCTTAAAATTACAAAAAAAGGTGTACAAATCATAACAAACTATGCCAGACTCACCTAAATTACTTCGGCTACTCTAAATCATCACCAACTAACCCTTACCACAAAAAACTAAACCCAATCACTTTTAAATCACAAAAAAATGCTAGTAACCATAGCAAACTATGCCAAACTCACCTAAATTACTTCAGCTACCATAAATCATCACCAACTAACCCTTACCACAACAAACTAAACCCAATCACTTTTAAATTACAAAAAAATGCTACTAACCATAGCAAACTATGCCAAACACCTAAATTACTTCGGCTATCAAAAATCACCCCCAACTACACTTTACAGCAACAAACTAAGCCCAATCACTTTAAAATTACAAAAAAATGCTAAAAATTATAACAAACTATACCAGAATCACCTAAATTACTTCGGCTACCGTAAATCACCCCCAACTATCCCTTACCACAACAAACCAAACCATATCATCTTAAAATTACAAAAAAGGTGTACAAATCATAACAAACTATGCCAGACTCACCTAAATTACTTTGGCTACTCTAAATCATCACCAAATAACCCTTACCACAACAAACTAAACCCAATCACTTTTAAATTACAAAAAAATGCTAGTAACCATAGCAAACTATACCAAACTCACCTAAATTACTTCGGCTACCGTAAATCATCACCAACTAACCCTTACCACAACAAACTAAACCCAATCACTTTTAAATTACAAAAAAATGCTACTAACCATAGCAAACTATGCCAAACTCACCTAAATTACTTCGGCTATCAAAAATCACCCCCAACTACACTTTACAGCAACAAACTAAGCCCAATCACTTTAAAATTACAAAAAAATGCTAAAAATCATAACAAACTATACCAGAATCACCTAAATTACTTCGGCTACCGTAAATCACCCCCAACTATCCCTTACCACAACAAACCAAACCATATCATCTTAAAATTACAAAAAAAGGTGTACAAATCATAAAAACTATGCCAGACTCACCTAAATTACTTCGGTTACTCTAAATCATCACCAACTAACCCTTACCACAACAAACTAAACCCAATCACTTTTAAATTACAAAAAAATGCTACTAACCGTAGCAAACTATGCCAAACTCACCTAAATTACTTCGGCTATAACAAATCACTCCCAACTACATTTTACAGCAACCAACTAAGCCCAATCACTTTAAAATTACAACAAAATGCTAAAAATCATAACAAACTATACCAGAATCACCTAAATTACTTCGGCTACCGTAAATCACTTCAACTATCCCTTACCACAACAAACCAAACCATATCATCTTAAAATTACAAAAAAAGGTGTACAAATCATAACAAACTATGTCAGACTCACCTAAATTACTTCGGCTACTCTAAATCATCACCAACTAACCCTTACCACAACAAACTAAACCTAATCACTTTTAAATTACAAAAAAATGCTACTAACCATAACAAACTATGCCAAACTCACCTAAATTACTTCGACTATCAAAAATCACCCCCAACTAAACTTTACAGCAACAAACTAAGCCCAATCACTTTAAAATTACAAAAAAATGCTAAAAATCATAACAAACTATACCAGAATCACCTAAATTACTTCGGCTACCGTAAATCACCCCCAACTATCCCTTACCACAACAAACCAAACCATATCACCTTAAAATTACAAAAAAAGGTGTACAAATCATAACAAACTATGCCAGACTCACCTAAATTACTTCGGCTACTCTAAACCATCACCAACTAACCCTTACCACAACAAACTAAACCCAATCACTTTTAAATTACAAAAAAATGCTAGTAACCAGAGCAAACTATGCCAAACTCACCTAAATTACTTCGGCTACCATAAATCATCACCAACTAACCCTTACCACAACAAACTAAACCCAATCACTTTTAAATTACAAAAAAATGCTACTAACCATAGCAAACTATGCCAAACTCACCTAAATTACTTCGGCTATCAAAAATCACCCCCAATTACACTTTACAGCAACAAACTAAACCCAATCACTTTAAAATTACAAAAAAATGCTAAAAATCATAACAAACTATACCAGAATCAATTAAATTACTTCAGCTACCGTAAATCACCCCCAACTATCCCTTACCACAACAAACCAAACCATATCATCTTAAAATTAAAAAAAAAATGTGTACAAATCATAACAAACTATGCCAGACTCACCAAAATTACTTCGGCTACTCTAAATCATCACCAAATATCCCTTACCACAACAAACTAAACCCAATCACTTTTAAATTACAAAAAAAAGATAGTAACCATAGCAAACTATGCCAAACTCACCTAAATTACTTCGGCTACCATAAGTCATCACCAACTAACCCTTACCACAACAAACTAAACCCAATCACTTTTAAATTACAAAAAAATGCTACTAACCGTAGCAAACTATGCCAAACTCACCTAAATTACTTCGGCTATCAAAAATCACCCCCAACTACACTTTACAGCAACAAACTAAGCCCAATCACTTTAAAATTACAAAAAAATTCTAAAAATCATAACAAACTATACCAGAATCACCTAAATTACTTCGGCTACCGTAAATCACCCCCAACTATCCCTTACCACAACAAACCAAACCCAATCACTATTAAATTACAAAAAAATGCTAGTAACCATAGCAAACTACGCCAAACTCACCTAAATTACTTCGGCTACCATAAATCATTACCAACTAACCCTTACCACAACAAACTAAACCCAATCACTTTTAAATTACAAAAAAATGCTACTAAATATAGCAAACTATGTCAAACTCACCTAAGTTACTTCGGCTTTCAAAAATCACCCCCAACTACACTTTACAGCAACAAACTAAGCCCAATCATTTTAAAATTCCAAAAAAATGCTAAAAATCATAACAAACTATACCAGAATCACCTAAATTACTTCGGCTACCGTAAATCACCCCTAACTATCCCTTACCACAACAAACCAAACCCAATCACTTTTAAATTACAAAAAAATGCTAGTAAGCATAGCAAACTATTCCAAACTCACCTAAATTACTTTGGCTACCATAAATCATCACCAACTAACCCTTACCACAACAAACTAAACCCAATCACTTTTAAATTACAAAAAAATGCTACTAAATATAGCAAACTATGCCAAACTCACCTAAATTACTTCGGCTATCAAAAATCACCCCCAACTACACTTTACAGCAACAAACCAAGCCCAATCACTTTAAAATTACAAAAAAATGCTAAAAATCATAACAAACTATACCAGAATCACCTAAATTACTTCGGCTACCGTAAATCACCCCCAACTATCCCTTACCACAACAAACCAAACCATATCATCTTAAAATTACAAAAAAAGGTGTACAAATCATAACAAACTATGCCAGACTCACCTAAATTACTTCGGCTACTCTAAATCATCACCAACTAACCCTTACCACAACAAACTAAACCCAATCATTTTAAATTACAAAAAAATGCTAGTAACCATAGCAAACTATGCCAAACTCACCTAAATTACTTCGGCTATCACAAATCACCCCCAACTACACTTTACAGCAACAAACTAAGCCCAATCACTTCAAAATTACAAAAAAATGCTTAAAATCATAACAAACTATACCAGAATCACCTAAATTACTTCGGCTACCGCAAATCACCCCCAACTATCCCTTACCACAACAAACCAAACCATATCATCTTAAAATTACAAAAAAAGGTGTACAAATCATAACAAACTATGCCAGACTCACCTAAATTACTTCGGCTACTCTAAATCATCACCAACTAACCCTTACCACAACAAACTAAACCCAATCACTTTTAAATTACAAAAAAATGCTAGTAACCATAGCAAACTATGCCAAACTCACCTAAATTACTTCGGCTACCATAAATCATCACCAACTAACCCTTACCACAACAAACTAAACCCAATCACTTTTAAATTACAAAAAAATGCTACTAACCATAGCAAACTATGTCAAACTCACCTAAATTACTTCGGCTATCAAAAATCACCCCCAACTACACTTTACAGCAACAAACAAAGCCCAATCACTTTAAAATTACAAAAAAATGCTAAAAATCATAACAAACTATACCAGAATCACCTAAATTACTTCGGCTACCGTAAATCACCCCCAACTATCCCTTACCACAACAAACCAAACCCAATCACTTTTAAATTACAAAAAAATGCTATTAACCACAGCAAATTATTCCAAACTCACCTAAATTACTTTGGCTACCATAAATCATCACCAACTAACCCTTACCACAACAAACTAAACCCAATCACTTTTAAATTACAAAAAAATGCTACTAAATATAGCAAACTATGCCAAACTCACCTAAATTACTTCGGCTATCAAAAATCACCCCCAACTACACTTTACAGCAACAAACTAAGCCCAATCACTTTAAAATTACAAAAAAATGCTAAAAATCATAACAAACTATACCAGAATCACCTAAATTACTTCGGCTACCATAAATCACCCCCAACTATCCCTTACCACAACAAACCAAACCCAATCACTTTTAAATTACAAAAAAATGCTAGTAACCATAGCAAACTATTCCAAACTCACCTAAATTACTTTGGCTACCATAAATCATCACCAACTAACCCTTACCACAACAAACTAAACCCAATCACTTTTAAATTACAAAAAAATGCTACTAAATATAGCAAACTATGCCAAACTCACCTAAATTACTTCGGCTATCAAAAATCACCCCCAACTACACTTTACAGCAACAAACTAAGCCCAATCACTTTAAAATTACAAAAAAATGCTAAAAATCATAACAAACTATACCAGAATCACCTAAATTACTTCGGCTACCGTAAATCACCCCCAACTATCCCTTATCACAACAAACCAAACCATATCATTTTAAAATTACAAAAAAAATTGTACAAATCATAACAAACTATGCCAGACTCATCTAAATTACTTCGGCTACTCTAAATCATCACCAACTAACCCTTACCACAACAAACTAAACCCCATCACTTTTAAATTTCAAAAAAATGCTAGTAACCATAGCAAGTTGCCAAACTCACCTAAATTACTTCGGCTACCATAAATCATCACCAACTAACCCTTACCACAACAAACTAAACCCAATTAATTTTAAATTTCAAAAAAATGCTACTAACCATGCCAAACTCACCTAAATTACTTCGGCTATCAAAAATCACCCCCAACTACACTTTACAGCAACAAACTAAGCCAAATCACTTTAAAATTACAAAAAAATGCTAAAAATCATAACAAACTATACCAGATTCACCTAAATTACTTCTCCTATCGTAAATCACCCCCAACTATCCCTTACCACAACAAACCAAACCCAATCACTTTTAAATTACAAAAAAATGCAAGTAACCATAGCAAACTATGCCAAACTCACCTAAATTACTTCGGGTACCATAAATCATCACCAACTAACCCTTACCACAACAAACTAAACCCAATCACTTTTAAATTACAAAAAAATGCTACTAACCATAGCAAACTATGCCAAACTCACCTAAATTACTTCGGCTATCAAAAATCACCCCCAACTACACTTTACAGCAACAAACTTAGCCCAATCACTTTAAAATTACAAAAAAATGCTAAAAATCATAACAAACTATACCAGAATCACCTAAATTACTTCCGCTACCGTAATCACCCCCAACTATCCCTTACCACAACAAACCAAACTATATCATCTTAAAATTACAAAAAAGGTGTACAAATCATAACAAACTATGCCAGACTCACCTAAATTACTTCGGCTACTAAAAATCATCACCAACTAACCCTTACCACAACAAACTAAACCCAATCACATTTAAATTACAAAAAAATGCTAGTAACCATAGCAAACTATGCCAAACTCACCTAAATTACTACGGCTACCATAAATCATCACCAATTAACCCTTACCACAACAAACAAAACCCAATCACTTTTAAATTACAAAAAAATGCTACTAACCATAGCAAACTATGCCAAACTCACCTAAATTACTTCGGCTATCAAAAATCACCCCCAACTACACTTTACAGCAACAAACTAAGCCCAATCACTTTAAAATTACAAAAAAATGTTAAAATCATAACAAATTATACCAGAATCACCTAAATTACTTCGGCTACCGTAAATCACCCCCAACTATCCCTTACCACAACAAACCAAACCATATCATCTTAAAATTACAAAAAAAGGTGTACAAATCATAACAAACTATGCCAGACTCAAATAAATTACTTCGGCTACTCTAAATCATCACCAACTAACCCTTACCACAACAAATTAATCCAATCACTTTTAAATTACAAAAAAAATGCTAGTAACCATAGCAAACTATGCCAAACTCACCTAAATTACTTCGGCTACCATAAATTATCACCAACTAACCCTTACCACAACAAACTAAACCCAATCACTTTTAAATTACAAAAAAATGCTACTAACCATAGAAAACTATGCCAAACTCACCTAAATTACTTCGGCTATCAAAAATCACCCCCAACTACACTTTACAGCAACAAACTAAGCCCAATCACTTTAAAATTACAAAAAAATGCTAAAAATCATAACAAACTATACCAGAATCACCTAAATTACTTTGGCTACCGTAAATCACCCCCAACTATCCCTTACCACAACAAACCTAACCATATCATCTTAAAATTACAAAAAAAGGTGTACAAATCATAACAAACTATGCCAGACTCACCTAAATTACTTTGGCTACTCTAAATCATCACCAAATAACCCTTACCACAACAAACTAAACCCAATCACTTTTAAATTACAAAAAAAATGCTAGTAACCATAGCAAACTATGCCAAACTCACCTAAATTACTTCGGCTACCATAAATTATCACCAACTAACCCTTACCACAACAAACTAAACCCAATCACTTTTAAATTACAAAAAAATGCTACAAACCATAGCAAACTATGCCAAACTCATCTAAATTACTTCGGCTATCAAAAATCACCCCCAACTACACTTTACAGCAACAAACTAAGCCCAATCACTTTAAAATTACAAAAAATTGCTAAAAATCATAACAAACTATACCAGAATCACCTAAATTACTTCGGCTACCGTAAATCACCCCCAACTATCCCTTACCACAACAAACCAAACCATATCATCTTAAAATTACAAAAAAAGGTGTACAAATCATAACAAACTATGCCAAACTCACCTAAATTACTTCGGCTATCAAAAATCACCCCCAGTTACACTTTACAGCAACAAACTAAGCCCAATCACTTTAAAATTACAAAAAAATGCTAAAAATCATAACAAACTATACCAGAATCAATTAAATTACTTCAGCTACCGTAAATCACCCCCAACTATCCCTTACCACAACAAACCAAACCATATCATCTTAAAATTTAAAAAAAAATGTGTACAAATCATAACAAACTATGCCAGACTCACCAAAATTACTTCGGCTACTCTAAATCATCACCAAATAACCCTTACCACAACAAACTAAACGCAATCACTTTTAAATTACAAAAAAAAGATAGTAACCATAGCAAACTATGCCAAACTCACCTAAATTACTTCGGCTACCATAAGTCATCACCAACTAACCCTTACCACAACAAACGAAACCCAATCACTTTTAAATTACAAAAAAATGCTACTAACCGTAGCAAACTATGCCAAACTCACCTAAATTACTTCGGCTATCAAAAATCACCCCCAACTACACTTTACAGCAACAAACTAAGCCCAATCACTTTAAAATTACAAAAAAATTCTAAAAATCATAACAAACTATACCAGAATCACCTAAATTACTTCGGGTACCGTAAATCACCCCCAACTATCCCTTACCACAACAAACCAAACCCAATCACTATTAAATTACAAAAAAATGCTAGTAACCATAGCAAACAACGCCAAACTCACCTAAATTACTTCGGCTACCATAAATCATTACCAACTAACCCTTACCACAACAAACCAAACCATATCATCTTAAAATTACAAAAAAAGGTGTACAAATCATAACAAACTATGCCAGACTCACCTAAATTACTTCGGCTACCATAAATCATCACCAACTAACCCTTACCACAACAAACTAAACCCAATCACTTTTAAATTACAAAAAAATGCTACTAAATATAGCAAACTATGTCAAACTCACCTAAGTTACTTCGGCTTTCAAAAATCACCCCCAACTACACTTTACAGCAACAAACTAAGCCCAATCATTTTAAAATTACAAAAAAATGCTAAAAATCATAACAAACTATACCAGAATCACCTAAATTACTTCGGCTACCGTAAATCACCCCTAACTATCCCTTACCACAACAAACCAAACCCAATCACTTTTAAATTACAAAAAAATGCTAGTAAGCATAGCAAACTATTCCAAACTCACCTAAATTACTTTGGCTACCATAAATCATCACCAACTAACCCTTACCACAACAAACTAAACCCAATCACTTTTAAATTACAAAAAAATGCTACTAAATATAGCAAACTATGCCAAACCCACCTAAATTACTTCGGCTATCAAAAATCACCCCCAACTACACTTTACAGCAACAAACCAAGCCCAATCACTTTAAAATTACAAAAAAATGCTAAAAATCATAACAAACTATACCAGAATCACCTAAATTACTTCGGCTACCGTAAATCACCCCCAACTATCCCTTACCACAACAAACCAAACCATATCATCTTAAAATTACAAAAAAAGGTGTACAAATCATAACAAACTATGCCAGACTCACCTAAATTACTTCGGCTACTCTAAATCATCACCAACTAACCCTTACCACAACAAACTAAACCCAATCACTTTTAAATTACAAAAAAATTCTAGTAACCATAGCAAACTATGCCAAACTCACCTAAATTACTTCGGCTACCATAAATCATCACCAACTAACCCTTACCACAACAAACTAAACCCAATCACTTTTAAATTACAAAAAAATGCTACTAACCATAGCAAACTATGTCAAACTCACCTAAATTACTTCGGCTATCAAAAATCACCCCCAACTACACTTTACAGCAACAAACTAAGCCCAATCACTTTAAAATTACAAAAAAAAGGTAAAAATCATAACAAACTATACCAGAATCACCTAAATTACTTCGGCTACCGTAAATCACCCCCAACTATCCCTTACCACAACAAACCAAAATATCATCTTAAAATTACAAAAAAAGGTGTACAAATCATAACAAACTATGCCAGATTCACCTAAATTACTTCGGCTACTCTAAATCATCACCAACTAACCCTTACCACAACAAACTAAACCCAATCACTTTTAAATTACAAAAAAATGCTAGTAACCATAGCAAACTATGCCAAACTCACCTAAATTACTTCGGCTACCATAAATCATCACCAACTAACCCTTACCACAACAAACTTAACCCAATCACTTTTAAATTACAAAAAAATGCTACTAACCATAGCAAACTATGCCAAACTCACCTAAATTACTTCGGCTATCACAAATCACCCCCAACTACACTTTACAGCAACAAACTAAGCCCAATCACTTCAAAATTACAAAAAAATGCTTAAAATCATAACAAACTATACCAGAATCACCTAAATTACTTCGGCTACCGTAAATCACCCCCAACTATCCCTTACCACAACAAACCAAACCATATCATCTTAAAATTACAAAAAAAGGTGTACAAATCATAACAAACTATGCCAGACTCACCTAAATTACTTCGGCTACTCTAAATCATCACCAACTAACCCTTACCACAACAAACTAAACCCAATCACTTTTAAATTACAAAAAAATGCTAGTAACCATAGCAAACTATGCCAAACTCACCTAAATTACTTCGGCTGCCATAAATCATCACCAACTAACCCTTACCACAACAAACTAAACCCAATCACTTTTAAATTACAAAAAAATGCTACTAACCATAGCAAACTATGTCAAACTCACCTAAATTACTTCGGCTATCAAAAATCACCCCCAACTACACTTTACAGCAACAAACAAAGCCCAATCACTTTAAAATTACAAAAAAATGCTAAAAATCATAACAAACTATACCAGAATCACCTAAATTACTTCGGCTACCGTAAATCACCCCCAACTATCCCTTACCACAACAAACCAAACCCAATCACTTTTAAATTACAAAAAAATGCTATTAACCACAGCAAATTATTCCAAACTCACCTAAATTACTTTGGCTACCATAAATCATCACCATCTAACCCTTACCACAACAAACTAAACCCAATCACTTTTAAATTACAAAAAAATGCTACTAAATATAGCAAACTATGCCAAACTCACCTAAATTACTTCGGCTACCATAAATCACCCCCAACTATCCCTTACCACAACAAACCAAACCCAATCACTTTTAAATTACAAAAAAATGCTAGTAACCATAGCAAACTATTCCAAACTCACCTAAATTACTTTGGCTACCATAAATCATCACCAACTAACCCTTACCACAACAAACTAAACCCAATCACTTTTAAATTACAAAAAAATGCTACTAAATATAGCAAACTATGCCAAACTCACCTAAATTACTTCGGCTATCAAAAATCACCCCCAACTACACTTTACAGCAACAAACTAAGCCCAATCACTTTAAAATTACAAAAAAATGCTAAAAATCATAACAAACTATACCAGAATCACCTAAATTACTTCGGCTACCGTAAATCACCCCCAACTATCCCTTATCACAACAAACCAAACCATATCATTTTAAAATTACAAAAAAAGTTGTACAAATCATAACAAACTATGCCAGACTCACCTAAATTACTTCGGCTACTCTAAATCATCACCAACTAACCCTTACCACAACAAACTAAACCCCATCACTTTTAAATTTCAAAAAAATGCTAGTAACCATAGCAAGCTATGCCAAACTCACCTAAATTACTTCGGCTACCATAAATCATCACCAACTAACCCTTACCACAACAAACTAAACCCAATTAATTTTAAATTTCAAAAAAATGCTACTAACCATGCCAAACTCACCTAAATTACTTCGGCTATCAAAAATCACCCCCAACTACACTTTACAGCAACAAACTAAGCCCAATCACTTTAAAATTACAAAAAATTGCTAAAAATCATAACAAACTATACCAGAATCACCTAAATTACTTCGGCTACCGTAAATCACCCCCAACTATCCCTTACCACAACAAACCAAACCATATCATCTTAAAATTACAAAAAAAGGTGTACAAATCATAACAAACTATGCCAAACTCACCTAAATTACTTCGGCTATCAAAAATCACCCCCAGTTACACTTTACAGCAACAAACTAAGCCCAATCACTTTAAAATTACAAAAAAATGCTAAAAATCATAACAAACTATACCAGAATCAATTAAATTACTTCAGCTACCGTAAATCACCCCCAACTATCCCTTACCACAACAAACCAAACCATATCATCTTAAAATTTAAAAAAAAATGTGTACAAATCATAACAAACTATGCCAGACTCACCAAAATTACTTCGGCTACTCTAAATCATCACCAAATAACCCTTACCACAACAAACTAAACGCAATCACTTTTAAATTACAAAAAAAAGATAGTAACCATAGCAAACTATGCCAAACTCACCTAAATTACTTCGGCTACCATAAGTCATCACCAACTAACCCTTACCACAACAAACGAAACCCAATCACTTTTAAATTACAAAAAAATGCTACTAACCGTAGCAAACTATGCCAAACTCACCTAAATTACTTCGGCTATCAAAAATCACCCCCAACTACACTTTACAGCAACAAACTAAGCCCAATCACTTTAAAATTACAAAAAAATTCTAAAAATCATAACAAACTATACCAGAATCACCTAAATTACTTCGGGTACCGTAAATCACCCCCAACTATCCCTTACCACAACAAACCAAACCCAATCACTATTAAATTACAAAAAAATGCTAGTAACCATAGCAAACAACGCCAAACTCACCTAAATTACTTCGGCTACCATAAATCATTACCAACTAACCCTTACCACAACAAACCAAACCATATCATCTTAAAATTACAAAAAAAGGTGTACAAATCATAACAAACTATGCCAGACTCACCTAAATTACTTCGGCTACCATAAATCATCACCAACTAACCCTTACCACAACAAACTAAACCCAATCACTTTTAAATTACAAAAAAATGCTACTAAATATAGCAAACTATGTCAAACTCACCTAAGTTACTTCGGCTTTCAAAAATCACCCCCAACTACACTTTACAGCAACAAACTAAGCCCAATCATTTTAAAATTACAAAAAAATGCTAAAAATCATAACAAACTATACCAGAATCACCTAAATTACTTCGGCTACCGTAAATCACCCCTAACTATCCCTTACCACAACAAACCAAACCCAATCACTTTTAAATTACAAAAAAATGCTAGTAAGCATAGCAAACTATTCCAAACTCACCTAAATTACTTTGGCTACCATAAATCATCACCAACTAACCCTTACCACAACAAACTAAACCCAATCACTTTTAAATTACAAAAAAATGCTACTAAATATAGCAAACTATGCCAAACCCACCTAAATTACTTCGGCTATCAAAAATCACCCCCAACTACACTTTACAGCAACAAACCAAGCCCAATCACTTTAAAATTACAAAAAAATGCTAAAAATCATAACAAACTATACCAGAATCACCTAAATTACTTCGGCTACCGTAAATCACCCCCAACTATCCCTTACCACAACAAACCAAACCATATCATCTTAAAATTACAAAAAAAGGTGTACAAATCATAACAAACTATGCCAGACTCACCTAAATTACTTCGGCTACTCTAAATCATCACCAACTAACCCTTACCACAACAAACTAAACCCAATCACTTTTAAATTACAAAAAAATTCTAGTAACCATAGCAAACTATGCCAAACTCACCTAAATTACTTCGGCTACCATAAATCATCACCAACTAACCCTTACCACAACAAACTAAACCCAATCACTTTTAAATTACAAAAAAATGCTACTAACCATAGCAAACTATGTCAAACTCACCTAAATTACTTCGGCTATCAAAAATCACCCCCAACTACACTTTACAGCAACAAACTAAGCCCAATCACTTTAAAATTACAAAAAAAAGGTAAAAATCATAACAAACTATACCAGAATCACCTAAATTACTTCGGCTACCGTAAATCACCCCCAACTATCCCTTACCACAACAAACCAAAATATCATCTTAAAATTACAAAAAAAGGTGTACAAATCATAACAAACTATGCCAGATTCACCTAAATTACTTCGGCTACTCTAAATCATCACCAACTAACCCTTACCACAACAAACTAAACCCAATCACTTTTAAATTACAAAAAAATGCTAGTAACCATAGCAAACTATGCCAAACTCACCTAAATTACTTCGGCTACCATAAATCATCACCAACTAACCCTTACCACAACAAACTTAACCCAATCACTTTTAAATTACAAAAAAATGCTACTAACCATAGCAAACTATGCCAAACTCACCTAAATTACTTCGGCTATCACAAATCACCCCCAACTACACTTTACAGCAACAAACTAAGCCCAATCACTTCAAAATTACAAAAAAATGCTTAAAATCATAACAAACTATACCAGAATCACCTAAATTACTTCGGCTACCGTAAATCACCCCCAACTATCCCTTACCACAACAAACCAAACCATATCATCTTAAAATTACAAAAAAAGGTGTACAAATCATAACAAACTATGCCAGACTCACCTAAATTACTTCGGCTACTCTAAATCATCACCAACTAACCCTTACCACAACAAACTAAACCCAATCACTTTTAAATTACAAAAAAATGCTAGTAACCATAGCAAACTATGCCAAACTCACCTAAATTACTTCGGCTGCCATAAATCATCACCAACTAACCCTTACCACAACAAACTAAACCCAATCACTTTTAAATTACAAAAAAATGCTACTAACCATAGCAAACTATGTCAAACTCACCTAAATTACTTCGGCTATCAAAAATCACCCCCAACTACACTTTACAGCAACAAACAAAGCCCAATCACTTTAAAATTACAAAAAATGCTAAAAATCATAACAAACTATACCAGAATCACCTAAATTACTTCGGCTACCGTAAATCACCCCCAACTATCCCTTACCACAACAAACCAAACCCAATCACTTTTAAATTACAAAAAAATGCTATTAACCACAGCAAATTATTCCAAACTCACCTAAATTACTTTGGCTACCATAAATCATCACCATCTAACCCTTACCACAACAAACTAAACCCAATCACTTTTAAATTACAAAAAAATGCTACTAAATATAGCAAACTATGCCAAACTCACCTAAATTACTTCGGCTATCAAAAATCACCCCCAACTACACTTTACAGCAACAAACTAAGCCCAATCACTTTAAAATTACAAAAAAATGCTAAAAATCATAACAAACTATACCAGAATCACCTAAATTACTTCGGCTACCATAAATCACCCCCAACTATCCCTTACCACAACAAACCAAACCCAATCACTTTTAAATTACAAAAAAATGCTAGTAACCATAGCAAACTATTCCAAACTCACCTAAATTACTTTGGCTACCATAAATCATCACCAACTAACCCTTACCACAACAAACTAAACCCAATCACTTTTAAATTACAAAAAAATGCTACTAAATATAGCAAACTATGCCAAACTCACCTAAATTACTTCGGCTATCAAAAATCACCCCCAACTACACTTTACAGCAACAAACTAAGCCCAATCACTTTAAAATTACAAAAAAATGCTAAAAATCATAACAAACTATACCAGAATCACCTAAATTACTTCGGCTACCGTAAATCACCCCCAACTATCCCTTATCACAACAAACCAAACCATATCATTTTAAAATTACAAAAAAAGTTGTACAAATCATAACAAACTATGCCAGACTCACCTAAATTACTTCGGCTACTCTAAATCATCACCAACTAACCCTTACCACAACAAACTAAACCCCATCACTTTTAAATTTCAAAAAAATGCTAGTAACCATAGCAAGCTATGCCAAACTCACCTAAATTACTTCGGCTACCATAAATCATCACCAACTAACCCTTACCACAACAAACTAAACCCAATTAATTTTAAATTTCAAAAAAATGCTACTAACCATGCCAAACTCACCTAAATTACTTCGGCTATCAAAAATCACCCCCAACTACACTTTACAGCAACAAACTAAGCCAAATCACTTTAAAATTACAAAAAAATGCTAAAAATCATAACAAACTATACCAGATTCACCTAAATTACTTCTCCTACCGTAAATCACCCCCAACTATCCCTTACCACAACAAACCAAACCCAATCACTTTTAAATTACAAAAAAATGCAAGTAACCATAGCAAACTATGCCAAACTCACCTAAATTACTTCGGGTACCATAAATCATCACCAACTAACCCTTACCACAACAAACTAAACCCAATCACTTTTAAATTACAAAAAAATGCTACTAACCATAGCAAACTATGCCAAACTCACCTAAATTACTTCGGCTATCAAAAATCACCCCCAACTACACTTTACAGCAACAAACTTAGCCCAATCACTTTAAAATTACAAAAAAATGCTAAAAATCATAACAAACTATACCAGAATCACCTAAATTACTTCCGCTACCGTAATCACCCCCAACTATCCCTTACCACAACAAACCAAACTATATCATCTTAAAATTACAAAAAAGGTGTACAAATCATAACAAACTATGCCAGACTCAAATAAATTACTTCGGCTACTCTAAATCATCACCAACTAACCCTTACCACAACAAACTAAACCCAATCACATTTAAATTACAAAAAAATGCTAGTAACCATAGCAAACTATGCCAAACTCACCTAAATTACTACGGCTACCATAAATCATCACCAATTAACCCTTACCACAACAAACAAAACCCAATCACTTTTAAATTACAAAAAAATGCTACTAACCATAGCAAACTATGCCAAACTCACCTAAATTACTTCGGCTATCAAAAATCACCCCCAACTACACTTTACAGCAACAAACTAAGCCCAATCACTTTAAAATTACAAAAAAATGTTAAAATCATAACAAATTATACCAGAATCACCTAAATTACTTCGGCTACCGTAAATCACCCCCAACTATCCCTTACCACAACAAACCAAACCATATCATCTTAAAATTACAAAAAAAGGTGTACAAATCATAACAAACTATGCCAGACTCAAATAAATTACTTCGGCTACTCTAAATCATCACCAACTAACCCTTACCACAACAAATTAATCCAATCACTTTTAAATTACAAAAAAAATGCTAGTAACCATAGCAAACTATGCCAAACTCACCTAAATTACTTCAGCTACCATAAATTATCACCAACTAACCCTTACCACAACAAACTAAACCCAATCACTTTTAAATTACAAAAAAATGCTACTAACCATAGAAAACTATGCCAAACTCACCTAAATTACTTCGGCTATCAAAAATCACCCCCAACTACACTTTACAGCAACAAACGAAGCCCAATCACTTTAAAATTACAAAAAAATGCTAAAAATCATAACAAACTATATCAGAATCACCTAAATTACTTTGGCTACCGTAAATCACCCCCAACTATCCCTTACCACAACAAACCTAACCATATCATCTTAAAATTACAAAAAAAGGTGTACAAATCATTACAAACTTTGCCAGACTCACCTAAATTACTTTGGCTACTCTAAATCATCACCAAATAACCCTTACCACAACAAACTAAACCCAATCACTTTTAAATTACAAAAAAAATGCTAGTAACCATAGCAAACTATGCCAAACTCACCTAAATTACTTCGGCTACCATAAATTATCACCAACTAACCCTTACCACAAAAAACTAAACCCAATCACTTTTAAATCACAAAAAAATGCTAGTAACCATAGCAAACTATGCCAAACTCACCTAAATTACTTCGGCTACCGTAAATCATCACCAACTAACCCTTACCACAACAAACTAAACCCAATCACTTTTAAATTACAAAAAAATGCTACTAACCATAGCAAACTATGCCAAACACACCTAAATTACTTCGGCTATCAAAAATCACCCCCAACTACACTTTACAGCAACAAACTAAGCCCAATCACTTTAAAATTACAAAAAAATGCTAAAAATCATAACAAACTATACCAGAATCACCTAAATTACTTCGGCTACCGTAAATCACCCCCAACTATCCCTTACCACAACAAACCAAACCATATCATCTTAAAATTACAAAAAAAGGTGTACAAATCATAACAAACTATGCCAGACTCACCTAAATTACTTCGGCTATTCTAAATCATCACCAACTAACCCTTACCACAAAAAACTAAACCCAATCACTTTTAAATTACAAAAAAATGCTAGTAACCATAGCAAACTATGCCAAACTCACCTAAATTACTTCAGCTACCATAAATCATCACCAACTAACCCTTACCACAACAAACTAAACCCAATCACTTTTAAATTACAAAAAAATGCTACTAACCATAGCAAACTATGCCTAACACACCTAAATTACTTCGGCTATCAAAAATCACCCCCAACTACACTTTACAGCATCAAACTAAGCCCAATCACTTTAAAATTACAAAAAAATGCTAAAAATTATAACAAACTATACCAGAATCACCTAAATTACTTCGGCTACCGTAAATCACCCCTAACTATCCCTTACCACAACAAACCAAACCATATCATCTTAAAATTACAAAAAAAGGTGTACAAATCATAACAAACTATGCCAGACTCACCTAAATTACTTTGGCTACTCTAAATCATCACCAAATAACCCTTACCACAACAAACTAAACCCAATCACTTTTAAATTACAAAAAAATGCTAGTAACCATAGCAAACTATACCAAACTCACCTAAATTACTTCGGCTACCGTAAATCATCACCAACTAACCCTTACCACAACAAACTAAACCCAATCACTTTTAAATTCCAAAAAAATGCTACTAACCATAGCAAACTATGCCAAACACACCTAAATTACTTCGGCTATCAAAAATCACCCCCAACTACACTTTACAGCAACAAACTAAGCCCAATCACTTTAAAATTACAAAAAAATGCTAAAAATCATAACAAACTATACCAGAATCACCTAAATTACTTCGGCTACCGTAAATCATCCCCAACTATCCCTTACCACAACAAACCAAACCATATCATCTTAAAATTACAAAAAAAGGTGTACAAATCAAAACAAACTATGCCAGACTCAAATAAATTACTTCGGCTACTCTAAATCATCACCAAGTAACCCTTACCACAACAAATTAATCCAATCACATTTAAATTACAAAAAAAATGCTAGTAACCATAGCAAACTATGCCAAACTCACCTAAATTACTTCGGCTACCATAAATTATCACCAACTAACCCTTACCACAACAAACTAAACCCAATCACTTTTAAATTACAAAAAAATGCTACTAACCATAGAAAACTATGCCAAACTCACCTAAATTACTTCGGCTATCAAAAATCACCCCCAACTACACTTTACAGCAACAAACTAAGCCCAATCACTTTAAAATTACAAAAAAATGCTAAAAATCATAACAAACTATACCAGAATCACCTAAATTACTTTGGCTACCGTAAATCACCCCCAACTATCCCTAACTACAACAAACCTAACCATATCATCTTAAAATTACAAAAAAAGGTGTACAAATCATAACAAACTATGCCAGACTCACCTAAATTACTTTGGCTACTCTAAATCATCACCAAATAACCCTTACCACAACAAACTAAACCCAATCACTTTTAAATTACAAAAAAAATGCTAGTAACCATAGCAAACTATGCCAAACTCACCTAAATTACTTCGGCTACCATAAATTATCACCAACTAACCCTTACCACAACAAACTAAACCCAATCACTTTTAAATTACAAAAAAATGCTACTAACCATAGCAAACTATGCCAAACTCACCTAAATTACTTCGGCTATCAAAAATCACCCCCAACTACACTTTACAGCAACAAACTAAACCCAATCACTTTAAAATTACAAAAAAATGCTAAAAATCATAACAAACTATACCAGAATCACCTAAATTACTTCGGCTACCGTAAATCACCCCCAACTATCCCTTACCACAACAAACCAAACCCAATCACTTTTAAATTACAAAAAAATGCTAGTAACCATAGCAAACTATGCCAAACTCACCTAAATTACTTCGGCTACCATAAATCATCACCAACTAACCCTTACCACAACAAACTAAACCCAATCACTTTTAAATTACAAAAAAATGCTAGTAACCATAGCAAACTATGCCAAACTCACCGAAATTACTTCGGCTACCATAAATCATCACCAACTCACCTTTACCACAACAAACTAAACCCAATCACTTTTAAATTACAAAAAAATGCTACTAATCATAGCAAACTATGCCAAACTCACCTAAATTACTTCGGCTATCAAAAATCACCCCCAACTACACTTTACAGGAACAAACTAAGCCCAATCACTTTAAAATTACAAAAAAATGCTAAAAATCATAACAAACTATACCAGAATCACCTAAATTACTTCGGCTACCGTAAATCACGCCCAACTATCCCTTGCCACAACAAACCAAACCATATCATCTTAAAATTACAAAAAAAGGTGTACAAATCATAACAAACTATGCCAGACTCACCTAAATTACTTCGGCTACTCTAAATCATAACCAACTAACCCTTACCACAACAAACTAAACCCAATCACAATTAAATTACAAAAAAATGCTAGTAACCATAGCAAACTATGCCAAACTCACCTAAATTACTTCGGCTACCATAAATCATAACCAACTAATCCTTACCACAACAAACTAAACCCAATCACTTTTAAATTACAAAAAAATGCTACTAACCATAGCAAACTATGCCAAACTCACCTAAATTACTTCGGCTATCAAAAATCACCCCCAACTACACTTTACAGCAACAAACCAAACCCAATCACTTTTAAATTACAAAGAAATGCTAGTAGCCATAGCAAACTATGCCAAACTCACCTAAATTACTTCGGCTACCATAAATCATCACCAACTAACCCTTACCACAACAAACTAAACCCAATCACTTTTAAATTACAAAAAAATGCTACTAACCATAGCAAACTAAGCCAAACTCACCTAAATTACTTCGGCTATCAAAAATCACCCCCAACTACACTTTACAGCAACAAACTAAGCCCAATCACTTTAAAATTACAAAAAAATGCTAAAAATCATAACAAACTATACCAGATTCACCTAAATTACTTCTCCTACCGTAAATCACCCCCAACTATCCCTTACCACAACAAACCAAACCCAATCACTTTTAAATTACAAAAAAATGCTAGTAACCATAGCAAACTATGCCAAACTCACCTAAATTACTTCGGCTACCATAAATCATCACCAACTAACCCTTACCACAACAAACTAAACCCAATCACTTTTAAATTACAAAAAAATGCTAGTAACCATAGCAAACTATGCCAAACTCACCGAAATTACTTCGGCTACCATAAATCATCACCAACTCACCTTTACCACAACAAACTAAACCCAATCACTTTTAAATTACAAAAAAATGCTACTAATCATAGCAAACTATGCCAAACTCACCTAAATTACTTCGGCTATCAAAAATCACCCCCAACTACACTTTACAGGAACAAACTAAGCCCAATCACTTTAAAATTACAAAAAAATGCTAAAAATCATAACAAACTATACCAGAATCACCTAAATTACTTCGGCTACCGTAAATCACGCCCAACTATCCCTTGCCACAACAAACCAAACCATATCATCTTAAAATTACAAAAAAAGGTGTACAAATCATAACAAACTATGCCAGACTCACCTAAATTACTTCGGCTACTCTAAATCATAACCAACTAACCCTTACCACAACAAACTAAACCCAATCATAATTAAATTACAAAAAAATGCTAGTAACCATAGCAAACTATGCCAAACTCACCTAAATTACTTCGGCTACCATAAATCATAACCAACTAATCCTTACCACAACAAACTAAACCCAATCACTTTTAAATTACAAAAAAATGCTACTAACCATAGCAAACTATGCCAAACTCACCTAAATTACTTCGGCTATCAAAAATCACCCCCAACTACACTTTACAGCAACAAACTAAGCCCAATCACTTTAAAATTACAAAAAAATGCTAAAAATTATAACAAACTATACCAGAATCACCTAAATTACTTCGGCTACCGTAAATCACCCCCAACTATCCCCTACCACAACAAACCAAACCATATCATCTTAAAATTACAAAAAAAGGTGTACAAATCATAACAAACTATGCCAGACTCAAATAAATTACTTCAGCTACTCTAAATAATCACCAACTAACCCTTACCACAACAAATTAACCCAATCACTTTTAAATTACAAAAAAATGCTAGTAACCATAGCAACCTATGCCAAACTCACCTAAATTACTTCGGCAACCATAAATCATCACCAACTAACCCTTACCACAACAAACTAAACCCAATCACTTTTAAATTACAAAAAAATGCTACTAACCATAGCAAACTATGCCAAACTCACCTAAATTACTTCGGCTATCAAAAATCACCCCCAACTACACTTTACAGCAACAAACTAAGCCCAATCACTTTAAAATTACAAAAAAATGCTAAAAATCATAACAAACTATACCAGAATCACCTAAATTACTTCGGCTACCGTAAATCACCCCCAACTATCCCTTTCCACAACAAACCAAACGATATCATCTTAAAATTACAAAAAAAGGTGTACAAATCATAACAAACTATGCCAGACTCACCTAAATTACTTCGGCTACTCTAAATCATCACCAACTAACACTTACCACAACAAACTAAACCCAATCACTTTTAAATTACAAAAAAATGCTAGTAACCATAGCAAACTATGCCAAACTCACCTAAATTACTTCGGCTACCATAAATCATCACCAACTAAACCTTACCACAACAAACTAAACCCAATCACTTTTAAATTACAAAAAAATGCTACTAACCATAGCAAACTATGCCAAACTCACCTAAATTACTTCGGCTATCAAAAATCACCCCCAACTACACTTTACAGCAACAAACTAAGCCCAATCACTTTCAAATTACAAAAAAATGCTAAAAATCATAACAAACTATACCAGAATCACCTAAAGTACTTCGGCTACCGTAAATCACCCCCTTACCACAACAAACCAAACCATATCATCTTAAAATTACAAAAAAAGGTGTACAAATCATAACAAACTATGCCAGACTCAAATAAATTACTTCGGCTAATCTAAATCATCACCAACTAACCCCTACCACAACAAACTAAACCCAATCACTTTTAAATTACAAAAAAATGCTAGTAACCATAGCAAACTGTGCCAAACTCACCTAAATTACTTCGGCTACCATAAATCATCACCAACTAACCCTTACCACAACAAACTAAACCCAATCACTTTTAAATTACAAAAAAATGCTACTAACCATAGCAAACTATGCCAAACACACCTAAATTACTTCGGCTACCATAAATCATCACCAACTAACCCTTACAGCAACAAACTAAGCCCAATCACTTTAAAATTACAAAAAAATGCTAAAAATCATAACAAACTATACCAGAATCACCTAAATTACTTCGGCTACCGTAAATCACCCCCAACTATCCCTTACCACAACAAATCAAACCATATCATCTTAAAATTACAAAAAAAGGTGTACAAATCATAACAAACTATGCCAGACTCACCTAAATTACTTCGGCTACTCTAAATCATCACCAACTAACCCTTACCACAACAAACTAAACCCAATCAATTTTAAATTACAAAAAAATGCTAGTAACCATAACAAACTATGCCAGACTCACCTAAATTACTTCGGCTACTCTAAATCATTACCAACTAACCCTTACCACAACAAACTAAACCCAATCACTTTTAAATTACAAAAAAATGCTACTAACCATAGCAAACTATGCCAAACACACCTAAATTACTTCGGCTACCATAAATCATCACCAACTAACCCTTACAACAACAAACTAAACCCAATCACTTTTAAATTACAAAAAAATGCTACTAACCATAGCAAACTATGCCAAACTCACTTAAATTACTTCGGCTATCAAAAATCACCCCCAACTACACTCTACAGCAACAAACTAAGCCCAATCACTTTAAAATTACAAAAAAATGCTAAAAATCATAACAAACTATACCAGAATCACCTAAATTACTTCGGCTACCGTAAATCACCCCCAACTATCCCTTACCACAACAAACCAAACCATATCATATTAAAATTACAAAAAAAGGTGTACAAATCATAACAAACTATGCCAGACTCACCTAAATTACTTCGGCTACTCTAAATCATCACCAACTAACCCTTACCACAACAAACTAAACCCAATCAATTTTAAATTACAAAAAAATGCTAGTAACCATAACAAACTATGCCAGACTCACCTAAATTACTTCGGCTACTCTAAATCATTACCAACTAACCCTTACCACAACAAACTAAACCCAATCACTTTTAAATTACAAAAAAATGCTACTAACCATAGCAAACTATGCCAAACACACCTAAATTACTTCGGCTACCATAAATCATCACCAACTAACCCTTTTCAACAACAAACTAAACCCAATCACTTTTAAATTACAAAAAAATGCTACTAACCATAGCAAACTCTGCCAAACTCACTTAAATTACTTCGGCTATCAAAAATCACCCCCAACTACACTCTACAGCAACAAACTAAGCCCAATCACTTTAAAATTACAAAAAAATGCTAAAAATCATAACAAACTATACCAGAATCACCTAAATTACTTCGGCTACCGTAAATCACCCCCAACTATCCCTTACCACAACAAACCAAACCATATCATATTAAAATTACAAAAAATGGTGTACAAATCATAACAAACTATGCCAGACTCACCTAAATTACTTCGGCTACTCTAAATCATCACCAACTAACTCTTACCAAAACAAACTAAACCCAATCACTTTTAAATTACAAAAAAATGCTAGTAACCATAGCAAACTATGCCAAATTCACCTAAATTACTTCGGCTACCATAAATCATCACCAACTAACCCTTACCACAACAAACTAAACCCAATCAATTTTAAATTACAAAAAAATGCTACTAACCATAGCAAACTATGCCAAACTCACCTAAATTACTTCGGCTATCAAAAATCACTCCCAACTACACTTTACAGCAACAAACTAAGCCCAATCACTTTAAAATTACAAAAAAATGCTAAAAATCATAACAAACTATACCAGAATCACCTAAATTACTTCGGCTACCGTAAATCACCCCCAACTATCCCTTACCACAACAAACCAAACCATATCATCTTAAAATTACAAAAAAAGGTGTACAAATCATAACAAACTATGCCAGACTCACCTAAATTACTTTGGCTACTCTAAATCACCACCAAATAACCCTTACCACAACAAACTAAACCCAATCACTTTTAAATTACAAAAAAATGCTAGTAACCATAGCAAACTATGCCAAACTCACCTAAATTACTTCGGCTACCGTAAATCATCACCAACTAACCCTTACCACAACAAACTAAACCCAATCACTTTTAAATTACAAAAAAATGCTACTAACCATAGCAAACTATGCCAAACACACCTAAATTACTTCGGCTATCAAAAATCACCCCCAACTACACTTTACAGCAACAAACTAAGCCCAATCACTTTAAAATTACAAAAAAATGTTAAAAATCATAACAAACTATACCAGAATCACCTAAATTACTTCGGCTACCGTAAATCACCCCCAACTATCCCTTACCACAACAAACCAAACCATATCATCTTAAAATTACAAAAAAAGGTGTACAAATCATAACAAACTATGCCAGACTTACCTAAATTACTTCGGCTACTCTAAATCATTACCAACTAACCCTTACCACAACAAACTAAACCCAATCACTTTTAAATTACAAAAAAATGCTACTAACCATAGTAAACTATGCCAAACACACCTAAATTACTTCGGCTACCATAAATCATCACCAACTAACCCTTACCACAACAAACTAAACCCAATCACTTTTAAATTACAAAAAAATGCTACTAACCATAGCAAACTATGCCAAACTCACTTAAATTACTTCGGCTACCATAAATCATCACCAACTAACCCTTACCACAACAAACTAAACCCAATCACTTTTAAATTACAAAAAAATGCTACTAACCATAGCAAACTATGCCAAACTCACTTAAATTACTTCGGCTATCAAAAATCACCCCCAACTACACTTTACAGCAACAAACTAAGCCCAATCACTTTAAAATTACAAAAAATGCTAAAAATTATAACAAACTATACCAGAATCACCTAAATTACTTCGGCTACCGTAAATCACCCCCAACTATCCCTTACCACAACAAACCAAACCATATCATCTTAAAATTACAAAAAAAGGTGTACAAATCATAACAAACTAGGCCAGACTCACCTTAATTACTTCGGCTACTCTAAATCATCACCAACTAACCCTTACCACAACAAACTAAACCCAATCACTTTTAAATTACAAAAAAATGCTAGTAACCATATCAAACTATGCCAAACTCACCTAAATTACTTCAGCTACCATAAATCATCACCAACTAACCCTTACCACAACAAACTAAACCCAATCACTTTTAAATTACAAAAAAATGCTACTAACCATAGCAAACTATGCCAAACTCACCTAAATTACTTCGGCTATCAAAAATCACCCCCAACTACACTTTACAGCAACAAACTAAGCCCAATAACTTTAAAATTACAAAAAATGCTAAAAATCATAACAAACTATACCAGAATCAATTAAATTACTTCAGCTATCGTAAATCACCCCCAACTATCCCTATCCACAACAAACCAAACCATATCATCTTAAAATTAAAAAAAAAGGTGTACAAATCTAAACATACTATGCCAGACTCACCAAAATTACTTCGGCTACTCAAAATCATCACCAAATAACCCTTACCACAACAAACTAAACCCAATCACTTTTAAATTACAAAAAAATGCTAGTAACCATAGCAAACTATGCCAAACTCACCTAAATTATCTCGGCTACCATAAGTCATCACCAACTAACCCTTACCACAACAAACTAAACCCAATCACTTTTAAATTACAAAAAAATGCTACTAACCATAGCAAACTATGCCAAACTCACCTAAATTACTTCGGCTATCAAAAATCACCCCCAACTACACTTTACAGCAACAAACTAAGCCCAATCACTTTAAAATTACAAAAAAATTTTAAAAATCATAACAAACTATACCAGAATCACCTAAATTACTTCGGCTACCGTAAATCACCCCCAACTATCCCTTACCACAACAAACCAAACCATATCATCTTAAAATTACAAAAAAAAGTGTACAAATCATAACAAACTATGCCAGACTCACCTAAATTACTTCGGCTACTCTAAATCATCACCAACTAACCCTTACCACAACAAACTAAACCCAATCACTTTTAAATTACAAAAAAATGCTAGTAACCATATCAAACTATGCCAAACTCACCTAAATTACTTCAGCTACCATAAATCATCACCAACTAAACTTTACCACAACAAACTAAACCCAATCACTTTTAAATTACAAAAAAATGCTACTAACCATAGCAAACTATGCCAAACTCACCTAAATTACTTCGGCTATCAAAAATCACCCCCAACTACACTTTACAGCAACAAACTAAGCCCAATCACTTTAAAATTACAAAAAAATGCTAAAAATCATAACAAACTATACCAGAATCTATTAAATTACTTCAGCTACCGTAAATCACCCCCAACTATCCCTTACCACAACAAACCAAACCATATCATCTTAAAATTGAAAAAAAAGGTGTACAAATCATAACAAACTATGCCAGACTCACCAAAATTACTTCGGCTACTCAAAATCATCACCAAATAACCCTTACCACAACAAACTAAACCCAATCACTTTTAAATTACAAAAAAATGCTAGTAACCATAGCAAACTATGCCAAACTCACCTAAATTACTTCGGCTACCATAAGTCATCACCAACTAGCCCTTACCACAACAAACTAAACCCAATCAATTTTAAATTACAAAAAAATGCTACTAACCATAGCAAACTATGCCAAACTCACCTAAATTACTTCGGCTATCAAAAATCACCCCCAACTACACTTTACAGCAACAAACTAAGCCCAATCACTTTAAAATTACAAAAAAATTCTAAAAATCTTAACAAACTATACCAGAATCACCTAAATTACTTCGGCTACTATAAATCACCCCCAACTATCCCTTACCACAACAAACCAAACCATATCATCTTAAAATTACAAAAAAAAGTGTACAAATCATAACAAACTATGCCAGACTCACCTAAATTACTTCGGCTACTCTAAATCATCACCAACTAAACCTTACCACAACAAACTAAACCCAATCACTTTTAAATTACAAAAAAATGCTACTAACCATAGCGAACTATGCCAAACTCACCTAAATTACTTCAGCTATCAAAAATCACCCCCAACTACACTTTACAGCAACAAACTAAGCCCAATCACTTTAAAATTACGAAAAAATTCTAAAAATCTTAACAAACTATACCAGATTCACCTAAATTACTTCGGCTACCGTAAATTACCCCCAACTAACCCTTACCACAACAAACCAAACCATATCATCTCAAAATTACAAAAAAAGGTGTACAAATCATAACAAACTATGCCAGACTCACCTAAATTACTTCGGCTACTCTAAATCATCACCAACTAACCCTTACCACAACAAACTAAACCCAATCACATTTAAATTACAAAAAAATGCTACTAACCATAGCAAACTATGCCAAACTCACCTAAATTACTTCGGCTATCAAAACTCACTCCCAACTACACTTTACAGCAACAAACTAAGCCCAATCACTTTAAAATTACAAAAAAATGCTAGTAACTATAGCAAACTATGCCAAACTCACCTAAATTACTTCGGCTACCATAAATCATCACCAACTAACCCTTACCACAACAAACTAAACCCAATCACTTTTAAATTACAAAAAAATGCTACTAACCATAGCAAACTATGCCAAACTCACCTAAATTACTTCGGCTATCAAAACTCACTCCCAACTACACTTTACAGCAACAAACTAAGCCCAATCACTTTAAAATTACAAAAAAATGTTAAAAATCATAACAAACTATACCAGAATCACCTAAATTACTTCGGCTACCGTAAATCACTTCAACTATCTCTTACCACAACAAACCAAACCATATCATCTTAAAATTACAAAAAAAGGTGTACAAATCATAACAAACTATGCCAGACTCACCTAAATTACTTCGGCTACTCTAAATCATCACCAACTAACCCTTACCACAAAAAACTAAACCCAACCCAGTAAACACAGAAACGTTTATTAAACGTTTATTTTTGACGTTGATTTAACGTTTTAATGTCTCTCGATTTAACGTTATTTGAAACCATTTTTCAACGTTTTTTTAACGTTTATTCAACGTCTTATTTGACGTTTATTTAACGTTATTTGAAACCACTTTTCAACGTTTTTTTAACGTTTATTCAACGTAAATTAGAAACGTTTTTTTAACCAAAATTAAAAACGTTTATTCAACGTTTTATTTGACGTCTATTTAACGTTTTAATGTCCCGCGATTTAACGTTATATGAAACCACTTTTCAGCGTTTTTTTAACGTTTATTCAACGTAAATTATAAACGTTTTTTTAACCAAAATTAAAAACGTTTTTTTAACCAAAATTAAAAACGTTTATTCAACGTAAATTAGAAACGTTTTTTTAACTAGAATTATAAATGTTTATTCAACGTAAATTAGAAACGTTTTTTTAACCAAAATTAAAAACGTTTATTCAACGTAAATTAGAAACGTTTTTTTAACTAATATTATAAACGTTTATTCAACGTAAATTATAAACGTTTTTTTAACCGAAATAATAAACGTTATTTCTACCTTATTTTATATTTTTATTCAACGTGTTTTAAATGGAAATTAAAAACGTTTATTCAATCAAAAGTATGTATAATTTATTTACAAATTACAATACCAATAAACAAACGCCAGAAATCAACAATGAAATAGTACAGTAAGATTTCACTTGGAGATGCTTCTCCGCAAAGATCAGGGTGGTCCTGTAAATTCCGAGAAAGGCCTAGAGCTGTTGTGAAAAAAAACGGACGCGGGTAACATTCGAGTGACGTAACCGATTGCAGAATAGATGTGATTGCAAGTGTGATTGCTGTGACAAGAAATAGTTCTACCATTATATTCCCTGTACTGCCGTAGTCCATTAGTAAGTTGTACCAGGGCGCGGCCTCTTACGTTCCTTTTTGGAACTAATAAATGAATGAAAATAATGCATAAATAACCTATGTTCAAGTTATGTTTATCAACGGTTATAAAAGGTTCGCTGGTATGCTAGTATCTAATTAGATGGCACTAGAATGGCAGTTTAATTACAAATTTCATATTAATCTATTAATAAATATATTGATCAAATATACGTAATAGAAATGTGTTTAACAAATACGTCTCTTCTATCTCTTATTATTATGAATTGAAAGGGCCTAAAGTGCTTTTAAATTGTGGGTTTATCCGATGGTCTTAAATCTTCTAAAATAAAACGTTGAAGTAACATTTATAATTTCAGTGAAAAAAGCGTTTCTAATTTTCGTTGAATAAACGTTAAAATAACGTTGAAAATTGGTTTATAATAACGTTAAATCTCGGGACATTAAAACGTTAAATAAACGTCAAATAAAACGTTGAAGAAACGTTTTTAATTTTGGTTAAAAAAACGTTTATAATTTACGTTGAATAAACGTTAAAAAAACGTTGAAAAGTGGTTTCTAATAACGTTAAATCTCGGGACATTAAAACGTTAAATAAACGTCAAAAATAAACGTTGAATAAACGTTTTTAATTTTGGTTAAAAAAACGTTTATAATTTACGTTGAATAAACGTTAAAAAAACGTTGAAAAGTGGTTTCATATAACGTTAAATCGCGGGACATTAAAACGTTAAATAAACGTCAAATAAAACGTTGAATAAACGTTTTTAATTTTGGTTAAAAAAACGTTTATAATTTACGTTGAATAAACGTTAAAAAAACGTTGAAAAGTGGTTTCCAATAACGTTAAATCTCGGGACATTAAAACGTTAAATAAACGTCAAATAAAACTTTGAATAAACGTTTTTAATTTTGGTTAATAAAACGTTTCTAATTTACGTTGAATAAACGTTAAAAAAACGTTGAAAATTGGTTTCTAATAACGTTAAATCTCGGAACATTAAAAAACGTTAAATAAACGTCAAATAAAACGTTGAATAAACGTTTTTAATTTTGGTTAAAAAAACGTTTATAATTTACGTTGAATAAACGTTAAAAAAACGTTAAATAAGAAACGTTTTAAAATCAACTGAAAATAAACGTTTAAAATTCAACGTAAAACCGTTTTTCAACCGACTAAACGTTTCCTCAACGTTTAATAAACGTTTAATACGTTTTGTGTGTTTACTGGGAATCACTTTTAAATTACAAAAAAATGCTAGTAACCATAACATACTATGCCAAACTCACCTAAATTACTTCGGCTACCATAAATCATCACCAACTAAACCTTACCACAACAAACTAAGCCCAATCACTTTTAAATTACAAAAAAATGCTACTAACCATAGCAAACTATGCCAAATTCACCTAAATTACTTCGGCTATCAAAAATCACCCCCAACTACACTTTACAGCAACAAACTAAGCCTAATCACTTTAAAATTACAAAAAAATGCTAAAAATCATAACAAACTATACCAGAATCACCTAAATTACTTCGGCTACCGTAAATCACCCCCAACTATTACTTACCACAACAAACCAAACCATGTCATATTAAAATTACAAAGAAAGGTGTACAAATCATAACAAACTATGCAAGACTCACCTAAATTACTTCGGCAACTCTAAATCATCACCAACTAACCCTTACCACAACAAACTAAACCCAATCACTTTTAAATTACAAAAAAATGCTAGTAACCATAGCAAACTATGCCAAACTCACCTAAATTACTTCGGCTACCATAAATCATCACCAACTGACCCTTTCCACAACAAACCAAACCATATTATCTTAAAATTACAAAAAAGGTGTACAAATTATAACAAACGATGCCAGACTCACCTAAATTACTTCGGCTACACTAAATCTTTATCAACTAACCCTTACCACAACAAACTAAACCCAATCACTTTTAAATTACAAAAAAATGCTACTAACCATAGCAAACTATGCCAAACTCACCTAAATTACTTCGGCTACCGTAAATCACCCCCAAGTATCCCTTACCACAACAAACCAAACCATCTCTACTTAAAATTACAAAAAAAAGTGTACAAATCATAACAAACTATGCCAGACACACATAAATTACTTCGGCTACTCTAAATCATCACCAACTAACCCTTACCACAACAAACTAAACCCAATCACTTTTAAATTACAAAAAAATGCTAGTAACCATAGCAAACTATGCCAAACTCACCTAAATTACTTCGGCTACCATAAATCTTCACCAACTAACCCTTACCACAACAAACTAAACCCAATTACTTTTAAATTACAAAAAAATGCTACTAACCATAGCAAACTATGCCAAACTCACCTAAATTACTTCGGCTATCAAAAATCACCCCCAACTACACTTTACAGCAACAAACTAAGCCCAATCACTTTAAAATTACAAAAAAATGCTAAAAATTTAACAAACTATACCAGAATCACCTAAATTACTTCGGCTACCGTAAATCACCCCCAACTATCCCTTACCACAACAAACCAAACCATATCATCTTAAAATTACAAAAAAAGGTGTACAAATCATAACAAACTATGCCAGACTCACCTAAATTACTTCGGCTACTCTAAATCATCACCAACTAACCCTTACCACAACGAACTAAACCCAATCAATTTTAAATTACAAAAAAATGCTAGTAACCTTAGCAAACTATGCCAAACTCACCTAAATTACTTCGGCTACCATAAATCATCACCAACTAACCCTTACCACAACAAACTAAACCCAATCACTTTTAAATTACAAAAAAATGATACTAACCATAGCAAACTATGCCAAACTCACCTAAATTACTTCGGCTATCAAAAATCACCCCCAACTACACTTTACAGCAACAAACTAAGCCCAATCACTTTAAAATTACAAAAAAATGCTAAAAATCATAACAAACTATACCAGAATCACCTAAATTACTTCGGCTACCGTAAATCACCCCCAACTATCCCTTACCACAACAAACCAAACCATATCATCTTAAAATTACAAAAAAAGGTGTACAAATCATAACAAACTATGCCAGACTCACCTAAATTACTTCGGCTACTCTAAATCATCACCAACTAACCCTTACCACAACAAACTAAAACCAATCACTTTTAAATTACAAAAAATTCTACTAACCATAGCAAACTATGCTAAACTTACCTAAATTACTTCGGCTATCAAAAATCAACAACAACTACACTTTACAGCAACAAACTAAGCCCAATCACTTTAAAATTACAAAAAAATGCTAAAAATCATAACAAACTATACCAGAATCACCTAAATTACTTCGGCTACCGTAAATCACCCCCAACTATCCCTTACCACAACAAACCAAACCATATCATCTTAAAATTACAAAAAAAGGTGTACAAATCATAACAAACTATGCCAGACTCACCTAAATTACTTCGGCTACTCTAAATCATCACCAACTAACCCTTACCACAACAAACTAAACCCAATCATTTTTAAATTACAAAAAAATTCTACTAAAAATAGCAAACTATGCCAAACTCACCAAAATCACTTCGGCTACCATAAATCATCACCAACTAACCCTTACCACAACAAACTAAACCCAATCACTTTTAAATTACAAAAAATGCTACTAACCATAGCAAACTATGCCAAACTCACCTAAATTACTTCGGCTATCAAAAATCACCCCCAACTACACTTTACAGCAACAAACTAAGCCCAATCACATTAAAATTACAAAAAAATGCTAAAAATCTTAACAAACTATACCATAACCACCTAAATTACTTCGGCTACCGTAAATCACCCCCAACTATCCCTTACCACAACAAACCAAACCATATCACCTTAAAATTACAAAAAAAGGTATACAAATCATAACAAACTATGCCAGACTCACCTAGATTAATTCGGCTACCATAAATCATCACCAACTAACCCTTACCACAACAAACTAAACCCAATCACTTTTAAATTACAAAAAATGCTACTAACCATAGCAAACTATGCCAAACTCACCTAAATTACTTCGGCTATCAAAAATCACCCCCAACTACACTTTACAGCAACAAACTAAGCCCAATCACATTAAAATTACAAAAAAATGCTAAAAATTATAACAAACTATACCATAATCACTTAAATTACTTCGGCTACCGTAAATCACCCCCAACTATCCCTTACCACAACAAACTAAACCACATCATCTTAAAATTACAAAAAAAGTTGTACAAATCATAACAAACTATGCCAGACTCACCTAGATTAATTCGGCTACCATAAATCATCACCAACTAACCCTTACCACAACAAACTAAACCCAATCACATTTAAATTAGAAAAAAATGCTACTAACCATAGCAAACTATGCCAAACTCACCTAAATGACTTCGGCTATCAAAAATCACCCCCAACTACACTTTACAGCAACAAACTAAGCCCAATCACTTTAAAATTACAAAAAAATGCTAAAAATCATAACAAACTATACCAGAATCACCTAAATTACTTTGGCTACCGTAAATCACCCCCAACTATCCCTTACCACAACAAACCAAACCATATCATTTTAAAATTACAAAAAAAGGTGTACTAATCATAACAAACTATGCCAGACTCACCTAAATTACTTCGGCTACTGTAAATCATCCCCAACTAACCCTTACCACAACAAACTAAACCCAATCACTTTTAAATTACAAAAAAATGCTACTAACCATAGCAAACTATGCCAAACTCACCTAAATTACTTCGGCTACCATAAATCATCACCAACTAACCCTTACCACAACAAACTAAACCCAATAACTTTTAAATTACAAAAAAATGCTTCTAACCATAGCAAACTATGCCAAACTTACCTAAATTACTTCGGCTATCAAAAATCGCCCCAACTACACTTTACGGCAACAAGCTAAGCCCAATCACTTTAAAATTACAAAAAAATGCTAAAAATTTAAACAAACTATACCAGAATTACCTAAATTACTTCGGCTACCGTAAATCACCCCCAACTATCCCTTACCACAACAAACCAAACCATATCATCTTATAATTACAAAAAAAGGTGTACAAATCCTAACAAACTATGCCAGACTCACCTAAATTACTTCGGCTACTCTAAATCATCACTAACTAACCCTTACCACAACAAACTAAACCCAATCAATTTTAAATTACAAAAAAATGCTAGTAACCATAGCAAACTATGCCAAACTCACCTAAATTACTTCGGCTACCATAAATCATCACCAAATAACCCTTACCACAACAAACTAAACCCAATCACTTTTAAATTACAAAAAATGCTACTAACCATAGCAAACTATGCCAAACTCACCTAAATTACTTCGGCTATCAAAAATCACCCCCAACTACACTTTACAGCAACAAACTAAGCCCAATCACTTTAAAATTACAAAAAAATGCTAAAAATCATAACAAACTATACCAGAATCACCTAAATTACTTCGGCTACCGTAAGTCACCCCCAACTATCCCTTACCACAACAAACCAAACCATATAACCTTAAAATTACAAAAAAAGGAGTACAAATTATAACAAACTATGCCAGACTCACCTAAATTACTTCGGCTACTCTAAATCATCACCAACTAACCCTTACCACAACAAACTAAACCCAATCATTTTTAAATTACAAAAAAATTCTACTAAAAATAGCAAACTATGCCAAACTCACCAAAATCACTTCGGCTACCATAAATCATCACCAACTAACCCTTACCACAACAAACTAAACCCAATCACTTTTAAATTACAAAAAATGCTACTAACCATAGCAAACTATGCCAAACTCACCTAAATTACTTCGGCTATCAAAAATCACCCCCAACTACACTTTACAGCAACAAACTAAGCCCAATCACATTAAAATTACAAAAAAATGCTAAAAATCTTAACAAACTATACCATAACCACCTAAATTACTTCGGCTACCGTAAATCACCCCCAACTATCCCTTACCACAACAAACCAAACCATATCACCTTAAAATTACAAAAAAAGGTATACAAATCATAACAAACTATGCCAGACTCACCTAGATTAATTCGGCTACCATAAATCATCACCAACTAACCCTTACCACAACAAACTAAACCCAATCACTTTTAAATTACAAAAAATGCTACTAACCATAGCAAACTATGCCAAACTCACCTAAATTACTTCGGCTATCAAAAATCACCCCCAACTACACTTTACAGCAACAAACTAAGCCCAATCACATTAAAATTACAAAAAAATGCTAAAAATTATAACAAACTATACCATAATCACTTAAATTACTTCGGCTACCGTAAATCACCCCCAACTATCCCTTACCACAACAAACTAAACCACATCATCTTAAAATTACAAAAAAAGTTGTACAAATCATAACAAACTATGCCAGACTCACCTAGATTAATTCGGCTACCATAAATCATCACCAACTAACCCTTACCACAACAAACTAAACCCAATCACATTTAAATTAGAAAAAAATGCTACTAACCATAGCAAACTATGCCAAACTCACCTAAATGACTTCGGCTATCAAAAATCACCCCCAACTACACTTTACAGCAACAAACTAAGCCCAATCACTTTAAAATTACAAAAAAATGCTAAAAATCATAACAAACTATACCAGAATCACCTAAATTACTTTGGCTACCGTAAATCACCCCCAACTATCCCTTACCACAACAAACCAAACCATATCATTTTAAAATTACAAAAAAAGGTGTACTAATCATAACAAACTATGCCAGACTCACCTAAATTACTTCGGCTACTGTAAATCATCCCCAACTAACCCTTACCACAACAAACTAAACCCAATCACTTTTAAATTACAAAAAAATGCTACTAACCATAGCAAACTATGCCAAACTCACCTAAATTACTTCGGCTACCATAAATCATCACCAACTAACCCTTACCACAACAAACTAAACCCAATAACTTTTAAATTACAAAAAAATGCTTCTAACCATAGCAAACTATGCCAAACTTACCTAAATTACTTCGGCTATCAAAAATCGCCCCAACTACACTTTACGGCAACAAACTAAGCCCAATCACTTTAAAATTACAAAAAAATGCTAAAAATCATAACAAACTATACCAGAATCACCTAAATTACTTCGGCTACCGTAAATCACCCCTATCCATCCCTTACCACAACAAACCAAACCATATCATCTTAAAATTACAAAAAAAGGTGTACAAATCATAACAAACTATGCCAGACTCACCTAAATTACTTTGGCTACTCTAAATCATCACCAACTAACCCTTACCACAACAAACTAAACCCAATCACTTTTAAATTACAAAAAAATGCTACTAACCATAGCAAACTATGCCAAACTCACCTAAGTTACTTTGGCTATCAAAAATCACCCCCAACTACACTTTACAGCAACAAACTAAGCCCAATCACTTTAAAATTACAAAAAAATGCTAAAAATCATAACAAACTATACCAGAATCACCTAAATTACTTCGGCTACCGTAAATCACCCCCAACTATCCCTTACCACAACAAACCAATCCATATCATCTTAAAATTACAAAAAAAGGTGTACAAATCATAACAAACTATGCCAGACTCACCTAAATTACTTCGGCTACTCTAAATCATCACCAACTAACCCTTACCACAACAAACTAAACCCAATCACTTTTAAATTACAAAAAAATGCTACTAACCATAGCAAACTATGCCAAACTCACCTAAATTACTTCGGCTATGAAAAATCACCCCCAATTACACTTTACAACAACAAACTAAACCCAATCACTTTAAAATTAGAAAAAAATGCTAAAAATCATAACAAACTATACCAGTATCACCTAAATTACTTCGGCTACCGTAAATCACCCCCAACTATCCCTTACCACAACAAACCAAACCATATCATCTTAAAATTACAAATAAAGGTGTACAAATCATAACAAACTATGCCAGACTCACCTAAATTACTTCGGCTACTCTAAATCATCACCAACTAACCCTTACCACAACAAACTAAACCCAATCACTTTTAAATTACAAAAAAATGCTACTAACCATAGCAAACTATGCCAAACTCACCTAAATTACTTCGGCTACCATAAATCATCACCAACTAACCCTTACCACAACAAACTAAACCCAATCACTTTTAAATTACAAAAAAATGCTACTAACCATAGCAAACTATGCCAAACTCACCTAAATTACTTCGGCTATCAAAAATCACCCCCAACTACACTTTACAGCAACAAACTAAGCCCAATCACTTTAAAATTACAAAAAAATGCTAAAAATCATAACAAACTATACCAGAATCACCTAAATTACTTTGGCTACCGTAAATCACCCCCAACTATCCCTTACCACAACAAACCAAACCATATCATTTTAAAATTACAAAAAAAGGTGTACTAATCATAACAAACTATGCCAGACTCACCTAAATTACTTCGGCTACTGTAAATCATCCCCAAATAACCCTTAACACAACAAACTAAACCCAATCACTTTTAAATTACAAAAAAATGCTACAAACCATAGCAAACTATGCCAAACTCACCTAAATTACTTCGGCTATCAAAAATCACCCCCAACTACACTTTACAGCAACAAACTAAGCCCAATCACTTTAAAATTACAAAAAAATGCTAAAAATCATAACAAACTATACCAGAATTACCTAAATTACTTCGGCTACCGTAAATCACCCCCAACTATCCCTTACCACAACAAACCAAAGCATATCATCTTAAAATTACAAAAAAAGGTGTACAAATCATAACAAACTATGCCAGACTCACCTAAATTACTTCGGCTACTCTAAATCATCACCAACTAACCCTTACCACAACAAACTAAACCCAATCACTTTTAAATTACAAAAAAATGCTAGTAACCATAGCAAACTATGCCAAACTCACCTAAATTACTTCGGCTACCATAAATCATCACAAACTAACCCTTACCACAATCACTTTTAAATTACAAAAAAATGCTACTAACCATTGCAAACTATGCCAAACTCACCTAAATTACTTCGGCTAATAAAAATCACCCCCAACTACACTTTACAGCAACAAACTACGCCCAATCACTTTAAAATTACAAAAAAATGCTAAAAATCATAACAAATTATACCAGAATCACCTAAATTACTTGGGCTACCGTAAATCACCCCCAACTATCCCTTACCACAACAAACCAAACCATATCATCTTAAAATTACAAAAAAAGGTGTACAAATCATAACAAACTATGCCAGACTCACCTAAATTACTTCGGCTACTCTAAATCATCACCAACTAACCCTTACCGCAACAAACTAAACCCAATCAGTTTAAAATTACAAAAAAATGCTAGTAACCATAGCAAACTATGCCAAACCCACCTAAATTACTTCGGCTACCATAAATCATCACCAACTAACCCTTACCACAACAAACTAAACCCAATCACTTTTAAATTACAAAAAAATGCTACTAACCATAGCAAACTATGCCAAACTCACCTAAATTACTTCGGCTATCAAAAATCACTCCCAACTACACTTTACAGCAACAAACTAAGCCTAATCACTTTAAAATTACAAGAAAATGCTAAAAATCATAACAAACTATACCAGAATCACCTAAATTACTTCGGCTACCGTAAATCACTCCCAACTATCCCTTACCACAACAAACCAAACCATATCATCTTAAAATTACAAAAAAAGGTGTACAAATCATAACAAACTATGCCAGACTCACCTAAATTACTTCGGCTACTTTAAATCATCACCAACTAACCCTTACCACAACAAACTAAACCCAATCACTTTTAAATTACAAAAAAATGCTAGTAACCATAGCAAACTATGCCAAACTCACCTAAATTACTTCGGCTACCATAAATCATCACAAACTAACCCTTACCACAATCACTTTTAAATTACAAAAAAATGCTACTAACCATAGCAAACTATGCCAAACTCACCTAAATTACTTCGGCTAATAAAAATCACCCCCAACTACACTTTACAGCAACAAACTACGCCCAATCACTTTAAAATTACAAAAAAATGCTAAAAATCATAACAAATTATACCAGAATCACCTAAATTACTTGGGCTACCGTAAATCACCCCCAACTATCCCTTACCACAACAAACCAAACCATATCATCTTAAAATTACAAAAAAAGGTGTACAAATCATAACAAACTATGCCAGACTCACCTAAATTACTTCGGCTACTCTAAATCATCACCAACTAACCCTTACCGCAACAAACTAAACCCAATCAGTTTAAAATTACAAAAAAATGCTAGTAACCATAGCAAACTATGCCAAACCCACCTAAATTACTTCGGCTACCATAAATCATCACCAACTAACCCTTACCACAACAAACTAAACCCAATCACTTTTAAATTACAAAAAAATGCTACTAACCATAGCAAACTATGCCAAACTCACCTAAATTACTTCGGCTATCAAAAATCACTCCCAACTACACTTTACAGCAACAAACTAAGCCCAATCACTTTAAAATTACAAGAAAATGCTAAAAATCATAACAAACTATACCAGAATCACCTAAATTACTTCGGCTACCGTAAATCACTCCCAACTATCCCTTACCACAACAAACCAAACCATATCATCTTAAAATTACAAAAAAAGGTGTACAAATCATAACAAACTATGCCAGACGCACCTAAATTACTTCGGCTACTCTAAATCATCACCAACTAACCCTTACCAAAACAAACTAAACCCAATCACTTTTAAATTACAAAAAAATGCTACTAACCATAGAAAACTATGCCAAACTCACCTAAATTACTTCGGCTATCAAAAATCACCCCCAACTTCACTTTACAGCAACAAACTAAGCCCAATCACTTTAAAATTACAAAAAAATGCTAAAAATCATAACAAACTATACCAGAATCCCCTAAATTACTTCGGCTACCGTAAATCACCCCCAACTATCCCTTACTACAACAAACCAAACCATATCATCTTAAAATTACAAAAAAAGGTGTACAAATCATAACAAACTATGCCAGACTCACCTAAATTACTTCGGCTACTCTAGATCATCACCAACTAACCCTTACCACAACCAACTAAACCCAATCACTTTTAAATTACAAAAAAATGCTAGTAACCATAGCAAACTATGCCAAACTCACCTAAATTACTTCGGCTACCATAAATCATCACCAACTAACCCTTACCACAATCACTTTTAAATTACAAAAAAATGCTACTAACCATAGCAAACTATGCCAAACTCACCTAAATTACTTCGGCTATCAAAAATCACCCCCAACTACACTTTACAGCAACAAACTAAGCCCAATCACATTAAAATTACAAAAAAATGCTAAAAATCATAACAAATTATACCAGAATCACCTAAATTACTTCGGCTACCGTAAATCACCCCCAACTATTCCTTACCACAACAAACCAAACCATATCATCTTAAAATTACAAAAAAAGGTGTACAAATCATAACAAACTATGCCAGACTCACCTAAATTACTTCGGCAACTCTAAATCATCACCAACTAACCCTTACCACAAAAAACTAAACCCAATCACTTTTAAATTACAAAAAAATGCTAGTAACCATAGCAAACTATGCCAAACTCACCTAAATTACTTCGGCTACCATAAATCATCACCAACTAACCCTTACCACAACAAACTAAACCCAATCACTTTTAAATTACAAAAAAATGCTATTAACCATAGCAAACTATGCCAAACTCACCTAAATTACTTCGGCTATCAAAAATCACCCCCAACTACACTTTACAGCAACAAACTAAGCCCAATCACTTTAAAATTACAAAAAAATGCAAAAAATCATAACAAACTATACCAGAATCACCTAAATTACTTCGGCTACCGTAAATCACCCCCAACTATCCCTTACCAAAACAAACCAAACCATATCATCTTAAAATTACAAAAAAAGGTTTACAAATCATAACAAACTATGCCAGACTCACCTAAATTACTTCGGCTACACTAAATCATCACCAACTAATCCTTACCACAACAAACTAAACCCAATCACTTTTAAATTACAAAAAAATGCTACTAACCATAGCAAACTATGCCAAACTCACCTAAATTACTTCGGCTATCAAAAATCACCCCCAACTACACTTTACAGCAACAAACTAAGCCCAATCACTTTAAAATTACAAAAAAATGCTAAAAATCATAACAAACTATACCAGAATCACCTAAATTACTTCGGCTACCGTAAATCACCCTCAACTATCCCTTACCAAAACAAACCAAACCATATCATCTTAAAATTACAAAAAAAGGTTTACAAATCATAACAAACTATGCCAGACTCACCTAAATTACTTCGGCTACACTAAATCATCACCAACTAATCCTTACCACAACAAACTAAACCCAATCACTTTTAAATTACAAAAAAATGCTACTAACCATAGCAAACTATGCCAAACTCACCTAAATTACTTCGGCTATCAAAAATCACCCCCAACTACACTTTACAGCAACAAACTAAGCCCAATCACTTTAAAATTACAAAAAAATGCTAAAAATCATAACAAACTATACCAGAATCACCTAAATTACTTTGGCTACCGTAAATCACCCCCAACTATCCCTTACCACAACAAACCAAACCATATCATTTTAAAATTACAAAAAAAGGTGTACTAATCATAACAAACTATGCCAGACTCACCTAAATTACTTCGGCTACTGTAAATCATCCCCAACTAACCCTTACCACAACAAACTAAACCCAATCACTTTTAAATTACAAAAAAATGCTACAAACCATAGCAAACTATGCCAAACTCACCTAAATTACTTCGGCTATCAAAAATCACCCCCAACTACACTTTACAGCAACAAACTAAGCCCAATCACTTTAAAATTACAAAAAAATGCTAAAAATCATAACAAACTATACCAGAATCACCTAAATTACTTCGGCTACCGTAAATCACCCCCAACTATCCCTTACCACAACAAACCAAAGCATATCATCTTAAAATTACAAAAAAAGGTGTACAAATCATAACAAACTATGCCAGACTCACCTAAATTACTTCGGCTACTCTAAATCATCACCAACTAACCCTTACCACAACAAACTAAACCCAATCACTTTTAAATTACAAAAAAATGCTAGTAACCATAGCAAACTATGCCAAACTCACCTAAATTACTTCGGCTACCATAAATCATCACAAACTAACCCTTACCACAATCACTTTTAAATTACAAAAAAATGCTACTAACCATTGCAAACTATGCCAAACTCACCTAAATTACTTCGGCTAATAAAAATCACCCCCAACTACACTTTACAGCAACAAACTACGCCCAATCACTTTAAAATTACAAAAAAATGCTAAAAATCATAACAAATTATACCAGAATCACCTAAATTACTTGGGCTACCGTAAATCACCCCCAACTATCCCTTACCACAACAAACCAAACCATATCATCTTAAAATTACAAAAAAAGGTGTACAAATCATAACAAACTATGCCAGACTCACCTAAATTACTTCGGCTACTCTAAATCATCACCAACTAACCCTTACCGCAACAAACTAAACCCAATCAGTTTAAAATTACAAAAAAATGCTAGTAACCATAGCAAACTATGCCAAACCCACCTAAATTACTTCGGCTACCATAAATCATCACCAACTAACCCTTACCACAACAAACTAAACCCAATCACTTTTAAATTACAAAAAAATGCTACTAACCATAGCAAACTATGCCAAACTCACCTAAATTACTTCGGCTATCAAAAATCACTCCCAACTACACTTTACAGCAACAAACTAAGCCTAATCACTTTAAAATTACAAGAAAATGCTAAAAATCATAACAAACTATACCAGAATCACCTAAATTACTTCGGCTACCGTAAATCACTCCCAACTATCCCTTACCACAACAAACCAAACCATATCATCTTAAAATTACAAAAAAAGGTGTACAAATCATAACAAACTATGCCAGACTCACCTAAATTACTTCGGCTACTCTAAATCATCACCAACTAACCCTTACCACAACAAACTAAACCCAATCACTTTTAAATTACAAAAAAATGCTAGTAACCATAGCAAACTATGCCAAACTCACCTAAATTACTTCGGCTACCATAAATCATCACCAACTAACCCTTACCACAACAAACTAAACCCAATCACTTTTAAATTACAAAAAAATGCTATTAACCATAGCAAACTATGCCAAACTCACCTAAATTACTTCGGCTATCAAAAATCACCCCCAACTACACTTTACAGCAACAAACTAAGCCCAATCACTTTAAAATTACAAAAAAATGCAAAAAATCATAACAAACTATACCAGAATCACCTAAATTACTTCGGCTACCGTAAATCACCCCCAACTATCCCTTACCAAAACAAACCAAACCATATCATCTTAAAATTACAAAAAAAGGTTTACAAATCATAACAAACTATGCCAGACTCACCTAAATTACATCGGCTACACTAAATCATCACCAACTAATCCTTACCACAACAAACTAAACCCAATCACTTTTAAATTACAAAAAAATGCTACTAACCATAGCAAACTATGCCAAACTCACCTAAATTACTTCGGCTATCAAAAATCACCCCCAACTACACTTTACAGCAACAAACTAAGCCCAATCACTTTAAAATTACAAAAAAATGCTAAAAATCATAACAAACTATACCAGAATCACCTAAATTACTTCGGCTACCGTAAATCACCCTCAACTATCCCTTACCAAAACAAACCAAACCATATCATCTTAAAATTACAAAAAAAGGTTTACAAATCATAACAAACTATGCCAGACTCACCTAAATTACTTCGGCTACACTAAATCATCACCAACTAATCCTTACCACAACAAACTAAACCCAATCACTTTTAAATTACAAAAAAATGCTACTAACCATAGCAAACTATGCCAAACTCGCCTAAATTACTTCGGCTATCAAAAATCACCCCCAACTACACTTTACTGCAACAAACTAAGCCCAATCACTTTAAAATTACATAAAAATGCTAAAAATCATAACAAACTAAACCAGAATCACCTAAATTACTTCGGCTACCGTAAATCACCCCCAAATATCCCTTACCACAACAAACCAAACCATATCATCTTAAAATTACAAAAAAAGGTGTACAAATCATAACAAACTATGCCAGACACACCTAAATTACTTCGGCTACTCTAAGTTATCACCAACTAACCCTTACCACAACAAACTAAACCCAATCACTTTTAAATTACAAAAAAATGCTAGTAACCATAGCAAACTATTCCAAACTCACCTAAATTACTTTGGCTACCATAAATCATCACCATCTAACCCTTACCACAACAAACTAAGCCCAATCACTTTTAAATTACAAAAAAATGCTACTAACCATAGCAAACTATGCCAAACTCACCTAAATTACTTCGGCAATCAAAAATCACCCCCAACTACACTTTACAGCAACAAACTAAGCCCAATCACTTTAAAATTACAAAAAAATGTTAAAAATCATAACAAACTATACCAGAATCACCTAAATTACTTCGGCTACCGTAAAACACCCCCAACTATCCCTTACCACAACAAACCAAACCAGATCATCTTAAAATTACAAAAAAAGGTGTACAAATCATAACAAACTATGCCAGACTCACCTAAATTACTTCGGCTACTCTAAATCATCACCAACTAACCCTTACCACAACAAACTAAACCCAATCACTTTTAAATTACAAAAAAATGCTAGTAACCATAGCAAACTATGCCAAACTCACCTAAATTACTTCGGCTACCATAAACCATCACCAACTGACCCTTTCCACAACAAACCAAACCATATTATCTTAAAATTACAAAAAAAGGTGTACAAATCATAACAAACGATGCCAGACTCACCTAAATTACTTCGGCTACTCTAAATCTTTATCAACTAACCCTTACCACAACAAACTAAACCCAATCACTTTTAAATTACAAAAAAATGCTACTAACCATAGCAAACAATGCCAAACTCACCTAAATTACTTCGGCTACCATAAATCTTCACCAACTAACCCTTACCACAACAAACTAAACCCAATCACTTTTAAATTACAAAAAAATGCTACTAACCATAGCAAACTATGCCAAACTCACCTAAATTACTTCGGCTATCAAAAATCACCCCCAACTACACTTTACAGCAACAAACTAAGCCCAATCACTTTAAAATTACAAAAAAATGCTAAAAATCTTAACAAACTATACCAGAATCACCTAAATTACTTCGGCTAACGTAAATCACCCCCAACTATCCCTTACCACAACAAACCAAACCATATCATCTTAAAATTACAAAAAAAGGTGTACAAACCATAACAAACTATGCCAGACTCACCTAAATTACTTCGGCTACTCTAAATCATCACCAACTAACCCTTACCACAACAAACTAAACCCAATCAATTTTAAATTACAAAAAAATGCTAGTAAACTTAGCAAACTATGCCAAACTCACCTAAATTACTTCGGCTATCAAAAATCACCCCCAACTACACTTTACAGCAACAAACTAAGCCCAATCACTTTAAAATTACAAAAAAATGATAAAAATCATAACAAACCATACCAGAATCACCTAAATTACTTCGGCTACCGTAAATCACCCCCAACTATCCCTTACCACAAGAAACCAAACCATATCATCTTAAAATTACAAAAAAAGGTGTACAAATCATAACAAACTATGCCAGACTCACCTAAATTACTTCGGCTACTCTAAATCATCACCAACTAATCCTTACCACAACAAACTAAAACCAATCACTTTTAAATTACAAAAAATTCTACTAACCATAGCAAACTATGCTAAACTTACCTAAATTACTTCGGCTATCAAAAATCAACAACAACTACACTTTACAGCAACAAACTAAGCCCAATCATTTTAAAATTACAAAAAAATGCTAAAAATCATAACAAACTATACCAGAATCACCTAAATTACTTCGGCTACCGTAAATCCCCCCCAACTATCCCTTACCACAACAAACCAAACCATATCATCTTAAAATTACAAAAAAAGGTGTACAAATCATAACAAACTATGCCAGACTCACCTAAATTACTTCGGCTACTCTAAATCATCACCAACTAACCCTTACCACAACAAACTAAACCCAATCACTTTTAAATTACAAAAAAATGCTACTAACCATAGCAAACTAAGCCAAACTCGCCTAAATTACTTCGGCTATCAAAAATCACCCCCAACTACACTTTACAGCAACAAACTAAGCCCAATCACTTTAAAATTACAAAAAAATGCTACTAACCATAGCAAACTATGCCAAACTCACCTAAATTACTTCGGCTATCAAAAATCACCCCCAACTACACTTTACAGCAACAAACTAAGCCCAATCACTTTAAAATTACAAAAAAATGCTAAAAATCATAACAAACTATACCAGAATCATCTAAATTACTTCGGCTACCGTAAATCACCCCCAAGTATCCCTTACCACAACAAACCAAACCATATCTACTTAAAATTACAAAAAAAAGTGTACAAATCATAACAAACTATGCCAGACACACCTAAATTACTTCGGCTATCAAAAATCACCCCCTACTACACTTTACAGCAACAAACTAAGCCCAATCACATTAAAATTACAAAAAAATGCTAAAAATCATAACAAACTATACCATAACCACCTAAATTACTTCGGCTACCGTAAATCACCCCCAACTATCCCTTACCACAACAAACCAAACCATATCACCTTAAAATTACAAAAAAAGGTGTACAAATCATAACAAACTATGCCAGACTCACCTAGATTAATTCGGCTACCATAAATCATCACCAACTAACCCTTACCACAACAAACTAAACCCAATCACTTTTAAATTACAAAAAATGCTACTAACCATAGCAAACTATGCCAAACTCACCTAAATTACTTCGGCTATCAAAAATCACCCCCAACTACACTTTACACCAACAAACTAAGCCCAATCACATTAAAATTACAAAAAAATGCTAAAAATTATAACAAACTATACCATAATCACTTAAATTACTTCGGCTACCGTAAATCACCCCCAACTATCCCTTACCACAACAAACCAAACCACATCATCTTAAAATTACAAAAAAAGGTGTACAAATCATAACAAACTATGCCAGACTCACCTAGATTAATTCGGCTACCATAAATCATCACCAACTAACCCTTACCACAACAAACTAAACCCAATCAATTTTAAATTACAAAAAAATGCTAGTAACCTTAGCAAACTATGCCAAACTCACCTAAATTACTTCGGCTACCATAAATCATCACCAACTAACCCTTACCACAACAAACTAAACCCAATCACTTTTAAATTACAAAAAAATGCTACTAACCATAGCAAACTATGCCAAACTTACCTAAATTACTTTGGCTATCAAAAATCACACCCAACTACACTTTACAGCAACAAACTAAGCCCAATCACTTTAAAATTACAAAAAAATGCAAAAAATTATAACAAACTATACCAGAATCACCTAAATTACTTCGGCTACCGTATCACTATCCCTTACCACAACAAACCAAACCATATAATCTTAAAATTACAAAAAAGGTGTACAAATCATAACAAACTATGCCAGACTGACCTAAATAACTTCGGCTACTCTAAATCATCACCAACTAACCCTTACCACAACAAACTAAACCCAATCACATTTAAATTACAAAAAAATGCTAGTAACCATAGCAAACTATGCCAAACTCACCTAAATTACTTCGGCTACCAAAAATCATCACCAACTAACCCTTACCACAACAAACTAAACCCAATCACTTTTAAATTACAAAAAAATGCTAGTAACCATAGCAAGCTATGCCAAACTCACCTAAATTACTTCGGCTACCATAAATCATCACCAACTAACCCTTACCACAACAAACTAAACCCAATCACTTTTAAATTACAAAAAAATGCTACTAACCATAGCAAACTATGCCAAACTCACCTAAATTACTTCGGCTATCAAAAATCACCCCCAACTACACTTTACAGCAACAAACTAAGCCCAATCACTTTAAAATTACAAAAAAATGCTAAAAATCTTAACAAACTATACCAGAATCACCTAAATTACTTCGGCTACCGTAAATCACCTCCAACGATCCCTTACCACAACAAACCAAACCATATCATCTTAAAATTACAAAAAAAGGTGTACAAATCATAACAAACTATGCCAGACTCACCTAAATTACTTCGGCTACTCTAAATCATCACCAACTAACCCTTACCACAACAAACTACACCCAATCAATTTTAAATTACAAAAAAATGCTAGTAACCTTAGCAAACTATGCCAAACTCACCTAAATTACTTCGTCTACCATAAATCATCACCAACTAACCCTTACCACAACAAACTAAACCCAATCACTTTTAAATTACAAAAAAATGCTACTAACCATAGCAAACTATGCCAAACTTACCTAAATTACTTTGGCTATCAAAAATCACCCCCAACTACACTTTACAGCAACAAACTAAGCCCAATCACTTTAAAATTACAAAAAAATGCTAAAAATCATCATAACCAACTATACCAGAATCACCTAAATTACTTCGGCTACCGTAAATCACCCCCAACTATCCCTTACCACAACAAACCAAACCATATAATCTTAAAATTACAAAAAAGGTGTACAAATCATAACAAATAATGCCAGACTGACCTAAATTACTTCGGCTACTCTAAATCATCACCAACTAACCCTTACCACAACAAACTAAACCCAATCACTTTTAAATTACAAAAAAATGCTAGTAACCATAGCAAACTATGCCAAACTCACCTAAATTACTTCGGCTACCATAAATCTTCACCAACTAACCCTTACCACAACAAACTAAACCCAATCACTTTTAAATTACAAAAAAATGCTACTAACCATAGCAAACTATGCCAAACTCACCTAAATTACTTCGGCTATCAAAAATCACCCCCAACTACACTTTACAGCAACAAACTAAGCCCAATCACTTTAAAATTACAAAAAAATGCTAAAAATCTTAACAAACTATACCAGAATCACCTAAATTACTTCGGCTACCGTAAATCACCCCCAACTATCCCTTACCACAACAAACCAAACCATATCATCTTATAATTACAAAAAAAGGTGTACAAATCATAACAAACTATGCCAGACTCACCTAAATTACTTCGGCTACTCTAAATCATCACCAACTAACCCTTACCACAACAAACTAAACCCAATCAATTTTAAATTACAAAAAAATGCTAGTAACCTTAGCAAACTATGCCAAACTCACCTAAATTACTTCGGCTACCATAAATCATCACCAACTAACCCTTACCACAACAAACTAAACCCAATCACTTTTAAATTACAAAAAAATGCTACTAACCATAGCAAACTATGCCAAACTTACCTAAATTACTTTGGCTATCAAAAATCACACCCAACTACACTTTACAGCAACAAACTAAGCCCAATCACTTTAAAATTACAAAAAAATGCAAAAAATTATAACAAACTATACCAGAATCACCTAAATTACTTCGGCTACCGTAAATCACCCCCAACTATCCCTTACCACAACAAACCAAACCATATAATCTTAAAATTACAAAAAAGGTGTACAAATCATAACAAACTATGCCAGACTGACCTAAATAACTTCGGCTACTCTAAATCATCACCAACTAACCCTTACCACAACAAACTAAACCCAATCACTTTTAAATTACAAAAAAATGCTAGTAACCATAGCAAACTATGCCAAACTCACCTAAATTACTTCGGCTACCAAAAATCATCACCAACTAACCCTTACCACAACAAACTAAACCCAATCACTTTTAAATTACAAAAAATGCTACTAACCATAGCAAACTATGCCAAACTCACCTAAATTACTTCGGCTATCAAAAATCACCCCCAACTACACTTTACAGCAACAAACTAAGCCCAATCACTTTAAAATTACAAAAAATTGCTAAAAATCATAACAATCTATACCAGAATCACCTAAATTACTTCGGCTACCGTAATTCACCCCCAACTATCCCTTACCACAACAAACCAAACCATATAACCTTAAAATTACAAAAAAAGTTGTACAAATTATAACAAACTATGCCAGACTCACCTAAATTACTTCGGCTACTCTAAATCATCACCAACTAACCCTTACCACAACAAACTAAACCCAATCACTTTTAAATTACAAAAAAATTCTACTAAAAATAGCAAACTATGCCAAACTCACCAAAATCACTTCGGCTACCATAAATCATCACCAACTAACCCTTACCACAACAAACTAAACCCAATCACTTTTAAATTACAAAAAATGCTACTAACCATAGCAAACTATGCCAAACTCACCTAAATTACTTCGGCTATCAAAAATCACCCCCAACTACACTTTACAGCAACAAACTAAGCCCAATCACATTAAAATTACAAAAAAATGCTAAAAATCATAACAAACTATACCATAACCACCTAAATTACTTCGGCTACCGTAAATCACCCCCAACTATCCCTTACCACAACAAACCAAACCATATCACCTTAAAATTACAAAAAAAGGTGTACAAATCATAACAAACTATGCCAGACTCACCTAGATTAATTCGGCTACCATAAATCATCACCAACTAACCCTTACCACAACAAACTAAACCCAATCACTTTTAAATTACAAAAAATGCTACTAACCATAGCAAACTATGCCAAACTCACCTAAATTACTTCGGCTATCAAAAATCACCCCCAACTACACTTTACAGCAACAAACTAAGCCCAATCACATTAAAATTACAAAAAAATGCTAAAAATTATAACAAACTATACCATAATCACTTAAATTACTTCGGCTACCGTAAATCACCCCCAACTATCCCTTACCACAACAAACCAAACCACATCATCTTAAAATTACAAAAAAAGGTGTACAAATCATAACAAACTATGCCAGACTCACCTAGATTAATTCGGCTACCATAAATCATCACCAACTAACCCTTACCACAACAAACTAAACCCAATCACATTTAAATTAGAAAAAAATGCTACTAACCATAGCAAACTATGCCAAACTCACCTAAATGACTTCGGCTATCAAAAATCACCCCCAATTACACTTTACAGCAACAAACTAAGCCCAATCACTTTATAATTACAAAAAAATGCTAAAAATCATAACAAACTATACCAGAATCACCTAAATTACTTTGGCTACCGTAAATCACCCCCAACTATCCCTTACCACAACAAACCAAACCATATCATTTTAAAATTACAAAAAAAGGTGTACAAATCATAACAAACTATGCCAGACTCACCTAAATTACTTCGGCTATCAAAAATCACCCCCAACTACACTTTACAGCAACAAACTAAGCCTAATCACTTTAAAATTACAAAAAAATGCTTAAAATCATAACAAACTATACCAGAATCACCTAAATTACTTCGGCTACCGTAAATCACCCCCAACCATCCCTTACCACAACAAATCAAACCATATCATCTTAAAATTACAAAAAAGGTGTACAAATCATAACAAACTATTCCAGACTCACCTAAATTACTTTGGCTACTCTAAATCATCACCAACTAACCCTTACCACAACAAACTAAACCCAATCACTTTTAAATTACAAAAAAAATGCTACTAACCATAGCAAACTATGCCAAACTCACCTAAATTACTTCGGCTACCATAAATCATCACCAACTAACCCTTACCACAACAAACTAAACCCAATAACTTTTAAATTACAAAAAAATGCTTCTAACCATAGCAAACTATGCCAAACTTACCTAAATTACTTCGGCTATCAAAAATGGCCCCAACTACACTTTACGGCAACAAACTAAGCCCAATTACTTTAAAATTACAAAAAAATGCTAAAAATCATAACAAACTATACCAGAATCACCTAAATTACTTCGGCTACCGTAAATCACCCCTATCCATCCCTTACCACAACAAACCAAACCATATCATCTTAAAATTACAAGAAAAGGTGTACAAATCATAACAAACTATGCCAGACTCACCTAAATTACTTTGGCTACGCTAAATCATCACCAACTAACCCTTACCACAACAAACTAAACCCAATAACTTTTAAATTACAAAAAAATGCTTCTAACCATAGCAAACTATGCCAAACTTACCTAAATTACTTCGGCTATCAAAAATCGCCCCAACTACACTTTACGGCAACAAACTAAGCCCAATCACTTTAAAATTACAAAAAAATGCTAAAAATCATAACAAACTATACCAGAATCACCTAAATTACTTCGGCTACCGTAAATCACCCCTATCCATCCCTTACCACAACAAACCAAACCATATCATCTTAAAATTACAAAAAAAGGTGTACAAATCATAACAAACTATGCCAGACTCTCCTAAATTACTTCGGCTACTCTAAATCATCACCAACTAACCCTTACCACAACAAACTAAACCCAATCACTTTTAAATTACAAAAAAATGCTACTAACCATAGAAAACTATGCCAGACTCACCTAAATTACTTCGGCTACTCTAAATCATCACCAACTAACCCTTACCACAACAAACTAAACCCAATCACTTTTAAATTATAAAAAAATGCTACTAACCATAGCAAACTATGCCAAACTCACCTAAATTACTTCGGCTATCAAAAATCACCCCCAACTACACTTTACAACAACAAACTAAACCCAATCACTTTAAAATTATAAAAAAATGCTAAAAATCATAACAAACTATACCAGTATCACCTAAATTACTTCGGCTACCGTAAATCACCCCCAACTATCCCTTACCACAACAAACCAAACCATATCATCTTAAAATTACAAATAAAGGTGTACAAATCATAACAAACTATGCCAGACTCACCTAAATTACTTCGGCTACTCTAAATCATCACCAACTAACCCTTACCACAACAAACTAAACCCAATCACTTTTAAATTACAAAAAAATGCTAAAAATCATAACAAACTATACCAGAATCACCTAAATTACTTCGGCTACCGTAAATCACCCCTATCCATCCCTTACCACAACAAACCAAACCATATCATCTTAAAATTACAAAAAAAGGTGTACAAATCATAACAAACTATGCCAGACTCACCTAAATTACTTCGGCTACTCTAAATCATCACCAACTAACCCTTACCACAACAAACTAAACCCAATCACTTTTAAATTACAAAAAAATGCTACTAACCATAGCAAACTATGCCAGACTCACCTAAATTACTTCGGCTACTCTAAATCATCACCAACTAACCCTTACCACAACAAACTAAACCCAATCACTTTTAAATTATAAAAAAATGCTACTAACCATAGCAAACTATGCCAAACTCACCTAAGTTACTTCGGCTATCAAAAATCACCCCCAACTACACTTTACAACAACAAACTAAACCCAATCACTTTAAAATTAGAAAAAAATGCTAAAAATCATAACAAACTATACCAGTATCACCTAAATTACTTCGGCTACCGTAAATCACCCCCAACTATCCCTTACCACAACAAACCAAACCATATCATCTTAAAATTACAAATAAAGGTGTACAAATCATAACAAACTATGCCAGACTCACCTAAATTACTTCGGCTACTCTAAATCATCACCAACTAACCCTTACCACAACAAACTAAACCCAATCACTTTTAAATTACAAAAAAATGCTACTAACCATAGCAAACTATGCCAAACTCACCTAAATTACTTCGGCTACCATAAATCATCACCAACTAACCCTTACCACAACAAACTAAACCCAATCACTTTTAAATTACAAAAAAATGCTACTAACCATAGCAAACTATGCCAAACTCACCTAAATTACTTCGGCTATCAAAAATCACCCCCAACTACACTTTACAGCAACAATCTAAGCCCAATCACTTTAAAATTACAAAAAAATGCTAAAAATCATAACAAACTATACCAGAATCACCTAAATTACTTCGGCTACCGTAAATCACCCCCAACTATCCCTGACCACAACAAACCAAACCATATCATCTTAAAATTACAAAAAAAGGTGTACAAATCATAACAAACTATCCCAGACTCACCTAAATTACTTCGACTACCCTAAATCATCACCAACTAACCCTTACCACAACAAACTAAACCCAATCACTTTTAAATTACAAAAAAATGCTACTAACCATAGCAAACTATGCCAAACTCACATAAATTACTTCGGCTACCATAAATCATGACCTACTAACCTTTACCACAACAAACTAAACCCAATCACTTTTAAATTACAAAAAATAGCTACTAACCATAGCAAACTATGCCAAACTCACCTAAATTACTTCGGCTATCAAAAATCACCCCCAACTACACTTTACAGCAACAAACTAAGCCCAATTACTTAAAATTACAAAAAAATGCTAAAAATCATAACAAACTATACCAGAATCACCTAAATTACTGCGGCTACCGTAAATCACTCCCAACTATCCCTTACCACAACAAACCAAACCATATCATCTTAAAATTACAAAAAAAGGTGTACAAATCATAACAAACTATGCCAGACTCACCTAAATTACTTCGGCTACTCTAAATAATCACCAACTAACCCTTACCACAACAAACTAAACCCAATCACTTTTAAATTACAAAAAAATGCTACTAACCATAGCAACCTATGCCAAACTCACCTAAATTACTTCGGCTACCATTAATCATCACCAACTAACCCTTACCACAACAAACTAAACCCAATCACTTTTAAATTACAAAAAAATGCAACTAACCATAGCAAACTATGCCAAACTCACCTAAATTACTTCGGCTATCAAAAATCACCCCCAACTACACTTTACAGCAATAAACTAAGCCCAATCATTTTAAAATTACAAAAAAATGCAAAAAATCATAAGAAACTATACCAGAATCACCTAAATTACTTCGGCTACCGTAAATCACCCCTATCCATCCCTTACCACAACAAACCAATCCATATCATCTTAAAATTACAAAAAAAGGTGTACAAATCATAACAAACTAAGCCAGACTCACCTAAATTACTTTGGCTACTCTAAATCATCACCAACTAACCCTTACCACAACAAACTAAACCCAATCACTTTTAAATTACAAAAAAATGCTACTAACCATAGCAAACTATGCCAAACTCACCTAAGTTACTTTGGCTATCAAAAATCACCCCCAACTACACTTTACAGCAACAAACTAAGCCCAATCACTTTAAAATTACAAAAAAATGCTAAAAATCATAACAAACTATACCAGAATCACCTAAATTACTTCGGCTACCGTAAATCACCCCCAACTATCCCTTACCACAACAAACCAAACCATATCATCTTAAAATTACAAAAAAAGGTGTACAAATCATAACAAACTATCCCAGACTCACCTAAATTACTTCGACTACCCTAAATCATCACCAACTAACCCTTACCACAACAAACTAAACCCAATCACTTTTAAATTACAAAAAAATGCTACTAACCATAGCAAACTATGCCAAACTCACATAAATTACTTCGGCTACCATAAATCATGACCAACTAACCTTTACCACAACAAACTAAACCCAATCACTTTTAAATTACAAAAAAATGCTACTAACCATAGCAACCTATGCCAAACTCACCTAAATTACTTCGGCTACCATTAATCATCACCAACTAACCCTTACCACAACAAACTAAACCCAATCACTTTTAAATTACAAAAAAATGCAACTAACCATAGCAAACTATGCCAAACTCACCTAAATTACTTCGGCTATCAAAAATCACCCCCAACTACACTTTACAGCAATAAACTAAGCCCAATCATTTTAAAATTACAAAAAAATGCAAAAAATCATAAGAAACTATACCAGAATCACCTAAATTACTTCGGCTACCGTAAATCACCCCTATCCATCCCTTACCACAACAAACCAATCCATATCATCTTAAAATTACAAAAAAAGGTGTACAAATCATAACAAACTAAGCCAGACTCACCTAAATTACTTTGGCTACTCTAAATCATCACCAACTAACCCTTACCACAACAAACTAAACCCAATCACTTTTAAATTACAAAAAAATGCTACTAACCATAGCAAACTATGCCAAACTCACCTAAGTTACTTTGGCTATCAAAAATCACCCCCAACTACACTTTACAGCAACAAACTAAGCCCAATCACTTTAAAATTACAAAAAAATGCTAAAAATCATAACAAACTATACCAGAATCACCTAAATTACTTCGGCTACCGTAAATCACCCCCAACTATCCCTTACCACAACAAACCAAACCATATCATCTTAAAATTACAAAAAAAGGTGTACAAATCATAACAAACTATGCCAGACTCACCTAAATTACTTCGGCTACTCTAAATCATCACCAACTAACCCTTACCACAACAAACTAAACCCAATCACTTTTAAATTACAAAAAAATGCTACTAACCATAGCAAACTATGCCAGACTCACTTCGGCTACTCTAAATCATCACCAACTAACCCTTACCACAACAAACTAAACCCAATCACTTTTAAATTACAAAAAAATGCTACTAACCATAGCAAACTATGCCAAACTCACCTAAATTACTTCGGCTATCAAAAATCACCCCCAACTACACTTTACAACAACAAACTAAACCCAATCACTTTAAAATTAGAAAAAAATGCTAAAAATCATAACAAACTATACCAGTATCACCTAAATTACTTCGGCTACCGTAAATCACCCCCAACTATCCCTTACCACAACAAACCAAACCATATCATCTTAAAATTACAAATAAAGGTGTACAAATCATAACAAACTATGCCAGACTCACCTAAATTACTTCGGCTACTCTAAATCATCACCAACTAACCCTTACCACAACAAACTAAACCCAATCACTTTTAAATTACAAAAAAATGCTACTAACCATAGAAAGCTATGCCAAACTCACCTAAATTACTTCGGCTACCATATATCATCACCAACTAACCCTTACCACAACAAACTAAACCCAATCACTTTTAAATTACAAAAAAATGCTACTAACCATAGCAAACTATGCCAAACTCACCTAAATTACTTCGGCTATCAAAAATCACCCCCAACTACACTTTACAGCAACAAACTAAGCCCAATCACTTTAAAATTACAAAAAAATGCTAAAAATCATAACAAACTATACCAGAATCACCTAAATTACTTCGGCTACCGTAAATCACCCCCAACTATCCCTTACCACAACAAACCAAACCATATCATCTTAAAATTACAAAAAAAGGTGTACAAATCATAACAAACTATCCCAGACTCACCTAAATTACTTCGACTACCCTAAATCATCACCAACTAACCCTTACCACAACAAACTAAACCCAATCACTTTTAAATTACAAAAAAATGCTACTAACCATAGCAAACTATGCCAAACTCACATAAATTACTTCGGCTACCATAAATCATGACCAACTAACCTTTACCACAACAAACTAAACCCAATCACTTTTAAATTACAAAAAATATCTACTAACCATAGCAAACTATGCCAAACTCACCTAAATTACTTCGGCTATCAAAAATCACCCCCAACTACACTTTACAGCAACAAACTAAGCCCAATTACTTAAAATTACAAAAAAATGCTAAAAATCATAACAAACTATACCAGAATCACCTAAATTACTGCGGCTACCGTAAATCACCCCCAACTATCCCTTACCACAACAAACCAAACCATATCATCTTAAAATTACAAAAAAGGTGTACAAATCATAACAAACTATGCCAGACTCACCTAAATTACTTCGGCTACACTAAATAATCACCAACTAACCCTTACCACAACAAACTAAACCCAATCACTTTTAAATTACAAAAAAATGCTACTAACCATAGCAACCTATGCCAAACTCACCTAAATTACTTCGGCTACCATTAATCATCACCAACTAACCCTTACCACAACAAACTAAACCCAATCACTTTTAAATTACAAAAAAATGCTACTAACCATAGCAAACTATGCCAAACTCACCTAAATTACTTCGGCTATCAAAAATCACCCCCAACTACACTTTACAGCAACAAACTAAGCCCAATCATTTTAAAATTACAAAAAATGCTAAAAATCATAAGAAACTATACCAGAATCACCTAAATTACTTCGGCTACCGTAAATCACCCCTATCCATCCCTTACCACAACAAACCAAACCATATCATCTTAAAATTACAAAAAAAGGTGTACAAATCATAACAGACTATGCCAGACTCACCTAAATTACTTTGGCTACTCTAAATCATCACCAACTAACCCTTACCACAACAAACTAAACCCAATCACTTTTAAATTACAAAAAAATGCTACTAACCATAGCAAACTATGCCAAACTCACCTAAGTTACTTTGGCTATCAAAAATCACCCCCAACTACACTTTACAGCAACAAACTAAGCCCAATCACTTTAAAATTACAAAAAAATGCTAAAAATCATAACAAACTATACCAGAATTACCTAAATTACTTCGGCTACCGTAAATCACCCCCAACTATCCCTTACCACAACAAACCAAACCATATCATCTTAAAATTACAAAAAAAGGTGTACAAATCATAACAAACTATGCCAGACTCACCTAAATTACTTCGGCTACTCTAAATCATCACCAACTAACCCTTAACACAACAAACTAAACCCAATCACTTTTAAATTACAAAAAAATGCTACTAACCATAGCAAACTATGCCAGACTCACCTAAATTACTTCGGCTACTCTAAATCATCACCAACTAACCCTTACCACAACAAACTAAACCCAATCACTTTTAAATTACAAAAAAATGCTACTAACCATAGCAAACTATGCCAAACTCACCTAAATTACTTCGGCTATCAAAAATAACCCCCAACTACACTTTACAACAACAAACTAAACCCAATCACTTTAAAATTAGAAAAAAATGCTAAAAATCATAACAAACTATACCAGTATCACCTAAATTACTTCGGCTACCGTAAATCACCCCCAACTATCCCTTACCACAACAAACCAAACCATATCATCTTAAAATCTATATATATAAAGCGAAGTGTCCTCACTGACACACTCATTCATCTACACACTGATTCATAATCAACCCACAGCCCAAACCGTGAGGGCTGGAGACTTGAAATTTTAGACACGGGTGTATCATGTGCCGAAAGTGAACACTAAGAAGGGATTTTGCGAAATTCGGCCCGGTTCCTTTGTAATTCAATAAAAACCGGCTAAAATAAACAAAAAATGATCGGATCGCGGAGACCGTGTTTATGTTAGAAGCACGTATCTAGCCAAAACAACTTCTACGACGGGCGACCTGTTTACATTAAAAGCACTTATTTAACCTAAACAATTTCAACGTCGAGTTTTTGCTTTTGTGATCAAATTTTTACCGTACCTAGCGAGGCCGCGGATATTTTTATTATAATCTTGATTTCAATTATAATGTCGATCCCTGACTCAATTAAGAATTACAAAACCACTGCAAATTTAATCCGTCTACATTAAACATCCTCAAATATCTCTTACAATTGCAAACTTTACCAAATCAACCCCAAAAAATTCCCGAACTACGCCAAACTGACATAAATTAGATCCGCCGTTATCTTAAATCAGCCCTTACCACCCTTTAGCAACCCCAAGTAACTCCAATCACTTTAAAATAAAACAAAATGACACAAATCATAGCAAACTATGCCTAACTCACCTAAATTACTTCGGCTACCATAAATCACCCCCAACTACCCCTTACCACCCCAAAATAAACCCAATTACTTTAAAATTACAAAAAATTATACAAACCATAGCAAACTATGTCAAACTCACCTAAATTACTTCGGCTACCATAAATCACCCCCAACTACCCCTTACAACCCCAAAATAAGCCCAATCACTTTAAAATTACAAAAAATGTTACAAGCCATATCGAACTATGCCAAACTCATCTAAATTACTTCGGCTTCCATAAATCACCCCCAACTTCCCCTTACCACCCCAAAATAGGCTCAATCACTTTAAAATTACAAAAAAAATCTACAAACCACAGCAAACTATGCCAAACTCCCTTAAATTACTTCGGCTACCATAAATCACCCCGAACTACCCCTTACCACCCCAATATAAGCCCAATCACTTTAAAATTACAAAAAATGCCACAAACCATAGCAAACTATTCCAAAGTCACCTAAATTACTTCGGCTATCATAAATCATCCCCAACTACCCCTTACAACCCCAAAATAAGCCCAATCACTTTAAAATTACAAAAAATGTTACAAGCAATATCAAACTATGCCAAACTCATCTAAATTACTTCAGCTACCATAAATCACTCCAACTACCCCTTACCACCCCAAACTAAGCCCAATCACTTTAAAATTACAAAAAATGATACAAACCATAGCAAGCTATGCCAAACTCACCCAAATTACTTCGGCTACCATAAATCACCCCCAACTACCCCTTACCCCCCAAAATAAGCCCAATCACTTTAAAATTACAAAAAATGTTACAAACCATAGCAAACCATTCCAAAGTCACCTAAATTACTTCGGCTATCATAAATCATCCCCAACTACCCCTTACCACCCCAAACTCAGCCCAATTACTTTAAAATTACAAAAAATGTTACAAGCAATATCAAACTATACCAAACTCATCTAAATTACTTCGGCTACCATAAATCACCCCCAACTACCCCTTACCACCCCAAACTAAGCCCAATCACTTTAAAATTACAAAAAATGATACAAACCATAGCAAACTATGCCAAACTCATCCAAATTACTTCGGCTACCATAAATCACCCCCAACTACTACCCCCTACCACCCCAAAATAAGCCCAATCACTTTAAAATTACAAAAAATTCTACAAACCATAGCAAACTATGCCAAACTCCCATAAATTACTTCGGCTACCATAAATCACCCCCAACTACCCCTTACAACCCCAAAATAAGACCAATCACTTTAAAATTACAAAAAATGCTACAAACCATAGCAAACTGTGCCAAACTCACTTAAATTACTTCGGCTACCATAAATCACCCCCAACTACCCCTTACCAACCACAAACTAAACCCAATCATTTTAAAATTACAAAAAATGCTGCAAACCATAGCAAACTATGCCAAACTCACTTAAATTACTTCGGCTATCATAAATCACCCCCAACTCCCCTTACCACCCCAAAATAAGCCCAATTACTTTAGAATTACAAAAAATTATACAAACCATAGCAAACTATGTCAAACTCACCTAAATTACTTCGGCTACCATAAATCACCCCCATCTACCCCTTACGACCCCAAAATTAGCCCAATCACTTTAAAATTACGAAAAATGCTACAAACCATAGCAAACTATCTCAAACTCACCTGAATTACTTCGGCTACCATAAATCACCCCCAACTACCCCTTACCACCCCAAACTAAGCCCAATCACTTTAAAATTACAAAAAATGCTACAAACCATAGCAAACTATTCCAAACTCACTTAAATTACTTTGGCTCCCATAAATCACCCCCAACTACCCCTTACCACCCCAAAATAAGCCCAATCACTTTAAAATTACAAAAAATGCTACAAACCATAACAAACTATTCCAAAGTCACCTAAATTACTTAGGCTTTCATAAATCATCCCCAACTACCCCTTACCACCCCAAAATAAGCCCAATCACTTTAAAATTACTAAATATTCTACAAACCATAACAAACTATGCCAAACTCCCCTAAATTACTTCGGCAACCATAAATCACCCCCAACTACCCCTTACAACCCCAAAATAAGACCAATCACATTAAAATTACAAAAAATGCTACATACTATAGCAAACTATGCCAAACTCACTTAAATTACTTCGGCTACCATAAATCACCCCCAACTACCCCTTACCAACCACAAACTAAACCCAATCACTTTAAAATTACAAAAAATGCTACAAACCATAGCAAACTATGTCAAACTCACCTAAATTACTTCGGCTACCATAAATCACCCCCAACTACCCCTTACAACCCCAAAATAAGCCCAATCACTTTAAAATTACAAAAATTATACAAGCCATAGCAAACTATGTCAAACTTACCTAAATTACTTCGGCTACCATAAATCACCCCCAACTACCCCTTACCGCCCCAAAATTAGCCTAATCACTTTAAAATTACAAAAAATGCTACAAAACATAGCAAGCTATGCCAAACTCACTTAAATTACTTCGGCTACCATAAATTAATAATAATTTTCAATCAAAATCTTCTATTTAGTTGTGTCATTTATAAATGCCTTATCGTATTAAATCATAAAATATTAATAAATATCTGCACATAAAATATATTGTTTAGACTAATAGACGTTATTCTGCATATTAAATATGCTGATATCTATTTTGATTCTCTTCCACCTTCCAATAAATATTTGTTCCAGTTGAGATGCAAACATAAACGTATTTCTGAATTGCAACACGCTGACGGGGCAAGCCCTACCTTTTCAACATGCGTGCATTTGTATAAGCAGCTCTATGGTTTTTAACTTTAAAGAGGTATAAAGGCGGTGTAAGCGCTAGATTTTCGTAAAAATATCTGAAAAATTCGAAATTCTGCAATAGAATTACAGAACTATCTTTGTGTTCGATAGTAAATTTATACTTGGAGTGGTTTCCCTTCCAGGGAAACTTTATAAATCAACGGCAAAATAATTTAGGGCGCCTGAATGTGAAAATATCACTGTGTAATAAGTTCAGACTGACATGGAACACTTGAAATTTCGATATTTGTTTGTAATTCGTCACAGGTCCATGAAGGAATGCATGTTAATGTAAACAAGTGTTAGTTTGTTGGAGAGACCGAATAAGATTTTTAACATTCCCGTGAAAATATTTATTTACTTTAGAATGTTAATTTTTTAAATTCATTTCTTGAAAATTATGACGGGCCTTACGAGTACACCTGTGCGAGTATTATTTGAAACTTTGGAAAACAACGACAAAATTCTTTAGGGCGCCTGGATTTGAAAATATAACTCTTTGTAATAAGTTTAGACTGACTAGAGTGAAAAGAAAGGAGCTTGCACCCAGAAACGAAATTAAATGGAACACTTGAAGTTGCAATATTTGTTTGTAATTCGTCACAAGTCCATGAAGGAATGTGTGTTATGTAAACAAATGTGAGTTTATTGGAGAGGCCGAATAAGATTTTTACATTATTGAAGCAGCTGGAGCCTGCCACGTCAAGGGCAAGGTCACAAACGTGAAAAGGCGATGCTCGATTTAGTTTGATTGAGTATCTATGCAGAAATTCGCACATACCAAGCGTTGGTTAAGCCTTTCTTATCGTTTCTTAGAATTCGAGAATTGCTGGTTCAGCGTGTGGAGCAGTACTCGATCGCGGTGTTTAATTTTAACACAACTACAATTGTGAAAATTGCTGCTCCAGCGTCGGAAACTGTTCGCAAAATCGCCAAATTCGATGAGGCGACGCATCAGTGTTCGAAGGTCTACCGCTATCAAATAAAGTATTTTAATTTAACATTTGATCCTCGCGTTAACCAAATCTGCCCCAAATCAATTTTCGAAAAATTACCAGCGTCGAACCGGACTCCACTTATATTTGTACGCTAATTTTTATTTTCAGTTAATGGTAGTCGTGTATTTGTTTTTCACCAAATTTGCCCCGGCTGAAATCCGAAATTTTCACCGTTGTATGTACCAGAGATCATTCATACCCTTAATAATTATGTGCTTATACACGTTTTACACTATTTATTTTACGTACACTGTGTTTATTATTGCTTTACATAATTTATAACTAAGATGGACAAGTTTGAAAATCTAGCGATGTACAAATACCACACCGTATTATGAAAGGTGATGGAAATTGTCTTTTTTTATATCTATGGTATTGGTATTGATATTTTAGTACTGGAACGGAAGCTCAAGAGTGTGTTAAGGTAAACAGGTGTGAGTCCGTCGGAGAGACCGAATAAGATTTTTACATCCACCATATTCCCGTCAAAATATTTATTTATTTTAGAATGTTAATTTTGCCGTTAACAAAATTTGTTCCCAATCACCATCGTCGTACCGGACGACCGTTCAGTTAATGATAATGGTGTATTTATTTTTCACCAAATCTGCCTCGGCTGAAATCCAAAATTTACAGCGTTCGACCAGACATTACTGACATTGATACGCGTTTTACACTGTTTATTTTACGTAAATACATTGTGTTCATTATTGCTTTACATCATTTATAACTAAGATGAACAAGTTTGAAAATCTAGCGATGCACAAATACCATAAAATACCACATTTTACCACATACCAAAATTTTAATACTGGAAAGGGAGCTCAAAAGGTTCGCACTTTAATTGTCCAACCAGTTAGGGCCAGGTTTTAATAATTTTTGTGCAGTTCAGAAGGAGATAAGTGTTTGTTTATTCCGGAGATAAGTCAAAATCATCTACATACTGTTCTGTTTGTGAGTTGACTGCAGCAAGAGGAATCGTTCCATTGTGTTTTCAATTTTATCATAACATGATCAGCTAATTTGTAAACTTCGATTTCCCCGAAAATTATATAAAGTTAATTTCTATTTCCTGGAATCGCTTATAGAACAACTGCCTAAAGAGTCTATTCAAAATTTTTCATCTCAGATATCAACCAAGGTATCCTCTTTGTCCAAATCATATTGAAGTACCCGGTCCTGGCAACGCAGGTTAATTTCAGCATATTTGTTTATTTTGTGATTGGAAAAGTAGAGCATTCCTGTTTAATTGTATTATAATGTCGATTAGTCAACATCACCACTTTAGTCAACACTGAGTTTATTTAAACTACGTCCGGGCAACGCCGGGTACATTCAGATAGTTACAAATAAAGGTGTACAAATCATAACAAACTATGCCAGACTCACCTAAATTACTTCGGCTACTCTAAATCATCACCAACTAACCCTTACCACAACAAACTAAACCATATAATCTTAAAATTACAAAAAAAGGTGTACAAATCATAACAAACTATGCCAGACTCACCTAAATTACTTCGGCTACTCTAAATCATCACCAACCAACCCTTACCACAACAAACTAAACCCAATCAATTTTAAATTACAAAAAAATGCTACTAACCATAGCAACCTATGCCAAACTCACCTAAATTACTTCGGCTACCATTAATCATCACCAACTAACCGTTACCACTACAAACTAAACCCAAGCACTTTTAAATTACAAAAAAATGCTACTAACCATAGCAAACTATGCCAAATTCACCTAAATTACTTCGGCTATCAAAAATCACCCCCAACTACACTTTACAGCAACAAACTAAGCCCAATCACTTTAAAATTACAAAAAAATGCTAAAAATCATAAGAAACTATACCAGAATCACCTAAATTACTTCGGCTACAGTAAATCACCCCCAACTATCCCTTACCACAACAAATCAAACCATATCATCTTAAAATTACAAAAAAAGGTGTACAAATCATAACAAACTATGCCAGACTCCCCTGAATTACTTCGGCTTCTCTAAATCATCACCAACTAACCCTTTCCACAACAAACTAAACCCAATCACTTTTAAATTACAAAAAAATGCTACTAAACATAGCAAACTATGCCAAACTCACCTAAATTACTTCAACTACCATAAATCATCACCAACTAACCCTTACCACAAGAAACTAAACCCAATCACTTTTAAATTACAAAAAAATGCTACTAACCATAGCAAACTATGCCAAACTCACCTAAATTACTTCGGCTATCAAAAATCACCCCCAACTAAACTTTACAGCAACAACTAAGCCTAATCACTTTAAATTTACAAAAAAATGCTTAAAATCATAACAAACTATACCAGAAACACCTAAATTACTTCGGCTACCGTAAATCACCCCTAACTATCCCTTACCACAACAAACCAAACCATATAACCTTAAAATTACAAAAAAAGGTGTACAAATCATAACAAACTATGCCAGACTCACCTAAATTACTTCGGCTATCAAAAATCACCCCCAACTACACTTTACAGCAACAAACTAAGCCCAATCACTTTAAAATTACAAAAAAATGCTAAAAATCATAACAAACTACACCAGAATCACCTAAATTACTTCGGCTACCGTAAATCACCCCTAACTATCCCTTACCACAACAAACCAAACCATATAACCTTAAAATTACAAAAAAAGGTGTACAAATCATATCAAACTATGCCAGACTCACCTAAATTACTTCGGCTATCAAAAATCACCCCCAACTACACTTTACAGCAACAAACTAAGCCTAATCACTTTAAAATTACAAAAAAATTCTTAAAATCATAACAAACTATACCAGAATCACCTAAATTATTTCGGCTACCGTAAATCACCCCCAACCATCCCTTACCACAACAAATCAAACCATATCATCTTAAAATTACAAAAAAGGTGTACAAATCAAAACAAACTATTCCAGACTCACCTAAATTACTTTGGCTACTCTAAATCATCACCAACTAACCCTTACCACAACAAACTAAACCCAATCACTTTTAAATTACAAAAAAAATGCTACTAACCATAGCAAACTATGCCAAACTCACCTAAATTACATCGGCTACCATAAATCATCACCAACTAACCCTTACCACAACAAACTAAACCCAATAACTTTTAAATTACAAAAAAATGCTTCTAACCATAGCAAACTATGCCAAACTTACCTAAATTACTTCGGCTATCAAAAATCGCCCCAACTACACTTTACAGCAACAAACTAAGCCCAATCACTTTAAAATTACAAAAAAATGCTAAAAATCATAACAAACTATACCAGAATCACCTAAATTACTTCGGCTACCGTAAATCACCCCTAACCATCCCTTACCACAACAAACCAAACCATATCATCTTAAAATTACAAAAAAAGGTGTACAAATCATAACAAACTATGCCAGACTCACCTAAATTACTTTGGCTACTCTAAATCATCACCAACTAACCCTTACCACAACAAACTAAACCCAATCACTTTTAAATTACAAAAAAATGCTACTAACCATAGCAAACTATGCCAAACTCACCTAAGTTTCTTTGGCTATCAAAAATCACCCCCAACTACACTTTACAGCAACAAACTAAGCCCAATCACTTTAAAATTACAAAAAATGCTAAAAATCATAACAAACTATACCAGAATCACCTAAATTACTTCGGCTACCGTAAATCACCCCCAACTATCCCTTACCACAACAAACCAAACCATATCATCTTAAAATTACAAAAAAAGGTGTACAAATCATAACAAACTATGCCAGACTCACCTAAATTACTTCGGCTACTCTAAATCATCACCAACTAACCCTTACCACAACAAACTAAACCCAATCACTTTTAAATTACAAAAAAAATGCTACTAACCATAGCAAACTATGCCAAACTCACCTAAATTACTTCGGCTACCATAAATCATCACCAACTAACCCTTACCACAACAAACTAAACCCAATCACTTTTAAATTACAAAAAAATGCTACTAACCATAGCAAACTATGCCAAACTCACCTAAATTACTTCGGCTATCAAAAATCACCCCCAACTACACTTTACAGCAACAAACTAAGCCCAATCACTTAAAATTACAAAAAAATGCTAAAAATCATAAAAATCTATACCAGAATCACCTAAATTACTTCGGCTACCGTAAATCACCCCCAACTATCCCTTACCACAACAAACCAAACCATATCATCTTAAAATTACAAAAAAAGGTGTACAAATCATAACAAACTATGCCAGACTCACCTAAATTACTTCGGCTACTCTAAATCATCACCAACTAACCCTTACCACAACAAACTAAACCCAAGCACTTTTAAATTACAAAAAAATGCTACTAACCATAGCAAACTATGCCAAACTCACCTAAATTACTTCGGCTACCATAAATCATCACCAACTAACCCGTACCACAACAAACTAAACCCAATAACTTTTAAATTACAAAAAAATGCTTCTAACCATAGCAAACTATGCCAAACTTACCTAAATTACTTCGGCTATCAAAAATCGCCCCAACTACACTTTACAGCAACAAACTAAGCCCAATCACTTAAAATTACAAAAAAATGCTAAAAATTATAACAAACTATGCCAGACTCACCTAAATTACTTCGGCTACTCTAAATCATCACCAACTAACCCTTACCACAACAAACTAAACCCAATCACTTTTAAATTACAAAAAAATGCTACTAACCATAGCAAACTATGCCAAACTCACCTAAATTACTTCAACTACCATAAATCATCACCAACTAACCCTTACCACAACAAACTAAACCCAATCACTTTTAAATTACAAAAAAATGCTACTAACCATAGCAAACTATGCCAAACTCACCTAAATTACTTCGGCTATCAAAAATCACCCCCAACTACACTTTACAGCAACAAACTAAGCCTAATCACTTTAAAATTACAAAAAAATGCTTAAAATCATAACAAACTATACCAGATTCACCTAAATTACTTTGGCTACCGTAAATCACCCCCAACTATCCCTTACCACAACAAACCAAACCATATCATCTTAAAATTACAAAACAAGGTGTACAAATCATAACAAACTATCCCAGACTCACCTAAATTACTTCGGCTATTCAAAATCATCACCAACTAACCCTTACCACAACAAACTAAACCCAATCACTTTTAAATTACAAAAAAATGCTACTAACCATAGCAAACTATGCCAAACTCACCTAAGTTACTTCGGCTATCAAAAATCACCCCCAACTACACTTTACAGCAACAAACTAAGCCCAATCACTTTAAAATTACAAAAAAATGCTAAAAATCATAACAAACTATACCAGAATCACCTAAATTACTTCGGCTACCGTAAATCACCCCCAACTATCCCTTACCACAACAAACCAAACCATATCATCTTAAAATTACAAAAAAGGTGTACAAATCATAACAAACTATGTGAGACTCACCTAAATTACTTCGGCTACTCTAAATCATCACCAACTAACCCTTACCACAACAAGCTAAACCCAATCACTTTTAAGTTACAAAAAAATGCTACTAACCATAACAAACTATGCCAAACTCACCTAAATTACTTCGGCTACCATAAATCATCACCAACTAACCCTCACCACAACAAACTAAACCCAATCACTTTTAAATTACAAAAAAATGCTACTAACCACAGCAAACTATGCCAAACTCACCTAAATTACTTCGGCTATCAAAAATCAGCCCCAACTACACTTTACAGCAACAAACTAAGCCCAATCACTTTAAAATTACAAAAAAATGCTAAAATCATAACAAACTATACCAGAATCACCTAAATTACTTCGGCTACCGTAAATCACCCCCAACTATCCCTTACCACAACAAACCAAACCATATCATCTTAAAATTACAAAAAAGGTGTACAAATCATAACAAACTATGCCAGACTCACCTAAATTACTTCGGCTTCTCTAAATCATCACCAACTAACCCTTACCACAACAAACTAAACCCAATCACTTTTAAATTACAAAAAAATGCTACTAACCATAGCAAACTATGCCAAATTCACCTAAATTAGTTCGGCTACCATAAATCATCACCAACTAACCCTTACCACAACAAAATAAACCCAATCACTTTTAAATTAAAAAAAATGCTACTAACCATAGCAAACTATGCCAAACTCACCTAAATTACTTCGGCTATCAAAAATCACCCCCAACAACACTTTACAGCAACAAACTAAGCCCAATCACTTTAAAATTACAAAAAAATGCTAAAAATCATAACAAACTATACCAGAATCACCTAAATTACTTCGGCTACCGTAAATCACCCCCAACCAACCCTTACCACAACAAACCAAACCATATCATCTTAAAATTAAAAAAAAAGGTGTACAAATCATACCAAACTATGCCAGACTCACCTAAATTACTTCGGCTACTCTAAATCATCACCAACTAACCCTTACCACAACAAACTAAACCCAATCACTATTAAATTACAAAAAAATGCTACTAACCATAGCAAACTAAGCCAAACTCACCTAAATTACTTCGGCTACCATAAATCATCACCAACTAACCCTTACCACAACAAACTAAACCCAATCACTTTTAAATTACAAAAAAATGCTACTAACCATAGCAAACTATGCCAAACTCACCTAAATTACTTCGGCTATCAAAAATCACCCCCAACTACACTTTACAGCAACAAACTAAGCCCAATCACTTAAAATTACAAAAAAATGCTAAAAATCATAACAATCTATACCAGAATCACCTAAATTACTTCGGCTACCGTAAATCACCCCCAACTATCCCTTACCACAACAAACCAAACCATATCATCTTAAAATTACAAAAAAAGGTGTACAAATCATAACAAACTATGCCAGACTCACCTAAATTACTTCGGCTACTCTAAATCATCACCAACTAACCCTTACCACAACAAACTAAACCCAAGCACTTTTAAATTACAAAAAAATGCTACTAACCATAGCAAACTATGCCAAACTCACCTAAATTACTTCGGCTACCATAAATCATCACCAACTAACCCGTACCACAACAAACTAAACCCAATCACTTTTAAATTACATAAAAATGCTACTAACCATAGCAAACTATGCCAAACTCACCTAAATAACTTCGGCTATTAAAAATCACCCCCAACTACACTTTACAGCAACAAACTAAGCCCAATCACTTTAAAATTACAAAAAAATGCTAAAAATCATAACAAACTATACCAGAATCACCTAAATTACTTCGGCTACCGTAAATCACCCCCAACTATCCCTTACCACAACAAACCAAACCATATCATCTTAAAATTACAAAAAAAGGTGTAAAAATCATAACAAACTATGCCAGACTCACCAAAATTACTTCGGCTACTCTAAATCATCACCAACTAACCCTTACTACAACAAACTAAACATAATCACTTTTAAATTACAAAAAAATGCTACTAACCATAGCAAACTATGCCAAACTCACCTAAATTATTTCGGCTACCATAAATCATCACCAACTAACCCTTACCACAACAAACTAAACCCAATCAATTTTAAATTACAAAAAAATGCTACTAACCATAGCAAACTATGCCAAACTCTCCTAAATTACTTCGGCTGTCAAAAATCACCTCCAACTACACTTTACAGCAACAAACTAAGCCCAATCACTTTAAAATTACAAAAAAATGCTAAAGATCATAACAAACTATACCAGAATCACCTAAATTACTTCGGCTACCGTAAATCGCCCCCAACTATCCCTTACCACAACAAACCAAACCATATATTCTTAAAATTCCAAAAAAAGGTGTACAAATCATAACAAACTATGCCAGACTCACCTAAATTACTTCGGCTACTCTAAATCATCACCAACTAACCCTTACCAAAACAAACTAAACCCAATCACTTTTAAATTACAAAAAAATGCTACTAACCATAGCAAACTATGCCAAATTCACCTAAATTACTTCGGCTACCATAAATCATCACCAACTAACCCTTACCACAACAAAATAAACCCAATCACTTTTAAATTAAAAAAAATGCTACTAACCATAGCAAACTATGCCAAACTCACCTAAATTACTTCGGTTATCAAAAATCACCCCCAACAACACTTTACAGCAACAAACTAAGCCCAATCACTTTAAAATTACAAAAAAATGCTAAAAATCATAACAAACTATACCAGAATCACCTAAATTACTTCGGCTACCGTAAATCACCCCCAACCATCCCTTACCACAACAAACCAAACCATATCATCTTAAAATAAAAAAAAAGGTGTACAAATCATAACAAACTATGCCAGACTCACCTAAATTACTTCGGCTACTCTAAATCATCACCAACTAACCCTTACCACAACAAACTAAACCCAATCACTATTAAATTACAAAAAAATGCTACTAACCATAGCAAACTATGCCAAACACACCTAAATTACTTCGGCTACCATAAATCATCACCAACTAACCCTTAACACAACAAACTAAACCCAATCACTTTTAAATTACAAAAAAATGCTACTAACCATAGCAAACTATGCCAAACTCACCTAAATTACTTCGGCTATCAAAAATCACCCCCAACTACACTTTACAGCAACAAACTAAGCCCAATCACTTAAAATTACAAAAAAATGCTAAAAATCATAACAATCTATACCAGAATCACCTAAATTACTTCGGCTACCGTAAATCACCCCCAACTATCCCTTACCACAACAAACCAAACCATATCATCTTAAAATTACAAAAAAAGGTGTACAAATCATAACAAACTATGCCAGACTCACCTAAATTACTTCGGCTACTCTAAATCATCACCAACTAACCCTTACCACAACAAACTAAACCCAAGCACTTTTAAATTACAAAAAAATGCTACTAACCATAGCAAACTATGCCAAACTCACCTAAATTACTTCGGCTACCATAAATCATCACCAACTAACCCGTACCACAACAAACTAAACCCAATCAATTTTAAATTACATAAAAATGCTACTAACCATAGCAAACTATGCCAAACTCACCTAAATAACTTCGGCTATTAAAAATTACCCCCAACTACACTTTACAGCAACAAACTAAGCCCAATCACTTTAAAATTACAAAAAAATGCTAAAAATCATAACAAACTATACCAGAATCACCTAAATTACTTCGGCTACCGTAAATCACCCCCAACTATCCCTTACCACAACAAACCAAACCATATCATCTTAAAATTACAAAAAAAGGTGTAAAAATCATAACAAACTATGCCAGACTCACCTAAATTACTTCGGCTACTCTAAATCATCACCAACTAACCCTTACTACAACAAACTAAACATAATCACTTTTAAATTACAAAAAAATGCTACTAACCATAGCAAACTATGCCAAACTCACCTAAATTATTTCGGCTACCATAAATCATCACCAACTAACCCTTACCACAACAAACTAAACCCAATCAATTTTAAATTACAAAAAAATGCTACTAACCATAGCAAACTATGCCAAACTCACCTAAATTACTTCGGCTGTCAAAAATCACCTCCAACTACACTTTACAGCAACAAACTAAGCCCAATCACTTTAAAATTACAAAAAAATGCTAAAAATCATAACAAACTATACCAGAATCACCTAAATTACTTCGGCTACCGTAAATCACCCCCAACTATCCCTTACCACAACAAACCAAACCATATCATCTTAAAATTACAAAAAAAGGTGTACAATTCATAACAAATTATGCCAGACTCACCTAAATTACTTCGGCTACATTAAATCATCACCCACTAACCCTTACCACAACAAACTAAACCCAATCACTTTTAAATTACAAAAAAATGCTACTAACCATAGCAAACTATGCCAAACTCACCTAAGTTTCTTTGGCTATCAAAAATCACCCCCAACTACACTTTACAGCAACAAACTAAGCCCAATCACTTTAAAATTACAAAAAATGCTAAAAATCATAACAAACTATACCAGAATCACCTAAATTACTTCGGCTACCGTAAATCACCCCCAACTATCCCTTACCACAACAAACCAAACCATATCATCTTAAAATTACAAAAAAAGGTGTACAAATCATAACAAACTATGCCAGACTCACCTAAATTACTTCGGCCACTCTAAATCATCACCAACTAACCCTTACCACAACAAACTAAACCCAATCACTTTTAAATTACAAAAAAATGCTACTAACCATAGCAAACTATGCCAAACTCACCTAAATTACTTCGGCTATCAAAAATCACCCCCAACTACACTTTACAGCAACAAACTAAGCCCAATTACTTAAAATTACAAAAAAATGTTAAAAATCATAACAAACTATACCAGAATCACCTAAATTACTTCGGCTACCGTAAATCACCCCCAACTATCCCTTACCACAACAAACCAAACCATATCATCTTAAAATTACAAAAAAAGGTGTACAAATCATAACAAATTATGCCAGACTCACCTAAATTACTTCGGCTACATTAAATCATCACCCACTAACCCTTACCACAACAAACTAAACCCAATCACTTTTAAATTACAAAAAAATGCTACTAACCATAGCAAACTATGCCAAACTCACCTAAATTACTTCGGCTACCATAAATCATCGCCAACTAACCCTTACCACAACAAACTAAACCCAATCACTTTTAAATTACAAAAAAATGCTACTAACCATAGCAAACTATGCCAAACTCACCTAAATTACTTCGGCTATCAAAAATCACCCCCAAATACACTTTACAGCAACAAACTAAGCCTAATCACTTTAAAATTACAAAAAAATGCTTAAAATCATAACAAATTATACCAGAATCACCTAAATTACTTCGGCTACCGTAAATCACCCCCAACTATCCCTTACCACAACAAACCAAACCATATCATCTTAAAATTACAAAAAAAGGTGTACAAATCATAACAAATTATGCCAGACTCACCTAAATTACTTCGGCTACATTAAATCATCACCCACTAACCCTTACCACAACAAACTAAACCCAATCACTTTTAAATTACAAAAAAATGCTACTAACCATAGCAAACTATGCCAAACTCACCTAAATTACTTCGGCTACCATAAATCATCGCCAACTAACCCTTACCACAACAAACTAAACCCAATCACTTTTAAATTACAAAAAAATGCTACTAACCATAGCAAACTATGCCAAACTCACCTAAATTACTTCGGCTATCAAAAATCACCCCCAAATACACTTTACAGCAACAAACTAAGCCTAATCACTTTAAAATTACAAAAAAATGCTTAAAATCATAACAAATTATACCAGAATCACCTAAATTACTTCGGCTACCGTAAATCACCCCCAACTATCCCTTACCACAACAAACCAAACCATATCATCTTAAAATTACAAAAAAAGGTGTACAAATCATAACAAATTATGCCAGACTCACCTAAATTACTTCGGCTACTCTAAATCATCACCAACTAACCCTTACCACAACAAACTAAACCCAATCACTTTTAAATTACAAAAAAATGCTACTAACCATAGCAAACTATGCCAAACTTACCTAAATTACTTCGGCTATCAAAAATCACCCCCAACTACACTTTACAGCAACAAACTAAGCCCAATCACTTAAAATTACAAAAAAATGCTAAAAATCATAACAATCTATACCAGAATCACCTAAATTACTTCGGCTACCGTAAATCACCCCCAACTATCCCTTACCACAACAAACCAAACCATATCATCTTAAAATTACAAAAAAAGGTGTACAAATCATAACAAATTATGCCAGACTCACCTAAATTACTTCGGCTACTTTAAATCATCACCCACTAACCCTTACCACAACAAACTAAACCCAATCACTTTTAAATTACAAAAAAATGCTACTAACCATAGCAAACTATGCCAAACTCACCTAAATTACTTCGGCTACCATAAATCATCGCCAACTAACCCTTACCACAACAAACTAAACCCAATCACTTTTAAATTACAAAAAATGCTACTAACCATAGCAAACTATGCCAAACTCACCTAAATTACTTCGGCTATCAAAAATCACCCCCAAATACACTTTACAGCAACAAACTAAGCCTAATCACTTTAAAATTACAAAAAAATGCTTAAAATCATAACAAATTATACCAGAATCACCTAAATTACTTCGGCTACCGTAAATCACCCCCAACTATCCCTTACCACAACAAACCAAACCATATCATCTTAAAATTACAAAAAAAGGTGTACAAATCATAACAAACTATGCCAGACTCACCTAAATTACTTCGGCTACTCTAAATCATCACCAACTAACCCTTACCACAACAAACTAAACCCAAGCACTTTTAAATTACAAAAAAATGCTACTAACCATAGCAAACTATGCCAAACTCACCTAAATTACTTCGGCTACCATAAATCATCACCAACTAACCCGTACCACAACAAACTAAACCCAATCACTTTTAAATTACATAAAAATGCTACTAACCATAGCAAACTATGCCAAACTCACTTAAATAACTTCGGCTATTAAAAATCACCCCCAACTACACTTTACAGCAACAAACTAAGCCCAATCACTTTAAAATTACAAAAAAATGCTTAAAATCATAACAAATTATACCAGAATCACCTAAATTACTTCGGCTACCGTAAATCACTCCCAACTATCCCTTACCACAACAAACCAAACCATATCATCTTAAAATTACAAAAAAAGGTGTACAAATCATAACAAATTATGCCAGACTCAACTAAATTACTTCGGCTACTCTAAATCATCACCAACTAACCCTTACCACAACAAACTAAACCCAATCACTTTTAAATTACAAAAAAATGCTACTAACCATAGCAAACTATGCCAAACTTACCTAAATTACTTCGGCTATCAAAAATTACCCCCAACTACACTTTACAACAACAAACTAAGCCCAATCACTTTAAAATTACAAAAAAATGCTAAAAATCATAACAAACTATACCAGTATCACCTAAATTACTTCGGCTACCGTAAATCACCCCCAACCATCCCTTACCACAACAAACCAAACCATATCATCTTAAAATTAAAAAAAAAGGTGTACAAATCATAACAAACTATGCCAGACTCACCTAAATTACTTCGGCTACTCTAAATCATCACCAACTAACCCTTACCACAACAAACTAAACCCAATCACTATTAAATTACAAAAAAATGCTACTAACCATAGCAAACTATGCCAAACTCACCTAAATTACTTGGGCTACCATAAGTCATCACGAACTAACCCTTACCACAACAAACTAAACCCAATCACTTTTAAATTACAAAAAAATGCTACTAACCATAGCAAACTACGCCAAACTCACCTAAATTACTTCGGCTATCAAAAATCACCCCCAACTACACTTTACAGCAACAAACTAAGCCCAATCACTTTAAAATTACAAAAAAATGCTAAAAAACATAACAAACTATACCAGAATCACCTAAATTACTTCGGCTACCGTAAATCACCCCCAACTATCCCTTACCACAACAAACCAAACCATATCATCTTAAAATTACAAAAAAAGGTGTACAAATCATAACAGACTATGCCAGACTCACCTAAATTACTTCGGCTACTCTAAATCATCACCAACTAACCCTTACCACAACAAACTAAACCCAATCACTTTTAAATTACAAAAAAATGCTACTAACCGTAGCAAACTATGCCAAACTCACCTAAATTACTTCGGCTACCATAAATCATCACCAACTAACCCTTACCACAACAAACTAAACCCAATCAATTTTAAATTATAAAAAAATGCTACTAACCACAGCAAACTATGCCAAACTCACCTAAATTACTTCGGCTATCAAAAATTACCCCCAACTACACTTTACAGCAACAAACTAAGCCCAATCACTTTAAAATTACAAAAAAATGCTAAAAATCATAACAAACTGTACCAGAATCACCTAAATTACTTCGGCTACCGTAAATCACCCCCAACTATCCCTTACCACAACAAACCAAACCATATCATCTTAAAATTACAAAAAAAGGTGTACAAATCATAACAAATTATGCCAGACTTACCTAAATTACTTCGGCTACTCTAAATCATCACCCACTAACCCTTACCACAACAAACTAAACCCAATCACTTTTAAATTTCAAAAAAATGCTACTAACCATATCAAACTATGCCAAACGCACCTAAATTACTTCGGCTATCAAAAATCACCCCCAACTACACTTTACAGCAACAAACTAAGCCCAATCACTTTAAAATTACAAAAAAATGCTAAAAATCATAACAAACTGTACCAGAATCACCTAAATTACTTCGGCTACCGTAAATCACCCCCAACTATCCCTTACCACAACAAACCAAACCATATCATCTTAAAATTACAAAAAAAGGTGTACAAATCATAACAAACTATGCCAGACTCACCTAAATTACTTCGGCTACTCTAAATCTTCACGAAATAACCCTTACCACAACAAACTAAACCCAATCACTTTTAAATTACAAAAAAATGCTACTAACCATAGCAAACTATGCCAAACTCAACTAAATTACTTCGGCTACCATAAATCATCACCAACTAACCCTTACCACAACAAACTAAACCCAATGACTTTTAAATTACAAAAAAATGCTACTAACCATAGCAAACTATGCCAAACTCACCTAAATTACTTCGGCTGTCAAAAATCACCTCCAACTACACTTTACAGCAACAAACTAAGCCCAATCACTTTAAAATTACAAAAAAATGCTAAAAATCATAACAAACTATACCAGAATCACCTAAATTACTTCGGCTACCGTAAATCGCCCCCAACTATCCCTTACCACAACAAACCAAACCATATATTCTTAAAATTTTAAAAAAAGGTGTACAAATCATAACAAACTATGCCAGACTCACCTAAATTAATTCGGCTACAATAAATCATCACCAACTAACCCTTACCACAACAAACTAAACCCAATCACTTTTAAATTTCAAAAAAATGCTACTAACCTTATCAAACTATGCCAAACGCACCTAAATTACTTCGGCTATCAAAAATCACCCCCAACTACACTTTACAGCAACAAACTAAGCCCAATCACTTTAAAATTACAAAAAAATGCTAAAAATCATAACAAACTATACCAGAATCACCTAAATTACTTCGGCTACCGTAAATCGCCCCCAACTATCCCTTACCACAACAAACCAAACCATATATTCTTAAAATTTTAAAAAAAGGTGTACAAATCATAACAAACTATGCCAGACTCACCTAAATTAATTCGGCTACAATAAATCATCACCAACTAACCCTTACCACAACAAACTAAACCCAATCACTTTTAAATTTCAAAAAAATGCTACTAACCATAGCAAACTATGCCAAACTCACCTAAATTATTTCGGCTACCATAAATCATCACCAACTAACCCTTACCACAACAAACTAAACCCAATCAATTTTAAATTACAAAAAAATGCTACTAACCATAGCAAACTATGCCAAACTCTCCTAAATTACTTCGGCTGTCAAAAATCACCTCCAACTACACTTTACAGCAACAAACTAAGCCCAATCACTTTAAAATTACAAAAAAATGCTAAAAATCATAACAAACTATACCAGAATCACCTAAATTACTTCGGCTACCGTAAATCGCCCCCAACTATCCCTTACCACAACAAACCAAACCATATATTCTTAAAATTCCAAAAAAAGTTGTACAAATCATAACAAACTATGCCAGACTCACCTAAATTACTTCGGCTACTCTAAATCATCACCAACTAACCCTTACCAAAACAAACTAAACCCAATCACTTTTAAATTACAAAAAAATGCTAAAAATCATAACAAACTATACCAGAATCACCTAAATTACTTCGGCTACCGTAAATCCCCCCAACTATCCCTTACCACAACAAACCAAGCCATATCATCTTAAAATTACAAAAAAAGGTGTAAAAATCATAACAAACTATGCCAGACTCACCTAAATTACTTCGGCTACTCTAAATCATCACCAACTAACCCTTACTACAACAAACTAAACATAATCACTTTTAAATTACAAAAAAATGCTACTAACCATAGCAAACTATGCCAAACTCACCTAAATTATTTCGGCTACCATAAATCATCACCAACTAACCCTTACCACAACAAACTAAACCCAATCAATTTTAAATTACAAAAAAATGCTACTAACCATAGCAAACTATGCCAAACTCTCCTAAATTACTTCGGCTGTCAAAAATCACCTCCAACTACACTTTACAGCAACAAACTAAGCCCAATCACTTTAAAATTACAAAAAAATGCTAAAAATCATAACAAACTATACCAGAATCACCTAAATTACTTCGGCTACCGTAAATCGCCCCCAACTATCCCTTACCACAACAAACCAAACCATATATTCTTAAAATTCCAAAAAAAGGTGTACAAATCATAACAAACTATGCCAGACTCACCTAAATTACTTCGGCTACTCTAAATCATCACCAACTAACCCTTACCAAAACAAACTAAACCCAATCACTTTTAAATTACAAAAAAATGCTACTAACCATAGCAAACTATGCCAAATTCACCTAAATTACTTCGGCTACCATAAATCATCACCAACTAACCCTTACCACAACAAAATAAACCCAATCACTTTTAAATTAAAAAAAATGCTACTAACCATAGCAAACTATGCCAAACTCACCTAAATTACTTCGGCTATCAAAAATCACCCCCAACAACACTTTACAGCAACAAACTAAGCCCAATCACTTTAAAATTACAAAAAAATGCTAAAAATCATAACAAACTATACCAGAATCACCTAAATTACTTCGGCTACCGTAAATCACCCCCAACCATCCCTTACCACAACAAACCAAACCATATCATCTTAAAATTAAAAAAAAGGTGTACAAATCATAACAAACTATGCCAGACTCACCTAAATTACTTCGGCTACTCTAAATCATCACCAACTAACTCTTACCACAACAAACTAAACCCAATCACTATTAAATTACAAAAAAATGCTACTAACCATAGCAAACTATGCCAAACACACCTAAATTACTTCGGCTACCATAAATCATCACCAACTAACCCTTACCACAACAAACTAAACCCAATCACTTTTAAATTACAAAAAAATGCTACTAACCATAGCAAACTATGCCAAACTCACCTAAATTACTTCGGCTATCAAAAATCACCCCCAACTACACTTTACAGCAACAAACTAAGCCCAATCACTTAAAATTACAAAAAAATGCTAAAAATCATAACAATCTATACCAGAATCACCTAAATTACTTCGGCTACCGTAAATCACCCCCAACTATCCCTTACCACAACAAACCAAACCATATCATCTTAAAATTACAAAAAAAGGTGTACAAATCATAACAAACTATGCCAGACTCACCTAAATTACTTCGGCTACTCTAAATCATCACCAACTAACCCTTACCACAACAAACTAAACCCAAGCTCTTTTAAATTACAAAAAAATGCTACTAACCGTAGCAAACTATGCCAAACTCACCTAAATTACTTCGGCTACCATAAATCATCACCAACTAACCCGTACCACAACAAACTAAACCCAATCAATTTTAAATTACATAAAAATGCTACTAACCATAGCAAACTATGCCAAACTCACCTAAATAACTTCGGCTATTAAAAATCACCCCCAACTACACTTTACAGCAACAAACTAAGCCCAATCACTTTAAAATTACAAAAAAATGCTAAAAATCATAACAAACTATACCAGAATCACCTAAATTACTTCGGCTACCGTAAATCACCCCCAACTATCCCTTACCACAACAAACCAAACCATATCATCTTAAAATTACAAAAAAAGGTGTAAAAATCATAACAAACTATGCCAGACTCACCTAAATTACTTCGGCTACTCTAAATCATCACCAACTAACCCTTACTACAACAAACTAAACATAATCACTTTTAAATTACAAAAAAATGCTACTAACCATAGCAAACTATGCCAAACTCACCTAAATTATTTCGGCTACCATAAATCATCACCAACTAACCCTTACCACAACAAACTAAACCCAATCAATTTTAAATTACAAAAAAATGCTACTAACCATAGCAAACTATGCCAAACTCACCTAAATTACTTCGGCTGTCAAAAATCACCTCCAACTACACTTTACAGCAACAAACTAAGCCCAATCACTTTAAAATTACAAAAAAATGCTACTAACCATAGCAAACTATGCCAAACTCACCTAAATTACTTCGGCTGTCAAAAATCACCTCCAACTACACTTTACAGCAACAAACTAAGCCCAATCACTTTAAAATTACAAAAAAATTCTAAAAATCATAACAAACTATACCAGAAACACCTAAATTACTTCGGCTACCGTAAATCGCCCCCAACTATCCCTTACCACAACAAACCAAACCATATATTCTTAAAATTTTAAAAAAAGGTGTACAAATCATAACAAACTATGCCAGACTCACCTAAATTACTTCGGCTACTCTAAATCATCACCAACTAACCCTTACCAAAACAAACTAAACCCAATCACTTTTAAATTACAAAAAAATGCTAAAAATCATAACAAACTATACCAGAATCACCTAAATTACTTCGGCTACCGTAAATCCCCCCAACTATCCCTTACCACAACAAACCAAACCATATCATCTTAAAATTACAAAAAAAGGTGTAAAAATCATAACAAACTATGCCAGACTCACCTAAATTACTTCGGCTACTCTAAATCATCACCAACTAACCCTTACTACAACAAACTAAACATAATCACTTTTAAATTACAAAAAAATGCTACTAACCATAGCAAACTATGCCAAACTCACCTAAATTATTTCGGCTACCATAAATCATCACCAACTAACCCTTACCACAACAAACTAAACCCAATCAATTTTAAATTACAAAAAAATGATACTAACCATAGCAAACTATGCCAAACTCTCCTAAATTACTTCGGCTGTCAAAAATCACCTCCAACTACACTTTACAGCAACAAACTAAGCCCAATCACTTTAAAATTACAAAAAAATGCTAAAAATCATAACAAACTATACCAGAATCACCTAAATTACTTCGGCTACCGTAAATCGCCCCCAACTATCCCTTACCACAACAAACCAAACCATATATTCTTAAAATTCCAAAAAAAGGTGTACAAATCATAACAAACTATGCCAGACTCACCTAAATTACTTCGGCTACTCTAAATCATCACCAACTAACCCTTACCAAAACAAACTAAACCCAATCAATTTTAAATTACAAAAAAATGCTACTAACCATAGCAAACTATGCCAAATTCACCTAAATTACTTCGGCTACCATAAATCATCACCAACTAACCCTTACCACAACAAAATAAACCCAATCACTTTTAAATTAAAAAAAATGCTACTAACCATAGCAAACTATGCCAAACTCACCTAAATTACTTCGGCTATCAAAAATCACCCCCAACAACACTTTACAGCAACAAACTTAGCCCAATCACTTTAAAATTACAAAAAAATGCTAAAAATCATAACAAACTATACCAGAATCACCTAAATTACTTCGGCTACCGTAAATCACCCCCAACCATCCCTTACCACAACAAACCAAACCATATCATCTTAAAATTAAAAAAAAGGTGTACAAATCATAACAAACTATGCCAGACTCACCTAAATTACTTCGGCTACTCTAAATCATCACCAACTAACTCTTACCACAACAAACTAAACCCAATCACTATTAAATTACAAAAAAATGCTACTAACCATAGCAAACTATGCCAAACACACCTAAATTACTTCGGCTACCATAAATCATCACCAACTAACCCTTACCACAACAAACTAAACCCAATCACTTTTAAATTACAAAAAAATGCTACTAACCATAGCAAACTATGCCAAACTCACCTAAATTACTTCGGCTATCAAAAATCACCCCCAACTACACTTTACAGCAACAAACTAAGCCCAATCACTTAAAATTACAAAAAAATGCTAAAAATCATAACAATCTATACCAGAATCACCTAAATTACTTCGGCTACCGTAAATCACCCCCAACTATCCCTTACCACAACAAACCAAACCATATCATCTTAAAATTACAAAAAAAGGTGTACAAATCATAACAAACTATGCCAGACTCACCTAAATTACTTCGGCTACTCTAAATCATCACCAACTAACCCTTACCACAACAAACTAAACCCAAGCTCTTTTAAATTACAAAAAAATGCTACTAACCATAGCAAACTATGCCAAACTCACCTAAATTACTTCGGCTACCATAAATCATCACCAACTAACCCGTACCACAACAAACTAAACCCAATCAATTTTAAATTACATAAAAATGCTACTAACCATAGCAAACTATGCCAAACTCACCTAAATAACTTCGGCTATTAAAAATCACCCCCAACTACACTTTACAGCAACAAACTAAGCCCAATCACTTTAAAATTACAAAAAAATGCTAAAAATCATAACAAACTATACCAGAATCACCTAAATTACTTCGGCTACCGTAAATCACCCCCAACTATCCCTTACCACAACAAACCAAACCATATCATCTTAAAATTACAAAAAAAGGTGTAAAAATCATAACAAACTATGCCAGACTCACCTAAATTACTTCGGCTACTCTAAATCATCACCAACTAACCCTTACTACAACAAACTAAACCTAATCACTTTTAAATTACAAAAAAATGCTACTAACCATAGCAAACTATGCCAAACTCACCTAAATTATTTCGGCTACCATAAATCATCACCAACTAACCCTTACCACAACAAACTAAACCCAATCAATTTTAAATTACATAAAAATGCTACTAACCATAGCAAACTATGCCAAACTCACCTAAATTACTTCGGCTGTCAAAAATCACCTCCAACTACACTTTACAGCAACAAACTAAGCCCAATCACTTTAAAATTACAAAAAAATGCTAAAAATCATAACAAACTATACCAGAATCACCTAAATTACTTCGGCTACCGTAAATCACCCCCAACTATCCCTTACCACAACAAACCAAACCATATCATCTTAAAATTACAAAAAAAGGTGTACAAATCATAACAAACTATGCCAGACTCACCTAAATTACTTCGGCTACTCTAAATCATCACCAACTAACCCTTACCACAACAAACTAAACCCAATCACTTTTAAATTACAAAAAAATGCTACTAACCATAGCAAACTATGCCAAACTCACCTAAATTACTTCGGCTATCAAAAATCACCCCCAACTACACTTTACAGCAACAAACTAAGCCCAATTACTTAAAATTACAAAAAAATGTTAAAAATCATAACAAACTATACCAGAATCACCTAAATTACTTCGGCTACCGTAAATCACCCCCAACTATCCCTTACCACAACAAACCAAACCATATCATCTTAAAATTACAAAAAAAGGTGTACAAATCATAACAAATTATGCCAGACTCACCTAAATTACTTCGGCTACATTAAATCATCACCCACTAACCCTTACCACAACAAACTAAACCCAATCACTTTTAAATTACAAAAAAATGCTACTAACCATAGCAAACTATGCCAAACTCACCTAAATTACTTCGGCTACCATAAATCATCGCCAACTAACCCTTACCACAACAAACTAAACCCAATCACTTTTAAATTACAAAAAAATGCTACTAACCATAGCAAACTATGCCAAACTCACCTAAATTACTTCGGCTATCAAAAATCACCCCCAAATACACTTTACAGCAACAAACTAAGCCTAATCACTTTAAAATTACAAAAAAATGCTTAAAATCATAACAAATTATACCAGAATCACCTAAATTACTTCGGCTACCGTAAATCACCCCCAACTATCCCTTACCACAACAAACCAAACCATATCATCATAAAATTACAAAAAAAGGTGTACAAATCATAACAAATTATGCCAGACTCACCTAAATTACTTCGGCTACATTAAATCATCACCCACTAACCCTTACCACAACAAACTAAACCCAATCACTTTTAAATTACAAAAAAATGCTACTAACCATAGCAAACTATGCCAAACTCACCTAAATTACTTCGGCTACCATAAATCATCGCCAACTAACCCTTACCACAACAAACTAAACCCAATCACTTTTAAATTACAAAAAAATGCTACTAACCATAGCAAACTATGCCAAACTCACCTAAATTACTTCGGCTATCAAAAATCACCCCCAAATACACTTTACAGCAACAAACTAAGCCTAATCACTTTAAAATTACAAAAAAATGCTTAAAATCATAACAAATTATACCAGAATCACCTAAATTACTTCGGCTACCGTAAATCACCCCCAACTATCCCTTACCACAACAAACCAAACCATATCATCTTAAAATTACAAAAAAAGGTGTACAAATCATAACAAATTATGCCAGACTCACCTAAATTACTTCGGCTACTCTAAATCATCACCAACTAACCCTTACCACAACAAACTAAACCCAATCACTTTTAAATTACAAAAAAATGCTACTAACCATAGCAAACTATGCCAAACTTACCTAAATTACTTCGGCTATCAAAAATCACCCCCAACTACACTTTACAGCAACAAACTAAGCCCAATCACTTAAAATTACAAAAAAATGCTAAAAATCATAACAATCTATACCAGAATCACCTAAATTACTTCGGCTACCGTAAATCACCCCCAACTATCCCTTACCACAACAAACCAAACCATATCATCTTAAAATTACAAAAAAAGGTGTACAAATCATAACAAACTATGCCAGACTCACCTAAATTACTTCGGCTACTCTAAATCATCACCAACTAACCCTTACCACAACAAACTAAACCCAAGCACTTTTAAATTACAAAAAAATGCTACTAACCATAGCAAACTATGCCAAACTCACCTAAATTACTTCGGCTACCATAAATCATCACCAACTAACCCGTACCACAACAAACTAAACCCAATCACTTTTAAATTACATAAAAATGCTACTAACCATAGCAAACTATGCCAAACTCACCTAAATAACTTCGGCTATTAAAAATCACCCCCAACTACACTTTACAGCAACAAACTAAGCCCAATCACTTTAAAATTACAAAAAAATGCTAAAAATCATAACAAACTATACCAGAATCACCTAAATTACTTCGGCTACCGTAAATCACCCCCAACTATCCCTTACCACAACAAACCAAACCATATCATCTTAAAATTACAAAAAAAGGTGTAAAAATCATAACAAACTATGCCAGACTCACCTAAATTACTTCGGCTACTCTAAATCATCACCAACTAACCCTTACTACAACAAACTAAACATAATCACTTTTAAATTACAAAAAAATGCTACTAACCATAGCAAACTATGCCAAACTCACCTAAATTATTTCGGCTACCATAAATCATCACCAACTAACCCTTACCACAACAAACTAAACCCAATCAATTTTAAATTACAAAAAAATGCTACTAACCATAGCAAACTATGCCAAACTCACCTAAATTACTTCGGCTGTCAAAAATCACCTCCAACTACACTTTACAGCAACAAACTAAGCCCAATCACTTTAAAATTACAAAAAAATGCTAAAAATCTTAACAAACTATACCAGAATCACCTAAATTACTTCGGCTACCGTAAATCACCCCCAACTATCCCTTACCACAACAAACCAAACCATATCATCTTAAAATTACAAAAAAAGGTGTACAAATCATAACAAATTATGCCAGACTCACCTAAATTACTTCGGCTACTTTAAATCATCACCCACTAACCCTTACCACAACAAACTAAACCCAATCACTTTTAAATTACAAAAAAATGCTACTAAACATAGCAAACTATGCCAAACTCACCTAAATTACTTCGGCTACCATAAATCATCGCCAACTAACCCTTACCACAACAAACTAAACCCAATCACTTTTAAATTACAAAAAATGCTACTAACCATAGCAAACTATGCCAAACTCACCTAAATTACTTCGGCTATCAAAAATCACCCCCAAATACACTTTACAGCAACAAACTAAGCCTAATCACTTAAAATTACAAAAAAATGCTTAAAATCATAACAAATTATACCAGAATCACCTAAATTACTTCGGCTACCGTAAATCACCCCCAACTATCCCTTACCACAACAAACCAAACCATATCATCTTAAAATTACAAAAAAAGGTGTACAAATCATAACAAATTATGCCAGACTTACCTAAATTACTTCGGCTACTCTAAATCATCACCCACTAACCCTTACCACAACAAACTAAACCCAATCACTTTTAAATTTCAAAAAAATGCTACTAACCATATCAAACTATGCCAAACGCACCTAAATTACTTCGGCTATCAAAAATCACCCCCAACTACACTTTACAGCAACAAACTAAGCCCAATCACTTTAAAATTACAAAAAAATGCTAAAAATCATAACAAACTGTACCAGAATCACCTAAATTACTTCGGCTACCGTAAATCACCCCCAACTATCCCTTACCACAACAAACCAAACCATATCATCTTAAAATTACAAAAAAAGGTGTACAAATCATAACAAACTATGCCAGACTCACCTAAATTACTTCGGCTACTCTAAATCTTCACGAAATAACCCTTACCACAACAAACTAAACCCAATCACTTTTAAATTACAAAAAAATGCTACTAACCATAGCAAACTATGCCAAACTCAACTAAATTACTTCGGCTACCATAAATCATCACCAACTAACCCTTACCACAACAAACTAAACCCAATGACTTTTAAATTACAAAAAAATGCTACTAACCATAGCAAACTATGCCAAACTCACCTAAATTACTTCGGCTGTCAAAAATCACCTCCAACTACACTTTACAGCAACAAACTAAGCCCATTCACTTTAAAATTACAAAAAAATGCTAAAAATCATAACAAACTATACCAGAATCACCTAAATTACTTCGGCTACCGTAAATCGCCCCCAACTATCCCTTACCACAACAAACCAAACCATATATTCTTAAAATTTTAAAAAAAGGTGTACAAATCATAACAAACTATGCCAGACTCACCTAAATTAATTCGGCTACAATAAATCATCACCAACTAACCCTTACCACAACAAACTAAACCCAATCACTTTTAAATTTCAAAAAAATGCTACTAACCTTATCAAACTATGCCAAACGCACCTAAATTACTTCGGCTATCAAAAATCACCCCCAACTACACTTTACAGCAACAAACTAAGCCCAATCACTTTAAAATTACAAAAAAATGCTAAAAATCATAACAAACTATACCAGAATCACCTAAATTACTTCGGCTACCGTAAATCGCCCCCAACTATCCCTTACCACAACAAACCAAACCATATATTCTTAAAATTTTAAAAAAAGGTGTACAAATCATAACAAACTATGCCAGACTCACCTAAATTAATTCGGCTACAATAAATCATCACCAACTAACCCTTACCACAACAAACTAAACCCAATCACTTTTAAATTTCAAAAAAATGCTACTAACCTTATCAAACTATGCCAAACGCACCTAAATTACTTCGGCTATCAAAAATCACCCCCAACTACACTTTACAGCAACAAACTAAGCCCAATTACTTTAAAATTACAAAAAAATGCTAAAAATCATAACAAACTATACCAGAATCACCTAAATTACTTCGGCTACCGTAAATCGCCCCCAACTATCCCTTACCACAACAAACCAAACCATATCATCTTAAAATTACAAAAAAAGGTGTACAAATCATAACAAATTATGCCAGACTCACCTAAATTACTTCGGCTACTTTAAATCATCACCCACTAAACCTTACCACAACAAACTAAACCCAATCACTTTTAAATTACAAAAAAATGCTACTAACCATAGCAAACTTTGCCAAACTCACCTAAATTACTTCGGCTACCATAAATCATCGCCAACTAACCCTTACCACAACAAACTAAACCCAATCACTTTTAAATTACAAAAAATGCTACTAACCATAGCAAACTATGCCAAACTCACCTAAATTACTTCGGCTATCAAAAATCACCCCCAAATACACTTTACAGCAACAAACTAAGCCTAATCACTTTAAAATTACAAAAAAATGCTTAAAATCATAACAAATTATACCAGAATCACCTAAATTACTTCGGCTACCGTAAATCACCCCCAACTATCCCTTACCACAACAAACCAAACCATATCATCTTAAAATTACAAAAAAAGGTGTACAAATCATAACAAATTATGCCAGACTCACCTAAATTACTTCGGCTACTCTAAATCATCACCAACTAACCCTTACCACAACCAACTAAACCCAATCACTTTTAAATTACAAAAAAATGCTACTAACCATAGCAAACTATGCCAAACTTACCTAAATTACTTCGGCTACCATAAATCATCGCCAACTAACCCTTACCACAACAAACTAAACCCAATCACTTTTAAATTACAAAAAATGCTACTAACCATAGCAAACTATGCCAAACTCACCTAAATTACTTCGGCTATCAAAAATCACCCCCAAATACACTTTACAGCAACAAACTAAGCCTAATCACTTTAAAATTACAAAAAAATGCTTAAAATCATAACAAATTATACCAGAATCACCTAAATTACTTCGGCTACCGTAAATCACCCCCAACTATCCCTTACCACAACAAACCAAACCATATCATCTTAAAATTACAAAAAAAGGTGTACAAATCATAACAAATTATGCCAGACTCACCTAAATTACTTCGGCTACTCTAAATCATCACCAACTAACCCTTACCACAACCAACTAAACCCAATCACTTTTAAATTACAAAAAAATGCTACTAACCATAGCAAACTATGCCAAACTTACCTAAATTACTTCGGCTATCAAAAATCACCCCAACTACACTTTACAGCAACAAACTAAGCCCAATCACTTTAAAATTACAAAAAAATGCTAAAAATCATAACAAACTATACCAGAATCACCTAAATTACTTCGCCTACTCTAAATCATCACCAACTAACCCTTACCACAACAAACTAAACCCAATCACTTTTAAATTACAAAAAAATGCTAATAACCATAGCAAACTATACCAAACTCACCTAAATTACTTCGGCTATCAAAAATCACCCCCAACTACACTTTACAACAACAAACTAAGCCCAATCACTTTAAAATTACAAAAAAATGCTAAAAATCATAACAAACTATACCAGTATCACCTAAATTACTTCGGCTACCGTAAATCACCCCCAACTAGCCCTTACCACAACAAACCAAACCATATCATCTTAAAATTACAAATAAAGGTGTACAAATCATAACAAACTATGCCAGACTCACCTAAATTACTTCGGCTACTCTAAATCATCACCAACTAACCCTTACCACAACAAACTAAACCCAATCACTTTTAAATTACAAAAAAATGCTACTAACCATAGCAAACTATGCCAAACTCACCTAAATTACTTCGGCTACCATAAATCATCACCAACTAACCCTTACCACAACAAAATAAACCCAATCACTTTTAAATTAAAAAAAATGCTACTAACCATAGCAAACTATGCCAAACTCACCTAAATTACTTCGGCTATCAAAAATCACCCCCAACTACACTTTACAGCAACAAACTAAGCCCAATCACTTTAAAATTACAAAAAAATGCTAAAAATCATAACAAACTATACCAGAATCACCTAAATTACTTCGGCTACCGTAAATCACCCCCAACTATCCCTTACCACAACAAACCAAACCATATCATCTTAAAATTAAAAAAAAAGGTGTACAAATCATAACAAACTATGCCAGACTCACCTAAATTACTTCGGCTACTCTAAATCATCACCAACTAACCCTTACCACAACAAACTAAACCCAATCATTTTAAATTACAAAAAAATGCTACTAACCATAGAAAACTATGCCAAACTCACCTAAATTACTTCGGCTATCAAAAATCACCCCCAACTACACTTTACAGCAACAAACTAAGCCCAATCACTTTAAGATTACAAAAAAATGCTAAAAATCATAACAAACTATACCAGAATCACCTAAATTACTTCGGCTACCGTAAATCACCCCCAACTATCCCTTACCACAACAAACCAAACCATATCATCTTAAAATTACAAAAAAAGGTGTACAAATCATAACAGATTATGCCAGACTCACCTAAATTACTTCGGCTACTCTAAATCATCACCAACTAACCCTTACCACAACAAACTAAACCCACTCACTTTTAAATTACAAAAAAATGCTACTAACCGTAGCAAACTATGCCAAACTCACCTAAATTACTTCGGCTACCATAAATCATCACCAACTAACCCTTACCACAACAAACTAAACCCAATCAATTTTAAATTACAAAAAAATGCTACTAACCACAGCAAACTATGCCAAACTCACCTAAATTACTTTGGCTATCAAAAATTACCCCCAACTACACTTTACAGCAACAAACTAAGCCCAATCACTTTAAAATTACAAAAAAATGCTAAAAATCATAACAAACTATACCAGAATCACCTAAATTACTTCGGCTACCGTAAATCACCCCCAACTATCCCTTACCACAACAAACCAAACCATATCATCTTAAAATTACAAATAAAGGTGTACAAATCATAACAAACTATGCCAGACTCACCTAAATTACTTCGGCTACTCTAAATCATCACCCACTAACCCTTGCCACAACAAACTAAACCCAATCACTTTTAAATTACAAAAAAATGCTACTAACCATAGCAAACTATGCCAAACTCACCTAAATTACTTCGGCTACCATAAATCATCACCAACTAACCCTTACCACAACAAACTAAACCCAATCACTTTTAAATTACAAAAAAATGCTAACCATAGCAAACTATGCCAAAATCACCTAAATTACTTCGGCTATCAAAAATCACCCCCAACTACACTTTACAGCAACAAACTAAGCCTAATCACTTTTAAATTACAAAAAAATGCTTAAAATCACAACAAACTATACCAGTATCACCTAAATTACTTCGGCTACCGTAAATCACCCCCAACTATCCCTTACCACAACAAACCAAACCATATCATCTTAAAATTACAAATAAAGGTGTACAAATCCTAACAAACTATGCCAGACTCACCTAAATTATTTCGGCTACTCTAAATCATCACCAACTAACCCTTACCACAACAAACTAAACCCAATCACTTTTAAATTACAAAAAAATGCTACTAACCATAGCAAACTATGCCAAACTCACCTAAATTACTTCGGCTACCATAAATCATCACCAACTAACCCTTACCACAACAAAAAAAACCCAATCACTTTTAAATTAAAAAAAATGCTACTAACCATAGCAAACTATGCCAAACTCACCTAAATTACTTCGGCTATCAAAAATCACCCCCAACAACACTTTACAGCAACAAACTAAGCCCAATCACTTTAAAATTACAAAAAAATGCTAAAAATCATAAGAAACTATACCAGAATCACCTAAATTACTTCGGCTACCGTAAATCAGCCCCAACTATCCCTTACCACAACAAACCAAACCATATCATCTTAAAATTACAAAAAAAGGTGTACAAATCATAACAAATTATGCCAGACTCACCTAAATTACTTCGGCTACTCTAAATCATCACCCACTAACCCTTACCACAACAAACTAAACCCAATCACTATTAAATTACAAAAAAATGCTACTAACCATAGCAAACTATGCCAAACTCACCTAAATTACTTCGGCTACCATAAGTCATCACGAACTAACCCTTACCACAACAAACTAAACCCAATCACTTTTAAATTACAAAAAAATGCTACTAACCATAGCAAACTATGCCAAACTTACCTAAATTACTTCGGCTATCAAAAATCACCCCAACTACACTTTACAGCAACAAACTAAGCCCAATCACTTTAAAATTACAAAAAAATGCTAAAAATCATAACAAACTATACCAGAATCACCTAAATTACTTCGGCTACCGTAAATCACCCCCAACTATCCCTTACCACAACAAACCAAACCATATCATCTTAAAATTACAAAAAAAGGTGTACAAATCATAACAAACTATGCCAGACTCACCTAAATTACTTCGGCTACTCTAAATCATCACCAACTAACCCTTACCACAACAAACTAAACCCAATCACTTTTAAATCACAAAAAAATGCTACTAACCATAGCAAACTATACCAAACTCACCTAAATTACTTCGGCTACCATAAGTCATCACGAACTAACCCTTACCACAACAAACTAAACCCAATCACATTTAAATTACAAAAAAATGCTACTAACCATAGCAAACTATGCCAAACTTACCTAAATTACTTCGACTATCAAAAATCACCCCAACTACACTTTACAGCAACAAACTAAGCCCAATCACTTTAAAATTACAAAAAAATGCTAAAAATCATAACAAACTATACCAGAATCACCTAAATTACTTCGGCTACCGTAAATCACCCCCAACTATCCCTTACCACAACAAACCAAACCATATCATCTTAAAATTACAAAAAAAGGTGTACAAATCATAACAAATTATGCCAGACTCACCTAAATTACTTCGGCTACTCTAAATCATCACCCACTAACCCTTACCACAACAAACTAAACCCAATCACTATTAAATTACAAAAAAATGCTACTAACCATAGCAAACTATGCCAAACTCACCTAAATTACTTCGGCTACCATAAGTCATCACGAACTAACCCTTACCACAACAAACTAAACCCAATCACTTTTAAATTACAAAAAAATGCTACTAACCATAGCAAACTATGCCAAACTTACCCAAATTACTTCGGCTATCAAAAATCACCCCAACTACACTTTACAGCAACAAACTAAGACCAATCACTTTAAAATTACAAAAAAATGCTAAAAATTATAACAAACTATACCAGAATCACCTAAATTACTTCGGCTACCGTAAATCACCCCCAACTATCCCTTACCACAACAAACCAAACCATATCATCTTAAAATTACAAAAAAAGGTGTACAAATCATAACAAACTATGCCAGACTCACCTAAATTACTTCGGCTACTCTAAATCATCACCAACTAACCCTTACCACAACAAACTAAACCCAATCACTTTTAAATTACAAAAAAATGCTACTAACCATAGCAAACTATACCAAACTCACCTAAATTACTTCGGCTACCATAAGTCATCACGAACTAACCCTTACCACAACAAACTAAACCCAATCACTTTTAAATTACAAAAAAATGCTACTAACCATAGCAAACTATGCCAAACTTACCTAAATTACTTCGGCTATCAAAAATCACCCCAACTACACTTTACAGCAACAAACTAAGCCCAATCACTTTAAAATTACAAAAAAATGCTAAAAATCATAACAAACTATACCAGAATCACCTAAATTACTTCGGCTACCGTAAATCACCCCCAACTATCCCTTACCACAACAAACCAAACCATATCATCTTAAAATTACAAAAAAAGGTGTACAAATCATAAAAAACTATGCCAGACTCACCTAAATTACTTCGGCTACTCTAAATCATCACCAACTAACCCTTACCACAACAAACTAAACCCAATCACTTTTAAATTACAAAAAAATGCTACTAACCATAGCAAACTATACCAAACTCACCTAAATTACTTCGGCTATCAAAAATCACCCCCAACTACACTTTACAACAACAAACTAAGCCCAATCACTTTAAAATTACAAAAAAATGCTAAAAATCATAACAAACTATACCAGTATCACCTAAATTACTTCGGCTACCGTAAATCACCCCCAACTATCCCTTACCACAACAAACCAAACCATATCATCTTAAAATTACAAATAAAGGTGTACAAATCATAACAAACTATGCCAGACTCACCTAAATTACTTCGGCTACTCTAAATCATCACCAACTAACCCTTACCACAACAAACTAAACCCAATCACTTTTAAATTACAAAAAAATGCTACTAACCATAGCAAACTATGCCAAACTCACCTAAATTACTTCGGCTATCAAAAATCACCCCCAACTACACTTTACAGCAACAAACTAAGCCCAATCACTTTAAAATTACAAAAAAATGCTAAAAATCATAACAAACTATACCAGAATCACCTAAATTACTTCGGCTACCGTAAATCACCCCCAACTATCCCTTACCACAACAAACTAAACCATATCATCTTAAAATTACAAAAAAAGGTGTACAAATCATAACAGATTATGCCAGACTCACCTAAATTACTTCGGCTACTCTAAATCATCACCAACTAACCCTTACCACAACAAACTAAACCCACTCACTTTTAAATTACAAAAAAATGCTACTAACCGTAGCAAACTATGCCAAACTCACCTAAATTACTTCGGCTACCATAAATCATCACCAACTAACCCTTACCACAACAAACTAAACCCAATCAATTTTAAATTACAAAAAAATGCTACTAACCACAGCAAACTATGCCAAACTCACCTAAATTACTTCGGCTATCAAAAATTACCCCCAACTACACTTTACAGCAACAAACTAAGCCCAATTACTTTAAAATTACAAAAAAATTCTAAAAATCATAACAAACTATACCAGAATCACCTAAATTACTTCGGCTACCGTAAATCACCCCCAACTATCCCTTACCACAACAAACCAAACCATATCATCTTAAAATTACAAATAAAGGTGTACAAATCATAACAAACTATGCCAGACTCACCTAAATTACTTCGGCTACTCTAAATCATCACCAACTAACCCTTACCACAACAAACTAAACCCAATCACTTTTAAATTACAAAAAAATGCTACTAACCATAGCAAACTATGCCAAACTCACCTAAATTACTTCGGCTACCATAAATCATCACCAACTAACCCTTACCGCAACAAACTAAACCCAATCACTTTTAAATTACAAAAAAATGCTACTAACCATAGCAAACTATGCCAAACTCACCTAAATTACTTCGGCTACCATAAATCATCACCAACTAACCCTTACCACAACAAACTAAACCCAATCACTTTTAAATTACAAAAAAATGCTACTAACCATAGCAAACTATGCCAAACTCCCCTAAATTACTTCGGCTATCAAAAATCACCCCCAACTACACTTTACAGCAACAAACTAAGCCTAATCACTTTAAAATTACAAAAAAATGCTTAAAATCATAACAAACTATACCAGAAACACCTAAATTACTTCGGCTTCCGTAAATCACCCCCAACCATCCCTTACCACAACAAACCAAACTATATCATCTTAAAATTACAAAAAAAGGTGTACAAATCATAACAAACTATGCCAGACTTACCTAAATTACTTTGGCTACTCTAAATCATCACCAACTAACCCTTACCACAACAAACTAAACCCAATCACTTTTAAATTACAAAAAAAATGCTACTAACCATAGCAAACTATGCCAAACTCACCTAAATTACTTCGGCTACCATAAATGATCACCAACTAACCCTTACCACAACAAACTAAACCCAATAACTTTTAAATTACAAAAAAATGCTACTAACCATAGCAAACTATGCCAAACTTACCTAAATTACTTCGGCTATCAAAAATCACCTCCAACTACACTTTACAGCAACAAACTAAGCCCAATCACTTTAAAATTACAAAAAAATGCTAAAAATCATAACAAACTATACCAGAATCACCTAAATTACTTCGGCTACCGTAAATCGCCCCCAACTATCCCTTACCACAACAAACCAAACCATATATTCTTAAAATTCCAAAAAAAGGTGTACAAATCATAACAAACTATGCCAGACTCACCTAAATTAATTCGGCTACAATAAATCATCACCAACTAACCCTTACCACAACAAACTAAACCCAATCACTTTTAAATTTCAAAAAAATGCTACTAACCATATCAAACTATGCCAAACGCACCTAAATTACTTCGGCTATCAAAAATCACCCCCAACTACACTTTACAGCAACAAACTAAGCCCAATCACTTTAGAATTACAAAAAAATGCTAAAAATCATAACAAACTATACCAGAATCACCTAAATTACTTCGGCTACCGTAAATCACCCCCAACTATCCCTTACCACAACAAACCAAACCATATCATCTAAAAATTACAAAAAAAGATGTACAAATCATAACAAACTATGCCAGACTCACCTAAATTACTTCGGCTACTTTAAATCATCACCAACTAACCCTTACCACAACAAACTAAACCCAATCACTTTTAAATTACAAAAAAATGCTACTAAGCAAAGCAAACTATGCCAAACTCACCTAAATTGCTTCGGCTACCATAAATCATCACCAACTAACCCTTACCACAACAAACAAAACCCAATCACTTTTAAATTACAAAAAAATGCTACTAACCATAGCAAACTATACCAAACTCACCTAAATTACTTCGGCTACCATAAGTCATCACGAACTAACCCTTACCACAACAAACTAAACCCAATCACTTTTAAATTACAAAAAAATGCTACTAACCATAGCAAACTATGCCAAACTTACCTAAATTACTTCGGCTATCAAAAATCACCCCAACTACACTTTACAGCAACAAACTAAGCCCAATCACTTTAAAATTACAAAAAAATGCTAAAAATCATAACAAACTATACCAGAATCACCTAAATTACTTCGGCTACCGTAAATCACCCCCAACTATCCCTTACCACAACAAACCAAACCATATCATCTTAAAATTACAAAAAAAGGTGTACAAATCATAACAAACTATGCCAGACTCACCTAAATTACTTCGGCTACTCTAAATCATCACCAACTAACCCTTACCACAACAAACTAAACCCAATCACTTTTAAATTACAAAAAAATGCTACTAACCATAGCAAACTATACCAAACTCACCTAAATTACTTCGGCTACCATAAGTCATCACGAACTAACCCTTACCACAACAAACTAAACCCAATCACTTTTAAATTACAAAAAAATGCTACTAACCATAGCAAACTATGCCAAACTTACCTAAATTACTTCGGCTATCAAAAATCACCCCAACTACACTTTACAGCAACAAACTAAGCCCAATCACTTTAAAATTACAAAAAAATGCTAAAAATCATAACAAACTATACCAGAATCACCTAAATTACTTCGGCTACCGTAAATCACCCCCAACTATCCCTTACCACAACAAACCAAACCATATCATCTTAAAATTACAAAAAAAGGTGTACAAATCATAACAAATTATGCCAGACTCACCTAAATTACTTCGGCTACTCTAAATCATCACCCACTAACCCTTACCACAACAAACTAAACCCAATCACTATTAAATTACAAAAAAATGCTACTAACCATAGCAAACTATGCCAAACTCACCTAAATTACTTCGGCTACCATAAGTCATCACGAACTAACCCTTACCACAACAAACTAAACCCAATCACTTTTAAATTACAAAAAAATGCTACTAACCATAGCAAACTATGCCAAACTTACCTAAATTACTTCGGCTATCAAAAATCACCCCAACTACACTTTACAGCAACAAACTAAGCCCAATCACTTTAAAATTACAAAAAAATGCTAAAAATTATAACAAACTATACCAGAATCACCTAAATTACTTCGGCTACCGTAAATCACCCCCAACTATCCCTTACCACAACAAACCAAACCATATCATCTTAAAATTACAAAAAAAGGTGTACAAATCATAACAAACTATGCCAGACTCACCTAAATTACTTCGGCAACTCTAAATCATCACCAACTAACCCTTACCACAACAAACTAAACCCAATCACTTTTAAATTACAAAAAAATGCTACTAACCATAGCAAACTATACCAAACTCACCTAAATTACTTCGGCTACCATAAGTCATCACGAACTAACCCTTACCACAACAAACTAAACCCAATCACTTTTAAATTACAAAAAAATGCTACTAACCATAGCAAACTATGCCAAACTTACCTAAATTACTTCGGCTATCAAAAATCACCCCAACTACACTTTACAGCAACAAACTAAGCCCAATCACTTTAAAATTACAAAAAAATGCTAAAAATCATAACAAACTATACCAGAATCACCTAAATTACTTCGGCTACCGTAAATCACCCCCAACTATCCCTTACCACAACAAACCAAACCATATCATCTTAAAATTACAAAAAAAGGTGTACAAATCATAAAAAACTATGCCAGACTCACCTAAATTACTTCGGCTACTCTAAATCATCACCAACTAACCCTTACCACAACAAACTAAACCCAATCACTTTTAAATTACAAAAAAATGCTACTAACCATAGCAAACTATACCAAACTCACCTAAATTACTTCGGCTATCAAAAATCACCCCCAACTACACTTTACAACAACAAACTAAGCCCAATCACTTTAAAATTACAAAAAAATGCTAAAAATCATAACAAACTATACCAGTATCACCTAAATTACTTCGGCTACCGTAAATCACCCCCAACTATCCCTTACCACAACAAACCAAACCATATCATCTTAAAATTACAAATAAAGGTGTACAAATCATAACAAACTATGCCAGACTCACCTAAATTACTTCGGCTACTCTAAATCATCACCAACTAACCCTTACCACAACAAACTAAACCCAATCACTTTTAAATTACAAAAAAATGCTACTAACCATAGCAAACTATGCCAAACTCACCTAAATTACTTCGGCTATCAAAAATCACCCCCAACTACACTTTACAGCAACAAACTAAGCCCAATCACTTTAAAATTACAAAAAAATGCTAAAAATCATAACAAACTATACCAGAATCACCTAAATTACTTCGGCTACCGTAAATCACCCCCAACTATCCCTTACCACAACAAACTAAACCATATCATCTTAAAATTACAAAAAAAGGTGTACAAATCATAACAGATTATGCCAGACTCACCTAAATTACTTCGGCTACTCTAAATCATCACCAACTAACCCTTACCACAACAAACTAAACCCACTCACTTTTAAATTACAAAAAAATGCTACTAACCGTAGCAAACTATGCCAAACTCACCTAAATTACTTCGGCTACCATAAATCATCACCAACTAACCCTTACCAGAACAAACTAAACCCAATCAATTTTAAATTACAAAAAAATGCTACTAACCACAGCAAACTATGCCAAACTCACCTAAATTACTTCGGCTATCAAAAATTACCCCCAACTACACTTTACAGCAACAAACTAAGCCCAATTACTTTAAAATTACAAAAAAATTCTAAAAATCATAACAAACTATACCAGAATCACCTAAATTACTTCGGCTACCGTAAATCACCCCCAACTATCCCTTACCACAACAAACCAAACCATATCATCTTAAAATTACAAATAAAGGTGTACAAATCATAACAAACTATGCCAGACTCACCTAAATTACTTCGGCTACTCTAAATCATCACCAACTAACCCTTACCACAACAAACTAAACCCAATCACTTTTAAATTACAAAAAAATGCTACTAACCATAGCAAACTATGCCAAACTCATCTAAATTACTTCGGCTACCATAAATCATCACCAACTAACCCTTACCGCAACAAACTAAACCCAATCACTTTTAAATTACAAAAAAATGCTACTAACCATAGCAAACTATGCCAAACTCACCTAAATTACTTCGGCTACCATAAATCATCACCAACTAACCCTTACCACAACAAACTAAACCCAATCACTTTTAAATTACAAAAAAATGCTACTAACCATAGCAAACTATGCCAAACTCCCCTAAATTACTTCGGCTATCAAAAATCACCCCCAACTACACTTTACAGCAACAAACTAAGCCTAATCACTTTAAAATTACAAAAAAATGCTTAAAATCATAACAAACTATACCAGAAACACCTAAATTACTTCGGCTTCCGTAAATCACCCCCAACCATCCCTTACCACAACAAACCAAACTATATCATCTTAAAATTACAAAAAAAGGTGTACAAATCATAACAAACTATGCCAGACTTACCTAAATTACTTTGGCTACTCTAAATCATCACCAACTAACCCTTACCACAACAAACTAAACCCAATCACTTTTAAATTACAAAAAAAATGCTACTAACCATAGCAAACTATGCCAAACTCACCTAAATTACTTCGGCTACCATAAATGATCACCAACTAACCCTTACCACAACAAACTAAACCCAATAACTTTTAAATTACAAAAAAATGCTACTAACCATAGCAAACTATGCCAAACTTACCTAAATTACTTCGGCTATCAAAAATCACCTCCAACTACACTTTACAGCAACAAACTAAGCCCAATCACTTTAAAATTACAAAAAAATGCTAAAAATCATAACAAACTATACCAGAATCACCTAAATTACTTCGGCTACCGTAAATCGCCCCCAACTATCCCTTACCACAACAAACCAAACCATATATTCTTAAAATTCCAAAAAAAGGTGTACAAATCATAACAAACTATGCCAGACTCACCTAAATTAATTCGGCTACAATAAATCATCACCAACTAACCCTTACCACAACAAACTAAACCCAATCACTTTTAAATTTCAAAAAAATGCTACTAACCATATCAAACTATGCCAAACGCACCTAAATTACTTCGGCTATCAAAAATCACCCCCAACTACACTTTACAGCAACAAACTAAGCCCAATCACTTTAGAATTACAAAAAAATGCTAAAAATCATAACAAACTATACCAGAATCACCTAAATTACTTCGGCTACCGTAAATCACCCCCAACTATCCCTTACCACAACAAACCAAACCATATCATCTAAAAATTACAAAAAAAGATGTACAAATCATAACAAACTATGCCAGACTCACCTAAATTACTTCGGCTACTTTAAATCATCACCAACTAACCCTTACCACAACAAACTAAACCCAATCACTTTTAAATTACAAAAAAATGCTACTAAGCAAAGCAAACTATGCCAAACTCACCTAAATTACTTCGGCTACCATAAATCATCACCAACTAACCCTTACCACAACAAACAAAACCCAATCACTTTTAAATTTCAAAAAAATGCTACTAACCATATCAAACTATGCCAAACTCACCTATATTACTTCGGCTATCAAAAATCACCCCCAACTACACTTTACAGCAACAAACTAAGCCCAATCACTTTAAAATTACAAAAATATGCTAAAAATCATAACAAACTATACCAGAATCACCTAAATTACTTCGGCTACCGTAAATCACCCCCAACTATCCCTTACCACAACAAACAAAACCATATCATCTTAAAATTACAAAAAAGGTGTACAAATCATAACAAACTATGCCAGACTCACCTAAATTACTTCGGCTACTCTAAATCATCACCAACTAACCCCTACCACAACAAACTAAACCCAATCACTTTTAAATTACAAAAAAATTCTACTAACCATAGCAAACTATGCCAAACTCTACTAAATTACTTCGGCTACCATAAATCATCACCAACTAACCCTTACCACAACAAACTAAACCCAATCACTTTTAAATTTCGAAAAAATGCTACTAACCATATCAAACTATCCCAAACTCACCTAAATTACTTCGGCTATCAAAAATCACCCCCAACTACACTTTACAGCAACAAACTAAGCCCAATCACTTTAGAATTACAAAAAAATGCTAAAAATCATAACAAACTATACCAGAATCACCTAAATTACTTCGGCTACCGTAAATCACCCCCAACTATCCCTTACCACAACAAACCAAACCATATCATCTTAAAATTACAAAAAAAGGTGAACAAATCATAACAAACTATGCCAGACTCACCTAAATTACTTCGGCTACTCTAAATCATCACCAAATAACCCTTACAACAACAAACTAAACCCAATCACTTTTAAATTACAAAAAAATGCTACTAACCATAGCAAACTATACCAAACTCAACTAAATTACTTCGGCTACCATAAATCATCACCAGCTAACCCATACCACAACAAACTAAACCCAATCACTTTTAAATTACAAAAAAATGCTACTAACCATAGCAAACTATGCCAAACTCACCTAAATTACTTCGGCTATCAAAAATCACCCCCAACTACACTTTACAGCAACAAACTAAGCCCAATCACTTTAAAATTACAAAAAAATGCTAAAAATCATAACAAACTATACCAGAATCACCTAAATTACATCGGCTACCGTAAATCACCCCCAACTATCCCTTACCACAACAAACCAAACCATATCATCTTAAAATTACAAAAAAAGGTGTACAAATCATAACAAACTATGCCAGACTCACCTAAATAACTTCGGCTACTCTAAATCATCACCAACTAACCCTTACCACAACAAACTAAACCCAATCACTTTTAAATTACAAAAAAATGCTACTAACCATAGCAAACTATGCCAAACTCACCTAAATTACTTCGGCTACCATAAATCATCACCAACTAACCCTTACCACAACAAACTAAACCCAATCACTTTTAAATTACATAAAAATGCTACTAACCATAGCAAAATATGCCAAGCTCACCTAAATTACTTCGGCTATTAAAAATCACCCCCAACTACACTTTACAGCAACAAACTAAGCCCAATCACTTTAAAATTACAAAAAAATGCTAAAAATCATAACAAACTATACCAGAATTACCTAAATTACTTCGGCTACCGTAAATCACCCCCAACTATCCCTTACCACAACAAACCAAACCATATCATCTTAAAATTACAAAAAAAAGTGTACAAATCATAACAAACTATGCCAGACTCACCTAAATTACTTCGGCTAATCTAAATCATTACCAACTAACCCTTACCACAGCAAACTAAACCCAATCACTTTTAAATTACAAAAAAATGCTAGTAACCATAGCAAACTATGCTAAACTCACCTAAATTACTTCTGCTACCATAAATCATCACCAACTAACCCTTACCACAACAAACTAAACCCAATCACTTTTAAATTACAAAAAAATGCTACTAACCATAGCAAACTATGCCAAACTTACCTAAATTACTTCGGCTATCAAAAATCACTCCCAACTACATTTTACAGCAACAAACTAAGCCCAATCACTTTAAAATTATAAAAAAAGGCTAAAAATCATAACAAACTATACCAGAATCACCTAAATTACTTCGGCTACCGTAAATCACCCCCAACTATCACTTACCACAACAAACCAAACCATATCATCTTAAAATTACAAAAAAAGGTGTACAAATCATAACAAACTATGCCAGACAAACCAAACCCAATCACTTTTAATTTCAAAAAAATGCTACAAACCATAGCAAGCTATGCCAAACTCACCTAAATTACTTCGGCTATCAAAAATCACCCCCAACTACACTTTTCAGCAACAAACTAAGCCCAATCACTTTAAAATTACAAAAAAATGCTAAAAATCATAACAAACTATACCAGAATCACCTAAATTACTTCGGCTACCGTAAATCACTCCCAACTATCCCTTACCACAACAAACCAAACCATATCATCTTAAAATTACAAAAAAAGGTGTACAAATCATAACAAACTATGCCAGACTCACCTAAATTACTTCGGCTACTCTAAATCATCACCAACTAACCCTTACCACAACAAACTAAACCCAATCACTTTTAAATTACAAAAAAATGCTACTAACCATAGCAAACTATGCCAAACTCACCTAAATTACTTCGGCTACCATAAATCATCACCTACTACAATCACTTTTAAATTACAAAAAAATGCTACTAACCATAGCAAACTATGCCAAAATCACCTAAATTACTTCGGCTACTCTAAATCATCACCAACTAACCCTTACCACAACAAACTAAACCCAATCACTTTTAAATTACAAAAAAATGCTACTAACCATAGCAAACTATGCCAAACTCACCTAAATTACTTCGGCTATCAAAAATCACATCCAACTACACTTTACAGCAACAAACTAAGCCCAATCACTTTAAAAATACAAAAAAATGATAAAAATCATAACAAACTATACCAGAATCACCTAAATTACTTCGGCGACCGTAAATCACCCCTAATTATCCCTTACCACAACAAACCAAACATTATCATCTTAAAATTACAAAAAAAGGTGTACAAATCATAACAAACTATGCCAGACAAACCAAATCCAATCACTTTTAAATTACAAAAAAATGCTACTAACCATAGCAAACTATGCCAAACTCACCTAAATTACTTCGGCTATCAAAAATCACCCCCAACTACACTTTACAGCAACAAACTAAGCCCAATCACTTTAAAAATACAAAAAAATGATAAAAATCATAACAAACTATACCAGAATCACCTAAATTACTTCGGGTACCGTAAATCACCCCCAATTATCCCTTACCACAACAAACCAAACATTATCATCTTAAAATTACAAAAAAAGGTGTACAAATCATAACAAACTATGCCAGACAAACCAAATCCAATCACTTTTAAATTACAAAAAAATGCTACTAACCATAGCAAACTATGCCAAACTCACCTAAATTACTTCGGCTACCATAAATCATCACCAACTAACCCTTACCACAACAAACTAAACCCAATCACTTTTAAATTACAAAAAAATGCTACTAACCATTGCAAACTATGCCAAACTCACCTAAATTACTTTGGCTATTAAAAATCACCCCCAACTACACTTTACAGCAACAAACTAAGCCCAATCACTTTAAAATTACAAAAAAATGCTAAAAATCATAACAAACTATACCAGAATCACCTAAATTACTTCGGATACCGTAAATCACCCCCAACTATCCCTTACCACAACAAACCAAACCATATCATCTTAAAATTACAAAAAAAGATGTACAAATCATAACAAACTATGCTAGACAAACCAAACCCAATCACTTTTAAATTACAAAAAAATGCTACTAACCATAGCAAACTATGCCAAACTCACCTAAATTACTTCGGCTATCAAAAATCACCCCCAACTACACTTTACAGCAACAAACTAAGCCCAATCACTTTAAAATTACAAAAAAATGCTAAAAATCATAACAAACTATACCAGAATCACCTAAAATACTTCGGCTACCGTAAATTACCACCAACTATCCCTTACCACAACAAACTAAACCCAATCACATTTAATTTACAAAAAAATGCTACTAACTATAGCAAACTATGCCAAACTCACCTAAATTACTTCGGCTATCAAAAATTACCCCCAACTACACTTTACCGCAACAAGCTAAGCCCAATCACTTTAAAATTACAAAAAATTGCTAAAAATCATAACAAACTATACCATAATCACCTAAATTACTTCGGCTATCGTAAATCACCCCCAATTATCGCTTACCACAACAAACCCAACCATATCATCTTAAAATTACAAAAAAAGGTGTACAAACTATGCCAGACTCACCTAAATTACTTCGGCTACTCTAAATCATCACCAACAAACCCTTACCACAACAAACTAAACCCAATCACTTTTAAATTACAAAAAAATGCTACTAACCATAGCAAACTATGCCAAAATCACCTAAATTACTTCGGCTAACAAAAATCACCCTCAACTATACTTTACAGCAACAAACTAAGCCCAATCACATTAAAATTACAAAAAAATGCTAAAAATCATAACAAACTATACCAGAATCACCTAAATTATTTCGGCTACCGTAAATCACCCCCAACTATCCCTTACCACAACAAATCAAACCATATCATCTTAAAATTACAAAAAAAGGTGTACAAATCATAACAAACTATGCCAGGCAAACCAAACCCAATCACTTTTAAATTACAAAAAAATGCTACTATCCATAGCAAACTATGCCAAACTCACCTAAATTACTTCGGCTATCAAAAATCACCCCCAACTACACTTTACAGCAACAAACTAAACCCAATCACTTTAAAATTACAAAAAAATGCTAAAAATCATAACAAACTATACCAGAATCACCTAAATTACTTCGGCTACCGTAACTCACCCCCAAATATCCCTTACCACAACAAACCAAACCATATCATCTTAAAATTACAAAAAAAGGTGTACAAATTATAACAAACTATGCCAGACTCACCTAAATTACTTCGGCTACTCTAAATCATCACCAACTAACCCTTACCACAACAAACTAAACCCAATCACTTTTAAATTACAAAAAAATGCTAGTAACCATAGCAAACTATGCCAAACTCACCTAAATTACTTCGGCTGCCATAAATCATCACCAACTAACCCTTACCACAACAAACTAAACCCAATCACTTTTAAATTACAAAAAAATGCTACTAACCATAGCAAACTATGCCAAACTCACCTAAATTACTTCGGCTATCAAAAATCACCCCCAACTACACTTTACAGCAACAAACTAAGCCCAGTCACATTAAAATTACAAAAAAATGCTAAAAATCATAACAAACTATACCAGAATCACCTAAATTACTTCGGCTACCGTAAATCACCCCCAACTATCCCTTACCACAACAAACCACACCATATCATCTTAAAATTACAAAAAAAGGTGTACAAATCATAACAAACTATGCCAGACACACCAAACCCAATCACTTTTAAATTACAAAAAAATGCTACTAACTATAGCAAACTAAGCCAAACTCACCTAAATTACTTCGGCTATCAAAAATCACCCTCAACTACACTTTACAGCAACAAAATAAGCCCAATCACTTTAAAATTACTAAAAAATGCTAAAAATCATAACAAACTATACCAGAATCACCTAAATTACTTCGGCTACCGTAAATTACCACCAACTATCCCTTACCACAACAAACTAAACCCAATCACTTTTAATTTACAAAAAAATGCTACTAACTATAGCAAACTATGCCAAACTCACCTAAATTACTTCGGCTATCAAAAATTACCCCCAACTACACTTTACAGCAACAAGCTAAGCCCAATCACTTTAAAATTACAAAAAATTGCTAAAAATCATAACAAACTATACCAGAATCACCTAAATTACTTCGGCTATCGTAAATCACCCCCAATTATCCCTTACCACAACAAACCCAACCATATCATCTTAAAATTACAAAAAAAGGTGTACAAACTATGCCAGACTCACCTAAATTACTTCGGCTACTCTAAATCATCACCAACAAACCCTTACCACAACAAACTAAACCCAATCACTTTTAAATTACAAAAAAATGCTACTAACCATAGCAAACTATGCCAAAATCACCTAAATTACTTCGGCTAACAAAAATCACCCTCAACTATACTTTACAGCAACAAACTAAGCCCAATCACATTAAAATTACAAAAAAATGCTAAAAATCATAACAAACTATACCAGAATCACCTAAATTACTTCGGCTACCGTAACTCACCCCCAAATATCCCTTACCACAACAAACCAAACCATATCATCTTAAAATTACAAAAAAAGGTGTACAAATTATAACAAACTATGCCAGACTCACCTAAATTACTTCGGCTACTCTAAATCATCACCAACTAACCCTTACCACAACAAACTAAACCCAATCACTTTTAAATTACAAAAAAATGCTAGTAACCATAGCAAACTATGCCAAACTCACCTAAATTACTTCGGCTGCCATAAATCATCACCAACTAACCCTTACCACAACAAACTAAACCCAATCACTTTTAAATTACAAAAAAATGCTACTAACCATAGCAAACTATGCCAACCTCACCTAAATTACTTCGGCTATCAAAAATCACCCTCAACTACACTTTACAGCAACAAAATAAGCCCAATCACTTTAAAATTACTAAAAAATGCTAAAAATCATAACAAACTATACCAGAATCACCTAAATTACTTCGGCTACCGTAAATCACCCCCAACTAACCCTTACCACAACAAACCAAACCATATCATCTTAAAATTACAAAAAAAGGTGTTCATATCATAACAAACTTTGCCAGACTCACCTAAATTACTTCGGCAACTCTAAATCATCACCAACTAACCCTTACCACAACAAATTAAACCCAATCACTTTTAAATTACAAAAAAATGCTACTAACCATAGCAAACTATGCCAACCTCACCTAAATTACTTCGGCTATCAAAAATCACCCTCAACTACACTTTACAGCAACAAAATAAGCCCAATCACTTTAAAATTACTAAAAAATGCTAAAAATCATAACAAACTATACCAGAATCACCTAAATTACTTCGGCTTCCGTAAATCACCCCCAACCATCCCTTACCACAACAAACCAAACTATATCATCTTAAAATTACAAAAAAAGGTGTACAAATCATAACAAACTATGCCAGACTTACCTAAATTACTTTGGCTACTCTAAATCATCACCAACTAACCCTTACCACAACAAACTAAACCCAATCACTTTTAAATTACAAAAAAAATGCTACTAACCATAGCAAACTATGCCAAACTCACCTAAATTACTTCGGCTACCATAAATGATCACCAACTAACCCTTACCACAACAAACTAAACCCAATAACTTTTAAATTACAAAAAAATGCTACTAACCATAGCAAACTATGCCAAACTTACCTAAATTACTTCGGCTATCAAAAATCACCTCCAACTACACTTTACAGCAACAAACTAAGCCCAATCACTTTAAAATTACAAAAAAATGCTAAAAATCATAACAAACTATACCAGAATCACCTAAATTACTTCGGCTACCGTAAATCGCCCCCAACTATCCCTTACCACAACAAACCAAACCATATATTCTTAAAATTCCAAAAAAAGGTGTACAAATCATAACAAACTATGCCAGACTCACCTAAATTAATTCGGCTACAATAAATCATCACCAACTAACCCTTACCACAACAAACTAAACCCAATCACTTTTAAATTTCAAAAAAATGCTACTAACCATATCAAACTATGCCAAACGCACCTAAATTACTTCGGCTATCAAAAATCACCCCCAACTACACTTTACAGCAACAAACTAAGCCCAATCACTTTAGAATTACAAAAAAATGCTAAAAATCATAACAAACTATACCAGAATCACCTAAATTACTTCGGCTACCGTAAATCACCCCCAACTATCCCTTACCACAACAAACCAAACCATATCATCTAAAAATTACAAAAAAAGATGTACAAATCATAACAAACTATGCCAGACTCACCTAAATTACTTCGGCTACTTTAAATCATCACCAACTAACCCTTACCACAACAAACTAAACCCAATCACTTTTAAATTACAAAAAAATGCTACTAAGCAAAGCAAACTATGCCAAACTCACCTAAATTACTTCGGCTACCATAAATCATCACCAACTAACCCTTACCACAACAAACAAAACCCAATCACTTTTAAATTTCAAAAAAATGCTACTAACCATATCAAACTATGCCAAACTCACCTATATTACTTCGGCTATCAAAAATCACCCCCAACTACACTTTACAGCAACAAACTAAGCCCAATCACTTTAAAATTACAAAAATATGCTAAAAATCATAACAAACTATACCAGAATCACCTAAATTACTTCGGCTACCGTAAATCATCCCCAACTATCCCTTACCACAACAAACAAAACCATATCATCTTAAAATTACAAAAAAGGTGTACAAATCATAACAAACTATGCCAGACTCACCTAAATTACTTCGGCTACTCTAAATCATCACCAACTAACCCCTACCACAACAAACTAAACCCAATCACTTTTAAATTACAAAAAAATTCTACTAACCATAGCAAACTATGCCAAACTCTACTAAATTACTTCGGCTACCATAAATCATCACCAACTAACCCTTACCACAACAAACTAAACCCAATCACTTTTAAATTTCGAAAAAATGCTACTAACCATATCAAACTATCCCAAACTCACCTAAATTACTTCGGCTATCAAAAATCACCCCCAACTACACTTTACAGCAACAAACTAAGCCCAATCACTTTAGAATTACAAAAAAATGCTAAAAATCATAACAAACTATACCAGAATCACCTAAATTACTTCGGCTACCGTAAATCACCCCCAACTATCCCTTACCACAACAAACCAAACCATATCATCTTAAAATTACAAAAAAAGGTGAACAAATCATAACAAACTATGCCAGACTCACCTAAATTACTTCGGCTACTCTAAATCATCACCAAATAACCCTTACAACAACAAACTAAACCCAATCACTTTTAAATTACAAAAAAATGCTACTAACCATAGCAAACTATACCAAACTCAACTAAATTACTTCGGCTACCATAAATCATCACCAGCTAACCCATACCACAACAAACTAAACCCAATCACTTTTAAATTACAAAAAAATGCTACTAACCATAGCAAACTATGCCAAACTCACCTAAATTACTTCGGCTATCAAAAATCACCCCCAACTACACTTTACAGCAACAAACTAAGCCCAATCACTTTAAAATTACAAAAAAATGCTAAAAATCATAACAAACTATACCAGAATCACCTAAATTACATCGGCTACCGTAAATCACCCCCAACTATCCCTTACCACAACAAACCAAACCATATCATCTTAAAATTACAAAAAAAGGTGTACAAATCATAACAAACTATGCCAGACTCACCTAAATAACTTCGGCTACTCTAAATCATCACCAACTAACCCTTACCACAACAAACTAAACCCAATCACTTTTAAATTACAAAAAAATGCTACTAACCATAGCAAACTATGCCAAACTCACCTAAATTACTTCGGCTACCATAAATCATCACCAACTAACCCTTACCACAACAAACTAAACCCAATCACTTTTAAATTACATAAAAATGCTACTAACCATAGCAAAATATGCCAAGCTCACCTAAATTACTTCGGCTATTAAAAATCACCCCCAACTACACTTTACAGCAACAAACTAAGCCCAATCACTTTAAAATTACAAAAAAATGCTAAAAATCATAACAAACTATACCAGAATTACCTAAATTACTTCGGCTACCGTAAATCACCCCCAACTATCCCTTACCACAACAAACCAAACCATATCATCTTAAAATTACAAAAAAAAGTGTACAAATCATAACAAACTATGCCAGACTCACCTAAATTACTTCGGCTAATCTAAATCATTACCAACTAACCCTTACCACAGCAAACTAAACCCAATCACTTTTAAATTACAAAAAAATGCTAGTAACCATAGCAAACTATGCTAAACTCACCTAAATTACTTCTGCTACCATAAATCATCACCAACTAACCCTTACCACAACAAACTAAACCCAATCACTTTTAAATTACAAAAAAATGCTACTAACCATAGCAAACTATGCCAAACTTACCTAAATTACTTCGGCTATCAAAAATCACTCCCAACTACATTTTACAGCAACAAACTAAGCCTAATCACTTTAAAATTATAAAAAAAGGCTAAAAATCATAACAAACTATACCAGAATCACCTAAATTACTTCGGCTACCGTAAATCACCCCCAACTATCACTTACCACAACAAACCAAACCATATCATCTTAAAATTACAAAAAAAGGTGTACAAATCATAACAAACTATGCCAGACAAACCAAACCCAATCACTTTTAATTTCAAAAAAATGCTACAAACCATAGCAAGCTATGCCAAACTCACCTAAATTACTTCGGCTATCAAAAATCACCCCCAACTACACTTTTCAGCAACAAACTAAGCCCAATCACTTTAAAATTACAAAAAAATGCTAAAAATCATAACAAACTATACCAGAATCACCTAAATTACTTCGGCTACCGTAAATCACTCCCAACTATCCCTTACCACAACAAACTAAACCATATCATCTTAAAATTACAAAAAAAGGTGTACAAATCATAACAAACTATGCCAGACTCACCTAAATTACTTCGGCTACTCTAAATCATCACCAACTAACCCTTACCACAACAAACTAAACCCAATCACTTTTAAATTACAAAAAAATGCTACTAACCATAGCAAACTATGCCAAACTCACCTAAATTACTTCGGCTACCATAAATCATCACCTACTACAATCACTTTTAAATTACAAAAAAATGCTACTAACCATAGCAAACTATGCCAAAATCACCTAAATTACTTCGGCTACTCTAAATCATCACCAACTAACCCTTACCACAACAAACTAAACCCAATCACTTTTAAATTACAAAAAAATGCTACTAACCATAGCAAACTATGCCAAACTCACCTAAATTACTTCGGCTATCAAAAATCACACCCAACTACACTTTACAGCAACAAACTAAGCCCAATCACTTTAAAAATACAAAAAAATTATAAAAATCATAACAAACTATACCAGAATCACCTAAATTACTTCGGCGACCGTAAATCACCCCTAATTATCCCTTACCACAACAAACCAAACATTATCATCTTAAAATTACAAAAAAAGGTGTACAAATCATAACAAACTATGCCAGACAAACCAAATCCAATCACTTTTAAATTACAAAAAAATGCTACTAACTATAGCAAACTATGCCAAACTCACCTAAATTACTTCGGCTATCAAAAATCACCCCCAACTACACTTTACAGCAACAAACTAAGCCCAATCACTTTAAAAATACAAAAAAATGATAAAAATCATAACAAACTATACCAGAATCACCTAAATTACTTCGGGTACCGTAAATCACCCCCAATTATCCCTTACCACAACAAACCAAACATTATCATCTTAAAATTACAAAAAAAGGTGTACAAATCATAACAAACTATGCCAGACAAACCAAATCCAATCACTTTTAAATTACAAAAAAATGCTACTAACCATAGCAAACTATGCCAAACTCACCTAAATTACTTCGGCTACCATAAATCATCACCAACTAACCCTTACCACAACAAACTAAACCCAATCACTTTTAAATTACAAAAAAATGCTACTAACCATTGCAAACTATGCCAAACTCACCTAAATTACTTTGGCTATTAAAAATCACCCCCAACTACACTTTACAGCAACAAACTAAGCCCAATCACTTTAAAATTACAAAAAAATGCTAAAAATCATAACAAACTATACCAGAATCACCTAAATTACTTCGGATACCGTAAATCACCCCCAACTATCCCTTACCACAACAAACCAAACCATATCATCTTAAAATTACAAAAAAAGATGTACAAATCATAACAAACTATGCTAGACAAACCAAACCCAATCACTTTTAAATTACAAAAAAATGCTACTAACCATAGCAAACTATGCCAAACTCACCTAAATTACTTCGGCTATCAAAAATCACCCCCAACTACACTTTACAGCAACAAACTAAGCCCAATCACTTTAAAATTACAAAAAAATGCTAAAAATCATAACAAACTATACCAGAATCACCTAAATTACTTCGGCTACCGTAAATTACCACCAACTATCCCTTACCACAACAAACTAAACCCAATCACATTTAATTTACAAAAAAATGCTACTAACTATAGCAAACTATGCCAAACTCACCTAAATTACTTCGGCTATCAAAAATTACCCCCAACTACACTTTACCGCAACAAGCTAAGCCCAATCACTTTAAAATTACAAAAAATTGCTAAAAATCATAACAAACTATACCATAATCACCTAAATTACTTCGGCTATCGTAAATCACCCCCAATTATCGCTTACCACAACAAACCCAACCATATCATCTTAAAATTACAAAAAAAGGTGTACAAACTATGCCAGACTCACCTAAATTACTTCGGCTACTCTAAATCATCACCAACAAACCCTTACCACAACAAACTAAACCCAATCACTTTTAAATTACAAAAAAATGCTACTAACCATAGCAAACTATGCCAAAATCACCTAAATTACTTCGGCTAACAAAAATCACCCTCAACTATACTTTACAGCAACAAACTAAGCCCAATCACATTAAAATTACAAAAAAATGCTAAAAATCATAACAAACTATACCAGAATCACCTAAATTATTTCGGCTACCGTAAATCACCCCCAACTATCCCTTACCACAACAAATCAAACCATATCATCTTAAAATTACAAAAAAAGGTGTACAAATCATAACAAACTATGCCAGGCAAACCAAACCCAATCACTTTTAAATTACAAAAAAATGCTACTAACCATAGCAAACTATGCCAAACTCACCTAAATTACTTCGGCTATCAAAAATCACCCCCAACTACACTTTACAGCAACAAACTAAACCCAATCACTTTAAAATTACAAAAAAATGCTAAAAATCATAACAAACTATACCAGAATCACCTAAATTACTTCGGCTACCGTAACTCACCCCCAAATATCCCTTACCACAACAAACCAAACCATATCATCTTAAAATTACAAAAAAAGGTGTACAAATTATAACAAACTATGCCAGACTCACCTAAATTACTTCGGCTACTCTAAATCATCACCAACTAACCCTTACCACAACAAACTAAACCCAATCACTTTTAAATTACAAAAAAATGCTAGTAACCATAGCAAACTATGCCAAACTCACCTAAATTACTTCGGCTGCCATAAATCATCACCAACTAACCCTTACCACAACAAACTAAACCCAATCACTTTTAAATTACAAAAAAATGCTACTAACCATAGCAAACTATGCCAAACTCACCTAAATTACTTCGGCTATCAAAAATCACCCCCAACTACACTTTACAGCAACAAACTAAGCCCAGTCACATTAAAATTACAAAAAAATGCTAAAAATCATAACAAACTATACCAGAATCACCTAAATTACTTCGGCTACCGTAAATCACCCCCAACTATCCCTTACCACAACAAACCACACCATATCATCTTAAAATTACAAAAAAGGTGTACAAATCATAACAAACTATGCCAGACACACCAAACCCAATCACTTTTAAATTACAAAAAAATGCTACTAACTATAGCAAACTAAGCCAAACTCACCTAAATTACTTCGGCTATCAAAAATCACCCTCAACTACACTTTACAGCAACAAAATAAGCCCAATCACTTTAAAATTACTAAAAAATGCTAAAAATCATAACAAACTATACCAGAATCACCTAAATTACTTCGGCTACCGTAAATTACCACCAACTATCCCTTACCACAACAAACTAAACCCAATCACTTTTAATTTACAAAAAAATGCTACTAACTATAGCAAACTATGCCAAACTCACCTAAATTACTTCGGCTATCAAAAATTACCCCCAACTACACTTTACAGCAACAAGCTAAGCCCAATCACTTTAAAATTACAAAAAATTGCTAAAAATCATAACAAACTATACCAGAATCACCTAAATTACTTCGGCTATCGTAAATCACCCCCAATTATCCCTTACCACAACAAACCCAACCATATCATCTTAAAATTACAAAAAAAGGTGTACAAACTATGCCAGACTCACCTAAATTACTTCGGCTACTCTAAATCATCACCAACAAACCCTTACCACAACAAACTAAACCCAATCACTTTTAAATTACAAAAAAATGCTACTAACCATAGCAAACTATGCCAAAATCACCTAAATTACTTCGGCTAACAAAAATCACCCTCAACTATACTTTACAGCAACAAACTAAGCCCAATCACATTAAAATTACAAAAAAATGCTAAAAATCATAACAAACTATACCAGAATCACCTAAATTACTTCGGCTACCGTAACTCACCCCCAAATATCCCTTACCACAACAAACCAAACCATATCATCTTAAAATTACAAAAAAAGGTGTACAAATTATAACAAACTATGCCAGACTCACCTAAATTACTTCGGCTACTCTAAATCATCACCAACTAACCCTTACCACAACAAACTAAACCCAATCACTTTTAAATTACAAAAAAATGCTAGTAACCATAGCAAACTATGCCAAACTCACCTAAATTACTTCGGCTGCCATAAATCATCACCAACTAACCCTTACCACAACAAACTAAACCCAATCACTTTTAAATTACAAAAAAATGCTACTAACCATAGCAAACTATGCCAACCTCACCTAAATTACTTCGGCTATCAAAAATCACCCTCAACTACACTTTACAGCAACAAAATAAGCCCAATCACTTTAAAATTACTAAAAAATGCTAAAAATCATAACAAACTATACCAGAATCACCTAAATTACTTCGGCTACCGTAAATCACCCCCAACTAACCCTTACCACAACAAACCAAACCATATCATCTTAAAATTACAAAAAAAGGTGTTCATATCATAACAAACTATGCCAGACTCACCTAAATTACTTCGGCAACTCTAAATCATCACCAACTAACCCTTACCACAACAAATTAAACCCAATCACTTTTAAATTACAAAAAAATGCTAGTAACCATAGCAAACTATGCCAAACTCACCTAAATTACTTCGGCTACCATAAATCATCACCAACTAACCCTTACCACAACAAACTAAACCCAATCACTTTTAAATTACAAAAAAATGCTACTAACCATAGCAAACTATGCCAAACTCACCTAAATTATTTCGGCTATCAAAAATCACCCCCAACTACACTTTACAGCAACAAACTAAGCCCAATCACTTTAAAATTACAAAAAAATGCTAAAAATCATAACAAACTATCCCACAATCACCTAAATTACTTCGGCTACCGTAAATCACCCCCAACTATCCCTTACACAACAAACCAGACCATTTCATCTTAAAATTACAAAAAAAGGTGTACAAATCATAACAAACTATGCCAGACAAACCAAACCCAATCACTTTTAAATTACAAAAAAATGCTACTAACCATAGCAAACTATGCCAAGCTCACCTAAATTACTTCGGCTATCAAAAATCACCCCCTACTACACTTTACAGCAACAAACTAAGCCCAATCACTTTAAAATTACAAAAAAATGCTAAAAATTATAACAAACTATACCAGATTCACCTAAATTACTTCGGCTACCGTAAATCAACCCCAACTATCCCTTACCACAACAAACTAAACCCAATCACTTTTAAATTACAAAAAAATGCTATTAACCATAGCAAACTATGCCAAACTCACCTAAATTACTTCGGCTATCAAAAATCACCCCCAATTACACTTTACAGCAACAAACTAAGCTCAATCACTTTAAAATTACAAAAAAATGCTAAAAATCATAACAAACTATACCAGAATCACCTAAATTACTTCGGCTACCGTAAATCACCACCAACTATCCCTTACCACAACAAACCAAACCATATCATCTTAAAATTACAAAAAAAGGTGTACAAACTATGCCAGACTCACCTAAATTACTTCGGCTACTCTAAATCATCACCAACTAACCCTTACCACAACAAACTAAACCCAATCACTTTTAAATTACAAAAAAATGCTACTAACCATAGCAAACTATGCCAAACCCACCTAAATTACTTCGGCTATCAAAAATCACCCCCAACTACACTTTACAGCAACAAACTAAGCCCAATCACTTTAAAATTACAAAAAAATGCTAAAAATCATAACAAACTATACCAGAATCACCTAAATTACTTCGGCTACCGTAAATCACCCCCAACTATCCCTTACCACAACAAACCAAACCATATCATTTTAATGTTACAAAAAAAGGTGTACAAATCATAACAAACTATGACAGACGCACCTAAATTACTTCGGCTACTCTAAATCATCACCAACTAACCCTTACCACAACAAACTAAACCCAATCACTTTTAAATTTCAAAAAAATGCTAGTAACCATAGCAAACTATGCCAAACTCACCTAAATTACTTCGGCTACAATAAATCATCACCAACTAACCCTTACCACAACAAACTAAACCCAATCACTTTTAAATTACAAAAAAATGCTACTAACAATAGCAAACTATGCCAAAATCACCTAAATTACTTCGGCTATCAAAAATCACCCTCAACTATACTTTACAGCAACAAACTAAGCCCAATCACATTAAAATTACAAAAAATGCTAAAAATTATAACAAACTATACCAGAATCACCTAAATTACTTCGGCTACCGTAAATCACCCCTAACTATCCCTTACCACAACAAACCAAACCATATCATCTTAAAATTACAAAAAAAGGTGTACAAATCATAACAAATTATGCCAGACGCACCTAAATTACTTCGGCTACTCTAAATCATCACCAACTAACCCTTACCACAACAAACTAAATCCAATCACTTTTAAATTACAAAAAAATGCTAGTAACCATAGCAAACTATGCCAAACTCACCTAAATTACTTCGGCTACCATAAATCATCACCAACTAACCCTTACCACAACAAACTAAACCCAATCACTTTTAAATTACAAAAATATGCTACTAACCATAGCAAACTATGCCAAACTCACCTAAATTACTTCGGCTATCAAAAATCACCCCCAACTACACTTTACAGCAACAAACTAAGCCCAATCACTTTAAAATTACAAAAAAATGCTAAAAATCATAACAAACTATACCAGAATCACCTAAATTACTTCGGCTACCGTAAATCACCCCCAACTATCCCTTACCACAACAAACCAAACCATATCATCTTAAAATTACAAAAAAATATGTACAAATCATAACAAACTATGCCAGACTCACCTAAATTACTTCGGCTACTCTAAATCATCACCAACTAACCCTTACCACAACAAACTAAACCCAATCACTTTTAAATTACAAAAAAATGCTAGTAACCATAGCAAGCTATGCCAAACTCACCTAAATTACTTCGGCTATTAAAAATCAACCCCAACTAAACTTTACAGCAACAAACTAAACCCAATCACTTTTAAATTACAAAAAAATGCTACTAACCATAGCAAACTATGCCAAACTCACCTAAATTACTTCGGCTATCAAAAATCAACCCCAACTACACTTTACAGCAACAAACTAAGCCCAATCACTTTAAAATTACAAAAAAATGCTAAAAATCATAACAAACTATACCAGAATCACATAAATTACTTCGGCTACCGTATATCAGCCCCAACTATCCCCTACCACAACAAACCAAATCATATCATCTTAAAATTACAAAAAAATGTGTACAAATCATAACAAACTATGCCAGACTCACCTAAATTACTTCGGCTACTCTAAATCATCACCAACTAACCCTTACCACAACAAACTAAACCCAATCACTTTTAAATTACAAAAAAATGCTAGTAACCATGGCAAACTATGCCAAACTCACCTAAATTACTTCGGCTACCATAAATCATCACCAACTAACCCTTACCACAACAAACTAAGCCCAATCACTTTTAAATTACAAAAAAATGCTACTAACCATAGCAAACTATGCCAAACTCACCTAAATTACTTCGGCTATCAAAAATCAACCCCAACTAAACTTTACAGCAACAAACTAAACCCAATCACTTTTAAATTACAAAAAAATGCTACTAACCATAGCAAACTATGCCAAACTCACCTAAATTACTTCGGCTATCAAAAATCAACCCCAACTACACTTTACAGCAACAAACTAAGCCCAATCACTTTAAAATTACAAAAAAATGCTAAAAATCATAACAAACTATACCAGAATCACATAAATTACTTCGGCTACCGTATATCAGCCCCAACTATCCCTTACCACAACAAACCAAATCATATCATCTTAAAATTACAAAAAAATGTGTACAAATCATAACAAACTATGCCAGACTCACCTAAATTACTTCGGCTACTCTAAATCATCACCAACTAACCCTTACCACAACAAACTAAACCCAATCACTTTTAAATTACAAAAAAATGCTAGTAACCATGGCAAACTATGCCAAACTCACCTAAATTACTTCGGCTACCATAAATCATCACCAACTAACCCTTACCACAACAAACTAAGCCCAATCACTTTTAAATTACAAAAAAATGCTACTAACCATAGCAAACTATGCCAAACTCATCTAAATTACTTCGTCTGTCAAAAATCACCTCCAACTACACTTTACAGCAACAAACTAAGCCCAATCACTTTCAAATTACAAAAAAATGCTAAAAATCATAACAAACTATACCAGAATCACCTAAATTACTTCGGCTACCGTAAATCGCCCCCAACTATCCCTTACCACAACAAACCAAACCATATATTCTTAAAATTCCAAAAAAAGGTGTACAAATCATAACAAACTATGCCAGACTCACCTAAATTAATTCGGCTACAATAAATCATCACCAACTATCCCTTACCACATCAAACTAAACCCAATCACTTTTAAATTTCAAAAAAATGCTACTAACCATATCAAACTATGCCAAACGCACCTAAATTACTTCGGCTATCAAAAATCACCCCCAACTACACTTTACAGCAACAAACTAAGCCCAATCACTTTAAAATTACAAAAAAATGTTAAAAATCATAACAAACTATACCAGAATCACCTAAATTACTTCGGCTACCGTAAATCGCCCCCAACTATCCCTTACCACAACAAACCAAACCATATATTCTTAAAATTCCAAAAAAAGGTGTACAAATCATAACAAACTATGCCAAACTCACCTAAATTACTTCGGCTACCATAAATCATCACCAACTAACCCTTACCACAACAAACTAAACCCAATCACTTTTAAATTACAAAAAAATGCTACTAACCATAGCAAACTATGCCAAACTCACCTAAATTATTTCGGCTATCAAAAATCACCCCCAACTACACTTTACAGCAACAAACTAAGCCCAATCACTTTAAAATTACAAAAAAATGCTAAAAATCATAACAAACTATCCCACAATCACCTAAATTACTTCGGCTACCGTAAATCACCCCCAACTATCCCTTACACAACAAACCAGACCATATCATCTTAAAATTACAAAAAAAGGTGTACAAATCATAACAAACTATGCCAGACAAACCAAACCCAATCACTTTTAAATTACAAAAAAATGCTACTAACCATAGCAAACTATGCCAAGCTCACCTAAATTACTTCGGCTATCAAAAATCACCCCCTACTACACTTTACAGCAACAAACTAAGCCCAATCACTTTAAAATTACAAAAAAATGCTAAAAATTATAACAAACTATACCAGATTCACCTAAATTACTTCGGCTACCGTAAATCAACCCCAACTATCCCTTACCACAACAAACTAAACCCAATCACTTTTAAATTACAAAAAAATGCTATTAACCATAGCAAACTATGCCAAACTCACCTAAATTACTTCGGCTATCAAAAATCACCCCCAATTACACTTTACAGCAACAAACTAAGCTCAATCACTTTAAAATTACAAAAAAATGCTAAAAATCATAACAAACTATACCAGAATCACCTAAATTACTTCGGCTACCGTAAATCACCACCAACTATCCCTTACCACAACAAACCAAACCATATCATCTTAAAATTACAAAAAAAGGTGTACAAACTATGCCAGACTCACCTAAATTACTTCGGCTACTCTAAATCATCACCAACTAACCCTTACCACAACAAACTAAACCCAATCACTTTTAAATTACAAAAAAATGCTACTAACCATAGCAAACTATGCCAAACCCACCTAAATTACTTCGGCTATCAAAAATCACCCCCAACTACACTTTACAGCAACAAACTAAGCCCAATCACTTTAAAATTACAAAAAAATGCTAAAAATCATAACAAACTATACCAGAATCACCTAAATTACTTCGGCTACCGTAAATCACCCCCAACTATCCCTTACCACAACAAACCAAACCATATCATCTTAATGTTACAAAAAAAGGTGTACAAATCATAACAAACTATGACAGACGCACCTAAATTACTTCGGCTACTCTAAATCATCACCAACTAACCCTTACCACAACAAACTAAACCCAATCACTTTTAAATTTCAAAAAAATGCTAGTAACCATAGCAAACTATGCCAAACTCACCTAAATTACTTCGGCTACAATAAATCATCACCAACTAACCCTTACCACAACAAACTAAACCCAATCACTTTTAAATTACAAAAAAATGCTACTAACAATAGCAAACTATGCCAAAATCACCTAAATTACTTCGGCTATCAAAAATCACCCTCAACTATACTTTACAGCAACAAACTAAGCCCAATCACATTAAAATTACAAAAAATGCTAAAAATTATAACAAACTATACCAGAATCACCTAAATTACTTCGGCTACCGTAAATCACCCCCAACTATCCCTTACCACAACAAACCAAACCATATCATCTTAAAATTACAAAAAAAGGTGTACAAATCATAACAAATTATGCCAGACGCACCTAAATTACTTCGGCTACTCTAAATCATCACCAACTAACCCTTACCACAACAAACTAAATCCAATCACTTTTAAATTACAAAAAAATGCTAGTAACCATAGCAAACTATGCCAAACTCACCTAAATTACTTCGGCTACCATAAATCATCACCAACTAACCCTTACCACAACAAACTAAACCCAATCACTTTTAAATTACAAAAATATGCTACTAACCATAGCAAACTATGCCAAACTCACCTAAATTACTTCGGCTATCAAAAATCACCCCCAACTACACTTTACAGCAACAAACTAAGCCCAATCACTTTAAAATTACAAAAAAATGCTAAAAATCATAACAAACTATACCAGAATCACCTAAATTACTTCGGCTACCGTAAATCACCCCCAACTATCCCTTACCACAACAAACCAAACCATATCATCTTAAAATTACAAAAAAATATGTACAAATCATAACAAACTATGCCAGACTCACCTAAATTACTTCGGCTACTCTAAATCATCACCAACTAACCCTTACCACAACAAACTAAACCCAATCACTTTTAAATTACAAAAAAATGCTAGTAACTATAGCAAGCTATGCCAAACTCACCTAAATTACTTCGGCTATCAAAAATCAACCCCAACTAAACTTTACAGCAACAAACTAAACCCAATCACTTTTAAATTACAAAAAAATGCTACTAACCATAGCAAACTATGCCAAACTCACCTAAATTACTTCGGCTATCAAAAATCAACCCCAACTACACTTTACAGCAACAAACTAAGCCCAATCACTTTAAAATTACAAAAAAATGCTAAAAATCATAACAAACTATACCAGAATCACATAAATTACTTCGGCTACCGTATATCAGCCCCAACTATCCCTTACCACAACAAACCAAATCATATCATCTTAAAATTACAAAAAAATGTGTACAAATCATAACAAACTATGCCAGACTCACCTAAATTACTTCGGCTACTCTAAATCATCACCAACTAACCCTTACCACAACAAACTAAACCCAATCACTTTTAAATTACAAAAAAATGCTAGTAACCATGGCAAACTATGCCAAACTCACCTAAATTACTTCGGCTACCATAAATCATCACCAACTAACCCTTACCACAACAAACTAAGCCCAATCACTTTTAAATTACAAAAAAATGCTACTAACCATAGCAAACTATGCCAAACTCATCTAAATTACTTCGTCTGTCAAAAATCACCTCCAACTACACTTTACAGCAACAAACTAAGCCCAATCACTTTCAAATTACAAAAAAATGCTAAAAATCATAACAAACTATACCAGAATCACCTAAATTACTTCGGCTACCGTAAATCGCCCCCAACTATCCCTTACCACAACAAACCAAACCATATATTCTTAAAATTCCAAAAAAAGGTGTACAAATCATAACAAACTATGCCAGACTCACCTAAATTAATTCGGCTACAATAAATCATCACCAACTATCCCTTACCACATCAAACTAAACCCAATCACTTTTAAATTTCAAAAAAATGCTACTAACCATATCAAACTATGCCAAACGCACCTAAATTACTTCGGCTATCAAAAATCACCCCCAACTACACTTTACAGCAACAAACTAAGCCCAATCACTTTAAAATTACAAAAAAATGTTAAAAATCATAACAAACTATACCAGAATCACCTAAATTACTTCGGCTACCGTAAATCGCCCCCAACTATCCCTTACCACAACAAACCAAACCATATATTCTTAAAATTCCAAAAAAAGGTGTACAAATCATAACAAACTATGCCAAACTCACCTAAATTACTTCGGCTACCATAAATCATCACCAACTAACCCTTACCACAACAAACTAAACCCAATCACTTTTAAATTACAAAAAAATGCTACTAACCATAGCAAACTATGCCAAACTCACCTAAATTATTTCGGCTATCAAAAATCACCCCCAACTACACTTTACAGCAACAAACTAAGCCCAATCACTTTAAAATTACAAAAAAATGCTAAAAATCATAACAAACTATCCCACAATCACCTAAATTACTTCGGCTACCGTAAATCACCCCCAACTATCCCTTACACAACAAACCAGACCATATCATCTTAAAATTACAAAAAAAGGTGTACAAATCATAACAAACTATGCCAGACAAACCAAACCCAATCACTTTTAAATTACAAAAAAATGCTACTAACCATAGCAAACTATGCCAAGCTCACCTAAATTACTTCGGCTATCAAAAATCACCCCCTACTACACTTTACAGCAACAAACTAAGCCCAATCACTTTAAAATTACAAAAAAATGCTAAAAATTATAACAAACTATACCAGATTCACCTAAATTACTTCGGCTACCGTAAATCAACCCCAACTATCCCTTACCACAACAAACTAAACCCAATCACTTTTAAATTACAAAAAAATGCTATTAACCATAGCAAACTATGCCAAACTCACCTAAATTACTTCGGCTATCAAAAATCACCCCCAATTACACTTTACAGCAACAAACTAAGCTCAATCACTTTAAAATTACAAAAAAATGCTAAAAATCATAACAAACTATACCAGAATCACCTAAATTACTTCGGCTACCGTAAATCACCACCAACTATCCCTTACCACAACAAACCAAACCATATCATCTTAAAATTACAAAAAAAGGTGTACAAACTATGCCAGACTCACCTAAATTACTTCGGCTACTCTAAATCATCACCAACTAACCCTTACCACAACAAACTAAACCCAATCACTTTTAAATTACAAAAAAATGCTACTAACCATAGCAAACTATGCCAAACCCACCTAAATTACTTCGGCTATCAAAAATCACCCCCAACTACACTTTACAGCAACAAACTAAGCCCAATCACTTTAAAATTACAAAAAAATGCTAAAAATCATAACAAACTATACCAGAATCACCTAAATTACTTCGGCTACCGTAAATCACCCCCAACTATCCCTTACCACAACAAACCAAACCATATCATCTTAATGTTACAAAAAAAGGTGTACAAATCATAACAAACTATGACAGACGCACCTAAATTACTTCGGCTACTCTAAATCATCACCAACTAACCCTTACCACAACAAACTAAACCCAATCACTTTTAAATTTCAAAAAAATGCTAGTAACCATAGCAAACTATGCCAAACTCACCTAAATTACTTCGGCTACAATAAATCATCACCAACTAACCCTTACCACAACAAACTAAACCCAATCACTTTTAAATTACAAAAAAATGCTACTAACAATAGCAAACTATGCCAAAATCACCTAAATTACTTCGGCTATCAAAAATCACCCTCAACTATACTTTACAGCAACAAACTAAGCCCAATCACATTAAAATTACAAAAAATGCTAAAAATTATAACAAACTATACCAGAATCACCTAAATTACTTCGGCTACCGTAAATCACCCCCAACTATCCCTTACCACAACAAACCAAACCATATCATCTTAAAATTACAAAAAAAGGTGTACAAATCATAACAAATTATGCCAGACGCACCTAAATTACTTCGGCTACTCTAAATCATCACCAACTAACCCTTACCACAACAAACTAAATCCAATCACTTTTAAATTACAAAAAAATGCTAGTAACCATAGCAAACTATGCCAAACTCACCTAAATTACTTCGGCTACCATAAATCATCACCAACTAACCCTTACCACAACAAACTAAACCCAATCACTTTTAAATTACAAAAATATGCTACTAACCATAGCAAACTATGCCAAACTCACCTAAATTACTTCGGCTATCAAAAATCACCCCCAACTACACTTTACAGCAACAAACTAAGCCCAATCACTTTAAAATTACAAAAAAATGCTAAAAATCATAACAAACTATACCAGAATCACCTAAATTACTTCGGCTACCGTAAATCACCCCCAACTATCCCTTACCACAACAAACCAAACCATATCATCTTAAAATTACAAAAAAATATGTACAAATCATAACAAACTATGCCAGACTCACCTAAATTACTTCGGCTACTCTAAATCATCACCAACTAACCCTTACCACAACAAACTAAACCCAATCACTTTTAAATTACAAAAAAATGCTAGTAACTATAGCAAGCTATGCCAAACTCACCTAAATTACTTCGGCTATCAAAAATCAACCCCAACTAAACTTTACAGCAACAAACTAAACCCAATCACTTTTAAATTACAAAAAAATGCTACTAACCATAGCAAACTATGCCAAACTCACCTAAATTACTTCGGCTATCAAAAATCAACCCCAACTACACTTTACAGCAACAAACTAAGCCCAATCACTTTAAAATTACAAAAAAATGCTAAAAATCATAACAAACTATACCAGAATCACATAAATTACTTCGGCTACCGTATATCAGCCCCAACTATCCCTTACCACAACAAACCAAATCATATCATCTTAAAATTACAAAAAAATGTGTACAAATCATAACAAACTATGCCAGACTCACCTAAATTACTTCGGCTACTCTAAATCATCACCAACTAACCCTTACCACAACAAACTAAACCCAATCACTTTTAAATTACAAAAAAATGCTAGTAACCATGGCAAACTATGCCAAACTCACCTAAATTACTTCGGCTACCATAAATCATCACCAACTAACCCTTACCACAACAAACTAAGCCCAATCACTTTTAAATTACAAAAAAATGCTACTAACCATAGCAAACTATGCCAAACTCATCTAAATTACTTCGTCTGTCAAAAATCACCTCCAACTACACTTTACAGCAACAAACTAAGCCCAATCACTTTCAAATTACAAAAAAATGCTAAAAATCATAACAAACTATACCAGAATCACCTAAATTACTTCGGCTACCGTAAATCGCCCCCAACTATCCCTTACCACAACAAACCAAACCATATATTCTTAAAATTCCAAAAAAAGGTGTACAAATCATAACAAACTATGCCAGACTCACCTAAATTAATTCGGCTACAATAAATCATCACCAACTATCCCTTACCACATCAAACTAAACCCAATCACTTTTAAATTTCAAAAAAATGCTACTAACCATATCAAACTATGCCAAACGCACCTAAATTACTTCGGCTATCAAAAATCACCCCCAACTACACTTTACAGCAACAAACTAAGCCCAATCACTTTAAAATTACAAAAAAATGTTAAAAATCATAACAAACTATACCAGAATCACCTAAATTACTTCGGCTACCGTAAATCGCCCCCAACTATCCCTTACCACAACAAACCAAACCATATATTCTTAAAATTCCAAAAAAAGGTGTACAAATCATAACAAACTATGCCAAACTCACCTAAATTACTTCGGCTACCATAAATCATCACCAACTAACCCTTACCACAACAAACTAAACCCAATCACTTTTAAATTACAAAAAAATGCTACTAACCATAGCAAACTATGCCAAACTCACCTAAATTATTTCGGCTATCAAAAATCACCCCCAACTACACTTTACAGCAACAAACTAAGCCCAATCACTTTAAAATTACAAAAAAATGCTAAAAATCATAACAAACTATCCCACAATCACCTAAATTACTTCGGCTACCGTAAATCACCCCCAACTATCCCTTACACAACAAACCAGACCATATCATCTTAAAATTACAAAAAAAGGTGTACAAATCATAACAAACTATGCCAGACAAACCAAACCCAATCACTTTTAAATTACAAAAATATGCTACTAACCATAGCAAACTATGCCAAACTCACCTAAATTACTTCGGCTATCAAAAATCACCCCCAACTACACTTTACAGCAACAAACTAAGCCCAATCACTTTAAAATTACAAAAAAATGCTAAAAATCATAACAAACTATACCAGAATCACCTAAATTACTTCGGCTACCGTAAATCACCCCCAACTATCCCTTACCACAACAAACCAAACCATATCATCTTAAAATTACAAAAAAATATGTACAAATCATAACAAACTATGCCAGACTCACCTAAATTACTTCGGCTACTCTAAATCATCACCAACTAACCCTTACCACAACAAACTAAACCCAATCACTTTTAAATTACAAAAAAATGCTAGTAACCATAGCAAGCTATGCCAAACTCACCTAAATTACTTCGGCTATCAAAAATCAACCCCAACTAAACTTTACAGCAACAAACTAAACCCAATCACTTTTAAATTACAAAAAAATGCTACTAACCATAGCAAACTATGCCAAACTCACCTAAATTACTTCGGCTATCAAAAATCAACCCCAACTACACTTTACAGCAACAAACTAAGCCCAATCACTTTAAAATTACAAAAAAATGCTAAAAATCATAACAAACTATACCAGAATCACATAAATTACTTCGGCTACCGTATATCAGCCCCAACTATCCCCTACCACAACAAACCAAATCATATCATCTTAAAATTACAAAAAAATGTGTACAAATCATAACAAACTATGCCAGACTCACCTAAATTACTTCGGCTACTCTAAATCATCACCAACTAACCCTTACCACAACAAACTAAACCCAATCACTTTTAAATTACAAAAAAATGCTAGTAACCATGGCAAACTATGCCAAACTCACCTAAATTACTTCGGCTACCATAAATCATCACCAACTAACCCTTACCACAACAAACTAAGCCCAATCACTTTTAAATTACAAAAAAATGCTACTAACCATAGCAAACTATGCCAAACTCACCTAAATTACTTCGGCTATCAAAAATCAACCCCAACTAAACTTTACAGCAACAAACTAAACCCAATCACTTTTAAATTACAAAAAAATGCTACTAACCATAGCAAACTATGCCAAACTCACCTAAATTACTTCGGCTATCAAAAATCAACCCCAACTACACTTTACAGCAACAAACTAAGCCCAATCACTTTAAAATTACAAAAAAATGCTAAAAATCATAACAAACTATACCAGAATCACATAAATTACTTCGGCTACCGTATATCAGCCCCAACTATCCCTTACCACAACAAACCAAATCATATCATCTTAAAATTACAAAAAAATGTGTACAAATCATAACAAACTATGCCAGACTCACCTAAATTACTTCGGCTACTCTAAATCATCACCAACTAACCCTTACCACAACAAACTAAACCCAATCACTTTTAAATTACAAAAAAATGCTAGTAACCATGGCAAACTATGCCAAACTCACCTAAATTACTTCGGCTACCATAAATCATCACCAACTAACCCTTACCACAACAAACTAAGCCCAATCACTTTTAAATTACAAAAAAATGCTACTAACCATAGCAAACTATGCCAAACTCATCTAAATTACTTCGTCTGTCAAAAATCACCTCCAACTACACTTTACAGCAACAAACTAAGCCCAATCACTTTCAAATTACAAAAAAATGCTAAAAATCATAACAAACTATACCAGAATCACCTAAATTACTTCGGCTACCGTAAATCGCCCCCAACTATCCCTTACCACAACAAACCAAACCATATATTCTTAAAATTCCAAAAAAAGGTGTACAAATCATAACAAACTATGCCAGACTCACCTAAATTAATTCGGCTACAATAAATCATCACCAACTATCCCTTACCACATCAAACTAAACCCAATCACTTTTAAATTTCAAAAAAATGCTACTAACCATATCAAACTATGCCAAACGCACCTAAATTACTTCGGCTATCAAAAATCACCCCCAACTACACTTTACAGCAACAAACTAAGCCCAATCACTTTAAAATTACAAAAAAATGCTAAAAATCATAACAAACTATCCCACAATCACCTAAATTACTTCGGCTACCGTAAATCACCCCCAACTATCCCTTACACAACAAACCAGACCATATCATCTTAAAATTACAAAAAAAGGTGTACAAATCATAACAAACTATGCCAGACAAACCAAACCCAATCACTTTTAAATTACAAAAAAATGCTACTAACCATAGCAAACTATGCCAAGCTCACCTAAATTACTTCGGCTATCAAAAATCACCCCCTACTACACTTTACAGCAACAAACTAAGCCCAATCACTTTAAAATTACAAAAAAATGCTAAAAATTATAACAAACTATACCAGATTCACCTAAATTACTTCGGCTACCGTAAATCAACCCCAACTATCCCTTACCACAACAAACTAAACCCAATCACTTTTAAATTACAAAAAAATGCTATTAACCATAGCAAACTATGCCAAACTCACCTAAATTACTTCGGCTATCAAAAATCACCCCCAATTACACTTTACAGCAACAAACTAAGCTCAATCACTTTAAAATTACAAAAAAATGCTAAAAATCATAACAAACTATACCAGAATCACCTAAATTACTTCGGCTACCGTAAATCACCACCAACTATCCCTTACCACAACAAACCAAACCATATCATCTTAAAATTACAAAAAAAGGTGTACAAACTATGCCAGACTCACCTAAATTACTTCGGCTACTCTAAATCATCACCAACTAACCCTTACCACAACAAACTAAACCCAATCACTTTTAAATTACAAAAAAATGCTACTAACCATAGCAAACTATGCCAAACCCACCTAAATTACTTCGGCTATCAAAAATCACCCCCAACTACACTTTACAGCAACAAACTAAGCCCAATCACTTTAAAATTACAAAAAAATGCTAAAAATCATAACAAACTATACCAGAATCACCTAAATTACTTCGGCTACCGTAAATCACCCCCAACTATCCCTTACCACAACAAACCAAACCATATCATCTTAATGTTACAAAAAAAGGTGTACAAATCATAACAAACTATGACAGACGCACCTAAATTACTTCGGCTACTCTAAATCATCACCAACTAACCCTTACCACAACAAACTAAACCCAATCACTTTTAAATTTCAAAAAAATGCTAGTAACCATAGCAAACTATGCCAAACTCACCTAAATTACTTCGGCTACAATAAATCATCACCAACTAACCCTTACCACAACAAACTAAACCCAATCACTTTTAAATTACAAAAAAATGCTACTAACAATAGCAAACTATGCCAAAATCACCTAAATTACTTCGGCTATCAAAAATCACCCTCAACTATACTTTACAGCAACAAACTAAGCCCAATCACATTAAAATTACAAAAAATGCTAAAAATTATAACAAACTATACCAGAATCACCTAAATTACTTCGGCTACCGTAAATCACCCCCAACTATCCCTTACCACAACAAACCAAACCATATCATCTTAAAATTACAAAAAAATATGTACAAATCATAACAAACTATGCCAGACTCACCTAAATTACTTCGGCTACTCTAAATCATCACCAACTAACCCTTACCACAACAAACTAAACCCAATCACTTTTAAATTACAAAAAAATGCTAGTAACTATAGCAAGCTATGCCAAACTCACCTAAATTACTTCGGCTATCAAAAATCAACCCCAACTAAACTTTACAGCAACAAACTAAACCCAATCACTTTTAAATTACAAAAAAATGCTACTAACCATAGCAAACTATGCCAAACTCACCTAAATTACTTCGGCTATCAAAAATCAACCCCAACTACACTTTACAGCAACAAACTAAGCCCAATCACTTTAAAATTACAAAAAAATGCTAAAAATCATAACAAACTATACCAGAATCACATAAATTACTTCGGCTACCGTATATCAGCCCCAACTATCCCTTACCACAACAAACCAAATCATATCATCTTAAAATTACAAAAAAATGTGTACAAATCATAACAAACTATGCCAGACTCACCTAAATTACTTCGGCTACTCTAAATCATCACCAACTAACCCTTACCACAACAAACTAAACCCAATCACTTTTAAATTACAAAAAAATGCTAGTAACCATGGCAAACTATGCCAAACTCACCTAAATTACTTCGGCTACCATAAATCATCACCAACTAACCCTTACCACAACAAACTAAGCCCAATCACTTTTAAATTACAAAAAAATGCTACTAACCATAGCAAACTATGCCAAACTCACCTAAATTACTTCGGCTATCAAAAATCAACCCCAACTAAACTTTACAGCAACAAACTAAACCCAATCACTTTTAAATTACAAAAAAATGCTACTAACCATAGCAAACTATGCCAAACTCACCTAAATTACTTCGGCTATCAAAAATCAACCCCAACTACACTTTACAGCAACAAACTAAGCCCAATCACTTTAAAATTACAAAAAAATGCTAAAAATCATAACAAACTATACCAGAATCACATAAATTACTTCGGCTACCGTATATCAGCCCCAACTATCCCTTACCACAACAAACCAAATCATATCATCTTAAAATTACAAAAAAATGTGTACAAATCATAACAAACTATGCCAGACTCACCTAAATTACTTCGGCTACTCTAAATCATCACCAACTAACCCTTACCACAACAAACTAAACCCAATCACTTTTAAATTACAAAAAAATGCTAGTAACCATGGCAAACTGTGCCAAACTCACCTAAATTACTTCGGCTACCATAAATCATCACCAACTAACCCTTACCACAACAAACTAAGCCCAATCACTTTTAAATTACAAAAAAATGCTACTAACCATAGCAAACTATGCCAAACTCATCTAAATTACTTCGTCTGTCAAAAATCACCTCCAACTACACTTTACAGCAACAAACTAAGCCCAATCACTTTCAAATTACAAAAAAATGCTAAAAATCATAACAAACTATACCAGAATCACCTAAATTACTTCGGCTACCGTAAATCGCCCCCAACTATCCCTTACCACAACAAACCAAACCATATATTCTTAAAATTCCAAAAAAAGGTGTACAAATCATAACAAACTATGCCAGACTCACCTAAATTAATTCGGCTACAATAAATCATCACCAACTATCCCTTACCACAACAAACTAAACCCAATCACTTTTAAATTTCAAAAAAATGCTACTAACCATATCAAACTATGCCAAACGCACCTAAATTACTTCGGCTATCAAAAATCACCCCCAACTACACTTTACAGCAACAAACTAAGCCCAATCACTTTAAAATTACAAAAAAATGTTAAAAATCATAACAAACTATACCAGAATCACCTAAATTACTTCGGCTACCGTAAATCGCCCCCAACTATCCCTTACCACAACAAACCAAACCATATATTCTTAAAATTCCAAAAAAAGGTGTACAAATCATAACAAACTATGCCAGACTCACCTAAATTAATTCGGCTACAATAAATCATCACCAACTATCCCTTACCACAACAAACTAAGCCCAATCACTTTAAAATTACAAAAAAATGCTAAAAATCATAACAAACTATACCAGAATCACCTAAATTACTTCGGCTACCGTGAATGACCCCCAACTATCCCTTACTACAACAAACCAAACCATATCATCTTAAAATTACAAAAAAAGTTGTACAAATCATAACAAACTATGCCAGACTCACCTAAATTACTTCGGCTACTCTAAATCATCACCAACTAATCCTTACCACAACAAACTAAACCCAATCACTTTTAAATTACAAAAAATGCTACTAACCATAGCAAACTATGCCAAACTCACCTAAATTACTTCGGCTATCAAAAATCACCCCCAACAACACTTTACAGCAACAAACTAAGCCCAATCACTTTAAAATTACAAAAAAATGCTAAAAATCATAACAAACTATACCAGAATCACCTAAATTACTTCGGCTACCGTAAATCGCCCCCAACTATCCCTTACCACAACAAACCAAACCATATATTCTTAAAATTCCAAAAAAAGGTGTACAAATCTTAACAAACTATGCCAGACTCACCTAAATTAATTCGGCTACAATAAATCATCACCAACTAACCCTTACCACAACAAACTAAACCCAATCACTTTTAAATTTCAAAAAAATGCTACTAACCATATCAAACTATGCCAAACGCACCTAAATTACTTCGGCTATCAAAAATCACCCCCAACTACACTTTACAGCAACAAACTAAGCCCAATCACTTTAGAATTACAAAAAAATGCTAAAAATCATAACAAACTATACCAGAATCACCTAAATTACTTCGGCTACCGTAAATCACCCCCAACTATCCCTTACCACAACAAACCAAACCATATCATCTAAAAGTTACAAAAAAAGATGTACAAATCATAACAAACTATGCCAGACTCACCTAAATTACTTCGGCTACTTTAAATCATCACCAACTAACCCTTACCACAACAAACTAAACCCAATCACTTTTAAATTACAAAAAAATGCTACTAACCATAGCAAACTATGCCAAACTCACCTAAATTACTTCGGCTACCATAAATCATCACCAACTAACCCTTACCACAACAAACTAAACCCAATCACTTTTAAATTTCAAAAAAATGCTACTAACCATATCAAACTATGCCAAACTCACCTATATTACTTCGGCTATCAAAAATCACCCCCAACTACACTTTACAGCAACAAACTAAGCCTAATCACTTTAAAATTACAAAAATATGCTAAAAATCATAACAAACTATACCAGAATCACCTAAATTACTTCGGCTACCGTAAATCATCCCCAACTATCCCTTACCACAACAAACCCAACCATATCATCTTAAAATTACAAAAAAAGGTGTACAAACTATGCCAGACTCACCTAAATTACTTCGGCTACTCTAAATCATCACCAACAAACCCTTACCACAACAAACTAAACCCAATCACTTTTAAATTACAAAAAAATGCTACTAACCATAGCAAACTATGCCAAAATCACCTAAATTACTTCGGCTAACAAAAATCACCCTCAACTATACTTTACAGCAACAAACTAAGCCCAATCACATTAAAATTACAAAAAAATGCTAAAAATCATAACAAACTATACCAGAATCACCTAAATTATTTCGGCTACCGTAAATCACCCCCAACTATCCCTTACCACAACAAATCAAACCATATCATCGTAAAATTACAAAAAAAGGTGTACAAATCATAACAAACTATGCCAGGCAAACCAAACCCAATCACTTTTAAATTACAAAAAAATGCTACTAACCATAGCAAACTATGCCAAACTCACCTAAATTACTTCGGCTATCAAAAATCACCCCCAACTACACTATACAGCAACAAACTAAACCCAATCACTTTAAAATTACAAAAAAATGCTAAAAATCATAACAAACTATACCAGAATCACCTAAATTACTTCGGCTACCGTAACTCACCCCCAAATATCCCTTACCACAACAAACCAAACCATATCATCTTAAAATTACAAAAAAAGGTGTACAAATTATAACAAACTATGCCAGACTCACCTAAATTACTTCGGCTACTCTAAATCGTCACCAACTAACCCTTACCACAACAAACTAAACCCAATCACTTTTAAATTACAAAAAAATGCTAGTAACCATAGCAAACTATGCCAAACTCACCTAAATTACTTCGGCTGCCATAAATCATCACCAACTAACCCTTACCACAACAAACTAAACCCAATCACTTTTAAATTACAAAAAAATGCTACTAACCATAGCAAACTATGCCAAACTCACCTAAATTACTTCGGCTATCAAAAATCACCCTCAACTACACTTTACAGCAACAAAATAAGCCCAATCACTTTAAAATTACTAAAAAATGCTAAAAATTATAACAAACTATACCAGAATCACCTAAATTACTTCGGCTACCGTAAATCACCCCCAACTAACGCTTACCACAACAAACCAAACCATATCATCTTAAAATTACAAAAAAAGTTGTTCATATCATAACAAACTATGCCAGACTCACCTAAATTACTTCGGCAACTCTAAATCATCACCAACTAACCCTTACCACAACAAATTAAACCCAATCACTTTTAAATTACAAAAAAATGCTAGTAACCATAGCAAACTATGCCAAACTCACCTAAATTACTTCGGCTATCATAAATCATCACCAACTAACCCTTACCACAACAAACTAAACCCAATCACTTTTAAATTACAAAAAAATGCTACTAACCATAGCAAACTATGCCAAACTCACCTAAATTATTTCGGCTATCAAAAATCACCCCCAACTACACTTTACAGCAACAAACTAAGCCCAATCACTTTAAAATTACAAAAAAATGCTAAAAATCATAACAAACTATCCCACAATCACCTAAATTACTTCGGCTACCGTAAATCACCCCCAACTATCCCTTACACAACAAACCAGACCATATCATCTTAAAATTACAAAAAAAGGTGTACAAATCATAACAAACTATGCCAGACAAACCAAACCCAATCACTTTTAAATTACAAAAAAATGCTACTAACCATAGCAAACTATGCCAAGCTCACCTAAATTACTTCGGCTATCAAAAATCACCCCCTACTACACTTTACAGCAACAAACTAAGCCCAATCACTTTAAAATTACAAAAAAATGCTAAAAATTATAACAAACTATACCAGATTCACCTAAATTACTTCGGCTACCGTAAATCAACCCCAACTATCCCTTACCACAACAAACTAAACCCAATCACTTTTAAATTACAAAAAAATGCTATTAACCATAGCAAACTATGCCAAACTCACCTAAATTACTTCGGCTATCAAAAATCACCCCCAATTACACTTTACAGCAACAAACTAAGCTCAATCACTTTAAAATTACAAAAAAATGCTAAAAATCATAACAAACTATACCAGAATCACCTAAATTACTTCGGCTACCGTAAATCACCACCAACTATCCCTTACCATAACAAACCAAACCATATCATCTTAAAATTACAAAAAAAGGTGTACAAACTATGCCAGACTCACCTAAATTACTTCGGCTACTCTAAATCATCACCAACTAACCCTTACCACAACAAACTAAACCCAATCACTTTTAAATTACAAAAAAATGCTACTAACCATAGCAAACTATGCCAAACCCACCTAAATTACTTCGGCTATCAAAAATCACCCCCAACTACACTTTACAGCAACAAACTAAGCCCAATCACTTTAAAATTACAAAAAAATGCTAAAAATCATAACAAACTATACCAGAATCACCTAAATTACTTCGGCTACCGTAAATCACCCCCAACTATCCCTTACCACAACAAACCAAACCATATCATCTTAATGTTACAAAAAAAGGTGTACAAATCATAACAAACTATGCCAGACTCACCTAAATTACTTCGGCTACTCTAAATCATCACCAACTAACCCCTACCACAACAAACTAAACCCAATCACTTTTAAATTACAAAAAAATTCTACTAACCATAGCAAACTATGCCAAACTCTACTAAATTACTTCGGCTACCATAAATCATCACCAACTAACCCTTACCACAACAAACTAAACCCAATCACTTTTAAATTTCAAAAAAATGCTACTAACCATATCAAACTATCCCAAACTCACCTAAATTACTTCGGCTATCAAAAATCACCCCCAACTACACTTTACAGCAACAAATTAAGCCCAATCACTTTAAAATTACAAAAAAATGCTAAAAATCATAACAAACTATACCAGAATCACCTAAATTACTTCGGCTACCGTAAATCACCCCCAACTATCCCTTACCACAACAAACCAAACCATATCATCTTAAAATTACAAAAAAAGATGAACAAATCATAACAAACTATGCCAGACTCACCTAAATTACTTCGGCTACTCTAAATCATCACCAAATAACCCTTACACCAACAAACTAAACCCAATCACTTTTAAATTACAAAAAAATGCTACTAACCATAGCAAACTATACCAAACTCAACTAAATTACTTCGGCTACCATAAATCATCACCAACTAACCCTTACCACAACAAACTAAACCCAATCACTTTTAAATTACAAAAAAATGCTACTAACCATAGCAAACTATGCCAAACTCACCTATATTACTTCGGCTATCAAAAATCACCCCCAACTACACTTTACAGAAACAAACTAAGCCCAATCACTTTAAAATTACAAAAATATGCTAAAAATCATAACAAACTATACCAGAATCACCTAAATTACTTCGGCTACCGTAAATCATCCCCAACTATCCCTTACCACAACAAACAAAACCATATCATCTTAAAATTACAAAAAAGGTGTACAAATCATAACAAACTATGCCAGACTCACCTAAATTACTTCGGCTACTCTAAATCATCACCAACTAACCCCTACCACAACAAACTAAACCCAATCACTTTTAAATTACAAAAAAATTCTACTAACCATAGCAAACTATGCCAAACTCTACTAAATTACTTCGGCTACCATAAATCATCACCAACTAACCCTTACCACAACAAACTAAACCCAATCACTTTTAAATTTCAAAAAAATGCTACTAACCATATCAAACTATCCCAAACTCACCTAAATTACTTCGGCTATCAAAAATCACCCCCAACTACACTTTACAGCAACAAATTAAGCCCAATCACTTTAAAATTACAAAAAAATGCTAAAAATCATAACAAACTATACCAGAATCACCTAAATTACATCGGCTACCGTAAATCACCCCCAACTATCCCTTACCACAACAAACCAAACCATATCATCGTAAAATTACAAAAAAAGGTGTACAAATCATAACAAACTATGCCAGACTCACCTAAATAACTTCGGCTACTCTAAATCATCACCAACTAACCCTTACCACAACAAACTAAACCCAATCACTTTTAAATTACAAAAAAATGCTACTAACCATAGCAAACTATGCCAAACTCACCTAAATTACTTCGGCTACCATAAATCATCACCAACTAACCCTTACCACAACAAACTAAACCCAATCACTTTTAAATTACATAAAAATGCTACTAACCATAGCAAAATATGCCAAGCTCACCTAAATTACTTCGGCTATTAAAAATCACCCCCAACTACACTTTACAGCAACAAACTAAGCCCAATCACTTTAAAATTACAAAAAAATGCTAAAAATCATAACAAACTATACCAGAATCACCTAAATTACTTCGGCTACTCTAAATCATCACCAACTAACCCTTACTACAACAAACTAAACCCAATCACTTTTAAATTACAAAAAAATGCTACTAACCATAGCAAACTATGCCAAACTTACCTAAATTACTTCGGCTACCATAAATCATCACCAACTAACCCTTACCACAACAAACTAAACCCAATCAATTTTAAATTACAAAAAAATGCTACTAACCATAGCAAACTAGGCCAAACTCACCTAAATTACTTCGTCTGTCAAAAATCACCTCCAACTACACTTTACAGCAACAAACTAAGCCCAATCACTTTAAAATTACAAAAAAATGCTAAAAATCATAACAAACTATACCAGAATCACCTAAATTACTTCGGCTACCGTAAATCGCCCCCAACTATCCCTTACCACAACAAACCAAACCATATATTCTTAAAATTCCAAGAAAAGGTGTACAAATAATAACAAACTATGCCAGACTCACCTAAATTAATTCGGCTACAATAAATCATCACCAACTATCCCTTACCACAACAAACTAAACCCAATCACTTTTAAATTTCAAAAAAATGCTACTAACCATATCAAACTATGCCAAACGCACCTAAATTACTTCGGCTATCAAAAATCACCCCCAACTACACTTTACAGCAACAAACTAAGCCCAATCACTTCAAAATTACAAAAAATGCTAAAAATCATAACAAACTATACCAGAATCACCTAAATTACTTCGGCTACCGTGAATGACCCCCAACTATCCCTTACTACAACAAACCAAACCATATCATCTTAAAATTAAAAAAAAAATGGTACAAATCATAACAAACTATGCCAGACTCACCTAAATTACTTCGGCTACTCTAAATCATCACCAACTAACCCTTACCACAACAAACTAAACCCAATCACTTTTAAATTACAAAAAAATGCTACTAACCATAGCAAACTATGCCAAACTCACCTAAATTACTTCGGCTACCATAAATCATCACCAACTAACCCTTACCACAACAAACTAAACCCAATCACTTTTAAATTACATAAAAATGCTACTAACCATAGCAAAATATGCCAAGCTCACCTAAATTACTTCGGCTATTAAAAATCACCCCCAACTACACTTTACAGCAACAAACTAAGCCCAATCACTTTAAAATTACAAAAAAATGCTAAAAATCATAACAAACTTTACCAGAATCACCTAAATTACTTCGGCTACTCTAAATCATCACCAACTAACCCTTACTACAACAAACTAAACCCAATCACTTTTAAATTACAAAAAAATATTACTAACCATAGCAAACTATGCCAAACTTACCTAAATTACTTCGGCTACCATAAATCATCACCAACTAACCCTTACCACAACAAACTAAACTCAATCAATTTTAAATTACAAAAAAATGCTACTAACCATAGCAAACTATGCCAAACTCACCTAAATTACTTCGTCTGTCAAAAATCACCTCCAACTACACTTTACAGCAACAAACTAAGCCCAATAACTTTAAAATTACAAAAAAATGCTAAAAATCATAACAAACTATACCAGAATCACCTAAATTACTTCGGCTACCGTAAATCGCCCCCAACTATCCCTTACCACAACAAACCAAACCATATATTCTTAAAATTCCAAAAAAAGGTGTATGATTTAACAAACTATGCCAGACTCACCTAAATTAATTCGGCTACAATAAATCATCACCAACTATCCCTTACCACAACAAACTAAACCCAATCACTTTTAAATTTCAAAAAAATTCTACTAACCATATCAAACTATGCCAAACGCACCTAAATTACTTCGGCTATCAAAAATCACCCCCAACTACACTTTACAGCTACAAACTAAGCCCAATCACTTTAAAATTACAAAAAAATGCTAAAAATCATAACAAACTATACCAGAATCACCTAAATTACTTCGGCTACCGTGAATGACCTTCAACTATCCCTTACTACAACAAACCAAACCATATCATCTTAAAATTACAAAAAAAGTTGTACAAATCATAACAAACTATGCCAGACTCACCTAAATTACTTCGGCTACAATAAATCATCACCAACTATCCCTTACCACAACAAACTAAACCCAATCACTTTTAAATTTCAAAAAAATGCTACTAACCATATCAAACTATGCCAAACGCACCTAAATTACTTCGGCTATCAAAAATCACCCCCAACTACACTTTACAGCAACAAACTAAGCCCAATCACTTTAAAATTACAAAAAAATGCTAAAAATCATAACAAACTATACCAGAATCACCTAAATTACTTCGGCTACCGTAAATCACACCCAACTATCCCTTACCACAACAAACCAAACCATACCATCTTAAAATTACAAAAAAAGGTGTACAAATCATAACAAATTATGCCAGACTCACCTAAATTACTTAGGCTACTCTAAATCATCACCAACTAACCCTTACCACAACAAACTAAACCCAATCATTTTTAAATTACAAAAAAATGGTAGTAACCATAGCAAACTATGCCAAACTCATCTAAATTACTTCGGCTACCATAAACCATCACCAACTAACCCTTACCACAACAAACTAAACCCAACCACTTTTACATTACAAAAAAATGCTACTAACCATAGCAAACTATGCCAAACTCACCTAAATTACTTCGGATATCAAAAATCACTCCCAACTACACTTTACATCAACAAACTAAGTCCAATCACTTTAAAATTACAAAAAAATGCTAAAAATCATAACAAACTATACCAGAATCACCTAAATTACTTCGGCTACCGTAAATCATCCCCAACTATCCCTTACCACAACAAACCAAACCATATCATCTTAAAATTACAAAAAAGGTGTACAAATCATAACAAACTATGCCAGACTCACCTAAATTACTTCGGCTACTCTAAATCATCACCAACTAACCCTTACCACAACAAACTAAACCCAATCACTTTTAAATTACAAAAAAATGCTACTAACCATAGCAAACTATGCCAAACTCACCTAAATTACTTCGGTTACCATAAATCATCACCAACTAACCCTTACCACAACAAACTATATTAAATCATTTTTAAATTACAAAAAAATGCTACTAACCATAGCAAACTATGCCAAACTCACCTAAAATACTTCGGCTACCATAAATCATCACCAACTAACCCTTACCACCACAAACTAAACCCAACCACTTTTAAATTACAAAAAAATGCTACTAACCATAGCAAATTATGCCAAACTCACCTTAATTACTTCGGCTACCATAAATCATCACCAACTAACCCTTACCACAACAAACTAAACCCAATCACTTTTAAATTACAAAAAAAGGTGTAAAAATCATAACAAACTATGCCAGACTCACCTAAATTACTTCGGCTACTCTAAATCATCACCAGCTAACCCTTACTACAACAAACTAAACCCAATCATTTTTAAATTACAAAAAAATGCTACTAACCATAGCAAACTATGCCAAACTCACCTAAATTACTTCGGCTACCATAAATCATCACCAACTAACCCTTACCACCACAAACTAAACCCAATCACTTTTAAATTACAAAAAAATGCTACTAACCATAGCAAACTATGCCAAACTCACCTAAATTACTTCGGCTACCATAAATCTTCACCAACTAACCCTTACCACCACAAACTAAACCCAATCACTTTTAAATTACAAAAAAATGCTACTAACCATAGCAAACTATGCCAAACTCACCTAAATTACTTCGGCTACCATAAATCATCACCAACTAACTCTTACCACAACAAACTAAACCCAATCACTTTTAAATTACAAAAAAAGATGTACAAATCATAACAAACTATGCCAGACTCACCTAAATTACTTCGGCTACTCTAAATCATCACCAACTAACCCTTACCACAACAAACTAAACCCAATCACTTTTAAATTACAAAAAAATGCTACTAACCATAGCAAACTATGCCAAACTCACCTAAATTACTTCGGCTACCATAAATCATCACCAACTAACCCTTACCACAACAAACTAAACCCAATCACTTTTAAATTACAAAAAAATGCTACTAACTATTGCAAACTATGCCAAACTCATCTAAATTACTTCGGCTATCAAAAATCACCCCCAACTACACTTTACAGCAACAAACTAAGCCCAATTACTTTAAAATTCTAAAAAAATGCTAAAAATCATAACAAACTATACAAGAATCACCTAAATTACTTCGGCTACCATAAATAACCCCCAACTATCCCTTACCACAACAAACCAAACCATATCATCTTAAAATTACAAAAAAAGGTGTACAAATCATAACAAACTATGCCAGACTCACCTAAATTACTTCGGCTACTATAAATCATCACCAACTAACCCTTACCACCACAAACTAAACCCAATCACTTTTAAATTACAAAAAAATGCTACTAACCATAGCAAACTATGCCAAACTCACCTAAATTACTTCGGCTACCATAAATCATCACCAACTAAACCTTACCACAACAAACTAAGCCCAATCACTTTAAAATTACAAAAAAATGCTAAAAATCATAACAAACTATACCAGAATCACCTAAGTTACTTCGGCTACCGTAAATCACCCCCAACTATTCCTTACCACAACAAACCAAACCTTATCATCTTAAAATTACAAAAAAAGGTGTACAAATTATAACAAACTATGCCAGACTCACCTAAATTACTTCGGCTACTCTAAATCATCACCAACTAACCCTTACCACAACAAACTAAACCCTAACACTTTTAAATTACAAAAAAATGCTGCTAACTATAGCAAACTATGACAAACTCACCTAAATTACTTCGGCTACCATAAATCATCACCAACTAAACCTTACCACAACAAACTAAACCCAATCACTTTTAAATTACAAAAAAATGCTACTAACCATAGCAAACTATGCCAAACTCACCTAAATTACTTCGGCTATCAAAAATCAACCCCAACTACTCTTTACAGCAACAAACTAAGCCCAATCACTTTAAAATTACAAAAAAATGCTAAAAATCATAACAAACTATACCAGAATCACCTAAATTACTTCGGCTACCGTAAATCACCCCCAACTATCCCTTACCACAACAAACCAAACCATATCATCTTAAAATTACAAAAAAAGGTGTACAAATCATAACAAACTATGCCAGACTCACCTAAATTACTTCGGCTACTCTAAATCATCACCAACCAACCCTTACCACAACAAACTAAACCCTATCAATTTTAAATTACAAAAAAATGCTACTAACCATAGCAAACTATGACAAACTCACCTAAATTACTTCGGCTATCAAAAATCACCCCCAACTCTACTTTACAGCAACAAACAAAGCCCAATCACTTTAAAATTACAAAAAAATGCTAAAAATCATTAAAAACTATACCAGAATCACTTACATTACTTCGGCTACCGTAAATCACCCCCAACTATCCCTTACCACAACAAACCAAACCATATCATCTTAAAATTACAAAAAAAGGTGTACAAATCATAACAAACTATGCCAGACTCACCTAAATTACTTCGGCTATTCTAAATCATCACCAACTAACCCTTACCACAATAAACTAAACCCAATCACTTTTAAATCACAAAAAAATGCTACTAACCATAGCAAACTATGCCAAACTCACCTAAATTACTTCGGCTACTCTAAATCATCACCAACTAACCCTTACCACAACAAACTAAACCCAATCACTTTTAAATTACAAAAAAATGCTACTAACCATAGCAAACTATGCCAAACTCACCTAAATTACTTCGGTTACCATAAATCGTCACCAACTAACCCTTACCACAACAAACTATATTAAATCATTTTTAAATTACAAAAAAATGCTACTAACCATAGCAAACTATGCCAAACTCTCCTAAATTACTTCGGCTATCAAAAATCACCCCCAACTACACTTTGCAGCAACAAACTAAGCCCAATCACTTTAAAATTACAAAAAAATGCTAAAAATTATAACAAACTATACCAGAATCACCTAAATTACTTCGGCTACCGTAAATCACCCTCAACTTACCCTTACCACAACAAACTAAACCCAATCACTTTTAAATTACAAAAAAAGGTGTACAAATCATAACAAACTATGCCAGACTCACCTAAATTACTTCGGCTACTCTAAATCATCACCAACTAACCCTTACAACAACAAACTAAACCCAATCATTTTTAAATTACAAAAAAATGCTACTAACCATAGCAAACTATGCCAAACTCACCTAAAATACTTCGGCTACCATAAATCATCACCAACTAACCCTTACCACCACAAACTAAACCCAACCACTTTTAAATTACAAAAAAATGCTACTAACCATAGCAAATTATGCCAAACTCACCTTAATTACTTCGGCTACCATAAATCATCACCAACTAACCCTTACCACAACAAACTAAACCCAATCACTTTTAAATTACAAAAAAAGGTGTAAAAATCATAACAAACTATGCCAGACTCACCTAAATTACTTCGGCTACTCTAAATCATCACCAGCTAACCCTTACTACAACAAACTAAACCCAATCACTTTTAAATTACAAAAAAATGCTACTAACCATAGCAAACTATGCCAAACTCACCTAAATTACTTCGGCTACCATAAATCATCACCAACTAACCCTTACCACCACAAACTAAACCCAATCACTTTTAAATTACAAAAAAATGCTACTAACCATAGCAAACTATGCCAAACTCACCTAAATTACTTCGGCTACCATAAATCTTCACCAACTAACTCTTACCACAACAAACTAAACCCAATCACTTTTAAATTACAAAAAAAGGTGTACAAATTATAACAAACTATGCCAGACTCACCTAAATTACTTCGGCTACTCTAAATCATCACCAGCTAACCCTTACTACAACAAACTAAACCCAATCACTTTTAAATTACAAAAAAATGCTACTAACCATAGCAAACTATGCCAAACTCACCTAAATTACTTCGGCTACCATAAATCATCACCAACTAACCCTTACCACCACAAACTAAACCCAATCACTTTTAAATTACAAAAAAATGCTACTAACCATAGCAAACTATGCCAAACTCACCTAAATTACTTCGGCTACCATAAATCATCACCAACTAACTCTTACCACAACAAACTAAACCCAATCACTTTTAAATTACAAAAAAAGGTGTACAAATCATAACAAACTATGCCAGACTCACCTAAACTACTTCGGCTACTCTAAATCTTCACCAACTAACTCTTACCACAACAAACTAAACCCAATCACTTTTAAATTAAAAAAAAATGCTACTAACCGTAGCAAACTATGCCAAACTCACCTAAATTACTTCGGCTACCGTAAATCACCCCCAACTATCTCTTACCACAACAAACCAAACCATATTATCTTAAAATTACAATAAAAGATGTACAAATCATAACAAACTATGCCAGACTCACCTAAATTACTTCGGCTACTCTAAATCATCACCAACTAACCTTTACAACAACAAACTAAACCCAATCATTTTTAAATTACAAAAAAATGCTACTAACCATAGCAAACTATGCCAAACTCACCTAAAATACTTCGGCTACCATAAATCATCACCAACTAACCCTTACCACCACAAACTAAACCCAACCACTTTTAAATTACAAAAAAATGCTACTAACCATAGCAAATTATGCCAAACTCACCTTAATTACTTCGGCTACCATAAATCATCACCAACTAACCCTTACCACAACAAACTAAACCCAATCACTTTTAAATTACAAAAAAAGGTGTAAAAATCATAACAAACTATGCCAGACTTACCTAAATTACTTCGGCTACTCTAAATCATCACCAGCTAACCCTTACTACAACAAACTAAACCCAATCACTTTTAAATTACAAAAAAATGCTACTAACCATAGCAAACTATGCCAAACTCACCTAAATTACTTCGGCTACCATAAATCATCACCAACTAACCCTTACCACCACAAACTAAACCCAATCACTTATAAATTACAAAAAAATGCTACTAACCATAGCAAACTATGCCAAACTCACCTAAATTACTTCGGCTACCATAAATCTTCACCAACTAACCCTTACCACCACAAACTAAACCCAATCACTTTTAAATTACAAAAAAATGCTACTAACCATAGCAAACTATGCCAAACTCACCTAAATTACTTCGGCTACCATAAATCATCACCAACTAACTCTTACCACAACAAACTAAACCCAATCACTTTTAAATTACAAAAAAAGGTGTACAAATCATAACAAACTATGCCAGACTCACCTAAACTACTTCGGCTACTCTAAATCTTCACCAACTAACCCATACCACAACAAACTAAACCCAATCACTTTTAAATTAAAAAAAAATGCTACTAACCGTAGCAAACTATGCCAAACTCACCTAAATTACTTCGGCTACCGTAAATCACCCCCAACTATCTCTTACCACAACAAACCAAACCATATTATCTTAAAATTACAATAAAAGATGTACAAATCATAACAAACTATGCCAGACTCACCTAAATTACTTCGGCTACTCTAAATCATCACCAACTAACCCTTACCACAACAAACTAAACCCAATCACTTTTAAATTACAAAAAAATGCTACTAACCATAGCAAACTATGCCAAACTCACCTAAATTACTTCGGCTACCATAAATCATCACCAACTAACCCTTACCACAACAAACTAAACCCAATCACTTTTAAATTACAAAAAAATGCTACTAACTATAGCAAACTATGCCAAACTCATCTAAATTACTTCGGCTATCAAAAATCACCCCCAACTACACTTTACAGCAACAAACTAAGCCCAATCACTTTAAAATTCTAAAAAAATGCTAAAAATCATAACAAACTATACCAGAATCACCTAAATTACTTCGGCTACCATAAATAACCCCCAACTATCTCTTACCACAACAAACCAAACCATATCATCTTAAAATTACAAAAAAAGGTGTACAAATCATAACAAACTATGCCAGACTCACCTAAATTACTTCGGCTACTATAAATCATCACCAACTAACCCTTACCACCACAAACTAAACCCAATCACTTTTAAATTACAAAAAAATGCTACTAACCATAGCAAACTATGCCAAACTCACCTAAATTACTTCGGCTACCATAAATCATCACCAACTAAACCTTACCACAACAAACTAAGCCCAATCACTTTAAAATTACAAAAAAATGCTAAAAATCATAACAAACTATACCAGAATCACCTAAGTTACTTCGGCTACCGTAAATCACCCCCAACTATTCCTTACCACAACAAACCAAACCTTATCATCTTAAAATTACAAAAAAAGGTGTACAAATTATAACAAACTATGCCAGACTCACCTAAATTACTTCGGCTACTCTAAATCATCACCAACTAACCCTTACCACAACAAACTAAACCCTAACACTTTTAAATTACAAAAAAATGCTACTAACTATAGCAAACTATGACAAACTCACCTAAATTACTTCGGCTACCATAAATCATCACCAACTAACCCTTACCACAACAAACTAAACCCAATCACTTTTAAATTACAAAAAAATGCTACTAACCATAGCAAACTATGCCAAACTCACCTAAATTACTTCGGCTATCAAAAATCAACCCCAACTACTCTTTACAGCAACAAACTAAGCCCAATCACTTTAAAATTACAAAAAAATGCTAAAAATCATAACAAACTATACCAGAATCACCTAAATTACTTCGGCTACCGTAAATCACCTCCAACTATCCCTTACCACAACAAACCAAACCATATCATCTTAAAATTACAAAAAAAGGTGTACAAATCATAATAAACTATGCCAGACTCACCTAAATTACTTCGGCTACTCTAAATCATCACCAACCAACCCTTACCACAACAAACTAAACCCTATCAATTTTAAATTACAAAAAAATGCTACTAACCATAGCAAACTATGACAAACTCACCTAAATTACTTCGGCTATCAAAAATCACCCCCAACTCTACTTTACAGCAACAAACAAAGCCCAATCACTTTAAAATTACAAAAAAATGCTAAAAATCATTAAAAACTATACCAGAATCACTTACATTACTTCGGCTACCGTAAATCACCCCCAACTATCCCTTACCACAACAAACCAAACCATATCATCTTAAAATTACAAAAAAAGGTGTACAAATCATAACAAACTATGCCAGACTCACCTAAATTACTTCGGCTATTCTAAATCATCACCAACTAACCCTTACCACAATAAACTAAACCCAATCACTTTTAAATCACAAAAAAATGCTACTAACCATAGCAAACTATGCCAAACTCACCTAAATTACTTCGGCTACTCTAAATCATCACCAACTAACCCTTACCACAACAAACTAAACCCAATCACTTTTAAATTACAAAAAAATGCTACTAACCATAGCAAACTATGCCAAACTCACCTAAATTACTTCGGCTACCATAAATCATCACCAACTAAACCTTACCACAACAAACTAAGCCCAATCACTTTAAAATTACAAAAAAATGCTAAAAATCATAACAAAATATACCAGAATCACCTAAGTTACTTCGGCTACCGTAAATCACCCCCAACTATTCCTTACCACAACAAACCAAACCTTATCATCTTAAAATTACAAAAAAAGGTGTACAAATTATAACAAACTATGCCAGACTCACCTAAATTACTTCGGCTACTCTAAATCATCACCAACTAACCCTTACCACAACAAACTAAACCCTAACACTTTTAAATTACAAAAAAATGCTACTAACTATAGCAAACTATGACAAACTCACCTAAATTACTTCGGCTACCATAAATCATCACCAACTAACCCTTACCACAACAAACTAAGCCCAATCACTTTTAAATTACAAAAAAATGCTACTAACCATAGCAAACTATGCCAAACTCACCTAAATTACTTCGGCTATCAAAAATCACCCCCAACTACTCTTTACAGCAACAAACTAAGCCCAATCACTTTAAAATTACAAAAAAATGCTAAAAATCATAACAAACTATACCAGAATCACTTAAATTACTTCGGCTACCATAAATCATCACCAACTAACCCTTACCACAACAAACTAAACCCAATTAATTTTAAATTACAAAAAAATGCTACTAACCATAGCAAACTATGCCAAACCCACCTAAATTACTTCGGCTATCAAAAATCACCCCCAACTACACTTTACAGCAACAAACTAAGCCCAATCACTTTAAAATTACAAAAAAATGCTAAAAATTATAACAAACTATACCAGAATCACCTAAATTACTTCGGCTAACGTAAATCACCCCCAACTATCCCTTACCACAACAAACTAAACCATATCATCTTAAAATTACAAAAAAATGTGTACAAATCATAACAAACTATGCCAGACTCACCTAAATTACTTCGGCTACTCTAAATCATCACCAACTAACCTTTACCACAACAAACTAAACCCAATCACTTTTAAATTACAAAAAAATGCTATTAACCATAGCAAACTATGCCAAACTCACCTAAATGACTTCGGCTACCATAAGTCATCACCAACTAACCCTTACCACAACAAACTAAACCCAATCACTTTTAAATTACAAAATAATGCTTCTAACCATAGCAAACTATGCCAAACTCACCTAAATTACTTCGGCTATCAAAAATCACCCCCAGCTACACTTTACAGCAACAAACTAAGCCCAATCACTTTAAAATTACAAAAAAATGTTAAAATCATAACAAACTATACCAGAATCACCTAAATTACTTCGGCTACCGTAAATCACCCCTAACTATCCCTTACCACAACAAACCAAACCATATCATCTTAAAATTACAAAAAAGGTGTACAAATCATAACAAACCATGCCAGACTCACCTAAATTACTTCGGCTACTCTAAATCATCACCAACTAACCCTTACCACAACAAACTAAACCCGATCACTTTTAAATTACAAAAAAATGCTACTAACCATAGCAAACTATGCCAAACTCACCTAAATTACTTCGGCTATCAAAAATCACCCCCAACTACACTTTACAGCAGCAAACTAAGCCCAATCACTTTAAAATTACAAAAAAGTGCTAAAAATCATAACAAACTATACCAGAATCACCTAAATTACTTCGGCTACCGTAAATCACCCCCAACTATCCCTTACCACAACAAACCAAACCATATCATCTTAAAATTACAAAAAAAGGTGTACAAATCATAACAAACTATGCCAGACTCACCTAAATTACTTCGGCTTCTCTAAATCATCACCAACTAACCCTTACCACAACAAACTAAACCCAATCACTTTTAAATTACAAAAAAATGCTACTAACCAGAGCAAACTATGCCAAACTCACCTAAATTGCTTCGGCTACCATAAATCATCACCAACTAACCTTTACCACAACAAACTAAATTCAATCACTTTTAAATTATAAAAAAATGCTACTAACCATAGCAAACTATGCCAAACTCACCTAAATTACTTCGGCTATCAAAAATCACCCCCAACTACACTTTACAGCAACAAACTAAGCCCAATCACTTTAAAATTACAAAAAAATGCTAAAAATCATAACAAACTATACCAGAATCACCTAAATTACTTCGGCTACCGTAAATCACCCCCAACTATCTCTTACCACAACAGACCAAACCATATCATCTTAAAATTAGAAAAAAAGGTGTACAAATCATAATGAACTATGCCAGACTCACCTAAATTACTTCGGCTACTCTAAATCATCAGCAACTAACACTTACCACAACAAACAAAACCCAATCACTTTTAAATTACAAAAAAATGCTACTAACCATAACAAACTATGCCAAACTCACCTAAATGACTTCGGTTACCATAAGTCATCACCAACTAACCCTTACCACAACAAACTAAACCCAATCACTTTTAAATTACAAAATAAGGCTACTAACCATAGCAAACTATGCCAAACTCACCTAAATTACTTCGGCTATCAAAAATCACCCCCAACTACACTTTACAGCAACAAACTAAGCCCAATCACTTTAAAATTACAAAAAAATGCTAAAAATCATAACAAACTATACCAGAATCACCTAAATTACTTCAGCTACCGTAAATCACCCCCAACTATCCCTTACCACAACAAACCAAACCATATCATCTTAAAATTACAAAAAAAGGTGTACAAATCATAACAAACTAAGCCAGACTCACCTAAGTTACTTCGGCTACTCTAAATCATCACCAACTAACCCTTACCACAACAAACTAAACCCAATCACTTTTAAATTACAAAAAAATGCTACTAACCATAGCAAACTTTGCCAAACTCACCTAAATTACTTTGGCTACCATAAATCATCACCAACTAACCCTTACCACAACAAACTAAACCCAATCAATTTTAAATTACAAAAAAATGCTACTAACCATAGCAAACTATGCCAAACTCACCTAAATTACTTCGGCTATCAAAAATCACCCCCAGCTACACTTTACAGCAACAAACTAAGCCCAAACATTTTAAAATTACAAAAAAATGTTAAAATCATAACAAACTATACCAGAATCACCTAAATTACTTCGGCTACCGTAAATCACCCCCAACAATCCCTTACCACAACAAACCAAACCATATCATCTTAAAATTACAAAAAAAAGTGTACAAATCATAACGAACTATGCCAGACTCACCTAAATTACTTCTGCTACTCTAAATCATCACCAACTAACCCTTACCACAACAAACTAAACCCAATCACTTTTAAATTACAAAAAAATGCTACTAACCATAGCAAACTTTGCCAAACTCACCTAAATTACTTTGGCTACCATAAATCATCACCAACTAACCCTTACCACAACAAACTAAACCCAATCAATTTTAAATTACAAAAAAATGCTACTAACCATAGCAAACTATGCCAAACTCACCTAAATTACTTCGGCTATCAAAAATCACCCCCAACTTCACTTTACAGCAACAAACTAAGCCCAATCACTTTAAAATTACAAAAAAGTGCTAAAAATCATAACAAACTATGCCAGACTCACCTAAATTACTTCGGCTACTCTAAATCATCACCAACTAACCCTTAGCACAACAAACTAAACCCAATCACTTTTAAATTACAAAAAAATGCTACTAACCATAGCAAACTATGCCAAACTCGCCTAAATTACTTCGGCTACCATAAATCATCACCAACTAACCCTTACCACAACAAACTAAACCCAATCACATTTAAATTACAAAAAAAAGGTACTAACCATAGCAAACTATGCCAAACTCACCTAAATTACTTCGGCTATCAAAAATCATCCCCAACTACACTTTTCAGCAACAAACTAAGCCCAATCACTTGAAAATTACAAAAAAATGCTAAAAATTATAACAAACTATACCAGAATCACCTAAATTACTTCGGCTACCGTAAATCACCCCCAACTATCCCTTACCACAACAAACCAAACCATATCATCTTAAAATTACAAAAAAAGGTGTACAAATCATAACAAACTATGCCAGACTCACCTAAATTACTTCGGCTACTCTAAATCATCACCTACTAACCCTTACCACAACAAGCTAAACCCAATCACTTTTAAATTACAAAAAAATGCTACTAACCATAGCAAAACAATGCCAAACTCACCTAAAGGACTTCGGCTACCATACATCATCACCAACTAACCCTTACCACAACAAACTAAACCCAATCAATTTTAAATTACAAAATAATGCTACTAACCATAGCAAACTATGCCAAACTTACCTAAATTACTTCGGCTATCAAAAGTCACCCCCAACTACACTTTACAGCAACAAACTAAGCCCAATCATTTTAAAATTACAAAAAAATGCTAAAAATCATAACAAACTATACCAGAATCACCTAAATTACTTCAGCTACCGTAAATCACCCCCAACTATCCCTTACCACAACAAACCAAACCATATCATCTTAAAATTACAAAAAAGGGTGTACAAATCATAACAAACTAAGCCAGACTCACCTAAATTACTTCGGCTACTCTAAATCATCACCAACTAACCCTTACCACAACAAACTAAACCCAATCACTTTTAAATTACAAAAAAATGCTACTAACCATAGCAAACTATGCCAAACTCACTTAAATTACTTCGGCTACCATAAATCATCACCAACTAACCCTTACCACAACAAACTAAACCCAATCAATTTTAAATTACAAAAAAATGCTACTAACGATAGCAAACTATGCCAAACTCACCTAAATTACTTCGGCTATCAAAAATCACCCCCAACTACACTTTACAGCAACAAACTAAGCCCAATCACTTTAAAATTACAAAAAATTGTTAAAATCATAACAAACTATACCAGAATCACCTAAATTACTTCGGCTACCGTAAATCACCCCCAACTATCCCTTACCACAACAAACCAAACCATATCTTCTTAAAATTACAAAAAAAGGTGTACAAATCATAATGAATTATGCCAGACTTACCTAAATTACTTCGGCTATCAAAAATCACCCCCAACTACACTTCACAGCAACAAACTAAGCCCAATCACTTTAAAATTACAAAAAAATGCTAAAAATTATAACAAACTATACCAGAATCACCTAAATTACTTCGGCTAACGTAAATCACCCCCAACTATCCCTTACCACAACAAACTAAACCATATCATCTTAAAATTACAAAAAAATGTGTACAAATCATAACAAACTATGCCAGACTCACCTAAATTACTTCGGCTACTCTAAATCATCACCAACTAACCTTTACCACAACAAACTAAACCCAATCACTTTTAAATTACAAAAAAATGCTATTAACCATAGCAAACTATGCCAAACTCACCTAAATGACTTCGGCTACCATAAGTCATCACCAACTAACCCTTACCACAACAAACTAAACCCAATCACTTTTAAATTACAAAATAATGCTACTAACCATAGCAAACTATGCCAAACTCACCTAAATTACTTCGGCTATCAAAAATCACCCCCAGCTACACTTTACAGCAACAAACTAAGCCCAATCACTTTAAAATTACAAAAAAATGTTAAAATCATAACAAACTATACCAGAATCACCTAAATTACTTCGGCTACCGTAAATCACCCCTAACTATCCCTTACCACAACAAACCAAACCATATCATCTTAAAATTACAAAAAAGGTGTACAAATCATAACAAACCATGCCAGACTCACCTAAATTACTTCGGCCACTCTAAATCATCACCAACTAACCCTTACCACAACAAACTAAACCCGATCACTTTTAAATTACAAAAAAATGCTACTAACCATAGCAAACTATGCCAAACTCACCTAAATTACTTCGGCTATCAAAAATCACCCCCAACTACACTTTACAGCAGCAAACTAAGCCCAATCACTTTAAAATTACAAAAAAGTGCTAAAAATCATAACAAACTATACCAGAATCACCTAAATTACTTCGGCTACCGTAAATCACCCCCAACTATCCCTTACCACAACAAACCAAACCATATCATCTTAAAATTACAAAAAAAGGTGTACAAATCATAACAAACTATGCCAGACTCACCTAAATTACTTCGGCTTCTCTAAATCATCACCAACTAACCCTTACCACAACAAACTAAACCCAATCACTTTTAAATTACAAAAAAATGCTACTAACCAGAGCAAACTATGCCAAACTCACCTAAATTGCTTCGGCTACCATAAATCATCACCAACTAACCTTTACCACAACAAACTAAATTCAATCACTTTTAAATTATAAAAAAATGCTACTAACCATAGCAAACTATGCCAAACTCACCTAAATTACTTCGGCTATCAAAAATCACCCCCAACTACACTTTACAGCAACAAACTAAGCCCAATCACTTTAAAATTACAAAAAAATGCTAAAAATCATAACAAACTATACCAGAATCACCTAAATTACTTCGGCTACCGTAAATCACCCCCAACTATCTCTTACCACAACAGACCAAACCATATCATCTTAAAATTAGAAAAAAAGGTGTACAAATCATAATGAACTATGCCAGACTCACCTAAATTACTTCGGCTACTCTAAATCATCAGCAACTAACACTTACCACAACAAACTAAACCCAATCACTTTTAAATTACAAAAAAATGCTACTAACCATAACAAACTATGCCAAACTCACCTAAATGACTTCGGTTACCATAAGTCATCACCAACTAACCCTTACCACAACAAACTAAACCCAATCACTTTTAAATTACAAAATAAGGCTACTAACCATAGCAAACTATGCCAAACTCACCTAAATTACTTCGGCTATCAAAAATCACCCCCAACTACACTTTACAGCAACAAACTAAGCCCAATCACTTTAAAATTACAAAAAAATGCTAAAAATCATAACAAACTATACCAGAATCACCTAAATTACTTCAGCTACCGTAAATCACCCCCAACTATCCCTTACCACAACAAACCAAACCATATCATCTTAAAATTACAAAAAAAGGTGTACAAATCATAACAAACTAAGCCAGACTCACCTAAGTTACTTCGGCTACTCTAAATCATCACCAACTAACCCTTACCACAACAAACTAAACCCAATCACTTTTAAATTACAAAAAAATGCTACTAACCATAGCAAACTTTGCCAAACTCACCTAAATTACTTTGGCTACCATAAATCATCACCAACTAACCCTTACCACAACAAACTAAACCCAATCAATTTTAAATTACAAAAAAATGCTACTAACCATAGCAAACTATGCCAAACTCACCTAAATTACTTCGGCTATCAGAAATCACCCCCAGCTACACTTTACAGCAACAAACTAAGCCCAAACATTTTAAAATTACAAAAAAATGTTAAAATCATAACAAACTATACCAGAATCACCTAAATTACTTCGGCTACCGTAAATCACCCCCAACAATCCCTTACCACAACAAACCAAACCATATCATCTTAAAATTACAAAAAAAAGTGTACAAATCATAACGAACTATGCCAGACTCACCTAAATTACTTCTGCTACTCTAAATCATCACCAACTAACCCTTACCACAACAAACTAAACCCAATCACTTTTAAATTACAAAAAAATGCTACTAACCATAGCAAACTTTGCCAAACTCACCTAAATTACTTTGGCTACCATAAATCATCACCAACTAACCCTTACCACAACAAACTAAACCCAATCAATTTTAAATTACAAAAAAATGCTACTAACCATAGCAAACTATGCCAAACTCACCTAAATTACTTCGGCTATCAAAAATCACCCCCAACTTCACTTTACAGCAACAAACTAAGCCCAATCACTTTAAAATTACAAAAAAGTGCTAAAAATCATAACAAACTATGCCAGACTCACCTAAATTACTTCGGCTACTCTAAATCATCACCAACTAACCCTTAGCACAACAAACTAAACCCAATCACTTTTAAATTACAAAAAAATGCTACTAACCATAGCAAACTATGCCAAACTCGCCTAAATTACTTCGGCTACCATAAATCATCACCAACTAACCCTTACCACAACAAACTAAACCCAATCACATTTAAATTACAAAAAAAAGGTACTAACCATAGCAAACTATGCCAAACTCACCTAAATTACTTCGGCTATCAAAAATCATCCCCAACTACACTTTTCAGCAACAAACTAAGCCCAATCACTTGAAAATTACAAAAAAATGCTAAAAATTATAACAAACTATACCAGAATCACCTAAATTACTTCGGCTACCGTAAATCACCCCCAACTATCCCTTACCACAACAAACCAAACCATATCATCTTAAAATTACAAAAAAAGGTGTACAAATCATAACAAACTATGCCAGACTCACCTAAATTACTTCGGCTACTCTAAATCATCACCTACTAACCCTTACCACAACAAGCTAAACCCAATCACTTTTAAATTACAAAAAAATGCTACTAACCATAGCAAACTATGCCAAACTCACCTAAAGGACTTCGGCTACCATACATCATCACCAACTAACCCTTACCACAACAAACTAAACCCAATCACTTTTAAATTACAAAATAATGCTACTAACCATAGCAAACTATGCCAAACTTACCTAAATTACTTCGGCTATCAAAAATCACCCCCAACTACACTTTACAGCAACAAACTAAGCCCAATCATTTTAAAATTACAAAAAAATGCTAAAAATCATAACAAACTATACCAGAATCACCTAAATTACTTCAGCTACCGTAAATCACCCCCAACTATCCCTTACCACAACAAACCAAACCATATCATCTTAAAATTACAAAAAAGGGTGTACAAATCATAACAAACTAAGCCAGACTCACCTAAATTACTTCGGCTACTCTAAATCATCACCAACTAACCCTTACCACAACAAACTAAACCCAATCACTTTTAAATTACAAAAAAATGCTACTAACCATAGCAAACTATGCCAAACTCACTTAAATTACTTCGGCTACCATAAATCATCACCAACTAACCCTTACCACAACAAACTAAACCCAATCAATTTTAAATTACAAAAAAATGCTACTAACGATTGCAAACTATGCCAAACTCACCTAAATTACTTCGGCTATCAAAAATCACCCCCAACTACACTTTACAGCAACAAACTAAGCCCAATCACTTTAAAATTACAAAAAATTGTTAAAATCATAACAAACTATACCACAATCACCTAAATTACTTCGGCTACCGTAAATCACCCCCAACTATCCCTTACCACAACAAACCAAACCATATCTTCTTAAAATTACAAAAAAAGGTGTACAAATCATAATGAATTATGCCAGACTTACCTAAATTACTTCGGCTATCAAAAATCACCCCCAACTACACTTTACAGCAACAAACTAAGCCCAATCACTTTTAAATTACAAAAAAATGCTACTAACCATAGCAAACTATGCCAAACTCACCTAAATTACTTCGGCTACCATAAATCATCACCAACTAACCCTTACCACAACAAACTAAACCCAATCACTTTTAAATTACAAAAAATGCTACTAACCATAGCAAACTATTCCAAACTCACCTAAATTACTTCGGCTATCAAAAATCACCCCCAACTACACTTTACAGCAACAAACTAAACCCAATAACTTTAAAATTACAAAAAAATGCTAAAAATCATAAAAACTATACCAGAATCACCTAAATTACTTCGGCAACCGTAAATCACCCCCAACTATCCTTTACCACAATAAACCAAACCATATTATCTTAAAATTACAAAAAAAGGTGTACAAATCATAACAAACTATGCCAGACTCACCTAAATTACTTCGGCTATTCTAAATCATCACCAACTAACCCTTACCACAACAAACTATACCCAATCACTTTTAAATTACAAAAAAATGCTACTAACCATAGCAAACTATGCCAAACTCACCTAAATTATTTCGGCTACCATAAATCATCACCAACTAACCCTTAACACAACAAACTAAACCCAATCACTTTTAAAAATCAAGAAAATGCTACTAACCATAGCAAACTATGCCAAACTCACCTAAATTATTTCGGCTACCATAAATCATCACCAACTAACCCTTACTACAACAAACTAAACCCAATCGCTTTTAAATTACAAAAAAATGCTACTAACCATAGCAAACTATGCCAAACTCACCTAAATTACTTCGGCTATCAAAAATCACCCCCAACTACACTTTACAGCAACAAACTAAGCCCAATCACTTTAAAATTACTAAAAAATGCTAAAGATCATAACAAACTATACCAGAATCACCTAAATTACTTCGGCTAACGTAAATTACCCCCAACTATCCCTTACCACAACAAACCAAACCATATAATCTTAAAATTACAAGAAAAGTTGTACAAATCATAACAAACTATGCCAGACTCAAATAAATTACTTCTACTACAACTCTAAATCATCACCAACTAACCCTTACCACAACAAACTAAACCCAATCACTTTTAAATTACAAAAAAATGCTACTAACCATAGCAAACTATGCCAAACTCACCAAAAATACTTCGGCTACTCTAAATCATCACCAACTAACCCTTACCACAACAAACTAAAGCCAATCACTTTTAAATTACAAAAAAATGCTACTAACCATAGCAAACTATGCCAAACTCACCTAAATTACTTCGGCTATCAAAAATCACCCCCAACTACACTTTACAGCAACAAACTAAACCCAATCACTTTAAAATTACAAAAAAATGCTAAAAATCATAAAAACTATACCAGAATCACCTAAATTACTTCGGCTACCGTAAATCACCCCCAACTATCCTTTACCACAATAAACCAAACCATATTATCTTAAAATTACAAAAAAAGGTGTACAAATCATAACAAACTATGCCAGACTCACCTAAATTACTTCGGCTACTCTAAATCATCACCAACTAACCCTTACCACAACAAACTAAACCCAATCACTTTTAAATTACAAAAAAATGCTACTAACCATAGCAAACTATGCCAAACTCACCTAAATTACTTCGGCTACCATAAATCATCACCAACTAACTCTTACCACAACAAACTAAACCCAATCACTTTTAAATTACAAAAAAATGCTACTAACCATAGCAAACTATGCCAAACTCACCTAAATTACTTCGGCTATCAAAAATCACCCCCAGCTACACTTTACAGCAACAAACTAAGCCCAATCACTTTAAAATTACAAAAAAATGCTAAAAATCATAACAAACTATACCAGAATCACCTAAATTACTTCGGCTACCGTAAATCTCCCCCAACTATCCTTTACCACAACAATCGAAACCATATCATCTTAACATTACAAAAAAAGGTGTACAAACATAACAAACTATGCGAGACTCACCTAAATTACGTCGGCTACTCTAAATCATCACCAACTAACCCTTACCACAACAAACTAAACCCAATCACTTTTAAATTACAAAAAAATGCTACTAACCATAGCAAACTATGCCAAACTCACCTAAATTACTTCGGCTACCATAAATCATCACCAACTAACCCTTACCACAACAAACTAAACCCAATCAATTTTAAATTACAAAAAAATGCTACTAACCATAGCAAACTATGCCAAACTCACCTAAATTACTTCGGCTATCAAAAATCACCCCCAGCTACACTTTACAGCAACAAACTAAGCCCAATCACTTTAAAATTACAAAAAAATGCTAAAAATCATAACAAACTAAACCAGAATCACCTAAATTACTTCGGCTACCGTAAATCACCCCCAACTATCCCTTACCACAACAAACCAAACCATATCATCTTAAAATTACAAAAAAAGTGTACAAATCATAACAAGCTATGCCAGACTCACCTAAATTACTTCGACTACTCTAAATCATCACCAACTAACCCTTACCACAACAAACTAAACTCAATCACTTTTAAATTACAAAAAAATGCTACTAACCATAGCAAACTATGCCAAACTCACCTAAATTACTTCGGCAATGAAAAATCACCCCCAACTACACTTTACAGCAACAAACTAAGCCCAATCACTTTAAAATTACAAAAAAATGCTAAAAATCATAACAAACTATACCAGAATCACCTAAATTACTTCGGCTACCGTAAATCACCCCCAAATATTTCTTACCACAACAAACCAAACCATATCATCTTAAAATTACAAATAAAGGTGTACAAATCATAACAAACTATGCCAGACTCACCTAAATTACTTCGGCTATCAAAAATCACCCCCAACTACACTTTACAGCAACAAACTAACCCCAATCATTTTAAAATTACAAAAAAATGCTAAAAATCATAACAAACTATACCAGAATCACCTAAATTACTTCGGCTACCGTAAATCACCCCCAACTATCCCTTACCACAACAAACCAAACCATATCATCTTAAAATTACAAATAAAGGTGTACAAATCATAACAAACTATGCCAGACTCACCTAAATTACTTCGGCTACTCTAAATCATCACCAACTAACCCTTACCACAACAAACTAAACCCAATCACTTTTAAATTACAAAAAAATGCTACTAACCATAGCAAACTATGCCAAACTCAGATAAATTACTTTCGGCTACCAATAATCATCACCAACTAACCCTTACCACAACAAACTAAACCCAATCACTTTTAAATTACAAAAAAATGCTACTAACCATAGCAAACTATGTCAAACTCACCTAAATTACTTCGACTACTCTAAATCATCACCAACTTACCCTTACCACAACAAACGAAACCCAATCACTTTTAAATTTCAAAAAAATGCTACTAACCATAGCAAACTATGCCAAACTCGCCTAAATTAGTTCGGCTACCATAAATCATCACCAACTAACCCTTACCACAACAAACTAAACCCAATCACTTATAAATTACAAAAAATGCTACTAACCATAGCAAACTATGCCAAACTCACCTAAATTACTTCGGCAATCAAAAATCACCCCCAACTACATTTTACAGCAACAAACTAAGCCCAATCACTTTAAAATTACAAAAAAATGCTAAAAATCATAACAAACTATACCAGAATCACCTAAATTACTTCGGCTACCGTAAATCACCCCCAACTATCCCTTACCACAACAAACCAAACCATATCATGTTAAAATTGCAAAAAAAGGTGTACAAATCATAACAAACTATGCCAGACTCACCTAAATTACTTCGGCTACTCTAAATCATCACCAACTAACCCTTACCACAACAAACTAAACCCAATCACTTTTAAATTACAAAAAAATGCTACTAACCATAGCAAACTATGCCAAACTCACCTAAATTACTTCGGCTACCATAAATCATCACCAACTAACCATTACCACAACAAACTAAACCCAATCACTTTTCAATTACAAAAAAATGTTACTAACCATAGCAAACTGTGCCAAACTCACCTAAATTACTTCGGCTATCAAAAATCAACCCCAACTACACTTTACAGCAACAAACTAAGCCCAATCACTTTAAAATTACAAAAAATGCAAAAAATCATAACAAACTAAACCAGAATCACCTAAATTACTTCGGCTACCGTAAATCACCCCCAACTATCCCTTACCACAACAAACCAAACCATATCATCTTAAAATTACAAAAAAAGTGTACAAATCATAACAAACTATGCCAGACTCACCTAAATTACTTCGACTACTCTAAATCATCACCAACTAACCCTTACCACAACAAACTAAACTCAATCACATTTAAATTACAAAAAAATGCTACTAACCATAGCAAACTATGCCAAACTCACCTAAATTACTTCGGCTACCATAAATCATCACCAACTAACCCTTACCACAACAAACTAAACCCAATCACTTTTAAATTACAAAAAAATGCTACTAGCCATAGCAAACTATGCCAAACTCACCTAAATTACTTCGGCTATCAAAAATCACCCCCAACTACACTTTACAGCAACAAACTAAGCCCAATCACTTTAAAATTACAAAAAAAATGCTAAAAATCATAACAAACTCTACCAGAATCAGCTAAATTACTTCGGCTACCGTAAATCTCCCCCAACTATCCTTTACCACAACAAACCAAACCATATCATCTTAAAATTACAAAAAAAGGCGTACAAATCATAACAAACTATGCGAGACTCACCTAAATTACTTCGGCTACCATAAATCATCACCAACTAACCCTTACCACAACAAACTAAACCCAATCACTTTTAAATTACAAAAAAATGCTACTAACCATAGCAAACTATGCCAAACTCACCTAAATTACTTCGGCTATCAAAAATCACCCCCAACTATACTTTACAGCAACAAACTAAGCCCAATCACTTCAAAATTACAAAAAAATGCTAAAAATCATAACAAAATATACCAGAATCACCTAAATTACTTCGGCTACCGTAAATCACCCCCAACTATCCTTTACCACAACAAACCAAACCATATCATCTTAAAATTACAAAAAAGGTGTACAAATCATAACAAACTATGCCAGACTCAATTAAATTACTTCGGCTACTCTAAATCATCACCAACTAACCCATACCACAACAAACTAAACCCAATCACTTTTAAATTACAAAAAAATGCTACTACCCATAGCAAACTATGCCAAACTCACCTAAATTACTTCCTCTATCAAAAATCACACACAACTACACTTTACAGCAACAAACTGAGCCCAATCACTTTAAAATTACAAAAAAATGCTAAAAATCATAACAAACTATACCAGAATCACCTAAATTACTTCGGCTACCGTAAATCACCCCCAACTATCCCTTACCAAAACAAACCAAACCATATCATCTTAAAATTACCAAAAAAGGTGTGCAAATCATAACAAACTATGCCAGACTCACCTAAATGACTTCGGCTACCGTAAATCACCCCCAACTATTCTTTACCACAACAAACCAAACCATATCATCTTAAAATTACAAAAAAAGGTGTACAAATCATAACAAACTATGCCAGACTCACCTAAATTACTTCGGCTACTCTAAATCATCACCAACTAACCCATACCACAACAAACTAAACCCAGTCACTTTTAAATTACAAAAAAATTCTACTAACCATAGCAAACTATGCCAATCTCACCTAAATTACTTCCTCTATCAAAAATCACCCCCAACTACACTTTACAGCAACAAACTGAGCCCAATCACTTTAAAATTACAAAAAAATGCTAAAAATCATAACAAACTATACCAGAATCACCTAAATTACTTCGGCTACCGTAAATCACCCCCAACTATCCCTTACCACAACAAACCAAACCATATCATGTTAAAATTGCAAAAAAAGGTGTACAAATCATAACAAACTATGCCAGACTCACCTAAATTACTTCGGCTACTCTAAATCATCACCAACTAACCCTTACCACAACAAACTAAACCCAATCACTTTTAAATTACAAAAAAATGCTACTAACCATAGCAAACTATGCCAAACTCACCTAAATTACTTCGGCTACCATAAATCATCACCAACTAACCATTACCACAACAAACTAAACCCAATCACTTTTCAATTACAAAAAAATGTTACTAACCATAGCAAACTGTGCCAAACTCTCCTAAATTACTTCGGCTATCAAAAATCAACCCCAACTACACTTTACAGCAACAAACTAAGCCCAATCACTTTAAAATTACAAAAAATGCAAAAAATCATAACAAACTAAACCAGAATCACCTAAATTACTTCGGCTACCGTAAATCACCCCCAACTATCCCTTACCACAACAAACCAAACCATATCATCTTAAAATTACAAAAAAAGTGTACAAATCATAACAAACTATGCCAGACTCACCTAAATTACTTCGACTACTCTAAATCATCACCAACTAACCCTTACCACAACAAACTAAACTCAATCACATTTAAATTACAAAAAAATGCTACTAACCATAGCAAACTATGCCAAACTCACCTAAATTACTTCGGCTACCATAAATCATCACCAACTAACCCTTACCACAACAAACTAAACCCAATCACTTTTAAATTACAAAAAAATGCTACTAGCCATAGCAAACTATGCCAAACTCACCTAAATTACTTCGGCTATCAAAAATCACCCCCAACTACACTTTACAGCAACAAACTAAGCCCAATCACTTTAAAATTACAAAAAAAATGCTAAAAATCATAACAAACTCTACCAGAATCAGCTAAATTACTTCGGCTACCGTAAATCTCCCCCAACTATCCTTTACCACAACAAACCAAACCATATCATCTTAAAATTACAAAAAAAGGCGTACAAATCATAACAAACTATGCGAGACTCACCTAAATTACTTCGGCTACCATAAATCATCACCAACTAACCCTTACCACAACAAACTAAACCCAATCACTTTTAAATTACAAAAAAATGCTACTAACCATAGCAAACTATGCCAAACTCACCTAAATTACTTCGGCTATCAAAAATCACCCCCAACTATACTTTACAGCAACAAACTAAGCCCAATCACTTCAAAATTACAAAAAAATGCTAAAAATCATAACAAAATATACCAGAATCACCTAAATTACTTCGGCTACCGTAAATCACCCCCAACTATCCTTTACCACAACAAACCAAACCATATCATCTTAAAATTACAAAAAAGGTGTACAAATCATAACAAACTATGCCAGACTCAATTAAATTACTTCGGCTACTCTAAATCATCACCAACTAACCCATACCACAACAAACTAAACCCAATCACTTTTAAATTACAAAAAAATGCTACTACCCATAGCAAACTATGCCAAACTCACCTAAATTACTTCCTCTATCAAAAATCACACACAACTACACTTTACAGCAACAAACTGAGCCCAATCACTTTAAAATTACAAAAAAATGCTAAAAATCATAACAAACTATACCAGAATCACCTAAATTACTTCGGCTACCGTAAATCACCCCCAACTATCCCTTACCAAAACAAACCAAACCATATCATCTTAAAATTACCAAAAAAGGTGTGCAAATCATAACAAACTATGCCAGACTCACCTAAATGACTTCGGCTACCGTAAATCACCCCCAACTATTCTTTACCACAACAAACCAAACCATATCATCTTAAAATTACAAAAAAAGGTGTACAAATCATAACAAACTATGCCAGACTCACCTAAATTACTTCGGCTACTCTAAATCATCACCAACTAACCCATACCACAACAAACTAAACCCAGTCACTTTTAAATTACAAAAAAATTCTACTAACCATAGCAAACTATGCCAATCTCACCTAAATTACTTCCTCTATCAAAAATCACCCCCAACTACACTTTACAGCAACAAACTGAGCCCAATCACTTTAAAATTACAAAAAAATGCTAAAAATCATAACAAACTCTACCAGAATCACCTAAATTACTTCGGCTACCGTAAATCACCCCCAACTATCCCTTACCACAACAAACCAAACCATATCATCTTAAAATTACAAAAAAAGGTGTACAAATCATAACAAACTATGCCAGACTCACCTAAATTACTTCGGCTACTCTAAATCATCACCAACTAACCCTTACCACAACAAACTAAACCCAATCACTTTTAAATTACAAAAAAATGCTACTAACCATAGCAAACTATGCCAAACTCACCTAAATTACTTCGGCTACCATAAATCATCACCAACTAACCATTACCACAACAAACTAAACCCAATCACTTTCCAATTACAAAAAAATGCTACTAACCATAGCAAACTATGCCAAACTCACCTAAATTATTTCGGCTACCATAAATCATCACCAACTAACCCTTACCACAACAAACTAAACCCAATCACTTTTAAATTACAAAAAAATGCTACTAACCATAGCAAACTATGCCAAACTCACCTAAATTATTTCGGCTACCATAAATCATCACCAACTAATCTATATATATAAAGCGAAGTGTCCTCACTGACACACTCATCTACACATTCACTGATTCATAATCAACCCACAGCCCAAACCGTGAGGGCTGGAGACTTGAAATTTTAGACACGGGTGTATCATGTGCCGAAACGAAGTGATAAGAAGGGATTTTGCGAAATTCGTCCCGGTTCCTTTGTATTTAAATAAAAACCGGATAAAAACCGGTTAAAATAAACAAAAAATGATCGGCTCGCGGAGACCGTGTTTTTTTTTTTGTTAGAAGCACGTGTCTAGCCAAAACAACTTCGACGTCGGGCGACCGGTTTACATTAGGCTGAACTCAGACGGACCACTCCCGAACCACACGACAGCGACAAAAGCAGTTTCAAGGTCGAGTTTCTGCTTTCCTGATCATACTTTTGCCGTACCTAGCGAGGCGCAGATATTTCAATTATAAATTTGATTTCAATTATAATGTCGATCCGTGACTCATTTAAAAATTACCAAACCACTCCAAATTTAATCCGTCTACATTAAACATCCTCAAATATCTCTTACCATTGCAAACTTTACCAAATCAACCCCAAAAAATTCCCGAACTACGCCAAACTGACATAAATTAGATCCGTTATCTTAAATCATCCCTTACCACCCCTTAGCAACCCCAAGTAACTCCAATCACTTTAAAATAAAACAAAATGACACAAATCATAGCAGACTATTTCAAACTCACACACATTATTTCGGCTACCAAAATTTACCCCCAACTACCCCTTACCACCCCAAACTAAGCCCATTCACTTTAAAATTACAAAAAATGCTACAAACCATAGCAAAACTATGCCAAACTTACCCAAATTACTTCGGCTACCATAAATCACCCCCAACTACCCCTTACCCCCCCAAACTAAGAACAATCACTTTAAAATTACAAAAAATGCTACAAACCATAACAAACTATGCCAAATTCACCCAAATTACTTCGGCTACCATAAATCACCCCCAACTACCCCTTACCACCCCAAACTAAGCCAAATCACTTTAAAATTACAAAAAATGATACAAACCATATCAAACTAAGCTAAACTCACCCAAATTACTTCGGCTACCATAAATCACCCCCAACTACCCCTTACCACCCGAAACTAAGCCAAATTACTTTAAAATTACAAAAAATGATACAAACCATAGCAAACTATGCCAAACTCACCCAAATTACTTCGGCTATCATAAATCACCCCCAACTACCCCTTACCACCCCAAACTAAGAACAATCACTTTAAAATTACAAAAAATGCTACAAACCATAACAAACTATGCCAAATTTACCCAAATTACTTCGGCTACCATAAATCACCCCCAACTACTTCTTACCACCCCAAACTAAGCCAAATCACTTTAAAATTACAAAAAATGATACAAACCATAGCAAACTAAACCAAACTCACCCAAATTACTTCGGCTACCATAAATCACCCCCAACTACCCCTTACCACCCTAAACTAAGCCAAATCACTTTAAAATTACAAAAAATGCTACAAACCATAGCAAACTATGTCAAACTCACTTAAATTACTTCGGCTACCATAAATCACCCCCAACTACCCCTTACCACCCCAAAATAAGCCCAATCACTTTAAAATTAGAAAAAATGCTACAAACCATAGCAAAACTATGCCAAACTCACCCAAATTACTTCGGCTATCATAAATCACCCCCAACTACCCCTTACCACCCCAAACTAAGAACAATCACTTTAAAATTACAAAAAATGCTACAAACCATAACAAACTATGCCAAATTTACCCAAATTACTTCGGCTACCATAAATCACCCCCAACTACCCCTTACCACCCCAAACTAAGCCAAATCACTTTAAAATTACAAAAAATTATACAAACCATAGCAAACTAAGCCAAACTCACCCAAATTACTTCGGCTACCATAAATCACCCCCAACTACCCCTTACCACCCCAAACTAAGCCAAATCACTTTAAAATTACAAAAAATGATACAAACCATAGCAAACTAAGCCAAACTCACCCAAATTACTTCGGCTACCATAAATCACCCCCAACTACCCCTTACCACCCCAAACTAAGCCAAATCACTTTAAAATTACAAAAAATTCTACAAACCATAGCAAACTATGTCAAACTCACTTAAATTACTTCGGCTACCATAAATCACACCCAACTACCCCTTACCACCCCAAACTAAGCCAAATCACTTTAAAATTACAAAAAATGATACAAACCATAGCAAACTATGCCAAACTCACCCAAATTACTTCGGCTATCATAAATCACCCCCAACTACCCCTTACCACCCCAAACTAAGAACAATCACTTTAAAATTACAAAAAATGCTACAAACCATAACAAACTATGCCAAATTTACCCAAATTACTTCGGCTACCATAAATCACCCCCAACTACCCCTTACCACCCCAAACTAAGCCAAATCACTTTAAAATTACAAAAAATTATACAAACCATAGCAAACTAAGCCAAACTCACCCAAATTACTTCGGCTACCATAAATCACCCCCAACTACCCCTTACCACCCCAAACTAAGCCAAATCACTTTAAAATTACAAAAAATGATACAAACCATAGCAAACTAAGCCAAACTCACCCAAATTACTTCGGCTACCATAAATCACCCCCAACTACCCCTTACCACCCCAAAATAAGCCCAATCACTTAAAAATTAGAAAAAATGCTACAAACCATAGCAAAACTATGCCAAACTCACCCAAATTACTTCGGCTATCATAAATCACCCCCAACTACCCCTAACCACCCCAAACTAAGCCAAATCACTTTAAAATTACAAAAAATGATACAAACCATAGCAAGCTAAGCCAAACTCACCCAAATTACTTCGGCTACCATAAATCACCCCCAACTACCCCTTACCACCCCAAAATAAGCCCAATCACTTTAAAATTAGAAAAAATGCTACAAACCATAGCAAAACTAAGCCAAACTTACCCAAATTACTTCGGCTATCATAAATCACCCCCAACTACCCCTTACCACCCCAAACTAAGCCAAATCACTTTAAAATTACAAAAAATTCTACAAACCATAGCAAACTATGTCAAACTCACTTAAATTACTTCGGCTACCATAAATCACCCCCAACTACCCCTTACCACCCCAAAATAAGCCCAATCACTTTAAAATTACAAAAAATGATACAAACCATAGCAAACTATGCCCAACTCACCCAAATTACTTCCGGCTACCATAAATCAACCTCAATTACCCCTTACCACCCCAAACTACGCCCAATCACTTTAAAATTACAAAAAATGCCACAAACCATAGCAAACTATGCCAAACTCACACAAATTACTTCGGCTACCATAAATCACCCCCAACTACCCCTTACCGCCCCAAACTAAGCACAATCACTTTAAAATTCCAAAAAATGGTACAAACCTTAGCAAACTAAACCAAGCTCACCTAACTTACTTTGGCTACCATAAATCACCCCCAACTACCCCTTACCACCCCAAACAAAGACCCATCACTTTAAAATTAGAAAAAATTCTACAAACCATAGCAAAACTATGCCAAACTTACCTAACTTACTTCAACTACCATAAATCACCCCCAACTACCACCCAAAACTAAGCCCAATCACTTTAAAATTAGAAAAAATGCTACAAACTATAGCAAAACTATGCCAAACTCACCCAAATTACTTCGGCTACCATCAATCAACCCCAACTACCCCTTACCACCCCAAACTAAGCCCAATCACTTTAAAATTATAAAAAATGCTACAAACCATAGCAAACTATGCCAAATTCACCCAAATTACTTCGGCTACCATAAATCACCCTCAAATACCCCTTACAACCCAAACTAAGCCCACTAATTATGTCATAAAATTCCTTACTATTAAGCAAAGTCTTCATTAATTGTTCCTCTATTGCAATCGTTGACAAGTTGATTAAGCGAGATTTGCAAGTACAAGTTTGACTAAATGTTTTAATTCTTTTTAAGATGGAAAAAACGTACTGTTGCAGACTTTGTAGGCCAAAAATCATAAAATATTAAGAAATATCTGCATCTAAAATATATTGTTTGGACTAATAGACGTTATTCTGAATATTAAATATGCTGATAAAAATTTTGATTCTCTTCCACCTTCCAATAAATAATTATTCCAGTTGAGATGCAAACATAAACTTATGTTCTGAATTGCAACACGCTGACAGGGCAAGCCCTATCTTCTTAACATGCGTGCATTTACATCGCAAATAATAACGACTTTTTCTCCATTGTATAAAGAGCTCTATGGTTTTTAATTTTAAAGCGGTGTAAGCGCTAGATTTTCGTTAAAATATCTAAAAATTCATAATTTTGCAATTGAATTGCAGAACTAATTTTGTGTTCGATAGTAAATTTATACTTGGAGTGGCACTGCTAACCCTGCCACCCCTGATGAGCCCCACTGTTGACTACTCTCCTTTCAGGGAAATTCTTGAAATAAACGACAAAATAATTTAGGTCGCCTGGATGTGATAATATCATTGTGTAGTAAGTTCAGACTGACGAGTGAAAAAACCCGCTTACATACAGAAACGAAATCATATGGAACACTTGAAATTTCGATATTTGTTTGTAATTCGTCACAGGTCCATGAAGGAATGCATGTTAATCTAAACAAGTGTTAGTTTGTCGGAGAGGCCGAATAAGATTTTTTCATCCACCACATTCCCGTCAAAATAATTATTTACTTTAGAATGTTCATTTTTCTAATTCATTTCGTGAAAATAATGACGGGCCATACGAGTACACCTTTGCGAGTATTATTTGGTATATACAAATTAATCTCTTTTGTTAGCCAAATTGTTTTAACACGCACTAGGCACGTGCACCTAATATAATTGTGAAAATTGCTGCTTCAGCGGCTGAAACGCTGGTACTCAAAGTCGCCAAGGTCGAGGCGACGCATCAGTATTAAAAGTTCTATCGCTATTAAATAAATTATTTTAATATAGTATTCCCGATTTGTTCTTGCCGTTAACCAAACATTACCATCGTCGTACCGGACCCCACTTATATTCGTACGCTAATTTTTACGTTCAGTTAATGATAGTGGTGTATTTGTTTTTCACCAAACTTGCCCCGGCTGAAATCCGAAATTTGCAGCGTTGGACCAGACTTTACTGACTTTGATACGCGTTTTACACTATTTATTTTACGTAAATACATTGTGTTCATTATTGCATCATTTAAAACTAAGATGGAGCAGTTTGAAAATCTAGCAGATTACAAATACCACACCGTATAATTTTCGTGAAAGCTGATGAAAATTGTCTTTTTTACTATCTGTGGTAATGGTATTGAAATTTTAATACTGGAAAGGGAGCTCAAAAGGTTCTCACTTTAATTGTTCAACAAGTTGCGGCCAGGTTTTAATAACTTTGTGCAGCTCAAAAGGAGATATTTATGCTGAAGAGTTTGTTTATTCTGAAGATAAGTCAAAATCATCTACATACTGTTCTGCTGTGAGATGACTGTAGCAGGAGAAATGTTTCCATTGTCTTTTCAACTTTATCATAACATTATCTGCTAATTTGTAAACTTCGATTTTCCCGAAAATTTTCTAATATTAATTTCGATTTCCTGGAATCGCTTATAGAACACCTCCAAACTGCGTCTTTGCCTAAAGAGTCTATTCGAGATTTTTCATCTGATATCAACCAAGATATCCTCTTTTTCCAAATCATATACCCGGTCAAGTAGCCGGTCCTGGCAATGCAGGTTAATTTCAGCAAATTTGTTTATTTTGTGATTGGAAAAGTAGAGCATTCCTGTTTAATTGTATTATAATGTCGATTAGTCTACATCACCAATACACCACTTTTGTCAACACTGCGTTTATTTAATCTACGTCCGGGCAACGCCGGGTACATTCAGCTAGTCTATATATATAAAGCGAAGTGTCCTCACTGACACACTCATTCATCTACACACTGATTCATAATCAACCCACAGCCCAAACCGTGAGGGCTGGCGACTTGAAATTTTAGACACGGGTGTATCATGTGCCGAAACTGAACACTAAGAAGGGATTTTGCGAAATTCGGCCCGGTTCCTTTGTAATTCAATAAAAACCGGCTAAAATAAACAAAAAATTATCGGATCGCGGAGACCGTGTTTATGTTAGAAGCACGTATCTAGCCAAAACAACTTCGACGACGGGCGACCTGTTTACATTAAAAGCACTTATTTAACCTAAACAATTTCAACGTCGAGTTTCTGCTTTTGTGATCAAATTTTTACCGTACCTAGCGAGGTCGCGGATATATCAATTATAATCTTGATTTCAATTATAATGTCGATCCGTGACTCAATTAAAAATTACAAAACCACTGCAAATGTAATCCGTCTACATTAAACATCCTCAAATATCTCTTACAATTGCAAACTTTACCAAATCAACCCCAAAAAATTCCCGAACTACGCCAAACTGACATAAATTAGATCCGTTATCTTAAATCAGCCCTTACCACCCTTTAGCAACCCCAAGTAACTCCAATCACTTTAAAATAAAACTAAATGACACAAATCATAGCAAACTATGCCAAACTCACTTAAATTACTTCGGCTACCATAAATCACCCCCAACTACCCCTTACTAACCACAAACTAAACCCAATCACTTTAAAATTACAAAAAATGCTACAAACCATAGCAAACTATGCCAAACTCACTTAAATTACTTCGGCTATCATAAATCACCCCCAACTACCCCTTACCACCCCAAAATAAGCCCAATTACTTTAAAATTACAAAAAATTATACAAACCATAGCAAAGTATGTCAAACTCACCTAAATTACTTCGGCTACCATAAATCACCCCCAACTACACCTTACGACCCCAAAATTAGCCCAATCACTTTAAAATTACGAAAAATGCTACAAACCATAGCAAACTATCTCAAACTCACCTGAATTACTTCGGCTACCATAAATCACCACCAACTACCCCTTACCGCCCCAAACTAAGCCCAATCACTTTAAAATTACAAAAAATGCTACAAACCATAGCAAACTATTCCAAACTCACCTAAATTACTTCGGCTACCATAAATCACCCCCAACTACCCCTTACCTCCCCAAAATAAGCCCAATCACTTTAAAATTACAAAAAATGCTCCAAACCATAGCAAACTATCTCAAACTCACCTAAATTGCTTCGACTACCATAAATCACCCCCAACTACCCCTTACCAACCACAAACTAAACCCAATCACTTTAAAATTACATAAAATGCTACAAACCATAGCAAACTATGCCAAACTCACTTAAATTACTTCGGCTATCATAAATCACCCCCAACTACCCCTTACCACCCCAAAATAAGCCCAATTACTTTAAAATTACAAAAAATTATACAAACCATAGCAAAGTATGTCAAACTCACCTAAATTACTTCGGCTACCATAAATCACCCCCAACTACACCTTACGACCCCAAAATTAGCCCAATCACTTTAAAATTACGAAAAATGCTACAAACCATAGCAAACTATCTCAAACTCACCTGAATTACTTCGGCTACCATAAATCACCCCCAACTACCCCTTACCGCCCCAAAATAAGCCCAATCACTTAAAAATTAGAAAAAATGCTACAAACCATAGCAAAACTATGCCAAACTCACCCAAATTACTTCGGCTATCATAAATCACCCCCAACTACCCCTTACCACCCCAAACTAAGCCAAATCACTTTAAAATTACAAAAAATGATACAAACCATAGCAAGCTAAGCCAAACTCACCCAAATTACTTCGGCTACCATAAATCACCCCCAACTACCCCTTACCACCCCAAAATAAGCCCAATCACTTTAAAATTAGAAAAAATGCTACAAACCATAGCAAAACTATGCCAAACTCACCCAATTTATTTCGGCTATCATAAATCACCCCCAACTACCCCTTACCACCCCAAACTAAACCCAATCACTTTAAAATTACAAAAAATGATACAAACCATAGCAAACTATGCCCAACTCACCCAAATTACTTCCGGCTACCATAAATCAACCTCAATTACCCCTTACCACCCCAAACTACGCCCAATCACTTTAAAATTACAAAAAATGCCACAAACCATAGCAAACTATGCCAAACTCACACAAATTACTTCGGCTACCATAAATCACCCCCAACTACCCCTTACCGCCCCAAACTAAGCCCAATCACTTTAAAATTCCAAAAAATGGTACAAACCTTAGCAAACTAAACCAAGCTCACCTAACTTACTTTGGCTACCATAAATCACCCCCAACTACCCCTTACCACCCCAAACAAAGACCCATCACTTTAAAATTAGAAAAAATTCTTCAAACCATAGCAAAACTATGCCAAACTTACCTAACTTACTTCAACTACCATAAATCACCCCCAACTACCACCCAAAACTAAGCCCAATCACTTTAAAATTAGAAAAAATGCTACAAACTATAGCAAAACTATGCCAAACTCACCCAATTTACTTCGGCTACCATAAATCAACCCCAACTACCCCTTACCACCCCAAACTAAGCCCAATCACTTTAAAATTATAAAAAATGCTACAAACCATAGCAAACTATGCCAAATTCACCCAAATTACTTCGGCTACCATAAATCACCCTCAAATACCCCTTACAACCCAAACTAAGCCCACTAATTATGTCATAAAATTCCTTACTATTAAGCAAAGTCTTCATTAATTGTTCCTCTATTGCAATCGTTGACAAGTTGATTAAGCGAGATTTGCAAGTACAAGTTTGACTAAATGTTTTAATTCTTTTTAAGATGGAAAAAACGTACTGTTGCAGTCTTTGTAGGCCAAAAATCATAAAATATTAAGAAATATCTGCATCTAAAATATATTGTTTGGACTAATAGACGTTATTCTGAATATTAAATATGCTGATAAAAATTTTGATTCTCTTCCACCTTCCAATAAATAATTATTCCAGTTGAGATGCAAACATAAACTTATGTTCTGAATTGCAACACGCTGACAGGGCAAGCCCTATCTTCTTAACATGCGTGCATTTACATCGCAAATAATAACGACTTTTTCTCCATTGTATAAAGAGCTCTATGGTTTTTAATTTTAAAGCGGTGTAAGCGCTAGATTTTCGTTAAAATATCTAAAAATTCATAATTTTGCAATTGAATTGCAGAACTAATTTTGTGTTCGATAGTAAATTTATACTTGGAGTGGCACTGCTAACCCTGCCACCCCTGATGAGCCCCACTGTTGACTACTCTCCTTTCAGGGAAATTCTTGAAATAAACGACAAAATAATTTAGGTCGCCTGGATGTGATAATATCATTGTGTAGTAAGTTCAGACTGACGAGTGAAAAAAACCGCTTTCATACAGAAACGAAATCATATGGAACACTTGAAATTTCGATATTTGTTTGTAATTCGTCACAGGTCCATGAAGGAATGCATGTTAATCTAAACAAGTGTTAGTTTGTCGGAGAGGCCGAATAAGATTTTTTCATCCACCACATTCCCGTCAAAATAATTATTTACTTTAGAATGTTCATTTTTCTAATTCATTTCGTGAAAATAATGACGGGCCATACGAGTACACCTTTGCGAGTATTATTTGGTATATACAAATTAATCTCTTTTGTTAGCCAAATTGTTTTAACACGCACTAGGCACGTGCACCTAATATAATTGTGAAAATTGCTGCTTCAGCGGCTGAAACGCTGGTACTCAAAGTCGCCAAGGTCGAGGCGACGCATCAGTATTAAAAGTTCTATCGCTATTAAATAAATTATTTTAATATAGTATTCCCGATTTGTTCTTGCCGTTAACCAAACATTACCATCGTCGTACCGGACCCCACTTATATTCGTACGCTAATTTTTACGTTCAGTTAATGATAGTGGTGTATTTGTTTTTCACCAAACTTGCCCCGGCTGAAATCCGAAATTTGCAGCGTTGGACCAGACTTTACTGACTTTGATACGCGTTTTACACTATTTATTTTACGTAAATACATTGTGTTCATTATTGCATCATTTAAAACTAAGATGGAGCAGTTTGAAAATCTAGCAGATTACAAATACCACACCGTATAATTTTCGTGAAAGCTGATGAAAATTGTCTTTTTTACTATCTGTGGTAATGGTATTGAAATTTTAATACTGGAAAGGGAGCTCAAAAGGTTCTCACTTTAATTGTTCAACAAGTTGCGGCCAGGTTTTAATAACTTTGTGCAGCTCAAAAGGAGATATTTATGCTGAAGAGTTTGTTTATTCTGAAGATAAGTCAAAATCATCTACATACTGTTCTGCTGTGAGATGACTGTAGCAGGAGAAATGTTTCCATTGTCTTTTCAACTTTATCATAACATTATCTGCTAATTTGTAAACTTCGATTTTCCCGAAAATTTTCTAATATTAATTTCGATTTCCTGGAATCGCTTATAGAACACCTCCAAACTGCGTCTTTGCCTAAAGAGTCTATTCGAGATTTTTCATCTGATATCAACCAAGATATCCTCTTTTTCCAAATCATATACCCGGTCAAGTAGCCGGTCCTGGCAATGCAGGTTAATTTCAGCAAATTTGTTTATTTTGTGATTGGAAAAGTAGAGCATTCCTGTTTAATTGTATTATAATGTCGATTAGTCTACATCACCAATACACCACTTTTGTCAACACTGCGTTTATTTAATCTACGTCCGGGCAACGCCGGGTACATTCAGCTAGTCTATATATATAAAGCGAAGTGTCCTCACTGACACACTCATTCATCTACACACTGATTCATAATCAACCCACAGCCCAAACCGTGAGGGCTGGCGACTTGAAATTTTAGACACGGGTGTATCATGTGCCGAAACTGAACACTAAGAAGGGATTTTGCGAAATTCGGCCCGGTTCCTTTGTAATTCAATAAAAACCGGCTAAAATAAACAAAAAATTATCGGATCGCGGAGACCGTGTTTATGTTAGAAGCACGTATCTAGCCAAAACAACTTCGACGACGGGCGACCTGTTTACATTAAAAGCACTTATTTAACCTAAACAATTTCAACGTCGAGTTTCTGCTTTTGTGATCAAATTTTTACCGTACCTAGCGAGGTCGCGGATATATCAATTATAATCTTGATTTCAATTATAATGTCGATCCGTGACTCAATTAAAAATTACAAAACCACTGCAAATGTAATCCGTCTACATTAAACATCCTCAAATATCTCTTACAATTGCAACTTTAAAATTACAAAAAATTCTACAAACCATAGCAAACTATGTCAAACTCACTTAAATTACTTCGGCTACCATAAATCACCCCCAACTACCCCTTACCACCCCAAAATAAGCCCAATCACTTTAAAATTAGAAAAAATGCTACAAACCATAGCAAAACTATGCCAAACTCACTCAATTTACTTCGGCTATCATAAATCACCCCCAACTACCCCTTACCACCCCAAACTAAACCCAATCACTTTAAAATTACAAAAAATGATACAAACCATAGCAAACTATGCCCAACTCACCCAAATTACTTCCGGCTACCATAAATCAACCTCAATTACCCCTTACCACCCCAAACTACGCCCAATCACTTTAAAATTACAAAAAATGCCACAAACCATAGCAAACTATGCCAAACTCACACAAATTACTTCGGCTACCATAAATCACCCCCAACTACCCCTTACCGCCCCAAACTAAGCCCAATCACTTTAAAATTCCAAAAAATGGTACAAACCTTAGCAAACTAAACCAAGCTCACCTAACTTACTTTGGCTACCATAAATCACCCCCAACTACCCCTTACCACCCCAAACAAAGACCCATCACTTTAAAATTAGAAAAAATTCTTCAAACCATAGCAAAACTATGCCAAACTTACCTAACTTACTTCAACTACCATAAATCACCCCCAACTACCACCCAAAACTAAGCCCAATCACTTTAAAATTAGAAAAAATGCTACAAACTATAGCAAAACTATGCCAAACTCACCCAAATTACTCACTGACACACTCATTCATCTACACACTGATTCATAATCAACCCACAGCCCAAACCGTGAGGGCTGGCGACTTGAAATTTTAGACACGGGTGTATCATGTGCCGAAACTGAACACTAAGAAGGGATTTTGCGAAATTCGGCCCGGTTCCTTTGTAATTCAATAAAAACCGGCTAAAATAAACAAAAAATTATCGGATCGCGGAGACCGTGTTTATGTTAGAAGCACGTATCTAGCCAAAACAACTTCGACGACGGGCGACCTGTTTACATTAAAAGCACTTATTTAACCTACACAATTTCAACGTCGAGTTTCTGCTTTTGTGATCAAATTTTTACCGTACCTAGCGAGGTCGCGGATATATCAATTATAATCTTGATTTCAATTATAATGTCGATCCGTGACTCAATTAAAAATTACAAAACCACTGCAAATGTAATCCGTCTACATTAAACATCCTCAAATATCTCTTACAATTGCAAACTTTACCAAATCAACCCCAAAAAATTCCCGAACTACGCCAAACTGACATAAATTAGATCCGTTATCTTAAATCAGCCCTTACCACCCTTTAGCAACCCCAAGTAACTCCAATCACTTTAAAATAAAACAAAATGACACAAATCATAGCAAACTATGCCAAACTCACTTAAATTACTTCGGCTACCATAAATCACCCCCAACTACCCCTTACTAACCACAAACTAAACCCAATCACTTTAAAATTACAAAAAATGCTACAAACCATAGCAAACTATGCCAAACTCACTTAAATTACTTCGGCTATCATAAATCACCCCCAACTACCCCTTACCACCCCAAAATAAGCCCAATTACTTTAAAATTACAAAAAATTATACAAACCATAGCAAAGTATGTCAAACTCACCTAAATTACTTCGGCTACCATAAATCACCCCCAACTACACCTTACGACCCCAAAATTAGCCCAATCACTTTAAAATTACGAAAAATGCTACAAACCATAGCAAACTATCTCAAACTCACCTGAATTACTTCGGCTACCATAAATCACCCCCAACTACCCCTTACCGCCCCAAACTAAGCCCAATCACTTTAAAATTACAAAAAATGCTACAAACCATAGCAAACTATTCCAAACTCACCTAAATTACTTCGGCTACCATAAATCACCCCCAACTACCCCTTACCTCCCCAAAATAAGCCCAATCACTTTAAAATTACAAAAAATGCTCCAAACCATAGCAAACTATCTCAAACTCACCTAAATTGCTTCGACTACCATAAATCACCCCCAACTACCCCTTACCAACCACAAACTAAACCCAATCACTTTAAAATTACATAAAATGCTACAAACCATAGCAAACTATGCCAAACTCACTTAAATTACTTCGGCTATCATAAATCACCCCCAACTACCCCTTACCACCCCAAAATAAGCCCAATTACTTTAAAATTACAAAAAATTATACAAACCATAGCAAAGTATGTCAAACTCACCTAAATTACTTCGGCTACCATAAATCACCCCCAACTACACCTTACGACCCCAAAATTAGCCCAATCACTTTAAAATTACGAAAAATGCTACAAACCATAGCAAACTATCTCAAACTCACCTGAATTACTTCGGCTACCATAAATCACCCCCAACTACCCCTTACCGCCCCAAAATAAGCCCAATCACTTAAAAATTAGAAAAAATGCTACAAACCATAGCAAAACTATGCCAAACTCACCCAAATTACTTCGGCTATCATAAATCACCCCCAACTACCCCTTACCACCCCAAACTAAGCCAAATCACTTTAAAATTACAAAAAATGATACAAACCATAGCAAGCTAAGCCAAACTCACCCAAATTACTTCGGCTACCATAAATCAATCCCAAATACCCCTTACCACCCCAAAATAAGCCCAATCACTTTAAAATTAGAAAAAATGCTACAAACCATAGCAAAACTATGACAAACTTACCCAAATTACTTCGGCTATCATAAATCACCCCCAACTACCCCTTACCACCCCAAACTAAGCCAAATCACTTTAAAATTACAAAAAATTCTACAAACCATAGCAAACTATGTCAAACTCACTTAAATTACTTCGGCTACCATAAATCACCCCCAACTACCCCTTACCACCCCAAAATAAGCCCAATCACTTTAAAATTAGAAAAAATGCTACAAACCATAGCAAAACTATGCCAAACTCACCCAATTTACTTCGGCTATCATAAATCACCCCCAACTACCCCTTACCACCCCAAACTAAACCCAATCACTTTAAAATTACAAAAAATGATACAAACCATAGCAAACTATGCCCAACTCACCCAAATTACTTCCGGCTACCATAAATCAACCTCAATTACCCCTTACCACCCCAAACTACGCCCAATCACTTTAAAATTACAAAAAATGCCACAAACCATAGCAAACTATGCCAAACTCACACAAATTACTTCGGCTACCATAAATCACCCCCAACTACCCCTTACCGCCCCAAACTAAGCCCAATCACTTTAAAATTCCAAAAAATGGTACAAACCTTAGCAAACTAAACCAAGCTCACCTAACTTACTTTGGCTACCATAAATCACCCCCAACTACCCCTTACCACCCCAAACAAAGACCCATCACTTTAAAATTAGAAAAAATTCTACAAACCATAGCAAAACTATGCCAAACTTACCTAACTTACTTCAACTACCATAAATCACCCCCAACTACCACCCAAAACTAAGCCCAATCACTTTAAAATTATAAAAAATGCTACAAACTATAGCAAAACTATGCCAAACTTACCTAACTTACTTCAACTACCATAAATCACCCCCAACTACCACCCAAAACTAAGCCCAATCACTTTAAAATTATAAAAAATGCTACAAACCATAGCAAACTATGCCAAATTCACCCAAATTACTTCGGCTACCATAAATCACCCTCAAATACCCCTTACAACCCAAACTAAGCCCACTAATTATGTCATAAAATTCCTTACTATTAAGCAAAGTCTTCATTAATTGTTCCTCTATTGCAATCGTTGACAAGTTGATTAAGCGAGATTTGCAAGTACAAGTTTGACTAAATGTTTTAATTCTTTTTAAGATGGAAAAAACGTACTGTTGCAGTCTTTGTAGGCCAAAAATCATAAAATATTAAGAAATATCTGCATCTAAAATATATTGTTTGGACTAATAGACGTTATTCTGAATATTAAATATGCTGATAAAAATTTTGATTCTCTTCCACCTTCCAATAAATAATTATTCCAGTTGAGATGCAAACATAAACTTATGTTCTGAATTGCAACACGCTGACAGGGCAAGCCCTATCTTCTTAACAAGCGTGCATTTACATCGCAAATAATAACGACTTTTTCTCCATTGTATAAAGAGCTCTATGGTTTTTAATTTTAAAGCGGTGTAAGCGCTAGATTTTCGTTAAAATATCTAAAAATTCATAATTTTGCAATTGAATTGCAGAACTAATTTTGTGTTCGATAGTAAATTTATACTTGGAGTGGCACTGCTAACCCTGCCACCCCTGATGAGCCCCACTGTTGACTACTCTCCTTTCAGGGAAATTCTTGAAATAAACGACAAAATAATTTAGGTCGCCTGGATGTGATAATATCATTGTGTAGTAAGTTCAGACTGACGAGTGAAAAAAACCGCTTTCATACAGAAACGAAATCATATGGAACACTTGAAATTTCGATATTTGTTTGTAATTCGTCACAGGTCCATGAAGGAATGCATGTTAATCTAAACAAGTGTTAGTTTGTCGGAGAGGCCGAATAAGATTTTTTCATCCACCACATTCCCGTCAAAATAATTATTTACTTTAGAATGTTCATTTTTCTAATTCATTTCGTGAAAATAATGACGGGCCATACGAGTACACCTTTGCGAGTATTATTTGGTATATACAAATTAATCTCTTTTGTTAGCCAAATTGTTTTAACACGCACTAGGCACGTGCACCTAATATAATTGTGAAAATTGCTGCTTCAGCGGCTGAAACGCTGGTACTCAAAGTCGCCAAGGTCGAGGCGACGCATCAGTATTAAAAGTTCTATCGCTATTAAATAAATTATTTTAATATAGTATTCCCGATTTGTTCTTGCCGTTAACCAAACATTACCATCGTCGTACCGGACCCCACTTATATTCGTACGCTAATTTTTACGTTCAGTTAATGATAGTGGTGTATTTGTTTTTCACCAAACTTGCCCCGGCTGAAATCCGAAATTTGCAGCGTTGGACCAGACTTTACTGACTTTGATACGCGCTTTACACTATTTATTTTACGTAAATACATTGTGTTCATTATTGCATCATTTAAAACTAAGATGGAGCAGTTTGAAAATCTAGCAGATTACAAATACCACACCGTATAATTTTCGTGAAAGCTGATGAAAATTGTCTTTTTTACTATCTGTGGTAATGGTATTGAAATTTTAATACTGGAAAGGGAGCTCAAAAGGTTCTCACTTTAATTGTTCAACAAGTTGCGGCCAGGTTTTAATAACTTTGTGCAGCTCAAAAGGAGATATTTCTGCTGAATAGTTTGTTTATTCTGAAGATAAGTCAAAATCATCTACATACTGTTCTGCTGTGAGATGACTGTAGCAGGAGAAATGTTTCCATTGTCTTTTCAACTTTATCATAACATTATCTGCTAATTTGTAAACTTTGATTTTCCCGAAAATTTTCTAATATTAATTTCGATTTCCTGGAATCGCTTATAGAACACCTCCAAACTGCGTCTTTGCCTAAAGAGTCTATTCGAGATTTTTCATCTGATATCAACCAAGATATCCTCTTTTTCCAAATCATATACCCGGTCAATAGCCGGTCCTGGCAATGCAGGTTAATTTCAGCAAATTTGTTTATTTTGTGATTGGAAAAGTAGAGCATTCCTGTTTAATTGTATTATAATGTCGATTAGTCTACATCACCAATACACCACTTTTGTCAACACTGCGTTTATTTAATCTACGTCCGGGCAACGCCGGGTACATTCAGCTAGTCTATATATATAAAGCGAAGTGTCCTCACTGACACACTCATTCATCTACACACTGATTCATAATCAACCCACAGCCCAAACCGTGAGGGCTGGCGACTTGAAATTTTAGACACGGGTGTATCATGTGCCGAAACTGAACACTAAGAAGGGATTTTGCGAAATTCGGCCCGGTTCCTTTGTAATTCAATAAAAACCGGCTAAAATAAACAAAAAATTATCGGATCGCGGAGACCGTGTTTATGTTAGAAGCACGTATCTAGCCAAAACAACTTCGACGACGGGCGACCTGTTTACATTAAAAGCACTTATTTAACCTAAACAATTTCAACGTCGAGTTTCTGCTTTTGTGATCAAAATTTTACCGTACCTAGCGAGGTCGCGGATATATCAATTATAATCTTGATTTCAATTATAATGTCGATCCGTGACTCAATTAAAAATTACAAAACCACTGCAAATGTAATCCGTCTACATTAAACATCCTCAAATATCTCTTACAATTGCAAACTTTACCAAATCAACCCCAAAAAATTCCCGAACTACGCCAAACTGACATAAATTAGATCCGTTATCTTAAATCAGCCCTTACCACCCTTTAGCAACCCCAAGTAACTCCAATCACTTTAAAATAAAACAAAATGACACAAATCATAGCAAACTATGCCAAACTCACTTAAATTACTTCGGCTACCATAAATCACCCCCAACTACCCCTTACTAACCACAAACTAAACCCAATCACTTTAAAATTACAAAAAATGCTACAAACCATAGCAAACTATGCCAAACCCACTTAAATTACTTCGGCTATCATAAATCACCCCCATCTACCCCTTACCACCCCAAAATAAGCCCAATTACTTTAAAATTACAAAAAATTATACAAACCATAGCAAAGTATGTCAAACTCACCTAAATTACTTCGGCTACCATAAATCACCCCCAACTACACCTTACGACCCCAAAATTAGCCCAATCACTTTAAAATTACGAAAAATGCTACTAACCATAGCAAACTATCTCAAACTCACCTGAATTACTTCGGCTACCATAAATCACCCCCAACTACCCCTTACCGCCCCAAACTAAGCCCAATCACTTTAAAATTACAAAAAATGCTACAAACCATAGCAAACTATTCCAAACTCACCTAAATTACTTCGGCTACCATAAATCACCCCCAACTACCCCTTACCTCCCCAAAATAAGCCCAATCATTTTAAAATTACAAAAAATGCTCCAAACCATAGCAAACTATCTCAAACTCACCTAAATTGCTTCGACTACCATAAATCACCCCCAACTACCCCTTACCAACCACAAACTAAACCCAATCACTTTAAAATTACAAAAAATGCTACAAACCATAGCAAACTATGCCAAACTCACTTAAATTACTTCGGCTATCATAAATCACCCCCAACTACCCCTTACCACCCCAAAATAAGCCCAATTACTTTAAAATTACAAAAAATTATACAAACCATAGCAAAGTATGTCAAACTCACCTAAATTACTTCGGCTACCATAAATCACCCCCAACTACACCTTACGACCCCAAAATTAGCCCAATCACTTTAAAATTACGAAAAATGCTACAAACCATAGCAAACTATCTCAAACTCACCTGAATTACTTCGGCTACCATAAATCACCCCCAACTACCCCTTACCGCCCCAAAATAAGCCCAATCACTTAAAAATTAGAAAAAATGCTACAAACCATAGCAAAACTATGCCAAACTCACCCAAATTACTTCGGCTATCATAAATCACCCCCAACTACCCCTTACCACCCCAAACTAAGCCAAATCACTTTAAAATTACAAAAAATGATACAAACCATAGCAAGCTAAGCCAAACTCACCCAAATTACTTCGGCTACCATAAATCACCCCCAACTACCCCTTACCACCCCAAAATAAGCCCAATCACTTTAAAATTGGAAAAAATGCTACAAACCATAGCAAAACTATGACAAACTTACCCAAATTACTTCGGCTATCATAAATCACCCCCAACTACCCCTTACCACCCCAAACTAAACCCAATCACTTTAAAATTACAAAAAATGATACAAACCATAGCAAACTATGCCCAACTCACCCAAATTACTTCCGGCTACCATAAATCAACCTCAATTACCCCTTACCACCCCAAACTACGCCCAATCACTTTAAAATTACAAAAAATGCCACAAACCATAGCAAACTATGCCAAACTCACACAAATTACTTCGGCTACCATAAATCACCCCCAACTACCCCTTACCGCCCCAAACTAAGCCCAATCACTTTAAAATTCCAAAAAATGGTACAAACCTTAGCAAACTAAACCAAGCTCACCTAACTTACTTTGGCTACCATAAATCACCCCCAACTACCCCTTACCACCCCAAACAAAGACCCATCACTTTAAAATTAGAAAAAATTCTACAAACCATAGCAAAACTATGCCAAACTTACCTAACTTACTTCAACTACCATAAATCACCCCCAACTACCACCCAAAACTAAGCCCAATCACTTTAAAATTAGAAAAAATGCTACAAACTATAGCAAAACTATGCCAAACTCACCCAAATTACTTCGGCTACCATAAATCAACCCCAACTACCCCTTACCACCCCAAACTAAGCCCAATCACTTTAAAATTATAAAAAATGCTACAAACCATGGCAAACTATGCCAAATTCACCCAAATTACTTCGGCTACCATAAATCACCCTCAAATACCCCTTACAACCCAAACTAAGCCCACTAATTATGTCATAAAATTCCTTACTATTAAGCAAAGTCTTCATTAATTGTTCCTCTATTGCAATCGTTGACAAGTTGATTAAGCGAGATTTGCAAGTACAAGTTTGACTAAATGTTTTAATTCTTTTTAAGATGGAAAAAACGTACTGTTGCAGACTTTGTAGGCCAAAAATCATAAAATATTAAGAAATATCTGCATCTAAAATATATTGTTTGGACTAATAGACGTTATTCTGAATATTAAATATGCTGATAAAAATTTTGATTCTCTTCCACCTTCCAATAAATAATTATTCCAGTTGAGATGCAAACATAAACTTATGTTCTGAATTGCAACACGCTGACAGGGCAAGCCCTATCTTCTTAACATGCGTGCATTTACATCGCAAATAATAACGACTTTTTCTCCATTGTATAAAGAGCTCTATGGTTTTTAATTTTAAAGCGGTGTAAGCGCTAGATTTTCGTTAAAATATCTAAAAATTCATAATTTTGCAATTGAATTGCAGAACTAATTTTGTGTTCGATAGTAAATTTATACTTGGAGTGGCACTGCTAACCCTGCCACCCCTGATGAGCCCCACTGTTGACTACTCTCCTTTCAGGGAAATTCTTGAAATAAACGACAAAATAATTTAGGTCGCCTGGATGTGATAATATCATTGTGTAGTAAGTTCAGACTGACGAGTGAAAAAAACCGCTTTCATACAGAAACGAAATCATATGGAACACTTGAAATTTCGATATTTGTTTGTAATTCGTCACAGGTCCATGAAGGAATGCATGTTAATCTAAACAAGTGTTAGTTTGTCGGAGAGGCCGAATAAGATTTTTTCATCCACCACATTCCCGTCAAAATAATTATTTACTTTAGAATGTTCATTTTTCTAATTCATTTCGTGAAAATAATGACGGGCCATACGAGTACACCTTTGCGAGTATTATTTGGTATATACAAATTAATCTCTTTTGTTAGCCAAATTGTTTTAACACGCACTAGGCACGTGCACCTAATATAATTGTGAAAATTGCTGCTTCAGCGGCTGAAACGCTGGTACTCAAAGTCGCCAAGGTCGAGGCGACGCATCAGTATTAAAAGTTCTATCGCTATTAAATAAATTATTTTAATATAGTATTCCCGATTTGTTCTTGCCGTTAACCAAACATTACCATCGTCGTACCGGACCCCACTTATATTCGTACGCTAATTTTTACGTTCAGTTAATGATAGTGGTGTATTTGTTTTTCACCAAACTTGCCCCGGCTGAAATCCGAAATTTGCAGCGTTGGACCAGACTTTACTGACTTTGATACGCGTTTTACACTATTTATTTTACGTAAATACATTGTGTTCATTATTGCATCATTTAAAACTAAGATGGAGCAGTTTGAAAATCTAGCAGATTACAAATACCACACCGTATAATTTTCGTGAAAGCTGATGAAAATTGTCTTTTTTACTATCTGTGGTAATGGTATTGAAATTTTAATACTGGAAAGGGAGCTTAAAAGGTTCTCACTTTAATTGTTCAACAAGTTGCGGCCAGGTTTTAATAACTTTGTGCAGCTCAAAAGGAGATATTTATGCTGAAGAGTTTGTTTATTCTGAAGATAAGTCAAAATCATCTACATACTGTTCTGCTGTGAGATGACTGTAGCAGGAGAAATGTTTCCATTGTCTTTTCAACTTTATCATAACATTATCTGCTAATTTGTAAACTTCGATTTTCCCGAAAATTTTCTAATATTAATTTCGATTTCCTGGAATCGCTTATAGAACACCTCCAAACTGCGTCTTTGCCTAAAGAGTCTATTCGAGATTTTTCATCTGATATCAACCAAGATATCCTCTTTTTCCAAATCATATACCCGGTCAAGTAGCCGGTCCTGGCAATGCAGGTTAATTTCAGCAAATTTGTTTATTTTGTGATTGGAAAAGTAGAGCATTCCTGTTTAATTGTATTATAATGTCGATTAGTCTACATCACCAATACACCACTTTTGTCAACACTGCGTTTATTTAATTTACGTCCGGGCAACGCCGGGTACATTCAGCTAGTCTATATATATAAAGCGAAGTGTCCTCACTGACACACTCATTCATCTACACACTGATTCATAATCAACCCACAGCCCAAACCGTGAGGGCTGGAGACTTGAAATTTTAGACACGGGTGTATCATGTGCCGAAACTGAACACTAAGAAGGGATTTTGCGAAATTCGGCCCGGTTCCTTTGTAATTCAATAAAAACCGGCTAAAATAAACAAAAAATGATCGGATCGCGGAGACCGTGTTTATGTTAGAAGCACGTATCTAGCCAAAACAACTTCGACGACGGGCGACCGGTTTACATTAAAAGCACTTATTTAACCTAAACAATTTCAACGTCGAGTTTCTGCTTTCGTGATCATACTTTTGCCGTACCTAGCGAGGCCGCAGATATTTCAATTATAATTTTGATTTCAATTATAATGTCGATCCGTGACTCAATTAAAAATTACCAAACCACTCCAAATGTAATCCGTCTACATTAAACATCCTCAAATATCTCTTACAATTGCAAACTTTACCAAATCAACCCCAAAAAATTCCCGAACTACGCCAAACTGACATAAATTAGATCCGTTATCTTAAATCAGCCCTTACCACCCTTTAGCAACCCCAAGTAACTCCAATCACTTTAAAATAAAACAAAATGACACAAATCATAGCAAACTATGCCAAACTCACTTAAATTACTTCGGCTACCATAAATCACCCCCAACTACCCCTTACCACCCCAAAATAAGCCCAATTACTTTAAAATTACGAAAAATGCTACAAACCATAGCAAACTATCTCAAACTCACCTGAATTACTTCGGCTACCATAAATCACCCCCAACTACCCCTTACCGCCCCAAACTAAGCCCAATCACTTTAAAATTACAAAAAATGCTACAAACCATAGCAAACTATTCCAAACTCACCTAAATTACTTCGGCTACCATAAATCACCCCCAACTACCCCTTACCTCCCCAAAATAAGCCCAATCACTTTAAAATTACAAAAAATGCTCCAAACCATAGCAAACTATCTCAAACTCACCTAAATTGCTTCGACTACCATAAATCACCCCCAACTACCCCTTACCAACCACAAACTAAACCCAATCACTTTAAAATTACAAAAAATGCTACAAACCATAGCAAACTATGCCAAACTCACTTAAATTACTTCGGCTATCATAAATCACCCCCAACTACCCCTTACCACCCCAAAATAAGCCCAATTACTTTAAAATTACAAAAAATTATACAAACCATAGCAAAGTATGTCAAACTCACCTAAATTACTTCGGCTACCATAAATCACCCCCAACTACACCTTACGACCCCAAAATTAGCCCAATCACTTTAAAATTACGAAAAATGCTACAAACCATAGCAAACTATCTCAAACTCACCTGAATTACTTCGGCTACCATAAATCACCCCCAACTACCCCTTACCGCCCCAAACTAAGCCCAATCACTTAAAAATTACAAAAAATGCTACAAACCATAGCAAACTATTCCAAACTCACCCAAATTACTTCGGCTACCATAAATCACCCCCAACTACCCCTTACCTCCCCAAAATAAGCCCAATCACTTTAAAATTACAAAAAATGCTCCAAACCATAGCAAACTATCTCAAACTCACCTAAATTGCTTCGACTACCATAAATCACCCCCAACTACCCCTTAGCAACCACAAACTAAACCCAATCACTTTAAAATTACAAAAAATGCTACAAACCATAGCAAACTATGCCAAACTCACTTAAATTACTTCGGCTATCATAAATCACCCCCAACTACCCCTTACCACCCCAAAATAAGCCCAATCACTTTAAAATTACAAAAAATGCTCCAAACCATAGCAAACTATCTCAAACTCACCTAAATTACTTCGACTACCATAAATCACCCCCAACTACCCCTTACCTCCCCAAAATAAGCCCAATCACTTTAAAATTACAAAAAATGTTACATACCATAGCAAACTATGTCAAACTCACTTAAAATACTTCGGCTACCATAAATCACCCCCAACTACCACAAACTAAGCCCAATTACTTTAAAATTACAAAAAATTATACAAACCATAGCAAATTATGTCAAACTCACCTAAATTACTTCAGCTACCATAAATCACCCCCAACTACCCCTTACAACCACAAAATAAGCCCAATCACTTTAAAATTACAAAAAATGTTACAAGCCATATCAAACTATGCCAAACTCATCTAAATTACTTCGGCTTCCATAAATCACCCCCAACTACCCCTTACCACCCCAAAATAGGCTCAATCACTTTAAAATTACAAAAAAATTCTACAAACCGTAGCAAACTATGCCAAACTCCCCTAAATTACTTCGGCTACCATAAATCACCCCAACTACCCCTTACAACCCCAAAATAAGCCCAATCACTTTAAAATTACAAAATATTCAACAAATCACAGCAAACTATGCCTAACTCACCTAAATTACTTCGGCTACCATAAATCACCTCCAACTACCCCTTACCGCCCCAAAATAAGCCCAATCACTTTAAAATTACAAAAAATGTTACATACCATAGCAAACTATGTCAAACTCACTTAAAATACTTCGGCTATCATAAATCACCCCTAACTACCCCTTACCACCCCTAACTCATCCCAATCACTTTAAAATTACAAAAAATGCTACAAACCATAGCAAACTATGCATAACTCACCTAAATTACTTCGGCTAACATAAATTACCCCCAACAACCCCTTACTACCCCAAAATAAGCCCAATCACTTTAAAATTACAAAAAATGCTACAAACCATAGCAAACTATGCCAAACTCACTTAAATTACTTCGGCTATCATAAATCACCACCAACTACCCCTTACCACCCCTAACTCATCCCAATCACTTTAAAATTACAAAAAATGCTACAAACCATAGCAAACTATGCCTAACTCACCTAAATTACTTCGGCTACCATAAATCACCCCCTACTACCCCTTACCAACCACAAACTAAACCCAATCACTTTAAAATTACAAAAAATTATACAAACCATAGCAAACTATGTCAAACTCACCTAAATTACTTCGGCTACCATAAATCACCCCCAACTACCCCTTACGACCCCAAAATTAGCCCAATCACTTTAAAATTACGAAAAATGCTACAAACCATCGCAAACTATCTCAAACTCACCTGAATTACTTCGGCTACCATAAATCACCCCCAACTACCCCTTACCACCCCAAACTAAGCCCAATCACTTTAAAATTACAAAAAATGCTACAAACCATAGCAAACTATTCCAAACTCACCTAAATTACTTCGGCTACCATAAATCACCCCCAACTACCCCTTACCTCCCCAAAATAAGCCCAATCACTTTAAAATTACAAAAAATGCTACAAACCATAGCAAACTTATCCAAAGTCACCTAAATTACTTCGGCTACCATAAATCACCCCCAACTACCCATTACCACCCCAAAATAAGCCCAATTACTTTAAAATTACAGAAAATGTTACAAACCATAGCAAACTATGTCAAACTCACTTAAATTACTTCGGCTACCATAAATCACACCCAACTACCCCTTACCACCCCAAAATAAGCCCAATCGCTTTAAAATTACAAAAAATGCTACAAACCATAGCAAACCATGTCAAACTCACCTAAATGACTTCGGCTACCATAAATCACCCCCAACTACCCCTTACCACCCCAAAATAAGCCCAATTACTTTACAATTACAAAAATTATACAAACCATAGCAAACTACGTCAAACTCACCTAAATTACTTCGGCTACCATAAATCACCCCCAACTACCCTTTACCGCTCCAAAATTAACATTATCAGTTTAAAATTACAAAAAATGCTACAAAACATAGCAAGCTAAGGCAAACTCACTTAAATTACTTCGGCTACCATAAATTAATAATCATTTTCAATCAAAATTTTCTATTTGGTTGTGTCATTTATAAATGCCTTATCGTATTAAATCATAAAATATTAATAAATATCTGCACATAAAATATATTGTTTCGACTAATAGACGTTATTCTGAATATTAAATATGCTGATACCTATTTTGATTCTCTTCCACGTTCCAATAAATATTTGTTCCAGTTGAGATGCAAACATAAACGTATTTCTGAATTGCAACACGCTAACGGGGCAAGCCCTACCTTTTCAACATGCGTGCATTTGTATAAACAGCTCTATGGTTTTTAACTTTAAAGAGGTATAAAGGCGGTGTAAGCGCTAGATTTTCGTAAAAATATCTGAAAAATTCGAAATTTTGCAATTGAATTACAGAACTATCTTTGTGTTCGATAGTAAGTTTATACTTGGAGTGGCACTGCCAACCCTGCCACCCCTGACGAGGCCCCTGCTGACTACTCTCCTTCCAGGGAAACTTTATAAATCAACGGCAAAATAATTTAGGGCGCCTGAATGTGAAAATATCACTGTGTAATAAGTTCAGACTGACATGGAACACTTGAAATTTCGATATTTGTTTGTAATTAGTCACAGGTCCATGAAGGAATGCATGTTAATGTAAACAAGTGTTAGTTTGTTGGAGAGACCGAATAAGATTTTTAACATTCCCGTTAAAATATTTATTTACTTTAGAATGTTAATTTTTTTCATTTCGTGAAAATTATGACGGGCCATACGAGTACACCTGTGCGAGTATTATTTGGTACATACAATTTAATCTCTTTTGTTATCCAAATTGTTTTCATACGCACCAGGCACGTGCACCTCATATAATTGTGAAAATTGCTGCTTCAGCGTCTGAAACGCTGGTACTCAACGTCGCCAAGGTCGAGGCGACGCATCGGTATTCGAAGTTCTATCGCTATTAAATAAATTATTTTAATATAATATTCCCGATTTGTTCTTGCCGTTAACCAAAACTCTCCCCAATCGATTTTCGAAAAATTTCCAGCGTCGGACCGGACTTCACTTATTTTCGTACGCTAATTTTTAGATTCAGTTAATGATAGTGGTGTATTTGTTCTTCACCAAACCTGCTCCGACCGAAATCCGAAATTTTCACTGACATCATACGCTTAAGTATTGTATGCTTATACACGATTTACACTATTTATTTTACGTACATTGCGTTCATTATTGTTCTGCATTATTTATAACTAAGATGGAGCAGTTTGAAAATCTAATAGTAAGCGGAGAACAAATACCACCACGTATAATTCCCGTGAAAAGTGATGGAAATAGTCTTTCTTACTATCTTTCCTATTGCATTTTTAATACCGGAAATAGAGCTCAAGAGCGAAGAATAACTTCGACTTTTTTTATACATAATTCCTAAATACTTCGTTTTTATGGTGTAAAATTTTGTATCTATATATTTCAACATTGTCTTTAACGTTGTCAGAGAACTAAATGGGTATAATTTGGAATAATTTAGCTTCTATGTCAACTCTCCTTCTCTTGAAACTTTGGAAAACAACGACAAAATTCTTTAGGGCGCCTGGATTTGAAAATATAACTCTGTATAATAAGTTTAGACTGACTAGAGTGAAAAGAAAGGAGCTTGCACCCAGAAACGAAATTAAATGGAACACTTGAAGTTGCAATATTTGTTTGTAATTCGTCAGAAGTCCATGAGGGAATGCGTGTTAATGTAAACAAATGTGAGTTTATTGGAGAGGCCGAATAAGATTTTTACATTATTGAAGCAGCTGGAGCCTGCCACGTCAAGGGCAAGGTCACAAACGTGAAAAGGCGATGCTCGATTTAGTTTGATTGAGTATCTATGCAGAAATTCGCACATACCAAGCGTTGGATAAGCCTTTCTTATCGTTTCTTAGAATTCGAGAATTGCTGGTTCAGCGTGTGAAGCAGTACTCGATCGCGGTGTTTAATTTTAACACAACTACAATTGTGAAAATTGCTGCTCCAGCGTCGGAAACTGTTCGCAAAGTCGCCAAATTCGATGAGGCGACGCATCAGTGTTCGAACGTCTACCGCTATCAAATAAAGTATTTTAATTTAACATTTGATCCTCGCGTTAACCAAATCTGCCCCCAATCAATTTTCGAAAAATTACCAGCGTCGAACCGGATTCCACTTATATTTGTACGCTAATTTTTACTTTCAGTTAATGGTAGTGGTGTATTTGTTTTTCACCAAATTTGCCCCGGCTGAAATCCGAAATTTTCACCGTTGTATGTACCAGAGATCACTGACATTCATACCCTTAATAATTATGTGCTTATACACGTTTTACACTATTTATTTTACGTTCACTGTGTTTATTATTGCTTTACATCATTTATAACTAAGATGGAGAAGTTTGAAAATCTAGCGATGTACAAATACCACACCGTATTATGAAAGGTTATGGAAATTGTCTTTTTTTATATCTATGGTATTGGTATTGATATTTTAATACTGGAACGGAAGCTCAATAGGTTGGCACTTTAATTGTTCAACAAGTGTGTGTTAATGTAAACAGGTGTGAGTCCGTCGGAGAGACCGAATAAGATTTTTACATCCACCATATTCCCGTCAAAATATTTATTTATTTTAGAATGTTAATTTTGCCGTTAACAAAATTTGTTCCCAATCACCTTCGTCGTACCGGACGACCGTTCAGTTAATGATAATGGTGTATTTATTTTTCACCAAATCTGCCTCGGCTGAAATCCAAAATTTACAGCGTTGGACCAGACATTACTGACATTGATACGCGTTTTACACTGTTTATTTTACATAAATACATTGTGTTCATTATTGCTTTACATCATTTATAACTAAGATGGACAAGTTTGAAAATCTAGCGATGCACAAATACCATAAAATACCACATTTTACCACATACCAAAATTTTAATACTAGAAAGGGAGCTCAAAAGGTTCGCACTTTAATTGTCCAACCAGTTAGGGCCAGGTTGTAATAATTTTTGTGCAGTTCAGAAGGAGATAAGTGTTTGTTTATTCCGGAGATAAGTCAAAATCATCTACATACTGTTCTGTTTGTGAGTTGACTGCAGCAAGAGGAATTGTTCCATTGTGTTTTCAATTTTATCATAACATGATCAGCTAATTTGTAAACTTCGATTTCCCCTAAAATTATATAAAGTTAATTTCGATTTCCTGGAATCGCTTTTAGAACAACTGCCTAAAGAGACTATTCAAAATTTTTCATCTCAGATATCAACCAAGGTATCCTCTTTGTCCAAATCATATTGAAGTACCCGGTCCTGGCAACGCAGGTTAATTTCAGCATATTTGTTTATTTTGTGATTGGAAAAGTAGAGCATTCCTGTTTAATTGTATTATAATGTCGATTAGTCAACATCACCACTTTAGTCATCACTGAGTTTATTTAATCTACGTCCGGGCAACGCCGGGTACATTCAGCTAGTCCTTACTACAACAAACTAAACCCAATCGCTTTTAAATTACAAAAAAATGCTACTAACCATAGCAAACTATGCCAAACACACCTAATTACTTCGGCTATCAAAAATCACCCCCAACTACACTTTACAGCAACAAACTAAGCCCAATCACTTTAAAATTACAAAAAATTGCTAAAAATCATAACAAACTATACTAGAATCACCTAAATTACTTCAGCTAACGTAAATTACCCCCAATTATCCCTTACCACAACAAACCAAACCATATCATTTTAAAATTACAAGAAAAGTTGTACAAATCATAACAAACTATGCCAGACTCACCTAAATTACTTCTACTACTACTCTAAATCATCACCAACTAACCCTTACCACAACAAACTAAACCCAATCACTTTTAAATTACAAAAAAATGCTACTAACCATAGCAAACTATGCCAAACTCACCTAAATTACTTCGGCAACCATAAATCATCACCAACTAACCCTTACCACAACAAACTAAACCCAATCGCTTTTAAATTACAAAAAAATGCTACTAACCATAGCAAACTATGCCAAATTCACCTAAATTACTTCGGCTATCAAAAATCACCCCCAACTACACTTTACAGCAACAAACTAAGCCCAATCACTTTAAAATTACAAAAAAATGCTAAAAATCATAACAAACTATACCAGAATCTCCTAAATTATTTCGGCTACCGTAAATCACCCCCAACTATCCCTTACCACAACAAACCAAACCATATCATTTTAAAATTACAAGAAAAGGTGTACAAATCATAACGAACTATGCCAGACTCACCTAAATTACTTCGGCTACTCTAAATCATCACCAACTAACCCTTACCACAACAAACTAAACCCAATCACTTTTAAATTACAAAAAAATGCTACTAACCATAGCAAACTATGCCAAACTCACCTAAATTACTTCGGCTACCATAAATCATCACCAACTAACCCTTCCAACAACAAACTAAACCCAATCACTTTTAAATTACAAAAAAATGCTACTAACCATAGCAAACTATGCCAAATTCACCTAAATTACTTCGGCTATCAAAAATCACCCCCAACTACACTTTACAGCAACAAACTAAGCCCAATCATTTTAAAATTACAAAAAAATGCTAAAAATTATAACAAACTATACCAGAATCACCTAAATTACTTCGGCTACCGTAAATCACCCCCAACTATCCCTTACCACAACAAACCAAACCATATCATCTTAAAATTACAAATAAAGGTGTACAAATCATAACAAACTATGCCAGACTCACCTAAATTACTTCGGCTACTCTAAATCATCACCAACTAACCCTTACCACAACAAACTAAACCCAATCACTTTTAAATTACAAAAAAATGCTCCTAACCATAGCAAACTATGCCAAACTCACCTAAATTACTTTCGGCTACCAATAATCATCACCAACTAAACCTTACCACAACAAACTAAACTAAATCACTTTTAAATTAGAGAAAAATGCTACTAACCATAGCAAACTATGTCAAACTCACCTAAATTACTTCGACTACTCTAAATCATCACCAACTAACCCTTACCACAACAAACTAAACCAAATCACTTTTAAATTACAAAAAAATGCTACTAACCATAGCAAACTATGCCAAAATCACCTAAATTACTTTCGGCTACCAATAATCATCACCAACTAACCCTTACCACAACAAACTAAACCCAATCACTTTTAAATTACAAAAAAATGCTACTAACCATAGCAAACTATGTCAAACTCACCTAAATTACTTCGACTATCAAAAATCACCCCCAACTACACTTTACAGCAACAAACTAAGCCCAATCATTTTAAAATTACAAAAAAATGCTAAAAATCTTAACAAACTATACCAGAATCACCTAAATTACTTCGGCTACCGTAAATCACCCCCAACTATCCCTTACCACAACAAACCAAACCATATCATCTTAAAATTACAAAAAAAGGTGTACAAATCATAACAAACTATGCCAGACTCACCTAAATTACTTCGGCTACTCTAAATCATCACCAACTAACCCTTACCACAACAAACTAAACCCAATCACTTTTAAAATACAAAAAAAATGCTACTAACCATAGCAAACTATGCCAAACTCACCTAAATTACTTCGGCTACCATAAATCATCACCAACTAACCTTTACCACAACAAACTAAACCCAATCACTTTTAAATTACAAAAAAATGCTACTAACCACAGCAAACTATGCCAAACTCACCTAAATTACTTCGGCTATCAAAAATCACCCCCAACTACACTTTACAGCAACAAACTAAGCCCAATCAATTTAAAATTACAAAAAAATGCTAAAAATTATAAAAAACTATACCAGAATCACCTAAATCACTTCGGCCACCGTAAATCACCCCCAACTATCTCTTACCACAACAAACCAAACTATATCATCTTAAAATTACAAATAAAGGTGTACAAATCAAAACAAACTATGCCAGACTCTCCTAAATTACTTCGGCTACTCTAAATCATCACCAACTAACCCTTACCACAACAAACTAAACCAAATCACTTTTAAATTACAAAAAAATGCTACTAAGCATAGCAAACTATGCCAAACTCACCTAAATTATTTTCGGCTACTATAAATCATCACCAACTAACCCTTACCACAACAAACTAAACCCAATCACTTTTAAATTACAAAAAAATGCTACTAACCATAGCAAACAATGCCAAACTCACCTAAATTACTTCGGCTACCATAAATCATCACCAACTAACCCTTACCACAACAAACTAAACCCAATCACTTTTAAATTACAAAAAAATGCTACTAACCATAGCAAACTATGCCAAACTCACCTAAATTACTTCGGCTATCAAAAATCACCCCCAACTACCCTTTACAGCAACAAACTAAGCCCAATCAATTTAAAATTACAAAAAAATGTTTAAAATCATAACAAACTATACCAGATTGACATAAGTTACTTCGGCTACCGTAAATCACTCCCAACTATCCCTTACCACAACAAACCAAACCATATCATCTTAAAATTACAAAAAAAGTTGTACAAATAATAACAAACTATGCCAGACTCACCTAAATTACTTCGGCTACTCTAAATCATCACCAACTAACCCTTACCACAACAAACTAAACCCAATCATTTTTAAATTACAAAAAAATGCTACTAACCATAGCAAACTATGCCAAACTCACCTAAATTACTTCGGCTACCATAAATCATCTCCAACTAACCCTTACCACAACAAACTAAACCCAATCACTTTTAAATTACAAAAAAATGCTACTAACCATAGCAAACTATGCTAAACTCACCTAAATTACATCGGCTATCAAAAATCACCCCCAACTACACTTTACAGCAACAAAATAAGCCCAATCACTTTAAAATTACAAAAAAATGCTAAAAATCATAACAAACTATACCAGAATCACCTAAATTACTTTGGCTACCGTAAATCACCCCCAACTATCCCTTACCACAACAAACCAAATCATATCATCTTAAAATTACAAAAAAAGCTGTACAAATTATAACAAACTATGCCAGACTCACCTAAATTACTTCGGCTACTCTAAATCATCACCAAGTAACCCTTACCACAACAAACTAAACCCAATCACTTTAAATTACAAAAAAATGCTTCTAACCATAGCAAACTATGCCAAACTCACCTAAATTACTTCGGCTATCAAAAATCACTCCCAACTACACTTTACAGCAACAAACTAAGCCCAATCAATTTAAAATTACAAATAAATGCTAAAAATCATAACAAGCTATACCAGAATCACCTAAGTTACTTCGGCTACCGTAAATCACCCCCAACTATCCCTTACCACAACAAACCAAACCATATCATCTTAAAATTACAAAAAAAGTTGTACAAATCATAATAAACTATGCCAAACTCACCTAAATTACTTCGGCTACCATAAATCATCTCCAACTAACCCTTACCACAACAAACTAAACCCAATCACTTTTAAATTACAAAAAAATGCTACTAACCATAGCAAACTATGCCAAACTCACCTAAATTACTACGGCTATCAAAAATCACCAGCAACTACACTTTACAGCAACAAACTAAGCCCAATTACTTTAAAATTACAAAAAAATGCTAAAAATCATAACAAACTATACCAGAATCACCTAAATTACTTCGGTTAACGTAAATCACCCCCAACTATCCCTTACCACAACAAACCAAACCATATCATCTTAAAATTACAAAAAAAGGTGTACAAATCATAACAAACTATGCCAGACTCTCCTAAATTACTTCGGCTACTCTAAATCATCACCAACTAACCCTTACCACAACAAACTAAACCCAATCACTTCTAAATTACAAAAAAATTCTACTAACCATAGCAAACTATGCCAAACTCACCTAAATTACTTCGGCTACCATAAATCATCACCAACTAACCCTTACCACAACAAACTAAACCCAATCACTTTTAAATTACAAAAAAATGCTACTAACCAAAGCAAACTATGCCAAACTCACCTAAATTACTTCGGCTATCAAAAATCACCCCCAACTACACTTTACAGCAACAAACTAAGCCCAATCACTTTAAAATTACAAAAAAATGCTAAAAATCTTAACAAGCTATACAATTACTTCGCCTACCGTAACTCACCCCCAACTATCCCTTACCACAACAAACCAAACCATATCATCTTAAAATTACAAAAAAAGGTGTACAAATTATAACAAACTATGCCAGACTCACCTAAATTACTTCGGCTACTCTAAATCATCACCAACTAACCCTTACCACAACAAACTATACCCAATCACTTTTAAATTACAAAAAAATGCTACTAACCATAGCAAATTATGCCAAACTCACCTAAATTACTTCGGCTACCATAAATAATCACCAACTAACCCTTACCACAACAAACTAAACCCAATCACTTTTAAATTACAAAAAAATGCTACTAACCATAGGTGAGTCTGGCATAATTTGTTATGATTTGTACACCTTTTTTTGTAATTTTAAGATGATATGGTTTGGTTTGTTGTGGTAAGGGATAGTTGGGGGTGATTCACGGTAGCCAAAGTAGTTTATGTGATTCTGGTATAGTTTGTTATGATTTTTAGCATTTTTTTGTAATTTTAAAGTGATTGGGCTTAGTTTGTTGCTGTAAAGTGTAGTTGGGGGTGATTTTTGATAGCCGAAGTAATTTAGGTGAGTTTGGCATAGTTTGCTATGGTTAGTAGCATTTTTTTGTAATTTAAAAGTGATTGGGTTTAGTTTGTTGTGGTAAGGGTTAGTTGGTGATGATTTAGAATAGCCGAAGTAATTTAGGTGAGTCTGGCATAGTTTGTTATGATTTGTACACTTTTTTTTGTAATTTTAAAATGATATGGTTTGGTTTGTTGTGGTAAGGGATAGTTGGGGGTGATTTACGGTAGCCGAAGTAATTTAGGTGATTCTGGTATAGTTTGTTGTGATTTTTAGCATTTTTTTGTAATTTTAAGTTGATTGGACTTTGTTTGTTGCTGTAAAGTGTAGTTGGGGGTGATTTTTGATAACCGAAGTAATTTAGGTGAGTTTGGCGTAGTTTGCTATGGTTACTAGCATTTTTTTGTAATTTAAAAGTGATTGGGTTTAGTTTGTTGTGGTAAGGCTTAGGTGGTGATGATTTATGATAGCCGAAATAATTTAGGTGAGTCTGGCATAGTTTGTTATGATTTGTACACCTTTTTTTGTAATTTTAAGATGATATAGTTTGGTTTGTTGTGGTAAGGTATAGTTAAGGGTGATTTACGGTAGCTGAAGTAATTAGGTGATTCTGGTATAGCTTATTGTGATTTTTAGCATTTTTTTGTAATTCGAAATTGATTGGACTTAGTTTGTTGCTGTAAAGTGTAGTTGGGGGTGATTTTTGATAGCCGAAGTAATTTAGGTGAGTTTGGCGTAGTTTGCTATGGTTACTAGCATTTTTTTGTAATTTAAAAGTGATTGGGTTTAGTTTGTTGTGGTAAGGGTTAGTTGGTGATGATTTAGAGTAGCCGAAGTAATTTAGGTGAGTCTGGCATAGTTTGTTATGATTTGTACACTTTTTTTTGTAATTTTAAGATGATATGGTTTGGTTTGTTGTGGTAAGGGATAGTTGGGGGTGATTTACGGTAGCCGAAGTAATTTAGGTGATTCTGGTATAGTTTGTTATAAGTTTTAGCATTTTTTTGTAATTTTAAATTGATTGGACTTATTTTGTTGCTGTAAAGTGTAGTTGGGGGTGATTTTTGATAGCCGAAGTAATTTAGGTGAGTTTGGCATAGTTTGCTATGGTTAGTAGCATTTTTTTGTAATTTAAATGTGATTGGGTTTAGTTTGTTGTGGTAAGGGTTAGTTGGTGATGATTTATGGTAGCCGAAGTAATTTAGGTGAGTCTGGCATAGTTTGTTATGATTTGTACACTTTTTTTTGTAATTTTAAGATGATATGGTTTGGTTTGTTGTGGTAAGGGATAGTTGGGGGTGATTTACGGTAGCCGAAGTAATTTAGGTGATTCTGGTATAGTTTGTTATAAGTTTTAGCATTTTTTTGTAATTTTAAATTGATTGGACTTATTTTGTTGCTGTAAAGTGTAGTTGGGGGTGATTTTTGATAGCCGAAGTAATTTAGGTGAGTTTGGCATAGTTTGCTATGGTTAGTAGCATTTTTTTGTAATTTAAATGTGATTGGGTTTAGTTTGTTGTGGTAAGGGTTAGTTGGTGATGATTTATGGTAGCCGAAGTAATTTAGGTGAGTCTGGCATAGTTTGTTATGATTTGTACACTTTTTTTTGTAATTTTAAGATGATATGGTTTGGTTTGTTGTGGTAAGGGATAGTTGGGGGTGATTTACGGTAGCCGAAGTAATTTAGGTGATTCTGGTATAGTTTGTTATAAGTTTTAGCATTTTTTTGTAATTTTAAATTGATTGGACTTATTTTGTTGCTGTAAAGTGTAGTTGGGGGTGATTTTTGATAGCCGAAGTAATTTAGGTGAGTTTGGCATAGTTTGCTATGGTTAGTAGCATTTTTTTGTAATTTAAAATTGATTGGGTTTAGTTTGTTGTGGTAAGGGTTAGTTGGTGATGATTTAGAGTAGCCGAAGAAATTTAGGTGAGTCTGGCATAGTTTGTTATGATTTGTACACCTTTTTTTGTAATTTTAAGATGATATGGTTTGCTTTGTTGTGGTAAGGGATAGTTGGGGGTGATTTACGGTAGCCGAAGTAATTTAAGTGATTCTGGTAGAGTTTGTTATGATTTTTAGCATTTTTTTGTAAATTTAAAGCGATTGGGCTTAGTTTGTTGCTGTAAAGTGTAGTTGGGGGTGATTGTAATGTAAATTAGTGGAGGGTAGTCTGTGCGACCACTGGACTTAGGCCCCAGCGGGCCCCTTGTCCTGCCTGCGTTAGGGGATCACTCCAGCTGGGACGATAGCCATCCTATTTGGTTGAAATAGTTGACCACCGTGCCCAGGGGGATCTCCCTTATGTTGGCCATTGATGGCCATTTGTCCCCAAGTATGGATTCTCTGATGGACGAAAGCGCAGTGCATTCGCAAAGTACGTGCTGCACTGTTTCGTCTTCTTGTTCACATCCTCTACAAAGTGGTGTGTGTTCTAGCTTCATTTGGTGAAGGTGTTTTCTTAAATGACAGTGCCCGGTCAGAATGCCAGTCGCGAGGCGCAGGTTCTTCTTGGTCATTGTCAAAAATTTGTTTGCTGCGTCCTTGCTAGAATACATTAGTAATTCCTTGGCATGGCGACAGCTGGTTGTGTCATCCCATCTCTCTTTGAATTGAGAGTGGGTGTTTTCCTTTATAAGTTTTGTTCTTGCTGAGGTTGATAGCGTATTTGAGGGGCCTAAGATCTTTCTTTTGGCTACCCTCGCCGCCAACTCGTCAGCTTTTATGTTACCCATGTTTTCCGCGTGGCCTCTAACCCAGCAAACAGAAATTGTGTTCGCTGTGGCGATCTCCGCGAGCGCTTTATGGGTTTCTAATACTGCCCTCGATACAGTTTTGTATCTTTGAAGGGACAGTAGTGCTTGTCTACTATCTGTGTAGATTCGTATCTTTTTTCCGCTGGCCTGTCTGCGTGCAATTTCTTTTGCGGCTATGGATATACCTGCCAGCTCGGTATCCGTTACGCTGGCGTATTTATCCATAGTCCAGCTGCTTCGAATTCGCAGGCTTCTTGAAAATATTCCACAGCCCGCTCCTTCTTTCTTTTTCGATCCATCCGTAAAGACCTTTATGGTCTCTTCATCGGATGTTTCGTTTGGTTTTATGTCGATTGCGTAGGGTTTGTTAAAGACAAACTGGGGGGAGATATCGTTGGTGCCTGCCTGTAGTTGAGGTATCTTCTTGACCGCCTCATCCCACAGTCGGCGCCTTATCTCGCCACATCCTACGCTGGACTGTACACCGAGACTCTTGAGGCGTGCCATCGTTGTCAGTGCCGTTTCCTCGAGATAGATATCAAGTGGTGGCAAGCACAACATCACTTCCATCGCTCGTGTCGGTGTTGTCCGCATAGCGCCGGTTATGCACAGACATGCGGTTCTCTGTGGTCGGCTAAGTTTGTGTTTGGCTGTTGTCTGTTGACTTTTTGGCCACCAGACGACGCTACCATAGGCAATCATCGGTCTCACAATTGCAGTGTATACCCACATCAGGACCTTGGGTTTCATTCCCCAGGTTTTCCCCACGGTCCTGCGGCACTGCTCGTAGAAGATGTACGCCTTTTTTATCCTTCTGTCGATGTGAAGGTTCCATGTTAGCTTGCTATCAAAGGTTACTCCAAGGTATTTTACTTCGGTCGCAAAGCTTAGTTTTGTGTTTAGAAAGCTTGGTGCTTTTAGCTTCTCCGTCTTCCTCTTTTTCGTGAAGAGAACCATCTCTGTCTTCCTGGGGTTTGCAGACAGAGTGTGTTCTCTGCACCATTTTTCAGTTATTCTCAGCGCCTCCTGTGCTCTGTCGCACAGGATGCTTTCGAACTTACCACTAAGCAGGATTGTTAAATCGTCTGCGTATGCAATGGTGTAGAAGCCTTGGGAGTTGAGTCGACGCAAAAGGCTGTCGAGAACCAAGTTCCACAGCAGTGGAGATAAAACTCCGCCCTGCGGACAGCCTCTCGCGACTTTACATCTCACCATCTTGTCTCCCACACTGATTTTTACTGCTCTGTTTGAGAGCATGTTTGCTATCCAGCCCCGGATGGTGGGGTGTACGTTCCTTTCCGTCAGGGCTGCATCAATCTTTTGGAAGGTGGTTTTAAAAAATGCACCTTCTATGTCTAGAAATATACCCAGGGTGGACTCTTTGTTGTTCAATGATCTTTCAATCCGACTAGTGACCAAGTGTAGGGCACTGTCAGTGGATCTGCCTGGAGTGTATGCCTGTTGGTTGGGATGCAATGTGTCAGCAATTGTTTCCCTCAGGTGGCGTTCGCACAGTCTTTCCATCGTCTTTAGTAAGAACGAGGTCAGGCTTATGGACCGGTATGCTTTGGGGGTGGTGTAATCCATTCTCCCCGCTTTTGGGATGAGCACGGATTTTACCTCTCTCCAGTCTTTTGGGATGTACTGGTGTGCAAGGCACGACCTGAACAGTCCCACCAGGTGCGGCAGCAGTTCTTCTAGGCCCCACAGGAGTAGTGCTGGATGTATGCCGTCGCTTCCTGGTGATTTGAATGGGGAGAAGCTCTGTAGTGCCCATCTTATTCTATCTTCTCCAACAATTCGTTCTGAAAATTCCCATTCCGGATCCGAAGGGTTGGTGTCAGGTTCATCTGGCCAATCTTCCCGTTCGGTTGGAACCGAGTCCGGGAAGTGAGTCTGCATAAGCAGCTCTAGGCTTTCTTGTAGGTTGGTGGTTCGTGTACCATCCTCCTTGGTTAGGAGACCCAAGTCGTGCTCCTTATCTTTTGCGAGGATCTTATAAAGTCTTGCCACCTGCGAGTGATTTTCGATCTTTTCGCAGTAGGCTCTCCACGCTGCTCTTTGTCTTTTCCTGACTGTTTTTTTTAAACTCTCTTAGAAGTGTTTTGTATTGGTCCCAGTCTGAGCCGGGTCCCTTTCGTTTGGCTTTGTTGAAAGCTGCCCGAGTTCTAATTTTGAGGTCGCTCAATTCCTGGGTCCACCATTTGGTAGCTTCTCCAGGTTGAGCCGATGTCCTCAGGGGGCAGGATGTTTCAAAAGCTTTTTTAATCTTATTTTGTAGGTCCTTGACATATTGTTCTATTTCGACGCAGCTGCTCGGTGCGCGACATTGTGTATGCTTAAGTCCCTCCCGGAGTTGACTGAGATATTTATCTCTGTCTGTCCTTCGGGGGTCCCTAAACAATCTCGCGGGTGTCCTCGTGAGGTCGATTTCGAATTTTAGCCACTGGTGGTCAGACATCGTAATCGAATCTGATACGCGCCAGTTGCGGATTGTTCTCGATGTGTGCGCCGTAGCGATCGTTATATCTATTACAGTTTGACTCTTGATTTGATAGTGATTTTAGATAGCCGAAGTAATTTAGGTGAGTTTGGCATAGTTTGCTATGGTTAGTAGCATTTTTTTGTAATTTAAAAGTGATTGGGTTTAGTTTGTTGTGGTAAGGGTTAGTTGGTGATAATTTATGGTAGCCGAAATAATTTAGGTGAGTTGGGCATAGTTTGCTATGGTAACTAGCATTTTTTTGTAATTTAAAATTGATTGGGTTTAGTTTGTTGTGGTAAGGGTTAGTTGGTGATGATTTAGAGTAGCCGAAGTAATTTAGGTGAGTCTGGCATAGTTTGTTATGATTTGTACACCTTTTTTTGTAATTTTAAGATGATATGGTTTGGTATGTTGTGGTAAGGGATAGTTGGGGGTGATTTACGGTAGCCGAAGTAATTTAGGTGATTCTGGTATAGTTTGTTATGATTTTTAGCATTTTTTTGTAATTTTAAAGTGATTGGGCTTAGTTTGTTGCTGTAAAGTGTAGTTGGGGGTGTTTTTTGATAGCCGAAGTAATGTAGGTGAGTTTGGCATAGTTTGCTATGGTTAGTAGCATTTTTTTGTAATTTAAAAGTGATTGGGTTTAGTTTGTTGTGGTAAGGGTTAGTTGGTGATAATTTATGGTAGCCGAAATAATTTAGGTGAGTTTGGCATGGTTTGCTATGGTTACTAGCATTTTTTTGCAATTTAAAAGTGATTGGGTTTAGTTTGTTGTGGTAAGGGTTAGTTGGTGATGATATAGAGTAGCCGAACTTATTTAGGTAAGTCTGGCATAGTTTTTTATGATTTTTACACCTTTTTTTGTAATTTTAAGATGATATGGTTTGGTTTGTTATGGTAAGGGATAGTTGGGGGTGATTTACGGTAGCCGAAGTAATTTAGGTGATTCTGGCATAGTTTGTTATGATTATTAGAATTTTTTTGTAATTTTAAAGTGATTGGGCTTAGTTTGTTGCTGTAAAGTGTAGTTGGGGGTGATTTTTGATTGCCGAAGTAATTTAGGTTAGTTTGGCATAGTTTGCTATGGTTAGTAGCATTTTTTTGTAATTTAAAAGTGATTGGGTTTAGTTTGTTGTGGTAAGGGTTAGTTGGTGATGATTTATGGTAACCGAAGTAATTTAGGTGAGTTTGGCATAATTTGCTATGGTTACTAGCAATTTTTTGTAATTTAAAAGTGATTGGGTTTAGTTTGTTGTGGTAAGGGTTAGTTGGTGATGATTTAGAGTAGCCGAAGTAATTTAGGTGAATCTGGCATAGTTTGTTATGATTTGTACACCTTTTTTTGTAATTTTAAGATGATATAGTTTGGTTTGTTGTGGTAAGGGATAGTTGGGGGTGATTTACGGTAGCCGAAGTAATTTAGGTGATTCTGGTATAGTTTGTTATGATTTTTAGCATTTTTTTGTAATTTTAAATTGATTGGGCTTGGTTTGTTGCTGTAAAGTGTAGTTGAAGGTGATTTTTGATAGCCGAAGTAATTTAGGTGAGTTTGGCATAGTTTGCTATGGTTAGTAGCATTTTTTTTTAATTTAAAAGTGATTGGGTTTAGTTTGTTGTGGTAAGGGTTAGTTGGTGATAATTTATGGTAGCCGAAGTAATTTAGGTGAGTTTGGCATACTTTGCTATGGTTACTAGCATTTTTTTGTAATTTAAAAGTGATTGGGTTTAGTTTGTTGTGGTAAGGGTTAGTTGGTGATGATTTATGGTAGCCGAAGTAATTTAGGTGAGATTGGCATAGTTTGCTACGGTTACTAGCATTTTTTTGTAATTTAAAAGTGATTGGGTTTAGTTTGTTGTGGTAAGGGTTAGTTGGTGACGATTTAGAGTAGCCGAAGTAATTTAGGTGAGTCTGGCATAGTTTGTTATGATTTGTACACCTTTTTTTGTAATTTTAAGATGATATGGTTTGGTTTGTTGTGGTAAGGGATAGTTGGGGGTGATTTACGGTAGCCGAAGTTATTTAGGTGATTCTGGCATAGTTTGTTATGATTTTTAGCATTTTTTTGTAATTTTAAAGTGATTGGGCTTAGTTTGTTGCTGTAAAGTGCAGTTGGGGCTGATTTTTGATAGCCGAAGTAATTTAGGTGAGTTTGGCATAGTTTGCTATGGTTAGTAGCATTTTTTTGTAATTTAAAAGTGATTGGGTTTAGTTTGTTGTCGTAAGGTTTAGTTGGTGATGATTTATGGTAGCCGAAGTAATTTAGGAGAGTTTGGCATAGTTTGCCATGGTTACTAGCATTTTTTTGTAATTTAAAAGTGATTGGGTTTAGTTTGTTGTGGTAAGGGTTAGTTGGTGATGATTTAGAGTAGCCGAAGTAATTTAGGTGATTCTGGCATAGTTTGTTTCGATTTGTACACCTTTTTTTTGTAAATTTAAGATGATATGGTTTGGTTTGTTGTAGTAAGGGATAGTTGGGGGTGATTTACGGTAGCCGAAGTAATTTAGGTAATTCTGGTATAGTTTGTTATAATTTTTAGCATTTTTTGTAATTTTAAAGTGATTGGGCTTAGTTTGTTGCTGTAAAGTGTAGTTGGGGGCGATTTTTGATAACCGAAGTAATTCAGGTGAGTTTGGCATAGTTTGCTATGGCTAGTAGCATTTTTTTGTAATTTAAAAGTGATTGGGTTTAGTTTGTTGTGGTAAGGGTTAGTTGGTGATGATTTATGGTAGCCGAAGTAATTTAGGTGAGTTTGGCGTAGTTTGCTATGGTTACTAGCATTTTTTTGTAATTTAAAAGTGATTCGGTTTAGTTTGTTGTAGTAAGGGTTAGTTGGTGATGATTTAGAGTAGCCGAAGTAATTTAGGTGAGTCTGGCAGAGTTTGTTATGATTTGTACACCTTTTTTTGTAATTTTAAGATGATATGGTTTGGTTTGTTGTGGTAAGGGATAGTTGGGGGTGATTTACGGTAGCCGAAGTAATTTAGGTGATTCTGGTATAGTTTGTTATGATTTTTAGCATTTTTTTGTAATTTTAAAGTGATTGGGCTTAGTTTGTTTCTGTAAAGTGTAGTTGGGGGTGATTTTTGATAGCCGAAGTAATTTACGTGTGTTTGGCATAGTTTGCTATGGTTAGTAGCATTTTTTTGTAATTTAAAAGTTATTGGGTTTAGTTTGTTGTGGTAAGGGTTAGTTGGTGATTATTTATGGTAGCCGAAGTAATTTAGGTGAGTTTGGCGTAGTTTGCTACGGTTACTAGCATTTTTTTGTAATTTAAAAGTGATTGGGTTTAGTTTGTTGTGGTAAGGGTTAGTTGGTGATGATTTAGAGTAGCCGAAGTAATTTAGGTGAGTCTGGCAGAGTTTGTTATGATTTGTACACCTTTTTTTGTAATTTTAAGATGATATGGTTTGGTTTGTTGTGGTAAGGGATATTTGGGGGTGATTTACGGTAGCCGAAGTAATTTAGGTGATTCTGGTAATGTTTGTTATGATTTTTAGCATTTTTTTGTAATTTTAAAGTGATTGGGCTTAGTTTGTTTCTGTAAATTGTAGTTGGGGGTGATTTTTGATAGCCGAAGTAATTTAGGTGAGTTTGGCATAGTTTGCTATGGTTAGTAGCATTTTTTTTAATTTAAAAGTGATTGGGTTTAGTTTGTTGTGGTAAGGGTTAGTTGGTGATGATTTATGGTAGCCGAAGTAATTTAGGTGAGTCTGGCATAGTTTGCTACGGTTACTAGCAATTTTTGTAATTTAAAAGTGATTGGGTTTAGTTTGTTGTGGTAAGGGTTAGTTGGTGATGACTTGGAGTAGCCGAAGTAATTTAGGTGAGTCTGGCATAGTTTGTTATGATTTCTACACCTTTTTTTGTAATTTTAAGATTATATGGTTTGGTTTGTTGTGGTAAGGGGTAGTTGGGGGTGATTTACGGTAGCCGAAGTAATTTAGGTGATTCTGGTATAGTTTGTTATGATTTCTAGCATTTTTTTGTAATTTTAAAGTGATTGGGCTTAGTTTGTTTCTGTAAAGATATAGTTGGGGGTTATTTTTGATAGCCGAAGTAATTTAGGTGAGTTTGGCATAATTTGCTATGGTTAGTAGCATTTTTTTGTAATTTAAAAGTGATTTTGTTTAGTTTGTTGTGGTAAGGGTTAGTTGGTGATGATTTATGGTAGCCGAAGTAATTTAGGTGAGTTTGGCGTAGTTTGCTACGGTTACTAGCATTTTTTTGTAATTTAAAAGTGATTGGGTTTAGTTTGTTGTGGTAAGGGTTAGTTGGTGATGATTTAGAGTAGCCGAAGTAATTTAGGTGAGTCTGGCAGAGTTTGTTATGATTTGTACACCTTTTTTTGTAATTTTAAGATGATATGGTTTGGTTTGTTGTGGTAAGGGATAGTTGGGGGTGATTTACGGTAGCCGAAGTAATTTAGGTGATTCTGGTATAGTTTGTTATGATTTTTAGCATTTTTTTGTAATTTTAAAGTGATTGGGCTTAGTTTGTTTCTGTAAAGTGTAGTTGGGGGTGATTTTTGATAGCCGAAGTAATTTACGTGTGTTTGGCATAGTTTGCTATGGTTAGTAGCATTTTTTTGTAATTTAAAAGTTATTGGGTTTAGTTTGTTGTGGTAAGGGTTAGTTGGTGATGATTTATGGTAGCCGAAGTAATTTAGGTGAGATTGGCATAGTTTGCTACGGTTACTAGCATTTTTTTGTAATTTAAAAATGATTGGGTTTAGTTTGTTGTGGTAAGGGATAGTTGGGGGTGATTTACGGTAGCCGAAGTAATTTAGGTGATTCTGGTATAGTTTGTTATGATTTTTAGCATTTTTTTGTAATTTTAAAGTGATTGGGCTTAGTTTGTTTCTGTAAAGTGTAGTTGGGGGTGATTTTTGATAGCCGAAGTAATTTACGTGTGTTTGGCATAGTTTGCTATGGTTAGTAGCATTTTTTTGTAATTTAAAAGTTATTGGGTTTAGTTTGTTGTGGTAAGGGTTAGTTGGTGATGATTTATGGTAGCCGAAGTAATTTAGGTGAGATTGGCATAGTTTGCTACGGTTACTAGCATTTTTTTGTAATTTAAAAATGATTGGGTTTAGTTTGTTGTGGTAAGGGTTAGTTGGTGACGATTTAGAGTAGCCGAAGTAATTTAGGTGAGTCTGGCATAGTTTGTTATGATTTGTACACCTTTTTTTGTAATTTTAAGATGATATGGTTTGGTTTGTTGTGGTAAGGGATAGTTGGGGGTGATTTACGGTAGCCGAAGTTATTTAGGTGATTCTGGTATAGTTTGTTATGATTTTTAGCATTTTTTTGTAATTTTAAAGTGATTGGGCTTAGTTTGTTGCTGTAAAGTGCAGTTGGGGCTGATTTTTGATAGCCGAAGTAATTTAGGTGAGTTTGGCATAGTTTGCTATGGTTAGTAGCATTTTTTTGTAATTTAAAAGTGATTGGGTTTAGTTTGTTGTCGTAAGGTTTAGTTGGTGATGATTTATGGTAGCCGAAGTAATTTAGGTGAGTTTGGCATAGTTTGCCATGGTTACTAGCATTTTTTTGTAATTTAAAAGTGATTGGGTTTAGTTTGTTGTGGTAAGGGTTAGTTGGTGATGATTTAGAGTAGCCGAAGTAATTTAGGTGAGTCTGGCAGAGTTTGTTATGATTTGTACACCTTTTTTTGTAATTTTAAGGTGATATGGTTTGGTTTGTTGTGGTAAGGGATATTTGGGGGTGATTTACGGTAGCCGAAGTAATTTAGGTGATTCTGGTAATGTTTGTTATGATTTTTAGCATTTTTTTGTAATTTTAAAGTGATTGGGCTTAGTTTGTTTCTGTAAATTGTAGTTGGGGGTGATTTTTGATAGCCGAAGTAATTTAGGTGAGTTTGGCATAGTTTGCTATGGTTAGTAGCATTTTTTTAAATTTAAAAGTGATTGGGTTTAGTTTGTTGTGGTAAGGGTTAGTTGGTGATGATTTATGGTAGCCGAAGTAATTTAGGTGAGTCTGGCATAGTTTGCTACGGTTACTAGCATTTTTTGTAATTTAAAAGTGATTGGGTTTAGTTTGTTGTGGTAAGGGTTAGTTGGTGATGACTTGGAGTAGCCGAAGTAATTTAGGTGAGTCTGGCATAGTTTGTTATGATTTGTACACCTTTTTTTGTAATTTTAAGATTATATGGTTTGGTTTGTTGTGGTAAGGGATAGTTGGGGGTGATTTACAGTAGCCGAAGTAATTTAGGTGATTCTGGTATAGTTTGTTATGATTTCTAGCATTTTTTTGTAATTTTAAAGTGATTGGGCTTAGTTTGTTTCTGTAAAGTGTAGTTGGGGGTGATTTTTGATAGCCGAAGTAATTTAGGTGAGTTTGGCATAATTTGCTATGGTTAGTAGCATTTTTTTGTAATTTAAAAGTGATTTTGTTTAGTTTGTTGTGGTAAGGGTTAGTTGGTGATGTTTTATGGTAGCCGAAGTAATTTAGGTGAGTTTGGCGTAGTTTGCTACGGTTACTAGCATTTTTTTGTAATTTAAAAGTGATTGGGTTTAGTTTGTTGTGGTAAGGGTTAGTTGGTGATGATTTAGAGTAGCCGAAGTAATTTAGGTGAGTCTGGCAGAGTTTGTTATGATTTGTACACCTTTTTTTGTAATTTTAAGATGATATGGTTTGGTTTGTTGTGGTAAGGGATATTTGGGGGTGATTTACGGTAGCCGAAGTAATTTAGGTGATTCTGGTAATGTTTGTTATGATTTTTAGCATTTTTTTGTAATTTTAAAGTGATTGGGCTTAGTTTGTTTCTGTAAATTTTAGTTGGGGGTGATTTTTGATAGCCGAAGTAATTTAGGTGAGTTTGGCATAGTTTGCTATGGTTAGTAGCATTTTTTTGTAATTTAAAAGTGATTGGGTTTAGTTTGTTGTGGTAAGGGTTAGTTGGTGATGATTTATGGTAGCCGAAGTAATTTAGGTGAGTCTGGCATAGTTTGCTACGGTTACTAGCATTTTTTGTAATTTAAAAGTGATTGGGTTTAGTTTGTTGTGGTAAGGGTTAGTTGGTGATGATTTGGAGTAGCCGAAGTAATTTAGGTGAGTCTGGCATAGTTTGTTATGATTTGTACACCTTTTTTTGTAATTTTAAGATTATATGGTTTGGTTTGTTGTGGTAAGGGATAGTTGGGGGTGATTTACGGTAGCCGAAGTAATTTAGGTGATTCTGGTATAGTTTGTTATGATTTCTAGCATTTTTTTGTAATTTTAAAGTGATTGGGCTTAGTTTGTTTCTGTAAAGTGTAGTTGGGGCTGATTTTTGATAGCCGAAGTAATTTAGGTGAGTTTGGCATAGTTTGCTATGGTTAGTAGCATTTTTTTGTAATTTAAAAGTGATTAGGTTTAGTTTGTTGTGGTAAGGGTTAGTTGGTGATGATTTATGGTAGCCGAAGTAATTTAGGTGAGTTTGGTATAGTTTGCTATGGTTACTAGCATTTTTTTGTAATTTAAAAGTGATTGGGTTTAGTTTGTTGTGATAAGGGTTAGTTGGTGATGATTTAGAGTAGCCGAAGTAATTTAGGTGAGTCTGGCATAGTTTGTTATGATTTGTACACCTTTTTTTGTAATTTTAAAATGATATGGTTTGGTTTGTTGTGATAAGGGATAGTTGGGGGTGATTTACGGTAGCCGAAGTAATTTAGGTGATTCTGGTATAGTTTGTTATGATTTTTAGAATTTTTTTGTAATTTTAAAGTGATTGGGCTTAGTTTGTTACTGTAAAGTGTAGTTGGGGGTGATTTTTGATAGCCGAAGTAATTTAGGTGAGTTTGGCATAGTTTGCTATGGTTAGTAGCATTTTTTTGTAATTTAAAAGTGATTGGGTTTAGTTTGTTGTGGTAAGGGTTAGTTGGTGATGATTTATGGTAGCCGAAGTAATTTAGGTGAGTTTGGCATAGTTTGCTATGGTTACTAGCATTTTTTTGTAATTTAAAAGTGATTGGGTTTAGTTTGTTGTGGTAAGGGTTAGTTGGTGATGATTTAGAGTAGCCGAAGTAATTTAGGTGAGTCTGGCATAGTTTGTTATGATTTGTACACCTTTTTTGTAATTTTAAGATGATATGGTTTGGTTTGTTGTGGTAAGGGATAGTTGGGGGTGATTTACGGTAGCCGAAATAATTTAGGTGATTCTGGTATTGTTTGTTATGATTTTTTGCATTTTTTTGTAATTTTAAAGTGATTGGGCTTAGTTTGTTGCTGTAAAGTGTAGTTGGGTGTGATTTTTGATAGCCGAAGTAATTTAGGTGAGTTTGGCATAGTTTGCTATGGTTAGTAGCATTTTTTTGTAATTTAAAAGTGATTTTGTTTAGTTTGTTGTGGTAATTGTTAGTTGGTGATGATTTATGGTAGCCGAAGTAATTTAGGTGAGTTTGGCATAGTTTACTATGGTTACTAGCATTTTTTTGTAATTTAAAATTGATTGGGTTTAGTCTGTCGTGGTAAGGGTTAGTTGGTGATGATTTAGAGTAGCCGAAGTAATTTAGGTGAGTCTGGCATAGTTTGTTATGATTTGTACACCTTTTTTTGTAATTTTAAGATGATATGGTTTGGTTTCTTGTGGTAAGGGATAGTTGGGGGTGATTTACGGTAGCCGAAGTAATTTAGGTGATTCTGGTATAGTTTGTTATGATTTTTAGCATTTTTTTGTAATTTTAAAATGATTGGGCTTAGTTTGTTTCTGTAAAGTGTAGTTGGGGGTGATTTTTGATAGCCGAAGTAATTTAGGTGAGTTTGGCATAGTTTGCTATGGTTAGTAGCATTTTTTTGTAATTTAAAAGTGATTAGGTTTAGTTTGTTGTGGTAAGGGTTAGTTGGTGATGATTTATGGTAGCCGAAGTAATTTAGGTGAGTTTGGTATAGTTTGCTATGGTTACTAGCATTTTTTTGTAATTTAAAAGTGATTGGGTTTAGTTTGTTGTGATAAGGGTTAGTTGGTGATGATTTAGAGTAGCCGAAGTAATTTAGGTGAGTCTGGCATAGTTTGTTATGATTTGTACACCTTTTTTTGTAATTTTAAAATGATATGGTTTGGTTTGTTGTGATAAGGGATAGTTGGGGGTGATTTACGGTAGCCGAAGTAATTTAGGTGATTCTGGTATAGTTTGTTATGATTTTTAGAATTTTTTTGTAATTTTAAAGTGATTGGGCTTAGTTTGTTACTGTAAAGTGTAGTTGGGGGTGATTTTTGATAGCCGAAGTAATTTAGGTGAGTTTGGCATAGTTTGCTATGGTTAGTAGCATTTTTTTGTAATTTAAAAGTGATTGGGTTTAGTTTGTTGTGGTAAGGGTTAGTTGGTCATGATTTATGGTAGCCGAAGTAATTTAGGTGAGTTTGGCATAGTTTGCTATGGTTACTAGCATTTTTTTGTAATTTAAAAGTGATTGGGTTTAGTTTGTTGTGGTAAGGGTTAGTTGGTGATGATTTAGAGTAGCCGAAGTAATTTAGGTGAGTCTGGCATAGTTTGTTATGATTTGTACACCTTTTTTGTAATTTTAAGATGATATGGTTTGGTTTGTTGTGGTAAGGGATAGTTGGGGGTGATTTACGGTAGCCGAAATAATTTAGGTGATTCTGGTATTGTTTGTTATGATTTTTAGCATTTTTTTGTAATTTTAAAGTGATTGGGCTTAGTTTGTTGCTGTAAAGTGTAATTGGGTGTGATTTTTGATAGCCGAAGTAATTTAGGTGAGTTTGGCATAGTTTGCTATGGTTAGTAGCATTTTTTTGTAATTTAAAAGTGATTTTGTTTAGTTTGTTGTGGTAATTGTTAGTTGGTGATGATTTATGGTAGCCGAAGTAATTTAGGTGAGTTTGGCATAGTTTGCTATGGTTACTAGCATTTTTTTGTAATTTAAAAGTGATTGGGTTTAGTTTGTTGTGGTAAGGGTTAGTTGGTGATGATTTAGAGTAGCCGAAGTAATTTAGGTGAGTCTGGCATAGTTTGTTATGATTTGTACACCTTTTTTTGTAATTTTAAAATGATATGGTTTGGTTTGTTGTGGTAAGGGATAGTTGGGGGTGATTTACGGTAGCCGAAGTAATTTAGGTGATTCTGGTAAATTTTGTTATGATTTTTAGCATTTTTTTTAATTTTAAAGTGATTGGGCTCAGTTTGTTGCTGTAAAGTGTAGTTGGGGGTGATTTTTGATAGCCGAAGTAATTTAGGTGAGTTTGGCATAGTTTGCTATGGTTAGTAGCATTTTTTTGTAATTTAAAAGTGATTGGGTTTAGTTTGTTGTGGTAAGGGTTAGTTGGTGATGATTTATGGTAGCCGAAGTAATTTAGGTGAGTTTGGCATAGTTTGCTATGGTTAGTAGCATTTTTTTGTAATTTAAAAGTGATTGGGTTTAGTTTGTTGTGGTAAGGGTTAGTTGGTGATGATTTATGGTAGCCGAAGTAATTTAGGTGAGTTTGGCATAGTTTGCTATGGTTACTAGCATTTTTTTGTAATTTAAAAGTGATTGGGTTTAGTTGGTTGTGGTAAGGGTTAGTTGGTGATGATTTGGAGTAGCCGAAGTAATTTAGGTGAGTCTGGCATAGTTTGTTATGATTTGTACACCTTTTTTTGTAATTTTAAGATGATATGGTTTGGTTTGTTGTGGTAAGGGATAGTTGGGGATGATTTACGGTAGCCGAAGTAATTTAGGTGAGTTTGGCATAGTTTGCTATGGTTAGTAGCATTTGTTTGTAATTTAAAAGTGATTGGGTTTAGTTTGATGTGGTAAGGGTTAGTTGGTGATGATTTATGGTAGCCGAAGTAATTTAGGTGAGTTTGGCATAGTTTGCTATGGTTACTAGCATTTTTTTGTAATTTAAATGTGATTGGGTTTAGTTTGTTGTGGTAAGGGTTAGTTGGTGATGATTTGGAGTAGCCAAAGTAATTTAGGTGAGTCTGGCATAGTTTGTTATGATTTGTACACCTTTTTTTGTAATTTTAAGATGATATGGTTTGGTTTGTTGTGGTAAGGGATAGTTGGGGGTGATTTACGTTAGCCGAAGTAATTTAGGTGATTCTGGTATAGTTTGTTATTATTTTTAGGATTTTTTTGTAATTTTAAAGTGATTGGGTTTAGTTTCTTGCTGTAAAGTGTAGTTGGGGGTGATTTTTGATAGCCGAAGTAATTTAGGTGAGTTTGGCATAGTTTGCTATGGTTAGTAGCATTTTTTTGTAATTTAAAAATGATTGGGTTTAGTTTGTTGTGGTAAGGGTTAGTTGGTTATGATTTATGGTAGCCGAAGTAATTTAGGTGAGTTTGGCATAGTTTGTTATGATTTTTACACCTTTTTTTGTAATTTTAAGATGATATGGTTTGTTTTATTGTGGTAAGGGATAGTTGGGGGTGATTTACGGTAGCCGAAGTAATTTAGGTGATTCTGGTATAGTTTGTTATGATTTTTAGCATTTTTTTGTAATTTTAAAGTGATTGGGCTTAGTTTGTTGCTGTAAAGTGTAGTTGGGGGTGATTTTTGATAGCCGAAGTAATTTAGGTGATTTTGGCATAGTTTGCTATGGTTAGTAGCATTTTTTTGTAATTTAAAAGTGATTGGGTTTAGTTTGTTGTGGTAAGGGTTAGTTGGTGATGATTTATGGTAGCCGAAGTAATTTAGGTGAGTTTGGCATAGTTTGCTATGGTTACTAGAATTTTTTTGTGATTTAAAAGTGATTGGGTTTAATTTGTTGTGGTAAGGGTTAGTTGGTAATGATTTAGAGTAGCCGAAGTAATTTAGGTGAGTCTGGCATAGTTTGTTATGATTTGTACACCTTTTTTTGTAATTTTAAGATGATATTTTTTGGTTTGTTGTGGTAAGGGATAGTTGGGGGTGATTTACGGTAGCCGAAGTAATATAGGTGATTCTGGTATAGTTTGTTATGATTTTTAGCATTTTTTTGTAATTTTTTAGTGATTGGGCTTAGTTTGTTGCTGTAAAGTGTAGTTGGGGGTGATTTTTGATAGCCGAAGTAATTTAGGTGAGTTTGGCCTAGTTTGCTATGGTTAGTAGCATTTTTTTGTAATTTAAAAGTGATTTGGTTTAGTTTGTTGTGGTAAGGGTTAGTTGGTGATGATTTATGGTAGCCGAAGTAATTTAGGTGAGTTTGGCATAGTTTGCTCTGGTTAGTAGCATTTTTTTGTAATTTAAAAGTGATTGGGTTTAGTTTGTTGTGGTAAGGGTTAGTTGGTGATGATTTATGGTAGCCGAAGTAATTTAGGTGAGTTTGGCATAGTTTGCTATGGTTACTAGCATTTTTTTGTAATTTAAAAGTGATTGGGTTTAGTTTGTTGTGGTATGGGCTAGTTGGTGGTGATTTAGAGTAGCCGAAGTAATTTAGGTGAGTCTGGTATAGTTTGTTATGATTTGTACACCTTTTTTTGTAATTTTAAGATGATATGGTTTGGTTTGTTGTGGTAAGGGATAGTAGGGGGTGATTTACGGTAGCCGAAGTAATTTAGGTGATTCTGGTAAATTTTGTTATGATTTTTAGCATTTTTTTAATTTTAAAGTGATTGGGCTTAATTTGTTGCTGTAAAGTGTAGTTGGGGGTGATTTTTGATAGCCGAAGTAATTGAGGTGAGTTTGGCATAATTTGCTATGGTTAGTAGCATTTTTTTGTAATTTAAAAGTTATTGGGTTTAGTTTGTTGTGGTAAGGGTTAGTTGGTGATGATTTATGGCAGCCGAAGTAATTTAGGTGAGTTTGGCATAGTTTGCTATGGTTACTAGCATTTTTTTGTAATTTAAAAGTGATTGGGTTTAGTTTGTTGTGGTAAGGGTTAGTTGGTGATGATTTAGAGTAGCCGAAGTAATTTAGGTGAGTCTGGCATAGTTTGTTATGATTTGTACACCTTTTTTTGTAATTTTAAGATGATATGGTTTGGTTTGTTGTGGTAAGGGATAATTGGGGGTGATTTACGTTAGCCGAAGTAATTTAGGTGATTTTGGTATAGTTTGTTATTATTTTTAGGATTTTTATGTAATTTTGAAGTGATTGGGCTTAGTTTCTTGCTGTAAAGTGTAGTTGGGGGTGATTTTTGATAGCCGAAGTAATTTAGGTGAGTTTGGCATAGTTTGCTATGGTTAGCAGCATTTTTTTGTAATTTAAAAGTGATTGGGTTTAGTTTGTTGTGGTAAGGGTTAGTTGGTGATGATTTAGAGTAGCCGAAGTAATTTAGGTGAGTCTGGCATAGTTTGTTATGATTTGTACACCTTTTTTTGTAATTTTAAGATGATATGGTTTGGTTTGTTGTGGTAAGGGATAGTTGGGGGTGATTTACGGTAGTCGAAGTAATTTAGGTGATTCTGGTATAGTTTGTTATGATTTTTAGCATTTTTTTGTAATTTTAAAGTGATTGGGCTTAGTTTGTTGCTGTAAAGTGTAGTTGGGAGTAATTTTTGATAGCCGAAGTAATTTAGGTGTGTTTGGCAAAGTTTGCTATGGTTAGTAGCATTTTTTTGTAATTTAAAAGTGATTGGGTTTAGTTTGTTGCGGTAAGGGTTAGTTGGTGATGATTTATGTTAGCCGAAGTAATTTAGGTGAGTTTGGCATAGTTTGCTATGGTTACTAGCATTTTTTTGTAATTTAAAATTGATTGGGTTTAGTTTGTTGTGGTAAGGGTTAGTTGGTGATGATTTACGGTAGTCGAAGTAATTTAGGTGATTCTGGTATAGTTTGTTATGATTTTTAGCATTTTTATGTAATTTTAAAGTGATTGGGCTTAGTTTCTTGCTGTAAAGTGTAGTTGGGGGTGATTTTTGATAGCCGAAGTAATTTAGGTGAGTTTGGCATAGTTTGCTATGGTTAGTAGCATTTTTTTGTAATTTAAAAGTGATTGGGTTTAGTTTGTTGTGGTAAGGGTTAGTTGGTGATGATTTATGGTAGCCGAAGTAATTTAGGTGAGTTTGGCATAGTTTGCTATGGTTACTAGAATTTTTTTGTAATTTAAAATTGATTGGGTTTAATTTCTTGTGGTAAGGGTTAGTTGGTGATGATTTAGAGTAGCCAAAGTAATTTAGGTGAGTCTGGCATAGTTTGTTATGATTTGTACACCTTTTTTTGTAATTTTAAGATGATATGGTTTGGTTTGTTGTGGTAAGGGATAGTTGGGGGTGATTTACGGTAGCCGAAGTAATTTAGGTGATTCTGGTATAGTTTGTTATGATTTTTAGCATTTGTTTGTAATTTTTTAGTGATTGGGCTTAGTTTGTTGCTGTAAAGTGTAGTTGGGGGTGATTTTTGATAGCCGAAGTAATTTAGGTGAGTTTGGCCTAGTTTGCTATGGTTAGTAGCATTTTTTTGTAATTTAAAAGTGATTGGGTTTAGTTTGTTGTGGTAAGGGTTAGTTGGTGATGATTTATGGTAGCCGAAGTAAATTAGGTGAGTTTGGCATAGAATGCTAAGGTTACTAGCATTTTTTTGTAATTTAAAAGTGATTGGGTATAGTTTGTTGTGGTAAGGGTTAATTGGTGATGATTTACAGTAGCCGAAGTAATTTAGGTGAGTCTGGCATAGCTTGTTATGGTTTGTACACCTTTTTTTGTAATTTTAAGATGATATGGTTTGGTTTGTTGTGGTAAGGGATAGTTGGGGGTGATTTACGGTAGCCGAAGTAATTTAGGTGATTCTGGTATAGTTTGTTATGATTTTTAGCATTTTTTTGGTAATTTTAAAGTGATTGGGCTTAGTTTGTTGCTGTAAAGTGTAGTTGGGTGTGATTTTTGATAGCCGAAGTAATTTAGGTGTGTTTGGCATAGTTTGCTATGGTTAGTAGCATTTTTTTGTAATTTAAAAGTGATTGGGTTTAGTTTGTTGTGGTAAGGGTTAGTTGGTGATGATTTATGGTAGCCGAAGTAATTTAGGTGAGTTTGGCATAGTTTGCTATGGTTACTAGCATTTTTTTGTAATTTAAAAGTGATTGGGTTTAGTTTGTTGTGGTAAGGGTTAGTTGGTGATGATTTAGAGTAGCCGAAGTAATTTAGGTGAGTCTGGCATGGTTTGTTAAGATTTGTACACCTTTTTTTGTAATTTTAAGATGATATGGTTTGGTTTGTTGTGGTAAGGGATGATTTGATGATTGGTGGGTGTGATTTACGGTAGCCGAAGTAATTTAGTTGATTCTGGTATAGTTTGTTATGATTTTTAGCATTTTTTTGTAATTTTAAAGTGATTTTGCTTAGTTTGTTGCTGTAAAGTGTAGTTGGGGGTGATTTTTGATAGCCGAAGTAATTTAGGTGAGTTTGGCATAGTTTGCTATGGTTAGTAGCACTTTTTTGTAATTTAAAAGTGATTGGGTTTAGATTGTTGTGGTAAGGGTTAGTTGGTGATGATTTATAGTAGCCGAAGTAATTTAGGTGTGTTTGGCATAGTTTACTATGGTTACTAGCATTTTTTTGTAATTTAAAATTGATTGGGTTTAGTTTGTAGTGGTAAGGTTTAGTTGGTGATGATTTAGAGTAGCCGAAGTAATTTAGGTGAGTCTGGCATAATATGTTATGATTTGTACACCTTTTTTGTAATTTTAAGATGATATGGTTTGGTTTGTTGTGGTAAGGGATAGTTGGGGGTGATTTACGGTAGCCGAAGTAATTTAGATGATTCTAGTATAGTTTGTTATGATTTTTAGAATTTTTTTTGTAATTTTAAAGTGATTGGGCTTAGTTTGTTGCTGTAAAGTGTAATTGGGGGTGATTTTTGTTTGCCGAAGTAATTTAGGTGAGTTTGGCATAGTTTGCTATGGTTAGTAGCATTTTTTTGTAATTTAAAAGTGATTGGGTTTAGTTTGTTGTGGTAAGGGTTAGTTGGTGATGATTTATGGTAGCCGAACTAATTTAGGTGAGTCTGGCATAATTTGTTATGATTTGTACACCTTTTTTGTAATTTTAAGATGATATGGTTTGGTTTGTTGTGGTAAGGGATAGTTGGGGGTGATTTACGGTAGCCGAAGTAATTTAGGTGATTCTGGTATAGTTTGTTATGATTTTTAGCATTTGTTTGTAATTTTTTAGTGATTGGGCTTAGTTTGTTGCTGTAAAGTGTAGTTGGGGGTGATTTTTGATAGCCGAAGTAATTTAGGTGAGTTTGGCCTAGTTTGCTATGGTTAGTAGCATTTTTTTGTAATTTAAAAGTGATTGGGTTTAGTTTGTTGTGGTAAGGGTTAGTTGGTGATGATTTATGGTAGCCGAAGTAAATTAGGTGAGTTTGGCATAGAATGCTAAGGTTACTAGCATTTTTTTGTAATTTAAAAGTGATTGGGTTTAGTTTGTTGTGGTAAGGGTTAATTGGTGATGATTTACAGTAGCCGAAGTAATTTAGGTGAGTCTGGCATAGCTTGTTATGGTTTGTACACCTTTTTTTGTAATTTTAAGATGATATGGTTTGGTTTGTTGTGGTAAGGGATAGTTGGGGGTGATTTACGGTAGCCGAAGTAATTTAGGTGATTCTGGTATAGTTTGTTATGATTTTTAGCATTTTTTTGGTAATTTTAAAGTGATTGGGCTTAGTTTGTTGCTGTAAAGTGTAGTTGGGTGTGATTTTTGATAGCCGAAGTAATTTAGGTGTGTTTGGCATAGTTTGCTATGGTTAGTAGCATTTTTTTGTAATTTAAAAGTGATTGGGTTTAGTTTGTTGTGGTAAGGGTTAGTTGGTGATGATTTATGGTAGCCGAAGTAATTTAGGTGAGTTTGGCATAGTTTGCTATGGTTACTAGCATTTTTTTGTAATTTAAAAGTGATTGGGTTTAGTTTGTTGTGGTAAGGGTTAGTTGGTGATGATTTAGAGTAGCCGAAGTAATTTAGGTGAGTCTGGCATAGTTTGTTAAGATTTGTACACCTTTTTTTGTAATTTTAAGATGATATGGTTTGGTTTGTTGTGGTAAGGGATGATTTGATGATTGGTGGGTGTGATTTACGGTAGCCGAAGTAATTTAGTTGATTCTGGTATAGTTTGTTATGATTTTTAGCATTTTTTTGTAATTTTAAAGTGATTTTGCTTAGTTTGTTGCTGTAAAGTGTAGTTGGGGGTGATTTTTGATAGCCGAAGTAATTTAGGTGAGTTTGGCATAGTTTGCTATGGTTAGTAGCACTTTTTTGTAATTTAAAAGTGATTGGGTTTAGATTGTTGTGGTAAGGGTTAGTTGGTGATGATTTATAGTAGCCGAAGTAATTTAGGTGTGTTTGGCATAGTTTACTATGGTTACTAGCATTTTTTTGTAATTTAAAATTGATTGGGTTTAGTTTGTTGTGGTAAGGTTTAGTTGGTGATGATTTAGAGTAGCCGAAGTAATTTAGGTGAGTCTGGCATAATTTGTTATGATTTGTACACCTTTTTTATAATTTTAAGATGATATGGTTTGGTTTGTTGTGGTAAGGGATAGTTGGGGGTGATTTACGGTAGCCGAAGTAATTTAGATGATTCTAGTATAGTTTGTTATGATTTTTAGAATTTTTTTTGTAATTTTAAAGTGATTGGGCTTAGTTTGTTGCTGTAAAGTGTAATTGGGGGTGATTTTTGTTTGCCGAAGTAATTTAGGTGAGTTTGGCATAGTTTGCTATGGTTAGTAGCATTTTTTTGTAATTTAAAAGTGATTGGGTTTAGTTTGTTGTGGTAAGGGTTAGTTGGTGATGATTTATGGTAGCCGAACTAATTTAGGTGAGTCTGGCATAATTTGTTATGATTTGTACACCTTTTTTGTAATTTTAAGATGATATGGTTTGGTTTGTTGTGGTAAGGGATAGTTGGGGGTGATTTACGGTAGCCGAAGTAATTTAGGTGATTCTGGTATAGTTTGTTATGATTTTTAGCATTTTTTTGTAATTTTAGAATGATTGGGCTTAGTTTGTAGCTGTAAAGTGTAGTTGGGGGTGATTTTTGATAGCCGAAGTAATTTAGGTGAGTTTGGCATAGTTTGCTATGGTTAGTAGCATTTTTTTGTAATTTAAAAGTGATTGGGTTTAGTTTGTTGTGGTAAGGGCTAGTTGGTGATGATTTAGAGTAGCCGAAATAATTTAGGTGAGTCTGGCATAATTTGTTATGATTTGTACACCTTTTTGGTAATTTTAAGATGATATGGTTTGGTTTGTTGTGGTAAGGGATAGTTGGGGGTGATTTACGGTAGCCGAAGTAATTTAGGTGATTCTAGTATAGTTTGTTATGATTTTTAGCATTTTTTTTGTAATTTTAAAGTGATTGGGCTTAGTTTGTTGCTGTAAAGTGTAATTGGGGGTGATTTTTGTTTGCCGAAGTAATTTAGGAGAGTTTGGCATAGTTTGCTATGGTTAGTAGCATTTTTTTGTAATTTAAAAGTGATTGGGTTTAGTTTGTTGTGGTAAGGGTTAGTTGGTGATGATTTATGGTAGCCGAAGTAATTTAGATGAGGTTGGCATAGTTTGATATATTTACTAGCATTTTTTTGTAATTTAAAAGTGATTGAGTTTAGTTTGTTGTGCTAAGGGTTAGTTGGTGATGATTTAGAGTAGCCGAAGTAATTTAGGTGAGTCTGGCAGAGTTTGTTATGATTTGTACACCTTTTTTTGTAATTTTAAGATGATATGGTTTGGTTTGTTGTGGTAAGGGATAGTTGGGGGTGATTTACGGTAGCCGAAGTAATTTAGGTGATTCTGGTATAGTTTGTTATGATTTTTAGCATTTTTTTGTAATTTTAAAGTGATTGGGCTTAGTTTGTAGCTATAAAGTGTAGTTGGGTGTGATTTTTAATAGCCGAAGTAATTTAGGTTAGTTTGGCATAGTTTGCTATGGTTAGTAGCATTTTTTTGTAATTTAAAAGTGATTGGGTTTAGTTTGTTGTGGTAAGAATTAGTTGGTGATGATTTATGGTAGCCGAAGTAATTTAGGTGAGTTTGGCATAGTTTGCTATGTTACTAGCATTTTTTTGTAATTTTAAAGTGATTGGGTTTAGTTTGTTGTGGTAAGGGTTAGTTAGTGATGATTTAGAGTAGCCGAAGTAATTTAGGTGAGTCTGGCATAATTTGTTAAAATTTGTACACCTTTTTTTGTAATTTTAAGATGATATGGTTTGGTTTGTTGTGGTAAGGGATAGTTGGGGGTGATTTACGGTAGCAGAAGAAATTTAGGTGTTTCTGGTATAGTTTGTTATGATTTTTAGCATTTTTTTGTAATTTTAAAGTGATTGGGCTTTGTTTGTTGCTGTAAAGTGTAATTGGGGGTGATTTTTGATAGCCGAAGTAATTTAGGTGAGTTTGGCATAGTTTGCTATGGTTAGTAGCATTTTTTTGTAATTTAAAAGTGATTGGGTTTAGTTTGTTGTGGTAAGGATTAGTTGGTGATGATTTATGGTAGCCGAACTAATTTAGGTGAGTTTGGCATAGTTTGCTATGGTTACTAGCATTTTTTTGTAATTTAAATGTGATTGGGTTTAGTTTGTTGTGGTAAGAATTAGTTGGTGATGATTTATGGTAGCCGAAGTAATTTAGGTGAGTTTGGCATAGTTTGCTATGGTTACTAGCATTTTTTTGTAATTTAAAAGTGATTGGGTTTAGTTTGTTGTGGTAAGGGTTAGTTAGTGATGATTTAGAGTAGCCGAAGTAATTTAGGTGAGTCTGGCATAATTTGTTAAGATTTGTACACCTTTTTTTGTAATTTTAAGATGATATGGTTTGGTTTGTTGTGGTAAAGGATAGTTGGGGGTGATTTACGATAGCCGAAGGGCTTAGTTTGTTGCTGTAAAGTGTAGTTGGGGGTGATTTTTGATAGCCGAAGTAATTTAGGTGAGTTTGGCATAGTTTGCTATAGTTAGTAGCATTTTTTTGTAATTTAAAAGTGATTGGGTTTAGTTTGTTGTGGTAAGAGTTAGTTGGTGATGATTTATGGTAGCCGAAGTTATTTTGGTGAGTTTGGCATAGTTTGCTATGGTTACTAGCATTTTTTTGTAATTTAAAAGTGATTGGGATTAGTTTGTTGTGGTAAGGGTTAGTTGGTGATGATTTAGAGTACCCGAAGTAATTTAGGTGAGTCTGGCATAATTTGCTATGGTTACTAGCATTTTTTTGTAATTTAAAAGTGATTGGGTTTAGTTTGTTGTGGTAAGGGTTAGTTGGTGATGATTTATGGTAGCCGAAGTAATTTAGGTGAGTTTGGCATAGTTTGCTATGGTTACTAGTATTTTTTTGTAATTTAAAAGTGATTGGGTTTAGTTTGTTGTGGTAAGGGTTAGTTAGTGATGATTTAGAGTACCCGAAGTAATTTAGGTGAGTCTGGCATAGTTTGTTATGATTTTTAGCATTTTTTTGTAATTTTAAAGTGATTGGGCTTAGTTTGTTGCTGTAAAGTGTAGTTGGGGGTGATTTTTGATAGCCGAAGTAATTTAGGTGAGTTTGGCATAGTTTGATCTGGTTAGTAGCATTTTTTTGTAATTTAAAAGTGATTGGGTTTAGTTTGTTATGGTAAGTGTTAGTTGGTGATGATTTATGGTAGCCGAAGTAATTTTGGTGAGTTTGGCATAGTTTGCTATGGTTACTAGCATTTTTTTGTAATTTAAAAGTGATTGGGTTTAGTTTGTTGTGGTAAGGGTTAGTTAGTGATGATTTAGAGTACCCGAAGTAATTTAGGTGAGTCTGGCATAGTTTGTTATGATTTGTACACCTTTTTTTGTAATTTTAAGATGATATGGTTTGGTTTGTTGTGGTAAGGGATAGTTGGGGGTGATTTACGGTAGCCGAAGTAATTTAGGTGATTCTGGTATAGTTTGTTATGATTTTTAGCATTTTTTTGTAATTTTAAAGTGATTGGGCTTAGTTTGTAGCTGTAAAGTGTAGTTGGGGGTGATTTTTGATAGCCGAAGTAATTTAGGTGAGTTTGGCATAGTTTGCTATGGTTAGTAGCATTTTTTTGTAATTTAAAAGTGATTGGGTTTAGTTTGTTGTGGTAAGGGTTAGTTGGTGATGATTTAGAGTAGCCGAAGTAATTTAGGTGAGTCTGGCATAATTTGTTATGATTTGTACACCTTTTTTGTAATTTTAAGATGATATGGTTTGGTTTGTTGTGGTAAGGGATAGTTGGGGGTGATTTACGGTAGCCGAAGTAATTTAGGTGATTCTAGTATAGTTTGTTATGATTTTTAGCATTTTTTTTGTAATTTTAAAGTGATTGGGCTTAGTTTGTTGCTGTAAAGTGTAATTGGGGGTGATTTTTGTTTGCCGAAGTAATTTAGGTGAGTTTGGCATAGTTTGCTATGGTTAGTAGCATTTTTTTGTAATTTAAAAGTGATTGGGTTTAGTTTGTTGTGGTAAGGGTTAGTTGGTGATGATTTATGGTAGCCGAACTAATTTAGGTGAGTCTGGCATAATTTGTTATGATTTGTACACCTTTTTTGTAATTTTAAGATGATATGGTTTGTTTTGTTGTGGTAAGGGATAGTTGGGGGTGATTTACGGTAGCCGAAGTAATTTAGGTGATTCTGGTATAGTTTGTTATGATTTTTAGCATTTTTTTGTAATTTTAAAGTGATTGGGCTTAGTTTGTAGCTATAAAGTGTAGTTGGGGGTGATTTTTGATAGCCGAAGTAATTTAGGTTAGTTTGGCATAGTTTGCTATGGTTAGTAGCATTTTTTTGTAATTTAAAATTGATTGGGTTTAGTTTGTTTTGGTAAGAATTAGTTGGTGATGATTTATGGTAGCCGAAGTAATTTAGGTGAGTTTGGCATAGTTTGCTATGGTTACTAGCATTTTTTTGTAATTTTAAAGTGATTGGGTTTAGTTTGTTGTGGTAAGGGTTAGTTAGTGATGATTTAGAGTAGCCGAAGTAATTTAGGTGAATCTGGCATAGTGTTTTATGATTTGTACACCTGTTTGTTATTTTAAGATGATATGGTTTGGTTTGTTGTGGTAAGGGATAGCTGGGGGTGATTTACGGTAGCCGAAATAATTTAGGTGATTCTGGTATAGTTTGTTATGATTTTTAGCATTTTTTTGTAATTTTAAAGTGATTGGGCTTAGTTTGTTGCTGTAAAGTGTAGTTGGGGGTGATTTTTGATAGCCGAAGTAATTTTGGTGAGTTTGGCATCGTTTGCTATGGTTAGTAGCATTTTTTTGTAATTTAAAATTGATTGGGTTTAGTTTGTTGTGGTAAGGGCTAGTTGGTGATGACTTATGGTAGCCGAAGTAATTTAGGTGAGTTTGGCATAGTTTGCTATGGTTACTAGCATTTTTTTGTAACTTAAAAGTGATTGGGTTTAGTTTGTTGTGGTAAGGGTTAGTTGGTGATGATTTAGAGTAGCCGAAGTAATTTAGGTGAGTCTGGCATAGTTTGTTATGATTTGTACACTTTTTTTGTAATTTTAAGATGATATGGTTTGGTTTGTTGTGGTAAGGGAGAGTTGGGGGTAGCCGAAGTATTTTAGGTGATTCTGGTATAGTTTGCTATGATTTTTAGCATTTTTTTGTAATTTTAAAGAGATTGGGCTTAGTTTATTGCTGTAAAGTGTAGTTGGGGGTGACTTTTGATAGCCGAAGTAATTTAGGTGAGTTTGGCATAGTTTGCTATGGTTACTAGCATTTTTTTGTAATTTAAAAGTGATTGGGTTTAGTTTGTTGTGGCAAGGGTTAGTTGGTGATGATTTAGAGTTGCCGAAGTAATTTAGGTGTGTCTGGCATAGTTTCTTATGATTTGTACACCTTTTTTTGTAATTTTAAGATGATATGGTTTGGTTTGTTGTTGTAAGGGATAGTTGTGTGTGATTTACGGTAGCCGAAATAATTTAGGTGATTCTGGTATAGTTTGTTATGGTTTTTAGCATTTTTTTGTAATTTTAAAGGGATTGGGCTTAGTTTGTTGCTGTAAAGTGTAGTTGTGGGTGATTTTTCATAGCCGAAGTAATTTAGGTGAGTTTGGCATAGTTTGCTATGGTTAGTAGCATTTTTTTGGATTTTAAAATTGATTGGGTTTAGTTGGTTGTGGTAAGGGTTAGTTGGTGATGATATATGGTAGCCGAAGTAATTTATGTGAGTTTGGCATAGTTTGCTATGGTTACTAGCATTTTTTTGTAATTTAAAAGTGATTGGGTTTAGTTTGTTGTGGTAAGGGTTAGTTGGTGATGATTTAGAGTAGCCGAAGTAATTTAGGTGAGTCTGGCATAGTTTGTTATGATTTGTACACCTTTTTTTGTAATTTTAAGATGATATGGTTTGGTTTGTTGTGGTAAAGGATAGTTGGGGGTGATTTACGGTAGCCGAAGTAATTTAGGTGATTCTGGTATAGTTTGTTATGATTTTTGGCATTTTTTTGTAATTTAAAAGTGATTGGGTTTAGTTTGTTGTGGTAAGGGTTAGTTGGTGATGATTTATGGTAGCCGAAGTAATTTAGGTGAGTTTGGCATGGTTTGCCATGGTTACTAGCATTTTTTTGTAATTTAAAAGTGATTGGGTTTAGTTTGTTGTCGTAAGGGTTAGTTGGTGATGATTTAGAGTAGCCGAAGTAATTTAGGTGAGTCTGGCATAGTTTGTTATGATTTGTACACCTTTTTTTGTAATTTTAAGATGATATGGTTTGGTTTGTTGTGGTAAGTGATAGTTGGGGGTGATTTACGGTAGCCGAAGTAATTTAGGTGATTCTGGTATAGTTTGTTATGATTTTTAACATTTTTTTGTAATTTTAAAGTGATTGGGCTTAGTTTGTTGCTGTAAAGTGTAGTTGGGGGTGATTTTTGATAGCGGAAGTAATTTAGGTGAGTTTGGCATAGTTTGCTATGGTTAGTAGAATTTTTTTGTAATTTAAAAGTGATTGGGTTTAGTTTGTTGTGGTAAGGGTTAGTTGGTGATGATTTAGAGAAGCCGAAGTAATTTCGGTGAGTCTGGCATAGTTTGTTATGATTTGTACACCTTTTTTTGTAATTTTAAAATAATATGGTTTGGTTTGTTGTGGTAAGATATAGTTGGGGGTGATTTACGGTAGCCGAAGTAATTTAGGTGATTCTGGTATAGTTTGTTATGATTTTTAGCATTTTTTTGTAATTTTAAAGTTATTGGGCTTAGTTTGTTGCTGCAAAGTGTAGTTGGGGGTGATTTTTGATAGCCGAAATAATTTAGGTGAGTTTGGCATAGTTTGCTATGGTTAGTAGCATTTTTTTGTAATTTAAAAGTGATTGGGTTTAGTTTGTTGTGGTAAGGGTTAGTTGGTGATGATTTATGGTAGCCGAAGTAATTTAGGTGAGTTTGGCATAGTTTGTTATGATTTTTAGCATTTTTTTGTAATTTTAAAGTGATTGGGCTTAGTTTGTTGCTGTAAAGTGTAGTTGGGGGTGATTTTTGATAGCCGAAGTAATTTAGGTGAGTTTGGCATAGTTTGCTATGGTTACTAGCATTTTTTTGTAATTTAAAAGTGATTGGGTTTAGTTTGTTGCTGTAAAGTGTAGTTGGGGGTGATTTTTGATAGCCGAAGTAATTTAGGTGAGTTTGGCATAGTTTGCTATGGTTAGTAGCATTTTTTTTAATTTAAAAGTGATTGGCTTTAGTTTGTTGTGGTAAGGGTTAGTTGGTGATAATTTATGGTAGTCGAAGTAATTTAAGTGAGTTTGGCATAATTTGCTATGGTTACTAGCATTTTTTTGAAATTTTAAAGTGATTGGGCTTAGTTTGTTGCTGTAAAGTGTAGTTGGGGGTGATTTTTGATAGCCGAAGTAATTTAGGTGAGTTTGGCATAGCTTGCTATGGTTAGTAGCATTTTTTTGTAATTTAAAAGTGATTGGGTTTAGTTTGTTGTGGTAAGGGTTAGTTGGTGATGGTTTATGGTAGCCGAAGTAATTTAGGTGAGATTGGCATAGTTTGCTATGGTTACTACTAATTTTTTGTAATTTAAAAATGATTAGGTTTAGTTTGTTGTGGTAAGGGTTAGTTGGTGATAATTTATGGTAGTCGAAGTAATTTAAGTGAGTTTGGCATAATTTGCTATGGTTACTAGCATTTTTTTGAAATTTTAAAGTGATTGGGCTTAGTTTGTTGCTGTAAAGTGTAGTTGGGGGTGATTTTTGATAGCCGAAGTAATTTAGGTGAGTTTGGCATAGTTTGCTATGGTTAGTAGCATTTTTTTGTAATTTAAAAGTGATTGGGTTTAGTTTGTTGTGGTAAGGGTTAGTTGGTGATGGTTTATGGTAGCCGAAGTAATTTAGGTGAGATTGGCATAGTTTGCTATGGTTACTACTAATTTTTTGTAATTTAAAAATGATTAGGTTTAGTTTGTTGTGGTAAGGGTTAGTTGGTGATGATTTAGAGTAGCCGAAGTAATTTAGGTGAGTCTGGCATAGTTTGTTATGATTTGTACACCTTTTTTTGTAATTCTAAGATGATATGGTTTGGTTTTTTGTGGTAAGGTAAAGTTGGGTGTGATTTACGGTAGCCGAAGTAATTTAGGTGATTCTGGTATAGTTTGTAATGATTTTTAGCATTTTTTTGTAATTTTAAAGTGACTGGGCTTAGTTTGTTGCTGTAAAGTGTAGTTGGGGGTGATTTTTGATAGCCGAAGTAATTTAGGTGAGTTTGGCATAGTTTGCTATGGTTACTAGCATTTTTTTGTAATTTAAAAGTGATTGGGTTTAGTTTGTTGTGGTAAGGGTTAGTTGGTGATGATTTAGAGTAGCCGAAGTAATTTAGGTGAGTCTGGCATAGTTTGTTATGATTTGTACACCTTTTTTTGTAATTTTAAGATGATATGGTTTGGTTTGTTGTGGTAAGGGATAGTTGGGGGTGATTTACGTTAGCCGAAGTAATTTAGGTGATTCTAGTATAGTTTGTTATGATTTTTAGCATTTTTTTGTAATTTTAAAGTGATTGGGCTTAGTTTGTTGCTGTAAAGTGTAGTTGGGGGTGGCTTTTGATAGCCGAAGTAATTTAGGTGAGTTTGGCATAGTTTGCTATGGTTAGTATCATTTTTTTTGTAATTTAAAAGTGATTGGGTTTAGTTTATTGTGGTAAGGGATAGTTGGTGATGATTTATCCCAGTAAACACACAAAACGCATTAAACGTTTATTAAACGTTGAGGAAACGTTTAGTCGGTTGAAAAACGGTTTTACGTTGAATTTTAAACGTTTATTTTCAGTTGATTTTAAAACGTTTCTTATTTAACGTGTTTTTAACGTTTATTCAACGTAAATTATAAACGTTTTTTTAACCAAAATTAAAAACGTTTATTCAACGTTTTATTTGACGTTTATTTAACGTTTTAATGTCCCTAGATTTAACGTTATTAGAAACCAATTTTCAACGTTTTTTTAACGTTTATTCAACGTAAATTAGTAACGTTTTTTTAACCAAAATTAAAAACGTTTATTCAACGTTTTATTTGACGTTTATTTAACGTTTTAATGTCCCGAGATTTAACGTTATTAGAAACCACTTTTCAACGTTTTTTTAACGTTTATTCAACGTAAATTATAAACGTTTTTTTAACCAAAATTAAAAACGTTTATTCAACGTTTTATTTGACGTTTATTTAACGTTTTAATGTCCCGCGATTTAACGTTATATGAAACCACTTTTCAACGTTTTTTTAACGTTTATTCAACGTAAATTATAAACGTTTTTTTAACCAAAATTAAAAACGTTTATTCAACGTTTATTTTTGACGTTTATTTAACGTTTTAATGTCCCGAGATTTAACGTTATTATAAACCAATTTTCAACGTTTTTTTAACGTTTATTCAACGTAAATTAGAAACGCTTTTTTCACTGAAATTTATGTTAATAAATAATAATAAGAGATAGATTAGAGACGTATTTGTTGAACACATTTCTATTACGTATATTTGATCAATATATTTATTAATAGATTAATATGTAATTTGTAATTAAACTGCCATTCTAGTGCCATCTTATTAGATACTAGCTGAATGTACCCGGCGTTGCCCGGACGTAGATTAAATAAACGCAGTGTTGACAAAAGTGATGTAGACTAATCGACATTATAATACAATTAAACAGGAATGCTCTACTTTTCCAATCACAAAATAAACAAATTTGCTGAAATTAACCTGCATTGCCAGGACCGGGTACTTCAATATGATTTGGAAAATGACGATAATTTCGTTTCTGGGTGCAAGCTCCTTTTTTTTCACTCTTTTTCCCTCTTCAAGAGAAGGAGAGTTGACAGAGAAGCTGAACTATTCCAAATTATTCCCATTTA